>JASWHV010000006.1:52466948-53716948 GCA_030760725.1 Neostapfia colusana | reverse complement strand
TTTGTCCCTCTAAGATTAGGAGAGGCGTAGGGTAGACTCTACCCTCTAAGCACAATGGCGCTTTTGGGACCAACGTGCTTGCTGAAATTTTCCCACCCGGTGAACAGATCACATATGGACTATCGGTGGGTAGTATTTGCAAGCTATATCTATGAATGAAAGCTTGGCTAATGAAGCTATGTGTGGCGCCTGAATCAAATAATACTATGGCGGGATGCTGGTGGAGTTGGAACATACCCGCAAGGATTGGCTCACCCTCCGACACGTCCTCTATGGCAAGCTGATGGACAGTTCCGGGCCTAGGGTTTGCCCGCTGCGCATTTGTAGGGTTCCGGGGTTGATTCCTTCCCGGAAACTGCGGTGCAACTCCGCCGCCTTGCCTCTCCGGGCAACTGCTGGCGAAGTGTCATGGACGACCACACTTGTAACATGCGGCCGCTGCTTGTGCGGTGCTCGGCGGACGAAAGCCCGGCATGCGCTGCTGAGGTGCATACGCACACGGCATCGCCCGCTGCTGCTGTTGTTGTTGTGGAGGTAGTGCTGGCAGTGCCGGCCTGAATGCCGGTGAACAGTACGGCCGACTGCGGAACGGCATCGACCTTTGTGGTGGCTGCCAGCGTGGACCTGATGGTGGGCGATTCACCATCCGAAACTTCTGAGAAGGACCACTTCCTTCTCCGCTGCTTTGCGGCGCGCTTCGCTTTCTCTCCGCCGCCGCTAACTCCTTGCCGGAGTCCTCCTGAACAATCGCAGCATCAATTATGTCGTTGAGGCTGCCGCGATTGAACATCGCCAATTTGTCCTTCAGGAGCGGGTTAATCCCCTGGTAATTGTGGTCCCACTGCTTCTCATCGGTATCTGTGTGATACGAGGTGTAGAGCGCGAGATCGTTGAACGCCCTGGAGTATTCCAGCGCGTTCCGGCTCCCTTGTTGCAGGTGTAGAAACTCCTGCGTCTTCCTCTTCATCAGACCCGGCGGTATGTGATAGGCCCTGAAGGCCATCCGGAACTCCGCCCAGGTCATAACTCGGTCGGTGGGCTGTGAAGCACAGAAGTTTGCCCACCACGCGGTCGCGGATCACTGGAGCTGCTGAACCGCGAACTGAGTCTTGCGCTGCTCACTTATCTGGAGCAGCCCGAACTTCATCTCTATTGCACGGAGCCAGTTGTCCGCGTCGAGAGGTTCATCCGCCCTTGAGAATACCAGGGGATGAGTTGCTAGGAAGTCGGAGTAGGAGCTCTGTTGACGCTCCTCACGGTCTTGACGTCTCTCTGAGCGAGACGTATTGGCGATAAGAGTTTGCAGCAACTCCGTGTGCTGCTGGTGAGAACCCGCCATTGCCGCCACGATGTCGGCCAATGTAACCGTTGGCGGTGGTGGTGGCGGTGTCTGCTGTTGCTGTTGCTGCTGCTGTCCCGAGGAGTCCTCTGGAGGCTGTTGGGAGGTCTCTCCCCCTTGGCTAGTACCCCCAACGTCCGGGTTTGCACGAGTACGAGTCATTCTGAAATTCAAAACAGCAGCAATTAGCACATGTCATACTTAAAATTCCATACGCAACAGTAGGTATTGAAGTGACACATGAATAATTTGCACAACATTCACATATATTGATAAAGCATAAACTTTATACAAGATACATTATTCTTGGGTCTCCGAGAAGTCATGCTCATGTCGTCACTACCTATATATACGCTACTGTCTACACGACATGTCACTGATTACAAAAGTTGGGTTACACTACTCTAGCTGCCCTTCTTGGCAACTGTAACCCCCTACTCGGAGTAGAACTCGACCTCCTGCGGGTCGTCCTCCTCCAGTACCTCTGCTGGTGGCTCTGGATCTACCACCTCTTCTCCCATCTCGGGTTCTCCCATTGCTGGAAGACCCAAGACCACCGGTATGCCCAATACCGGAGGTACGAGATCCTGCAATGCATGCACCTCGTCCATGCACTGGTTGTAGTCCTCTTCCCAGCCTTGCCCTTCCTCAATAGCGTCGTCCCGCTCTTGAGTACGGTCCTCATTTTGCTGGGTTAGAGTCTGCACCAGCTCTTGCAACGCCGCGATGTCGACACGGCTTTTCTTCTTCGCCTTCTTCAGACTATGCAACTGATTATGCTGTTCATTCAGTCGCTTGATCGTCGGAAGGAGCACATTGCGGAGTGCACTGTGGGCACTCTCGAAATGGTCTCCACTGCTGGTACTTTCTTTGAGCTTCGAGGCGAGATGCTCCATCTGAAAAGCTTGGCTGTCCATCACGGCATTCCCTGCCCTCAACTGGAGGCTAAGGCTTGCCTCCGCGGGGCTGTACCATGGGCAACTCGGATCGGCTGCCTCCCGGTACTTCCCTTCCCACACATGATGAGCCCTTCCCTCCACCGGAACGAGCGCGTATGGAGTGCCCTCCATCGCTCTCACGTGTAACTGGCAGAAACGTGACATGGTGTCACGGGCTGCCACTTGCCACATTCCCTCAGGTTGTCCACCTCTCACCGTGACGGTGAACGGCGCCCACCCGGGTGGCATAGGTCTTGCAGGGACTTCGACATGGATTGTCCACGTCTTGTTCCCCTCCTAGCCTTCTTCCTTGGTGAAGTACTGCGGCATTTGGTCGTACCCAAAATATTGAAGTATTTGCCACAATGCTTCCGGATAGCCGCTGCGGTGAGAACAGTGGGACACCACCCACCCGTTCTCCAACTGTTTGTCTGCTGTCATCTGTAAAAATATATTTGAGAAATGTCAAATATTTATTTAAACAGTAAACCATTGATTTATAACATACGACATGTTATTAAACCCACAAAACTTGGAAGTACAGTTCAAATTTGAACAAATTTGACTGCTGATCTGCTGTCTGCATGACAGCCCTGACCTGTTTCCATTTTAACCTGATTTAGGCCATACTAAAGGAAAAACCAATTCTGTAGCTCAACATCAAAGTAAAAGCTAACTTCAATAGCTTTCCATAAAGTATTTGCTTGGCCTAAGATCTGTCCTGGTTCAAAAGTTACGAGATGTCAAAGTTAAAAGAATTTCTGGAGAAAATTGGACCGCACCTCCCTGCTTTAGGTACTGATTTGATCCAAGAATTCCAGTTAATTATGTTCCCAATCTGACAAAACTTTCTGTTACAAAGTCGTAACCCATCTCGTAAGCTTTCCAGAACTACCTCATTTTCTATTTTTGGATTTTTATGCAGGAAGTTCTGCTCAATTTACAGAAAGTCTTTGCTCTGGCCTGTTTTCTGGACAGTTTCAACTCTACTGCATTTTTAGATTGGTTAATGGATGAAACACCTCTGGACCTCAACAGAAGAGTTGTAAAGCACTTCCAAAGCTTTCCAGAAATGTATCATATGACCCCAACCTCGAAAGAACTCGACCTCTAACCTCTGATTATCTTCAGCCTTAATTAAGCTGAAAACAGAGTGCTCTGTCCTTAGCAACCTATAAGTTGAAAACTTGTTAACTTTGAATATCCTTATTAAGGGAACGAGTTAAATCAAGTTTTACTGCTTTGGATCAAAACTTTCAAGTTTTACAATGAAGTTTTTCATTTAGTGGAGTGTGACGTCGATGCGTCGCCAAAGCATGTCGTTACTACGTCCTCACAAAGAAAAACCTATACCGGACTTAGCCGGCTGCGTTAATTCAGTGGCACTAAGCGTCTCTCGCACACGGATGCTACACGTCTACCGTTTCGTGGTTAGACTACCTGCAAATAACTCAAGCAATCATCAGACTCAGCTGCACACCGAGCCCGGTATCCATACAGTCCGTACACCCGGCCGTCATCACTCGCCCGGATGTCGTCAAGCCAAACACACCTTGAGTTACGTGTTCACGTTTCAGACCACGTGACGGGGTCTCCCAAATTGCACCACGCACGCCAGGGACAGACGGTTCTCGAATACCCCAAACGACATGAAGAGTCATAGAGGACACCAAAGCGAGTCGGGTTACCTGCCACCTGTGGGGCTCCACCCTTCAGCTTGTGCACACTGGTGGACAGCGCTTACGTGCACCCCCCAAGACATAAACGTCCCGAGATGCACAATTTTCCGACATAGACAAATAGGTTAGTATGCCACTTTCTATACACTAATAACATCCTTATACGGGCTACTAACTCGTTCCTCACTGGATTTTTGAAAAAGATGCCCTTTTTAGTGCGTTAGACCTCAAGCGAGCTCTGATACCAACGCTGACACGACCCCATGGCCTTGTCGAGCCAGGATCACGCTGAGGGGTGCTGCGTTGCACAGCACCGGATAACACACATCAAAGGTACAAAGCGGAAGCAAACATTTTATTAAATAAACTGGTGTATGAACATTTTTACAGCAAAATATGTCCAGTCTACACTCACGGGCGTAGACTACGCATCAAGTTCACGTTCAGCCAGTGAACGTGTCCTTGCTAGCACGCAAACTAACACAGCGGCGTGCACGATTCCCACTTGACGGGATTCCCCTCCTGGGGTTCCGCCTCCACTTCGAGAGTCCCTTCCTCATAAAACCCTGCAAAAGCTTCAAACACAAGCAGTGAGCACGAAGGCTCAGCAAAACTGACCCGTCTCTCCTAATCATGGAACTTCTACATGAGGGTGACAGGTACAGGAGATAAAAAGCAGTTGCAAAGACTCGCCTAATTAGTGGAACCTTACTTTCAAGTTTTAGCAGCAGGTTGTGGAGAACCTTACGCTAAGGCACATGAGAGAGCCGCAATCAAACAAGAAACGCATTTCTCTCATGTACTTTGCCCAAAGTTGAAAGGAACTTTAATTAGCTCTAAACTACAGCAGATCATTAGCAATCAAGTCCATCTTTCAGTCACCAACATTTTAACATGCAACTAGCCTGTTCTTTCTACGTCATGGTACATTGAACAAGTGGTACTCACTGACCGCGAGGGACAGCGACTATAATCGATCTACACCTGCAGGGTTACCCGAACAACCCGTCACGTACGCCCGTACTCAATGTTGCCTACAACAACCATCACGGACGTCGTACGCAACTACCTTTCACCCGTTAGCCAAATGTTGAACCAGTCCAATCGTTCCGAGCAAGAGGTCTCTGCACGCGCATCTCAGTGCCGCCAGCCGATTTACACCTCGAGCTCTCAACCTACCCTCTGAACAACCAGCTATGACTCAACACCCAGCAACCAGAGTTACATCGGTTTCCGGGTTCCCATATAGCCGGTAGGTCTTCGGTAAATGTTCTAGCTTGTTCAACAGGCCCGCACACGGCTCGGTCCTCAATCAACACAAACGGAGCTATAGCACATAGGCCCCAAAGTCCTGCTGCCCTTACCCTCCGCTCGGTCTCATCTTTCTTGCCATGTGTATCATGTGCTATCTCAACCCGAGTCGAGTGCCCCTAGCCTATGCTCGCGAGTAGTTCCAACTACTCGACTTGTACCGAATCCTACACTATCTTAGCATTGCAGTAGCTATCGGGGTTTGCAATCTTAAACCCAACCCATGGTTTTCTTGGCTATGCCATTGGGTTTTCAAGCAAGACTCTAATGCAAGGAATAATAGTATTCAAGTATGTGCTCAAAACAATAAAAATTTGTAAAAATTTAATGCAAACCGGAGCTTGCCTTGCTGCTCTTGGTCGTAGGCTAGCTGCTCCTCCGGAGTAACGAAGTCTAGCTCCTCGACCTTAGCGACTACATGATATACAAGTATATGCATTAATTTAAATGTCTTTGATTGAATTTAAACTTGTGAAGTCTATAACTTTTACTAGACAGACCCAATGACTGTGAAACTTTTACTGTGGCTTGGTTACAACCTAAACAGAGACTTGGTCAAGTTTTAGTTGCAGCAAAGCTCATTTGAGCCCTCCACAATTAATTATGTACTTGACCTTAATTGAAGGCTTTTAGGGTGTTCTAAGGATTTTCATGAAACAAACTATGACTTTATGAAAAATAGATTTTCAGAGGGTTCTAATGGAGTTGGTCTCACTTAATTTGAAGGTTCCTAGCTAGAGATATGAGCTAAACAATTTCAGAGAAAATTCTGAAAATGCTTCTGAAAATTTTCTATTTTCTCTGGAACAGTTTCACTAATCACACCATTAGGTGGATCAAATGAGCTCAAATGGTTCTGAAATTTTTATGGTAGTTCAGGTATATTTTGGTGAACATCCCAGCAAAATTTCAGAATTTTATTCCAAAGTATTCTCCAGTTAAAATTCCAAACAGCTTAAACTTTGAGGAATTAATTCTGGAGAATTAAGGATTTTCATGAAGTGAAACTTGATTTTATGGAAATTGCTCAGAGAGCTGAATCCAACAAAATTTGTTTCACTCGATTTGGAGCTTCCTAACCAAAGTTATGAGGATTTGAAGTTTGAATGAAATCTGAAAATCGGGGAAAAAGTTTAAATCTGCCGGGGCCCGCGGGGACACGTGTTGGGCGCGGAGGCGACAGCACACCGAGGCCTACAGGGTTTTTGCGCGCCAGCACATCAGATCCCAGCCGTAGCCCAATCCCGATTTAAAATATCTACCGCTGACAGCTGGGGTCCACCCCCTTCGTCTACCCTCGCCGCCCACGCTCTGCCGCCGGGGTACCTCGCCGGAGAGCTCGACGGCAGCTTCTGTGGAGCTCCAAACTTCATGATTTTGGTCGCCTCTGCCTACTTTCACTCGGGGAACAGGATTCTGGGCTCAGCTCGTCATGACAATGGCCGGTGCATGGTCGGCGACGAGCGACCGCCTCGGAAAGACTTCGGCCATGTCGGCCGACCTCCTTAGCACCCCAATCACTCGAGCAACCGGTCGGGAAGCATCAGTGGACCGTAGGGATGGTCAGCATGAGCTTGAAGCAGCTCGGGGGACGTCCGAAGTAGGCCATCACCGTGCGCCCGTTGCCTCCCACATGCTCCGCCGTCGGTAAACTTCGAAATACGTCGGTTACAGAGGTTCTCAGGCCAAAGGTTGTGAAGGAAACTTGTGCGCTACCGTGTCTAGTTTGTGTGGGAGTGGATTGAGGCCCCCTAATCCTTTCTAGAGTATGAATTCGACAGAACCGCACCCGAAAGTCGGTCTGTACCCAGAATGGGGAAAACTGGAAATTCGCCGCCGGTGAGCAAGCACTTGGGATGTGGCTCGGGGGTGAGCAGCACCGATCACCAGCGCGTCCAAGGGTGCCTTGCCTCGGGCGTGACAACCTCCCGGTTGGGCTGTCCATGGGAGCCCGAAGTGCAATGGTTTTAGGTCACCGAATTGAACTCTCGGTATAGCCGAGCTCGTCAGGTTTCAGCTGAGTTCTAGCAACGGGAAAGAACGATGAGGGTTCCTAGTATCTTGCCATAGCTCTGGAGGGGACCGAGAGGCGGTGATCAAGCTTCCCTGATCAGCTCCGAGTGATCGGCAGCGATGGCGCGTTTCTGATGCGAGGAAGCATCAGAGTGCGCGGTGTTCTCTCCGATCAGGGCGGCTGCGGAGATAAGAGGACCGCGAGGCGGTTCAGTAGGTCGGGGCGGCAAGCAGATGCTGTCCCGATCGACTCCTCGCCGTGGCGGCTGCTCAGTCCGGCGCAAGAACCCGAGCTGGGTTTTCAGTCGGTTTGATTTGAATCAGTGGCTGACATGTGGGTCACACCCGGGGTTTTAACCTCTGAAATTAACTCCAAATCACTGTTGTAAACAGTAAGCCCTAAACTGCCCATTGTGATTTGAATTATTCACCTCTGAGCCATTTGAATTGGTTAGAATTCTAATTGGGTTTGGTTTGGATAAATTTCAGCACATGTTTAGTTTGAAATTCAAATAAAGTTTGAATTTGCCCCACTTAGCTCATGTCAAGATCATCTTCAAATGGAGTGAAAATTGGTGTGTGAGCTCACAAAAATGTGCTGAGTAAGAATATGTCTCCCACTTTTGAATTCATTGAATAAAAACAGTTTGAATTTGAATGTAGTTTCAAACTGCCCTCTTTCTAGCTATGCCCAAAATGACCTCAAAATGTTTTGAATTTGGGTGAAACTTGGCCTGGACATTCCTAGCAATGTGTAGGAGTTTTTCATATGCCCAGCCCCTATATCACATGTGGGAAATACCACTTTTGCAATATGTGAGTTTGTTCTCTAATGAGCATGTTGATGGTGGTTACTTGCTCTTCAAATTGTTTATCAACTTGCTTCAAATGAGGTGTGTGTATGTGGTGATGAACACTTCAAACATGTGTCAAAAACTGAGGCCTTTACAGGAAAATTCTGAAATTTTGCTGGGATGTTCACCAAAATATCCCTGAGCTACTATAAAAATTTCAGATCCATTTGAGCTCATTTGATCCACCTAATGGTGTGATTAATAAAACTGTTCCAGAGAAAATGGAAAATGTCCAGAAACATTTTCAGAATTTCTCTGAAATTGTGTAGCTCATATCTCTAGTTAGGAGCCTTCGAATTAAGTGAGACCAACTCCATTAGAACCCTTCGAAAATCTAGTTTTCAGAAAGTCATGGCTTACTCCATGAAAATCCCTAGAACTCCCTTAGAGCTCCAACTAAGTTCAAGTACATAATTAATTGTGGAGAGCTCAAATGAGCTTTGCTGCAACTAAGACTTGGCCAAGTCTCTGTTTAGGTTGTAACCACACCACAGTAAAAATTTCAGAGTCACTGGGTCTATCTAGTGAAACTTATAATGTTCACAAGTTTAAATTCCATTGAAATGCATATAAATTGACACATATTTATATTTCTCATATGTAGTCGCTAAGGTTGAGGAGGAACCCGAAGTCCTAGACTTCGTTACTCCGGAAGAGCAGCTAGCCTACGACCAAGAGCAGCAAGGCAAGCTCCGGTTTGCATTAACCTCTTTACAAACTTTTATTGTTTCTCTTACTTTGAGTACCATTAATTCTTGCATTAGAGTCTTGTTTGAAAACCCAAATGCATAGCCAAGAAAACCATGGGTTGGGATTAGGATTGAAAACCCCGTTAGCTACTGCAATGCTAAGATAGTGTAGGATTCGGTACAAGTCGAGTAGTTGGAACTACTCGCAAGGATAGGCTAGAGGCACTCGACTCAGGTAGAGATAGCTCATGATACATATGGCAAGAAAAATGAGACCGAGCGGAGAGTAAGGGCAGCAGGACTTTGGGGCCTGTGTGCTATAGCTCCACTTGTGTAGATTGATGACCGAGCCGTGTGCGGGCCTGTTGAACAAGCTAGAACAGTACCGAAGACCTACCGGCTATATGGGAACCGGGAAACCGATGTAACTCGGGTAGCTGGGTGTTGAGGCACAGCTGGTCGTTCAGAGGGTAGGTTGAGAGCTCGATGTGTAAATCGGTTGGCGGCACTGTGGATGCGCGCGAAGAGACATCTTGCTCGGGACGATTGGACTGGTTCAACATTTGGCTAACGGGTGAAAGGTGGTTGCATACGGCGTCAGTGCTTGTTGCTGTAGGCAACATCGAGTACGGGCGTACGTGACGGGTTATTCGGGTAACCCTGCAGGTGTAAATCGATTATAATCGACGTCCCTCACGGTTAGTGAGTACCACTTGTTCACTGTACCGTGACGTAGAAAGAACAGGCAAATTACATGTTAAAATGTTGCTGATTGAATGATGGACTTTGATTGTTAATTATTTGCTATGGTTTAGAGCTAATTGAAGTTCCTTTCAACTTTGGGAAAGTACATGAGAGAAATGTGTTTCTTGTTTGATTGTGGCTCTCTCATGTGCCTTAGCGTGAAGTTCTCCACAACCTGTTGCTAAAATTTGAAAGTAAGGTTCCACTAATTAGGCGAGTCCTTGCAACTTATTTTACCTCATGTACATATTACCCCTCATGTAGAAGTTTCATGTTTAGGAGAGACGGGTCAGTCTTGCTGAGCCTTCGTGCTTACTGCTTGTGTTTGAAGCTTTTGTAGGGTTCTATGAGGAAGGGACTCCCGAGGAGGAGACGGAACCCCAGGAGGGGAACCCCGTCGAGTGGGAGTCGTGCACGCCGCTGTCTTAGTGTGCATGCGTGCTAGCAAGGACACGTTCACGGGCTGAACGTGAACTTGATGCGTAGTCTACGCCTGTGAGTGTAGACTGAACATATTTTGTTGTACAAATGTTCATAAACCTTTTTATGAAATAAAAATTTGCTTCCGCTTTGTACCTTTGATGTGTGTTATCCGGTGCTGTGCAACGCAGCACCCCTCAGCGTGATCCTGGCTCGACAAGACCGTGGGGTCGTGTCAGCGTTGGTATCAGAGCTCGCTTGAGGTTTAACGCACTACTAAGGTCATCTTTTTAAAAAATCCAGTGAGGAACGAGTTAGTAGCCCATATAAGGATGTTATTAGTGTATAGAAAGTGGTAAATTAACCTATTTGTTTATGTCGGAAAATCGTGCATCTCGGGACGCTTTATGTCTTGTGGGGTGCACGTAAGCGCTGTCCACCAGTGCGCACAGGCTGAAGGGTGGAGCCCCACGGGTGGCAGGTAACCTGAACCACTTTAATATCCTCTACGACTCTTCATGTCATTTGGGGTATTCGAGCAACGTCTGTCCCTGGCGTGCGTGGTGCAATTTGGGAGACCCCGTCACGTGGTCAGTAACATGAACACGTAGCTCAAGGCGTGTTTGGCTTGAGAACATCCGGGCGAGTGATGACGGCCGGGTGTACGAACTGTATGGATACCGGGCTCGGTGTGCAGCCGAGTCTGACGATTGTGTGAATTATCTGCAGGTAGTATAACCACGAAACGGTAGACGTGTAGTATCCGTGTGTGAGACATTTAGTGCCACTGAACTAACAAAGCCGGCTAAGTCCGGTATAGGTTTTTCTTTGTGAGGACGTAGTACCGACATGCTCTGGTGACGCATCGACGTCACACTCCACTAAATGAACAACTTCATTGTAAAACTTTATAGTTTCAATCCGGAGTACTAAAACTTTGGTGTAACTCCTTCCCTTAATCAGTATATTCAAAGTTAACAAGTTCAACTTATAGGCTGCTAAGGACAGAGTCCCCTGTTTTCAGCAGAATTAAGGCTGAAGTTAATCAGAGGTTAGAGATTGAGTTATTTCGAGGCTGGGGTCATATGATACATTTCTGGAAAGCCTTGGGAGAGCTTTACAACTTTTCTGTTGAGGTCCAGAGGTATTTCTTTCTCTAACCAATCGAAAAATGCAGTAGAGTTGAAACTGTCCAGAAAATGGGGCAGAGCAAACACTCTCTGTAACTCGCTGTAAATTGAGTATAACTTCCTGCATAAAAATACAAAAATAGAAAATGAGGTAGTTCTGAAAAGATCATGAGACGGGTTACAACTTTGTAACAGAAAGTTTTATCAGATTGGCAGCAGAATTAACTGGAATTCTTGGATCAAATCAGTACCTAAAGCAGAGAGGTGCTGTCCAATTCTCTCCAGAAATTCTGTTAACTTTAACATCTCATAACTTTTGAACCAGGACAGATCTTAGGCCAAGCAAATACTTTCTGGAAAGCTATTGAAGTTAGCTTTAACTTTGATTTTGAGCTCCAGAATTGGTTTTTCTTTAGCATGGTCTAAATCAGGTTGAAATGGAAACTGGTCAGGGCTGTCATATTGGACAGCAGATCAGCAGTCAAATTTGTTTAAGTTTGAACTATGTTTCCAAGTGTTATGGGTTCAATGACATATTTTATGTTATAAATCCATGGTTTACTGTTCAAATAAATATTTGACATTTCTCAAATATGTTTGTACAGATGACAGCGGATAGACAGTTGGAGAACGGGTGGGTGGTGTCCCACTGTTCTCACCGCAGCGGCTATCCGGAAGCGTTGAGGCTAATGCTTCAATATTTCGGGTATAGCGAGATGCCGCAGTACTTCGCCAAAGAAGAAGCCGAGGAGGGGAACAAGACGTGGACAATCCATGTCGAGGTTCCTGCAGGGCCTACGCCACCCAGTTGGCCGCCGTTCACCGTTACGGTGAGAGGTAGACAGCCGGAAGTAATGTGGCAACTGGCAGCCCGCGACACCATGTCGCGTTTCTGCCAGCTACATGTGAGAGCTATGGAGGGCACTCCATACGCGCTCGTTCCAGTGGAGGGACAGGCTAATCACGTGTGGGAAGGGAGGTACATGGAGGCAACTGATCCGGGTTGCCCAAGGTACAACCCCGCAGAGGCGAGCCTCAGCCTCCAATTGAAAGCAGGAAAGGCCGTGATGGACAACCAAGCTATCCATACGGAGGGTCTTGCTGCAAGACTTAAAGAAAGCACCAGCCGTGGAGACCACTCCGAGAGTGCTCACAGCGCACTCGGCAATGTGCTTCTTCCGATGATCAAGCGACCGAACGAACAAAATAATCAGTTGCATCGTCTGAAGAAGGCGAAGAAGAAAAGCCGTGTCGATATCACGGCTTTGCAAGAGCAAGTGCAGGCTCTGACCCAGCAGAAAGAGGTCCTTACTCAAGAGCGGGACGACGCTATTGAGGAAGGGCAAGGCTGGGAAGAATACTACAACCAGGCCATGTACGAGGTGCACGCGTTGCAGGACCTCGTACCTCCGTTACTGGGCATACCGGTGGTCTTGGGTCTTCCGGCAATGGGAGAACCTGAGATGGGCGAGGAGGTTGTAGATCCAGAGCCACCAGCAGAGGTACCGGAGGAGGACGACCCACAGGAGGTCGAGTTCTAGTCCGAGTAGGAGGATACCGTTGCCAAGTAGGGCAACCAGAGTAGTGTAACCCAAACTCTTGTAACCAGTGACATGTCGTGTAGGCAGTAGCGTATGCATAGGTAGTGACGACATGAGCATCACTTCTCGGAGACCCGAGAATAATTTATCTTGTATAAAGTTTATGCTTTATCAATATATGTGAATGTTGTGCAAATTATCCATGCGTCACTTCAAATACCTACAGTTTCACATGGAATTTTAAGTATGACATGTGCTGATCGCTGCTGTTTTAAATTTTAGAATGACTCGTACTCGTGCCAACCCGGACGTTGGGGGTTCTAGTCAAGGGGGAGAAACCTCCCAACAGCCTCTCGAGGACTCCTCGGGACAGCAGCAGCAACAGCAGCAACAGCAACAGCAAACACCGCCACCGCCAACGGTTACATTGGCCGACATCGTTGCGGCAATGGCGGGTTCTCATCAGCAGCACACGGAGTTGCTGCAGACCCTTATTGCACATATGTCTCGACCAGAGAGGCGTCATGATCGTGAGGAGGGTCAACAGAGCTCCTACTCCGACTTTCTAGCGACTCGTCCCCCGGTATTTTCAAGGGCGGATGAACCCCTCGATGCGGACAACTGGCTCCGCACGATGGAGATGAAGTTCGGGCTCCTCCAAGTGAGTGAGCAGCGCAATACTCAGTTCGTGGTCCAACAGCTCCAGGGATCCGCGAGCACGTGGTGGGCAAACTACTGTGCTTCGCAGCCCACCTACTGAGTTATGACCTGGGCGGAGTTCCGGACGGCCTTCAGGACCTGTCACATACCGCCGGGTCTTATGAAGAGGAAGACGCAGGAGTTCTTACACCTGCAACAAGGGAGCCAGAACGCGCTGGAATATTCCAGAGCGTTCAACGATTTCGCGCTCTATGCTTCGTATCACGCCGATACCGACGAGAAGCGGCAGGATCACTTCTACCAGGGGCTTAACCCGCTCCTGAAGGACAAGCTGGCGATGTTCAATCGCGGCAGCCTCAACGACATAATTCATGCTGCGATTGTTCAGGAGGACTCCGGCAAGGAGTTAGCGGCAGCGGAAAGAAAGCGAAGCGCGCCGCAAAGCAGCGGAGAAGGAGGCGGTCCTTCTCAGAAATTTTGGATGGTGAGTCGCCCTCCATCGGGTCCATGCTGGCAGCCACCACAGAGGCCGATGCCGTTCTGCAGTTGGCCATATTCTTCACCGGCATTCAGGCCGGCACTGCCAGCACCACCTCTGCAACAACAACAGCAGCAGCAGGCGATGCCGCGTGCGTATGAACCTCAGCAGCGCATGCTGGGCTTTCGTACCCAAGGCATCGGACAAGCAGCAGCCACATGCTACAAATGTGGTCGTCCAGGACACTTCGCCAGCAGTTGTCCTGAGAGGCACGGCGGCGGAGTTGCACCGCAACTTCCGGGGAGGAATCAGCCCCGGAACCCTACTAATGCCCGGCGGGCAAACCCTAGGCCCGGCACCATCCACCAACTTGCTATAGAGGACGTGCCGGAGGGAGAGCCAATCCTTGCGGGTATGTTCCAACTCCACCAGCATCCCGCCATAGTATTATTTGATTCAGGCGCCACACATAGCTTTATTAGCCAAGCTTTCATTGCTAAATACAGCTTGCCAATACTACCCACCGATAGTCCATATTTGATTTTTTCACCGGGTGGGAAAATTTCAGCAAGCATGATGGTTCCAAAAGTGCCATTATGCTTAGAGGGTATAGTATACCCTACGTCTCTCATAATTTTAGAGGGACAGAAGGTCGATGTCATCTTAGGGATGTCGTGGTTAACCCGCCACGGTGCTGTTTTAGAGACCGTCCTACAAATTGTGCACTTGAACTCAAAACTGCACGAATCTCATTCCTTATTTCTGGACAGTCCAGAAATAAAACTTCCAAGTGTCTATCAATCCACAACCATCAGATTGGAAGATATTCCAGTGGTCCGAGAGTTCCCTGAGGTGTTCCCGGACGATTTACCGGGGATGCCACCTGAACGAGAGGTGGAGTTCAAAATTGAACTTGCACCGGGAACCATGCCAATATCCCGAAGGCCATACAATATGGTGCCCAAGGAGTTGGCTGAACTGAAGACCCAGCTAACGGACTTGCTGGAGAAGGGTTTTATTAGGCCGAGCTCCTCGCCATGGGGCTGTTCGGCATTATTTGTGAAGAAGAAGGATGAGACGTTGCGGCTTTGTGTGGACTATCGTCCATTAAACGCCGTAACCATCAGGAACAAGTACCCCTTGCCACGGATCGACATGTTGTTTGATCATTTGGTCGAAGCAAAGATCTTTCCCAAGATGGATTTAAGATCCGGGTACCACCAGATTAAGATCCGGGCTAAGGACATTCCGAAGACAGCTTTCTCGACGAGGTATGGACTTTATGAGTACCTGGTCATGTCCTTCGGCCTCACCAATGCTCCAGCTCACTTCATGTATTTGATGAACTCGGTATTCATGCCGGAGCTGGATAAGTTTGTCGTGGTCTTTATCGACGACATACTGGTATATTCCAAGTCGGAGGAAGATCACAAGAAGCATATGCGTATAGTCTTGCATCGGCTGCGGGATCACAAACTATACACGAAATTCAGCAAATGCGAAATCTGGATATCGCAATTGCCTTTTCTCGGGTATATCATCTCAGAGGAGGGCATCGTTGTAGACCCGAGCAAGATCACACAAGTGCTGAATTGGAAATCACCGAGAACTGTTCACGAGGTACGGAGTTTCCTCGGACTCGTGGGATATTATCGGAGGTTCATCCCGAACTTCTCGAAGATTGCCAAGCCTATGACAGAGCTGCTGAAGAAGGCTACCAAATATGTTTGGAGTACAGCATGTAAAGCAGCATTCAAGGCTTTAGTCAAGCACCTAACATCAGCACCGGTTTTGGCGCAGCCAGACACAACAAAACCGTTCGATGTGTACTACCATGCATCCAGCATTGGGCTCGGATGTGTGCTGATGCAAGACCGCAGAGTGGTCGCGTATGGATCACGGCAGCACAGAAACCATGAGCAGAATTATCGAACTCACGATTTGGAGCTCGCTGCCGTGGTACTTGCACTTAAAATGTGGAGGCACTACCTACTCGGTAACCTCGTACATTTATATACCGACCACAAAAGCCTCAAGTACGTATTCACTCAGAAGGAGCTGAACATGAGACAGAGAAGATGGTTGGAGTTGATAAAGGATTACAAAATAGAGATCCATTATCACCCCGGCAAGGCAAACGTAGTGGCGGATGTGCTGAGGCGCATGTCACACGTCAACAATCTGACCATCACACCGTTGGAAGAGAGCGAACCACCACTGCATGTGATTCCACATGGAGCTCTCTACAACTTAGCTTTGATCCCCACCATCCGTGAAGAGATTGCGGCTGCTCAGAAACATGACAAGGGCATGTCGCATTTGCGGAGACGTATAGACAGTGGGGAGCTGAGATGTTTCCGGAAAGACGGAGACGGCGTCCCATGGTTCAAAGACCAGATAGTCGTACCCCGTAACCCGGAATTACGGAAGAAAATATTTGAGGAGGCTCACTTGTCAAAGTTTTCTATTCACCCCGGCAGCAACAAAATGTATCAAGAACTCAGAAACAAGTTTTGGTGGACACGGATGAAGCGGGAGATCGCAAAGTACGTGTCCGAATGTGATACATGTCGAAGGGTGAAGGCAGATCATATGCGGAAACCGGGACTGCTACAACCACTGGCGTTCCTGCCTGGAAGTGGGAGGACGTGAGCATGGACTTCATCGTCGGTTTGCCCACAACTTTTCAGAAACATGATTCTGTGTGGGTAATCATCGACCGGCTCACCAAAGTTTCCCATTTCATCCCGGTCAACACCAACTACAATGCCAAGAAGTTCGCTGAACTGTATATCTCACGGATCCTATGCTTGTACGGCGTACCCCGTATCATCATATCAGATCAGGGCACTTTATTTGTGTCCCGTTTTTAGGAGCAGCTACACGCTGCATTGGGGACGAAGCTGATCCATAATTCAGCGTACCACCCGCAGACGGATGGGCAAACCGAGCGGGTAAATCAGATTCTATCAGATATGCTACGAGCTTGCTCTATTAACTACGGCAAGACTTGGGATGATCACTTGCCGTTAGTCGAGTTCTCGTACAACAATGGGTACCAAGCCAGCATCAAGATGGTGCCTTACGAGGCGCTATACGGGAGGAAATGCCGCACACCACTAAATTGGTGTGAGTCTGGCGAAAGGGTTAGCTTCGGGATTGATCTTGTCAACAACGCGGAGGAAAAAGTTCGTGTAACGGCCCTAACTTTTGTAAAGTTTGATGTCAGCTCATGAAACAAAGTTAAGGCGATAAAAGACTATAATTGTGTCACATGAAATGATGAACACATAAATGGACATGTGAGGGAGTTAAAAATTTTCTCTAGCCCATGCTCAACACATGTTAACCTAGGAGAAATAATTACACTCCTAAAACTCTAACTCATGTGCACCTCCTCTATGAGTAGAGTGGAGGGAATTTAAATGCAATTTGAATTCTTTTGAAAGGATTCCTATTCAGATTGTCCAAAGGCCTATATGTGAGAGCATAGATGCATTTCTCATGTATTCAAGAGCCTAAGTTTCAAATTTGGAGAATTTTAGGTTTCTTAGACTATTTATTCCGAGAATTAAATGAGGGCACGTTCAAATTCAAATTTGAATTTGAATTTTGAACCAAACAAACTCAATTTCAAAATCTGATTTCATATTTGAGTTCCTCATAATTCTTTTGACCTAACCTCCAAATTTGGTGATATTTGGACAACGTTTGCGTGGGAATCTCAAAGCACAGAGGGAGAGAAAATTGGGGGGCTGTGGACCCCATCTGTCAGCCAGTGCCTCTGTTGTTTTCTCTCTCGGGTGCACCCACAATCGACAGCACCGCAGAAGACTTCCCGGTGAAGCTTTTAGCACCAGCTCCTGCTTGTGTGGTCTTGTGCTCAGCCTCATCACCCCATACGAGTGCAGCAACGTGGATTTGCTTTCTCCTAGCCGAGCACCAGCTCCCGTGTGTTGCTCTCCCGAGCAGAACAGAAACCAACCATTCTCTGTTCTTCTCTGACCGCCCAAGCCAACCAAGCTCCCTTTGGCCGAGCTTCCAACAGCAAAAAGGTTCACCCATGAGTGCTCTGGCCGGCTAGCTCCCTTCCTCCACTGTTCCATGCTTGCTGGCGCCTAGAAACAGCGAGGTTTCCTCTGCTCCCGAGTTCAAACTCAGGCAACCAAAACTGGACGCCGTGGACAGCCCGAACCAGAAGGGATCACGCCCAAGCAAGCCACCCCACCTGTGCAACAACAAGTCTAGTTGCTCACCTCCAAAGCTCAGCCCCAGCCATTGATCACAGAGGGAGAATTTCAAGTTTTTCTCCCGGGCGGCAGAAACGGACCTTGAGGTAAGGAATTGTAAAATTCGTCCTCAATTCGTGTTTGTTGGGTCTCAAACTTCACACACAGGATGTTAACTGCCTAGCACACCTCCTCCATCGATTTTACACCAAGAAATTGAGTGTAGAGTGAGCAATCCGAGCTCTTTTAGAGGGTATGCCGCTGGACCCTATCGGGTGCACGGTGCCGATAGGTTTAGAGCCCTCTCCAGCTGGTTTAGACCTCATCATGCCGGTCTTCTACATGATCCCCTGATGCTGTATAGCCCAAGAACCGACCATTTGGTGGAGAATTCACCATGCAAGACCTCGCCGGAGCCCTAGGGTTTGCTGTGGCATGTGCGCCCTGTTTTCCGGCGAGTTTCAGCCGCCGGCGACCTCACCAACGTGTTCAGCGTGGGGAAATATGGGGGGGCGGCCAGCAGGGGTCTGGAGGTGGCTGGAAACTGGTTTTCCGGCGACCTCACCGGAGTGGGCCGCCACTGGTGTGTTTGGCGTGAGTCTGGAGGTTAGGGATGACAGGTGGGACCCACTGTCAGCATTTAGACTTTTTCCAGATTTTCCCACTCTAGTTCAAACTTTAGAGAGCCATAACTTTGTGTAGGAGTGTCCAAAAATTGTGAAACAAATTTTGTTGGATTCCTCTCAAAGATTACTATCAAGGGGTGCAGACAAATGTTTATGAAAATCCCTGAATTTGGCTCATTAATTCATTTAAATAAAACCTTGTATGAATTTTTACAGGAGTTCTGTTTATTAGAAAATTCCCTAATTTGGACAGGACATTCTTCCAAAATTCCTTGAACTCCAGTAAAAATATCAGAGGCATTGGACCTCATTTTCTTGGTCAAATGATGTGTTCATTCCTTATGTCTCTGAAAATCCATATCTCCATGTAGGAAACTCCAAAAATGATAAAACCAATTCCTATGGACCCAGGACATTTTGTACTTCACAAAAAGTCTACTATGCAGCATAGGAAAGCTTAATATCTAGGGGGTAAAGGCAGGTTAGTGAAAACCACATAAGGATTTGTTGTGCTCACATGAAGATATTTATGGATCTCAATTTTTGCACACTGCCTAAATACCAACCATAGAAGTTGTGGTTAAATTTTCAGCTTCATTGGACCTCTGGAACTGGAGCCACCATATTTTAGGTTTAAGTCTTCATATAATGGACTTAATCACATGGTGATTACTAGTATCTCTTTTCACCCTAGCTTTCATCATCTCTAAGGTTGTAGATCCAACAACAGAAACCTTGCTGTTGTTTGTCCCTTTATGGTGTGAGTTAACTGGTACAACAGTTTTGAACCATTTTCTAAATTGCTTTTGAATACATGTGCATAAATCATCTTAATAGCTCACGTGACATCGACGTTCAACGAGGACTCGACTCTACAGTGAGGATCTCCATCTCGTGACGAGTTTGGCGGATTCTCCGGAACTCCTAGCTTCTAACAAAACCGTTGAGCAAGGCAAGCCCCGGTTTACATATCGTTACCGTTTTAAATTTTGCTTTACATCACATCATGTTTATTAGACTTGAGTGCATTATGTCTAGGATGATTGAAACCCACTTGCATGCCTATTACATCCCTCATTAGAAGGTTTAGTGTAGGTTTTGCCTCGTTGTAGATGCTAGTCTAATGTTGTAGCTAGCTCGATAGAAGTCGAGTAGTAAAAAGCTACTCGCGAGAAAGTTCGAGTAATGGAGTTACCCGCGAGAAATAAATGATAAGAGCACCCTCATGAATATTAGATGGGGACGGGGATGTTCCTGTAGGATGGAGCGCTCAAGGTTGGTCTCGACCTGCGATGGGTGTGACAATGCTTGAGACCACATTTGGCCTGGACCAGAATGGTAAGGCAAATGTGGAGGTTGGTTGTAGCCCCGTCCGTGTCGGTTAAGGACCGTATGTATGCGGCCCTTCTGGACAAGATTGAGCTGTACCGGATATATAGTGGGGTATGGGACCCATGAAACCGATGTAACTCGATGGACCGTGATATAGAAACTCATCCTTCGCGTGGGAATGGCATTGAGAAGGCGGCAGGTGTAAATCCTTTAGCAAGCAACTTCGACGTGTCCGCGTAGAGGACCATCCTGCTCGGCGCGAAGCGTTTTTCTATGTCGGGGTGTCGTGTGAAAGGTTGCTGCATACAACATAAGAAAGAGCTCTTGAGAGAGTCTTTCGAGGCGGGTGTATGTGTCGTGTATTCCGGGTTGTTATTGATTCGAATCACCGTCGCTCGCGGAAGAGGATTGAGCATACTTGCCCACTGCACCGTGACTTAGTAAGAAGATGAACTAAGTCTCTTAACTTGTTGTTTGTGGATTAATCACTGTATTGGAACCTTGACTGAAGTAGATATAGAGCCAACTAAATTTCATTTCCACCTTAGGCTAGCAACATCGGGATAAGCGTTTCTTGTTTGGTTGTGGACTTCCGATGTTGTGAGGCGTGAGGACCACTAAAATGAAGGCTAAAAGAATCTGAATATAAGGATCAAGTTTAGTCAAGCTGCATTTTGCAAATTCCTATGCCTACTGTCTTACTACCCCTGCATGTAGAGTTGTATGTTTAGGATTGACGGGTAAGTCTTGTTGAGCCTTAGTGCTCACGGTTGCTTCTGAGTTGTTTTTGCAGGTAGCAGGATGCCTGCTATGAAGAGGGTTGTTCAGTGAGACGACAAACCTCACGGTTCGTTCAACTCATCGGAAACCTAGCCGCTGCCTTTCTTTGGTGAAGCTAGTAGGAATCGTTCACGGGCTGAACGACTTCTCTTCGGCGTAGTTAGGGTCGAGAGTGAGTAGTTTGTCCAGCAAATTTAAATTTCCGCTGCGTGTGTACATTATGTTGTAAAAGAAATTATCTTGAGTAACAAAATGGTTCCGTTATGTTCTTATCGTCTTTTCGTGCATGATGTTGGGTGCCGCATCGCACGGCACCACCCACTGCGATCTCCGGGCCGGGCGTCACAGGCGTGGTATCAGAGCCGCATTGGGAATAGCACGCATGAAAAGGGTCTATTTTTGAAAACTTAGAAGTATACGAGTGAGTAACGTATAGTATGCCCACATAAGGAGTATTATTTAGCATAGTTACTTAAGGTGGCAAGCTAACAGTGTGTTATTATTCAGTATTTCAATTTTGTAACGACGCACCTACGTGGAGATAACAATGGTAAGGAACGCCACCGAAAGCGGATCAATTTCGGTTAGCTCACCCATACGAGGAAAGTAGTGTGGGATGTCCCGTTCAGCAATGCACGGGAAGTGAATATGTTTTCTAAGACTCTTCATGTCTTAGAGACATATGAATGGCACTAGCCTCCAGTGCGCAAACCCAGGGGCAAGAGGAGGAGACCCCATCGTGTGGTTTGTAACACGAAGTGTGTTCTTTAGGACTCTTCATGTCCTATGAGGCATACTAAAGCGCTGGTCCCCCGGTGTGCTTTATTGCAAAGGTGTGAAGCCCCCGTCGGGTGGTTAATAACCCGATCATGTACCTTGAGACGTGGCTTGACTCAAGGACGGCCCGTATGGCAATGATACGGGGCGTATGTTTTTACTATGATATGGACCTGCCTGTAATGACAAACCATTGAGTGCATCATTATTGAGTGATTTTCTGAAGGTACCTTAACCACGTTAGAACATGTCGTTTAGAAAATGTTTGTGAGTGATCATTTTAGTGCCACCATTTGAGACGTATAAGCCGGTATAACGCCGGTTAGGATTTTAATTTGGTGAGGCAACGTAGTACCGGAATGTGTTTTGAACTGCATGAAAAGGGAGTTTTGCAAAGAAAAAGAGTAAATTTGGAGTCTAGGATTCTATTAGGGGGTAATGAACTCCTATATTGAACTAAGAGTCAATGGGGAGTATAGATTTATTCACCCAGACTTAGGAATAACCTCCCCTGTTTTTAGCAGAATTTTTGCTGAAGTTGAACAGGGAATAATTTTTGTTTTGTTGAACGAATGGAGGTGAGTGATATATTTATGGAAAGCTTTTGAAGTCTTCTACAACTCTTCTGTAGAACTCCAGATCAGAATCATCCTCCAAATGGATGAAATTCTCAGATGAGTGTGAACTGTCCAAAAACAGGGCAGACACAAATTGCTCTCTGGAAATTTCTGTACTTGGACCATAAGTTTCTGTAGAAAAATTTCTAAGGGTCATGTAATACACCATGGGAAAGCTTGTGATATATGCTATGACTTTGTAGTTCAAAGTTTCTCCAGATCTGGAGTTTAATTGTATGAAATCTTACGGACAAAACAGCCACTTTCAAAGGAGGTGCTGTCAAAATTGTTCCAGATTTCTGTTAACTTTGAAATATCACAACTTTTGATCCAAAACTGATATGAAGGCAAATGAATACTCGTTGGAAAGATATTGAAGTTAACTATAACTTTGATATTCAACTTGAGATATGGAATTGCCATTTTCATATTTAAATTCTGGGGTTAAGACTAATTGGTCATTCTAAACAAAGTAGTGCTTATGGTCATTTAGCTTGAGACTTGTTGTGGACAGGGATGCTTTAGACTTCTCTAAGTTCCATAACATGTTCTTGAGGTATTTTCAGTTTTGCCTACTATTGGAATTAAGGGTTTGGACAAAATTGCTCGAGTTTGATAGATATCAGAATTATCGAAACCCTGGTTAGATTGTGTAGTGCTGCAATATATATGATATGTTTTTACGGTTAATGTTTTCAATTCAAGTTGAGTTTAAACTTTGAATTTTAACCATAAATTGCTCACTCTTGCAGCATGGATCGTGCTCATTCCAGGAGTGAGGTTGGTGAGTCGAGTCACGGTGAAAGTAATTCGCCACGACAATAAGTGCCGACATCATCAACCGGATTGGCGGGAATCTTGGCAAAGATGGCTGAGTCTCTGGATCTGTTGGTGCGACAAAGCATACGACAGGAGACACTACAGCAAAATCCCCCGCCAAGCACTTATCTGGATTTTCTAGCAAGACAACCACCGGTTTTCTCAGAAGCGAAAGAACCATTGGAGTCGGCTCATTGGCTCCAATGTATTGAAGCCAAGTTCGATACGCTTGAGTGCGATGAATATCAGAAGCCTCTATTTGCCGCTCAACAACTCCACGGAGCCGCTGGAGCTTGGTGGGCAGAGTACATCGCTACTCTTCCTGAAGGTCATCGAGTGACGTGGGATGAATTCCGGAATGTTTTCCGTGCACGTCACATTTGTTCGGGAATTCTACGAACAAAGTATCAAGACTTTCTGGAGTTAAAGCAAGGAGAAAGGAGTGCGTACGAGTACTTCAAGGAGTTTGAAGACTTGATGCAATACGCAACTCATATGGTTGACTCGGAAGCGTTGAAGTGCGAGTATTTCTTCCGAGGTTTGAATGTCGAACTTTAGGAGCAAGTGGCCTTGTTCAATAACGGTGTTTACAATGAATTGGTAAATGCCGCTAACATTAAGGAAGACATGCATCTTCGTTGTGAAGCGGAGCTGAAAAGAAGTATACCGCCAGACAGTGATATCGAGGTTCGTCCGAACTATCGAGTGCGGTATTACTCGCCAGTTAGGGAACAAATTCAGCCTGTGGTGCAACTCTCACAACCACGGCTGGAGTTGATCAATTATGAGCCTCCACCTCAACAGCAGCTATCAGAAGTTATTTGTGCAACCCTACCACAACCAGCTGTGCACCGTTTATCTCCACCTCGTGTTAGTAGAGAGCTGAGGATTTCTACAACACGAAACCGAAGTGGCGCTGAGCAGAGTCACACTCGTGTGTCGTCTCAGTAATGCTCAGATCAGCACCGTGAACCTTCACAGAAGAATCTTTCGAAAGCTGGCAGGGTTAATTACACTGCTATTGAGGACATTGCTAAAGGCGAACCAGTTTTGGCTGGCATGTTCAATTTACATGAACAGCCCATTTTCGTGTTATTTGATTCCGGGGCCACCCACAATTTTATTAGCAGAGACTATGTGCTGAAGAATAATCTTCCATTTAGCACAGTTAAGCATCCGTTTCATACCAGCTCAACTGGAGGCAAGATATCAACAGATGAGATGGTCTCACGGGCACCTTTAAGTTTGGGTGGAAACATCTATCCTGCGAGCCTTATCATACTCAAAGGCCAAAGGATCGATATTATCTTGGGGATGTCATGGTTGACACATTATGGAGCTATCTTTGACATCAGCTCTCGGACTGTCCAACTGAATTCCCCAATACACGGTTGCAACACATTGAAACTTGTGGATCCATCACAACAAGTTGCAGCAGTGCATCAGATTGAAGCTCCTAAGCTTGAGGATATTCCAGTGGTATGTGAATATCCAGATGTGTTTCCCGAAGACTTGCCGGGCATGCCGCCCGAACGTGATGTAGAGTTCAAGATTGAACTTGCACCGGGAACAACACCTATTTCTCGACGACCATACAAAATGGCACCGAAGGAGCTAGCAGAATTGAAGGAGCAGCTTAATGACCTCATGGACAAAGGTTTTATACGCCCAAGTTCATCACCTTGGGGCTGTTCCGCACTCTTCGTGAAGAAGAAGGACGAGACTTTGAGACTATGCGTAGATTATCATCCAATGAATTCTGTCACTATCAAGAATAAGTATCCACTACGGTGCATTGACATTTTGTTCGATCAACTAGTGGGTGCTAAGTTTTTTTCCAAGATGGATCTTCGGTCCGGGTATCACCAGATAAAAATCCGGGCAGAAGACGTACCTAAGACGGCGTTCTCGACAAGATATGGTCTTTATGAATATCTTGTCATGTCCTTCGGGTTGACCAATGCTCCGGCTCACTTTATGTATCTCATGAACTCTGTGTTCATGCCGGAGTTAGACAAGTTCGTCGTGGTTTTCATCGACGACATCTTGGTCTATTCCAAGTCAGAAGAAGAACACGCTGAACATTTGCGTATTGTACTCCAACGCTTGAGAGATCACAAACTTTATGCAAAGTTCAGTAAATGTGAGTTTTGGATCAGCAAAGTGCCGTTTCTTGGGCATATTATTTCAGCGGAAGGCATCGCTGTGGACCCAAGTAAAATCGAGCAAGTGCTGAATTGGAAATCTCCAACATCTGTTCATGAAGTGAGGAGTTTCCTAGGTTTAGCGGGTTATTACCGGAGATTCATTCCAAACTTCTCCAAATTCGCTAAACCTATGACGGAGCTGTTGAAGAAAAGCACCAAGTATGATTGGAGCAATTCATGCGAACAAGCTTTTCAAACTTTAGTGAAGCATCTCACTACAGCTCCAGTTTTAGCCCAGCCGGACACAACTAAGCCTTTTGATGTCTATTGCGATGCATCCGGCATCGGTTTGGGTTGTGTGTTGATGCAAGAAGGACGTGTGGTCGCGTATGGATCCCGACAACTCAGGGGTCATGAGCATAATTACCCGACGCACGACCTTGAACTAGCTGCGGTGGTCTTAGCTTTGAAAATGTGGAGACATTATCTACTAGGAAATCTAGTACATCTCTACACTGACCACAAAAGCTTGAAGTACATCTTCACACAGAAGGAACTGAATATGAGGCAGCGAAGATGGCTCGAATTGATCAAGGATTACGAACTTGAAATTCATTACCATCCAGGTAAAGCTAATGTGGTTGCCGATGCACTTAGTCGGAAAGCCCACATTCACCATTTAGTCATGGCAGCACATGAAGAAGGAGAACCAAGCCTGCGCTTAGTTCCCTACGGATCGCTGTTCAACCTCGCTCTTATTCCTACAATCCGAGATGAGATTGTAGAGGGTCAGAAGAGAGACAGGGGTATGTCTCACATCCGGAGGAGAGTGGACAGCGGTGAGTTGAAGATGTTCCGCAAAGATGAAGAGGGTACTATATGGTTTAACAACCGCATAGTGGTACCCCGAAACATGAAATTGCAGAGGAAGATATTGGATGAAGCGCATTTATCCAAGTACTCCATTCATCCGGGAAGAAATAAGATGTACCAGGACTTGAAATCTAAGTTCTGGTGGACACGGATGAAAAGAGAGATTACGAAGTACGTATCCGAGTGTGATACGTGTCGGCGGGTTAAAGCCGACCATATGAGGAAAGCCGGACCACTTCAACCGCTGAAGGTTCCAGCATGGAAGTGGGAAGACATAAGTATGGACTTCATCGTCGGTTTACCCATGACCAGCAACAAGCATGATTCTATTTGGGTAATCGTCGATCGTTTGACCAAGACAGCACATTTTATTCCAGTCCATACCAAATATGTGGCAAAGAAGTATGCGGAGCTGTTCATCTCAAGAATCGTGTGTTTACACGGGGTTCCCCGCACCATCGTTTCTGATCGAGGTGCGTTATTCGTAGCCAGATTTTGGGAGCAACTGCATGCTTCCTTGGGAACCAAGTTAATTTGGAGTTCAGCGTATCATCCGCAATCTGATGGTCAAACGGAGAGGATAAATCAGTTTCTGGAGGATATGCTACGGGCATGTGTCATCAATCATGGGAAGAATTGGGATGACCATCTACCATTGGCAGAATTCTCATATAACAACGGTTATCAATCCAGCATCAAAATGGCCCCGTATGAAGCTCTTTATGGCCGGAAGTGCCGCACACCACTGAATTGGTGTGAGTCCGGTGAGAGAGTGGTCTACGGGATTGATCTTGTGAATGAAGCCGAGGAACGAGTGCAAGTGATTCAAGCCAACTTAAAGGCTGCTCAATCTCGGCAGAAGAGCTATGCAGACAAAAGACGTCGACCTCTTCACTTTGACATCGGGGACCATGTTTATCTTCGTGTCTCTCCGATGAAAGGAGTTCATCGTTTCGGAGTGAAGGGAAAGCTTGCTCCACGATTCATCGGGCCGTTTGCTGTCATTGAGATATGCGGACCCGTGGCCTATCGTCTGGAGTTACCGGCGTCACTTTCGGGCATTCACAATGTTTTCCACGTCTCTCAGCTGCGGAAATGTCTTAAGTACCCAACCGCGGTTCATATGGACAACATTGAGGATCTTCAACCGGATCTCACTTATTCTGAGTATCCGATACAGATTATTGACGAGAAGACTCGCGCCACAAGAAATCGGACATTGCGATTTTACAAAGTCTTGTGGAGCAACCACACCGTTGATGAAGCTACGTGGGAAAGCGAGGAATTTCTCCGTTTAAATTTTCCCGACTTGTTTGTACCATATGTCCAGTAGTCATTCTCCCTTCTTCTTTCTTTTGTAATCTCGGGACGAGATTCTTTTAAAGGGGGAGGAATGTAACGGCCCTAACTTTTGTAAAGTTTGATGTCAGCTCATGAAACAAAGTTAAGGCGATAAAAGACTATAATTGTGTCACATGAAATGATGAACACATAAATGGACATGTGAGGGAGTTAAAAATTTTCTCTAGCCCATGCTCAACACATGTTAACCTAGGGGAAATAATTACACTCCTAAAACTCTAACTCATGTGCACCTCCTCTATGAGTAGAGTGGAGGGAATTTAAATGCAATTTGAATTCTTTTGAGAGGATTCCTATTCAGATTGTCCAAAGGCCTATATGTGAGAGCATAGATGCTTTTCTCATGTATTCAAGAGCCTAAGTTTCAAATTTGGAGAATTTTAGGTTTCTTATACTATTTATTCCGAGAATTAAATGATGGCACGTTCAAATTCAAACTTGAATTTGAATTTTGAACCAAACAAACTCAATTTCAAAATCTGATTTCAGATTTGAGTTCCTCATAATTCTTTTGACCTATCCTCCAAATTTGGTGATATTTGGACAACGTTTGCGTTGGAATCTCAAAGCACAGAGGGAGAGAAAATTGGGGGACTGTGGACCCCATCTGTCAGCCAGTGCCTCTGTTGTTTTCTCTCTCGGGTGCACCCACGATCGACAGCACCGCAGAAGACTTCCCGGTGAAGCTTTTAGCGCCAGCTCCTGCTTGTGTGGTCTTGTGCTCAGCCTCATCACCCCATACGAGTGCAGCAACGTGGATTTGCTTTCTCCTAGCCGAGCACCAGCTCCCGTGTGTTGCCCTCCCGAGCAGAACAGAAACCACCATTCTCTGTTCTTCTCTGATCGCCCAAGCCAACCAAGCTTCCTTTGGCCGAGCTTCCAACAGCAAAAAGGTTCACCCATGAGTGCTCTGGCCGGCTAGCTCCCTTCCTCCACTGTTCCATGCTTGCTGGCGCCTAGAAACAGCGAGGTTTCCTCTGCTCCCGAGTTCAAACTCAGGCAACCAAAACTGGACGCCGTGGACAGCCCAAACCAGAAGGGATCACGCCCAAGCAAGCCACCCCATCTGTGCACCAACAAGTCTAGTTGCTCACCTCCAAAGCTCAGCCCCAGCCATTGATCACAGAGGGAGAATTTCAAGTTTTTCTACCGGGCGGCAGAAACGGACCTTGAGGTAAGGAATTGTAAAATTCGTCCTCAATTCGTGTTTGTTGGGTCTCAAACTTCGCACACAGGATGTTAACTGCCTAGCACACCTCCTCCATCGATTTTACACCAAGAAATTGAGTGTAGAGTGAGCGATCCGAGCTCTTTTAGAGGGTATGCCGCTGGACCCTATCGGGTGCATGGTGCCGATAGGTTTAGAGCCCTCTCCAGCTGGTTTAGACCTCATGCCGGTCTTCTACATGATCCCCTGATGCTGTAGAGCCCAAGAACCGACCATTTGGTGGAGAATTCACCGTGCAAGACCTCACGGAGCCCTAGGGTTTGCTGTGGCTGGTGTGCCCTGTTTTCCGGCAAGTTTCAGCCGCCGGCGACCTCACCAACGTGTTCAGCGTGGGGAAATATGGGGGGGCGGCCAGCAGGGGGTCTGGAGGTGGCTGGGAACTGGTTTTCCGGCGACCTCGCCGGAGTGGGCCGCCACTGGTGTGTTTGTGAAAGCATCTAGGCCCCTGTGAGGTATGGTTTCGGTGATTAATGACAACCGTTCGCTATTACTAATGAGTTTGTGGATGCGAGGTTTCACGTATATCATATCAAACGTTGATGAACTATCTATTCACACCATCTACTGCTCATTGGATACAAATGGAGACCCCTCAACGATCTATTCTAAGGGGTTATTCGATACTCATGAAAACTAAATAAAGAACTCATACAACGACTCTATTCTATCAAAATTGGCAACACAAGAAGCTTACACTTCATCATAATATCATTACAAACAAATGTCAAAGAGGTCACTCAAGAAGATTCCAAAAGATCAACTCAAAACAACTCGAAGCAAACAAGCTGCACTCACCGGATCATCCGATGTCTTGCAAAATGACTACATCGGTCAAGTTTGAGTTGGCAGAAGAAGAAGACCTCAGAGCCCAGTACACACCGGATCATCCGATGTGAAGGAAGTGGCACATCGGTTGATTTCACCCGAAGGATGATATCTGAGTTATTCTGAAGAAGTACACATCGGATCATCCGATGATGAAGAAAGTGTACATCGGTCAATTTCAACCGAGACATTAATTCTGTACCTATTCTAAAGATCAACTCACCAGATCATCCGATGATGAATTGAAGTAACATCGGTCGATTAAAAGATCCAACGGTTATATCCAACGGTCACATCTGACACATGACATCAGCTAATTTGGAACTCGACCGATGATCATATAAAGGGGTGCATCGGAGGATCCGATGCTCACTGAAAAAGTCTGTCCACTTTTCTAACGGCTATCTCGTGTGGGCTGGCTATAAAGACCCCTCCAACCGGCCATTTCGACAAGTCTTGATCACCAGAGCCTCTCTACACATTCTCAAGTATTCAAGACCAAGAGCTACCACTTCCACACTTTAAAACCTCTTGTACTCCAATTATAGGTTATGTCTAGCTAGAGAGAAGCTTGTGTGCGTCCATTCTTGGTGATTGGAATCTCTAGGCTAGTGAGAGAGAGTGTCTTGGTGACTTCTCTCACCTTGTAAACGTTGGAGGATGAAGAGATCGCCCCGGAGCTTACCAAGGCGTTTGTGGAAGCCCGGAGGATCACCATTGTACAAGGCTTGAGCTCCACCTTGCCGGAGAAGGCGAACGGAGGAAGATAGTGGATTCCCTTGTCTTGGTGACTTGGGAGTGGCCATACCCTTTGGTGGGTGCCACAACGTGGACGTAGGTAGATTTTTGTGATCTAACCGAACCACGGGAAAAATCGCCGTGTCTCCGAGTCTCCGCGGGAGTTTGCACTTCTCTCCTCACCCCTTTACTATTACGCATTTACTATTCCGCACTTAACACTCTTGCTTGCGTAATTAGTTCGCATAGGGAATTGGGCTTCAACCATTAAGTTTTAAATTGCTCTAAAATTTGAAAAAGCCCAATTCACCCCCCTCTTGGGCGTTTCGATCCTTACAATTGGTATCAGAGCCTGGTTGCTCATCGGATCATTCTAGCTTCACCGCTAGAGAGCGAAAATGGCCAAGAATGGGGGTTCGGTTCCTACCTTCGAGGGCAAGAATTTTGCTTATTGGAAAGCACGCATGCGCGCTTACCTTGAGGCAATTGCTCCCGAAGTGTGGGAAGCGACCCATGCGGGGTTTGGAAATCTTGACTATGTTGGTGACCAACTAAAATGGGATGCTAAGGCTAGAAATGCCATATATGAATGCATTAGTCAAGATGTCTTTGCTAGGATTGCTAGTAAGGAAAATGCGTGTGAAATTTGGGCATGCCTAATTGAAATACATGAGGGCTCATCTCGTGTTAAAGAACTCAAATATCACATGCTTAAATCAAAATATGATGAATTTAAGATGTTTCCTCATGAGAACGTTAACCAAATGTTTTCTCGTTTAAATGTGCTCATTGAGGAAATTAACGCACTTGACATTGCTTCTCTTGGCAAGGGACTTATCAATCGCAAGATCCTCATGCTTCTACCCAAGCCCAAGTACAACATTATCAATTCAATGCTCCAAAAAGAGTCACTAGACAACATGGAAGTTTCGGAGCTCATTGGAGAAATCCATGCTCATGAGCTGAGCGTACTTGGAATGATGGAGGAGTCATCATCAAAAACCATTGCTCTCAAGGCTTCAACCAAGAAGACAACTTCCAAGAAGAAGAAAGTGGTTGAGCGTAGCTCAAGTGAAGAAGAGCAAGAAACAAGCGAAGATGATGATGATGAACTTGCTTTGATGATGAGGAAATTCTCACGCCTCAACTCCAAGATTGCAAAGAAGGGATACTCTTTTGATCCTAAAAAGAAAGCCTTCTTGCCAAGAAAAGATGAAAACAAGACGTGCTACAATTGTGGTGATCTAGGCCACATATCATATGATTGTCCAAGACCGGACAAAAGGAAGGAAAATGGGAAGCATCACAAGCTAGAAGAAAGTGATGATGAAGAGGAGGTTAAGCCCAAGCGCTCTTTTGGAAAGAAGAAATTTGACAAAGGCAAGAAAACCAAGCTCTTTCCAAAGAAGAGAAGAGGGCCTCAAAAGGTCTTCATGTGTGAAGCAAATGAGTGGATCACGGATGAAGAGTCAAGCGACGAAGATAGTGAAGATGAAGAAAACTTGGCGAGCCTCGCCATCGTCAACAAGGATGACTCACCTCTTCGTCCACCTCCTATGTGCCTAATGGCGAAAGGTAACTCAAAGGTGAACTACAAAGCCGGAGGAAAGTATTGGGTACTCGATAGTGGGTGCACTCAACATATGACCGACAATAATGGTATGTTCACCTCCATAGAAAACCCCGGCAATCATGAACAAGTCACCTTTGGTGATAACTCAAAGGGAAGGTAATTGGTTTGGGTAAAATTGCTATTTCTCACGATTTGTCTATCTCTAATGTGCTTTACGTTAAGTCTCTTAGTTTTAATTTACTTTCTATTGCACAATTATGTGATCTTGGACTAACGTGCACATTTGACAAGAATGGTGTTGTGGTGACTAGTGATTCAAGCAAAGAACTAATATTCAAAGGTTTTCGGCATGGACATCATTACTTGGTGGACTTCTCCAACAAGGATGCTAGCTTGACCACTTGTCTTTTCACCAAGACAAGTTTGGGATGGCTATGGCATCGGCGCATTGCTCACATTGGGATGAGCAAGCTCAAGAAGTCATTCAAGCTTGGGATGGTGACCGGCGTGAAGGATGTCACATTCGAAAAGAACAAGCTTTGTAGCGCATGTCAAGCCGAGAAGCAAGTTGCCTCACACCATCCGATGAAGACAATAGTGTCAACCTCCAAGCCACTTGAACTACTTCACATGGACCTCTTCGGACCGTCCACATACCAAAGCCTTGGCGGTAACCTCTATTGTCTTGTCATTGTTGATGACTACTCTCGCTATGCTTGGACATTGTTTCTAGGTGACAAGGGTGAAACTCCGGAAATCTTCAAGACCTTCGCTAAACGAGCGCAAAGGGAATTTCAACTTCCTATCATCAAGGTCCGGAGTGACAACGGCACCGAGTTCAAGAACTACAACATTGGGAAGTGGTGTGATCGTGAAGGCGTGAAGCACGAGTTTTCGGCCACATACACCCCTCAACACAATGGTGTCGTTGAGAGGAAGAACAAGACTCTCATCACCCTTGCAAGAGCAATGCTTGATGACTATGGCACGTCGGAGAAGTTTTGGGCCGAAGCAATCAACACGGCGTGCCATGCCGCAAATAGGGTCTACCTTCATCGACTACTTCAAAAGACCCCATATGAGCTCCTCATTGGGAGAAAACCCAACATCTCCTACTTCCGAGTCTTCGGGTGCAAGTGCTACATCTACCACAAGAAAAGGCTCGGTAAGTTTGAAAGAAGGTGTGATGTTGGTATCTTTCTAGGTTATGCGTCAAACTTAAAAGCATATCGAGTATTCAACCAAACCTCCGGGTTAGTTGAAGAAAGTTGTGATGTTAAGTTTGATGAGACTAATGGCTCCCAAGAGGAGAGTTTTGGTCATGATGATATAGATGATGAGCCTCTACGAGAAGCTATGAAGAACATGACCATAGGAGACATCAAGCCCGAAGTTGAGGAGAGCCATGATCAAGGGGGAGCCTCAAGTTCCAACATCAACACCTCCATGGCGCCTCAAATTGATGAAGAAGAAGAGAAAAATGATCCATTGCCAATGCAAGATTCACATGCCACACAACACCAAGAAGAAGAAGAAGTCCAAGGTCAAGTCCAACCACAAGACGAGCAAGATGCCTCACCATCACCAAGTGCCTCACAACCTCTTATGAGGCATGGGCGCATCTCCAAGGCACATCCGATGGATCAAATCATCGGAAGTCCGTCACGGGGAGTAAGTACTCGTTCTCGCCATGTTGCTTCATTTTGTGAGCACTACTCTTTTGTTTCGTGTGTAGAACCCACAAATATTGAGGAAGCACTCCAAGATCCCAATTGGGTGATGGCTATGCAAGAAGAACTCAACAACTTCACCCGAAATGAAGTTTGGGTATTGGAGGAGCGACCTAAGAACAAGAACGTCATCGGAACAAAGTGGGTGTACCGCAACAAGCAAGACGAGAATGGCGTGGTGGTCCGCAACAAGGCAAGGCTTGTGGCCAAGGGCTTTTCACAAGTTGAAGGACTAGATTTTGGAGAGACATTCGCCCCGGTCGCACGGTTAGAAGCTATTCGCATACTCCTTGCTTTTGCTTCACATCACAATATTATGCTTCATCAAATGGATGTGAAAAGTGCCTTCCTCAATGGTTATATTAACGAGCTTGTTTTCGTTGAGCAACCTCCTGGGTTTGAACATCCGAGGAATCCTAACCATGTGTATAGGTTACACAAGGCGCTCTACGGGCTCAAGCAAGCACCTAGGGCATGGTATGAACGTCTAAGGGACTTCCTAGTCATGCAAGGATTCAAGATCGGGAGGGTGGACACCACACTTTTCACCAAGGACATCAACGGGGATTTATTTCTTTGTCAAATTTACGTTGATGACATTATTTTTGGCTCAACTAACAAATCTCTTAGCCTTGAGTTTGGCACCATGATGTCTAGGGAGTTCGAGATGTCAATGATTGGAGAACTCAATTTCTTCCTAGGATTTCAAATCAAGCAACTTCAAGAGGGGACTTTCATCTACCAAGAAAAGTACACCAAAGACCTCTTGAAGAAGTTTGAAATGGAAGATTGCAGCTCAAGAAGTACTCCAATGGCAACAAATTGTCATCTCGACGCAGACATGGACGGTAAACCTATTGATCAATCTCATTACCGTTCCATGATTGGTTCATTATTATATCTTACCGCATCTAGGCCCGATATCATGTTTAGTGTGTGCTTGTGTGCTCGCTTTCAAGCGGCACCTAAAGAATCGCATCGTAAGGCGGTCTTTAGGATACTTAGGTATCTCAAGCATACCCCAAGTGTAGGTTTGTGGTACCCCAAGAACGCTAGTTTCCATATCTTGGGTTACTTGGATTCGGACTTTGCCGGATGCCGTGTGGATCGCAAGTGTACCTCCGGTGGGTGCCACTTACTTGGGCGTTCCCTAGTATCTTGGTCGAGCAAAAAGCAAAACTCCGTGGCCTTGTCCACCGCGGAGGCAGAGTATATAGCGGCCGGTGCATGTTGTGCCCAAATTCTATATATGAAGCAAACCCTTTTGGACTTTGGAATTAAGTTTGATTGTGTGCCTCTCCTTTGTGACAACGAAAGTGCGGTTAAGATAGCTAGAAACCCCGTTCAACACTCCCGCACTAAGCACATTGATATTCGCCATCACTTCTTGCGGGACAATGAGGCTAAAGGAGACATCTCTTTGCAAGGTGTTAGGTCCGAAGAACAATTGGCGGATATCTTCACTAAACCACTTGATGAGAAAACTTTTTCTAGACTTAGAAGTGAATTAAATGTGCTAGATGCATCTAATGTAATGTAAGTTGCCATGTTCATGTAAGGTTGCATATCAAATAGGTCTTGTCTAACTCCCAAAGGATAGGGGCAAGCTAGAAATAGCTTTCCCTGAGGAAGCCTTTGGCAGGTTTAAACTTGGCAAGATAGATTTACATTACGCCTTGCATGATTCCTGCCATATAGACTTGCACTCATTCAATATCTTGCATTATTTTGTTTGGCATTGCATATAGTAGATTGTCACAAAGGGGAGACCACATCATGAGAAGGAGACTTGTTCAAAATGCAATATCTCAACTCATATGATGTGGATAGAGCAAAATTCTAAAGGTACATGCTTTAAAGAGATAGAAGTTTTCTATACTCTAGCTCACAAAGCATGGGCCTTACATTTTCGTGGTTTCTCTCCTAACCTTGTGTATTCTCTTTGCTTAAGGGCTTAGCCAATATGTGGCACTATATTTGAAGCCTTCTATTAGAGGTTAGGAGTTGCCCAAAAAAGTCCTAGGACCCATCCTTATCTTTGTGTGTTTAAGTCCAAGGACACATATTGGCAGTCTTAGGTTTTCTGTAGTCATCGGATTATCCGATGCTAGGGCCAGCAGATCATCGGATCAATTGGTGATTCAGTTCAGTGCTCAGATCAAGTCAGATATCACAAATCAACCGATGAGTTCATTTCAGAAGGCATCGGAGCATCCGATGTTCAGTTTCCTGGTGCCCTGCAGAAATCGACCGATGATCGTCACCTCAACGTCGGATCATCCGGTGTTCAAAGAGAGTTTTTGGAACAACTCTCTGTTGAACTCGACCGATGCATCCTCCGATGATCATCGGTCCATCCGGTGTTTTATGCGCGGCTAGGGTTTGCCCGAACAGTTTAAAAAGGGGGTCGGCCGCCGTTCGATTTTCTTTCCTTCTTTCCCCGACCTCCGCCGCCGCCCGACGTCCTCGCCACCTCTCCCACGCACGCCACCTCCAGTCGCCGCCACTGCCTCCCAGGCACCGCCGCCACCGCCTCTCCCGCGAGCGCCGCCACCGTTCCACCGCGTCGCCACAGTTCCCTCCTCCACCGCGTCTCCCTCGCCAAGCTTCGCCGTTCGTCGCTGAGATGGGTCGCGATCGCAGAGGAAAGGGGAAGGCTATTGAGGAGCCCGCCGCGAAGAAGCACAAGATGTCCAAGGACGCGCGTCGTGCGGAGTTGGCCGCTCGCGCCGCCGAGGAGCGTGAGCGCGGCCATCGCGATTCCTTAAGGATCCACGAGTCCCGGCAGAGGCAGGAGCAGCCTCCGATCCAGCCGGTGCCTCCCGAGGGCTCCGACGAGGAGGAGACCGAGGTGCCGCCTCTCATCCGCCGGCGCACCCCGAGGACTTGTGGGGGTGGACAGACTCCTACAGCGAGTCGGCGCCCCTCTGCAGCTGACCGCGCCGAGGACAGAGAGGCCGAAAGGGCCATCCACCTGATGGACACAGCAGTCCGAGTTGCCGAAGATGTCAGACTCACCGACTACAGGAAAATGAAGGCAAGGCAACTAAAGAAGCTCAGATGGTCCGCGCTGATTGAGGAGTGGTTCCCGCGGCCTAGGGACGCTCGAGTTGACTCCCGGTTCTGGACCCTGACACAGGCGTCCCTGTACGAGACATACAGGCGTTGGGGTCACAAGCTATTCCAGCATAACAGCATTGACTGGGATCAGCTTGCAGTGGCAGCAGGACACGGGATCAGGCCCCTTTTTGAGAGATACAGAGGACTGGTGGACTTGCTCTCGCACCCGAGGAGTGCTTACGTCGAGGAGTGGGTCAGGGTGTTCTACGCGACACTCTACGTCTCTGAGGGCCGTCGCTCAATTCACTTCATGTTCATGGGGCGGATCCACGACGTATCTCGAGACCTGTTTGGCAGACTGCTTGGTGTGGAGCTCTCCACTACGTGCCTGCACCAGATAGTCTACGGAGACGCAGATCCGCCGAGGAGGCCACTGACTGGAGGAGTGGCACCGCCCTTCGAGAAGATCAGAGGTCTGTTCACTCAGCCGTTCACCCCTGACCAGCCGAGGGTGCCAGCGCTTCTCACCCCAGCAGCTCGGACAGTTCACCACGTCCTCAGGCGCACTCTACTGCCGAGGTCTGGCTACTTGGAGGGGTTCACGAGCCTTCAGCAGACCATCCTGTTCTATGTGATGAACGGGATGGAGTTCGACATCGTAGATATTCTGATCTGCGAGATGGAGGACGTGATCACCGACGGAGTTGGGATGCTTCGACAGCTGGTCTTCGGTCACTGGATCTGTCACCTTCTTCACCAGCTGGTTCCAGAGGACACTCCAGGAGTCTCTCAGCTGACGGAGATGCACGTGACCCGGTTCAGCCACTACCGAGTCCCCACTCCGGGAGACCGCCGCCTTGGCCGTCCCGTCGAGCGTGAGGTTCGAGCCAGACTGTCCGAGGAGGACTGGGCAGAGCTGACTCAGGAGGACGCAGAGCTGGCACAGGCAGAGGCTCAGGGAGGAGACCTACAGCACGTATGGTCGGACAGCGACACCAGCGACAGTGTCGAGGAGTACTTCCCTCCAGCTCCTCCATCACCGAGGCAGCACGACGCAGAGGCAGGAGGCTCAGCAGCTCCACCACCTACACCTCCTCCAGTGTCAGAGGCTTAGGTGACTCAGCCGTCAGAACTCACTGCCATACTTCAGCGGATGGCTCAGCAGCAGGAGCAGCAGGCAGCTCGACAGGAGCAGCTTCAGAGGCAGCAGCAGGAGATGCAGCTGGAGATCGCCCGTCAGAGGCGAGAGGACACCGACAGGTTCACCAACCTTGTCGACCAGATGACGCGACGCACTCTGGACCAGTAGCAGCAGACTCAGCAGATGTTGATGAGCATCCTGGGGTTGGTCACCAACCTCTACCAGCAGACTGGAGTCGCTCTTCCACCTCAGCACCTGGGACTCAGTCGGGCTCCAGGTGCACCCCCACTGGCAGCAGGTCCAGTACTGCCGCCGACGTCGCTCCAGTCCTCACCTCTTCCGGCAGTACCCTCTCCACCGGCGCCAGCAATCTCAGCGGATCCCCCAGCAGCTCCAGCTCCAGCTCCAGCCCCCACAGCAGCTCCAGCTCCAGCTCCAGCTCCCCCCGCTCCAGCTCCAGCGCCAGCGACCTCCACCTCCAGCAGCTCCGGCGACAGCACCGTCGACGCCGACCGCTTCACCATCGCCAGGAGCGCGCCCGAGTCGTAGGCACTCGACTTCCCTTTTTGGTGTCTTGATGCCAAAGGGGGAGAAGAGTTAGAGTCAGGGGGAGGTTAGCTCAGTTATAGGGGGAGTACTTGGTTCTAGGGTGAGTGTCTATCCCTGTGCTACTTATTTTTATCTTTGAGATTGCCTGTTACTATTATTTGACTTTGTACTCTTACGCCTTATTGTTTATTATGTGAGCCTTCGAGCCACTTGTGTTGTAATTTGTGTTACATTTCCTTTTTTGAGCATTGCGCCTTAATTCCATCAATTCTATGCTCTACTCGTTGTGTTGTCATCAATCACCAAAAAGGGGGAGATTGAAAGCATCTAGGCTCCCGTGAGGTATGGTTTCGGTGATTAATGACAACCGTTCGCTATTACTAATGAGTTTGTGGATGCGAGGTTTCACGTATATCATATCAAACGTTGATGAACTATCTATTCACACCATCTACTGCTCATTGGATACAAATGGAGACCCCTCAACGATCTATTCTAAGGGGTTATTCGATACTCATGAAAACTAAATAAAGAACTCATACAACGACTCTATTCTATCAAAATTGGCAACACAAGAAGCTTACACTTCATCATAATATCATTACAAACAAATGTCAAAGAGGTCACTCAAGAAGATTCCAAAAGATCAACTCAAAACAACTTGAAGCAAACAAGCTGCACTCACCGGATCGTCCGATGTCTTGCAAAATGACTACATCGGTCAAGTTTGAGTTGGCAGAAGAAGAAGACCTCAGAGCCCAGTACACACCGGATCATCCGATGTGAAGGAAGTGGCACATCGGTTGATTTCACCCGAAGGATGATATCTGAGTTATTCTGAAGAAGTACACAACGGATCATCCGATGATGAAGAAAGTGTACATCGGTCAATTTCAAACGAGACATTAATTCTGTACCTATTCTAAAGATCAACTCACCAGATCATCCGATGATGAATTGAAGTAACATCGGTCGACTAAAAGATCCAACGGTTATATCCAACGGTCACATCTGACACATGACATCAGCTAATTTGGAATTCGACCGATGATCATATAAAGGGGTGCATCGGAGGATCCGATGCTCACTGAAAAAGTTTGTCCACTTTTCTAACGGCTATCTCGTGTGGGCTGGCTATAAATACCCCTCCAACCGGCCATTTCGACAAGTCTTGATCACCAGAGCCTCTCTACACATTCTCAAGCATTCAAGACCAAGAGCTACCACTTCCACACTTTAAAACCTCTTGTACTCCAATTATAGGTTATGTCTAGCTAGAGAGAAGCTTGTGTGCGTCCATTCTTGGTGATTGGAATCTCTAGGATAGTGAGAGAGAGTGTCTTGGTGACTTCTCTCACCTTGTAAACGTTGGAGGAAGAAGAGATCGCCCCGGAGCTTACCAAGGCGTTTGTGGAAGCCCGGAGGATCACCATTGTACAAGGCTTGAGCTCCACCTTGTCGGAGAAGGCGAACGGAGGAAGATAGTGGATTCCCTTGTCTTGGTGACTTGGGAGTGGCCATACCCTTTGGTGGGTGCCACAACGTGGACGTAGGTAGATTTTTGTGATCTAACCGAACCACGGGAAAAATCGCCGTGTCTCCGAGTCTCCGCGGGAGTTTGCACTTCTCTCCTCACCCCTTTACTATTACGCATTTACTATTCCGCACTTAACACTCTTGCTTGCGTAGTTAGTTAGCATAGGGAATTGGGCTTCAACCATTAAGTTTTAAATTGCTCTAAAATTTGAAAAAGCCCAATTCACCCCCCCTCTTGGGCGTTTCGATCCTTACAGTTTGGAGCGAGTCTGGAGGTTAGGGATGACAGGTGGGACCCACTGTCAGCATTTAAACATTTTCCAGATTTCCCCACTCTAGTTCAAACTTTGGAGAGCCATAACTTTGTGTATGAGTGTCCAAAAATTGTGAAACAAATTTTGTTGGATTCCTCTCAAAGAGTACTATCCAGGGGTGCAGACCAATGTTTATGAAAATCCCTGAATTTGGCTCATTAATTCATTTAAGTAAAACCTTGTATGAATTTTTATAGGAGTTCTGTTTATTAGAAAATTCCCAAATTTGGACAGGACATTCTTCCAAAATTCCTTGAACTCCAGTAAACATTTCAGAGCATTGTACCTCATTTTCTTGGTCAAATGATGTGTTCATTCCTTATGTCTCTGAAAAATAGGAAAATGAACAGAGACAATTTCAGCTTTTCCCCAATCCTTGAAAAATCCATATCTCCATGTAGGAAACTCCAAAAACGGTAAAACCGATTCCTATGGATCCAGGACATTTTGTACTTCACAAAAGTCTACTCTGCAGCATAGGAAAACTTAATATCTAGGGGGTAAAGGCAGGTTAGTGAAAACCACATAAGGATTTGTTGTGCTCACATGAAGATATTTATGGAGCTCAATTATTGCACACTGACTAAATACCAACCGTAGAAGATGTGGTTAAATTTTCAGCTTCATTGGACCTCTGGAACTGGAGCCACCATATTTTAGGTTTAAGTGTTCTTATAATGGACTTAATCACATGGTGATTACTAGTATCTCTTTTCACCCTAGCTTTCATCATCTCTAAGGTTGTAGCTCCAACAACAGAAACCTTGCTGTTGTTTGTCCCTTTATGGTGTGAGTTAACTGGTACAACAGTTTTGAACCATTTTCTAAATTGCTTTTGAATACATGTGCATAAATCATCTTAATAGCTCACGTGACATCGACGTTCAACGAGGACTCGACTCTACAGCGAGGATCTCCATCTCGTGACGAGTTTGGCGGATTCTCCGGAGGAAGACTAACTCCTAGCTTCTAACAAAACCGTTGAGCAAGGCAAGCCCCGGTTTGCATATCGTTACCGTTTTAAATTTTGGTTTACATCACATCATGTTTATTAGACTTGAGTGCATTATGTCTAGGATGATTGAAACCCACTTGCATGCCTATTACATCCCTCATTAGAAGGTTTAGTGTAGGTTTTGCCTCGTTGTAGATGCTAGGCTAATGTTGTAGCTAGCTCGGTAGAAGTCGAGTAGTAAAAAGCTACTCGCGAGAAAGTTCGAGTAATGGAGTTACTCGCGAGAAATAAATGATAAGAGCACCCTCATGAATATGAGATGGGGACGGGGATGTTCCTGTAGGATGGAGCGCTCAAGGTTGGTCTCGACCTGCGATGGGTGTGACAATGCTTGAGACCACATTTGGCCTGGACCGGAATGGTAAGGAAAATGTGGAGGTTGGTTGTAGCCCCGTCCGTGTCGGTTAAACACCGTATGTATGCGGCCCTGCTGGACAAGATTGAGCTGTACCAGATATATAGTGGGTATGGGACCCATGAAACCGATGTAACTCGATGGACCGTGATATAGAAACTCATCCTTCACGTGGGAATGGCGTTGAGAAGGCGGGAGGTGTAAATCCTTTAGCGGGCAACTTCGACGTGTCCGCGTAGAGGACCATCCTGCTCGGCGCGAAGCGTTTTTCTATGTCGGGGTGTCGTGTGAAAGGTTGCTGCATACAACATAAGAAAGAGCTCTTGAGAGAGTCTTTCGAGGCGGGTGTATGTGTCGTGTATTCCGGGTTGTTATTGATTCGAATCACCGTCGCTCGCGCAAGAGGATTGAGCATACTTGCCCACTGCGCCGTGACTTAGTAAGAAGATGAACTAAGTCTCTTAACTTGTTGTTTGTGGATTAATCACTGTATTGGAACCTTGACTGAAGTAGATATAGAGCCAACTAAATTTCATTTCCACCTTAGGCTAGCAACATCGGGATAAGCGTTTCTTGTTTGATTGTGGACTTCCGATGTTGTGAGGCGTGAGGACCACTAAAATGAAGGCTAAAAGAATCTGAATATAAGGATCAAGTTTAGTCAAGCTGCATTTTGCAAATTCCTATGCCTACTGTCTTACTACCCCTGCATGTAGAGTTGCATGTTTAGGATTGACGGGTAAGTCTTGTTGAGCCTTAGTGCTCACGGTTGCTTCTGAGTTGTTTTTGCAGGTAGCAGGATGCCTGCTATGAAGAGGGTTGTTCAGTGAGACGACGAACCTCACGGTTCGTTCAACTCATCGGAAACCTAGCCGCTGTCTTTCTTTGGTGAAGCTAGTAGGAAGCGTTCACGGGCTGAACGACTTCTCTTCGGCGTAGTTAGGGTCGAGAGTGAGTAGTTTGTCCAGCAAATTTAAATTTCCGCTGCGTGTGTACATTATGTTGTAAAAGAAATTATCTTGAGTAACAAAATGGTTCCGTTATGTTCTTATCGTCTTTCCGTGCATGCTGTTGGGTGCCGCATCGCACGGCACCACCCACTGCGATCTCCGGGCCGGGCGTCACAGTTCGGCTGATTCAAGCGAACCTAAAAGCCGCCCAATCCCGACAGAAACAATATGCGGATCAGAGGAGACGCCCACTAGAATTCAAAGTCGGGGATCACGTATATCTACGTGTGTCTCCAATGAAGGGCGTAAACAGATTCGGGGTGAGGGGAAAGTTGGCACCCCGATTCATCGGTCCATTTCAGATTACCGAAAGATGTGGATCAGTAGCATACCGGCTGAAATTACCAGAGGCACTTTCCAGTATGCACAACGTCTTTCACATTTCCCAGCTGAGGAAGTGTCTTAAGCTATCAACTACCATTCAGCTGGAGGACATAGAAGAACTGAAACCGGATCTCACATATCGGGAGGAACCGGTTCAGATTATAGATGAAAAGGCCCAAACCACAAGCAGCCGTACGTTGTGGTTCTACAAGGTCCTATGGAGGAATCACTCCGTGGATGAAGCGACATGGAAAAGCGAAGGATTTCTTCGAGCTAACTACCCCGACTTTTTCACGTCGCACATACGGTAATTTTTCCACCGTCCTCTCTCATTTTCACCTTATAATCTCGGGACGAGATTCTTTTAAGGGCGGAGGAATGTAAGGGACTAAATTTTTGGCACATACTCAAGGTGCTCATCACACCACACACACACTTCATTTGAATAAAGTAGATGAACACGTTTGAAGAGCAAGTAACCACCATCAACAAGCTCACACAATGCAAAAGTGGCATTTCCCACATGCATCATCTAGGGGCTGGGCATATGAAAAACTCCTACACCTTGCTAGTAATGTCCATGCCAAGTTTCACCCAAATTCAAAACCTTTTTGAGATCCTTTTGGGTATAGCTAGAAAGAGGATGGTTTGAACTCAAATTCAAATTCAAACTGTTTTCATCCAATGAATTCAAAAGTGGGAGGCATATTCTTACTCAGCACATCTTTGTGAACTCACTCACCAATTTTCACTCCATTTGGAGTTGATCTTGTCATAAGCTAAGTTTAGCAAATTCAATTCAAACTTTATTTGAATTTCAAACTGAATATGTGCAGAAATCTAGTCAAACCAAACCAAATTTGAATTCTAACCAATTCAAATTGCTCAGAGGTAGATAATTCAAATAACCATGGGCATAAAAGGGATTACTGTTTACAACAGTAAGAGGGAGTTAAGTTCAGAGGTTAAAAGGGAGATGGAACCCACATGTCAGCCACTGAAACAATTCAACCGACTGAGACTTCAGCACTCGGGTCCCCGAGCTGCCTCCGAGGGCACCACCGAGGGAGGCCTCTGCGCCACCAGCTGCTTGCCGCCCTCAGCTGCTGAACCGCCTCTCGGGGCCTTTATCTACGCGCCCGAGCTGTCGCCGGTGCTCCCCACCACTGCCCCGACGCGTTCTCATCCAACAAACCAAAAGCCCTCGCCGCTCGGTGAAATCCTCGGTCCCTCGTCGCCCGGCCGATCCTGTGGCTACCACAGTGATCTTAGACCAGCACCCGGTGCGCCATGTACTCCTTGACGCCCTCGCGCCGGTTCCAGGCCCGGAGCAGTCCTTCCCGAGCTCCACCGCGACGATCTTTCATTTCCCGGTTCAGCTCGAGCCACCATCGCGGGAACGATCCGTCCGGCCACCACAGCCTGCCGTTCACCGAGCCGTGAACAGCAAAAAGGTTCACCTTCGGACCCTCTTTCATTACCGCAAGCTCCGGCGGCATGACATAGACTGCTCACGCCGGAATTTCATGATTTCGCGACGGTGTGCAAAAAGGAAGCCCAAACCGATTCGCGAAATTTGTAGTCCACACCGCACCACTCATCCTCTCGTGGAGGGGATAACTTCTAGGTGCCGGTACGAATCCATAGGAGCAGGAACAACGAAGAACCGTTGAGGGAAACTGCTGTTCTTCGAGTATTAGAAGAATTCCCGATTTCCAGCCTAGGTCGCACGGTGACAGCCCAACACAGCCCTTTCCGAGCTCTGGGGAGCTCATTACGATCTTTCCTAGGGTCCACTGGTGCTCGACGACCTTTTGTTCGATCAGATGAGGTGCTAGGAAGGCCGGCCGACATGGCCGAAGTTCTTCCGAAGCTACCGCTCGTCGCCAACCATGTGCCGGCCATTTCCATGACAAGCTGAGCCCAGAATCATGTTCCCCGAGTGGATTTAGGCAGGGGCGGCCAGAATCATGAAGTTTGGAGCACCACAGAGGCCGCCGGCGAGCTCTCCGGCGAGGTGTCGCGGCGGCAGAGCGCGGGAGGCAAGAGGAAGACGAAGGGGGTGGGTCCCGGCTGTCAGCGACAGATATTTTAAAACCGGGATCTGCTGTGGCACGGATCGGGTGCGGCTGCATGCGAAAGAATCTGTAGCCGCCTGTGTCATCCGATGAGTTGCCGACACGTAGCCCCGGGTCCCACGTGCAGTGATTTAAACTTTTCCCGATTTTCAGATTTCATTCAAACTTCAAATCCTCATAACTTTGGCTAGGAAACTCCAAATCAGGTGATCCAAATTTTGTTGGATTCAGATTTCTGAGTACTTTCCAGCAAATAAAGTTTCACTTCATGAAAATCTTTTTTTATCCAGAATTAATTCTTCAAATTTTAAACTGTTTAGAATTTTAACTGGAGAACCTGTTGAAGGAAAATTTTGAAATTTTGCTGGGATGTTCACCAAAATATCCCTGAGATACCATAAAAATTTGAGATCCATTTGAACTCATTTGGTCCACCTAAAGGTCTGATTAATAAAACTGTTCCAGAGAAAATGGAAAATGTCCAGAAACATTTTCAGAATTTCTCTGAAATTGTTTAGCTCATATCTCTGGTTAGGATCCTTCGAATTAAGTGAGACCAACTCCATTAGAACCCTTTGAAAATCTAGTTTTCAGAAAGTCATGGCTTACTCCATGAAAATCCCTAGAGCACCCTGAGAGCTCCAACTAAGGTCAAGTACATAATTAATTGTGGAGAGCTCAAATGAGCTTTGCTGCAACTAAGACTTGGCCAAGTCTCTGTTTAGGTTGTAACCACACCACAGTAAAAATTTCAGAGTCAGTGGGTCTGTATAGTGAAACTTATAATGTTCACAAGTTTAAATTCCATTGAAATGCATATAAACTGACACATATTTATATTTCTCATATGTAGTCGCTAAGGTTGAGGAGGAACCCGAAGTCTTAGACTTCGTTACTCCGGAAGAGCAGATAGCCTATGTCCAAGAGCAGCAAGGCAAGCTCCAGTTTGCATTAACCTATTTACAAACTTTTATTGTTTTGAGAACTTACTTTGAGTACCATTAATTCTTGCATTAGTGTCTTGTTTGAAAACCCAAATGCATAGCCAAGAAAACCATGGGTTGGGATTAGGATTGAGAACCCCGTTAGCTACTGCAATGCTAAGATAGTGTAGGATTCGGTACAAGTCGAGTAGTTGGAACTACTCGCGAGGATAGGCTAGAGGCACTCGACTCGGGTAGAGATAGCTCATCATACACATGGCAAGAAAAATGAGACCGAGTGGAGACTAAGGGCAGCAGGACTTTCGGGCCTGTGTGCTATAGCTCCACTTGTGTCGATTGAGGACCGAGCCGTGTGCGGGCCTGTTGAACAAGCTAGAACAGTACCGAAGACCTACCGGCTATATGGGAACCGGAAACCGATGTAACTCGGGTAGCTGGGTGTTGAGGCATAGCTGGTCGTTCAGAGGGTAGGTTGAGAGCTCGAGGTGTAAATCGGCTGGCGGCACTGTGGATGCGCGCGCAGAGACCTCTTGCTCGGGACAATTGGACCGGTTCAACATTTGGCTACCGGGTGAAAGGTGGTTGCGTACGGCGTCCGTGATGGTTTCTGTAGGCAACATCGAGTACGGGCGTACGTGACGGGTTATTCGGGTAACCCTGCAGGTTTAAATCGATTATAATCGCCGTCCCTTGCAGTCAGTGAGTACCACTTGTTTACTGTACCGTGACGTAGAAAGAACAGCCTAGTTACACGTTAAAATGTTGCTGATTGAATGGTGAACTTTGATTATTAATGATTTGCGATAGTTTAGAGCTAATTAAAGTTCCTTTCAACATTGGGCAAAGTACATGAGAGAAATGCATTTCTTGTTTGATTGTGGCTCTCTCATGTGCCTTAGCATGAAGTTCTCCACAACCTGTTGCTAAAACTTGAAAGTAAGGTTCCACTAATTAGGCGAGTCCTTGCAACTTATTTTACCTTATGTACGTATCACCCCTCATGTAGAAGTTTCATGCTTAGGAGAGACGGGTCAGTCTTGCTGAGCCTTCGTGCTCACTGCTTGTGTTTGAAGCTTTTGCAGGAATCTATGAGGAAGGGACTCCCGAGGAGGAGACGGAACCCCAGGAGGGGAACCCCGTCGAGTGGGAGTTGTCCACGCCGCCGTCTTAGTGTGCGTGTGTGCTAGCAAGGACACGTTCACGGGCTGAACGTGAACTTGATGCGTAGTCTATGCCCGTGAGTGTAGACTGAACATATTTTGTTGTACAAATGTTCATAAACCTTTTTATGTAATAAAACTTTGCTTCCGCTTTGTACCTTTGATGGGTGTTATCCGGTGCTGTGCTACGCAGCACCCCTCAGCGTGATCCTGGCTTGACAAGACCGTGGGGTCGTGTCTTCCACAAAAGGGGAATTTCCCCACATTTGGGGGGATAAAATCCCCAAGGCTGCCGCACCTAACTGAAAAGATAATTTTGTTGAGATCCAAAGTTGAGTTGGACTCTTATTTGAGCTCCAATTGGAGTAGGACTCTTCTTTTCCCCCTTATAAATAGAACCCCCACCCCTTGGCCGCCTCCTCTCTATTTTGGACGTACCTCCCTCTTCTGCCAAGCCCCCTTCCTTGCTGCCAAGTCGCCAAGTTCCCCCCTTGCCGGAATTTGGCCGCCGTCGAGGCCCGTCGAGCCCCGCCGTCGCCAGAGAAGAAGCCTGACGATCTGTCCTACAAAAATTTTCTATAGAAAAATTCCCCACTGCTGCCATTGCTAGGAGGAAGGCCCTGCCACCAAAAGGAAGCGAGGTAGGTCCCCATTACCCATCTTACGACATCGCCGCTGTTTCTACGCATCCGTTTTCTTCGCCCCCTTCGATCAGAAACTTTTACGTGTGGACAGATCATGTTTTGATCGGTTTTTGATGGTGGAATTGATCTAGATCTTGAGTCAAGATCATCACCACGTCCACACTTGATCCTAGCACCCTTCTCATCAAGAAACCCCATGAAAGCCCGTTAAAACATGCAAAAACACGTACAAACTGGATTAATAGAACTGCACTATAGGATTTGCATTTATCTACCCCATTGCATCTTGAGTGAAGTTTGTGCATGATGTTTGATTGCTGTAAATTTTGTATGTGCGTGATCGTGAGTAGAAGAGCAAGATCAAGAGGCCATCTACGAGGAACTACAGCACCAAGACTTCGAGACACTCGAACAACAAGAACCATGGGAGCAAGGCAAGTGCCCCTTGACCATATTGATCCCATGTTTTGAAACTGTTTTGTTTGCAAAAATTTGTATGCATGAGTCAACTTGATGGGACACCCTTTTATAGGAGTTTACTAGTTTTGTTAACCATCCTTGTTGCCGGGAAAGTTGATGAGTCGGGTATGTTCGTTTTTCCTTTTTGCTTCGCTTAATTCACAGGATACGGAAAGCTGAAATAAAACAAGTCTAGCTACTGTACTCATATGAATAAAGATGATGAGATCTTGATGATGTTAATGGGCATGGAATCGGGGAGATCTAGGCAAGCTTGGTTCGTGGGTGTTGCTGGATGAGATGGTGGTACTTGCTGTAGATCTAAGGACCGGTTCATACGAGAATATGCCAGGAAAACAGTGCCACCACAAGGCCAAGTATGGGTGCGGTTTTGCTGATTAATTAGGTGTGTTGCTAGCTTGTTATGGGCCGTGGATGGCACGGGGAATGGGAGTCAAGGAGGACTTCCCTGGGAACTGCATGGCACAAGAGGGGGCCCGTGGGTGGGAGAATGGTGATTCGAGCCTGCCGGTGAAACCTCAGTGAGTCCATACATCTAGTAGCCCCTTTGTAAAGTCTATTTTGTGATCTCTTGGCCATGCACCGACGGTTGTGTACTGGTATAATGGAGGTTCTGCATTCGCCGATGGGTGACAAAATCACGAACTTGTGGGTAAAGTGGTGCCACCTCTGCAAAGTGTAATACTATCATGATAGCCGTGCTTCCGGTCACAAGCACCTGGCCAACTTCCATGATTAGAGGGAAAACATGGGATGGTTATTCGGTATGGTTATGGTATGGTCATTGGGATTGGTTTTGGGACTGTTTCGAGTCATGAAAATGAGTTTGGTTTCGGTTATATGAATATGAGATGGTTATGAATATTTATGAGCATGAGATGAACTTGAGGAAGATTAATGGTTGGTTGAGACTTGATAAATGGTGAATTATGATGGAGGAATGTTGCTGTTTAACTTGGATATATTTTGGGATTAAATTCATCTAGACTTAGTTGCTGTTTTTATCATGTTTCTGAAATAAAATTTGCTTACTGCAATGAGCCTTTTTATTCCATACCTTGTTGCAAGCTACACATCATACTTTTCCCGCACTTGCTGAGTACGACATGTACTCACCCTTGCATTATCAAATAAACATCAGCAACAGGAGAAGAGTACTTCAAGGATCTTATGGAGTACTAGGCGTGCGAACTACCATCAACATGCCTGTGGAGTTGAAGATGGAGCCTGCTGCCTTTATTGATATTCCGCTGTCGTTTAGAGACTTCCGCTGCAAGAATGAGTTAGAAATTCATGAGTTAGACAATGAGTCAATGTAATAAAGTACTTAAACCCTATTTATTCGTGGATATATTCTGAATTCAGTTTGTGGATTACATGTGTATGTGTGATGAACATCCTGGGCACACATATGCATTCACATGGTTCTATTTTCGGAACCGGGTGTCACATCTTCTTTCCAGTAAGGATTATCAAGGTGGTGGGATATATCTTCCCACCCAAGCACAGTGGTGCTTTTGGAATCATCATATTTGCTGAAATCTTCCCTCCCGGTGAGCAGATCATATATGAGCAATCGGTTGGGAAGACTTGCAGTTGATGCTTAGCCACATAGGATCCAGTTATGAAACTGTGGGTTGCACCCGAACAAAATAATATGATGATTGCTTGATCGTTTAGAGTGAATTTACCTGCCAGCATGTTTTCTCCCTCCGGGGCGTCCTCATTGTCGAGGTTGCGAACACCCCCGGTTCGCTGACCTCCCTTCTTGACCGGAGGTCGGCCTCGAGCACCGCCCTGATAGTGGGCTTGCCCGCTGCTCTGCTGCCCCTGGGGACAGTCCTTCGAGAAATGGCCCGCCTGGCCACACGTGTAGCAGGTGTAGCAAGGCGGTCCTCCGCTGATCGGTGGACGGAAGCCTGGGGTGCGTTGTGGCAGTGGAAACGCCCGGAGTACCATCTGCTGCTGCTGCTGCTGCTGCTGTTGCGGTCGCGGTGGTGGCATCGGCGGTCGGAACGTGGGTGGCAGAAAAGAACGAGCCCCTAACTGCTGAGGTCGCACCGGTGGATGCCACTGCTGTCCGGATGGTGCCCGATACACCATGCGGTATTTTTGAGGGGCTCCACCCCCGCTGCTTGGTGAAGCGCTTTGCTTTCGCTGCTCAGATGCCAGTTCTCACTGAGCATCCTCTTGAATGATCGAGGCGTTGACAAGGTCATTGAAAGTGCCGCGATTGCATTGTACGAGATGCGTCTTCATTTCGGGATTTAACCCCCGATAGAACTGCTCTCGCTTCTTCTCCTCAGTGGAGACATAATCCGACGCATACTGCGCCAGATGGTTGAATGCACGGGAGTAGTCGTGGGCACTCCTCCCACCCTGCTTCAGCTCCAAGAATTCTTGGAACTTCCTCTTCATTATCTCGGGAGGGATATGGTAGGCGCGGAATGCCTCCCGGAATTCTTCCCACTCCACGGCGTGGCCAGCCGGCAGTGAAGCGACATAGTTAGCCCACCATGCACCAGTGGCACCGTGAAGCTGCTGCACTGCGAAGAGAGTCTTCTGCTGCTCCGTGCATTGGAGCAGCCCGAACTTGGACTCGATCGTCCGCAGCCTGTTGTCGGCCTAGAGTGGTTCTGCCACATTGGTGAACACCGGAGGATGCGTACTCATGAAATCCAAGTAGGTCATAGTGTGGAGCTCACGAGGCCCCCTCTCTTGATGCCCCCCCCCCCCCCCCGCCTTGGACGTATTCTGCACTATCGTGCGGAGCAGATCGGTCTGCTCCTCACGATTGCCCACCAGCGCTGCGATCACATCCGCTAGTGTAAGCTGAGGCGGCAGTGGTGGTTGTTGCTGTGGGGTGCTGTCGTAGGCAGGTGGCTGGGAGTCATCACCCCCCTGCTGACAGGAGCCACCGACCTCATGCGTGGCCCGAGTGCGAACCATCTGCAACCATATGACAATAAAAATCAGTCCCGCAACATACTTCATGCAGTCCAATAAAATAGGCGTAAAAAACATAGTGACAGTAAACATGCGATACATCTCGTATATAGATAATGTAATAACATTGCACAAGCTACACCATTACCCGACCAAATGCAAACTAGTTAAATCCAACTTGATGGACTTCCTCTTTGGAAGTTCATCCCAACTAGATTTGGTCACTACGAGAGGTTAATATCGCTTTGTCATCACGTATACTACCCTTTATCTTCAATACGACACAAACATGGTCTCTAGCAAAAGAATCTTGAGTAGGAAATGTAAAATCCCCAAAAGTGGTAGCAAGAAAATTCTGCTCATATACACTTATGAAAAATGAGGGGAATTAAAACTTTGAATTATAAGGGGGTGAGTTCAAAGTGAGAGTTTAGACTTCCCAAAACTTCCAAACATGGAGATCTAAATTCATAACTTGGATCTTCATAGCCCAAATATTTAACTTTACAAATTTCAGCTCATTTGGAGGAGTTTCAATATTTGTTTAGGATTAAAAAGAAAAGCCCTCTAATCTGAATTTCAAATTCAGTTTCAAATTCCAATCCCCTCAATTTCAAAATTTGGTTTCACAACTGAGTCCTCCACCTTTGAATGAGCAGCCATGCCAAAAATTGGAAACTTTGGAGCTGGTTTGCTATATTTTTGAGGCAATACAAAGTGGAGAATTCAAACTCTTTTTCAAATTCAAATGATCAAACCACATCCAAATTTCACCTGAATTCAAACCCTTTGAATTCAGCAAATTCAAACTTAACTTGGGGTGAAAGTCTAGCCTTAAATTTTGAGTTGCTGGATGGAAAAGATCAGAGAAAGTTTGAATAAACAAAGGGGGAAGTGGGGCCCAGTGGTCAGTTTCACAGCAAAGCAACCGCATTTGCTTCATTCGGTCGAACAGCAGGGGCGCGACAGCTCCCGTCTCTGACCCACGCCCGAGGTGTGCCGTGCCACCTCCTGATTCTGCCGCCTACTTGATCATCCGAGTGTGCCAGAGTCCCAGTACGTCCTCCCTTGCTCTCTCGGCCGTCCACCGACGTGTTTTCCCTTTTCCCTTCTCAGAGCGAGTAGCCTCGACCGCCGCTCAGTCACTTCACGTCGCCGTCCATCACCGATGCAACTCCGGCGTTGTCACGCCCGGTTGGGGTCACAGGAGAGTGCGCAAGGCTCTCTAGTTCCTCTCTGACGACAGCCCCTATCGTTCCTTTGAGCTGATCCCGAGAACTGAGCATGAATTCCTCGTTCCACATTCCAGCTTTCCGCCACGACGCCACACCGTCGCCCGACGGATTTGCAGCCTCTTCCGATCAACCAAAAGGTCCCTGAGGTGCGTGAGGAACCCTTCTTCCTTCCCTCCCACCAGTTCCTGCTTTCTTAGCTCCGGTACCGAGTATTTTGAAGTTTGGCACCGGCGGTTCTTTAGAAACCCGAGGACCCTTCGAAGAAATTCGTTGTGCTTGGGGTAGCTCCGCGCTAGATGAGCTTAGAGTAGCTCCAGCACATGCTTGCGCATCTCCCCGAAGTTCTAGCAGCTGAAATGAGCAAGTAGAGATGTCGGGTACCGATTTTTTGTCGCTGCCGGAGTTTTGCGGGCTCGGGTCGCCGGTGAGGTCCCCTCTCCAGTGGTTTTCATGGAGAGCGAGCTATGGGTCGATGTTGTCCATGGGACACTGGTGCTTTTGGAGCAAACCCTAGCCCGAAAGACCCACTGTTGAGGGAGAGCCAGGTCGCCGAAGTAAGGTTCGACATGGTCGCCGGTGCAAGCACCTTTCTGGCCGTTGTCATCGGCTCCCGACCCCACCATCGTGTTCAGCACGGTGTACAACTCACAGGCGGCGAGTTTGATGAAGTTTGGAACACGGGAACCCCGTCCCGGCGAGCCTCGCCGGCGTGCGCCGCCGCGGGAGGCACGGACAGCGCGAGGAAGATGAAGGAGGGCCGGTCCCACCGGTCAGCCTCCGTATACGCGCGGGGGATCGGATTGTGGCACAGGATCGACTGCGGCTGCGTGGGAATAACCCTGTATCCCCCAATGTTGCCGAAATCTCACTGGTCCGATTTAAAATAGTGGGCCCAGTTCCAATTATTTGAAGTTTCTATTAGGGAAATAATTCCAGAAATTAGCTGATTTTTGCAAGCCCATAACTTTGTGTACAAAACTCCAAAAGGAGTGAGACCAATTTTGTTGGAATCCTCATGAGAAGTACTTCACAGAGAAACCAATTTTAGGCTATGAAAATGCCCAGGAATTTCTGTAGAATTGTTTTAATAAATCCTTTAGGGATTTATTACAGGAGCAATTCTGTATGAAATAGTCCCAAATTTGGGCAGAAAATCCTTTCCATAGTTACTGATCTTCAGTAAAAATTTGGGCTTCATTGGAGTTCATTTGCTAGGTCAAATTACCTTCCCAAGTTCAGCCTTTATTTGGAAATTCAAATTTAAACAGAAACTGTTCAGCACTCCTGTCCAAACTTCAAAAATTCATATCTCTCTGATGGTAGCTCCAAAAATGGTGAAACAAATTTTGTTAGAACCGTGGAGACTTACCCTAATCAGATCTTCCACTATTAGCTATGTCAAAGATCCTGAATTGGGATCAAAATTCAGAGAAGCATTGTACTTGTAGGAATTTTAAATACTACATTGTGCAATGACATATCTCCAAATCTGGCTCAAATCATCCTTAGAGAGTCTAGTATCCACTGTAAAAGTCCCAAAGCCAATTAAGGATCCTAAATAGCAGTAGCTATGAATAGAAGTTCAATTCTTATAAATCCTTAATACTTACACATGTATTTTATTACATTTCATAATAGTGACCGAAGTTGAGGACGCACCGGAGCCCTTGGACGTCCTCCCACCTGAAGATAACTTCCCGTTTGACTCGCAACCAGGCAAGCCCCGGTTTTCACTTAAGTACGTTTTATAAATCTTTTCATTTGTATCACTTATGTCTAAGTTGAATTGTATGCATTAGAGTTAGGGTGATTGAAACCCCACTTGCATAGCCTTTTAAATCCTATAAAGGGTTGGGTAGTTTACAAACTCGACTAGTAGAGAATGCCATGCTAATGGTTAGGACCTCGGTAGAAGTCGAGTAGTTTGAAGCTACTCGCGAGGTAAGATTTTATCACACGGTTTGGTCAGAATAGAAAATGGCTTAAAAGTGGAGAAATTGAGACCCAGCAGGGGGGATAGGAAGCAGTGAGCGGAGGTCTCATGTGCGTAGCCCTGTTGGTTTCGATTGAGGACCGAGTCATGTGCGGGCCTGATGAACAAGTATCGAATAGTACTGGATGGCATACTGACATAAGCAGGAAACCGATGTAAATGGTTAACCTGGGTGCCGAGGCTTACCCAACCGTAAACAGGAGTGAGTTGAGGGTAGCAAGGTGTAAATCTGCCAGTGGGCACAGTCACGCTCCACGCGGGGACCTCCTGCCCGTTACGGATGGACCGGTTCGGCATTTGGATTGCCTTTGAAAGGTTGTTGCATACAACAGAGTAGGAAGGGGTGTGGAATCACGCTTCTGAAAGTGGGTGTATGCAACGTGTTGTCCAGGTGTCTCCTGATTGCAATCACCGTCCCTCGCGGTTATTTGAGTACCGCTTGTTCACTGTTTCATGACGTAGTAAGAAGTAAAGTAAGCCAGTTGAATGATAATATGCTGTGATGATAGAGTAATGTTTTGAAAACCATGTCTGTTGTAGATGTAGAGCTAATTAAGTTTACTTTCCGCTTTGGGCATCACCACATCGGAGGAAAGTGTTTCTTGTTTGATTGTGGACTTCCGATGTGAGGGCTGTCTAAGGCACATGAATTTGCTGCTATAAAACTGAAAGTAAGGATCAACTTATAGGCGTGTCTTTGTCGCAAATTCCTTTTCCTATCATACACCTCCTTGCATGTAGAGTTCCATGCCTAGGTCAGACGGTTAAGCCTTGCTGAGCCATCGTGCTCACGGTTGCAATATTTGAGCTGTATGCAGGTGAGAGCTATGAGGAGGGTTCCGAGGACGAGGCGATGCCCCCGTCAGGGTACACGGGGCGAGAGGGAGCCCTGCATGCCGCTGTGATCTCCGGTTTCATGTTGCTAGTGTGTAGCGTCCCCGGGCTGGACGGCTGCACTTTTGCATAGCTAGAATGAGAGGCTGTATATATATATATATATATATATTACTTCCGCTGTATGAATAGACTTTGTAAAAAGACTTCCGCTTTTTTCTATCAAATAAAAGTTTGTATGTTGTTCTCTAATCTTTTCGTGTGTGCTGTTGGGTGCCGCATCGCAAGGCACCACCCTATGCGATCCTGGAGTGGGTGAACCACGAGGTGGTCCCCACAGTCATGGTATCAGAGCCGCATTGGGAATAGCACGCTCGAAAAGAGCCTATTTTGAAAACTTAGAAGTAGTCGAGTGAGGATTAGTCATTAATCCCACATACGGTCTATGATAGTAGTAGATATTATGGTGGAAAAGCTAACATATTTGTTATGCATTCTGTAACGACGCTCCGACGTCAGGTAAGAGGTAAGGTACGCCATCGTAGGCGGATCAATTGCATTAACTCCCCATACGAGTAATAGTATGGAAGGTTATACCGTGGCTTGGCACGGTAGTTAATATGAGTCCCTGAACCTCTCGATGGTTTTGAGAGCATATGAAAACGCTGATCTCTAGCGTGCCTTAGGCAAAAGTGAGAATACCCCATCGTGTGGTAAGCAACACAATAGTATGCAACTCTTGAACGTTCAATGTTCAAAGGGCCATACGCAGCGCTCGCCATCGGCGTGCCTCAACGGTCATGAGGCAGTAGGTGGTATCCGTTGGGTTGATAAAATTCCCAACCGTGACGACCCGTTCGCGCTCTACTCAGGTTCCCCGTCGTGTGGTGTGAAAACACGACCATGTACCTTGAGACGTGGCTTGACTCAAGGACGATCCGTATGGCAATGATACGGACCGTATGTTTTTATTATGATATGGAACTGCCTGAAATTCTGAAACCCTTGTGTGCACCATTATTGTGTGTTTTTCTGCAGGTACATTAACCACGTTAGCGCATGACGTGTAGAAACCTTTTGTGAGTGACGTCTTTAGTTCCACCATGTGACACGTATATACCGGAATACCGGTTTAGGATTTTTCTTTGGTGAGGAAATGTAGCACCGACTGCATAAAAGTTTATTTTCAAAGAAAAGAGTCACAGTGAAGTATAGGAATTCATTTAGGGGTTAGTAAACTCCTATATTGAACTAAGAGTCAGTTGGGAGTATAGGTTCAATCTCAAAAGCTTAGGAATAATCTGCCTTGTTTTCGGCAGAAATTTTTATGAACTTTTACTTAATATTGGTTGAACCAATGGAGGTGTGGGATACCATTCTGGAAAGGATTACAAGTCCTCTACAACTTTTCTGTAGAGCTCCAGAAAAAAATCTCCCTCCAAAGGGATGAAAATCTCAGATGAGTAGGTACTATCCAGAAACAGGGCAGACCAAATGCTCTCTGGAAATTTCCATATTTCGACCAAAACACTTAGTTTCACCATTTGACGTCCAGTGGCTGTTGTAAAACAACGAGTTGGAGTCGAAGGGTTTATGCATTTGACATATCAGTTCGAGTTAGTACATGTTTGGGTCCAATACAATAGCGAGGAATTACGCATTGCTAACACACTTAACATCCTGTGGTGACCCCGATGGTCGAAATGAACTTTTAATCCATAAAGTTCAATACTTTGGAACTCGATCATATGACACGGTCCAGGGATGTATATGTTGCATAAAGTTTATACTTTATCCATATGTGTGATTGTTATGCGCATTGTTTATCCCATTCTCGCATTACTATTGTATAGACTGGATGAGCTAAACCCACATGTGCTGATCATTTGAATGATATGAATGCAGAATGGTCCGGACACGTTCCAGGCAAGAGGAGGGAGGTCCGAGTCAAGTTCGTGGTGATGAGTCTCCACCTCCGGAGCAGACCACGACGCAGCAGCAACCACCTCCTCCACCGCCAGAACTTCCAAGGAATCTTGCGGAGCTTCTCGCCGTAGTGCTCGGCTCGCGCGACGAGCAAACCGAGTTGCTGTGGCGGACCGGAATCCGCTCATCCAGGATCGCAGAGGGTGGTGCCGCGCGATGCGACACCCGACAGCATACGTCATAAGAACACAATATATTACATGGGAAAAACAACTGAACTGTACAAACAGGTACAATACTCAGTTACAACTATTGTCTTTATTACACAGCGGAAGTCTACTTTTCTACACTCACGCCTGCCTATCTAGCAAAAGTCGGTTGCCCAGCCCTAGGGCAACCCACACTAGCTGCACGTCTCAGCTCAGCGCGGCGTGTACGGCTCCCACTCAGCCGTAGTCCCCGACGGAGGGTAACCCTTGCCGGTGGACTCGTACTCTGAGTCCGTGGGTGGCTCCTCACCTGAAAAACACTTAAGCAGCAACCGTGAGCACGAAGGCTCAACAAGACTTAACCGACTCACCTAAGCATGAAACTCTACATGAGGTGTACAAGGACATAGGATAGTAATATTGCAGCAAATGGACACGCCTACAAGTTCATCCTTAGTTCATCTTTTAGAAGCAAGTTAACAGTTCATGAATCTGAAATTTAGTCAGCAATATTTGGTGGCACACATGTAGCAATGCAATTATATCATACAGCAATATTGATTCATAACATTCCATAAATTATCTACGTTACGACGCAGTGAACAAGCGGTACTCATCACCGCGAGGGACGGCGAATCGACTCGATATACACCTGCAGGGAAACCCAAAGAGCACGACACGTACGCCCACCCGTGGAGCTGCACAGCACGATCACTCGATGTCGTACGGGACAACCTTTCACCCAACAGCCCAAACGTCGAACCGGTCACACCGAAACGAGCAGGAGGTTCCCCATACGGAGCATCTCTCTATGCCCTTTGGCAGATTTCCACCTTGCTGCCCTCAGCCTACACCTATAAATTGGTGCGTTATGCCTCGACGCCCGGAGGTTTAGGCTACATCGGTTTATCGGGGCCCATATATCCGATATGCCTTCGGTACATTCAATACTTGTTCAGCAGGGCCGCACACGGATAGGTCCTCAATCGACACGGACAGGGCTGCGCACACAAGACTTCCACTTGCTGCGCCCTAGCTCCTGCCTAGTCTTATTTTCATTACTAAAGTGATCTCACATCACTCAACCGAACCCGTGTGTCCCAACCCTAACTCATGAGTAGATTCTAACTACTCGACTTGTACCGAAGTCCTATGAATTATTAAGCATAGCCTGTCTACTCGAGACCTTAGACACTACCCTCACTCTTATGGAAACCTTCTGGTCATGCAAGTGGGGTTCCATTCACCCTACACCTAATGCACATTCATATATCACCCTAAATATGTGAACAAAGCAAAACTTGATAAAAGAGTTAATGCAAACCGGGGCTTGCCTTGTTGCTGCTGGTCCGGGGTTAGTTCTTCTTCCGGAAGGAGGAAGTCCAGTACTTCCGGAGTCTCTTCTTCAGCGACTACATGTTTAATAAAATACTACATGTCAATTTAAATGCAAAGTGTAACCCTGAATACACAATTACTAATGACTCTAGCTAGTCCTCCCCTTTGGTTCTGAAATTTTTATGGTGGCTTGGTAGGGTCCTAACCAGAGTCTTGACCAAGTTTCATTTGAAACAAAGTTCATTTGAACCTTGTACAATAAAAGCCCATTTGGTCAATACTGGAGCCTCTAAGTAATTCCAGGGGTTTTCATGGCTCCAACCATTACTTTCTGGAAACTAGAATTTAGGATGGTTCTAATGGAGTTGGTTTCATGTCATTTGAAGAATTCTACAGAAAGTTATGCCCTAATTAAGATTTGAGAATATCTGAAAAATGTTTCTGTACATTTTTCTATTTTCTCAGGGCAGTTCTCTTAATCACCCCATTACGGTAGCTAAATGAACTTGTATTAGTCTTAAAATTTTACTGGGATTTAGGGATTTTCCAATGAACCTCTCAGCCAAATTTCAGAATTTTTCATAAAGTAGTTCTCCAGATAAAATTCCCAACAATTTAAAATTCAGGGATTTAATTCTGGAAAACTATTCACTTTCCTGAGCTGAATTTGGTATTGCTGGAAAGTACTCAGAATTCTGAGCTGAGCAAAATTTGGTTCATCGAATTTGGAGTTTCCTAGCAAAAGTTCTATGCAGTTGAAGTTTGAACTAAAACTGGAAATTCCAAAAATGTTTAAATCCTGCGGGTGGGTCCCCCAGCTACGTGTCAGCCTCCCAGCTAACCCACACCGGAGCCTGTAGAATCACCCGCGCAGCAGCATGGGATCCCGGTGCCGCAGCAAATGCCGAGTGCTCTGAGCAGAGACTGACACGTGGGGCCCGCAAGGCTTCTTCAACCTCGCGCTTCCGCGGCTCCCCGCCGCCCACCTCGCCGGAATACTCGCTGCCGGGCGTTCTGCTGCCCGACCTCCGACGAAACTCGCCGCCTGTGCCTATCTCGGCCTGGGGAACACGGTGGTGCCCTCACCAGAGCGTGACAATGGCCGGAACAGTGCTCCCGCCGGCAACCGCGGCCGGGAGCTCACCGGCGACGTCGAACTTGGCGTCCCCTACACCTTTTTTTGATGGGGTTTGCTCGGGGAGCTCCGCTGACACCCGCTGATCACGGATATGGGCACCGATCTCCGTGAAAACAGCTGCAACTACGACCCCACCGGTGACCTAGACCGGAAATCGGCGCCGATGCAAAAAGCTCAAAGAACATCGCCCATACTTGATGAAACTCGATGGTTTCTGATCTCAGAGATGCGTGGGCGAGTCTAGATCACGTCTTTATCTCGGTCTAAGGAGTGGTGGCTTACTCGCTACGAATTTCCCGATTTCGCATGGCTCGGTTCTAAACACTTGTCGCACCCGGTTTTTCCGAAGAACAACCGAGTGAATATCACATGTATGCCAGGATCATTTTCTCATACATGTGATGACAAATAGTGAAGCATCATTTATTACAAGCCAGGTGTCGAATATAAATAAGTCTTACATAGAAAACGTCTCGATGGACAATAATAAGTTCATCACAAGTAAATAATCTAGCAGCAGAATAATTATTCTTGTGGGCTCCGTCACAGGCGTTGCCCGAGGGACTCCATGAAACTAGAAATCTTCTTCGGGTCCAAAGTCTTGATCATGATACACCACCTCATTATCTTGACCTGAGCAGCAATATAAACCAACCAATATGCAAGGTTGAGTACCGATGGTACTCAGCAAGTGTGGGAAAATTATGTCATGCATGGCTAGAGCAAGGAGAGATTGAACCCAGGGTTAAAGCACTACGCAATTAATACCTATCACCTTAGCTTATTAAGCACCTGCATTACTACACAGGTGAAATGGTACCAATCTCCCATCCCATCATCATAATCAAATAACCATAACATCATTTCCATTGTTAAGCTCCCCGCTTAACATCCACAACCTCCAAGGTCCTCATCCTCTAATCATGAATAAGTCCAAGCCGCTCTTGACCGTGAGCACGGCTGTCATGACAGTTTTGACCCTGCAGAGTTTGTACCACTGTACCCACATGTAGTGATTTCATCCCCCGTTGCCGGGTGGGCTAAAAGAACCTCCATTATGCCAGTGGCTACGAACCACATTCACACTTCCCTGGTGTGTAGCCAGGAGATCACTACGAAGCCTTTACAAAGGGATTCCCGACGAGCGTGGGCCCACAGAGGTTTCACCCCTAACAGCATACAAGAGGCTCCAACCCCGCTGCCGTGGCCCCCTCTTGAGCCTTGCGGTTCATATGGTAGTCCAGCTGACAGCTATTCCCCGCACCATCCAACACACCCATACTACGCCGGGGATACACCTAATTCATTGGCCAAGCTGCCCCATCTCAGCATGTGGTTAGCACGGTAAAGCCAGGTTACATGCTCCATGAACCGGTCCTTAGGATCCAGGCAAGTACTAAACACAAGCCCAAGTCTCGTGCACCCAGCACCAACCAAAACATCCAACTTGCCTTGATCCCTACCTCTACATAACTCATAATATCTAATTCAAGAATATGGTAAAATAAACTGATGATCTCATATCCCAAATATCCCATTCTAAGAATGGCTAAGCATAAGCATGTAAATAAATGACATGATAAAATAAATCCCAACCCAAGCTACAAGGAAACAAGGTAATGCAATTCTAGGGAAACTTCCTAGCATGGGTTTCATATTTCAATTGACAATGCAAATAATTCTAGCTACACATCCTAGCATAGGATCAAAGTGGTCAAGGACACTTGCCTCCTTCCAGGAAAGGGAGAACTTGCTCTGGAGCAGGTTCTACTCATACCATCACACATAGCAAAAGAAAACAACAAGTCATAAGACATAGTTCACACTTCCACTTCATACAAACCACACATTCACATTTATAAAAGTCATTCACAATTATATGTGTTGTGGTTATTCTACGTGTGTTGATTTTTGGCTTACATGCACTTTTAATCATGTGTATATGATTTCTACTTTTGTATTCACATTTATGTTTGCATACTATATATATGAGTTTCTAATTTAAATAAATTCCATATATTCAATTACTACACCTTTTAGCTACCAAGTATGCATGAAAGGTATTTTCCTACTCCATATGTGTCTTCAGTCCTTCTACCAACCCTAAACTAAATTCTTTGGATTTTAGAAAATTCATTTATCACTCTCTAGTTATTCATACCTAGCTTGCTATATTTTCAGATTTATTTCCTATGCCTAAATGTGAACTTTATTATGAAAATAGTAAGACACATCATCTAAACAGAATAGGTTCTGATCCAAAATATTTAATAATATATTTTTGATCTTTTCCTCTGATGTAAACTACTTTACATTTATTTTTCTAATTTTCAGAATTATTCTCTACTTAAAAATGTGTCCCTATAACTAATAAATGTGAATAATCAATTAAACAGATTCATTTCAGCCAAAAATCTATTTTTATCTCACTCCAAGGTTTTCTAAGTACAGGAAAAGTTTTTAATTTGAATTTGACAATATGTTTGTCCCACCTTTTAAATTTTAAATACTAGCCACATATTCAAATTCCCAACTTTAATATCAAATAGGGTTAAAAAGGTAAACTCACCCCACTACAGGGTCCATTATATTATTTTAAGAATTTCCAGGGGTCTAGCTACAGTTAACAGAGGGGTTTTTCCAAATTTTTATTAAGTCCAGGGGCTAAAACTGATTTTTAAATGAATTTACATGATTTTCTGAAGTTCCAGGGGCTAGATCAGAAGTTTCCGGGGCTAGCTCTTATTTTCCGAGAACCCCAGGGGGTAGCGCGTAAGAATTCCAGTCTTTATAATGCGGGGCTGACGTGGACTGTCCGATTTAAAACAGACGGCTGAGATTATAACATCGAACCGGTACGAGGGGATTTAAAGTCTACCGTGCGATTTAAAATAGACGACGCACAAGCGGCCACGTCGCTCTGATCGAGCGTGGGCGGCGCTGCCCGGCGGCGCACGACGGCGGGAGGCGGGATCTCGCCGGAGAGTTTCGGATCTTCGTCAATTCTCCCTAAAACTGTGATTTTATGGCTTAGATCGGTAGAGGGGAGCTCGGGGATCTCACCTCGGGGGTTTTCTTGAGCTCGGAGGTCCTGGAAAGCGATCGGCGACGAGGTCCGAGGTGAATTCGCGGCGAGGCTCGTCGGCGCTGTGTTTGAACCGCAAATCACCGAGTTCTCTGCACCTGCAAGGTTCCCCGGAGGCGGTGGATCAAGACCAGCGAGTTAGATCAGAATTCCCGAGCGTAGATCGGCCAGAATTCGTCGGAGGGGCTCGGGTTCTCACCGGAGAGAAAATCGGCGGATCGTGTGGAAAAACAGGACGATGCCGGGGTTTTTATAGACGGGGGAGGGCGGTGTTCGGTTGTCATCGAGTTAGCGTCGCCCACGAACGAAATTCGGCTGGGATACGCGAGGATCCGGGTCGGTTTTGATTCGGGGCGAAAAGAGTCCGGCCGAGCGCGGGCGCGAGCGCGAGGAGGAAGAAAGGTTGGCGGGCCCCGCGTGTCAGTGGGAAGAAGGGGGGGCGGCTGCGGGCTGGCGCGGGATGGGGTGGGCCAGCTGGTGGGTTTCGGCCCACTGGCCGGTTTTTTTTTCTGTTTTCCTTTTTCTTTTTCCATTTTTTTTTCTGGTTTGAATTTGAATTTGAATTCCAACTAAGTTTGAATTTCTGCAGCCCATGCAATACGTCCAAAAATTTTTAAATTCCCCTCTTAACAGGATTTTGGGGTGTTATAGCTCTACTCCCTTTAAAAGAAATCTTGTCCTCGAGATTGGTGTTTCTAAGAAAACAATTCCGGAAATTGTGCCTTAAGCTCATCATCTCGCTCCCATGTGGCCTCCTCTTCCGAGTGATGCTTCCACTGCACCTTGCACATCCAGATTCTTTTATTTCTTGTGAGGCGTTCCATTGTCTCCAAAATCTTGAATGGTTGCTCGGCATAAGACAGATCCTCAGCTACGTCAACCTCATTCATGGGTAGCACCTCTTCAGGCGTTCTCAGACATTTCTTGAGCTGTGACACATGGAATACATCGTGCACATCCGATAGGCGAGCCGGTAATTCTAGTTGATATGCCACTTCGCCTTTCCTCTCCAGAACTTGAAAGGGTCCGATGTATCGAGGTGACAACTTCCTTTTCACCTTGAACCGACGAAGTCCTCGGATAGGGGACACCTTGAGATAGACATAGTCTCCCACATTGAAAACGAGCTCTCTTCTTCGTACATCGGCATAGCTCTTTTGGCGTGTCTGTGATATCCTTAAGTTGTTGCGAATTTCCCTAACTTTCGCCTCGGCTTCTTGTAGTACTTCGGGACCAAACACTTTACTTTCCCCTGTTTGGTTCCAAAATAGGGGAGTTCTGCACTTCCTCCCATACAAAGCTTCGAACGGTGACATCTTCATACTAGCCTGATAGCTGTTGTTATAAGAGAATTCTGCATACGGTAAGTTCTTGTCCCAACTCCGATTGTTTTTGAGTGCACATGCCCTCAGCATATCCTCAAGAATCTGATTGGTTCTTTCCGTCTGCCCGTCAGTTTGGGGATGATAGGCAGAACTAAAGTTCAGATGGGTTCCCATGGTTTCGTGCAACTTCTGCCAGAACCTCGAGGTGAACTTTGTCCCTCGATCCGACACTATCTTCTTTGGCACTCCATGGTAACACACGATCCTTGACATGTACAACTCCGCCAATTTGGATCTGCTGTAGCTTTCTTTCACGGGAATGAAATGAGCTACCTTGGTTAGCCTGTCGATGATGACCCATATCGAATCATATCCTGATTGGGTCCTAGGCAGTCCCACTATGAAATCCATACCGATTTCTTCCCATTTCCATTCAGGTACTTTGAGTGGTTGCAATAATCCCGCGGGTCGTTGATGTTCTGCTTTCACCAACTGGCATGTGTCACATAGGGCAACATGCTCCGCGACATCTCGCTTCATGCCATACCACCAATACCTGCTCTTGAGGTCCTGGTACATCTTCGTGATCCCAGGATGAATGGAATAGTCAGAATCGTGAGCCTCCTTCAAAATCAATTCGCGGATCTTCTTTACTTCTGGCACACAGATTCTTTTCCCGTGCCACACCGTTCCTTGTTCATCCTCTCTGAAACCTGGGGCTTTATTTTCCTTGATGAGTTGCCTGATTTTTCGTATCTTCTCGTCGTTCTTTTGACCCTCGCTTATGTCTTGCTCTAGTGTGGAGTCCACTTCCATGGCGATGGCTTCACCACTATTCACAAGGCATAGATTGAGCCTTATAACCTCGTCCTTCAATTCTGCAGGCATGTCCTTCAAGCTCAACTCATTGACCTGCACTTTCCGACTTAAAGCATCTGCCACGACGTTTGCTTTCCTAGGATGATAGTTGATGCCCACATCAAAGTCATTGATTAGCTCTAACCATCTCCTTTGCCTGAGGTTGAGATCTGGCTGTGTGAAAATGTACTTTAAACTCTTATGATCCGTATATATTTCTGTCTTCTTCCCCATCAAGTAATGCAGCCAAATTTTCAACGCGTGTACCACTACGGCTAGTTCTAGGTCATGAGTAGGATAGTTCTTCTTGTGCTTCCGAAGCTGTCGGGATGCATAAGCCACGACATGCCCTTCTTGCATAAGAACACATCCCAACCCGTTTCTAGAGGCATCACAGTACACCGTAAAGTTCTTCTGCATATCTGGCATAACTAGCACTGGGGCTGTTGTCAATCTTTTCTTTAACTCCTGAAAACTCGTCTCGCACTGCGACGTCCATGTGAATGTGATTCCCTTCTCCAACAGTTTGGTGAGGGGTCTCGAGATCTTAGAGAATCCCTCAATGAACCATCGATAGTATCCAGCCAATCCCAAGAAGCTTCGAACTTCCCCGACATTTTTAGGGGTCTTCCACTTCTGTATATCCTCGATTTTGGCGGGATCCACGGAGATTCCTCCCTCCGAGATTATATGTCCTAAGAAGGGAACTCTCTTCAGCCAAAACACACACTTGCTCAACTTGGCATACAGTTGGTGTTCTCTCAGCCTCTGCAACACCAACCTTAGATGTTTCTCATGTTCTTCTTCATCTTTGGAGAAGACGAGAATGTCATCTATGAAAACCACCACAAATTTGTCAAGATATTCCATGAATACCTTGTTCATGACTTACATGAAGTATGCCGGGGCATTAGTTAGCCCGAAAGGCATAACAGTGTATTCATACAGTCCGTACCGAGATACGAAAGCTGTCTTGGGAATATCAGATTGCCTTATCTTAAGTTGGTGGTATCCCGACCTGAGATCAATTTTCGAGAACACACAAGCTCCCCTCAACTGATCAAACAAGTCTTCAATGCGGGGTAATGGGTACTTATTCTTGATGGTTACCTCATTCAAGGCACGGTAGTCCACGCATAACCTCTGGGTTCCGTCCTTGTTGGGCACAAATATCACTGGAGCTCCCCATGGTGAGGAACTAGGGCGAATATACCCCTTCTCCGTCAATTCTCTCAAATGATCCTTGAGTTCTCCCAGCTGCTTGAAGTCCATCCGATAAGGTCTCTTGTATATCGGAGTTGTTCCAGGCACTAGCTCAATTGCGAATTCCACTTCACGATCAGGAGGCATTCCTGGCAATTCCTCCGGAAAAACATCTGGATATTCCCTGATGGTTTTGATCTCCTCCACTTTCACCTCAACTTGATTTAATTTAATGTCCCTCCTAGGCTCTTGTATTGTTATAAACTTTACTTTTGTGCCACTAGGGTGCGTTAGTTCCACCGTTCTAGTCGAACAATGGATGATTCCCTTACGTTTGGTCAACCAATCCATACCCAAAATAATATCGATCCCTTGTGAATCTATCACTATGAGGTTAGCAGTAAATACTACCCCATTAATGTCTAGGTTCACCTTGGGACACACTTGTCTTGTCCTTATTTCTCCACCTAGAGAGTTTACTGCTAGCATATGGTTCATTTGTGTTGTTACTAGATCATGCTTCTTAACAAATCCTTGAGCAATGAACGAGTCGGTAGCACCAGAATCAAACAGCAGGGTTGCAATGTGTAAATTGGCAGGAAACTTACCAACTATCACGTCAGGTGCCTCTTGCGCTTCCTCCATGGTGACGTGGTTCACCCGTCCTCTCATTACATTCTGCTGTTGTGGCTGTGTGGGCTTCTTCTTTGGGCACTTATGGGCGTAGTGCCCCACTTCACCACAGTTGAAACATTGCACCCCAACCTTAGGTGCCTGGCCTTTGTTGTCTTGGGGTCGGTTTGGGGGTCCTTGCACTGCTGGTCGAGGTTGATACGTAGGGCGAGGCTGCTGTACGAACTGACGTTGTGGCTGTATTGGTGCTGCCGGAGGCCTGTAGTTCGGGTTGTACCCTCTTGGTGCTGAGTAGGGTACCGCAGCACGGCTCGTCTGCCCTGCGGTTTGCTGCATCAGACGTGGGCGGGTGTTGCTACCCGAGGCTTGATGTGACCATCCGGCCTTCCTCTTGTTCTCATTTTCCAAGGCCTTCAGCTTCCTTTCTACCACAAACTCTCTGTCCACCATCTTTTGGAAGCTTTCATACTCATTGGAGGACATTGCACACTGCATTTCTGCGGTAAGTCCTTCCACGAAACAATCTTGTTTCTGCTCATCAGTCTCTATGTCCCGTGGGGCATAACGGGAGAGTTGAGTAAATTTAGTGAGGTATTCCCTCACAGTCATGTTACCTTGCTGCAACCCCAAAAACTCCTTCCTCTTGTTTTTGAGTTCACCCCTTGGTATGTAATGGTTGCGGAAGCTACGCTTGAACTCTTCCCAAGTGATGTTCTCAGGGTCATGATGGGCGGCCACGTAGGCGGTCCACCAATCAGCAGCAGGTCCATGCAATTGATGAGAGGCAAACAGCACCCTCTCATACCCTTGGCACTGTATGATCCTCATCTTGCTTTCAATGGTCTTTAGCCAATCATCTGCCTCCAGAGGTTCAGCAGCACTTGCAAACTTTGGAGGTTGAGTTCCTAGAAACTCACTCAACCTTGGTTGGCGTGGTGCAGCTTGTGGAGGGGGAACTTGATGCAAGTTGGCCACCACTTGAGTCAAGTTCTGGATGAGCTGATTTTGATTCTCAAGCATTTGGTGGAGGGGATCAACTCCTTCACGGCGACCACCCCTGTCTTGGCCTCCAGAAAGTTGAGGGTTGCAGGCCTCATCGTTGTTGCTGTTGGCGGGGTTGGCAGCATGACCATTTCCTCTTCCGGCCATCTAGCACGATCAACCAAATGTTAATTTAAGGCATTGCGTATTATCTTACTACTTTCACTTGTTTTTACTTTGAAGTGTTGAAGCTTTGTTATACTTTCTGAGGGTTCATGTCTCATACAAAAATAAATGCACTATTATTTCATGTGGGTTCACACACCAAAGCAAAACAATCTGAAGACGAGGCTGTGGACAATTGCTCATGGCTTCCACAACTCACGTCACACACCAAGCATTAACACACCATTAACTAAGATAACGACTCGACTACTCGACATACTGCTAAACTAAGGGAAGGACTCTACACTACTCGTATCACTGAGCTGGCTCCTCGGGATCTTCCTCATTATTGTGGCTGCCTTCTGACTCCGCTTTGGGTGGGGAAGCTGCTGGTGGAGAAGTGCGACGACGCCTGATCGACCGGCGATCTGGGGAGTCAGGAGTCCATGTGTCATTCACGGTGACACACAGTTTATTCCCATCTCCTCTTTCTATCGCCCTCAAGCAGGCTCGCAGCAACGCCTCCGTTTCCTTCAGGGTGTCCCGAACATCTTGAAGCTCTTGCTGACACTCCTGCAGTCGAGTGCTGAGCATAGCGGCATCCTCCAAGCACAAGTCCATGTGCTCATGGGAAGTCCCTTGCTGCACTGGCGGGTAGTTATACTCCATTGTACCACTCTCGCGCTGGAGGACATACATGTACTCAGTCCTGTCCAAGTGTCGACTATAGATGTGACTCTGGCAGGTGATGGCCTCCTAGGTGACATCCTTCTCCGCATCGACCTATGTCGCTTGACAAGCTGGAGAGCGATGGATCTTGAGCAGCTGATTTTCGTGGATAATCCTCATCTCTGAACTCCATTCTTCCCTCTTCTCACGGATGGTCCTGGTGGAGCTATAGTGTATGATTAGCTTGCCCGTATTGCCGGCGGCTTGGAGCATATGTCGAAGACAGCGCAACAAGCCTCCTACTGCCAATCCGTAGGAAAGGTACGTCACCGGACGGCTCTCCTCTCTTTGGGCAAGTGCAACTACGGGAACTCTCCCTCCTGTGGACTTGCGAGCGGTGCGAATCATGCGAACCATCTAAAACAGAAAGCATTTAAACCTAGGTTAGATAAACTTTTAAACAAAAATCCTATTTTGAATGTAAGTTGGGGTAAGATGAAGAAAGTGACTCCATTAAATAACACTTTTCAACACACACCTTGTAAAATAGTTTTTATGAAAATAGGGCCCTTAAATACGTCCATTTCTACCTAGGTCCACGTTCCTACGGGCAACCTTGGCTCTGATACCACTTCTGTCACACCCCGTTTTTCCGAAGAACAACCGAGTGAATATCACATGTATGCCAGGATAATTTTCTCATACATGTGATGACAAATAGTGAAGCATCATTTATTACAAGCCAGGTGTCGAATATAAATAAGTCTTATATAGCAAATGTCTCGATGGACAATAATAAGTTCATCACAAGTAAATAATCTAGCAGCGGAATAATTATTCTTGTGGGCTCCGTCACAGGCGTTGCCTGGGGGACTCCATGAACCTGGAAACCTTCTTCGGGTCCAAAGTCTTGATCATTATACACCACCTCATTATCTTGACCTGAGCAGCAATATAAACCAACAAATATGCAAGGTTGAGTACCGGTGGTACTCAGCAAAGTGTGAGAAAATTATGTCATGCATGGCTAGAGCAAGGAGAGATTGAACTCAGGGTTAAAGCACTACGCAATTAATATCTATCACCTTAGCTTATTAAGCACCTACATTACTACACAGGTGAAATGGTCCCAATCTCCCATCCCATCATCATAATCAAATAACCATAACATCATTTCCAATGTTAAGCTCCCCGCTTAACATCCACAACCTCCAAGGTCCTCATCCTCTAATCATGAATAAGTCCAAGCCGCTCTTGACCGTGAGCACGGCTGTCATGACAGTTTTGACTCTGCAGAGTTTGTACCATTGTACCCACATGTAGTGATTTCATCCCCCATTGCCGGGTGGACTAAAAGAACCTCCATTATGCCAGTGGCTACGAACCACATTCACACTTCCCAGGTGTGTAGCCAGGAGATCACTACGAAGCCTTTACAAAGGGATTCCCGACGAGCGTGGGCCCACTAAGATTTCACCCCTAACAGCATACAAGAGGCTCCAACCCCGCTGCAGTGGCCCCCTCTTGAGCCTTGCGGTTCACATGGTAGTCCAGCTGACACCTATTCCCCGCACCATCCAACACACCCATACTACGTCGGGGATACACCTAATTAATTGGCCAAGCTGCCCCATCTCAGCATGTGGTTGGCACGGTAAAGCCAGGTTACATGCTCCATGAACCGGTCCTTAGGATCCAGGCAAGTACTAAACACAAAACCAAGTCTCGTGCACCCAGCACCAACCAAAACATCCAACTTGCCTTGATCCCTACCTCTACATAACTCATAATATCTCATTCAAGAATATGGTAAAATAAACTAATGATCTCATATCCCAAATATCCCATTCTAAGCATGGCTAAGCATAAGCATGTAAATAATGACATGATAAAATAAATCCCAACCCAAGCTACAAGGAAACAAGGTAATGCAATTCTAGGGAAACTTCCTAGCATAGGTTTCATATTTCAATTGACAATGCAAATTATTCTAGCTACACATCCTAGCATAGGATCAAAGTGGTCAAGGACGCTTGCCTCCTTCCTGCTGCTCTTGAAATGGGTAGTCCTGATCTTGGAAAGGGAGAACTTGCTCTGGAGCAGGATCTACTCATACCATCACACATAGCAAAAGAAAACAACAAGTCATAAGACATAGTTCACACTTCCACTTCATACAAACCACACATTCACATTTATAAAAGTCATTCACAATTATATGTGTTGTGGTTATTCTATGTGTGTTGATTTTTGGCTTACATGCACTTTTAATCATGTGTATATGATTTCTACTTTTGTATTCACATTTACGTTTGCATACTATATATATGAGTTTCTAATATAAATAAATTCCTTATATTCAATTACTACACCTTTTAGCTACCAAGTATGCATGAAAGGTATTTTCCTACTCCATATGTGTCTTCAGTCCTTCTACCAACCCTAAACTAAATTCTTTGGATTTTAGAAACTTCATTTATCACTTTCTAGTTATTCATACCTAGCTTGCTATATTTTCAGATTTATTTCCTATGCCTAAATGTGAACTTTATTATGAAAATAGTAAGACACATCATCTAAACAGAATAGGTTCTGATCCAAAATATTTAATAATATATTTTTGATCTTTTCCTCTGATGTAAACTACTTTACCTTTATTTTTCTAATTTTCAGAATTATTCTCTACTTAAAATGTGTCCCTATAACTAATAAATGTGAATAATCAATTAAACAGATTTATTTCAGCCAAAAATTTATTTTTATCTCACTCCAAGGTTTTCTAAGTACTGGAAAAGTTTTTAATTTGAATTTGACAATATGTTTGTCACACCTTTTAAATTTTAAATACTAGCCACATATTCAAATTCCCAACTTTAATATCAAATAGGGTTAAAAAGGTAAACTCACCCCACTACAGGGTCCATTATATTATTTTAAGAATTTCCAGGGGTCTAGCTACAGTTAACAGAGGGGTTTTTCCAAATTTTTATTAAGTCCAGGGGCTAAAACTGATTTTTAAATGAATTTACATGATTTTCTGAAGTTCCAGGGGCTAGATCAGAAGTTTCCGGGGCTAGCTCTTATTTTCCGAGAACCCCAAGGGGTAGCGCGTAAGAATTCCAGTCTTTATAACGCGGGGCTGACGTGGACCGTCCGATTTAAAACAGACGGCTGAGATTATAACATCGAACTGGGTTGCGGGGATTTAAAGTCTACCGTGCGATTTAAAATAGATGGCGCACAAGCGGCCACATCGCTCTGATCCAGCGCGGGCGGCGCTGCCCGGCGGCGCACGGCGGCGAGAGGCGGCGATCTCACCGGAGAGTTTCGGATCTTTGTCAATTCTCCCTAAAACTGTGATTTTATGGCTTAGATCGGTAGAGGGGAGGTCGGGGATCTCACCCCGGGGGTTTTCTTGAGCTCGGAGGTCCTGGAAAGCGATCGGCGACGAGGTCCGAGGTGAATTCGCGGCAAGGCTCGTCGGCGCTGTGTTTGATCCGCAAATCACCGAGTTTTCTGCACCTGCAAGGTTCCCCGGAGGCGGTGGATCAAGACCAGCGAGTTAGTTCAGAATTGCCGAGCGTAGGTCGGCCAGAATTTGTCGGAGGGGCTCGGGTTCTCACCTGAGAGAAAATCGGCAGATCGTGGGGAAAAACGGGACGATGCCAGGGTTTTTATAGACGGGGGAGGGCGGCGTTCGGTTGTGATCGAGTTAGCGTCGCCCACGAACGAAATTCGGCTGGGATACGCGAGGATCCGGGTCAGTTTTGATTCGGGGTGAAAAGAGTCCGGCCGAGCGCGGGCGCGAGCGCGAGGAGGAAGAAAGGTTGGCGGGCCCCGCGTGTCAGTGGGAAGAAGGGGGGGCCCCCGGCTGCGGGCTGGCGCGGGATGGGGTGGGCCGGCTGGTGGGTTTCAGCCCACTGGCCGGTTTTTTTCTGTTTTTCTTTTTCTTTTTCCATTTCTTTTCTGGTTTGAATTTGAATTTGAAGTCCAACTAAGTTTGAATTTCTGCAGCCCATGCAATACGTCCAAAAATTTTTAAATTCCCCTCTTAATAGGATTTTGGGGTGTTACAACACTCCGGTGCGCTAATCCCCCAAATTCTTTGTTGACCGTGCGAGAGAGAGGGCGAGGTCGGTAGGGCTGTGATCAGTACCTCGGGGCGGACCTTTCTTGTGTAGCTCGTCGGGCACGAGAACGCCTGTGCTGGCCGGGCGGAAGGCTTCGATCATGCGAGGAAGAAAAAGGAGTGCGAGGACTGCATGTGGTCACGGTAACTCGATCCCGGCGTCGCCTCTGTGCCTTCAGCCACTCCCCCGAGCAGGAGGTGGCACCGATTGAGTTGGTCGGCCGGCAGGCGATCCTGCTGGCGCGCGCGCAAGGCTTCGGCCGAGGGAAAAAATGCACCCGAGGAAACTTCAGTCTGAAGTCTGCTGACATGTGGGCCTCCCCTCTTATTCTTTTGTTTTTTCCAATTTTTTGAATTCTGTTGTGCCAAAATATCCTCAGCTACTCACAATTTAATGTGAGACTTAGTCACCAAGTCTTGGTTTAAATTTGAATTCTCAAATTTGAACTGTGTTTGGCTAAATTTGCTGCATGTTTAAACTGAAATTCAAATTCAGTTTTGAATTCTTACAAATTTAGCTCTTGACAAGATGAACTCCAATAAGGATGAAAATTGGTGGGCTTACTCAGAAAAATATGCTGAGTATGAATATGAAGCTAACTTTTGAATTTGAGTGATGAAAGTTGATGCAATTTGAATTTACATTCAAATTGACCTCTTTTTCAAATACCTCCAAAAGTGCCTCAAAAAGTGTTGGATTTACATGAAACTTGGACTGAACCTTCCCAAGACTTTTTAAATTCTAGGGGTGAGCTCAACCTCTCATGTTCATGTGTCAAATTCCCACTTTGTGAAAGTGTAGGCTTTCCCCTCTAATCACTCTTTTGATGGAGGTTACTTGCTCTTCACACTTTTTCACCATCTATCCACAACAAGAACTGTGGTGTTGTGAGGTGATGAAAAGTTTTTTGCAAGTCCCTTTTCTTGGGCTTTTACATCCCTCCCCCCTAAAAGAATCTCGTCCCGAGATTATAAAAGAAGAGACAGCGATGTAATAAGGACTTACCCGTGTTGAGATGCCATGAACTCCGGGTAATTTGAGTGAAGGAATTCCTCGCTCTCCCACGTCGCTTCTTCAGCGGTGTGGTTGCTCCAGAGTATTTTGTAGAACCACAACGTTCTGCTACACGTGGTTCAGGCTTTCTCATCAAGAATTTCCACCAGATACTCATCATATGTTTAATCCGGTTTCAGCTCGCCGATGTCTTCAGTAGGAACAACAGCTGTATACTTTAAACATTTTCGCAGTTGCGAAACATGGAAAACATCATGGACACCAGCAAGGGATGCCGGTATCTCCAGTCTATACGCCGCTGGTCCACACTTCTCGGTGATAGCGTAGGGTCCAATGAAACGGGGAGCGAGCTTCCCCTTCACACCGAACCGGCACTACAGGAATCCGGACAATAGACGACGGCCAGAAACCATCGTCAATAAGAACATTAGCATCGTCAATACCTTATTGACGCCTGTAAAACTTTATAGACGACGGTTTTCGGCTGTCGTAAATTATTAGTCGTCAATAACTTTATTGACGACGGTAACCGTCGTCAATAATCTTATTGACGACAGCTAAATCTAGTTGTCGTCAATAAGCCAGCTTATTGACGACAGCTAGATGAACCGTCGTCAGTAACGATGGCTTATTGAAGACGGTTTCTGGTACCTGGCCGTCGTCAATAACAATGGCTTATTGACGACAGCTAAATCAGGCTGTCGTTAATAAGCTAGAGAGTATTGACGACGGCCAGTATTTGAACCATCGTCAGTAACCATGGCTTATTGACGACGGTTTCTACTTGGCCGTCGTCAATAACAATGGCTTATTGACGACGGTTTGTACTGGGCCGTCATCAATAACAATGGCTTATTGACGACGGTTTCTGGTACCTGGCCGTCGTCAATACTAATGGCTTATTGACGACGGCCAAGTACCAGAAACCATCGTCAATAAGCTTTCCAATTTTTTTTAAAAAAAAAAACAGAAAATCCTGCCCTGGCTTCGAGGCCAGCCCTGGCTCGATGGCCAGATCACAGGCAATCAAAATATACATCACAGGCAGGCACAAAAACACTATACGCACGCCACACTACCCTACGCTACACCGACCGCTGCCACCGGAGTCCAGGAAGTCGTCGTGCGCTCGTCCAAACGCTGGTTGCTGAGGGGATGGAGTTTCCTGAGCCCGCGTCATCGATCCCTATGATGTACATGTATAGTTAGACAAATTAGAAGTTCACAAATGTGTATATGATTAAATAAACTCATTACAAGTTAGAATTGAGCAAGTTAGCTAGATTTGGCTATGTTTGAGTAAGTTTGCTCATATTTTACTAAGTTTGAGAAGTATGGACTAGTAGTGTTTGTGTTTGAGCTAGTTCAAATAGTTTTACCTATGTTTGAGTAAGTTTGGTCATATTTGGATATAGTTGAGTAAGTTGTACCATATTTTACTCAGTTTGAGGATGTTTAACTAGTTTTCTCTAAGTTTAAGTAAGTTTGATCAAATTCAACTAAATTTGATCAAGTTTAACTAGTTGCAGCTATTATGAGAAATTTTGTACCTGTGCTCCGGACGTTGGCCCCTGTGGTAGCTGTATCGGTGGCGGCGCCCACTGAGGAAAGACAACAGGCTGTCCTGTGGCCATAGCCTGCAAATATGATGTAAATTATTATACATGTCATTTATATATTAGAAACGTTGAGTACAATGATCTGAACTTACCTGCATGGCAGCTTGCAACTGCAGCATGTACGAGTGTTGATACTCGTCCCTGGCCCGGAGCTCGGCTGCCTGCCTCTCGTTCGCGAGCCTCAGCGCTTCCTGCGTCCTCTGGAGCTCCTCCTGGACACTCTGGAGCTCTAGATCGCGGCTGCCACGCCTGCTGGATCCACCCTGCGATGAAGAGGCCCTCGAGTAAGACCGCGCCTCCCTCGAGTCTACTACTCCATCGAAGATGGCCAACCTACACAATGAAGTAAGAGTATTAAAGTTTCGTGTCTCGAAGTTCATGAAAGTAAATGAAAAGCAACAGAACTCACCGGCCGTGAGGTTTACCTCCACCGCTTGCATAGGCGGCTTCAGGTACAATCGGCGAGTTCTGCCAATCATAATCGTCGCCTCGAAGCCTCCGCACCTCCTCCCCATACTTTTCCTGAAAATATAGAAAATTGAAGTCATCAGAAGTTTTAAAGAGAATACAATTAAGTCAACTAAAGAACTCACCAACGTCTCCGTCGCTGTCTGAGAAGACAGCTGATCAGACTACGAGGGGTCACTTCCCATGTGACCCCTCCTCCACACCTGGATAGCGGTTTGCTCCTGACCGATCTCACGCTCCTATCGATACGTGTTAGCACAATGATAGCGATAGAAATTAACTAGAATATAATTCGAGTATCACTTACCATCCGTTTAGCAAGGCGTACGTCTAGATCTAAACCCTCATCTCATCACATGCCACGCCCCCTCGGTCACTCCCAGGCTGTCCAAAAAGGGACAATTCCGAACGTACACGCCTCACATGCGTAACACATGTGAGACGGGTCCGTTCGAATCGGGTGATGCATGTTGTATAGGTTTACGTCAATCTTTCGTTTTTGAGTCATTTAAAAGAGAGAGAGAGGAAAGAACGAGAGAGAAGGAAAGAACGAGACAAAGAAGTGGGTCAGCCGTCCTAAGTTATGTCCCGTTGGGGCCTGCCATTATCTTACAACGCCTAGGGTTAGCCGTCGTACGTTATGCCCCGTCGTAACTGGGTCAAAGATGAAACCGCACCGTCGGGGCCCGCCGTCCAAGCGCGGGAGCTTACCGTCCTCCGTTCCTGTCTCGACTAATACATTACCAATAAATGGGCCTTGACGGACCCTAAATGGGTCGTGTCAGGCTGGACCGGGCCGAAACCCATTTATTTACATATAGTAACTAATCACGCAATCAATCAAAGTATTATTTAAATAATAATCAATTACAATACTAATTAAACAATTAATCAACTAAGGTCAGGCGGCGCGGCAGGGCGGGGCTTGGGGCGGGGCAGGGCGGCACAGCAGGGCGGGGCACGGCGAGCGGCGGCGGCCGAGGCGCGGCCAGGGCTCGGCGCGACCAGGGGCGGCTGGGCGGGGCTTGGGGCAGGACGGCAGCGGCTGCGGCGGGGCGGGGCGCGGGCGGATTCAGCGAGCGCTTCATTATTAATTAAGACATTTTAAGAAGCATTGTGTTTTTACACATAGTTCCTGGAGTTTGTACTACTGCTGATGCAACCTACATGACTGGAGGAAGAGAGCATTCAGGAAACAGCTCCAGGGACTTTAAGGAAATAGATGAAGAAGCGGGTGTAAGTCTAATAGCATGGTGCTTTCTTCTTACTATAAGTCTGATTAATAACTTTGTTAACATTACAAAGATGCAGCATCTGTCTAATTAACATGACATTCCTACCTACTCCCTCCGTTTCGAATTATTTAACGCTGGCTAGTTCAATTTTGAACTAACCAGCGTCAAATAATTCAAAATGGAGGGAGTACAAGATCACTTGCATAAGACATTTCTATGAATTGTAGAAAAAGCTGACTTGTGCTTTGGTCATAAACCTACTGAACAACTGTTCAATGAATAAACAACAATAATTGCATCGTTCTGTTACTTCTGTATCTGCTTGAAATCTAAGTCACTCCATCGAAATTGAAACAAGAACATTTCACACAAAGAAGTTTCCTGACAAAGCCCTACTTGCTTCATGTATATTAGCATGATAAAGCATCAAAGTGGACAGCCGATCTAACTTTCATCAGTTTCAATAGCCCATGATATAATCCTATGCAGTGTCTCATTATGTAATGTTTATGTGACATAGTGAAGCTTACTTTCTGCAAAAACTATACATCAGCTGCCCTTATATTTCCCAGAATATGGAGGAATGCAGTTCAAGAAAACCAGCAGTTAAAAGACTTATGGAGGATGAGCTAGGAAAGGTAAAACAGTTGAAGATCCCAAATGATGAGGTTCAAAGAATATTTGCTGATTTTGGACATGGTGTTTATCTGGACAAAAGTGCAACTCAGAACAGCAAATCAAAAGGACACCAAAATCAGAGCACAAGCATAAGCGTGGCTTCTACATCTGGGCCTTTGGATCCCAGTGGTTCCAAATGAATGAAAGAATCAGAAAAAATGAACTTGAACTTGCCTTGGCAGATTTCTTGGGACAAATCCATCGGTACCACAATGAGTGGCCACATAAAAATTGCAAGAATAAGAGTGAACTATGCACTGAGCTGAAGTTCCTAATTAAAATGAAGCTTAACGAATTAAATAATCCTCCTCATAGTGGTGCTCCATCTTCGTCTTCTACCACTTGCAGCAGCAGCTCAACCCTTTCGTCTTCAATTCCGCGCGCGAACCAGTTTCATCTCGATCGGCCTCCCCACACGGCACCAGCTATCCTCCCATCATCGCTTCTTCGATAAGTGAGCGGCCTCGTTACGCTCAAAACATCTCATCGCAAACTAGTTACTGCAGCAGCGGGAAGGGGTGATCATCATGGCAAGTAGGCAGGGACGATGCTGCAGAGAAAGAAGGCTGCGGAGGACAGGGTGGGCATGGGAGATCAGTCCCGGATGTGTTTGGCGCTGTCGCTGTCCAATCAAGTCGCCGTCACCGGGACGGGGACGGAGGATCCGGAGAGGCCAGACGGGGGGAGGACGGCGAGGCCGGCCGGCCGGTCTCCGGCGGCGCGGCCGGGGGCGAGGCAAGCTGGGGAGAGGCCGGAGGGGGACTTACCTCGGGCGGCGGCGGGGGGGGGGGGGGACCGGCGGCGGCGGCGACCGGCGGGGACCAGCGGCGACGGGGACCGGCGGCGGGGAGGGCGGCGGCGACGAGACCTCGGCGCGAGTCAGGAGGCGGCACTGGCCGCTTCCCGGCTCGCTTATGGGTTATATGTCCCGTTATTGACGACGGTGCCTGGTCACCGTCATCAATAACTCCTCGGGTGGGACCGAATTAAGTTAAAGACGACGGGCACCGTCGTCAATATTTTATTGACGACGGTACTCGTTCAGCCGTCGTCAATAACTGTGTTATTGACGACGGTGGTAGGTCACCGTCGTCAATAACTCCTCGGGTGGGCCCGAATTAAGTTAAAGACGACGGGCACCGTCGTCAATAAATTATTGACGACAGTACTCGTTTAGCCGTCGTCAATAACTATGTTATTGACGACGGCTAGACAAAGCAGTCGTCAATAACATTAAAGACGACGGCCCCGTCGACAATAAATTTGGCCGTCGTCAATGATCGTTTTTCCTGTAGTGCGGTGCACACCTTTCATCAGAGACACGCGGAGGTACATGTGTTCACCGACGTCAAAGCGCAACGGTCTACGCCTCTTATCAGCGTAGCTCTTCTGTCGGGATTGAGCGGCCTTCAAGTTAGCTTGGATCGTCCGAACGCGCTCTTCGGCGTCGTTCACCACATCAACCCCGAATGTGACCCTTTCACCAGACTCGCACCAATTTAATGGGGTGCGGCATTTGCGACCGTAGAGAGCTTCGTAGGGTGCCATCTTGATACTCGCCTGATAGCCATTATTGTACGAGAATTCCGCCAATGGTAGGTGATCATCCCAGTTCCTACCATGTTGGATGGCACATGCTCTCAACATGTCTTCCAATACTTGGTTCACCCTCTCTGTTCGGCCATCTGTCTGAGGGTGGTAGGCGGAGCTTCTGATTAGTTTAGTACCCCAAGCAGCATGCAACTGCTCACAAAAGCGAGATACAAACAATGCACCTCGATCCGAGACGATGGTCTTGGGTATGCTATGTATAGCTCCGCATATTTGCCGGCATTGTAATGTGTATTCACCGGAATGAAGTGAGCCGTCTTGGTCAACCGATTAACGATTACCCAAATGGAATCATGTTTGTTGGCAGTTAGGGGCAATCCCACAGTGAAATACATGCTCACCTCTTCCCATTTCCATGCCGGGATCTTCAGGGGATGCAACAGCCCTGATTTCTTCATGTGATCAGCTTTCACTCGTCGGCACATATCGCACTCGGATACGTACTTAGCTACCTCCCGCTTCATCCGTGTCCTTCAAAATTTCTTTTTCAAATCTTGGTACATTTTATTGCTGCCCGGATGAATGGAGTACTTAGACAAGTGAGCTTCATCGAGGATCTGCTTCCTCAGTTCCATATCTTGGGGTACGACTATTCGGTCATTGAACCACAGCGTCCCCTCATCATCTTTCCGGAAACACTTGATCTCTCCATTGTCTATCCATCTCCGGAGATGTGCCATGCCTTTATCCGTCTTCTAAGCTGCACTGATGTCTTCCCTAATGGTAGGGATGAGAGCAAGGTTGTACAGCGACCCATGAGGAACCAAGTATAAACTCGGCTCTTCCTCCTCCATCGGTGTAATGGTGAGGTGATGGACATGTGATTTCCGACTTAGTGCGTCGGCAACCACATTCGCCTTGCCGGGGTGGTAATGAATCTCGATCTCATAATCCTTGATCAGTTCTAACCACCTCCTTTGCCTCATGTTCATCTCCTTCTGGGTGAAAATGTATTTCAAGCTCTTGTGGTCGGTGTAGAGATGCACCAGATTCCCCAGGAGATAGTGCCTCCACATTTTTAGCGCCAATACCACTGCAGCAAGCTCAAGATCATGAGTCGGATAGTGCTGCTCATGGTTCCGAAGTTGGCGTGAGCCATAAGCGACCACACGTCCTTCCTACATCAACACGCAGCCGATCCCAATACCGGACGCGTCACAATACACGTCGAAGGGCTTTGTTGTATCCGGCTGAGCTAAGACCGGGGCTGTGGTGAGATGCTTCACCAATGCTTGGAACGCTCCTTCACACGCCATGTTCCAAACATATTTCTTTCCCTTCTTCAGCAATTCTGTCATCGTCTTAGCGAGCTTGGAGAAGCTTGGAATGAATCTCCTATAGTATCACCTGTGAGTTGTGCTCTGTTGAAGTTCAGCAACCTTGCTGTCCAAAACAGAGCACTCTGTTTTTCAGTCCTTTGGAACTACACTCATCACTATCCAATTTGTCTACTCAACCAGGGTCCTAAATGTTGAACCTACTGATTTTAATTCCTTGTTATCATTATTTTCATGCATATGCCTATGATATCTCGGTACTACGTTCCTCACAAAAGAAAATCCTAACTGGATCATACCGGTATATACGTCTCAAGTGTGGCACTAAACGGTCTCTCGCACACGTTTACTACACGGATAGATACGTGGTTAGTACCTGCAGAAGACCACACAATAGTGATGCACTCAAAGGTTTTGTTTCCATTTCAGGCAGTACCATATTTGAAAGTAAATACAAACGCCCGTATCATTGCCATACGGCCATCCTTGAGTTAGGTCACGTCTCAAGGTACGTGATCGTGTTTCAACACCACACGACGGGGAACCCGAGTATGTCATGAACGGGTCGTCACGGTTGGGAATGTTATCAACCCAACAGATACCACCTACTGCCCGGCAGGGCACGCCGATGGCAAGCGCTGTGTATGTCCTCCTGGGCTATTTCCAGACGAACACACTCTCGCGTTACTGACCACGCGATGTGGTCTCTACTTACTTGCCTAGTGCACGCTAGGGATCAGCGTTTCATATGAACTCAGGAACATGAAGAGTCCAAGAGTTTCATATTGACGTCCCACACCAAGCTGTGAGACAACTCCCTGAACCACGTTCCTTGTCAGGGGAGCTAACCCAAATTAAACCGCTTTCGGTGGCGTTCCTTACCATTCCTACCAAAGCGTAGGTGCGTCGTTACATAATTGAAATTCAGAATTATAACACATAGGTTAGTCTTTGCCACTTTAAGTAACTATGCTAGTATAGTCCTTACTTGGGCAAACTACCGATTCCTCACCGTAATCCTAAGTTTCCCCATAATACAGTCCTTAAGTACTGTGCTATCCCCAATGCAGCTCTGATACCAGGCTGTGGCGGACCGGAATCCGCTCATCCAGGATCGCAGAGGGTGGTGCCGTGCGATGCGACACCCGACAGCACACGTCATAAGAACACAATATATTACATGGGAAAAACAACTGAACTGTACAAACAGGTACAATACTCAGTTACAACTATTATCTTTATTACACAGCGGAAGTCTACTTTTCTACACTCACGCCTGCCTATCTAGAAAAAGTCGGTTGCCCAGCCCTAGGGCAACCCACACTAGCTGCACGTCTCCGCTCAGCGCGGCGTGTACGGCTCCCACTCAGCCGTGGTCCCCGACGGAGGGTACCCCTCGCCGGTGGACTCGTACTCCGAATCCGTGGGTGGCTTCTCACCTGAAAAACACTTAAGCAGCAACCGTGAGCACGAAGGCTCAACAAGACTTAACCGACTCACCTAAGCATGAAACTCTACATGAGGTGTACAAGGACATAGGATAGTAATATTGCAGCAAATGGACACGCCTACAAGTTCATCATTAGTTCATCTTTTAGCAGCAAGTTAACAGTTCATGAATCTGAAATTTAGTCAGAAATATTTGGTGGCACACATGTAGCAATGCAATTATATCATAACAGCAATATTGATTCATAACATTCCATAAATTATCTACGTTACGACGCAGTGAACAAGTGGTACTCATCACCGCGAGGGATGGCGAATCGACTCGATATACACCTGCAGGGAAACCCAAAGAGCACGCCACGTACGCCCACCCGTGGAGCTGCGCAGCACGCTCACTCGATGTCGTACGGGACAACCTTTCACCCAACAGCCCAAACGTCAAACCGGTCGCACCGAAACGAGCAGGAGATTCCCCACACGGAGCATCTCTCTATGCCCGTTGGCAGATTTCCACCTTGCTGCCCTCAGCCTACACCTATAAATCGGTGCGTTATGCCTCGACACCCGGAGGTTTAGGCTACATCGGTTTATCGGGGCCCATATATCTGATATGCCTTTGGTACGTTCAATACTTGTTCAGCAGGGCCGCACACGGATCGGTCCTCAATCGACACGGACAGGGCTGCACACACAAGACTTCCTCTTGCTGCGCCCTAGCCCCTGCCTAGTCTTATTTTCATTACTAAAGTGATCTCACATCACTCAACCGAACCCGTGTGTCCCAACCCTAACTCGTGAGTAGATTCCAACTACTCGACTTGTACCGAAGTCCTATGAATTATTAAGCATAGCCTGTCTACTCGAGACCTTAGACACTACCCTCACTCTTATGGAAACCTTCTGGTCATGCAAGTGGGGTTCCATTCACCCTACACCTAATGCACATTCATATATCACCCTAAATATGTGAACAAAGCAAAACTTGATAAAAGAGTTAATGCAAACCGAGGCTTGCCTTGTTGCTGCTGGTCCGGGGTTAGTTCTTCTTCCGGAAGGAGGAAGTCCAGTACTTCCGGAGTCTCTTCTTCAGCGACTACATGTTTAATAAAATACTACATGTCAATTTAAATGCAAAGTGTAACCCTGAATACACAATTACTAATGACTCTAGCTAGTCCTCCCCTTTGGTTCTGAAATTTTTATGGTGGCTTGGTAAGGTCCTAACCAGAGTCTTGAGCAAGTTTCATTTGAAACAAAGTTCAATTGAACCTTGTACAATAAAAGCCCATTTGGTCAATACTGGAGCCTCTAAGTAATTCCAGGGGTTTTCATGGCTCCAACCATTACTTTCTGGAAACTAGAATTTAGGATGGTTATAATGGAGTTGGTTTCATGTCATTTGAAGAATTCTACAGAAAGTTATGCCCTAATTAAGATTTGAGGAAATCTGAAAAATGTTTCTGTACATTTTTCTATTTTCTCAGGGCAGTTCTCTTAATCACCCCATTAGGGTAGATAAATGAACTTGTATGAGTCTGAAATTTTACTGGGATTCAGGGATTTTCTAGTGAACCTCTCAGCCAAATTTCAGAATTTTTCATAAAGTAGTTCTCCAGATAAAATTCCCAACAGTTTAAACTTTAGGGATTTAATTCTGGAAAACTATCCACTTTCCTGGGCTGAATTTGGTATTGCTGGAAAGTACTCAGAATTCAGAGTTGAGCAAAATTTGGTTCATCGAATTTGGAGTTTCCTTGCCAAAGTTCTATGAAGTTGAAGTTTGAACTAAAACTGGAAATTCCAAAAAATGTTTAAATCCTGCGGGTGGGCCCCCCGGCTACGTGTCAGCCTCCCAGCTAACCCACACCGGAGCCTGCAGAATCACCCGCGCAGCCGCACGGGATCCCGGTGCCGCAGCAAATCCTGAGTGCTCTCAGCAGAGACTGACACGCGGAGCCCGCAAGGCTTCTTCAACCTCGCGCTCCCGCGGCTCCCCGCCACCCACCTCGCCGGAATACTCGCCGCCGGGCGTTCTGCTGGCCGACCTCCGATGAAACTCGCCGCCTGTGCCTATATCGGCCTGGGGAACACGGTGGTGCCCTCACCAGAGCGTGACAACGGCTGGAACAGTGCTCCCGCCGGCAACAGCGGCCGGGAGCTCACCGGCGACGTCGAACTCAGCGTCCCCTACACCTTTTTTTTTATGCGGTTTGCTCAGGGAGCTTCGCTGACACCCGCTGATCACGGATATGGGCACCGATCTCCGTGAAAACAGCTGCGACTATGACCTCACCGGTGACCTAGACCGGAAATCGGCGCCGATGCAAAAATCTCGAAGAACATCGCCCATACTTGATGAAACACGATGGTTTCTGATCTCAGAGACGCGTGGGCGAGTCTAGATCACGTCTTTATCTCGGTCTAAGGAGTGGTTGCTTACTTGCTACGAATTTCCCGATTTCGCATGGCTCGGTTCTAAACACTCCGGTGCGCTAATCCCCCAATATCTTTGTTGACCGTGCGAGAGAGAGGGCAAGGTCGGTAGGGCTGTGATCAGTACTTCGGGGCGGACCTTTCTTGTGTAGCTCATCGGGCACGAGAACGCCTGTGCTGGCCGGGCGCCGGTGATCAGCGAGGTCGGCCGGGCGGAAGGCTTCGATCGTGCGAGGAAGAAAAAAGGAGTGCGAGGACTGCACGTGGTCGCGGTAACTCGATCCCGGCGTCGCCTCTGTGCCCTTAGCCGCTCCCCCGAGCAGGAGGTGGCACTGATTGAGTCGGTCGGCCGCCGGGCGATCGTGCTGGCTCGCGCGCAAGGCTTCGGCCGAGGGAAAAATATGCACCCGACGAAACTTCAGTCTGAAGTCTGCTGACATGTGGGCCTCACCTCTTATTCTTTTGTTTTTTTTCCAATTTTCTGAATTCTGTTGTGCCAAAATATCCTCAGCTACTCACAATTTAATGTGAGACTTAGTCACCAAGTCTTGGTTTAAATTTGAATTCTCAAATTTGAACTGTGTTTGGCTAAATTTGCTGCATGTTTAAACTGAAATTCAAATTCAGTTTTGAATTCTTGCAAATTTAGCTCTTGACAAGATGAACTCCAATAAGGATGAAAATTGGTGGGCTTACTCAGAAAAATGTGCTGAGTTTGAATATGAAGCTAACTTTTGAGTTTGAGTGATGAAAGTTGCTGCAATTTGAATTCACATTCAAATTGGCCTCTTTTTCAAATACCTCCAAAAGTGCCTCAAAAGTGTTGGATTTACATGAAACTTGGACTGAACCTTCCCAAGACTTTTTAAGTTCTAGGGGTGAGCTCAACCTCTCATGTTCATGTGTAAAATTCCCACTTTGTGAAAGTGTAGGCTTTCCCCTCTAATCACTCTTTTGATGGAGGTTACTTGCTCTTCACACTTTTTCACCATCTATCCACAACAAGAACTGTGGTGTTGTGAGGTGATGAAAAGTTTTTTTGCAAGTCCCTTTTCTTGGGCTTTTACAGTTGCTGCGGATGTTAGTGCAGCAGAATGCGTTCCATCAGGGAGGACGCCAAGACAATGAGCAACGCCGGCCCCAACAAAGCTCGTATTCAGAATTCATGGCCACCCATCCACCGGTCTTCACGGAGGCTGAAGAACCTTTGGAGGCGGACAGCTTTATCCGCACTTTGGAGGCAAAGTTCGGGCTGCTACGATGCACCGAACTGTAAGGGCCTCAGTTTTTGACACATATTTGAAGTGTTCATCACCACACCACACACCTCATTTGAGGAAAGTTGATGAACACAAATGAAGAGCAAGTAACCACCATCAACATGCTCATTAGAGAACAAACTCACATATTGCAAAAGGGGTATTTCCCACATGTGATATAGAAGGGATGGACATATAAAAACTCCTACACATTGCTAAGGATGTCCATGCCAAGTTTCACCCAAATTCAAAACCTTTTTGAGGTCAGTTTGGGTATAGCTAGAAAGAGGGCAGTTTGAAACCATATTCAAATTCAAACTGTTTTTATCACATGAATTTAAAAGTGGGAGGCATATTCTTATTCAGCACATTTTTGTGAGCTCACATACCAATTTTCACTCCATTTAGAGTTGATCTTGACATGAGCTAAGTGGGGCAAATTCAAACTTTATTTGAATTCAAAACTGAACTTGTGCTGAAATTCATTCAAACCAAACCCAATTTGAATTCTAATCAATTCAAATGGCTCATGGGTGAATACTTTGAATCACCAGGGGTATTATGGGGCTCACTGTTTACAACAGTGATTAGGAGTAAATTTCAGAGGTTAAAACCCCGGGTGGGACCCACATGTCATAGAGAGGAGGTGGCAAAACTTGCACACAAAGTCACAGCCTCGGTGGGAAATTCCACCGAGCAGCTGTCGGATGTGCCACCGAGGAGCCACCGGCGCCACCAGCTGCTTCCCCTCTACGCGCGCTGGCGCTCAGGCGGCCTGCTCGCGCCCCCACGCGACCGTCACCGCCTCAGTGGGATGAGGACCGGGTGCCTTCTTATCCCCGTGAGCGACACTGGGCGGCGCCATTCCTTTTCTTCCTGAGCTCTCGGTCGATCGGGAAAACACAGAAAACAATCGTGTCCTCGCCTCTCCAAGTTGCCAGGCAACATCCTGAGCTCCAGGACCACCCTCCCAACGCCTGAACCACCGGGTTTCAGCCCCTGTTCCCGTGATCAACAACGACCGCCGCAGTTTAGCTGAAGGACGGCGATCGGTCTCATGTGGGCAGCACACTACAGCCATTTCCACGGCCGAGCAAGGGCGGCAACAGGAGCGCATGGACTCCACGCTGCTTCCACCTGAAGCTCAAGCCACGCCGTGAACTCTCGCCGGCGAATTCTCAGTTTTTGCTCCGGCAACCTTAAACTGAGCTTCCGGTACGGTTTCTTCAAATTCTCGCTCTATGATCTTTCGGAGGTTATCAAATCTTTCACATAGACGCTGGACTAGCCGGCGATCAAGTTCTTTTCTGCATCCGTGGCGTGAAACTGTCTAGGAGTGATGAATTTTGAGCTCGATCGAGGGCGGTCATGGCGGGCACGATCGGTCACACGGTGCCGACCGACTTGCCGCCATCCCTGAACCCTTTTGACACCTTGTCGAGCTTCCTAGAGGTACACTGATGCTGTAGGACCGTTTGTTCGAGGTGTTGGCGGGTTAGAACCCACAGTCGACGGCGCCGAACCTCAACCGGGGCCGTGGCACGTCGCCGAGCTATTTCCGTTCACCCCCAGCCCGACCTGACACCACCGACGTGTTCCTCGACGTCGACAACCCCCTAACGGCGAGTTTCAGACCATGGGAGGTCCGGCAGCGGCGAGCCTGCGAGCTCCGGGTCTACTCCGGTGAGGTCAGCGGCGCGGGCGCGAGAGAGCGGCGGGAGGAAGACGAAGCCGGCTGGCCCACGTGTCAGCGGCTGAAGAATTTTAAATCAGGATCGGGTGTGGCCGGGATCGGCTGTGATGGCGCGCAAATACCCTGTGGGCCTTGGTGTGCCGGACATCTCCACGCTCAACACATGTTCCTGTGGGCCCCCGAGAGTTTAAACTTTTTCCCCCGATTTTCAGAATTCTTCCAAACTTCAAATCCTCATAACTTTGGCTAGAAAGCTCCAAATCGAGTGAACCAAATTTTGTTGGATTCAGCTCTCTGAGCACTTTCCAGCAAATCAAGTTTCATTTCATGAAAATCCTTATTTCTCGAGAATTAATTCCTCAAAATTTAAGCTGTTTGGAATTTTAACTGGAGAATCCTTTGGAGGAAAATCCTGAAATTTTGCTGGGATGTTCACCAAAATATCCCTGAACTTCCATAAAAATTTCAGACCCATTTGATCTCATTTGATCCCCCTAATGGTGTGATTAGTGGAACTGTTCCAGAGAAAATAGAAAATGTTCAGAAACATTTTCAGAATTTTCTCTGAAATTGTTTAGCTCATATCCTTAGCTAGGAACCTTCAAATTAAGTGAGACCAACTCCATTAGAACCCTCTGAAAATTTAGTTTTCAGAAAGTCATAGTTTGTTTCATGAAAATCCTTAGAAGACCCTAAAAGCCTTCAATTAAGGTCAAGTACATGATTAATTGTGGAGGGCTCAAATGAGCTTTGCTGCAACTAAAACTTGACCAAATCTCTGTTTAGGTTGTAACCAAGCCCCAGTAAAAGTTTCGCAGTTATTGGGTCTGTCTAGCAAGGGTTATAGACTTCACAACTTCAAACTTAATACAAATGCATTTAAATTGATACATGTATTCCTTCTATCATGTAGTCGCTAAGGTCGAGGAGGAACCCGAAGTTCTAGACTTCGTTACTCCGGAGGAGCAGCTAGCCTACGACCAGGAGCAGCAAGGAAAACTCCGGTTTGCATTAACCTTTTTCTAAATGTTTATTGTTTTGAGCACATCTTTGAATACTATTATTCTTTGCATTAGAGTCTTGTTTGGAAACCCAAATACATAGCCAAGAAAGCCATGGGTTGGGATTAGGATTGAAAACCTCGTTAGCCACTGCATTGCTAAGATAGAGTAGGATTCAGTACAAGTTGAGTAGTTGGAACTACTCGCGAGCATAGGCTAGAGGCACTCGACTTGGGTAGAGATAGCACATGAAACACATGGCAAGAAAATGAGACCAAGCGGAGAGTAAGGGCAGCAGGACTTTGGGGCCTGTGTGCTGTAGCTCCGCTTGTGTCGATTGAGGATCGAGCCGTGTGCGGGCCTGTTGAACAAGCTAGAATAGTACCGAAGACCTACCGGCTATATGGGAACCGGGAAACTGATGTAACTCGGGTAGCTGGGTGTTGAGGCATAGCTGGTCATTCAGAGGGTAGGTTGAGAGCTCGAGGTGTAAATCGGCTGGCGGCACTGAGATGCGCGTGCAGAGACCTCTTGCTCGGGACGATTGGACCGGTTCAAAATTTGGCTAACGGGTGAAAGGTAGTCGCATACGGCGTCCGTGATGGTTGTTGTAGGCAACATCGAGTACAGGCGTACGTGACGGGTTGTTCGGGTAACCCTGCAGGTGTAAATCAATTATAATCGCCGTCCCTCGCGGTCACTGAGTACCACTTGTTCACTGTACCATGACGTAGAAAGAACATGCTAGTCACATGGTAAAATGTTGCTGATTGAATGATGGACATTGATTGTTAATGATATGCTGTAGTTTAGAGCTAACTAAAGTTCTTTTCAACTTTGGGCAAAGTACATGAGAGAAACGCGTTTCTTGTTTGATTGCGGCTCTCCCATGTGCCTTAGCGTAAGGTTCTCCACAACCTGCTGCTAAAAGTTGAAAGTAAGGTTCTACTAATTAGGCGAGTCCTTGCAAATGATTTTTACCTCATGTAACCCATCACCCCTCATGTAGAAGTTCCATGTTTAGGTGAGACGGGTCAGACTTGCTGATCCTTTGTGCTGACTGCTTGTGTTTGAAGCTTTTGCAGGGTTCTATGAGGAAGGGACCCCCGAAGAGGAGACGGAACCCCAGGAAGGGAACCCCGTCGAGTGGGAGTCGTGCACGCCGCAGAGTTAGTGTGCGTGTGTGCTAACAAGGAAACGTTCATGGGCTGAACGTGCACTTGATGCTTAGTCTACGCCCGTGAGTGTAGACTGAACTTATTTTGATGTGAACATGTTCATAAACTTTTTTATGTAATAAAATTTCGCTTCCGCTTTGTACCTTTGACGTGTTCATAAACACCGTGTTCATGAGATACATGAAATGTGCCGGAGCGTTAGTGAGACCAAAAGACATGACGACATATTCATATAGACCATATCTCGTCGAGAAGGCCGTCTTCGAGATATCCTCCGCCCAGATTTTTATCTGATGATAGCCGGAGCGAAGGTCCATCTTCGAGAACACACTTGCACCCACAAGCTGATCAAACAGTATGTCAATGCGGGGCAGTGGATATTTGTTCTTGATGGTGACGGCCTGCCTAAGGTTGAAAAGAACTTTGATTTGCTCTAATATAAAGCACTTCATTAACAATCAACGTAAGAATTCCAAACAGCAACTTTTATTCATGATATCTAGCCTGTGTAAAATCCCCATAATGTAGTAGCAAGAATTTCACACATTTACACTTAGGAAAAATGAGGAGAATTAAAACTTTGAATTATAACTGTGTGAGTTCAAAGTGATGATTCAAACCTCCCAAAAACTTCCAACATGGAGATCTAAATTCATAACTCGGGTCGTCATATTTCAAATATTGAACCTTCCAAAATTTAGCTCATTTGGAGGGGTTCTAATATTTGTTTGGGATTAAAAGAGGAAGCCCTCTAATCTGAATTTAAATTTCAGTTTCAAATCCCAACTTCCTCAATTTGCAAATTTAGTTCCACAAATGTGTTCTCCATATTTGAATTAGCAGCCATGCCAAAATTCAGAAATAATTGAGTTGGTTTGCTATGCTTTTGGAACAATGCAAATAAATAATTTAAATTCCATTTCAAATTCAAATAACCAAACTCAATTCAAATTCCACACTAGAATCCAAATCAGTTGGAATTCAAATTTTCAAACCATAACTTTGAGTTGAAGCAAAGCCTTTAATTTTGAGTAGCTGTTGGGAAATATCAGTGGAAAAATTGGATAAGAAATAAAAAGGAGGAGCCCACTAGTCAGCTGCACAGAGATGCAAACCGCCTCTGTTCTCTTCGGACGATCACCGAACGCCGCCAGCTCCCGGCTGCAACCCACTCCCGAGGACTGCACCGCGCCACCTCATGTTTTTCTCGGCCGCATGATCATCTCTGGAGACCACAGCTGCAGCACCGAATTTCTCTTTTGCCCCTCTTGCTCGCTCACCGCTTCCTCCGCTCTTTCCCGGGAAGAACACATACCGGCGTCACGTTCTTTGTTCGTGTTGCCCACGACCGCCCGAACTCCGGTTGCTCGAGCTCCCAATGCAAGAAAGCAGCACCATGACATGCTCTATCGATCTACCATATCCACACCACGGTTGCTTGCTCGTAGTAGCCGTAAACAGACAATCGTTGCCGAGTGCCGAAGTGAACCGGCGGAGCACCGTTCGGCCTCACCGTCGCCAGCACGCTACGGCCTTCATCATCTCCGGTTCCCTGTATGAAAAAGGTGTGTGTGACAGCCTAGATGGTGTAGCCAAAAACTGTTCTTCATTTGGTTCCGTGGGGAGCGAGAATTTTGGGTTTTACCAAACCCTAGTTCCTAGCGACACCTTTCGGTCTATGATCAAATTCGTCACGCAGCAGTAGCTAGAGCTCATTCTGGTCTAGGAGAAGCTTTGCTAGATCGCTACGGTCCTTCTCGCTCAAATGGCGCTAGTGAAAGTGCATCTAGAAATTCCCTTGTGGGTTTTGGACGATTGATGACAAATGAATTGAGACCCTAATGAACTTGGTGAGATGAATGCAGATTAACTCGTGTAAGGTAGAAGTGATGCACTCAAAAAGGTGAAAAATCAAGTGATGAAGAAAAAAGGAAAAGAACATATTCATGAGGCAAGAGCAGTGTAGACATACTTGTATAGAGTGTGTGTTAGAGAAACATCTCAAGAGCTCAAAACCTTTACGTAGGGGTAAGAGATTAAAACATATCCCAATCACTCACAACACGGTGCACCGGACTAGTCGGCTCAGAATCAAGACTTGTCTGTTCAACTTTCTGTTGCCTCACAACACGTGCACCGGACGCTCAGAAATCAGACTAGTCCGATCAACTCTCTGGAACCAACATTCACCTTGCACCGGACTAGTCCGCTCAGAAACCGGACTAGTCCGATCAACTCTGTGGAACCAGCATTCACCTTGCACCGGACTAGTCCGCTCCGAAACCAGACTAGTCCGTTCAACTCTCTGGAACTGGCATTCATCTTACACCGGACTAGTCCGCTCTTGGACCGACTAGTCCGCTCAACTTTCTGTAAACACATCAAATTAGGGTTTCCACTGTGCCGCACGGAACACGAAAATTGTACACGGCACACCGGACTAGTCCGGTGAACATAGCAGACTAGTCCGGCCGCTAGGGTTTTTGGAAACCTTATATAAATAGAGGTGCACGGCGACACATGAAGAAGTCTCGACTCCCAGCGCCGCTGCACGCCCCAAGAGCACAAAAAGCACCTCTCTCCACTCATTCTATGACCAGAAAGATTAAGTCTTTTAGGATTAGAGATTGGACCAAGGAGAGAGTGTCACACCCGGTTTTTCCGAAGAACAACCAAGTGAATATCACATGTATGCCAGGATCATTTTCTCATACATGTGATGACAAATAGTGAAGCATCATTTATTACAAGCCAGGTGTCGAATATAAATATGTCTTACAAAGCATATGTCTCGATGGACGATAATAAGTTCATCACAAATAAATAAACTAGCAGCGGAATATTATTATTGTGGGCTCTGTTACAGGCGTTGCCCGGGGGACTCCATGAACCTAGAAACCTTCTTCGGGTCCAAAGTCTTGATCATTAAACACCATCTCATTATCTTGACCTTAGCAGCAATATAAACCAACAAATATGCAAGGTTGAGTACCGAGGATACTCAGCAAGTGTGGGAAAGTTATGTCATGCATGGCTAGAACGAGAGGTTGAACTCATGGTTAAAGCACTACGCAATTAATACCTATCACCTTAGCTTATTAAGCACCTACATTACTACACAGGTGAAATGGTCCCAATCTCCCAACCCATCATCATAATCAAATAACCATAACATCATTTCCAATGTTAAGCTCCCCACTTAACATTCACACCCTCCAAGGCCATCATACTCTAATCATGAATAAGTCAAAGCCGCTCTTGACCGTGAGCACGGCTGTCATGACAGTTTTGACTCTGCAGAGTTTGCACCACTGTACCCACATGTAGTGATTTCATCCCCCGTTGCCGGGTGAACTAAAAGAACCTCCATTATGCCAGTGGCCACGAACCACATTCACACTTCCCAGGTGTGTAGCCAGGAGATGACTACGAAGCCTTTACAAAGGGATTCTCGACGAGCGTGGGCCCACTGAGGTTTCACCCCTAACAGCATACAAGAGGCTCCAACCCCGCTGCAGTGGCCCCCTCTTGAGCCTTGCGGTTCATATGGTAGTCCAGCTGACACCTATTCCTCGCACCATCCAACACACCCATACTACGCCGGGGATACACCTAATTAATTGGCCAAGCTGCCCCATCTCAGCATGTGGTTGGCACGGTAAAGCCAGGTTACATGCTCCATGAACCAGTCCTTAGGATCCAGGCATGTACTAAACACAAACCCGAGTCTCGTGCACCCAGCACCAACCAAAACATCCAACTTGCCTTGATCCCTACCTCTACATAACTCATAATATCTCATTCAAGAGTATGGTAAACTAAACTGATGATCTCATATCCCAAATATCCCATTCTAAGCATGGATAAGCATATGCATTATAATAAATGACATGATAAAATAAATCCCAACCCAAGCTACAAGGAAACAAGGTACTGCAATTCTAGGGAAACGTCCTAGCATGGGTTTCATATTTCAATTGACAATGCAAATAATTCTATCTACACATCCTAGCATAGGATCAAAGTGGTCAAGGACACTTGCCTCCTTCCTGCTGCTCTTGGAATGGGTAGTCCTGATCTTGGAAAGGAAGAACTTGCTCTGGAGCAGGTTCTACTCATACCATCACACATAGCAAAAGAAAACAACAAGTCATAAGACATAGTTCACACTTCCACTTCATACAAGCCACACATTCACATTTATGAAAGCCTTTCTCATTTCCATGTGCTGTGGTTACTCTATGTGTGTTGATTTTGGCTTACATGCATTTTTAAACATGTACATATGATTTTTATTTTTGTATTCATATTCATGTTGGCATACTATATATGAATTTCTAATTTAAATAAATCCCTTATATTTAATTGATACACATTTTAGCTACCAAGTATGCATGAAAGGTATTTTCCTACTTCATATGTGTCTTCAAACCTTCTACCTAGCTTATCATTTTGGAATCTTCACTTATCATTTTCTAGTTACTTATACCTAGCTTGCTATATTTTCAGCTTTATTTCCTATGCCTAAATGTGCACTTTATTATGAAAATAGTAAGACACCTCATCTAAACAGAATAGGTTTTGGATCTAAAATATTAAATAATATATTTTTGAACTTCTCTTCTGATGTGAACTATTTTACATTTATTTTACTAATATTCAGAATTATTCTCTACTTAAAAATGTGTCCCTATTACTAATAAATGTGAATAATCAATTAAACAGGTTCATTTCAGCCAAAAATCTATTTTTATCTCACTCCAAAGTTTTCCAAATACTAGGAAAGTTTTTAATTTGAATTTACAATGTGTTTGTCCCATCTTTTAGATTTTAAATACTAAACATACATTCAAATTCCTAAATTTAGTATCACATAGGGTTAAAAAGGTAAACTCACCCCACTACAGGGCCTATTATATTATTTTAAGAATTTCCAGGGTCTAACTACACATAACAGAGGGGTTTTTCCTAATTTTTATTAAGTCCAGGGGCTAAAACTGATTTTTAAATGAATTTACATGATTTTCTGAAGTTCCAGGGGCTAGATCAAAAGTTTCCAGGGCTAGCTCTTATTTTCCAAGAACCCTAGGGGGTAGCACGTAAGAATCCTGGCCTTTATAACGCGGGGCTGACGTGGACCGTCCGATTTAAAACAGACGGCTGAGATTATAACGTCGCACCGGTACGCGGGGATTGAAATTCTACCGTGCGATTTAAAATAGATGGCGCACAAGCGGCCACGTCGCTCTGATCAAGCGCGGGCGGCGCTGCCCGGCGGCGCACGGCGGCGGGAGGCGGCGATCTCGCCGGAGAGTTTCGAATCTTCATCAATTCTTCCTAAAACTATGATTTTATGGCATAGATCGGTGGAGGGGAGGTCGGGGATCTCACCTTGGGGGTTTTCTTGAGCTCGGAGGTCATGGAAAGCGATCGGCGACGAGGTCCGAGGTGAATTCACGGCGAGGCTCGTCGGCGCTGTGTTTGAACCGCAAACCACCGAGTTTTCTGCACCTGCGAGGTTCCCCGGAGGCGGTGGATCAAGACCAGCGAGTTAGATCAGAATTCCCGAGCGAAGATTGAGCAGAATTAGCTGGAGAAGCTCGGGTTCTCACCGGAGAGAAAAACGGCGGATCGTGGGGAAAAACGGGACGATGCCGGGGTTTTTATAGACGGGGGAGGGCGGCGGGTTGGTTTAGATCGAGCTGGAGTCTTCTGGGACCGGGAGTCGGCTGGGAACGCGCGGTTTTCCGGTCGGTTACGATCGCGCGCGCGCGGCGGAACAGTCCGGGTCGGCGTGATCGGGAGCTCGGGGATGACAGGTGGGTCCCACCTGTCGCGAGAGGGGGCGCGGGCGTGCTGCTGCGAGCTGGCGCGGGGGTTGGGTGGGCCGGCTGGTGGGTTTCGGCCCACTGGCCGGGAAGGTTTATTTTTTTCTTTTTCTTTTTCTTTTTCATTTCTGTTTTGAGTTTAATTTGAATTCCAGTTTGAATTTGAATTTTTGCAACACATGCAATACGTCCAAAAATTTTTAAATTCCCCTCTTAACAGGATTTTGGGCTGTTACAGCTCTACCCCCCTTAAAAGAAATCTCGTCCTCGAGATTGGGGTTCTAAGAAAACAATTTCGGAAATTGTGCCTTAAGCTCATCTTCTCGCGCCCAGGTGGCTTCCTCTTCCGAGTGATGCTTCCACTGCACCTTGCACATCCGAATTCGTTTATTTCTTGTGAGGCGTTCCATTGTCTCCAAAATCTTGGATGGTTGCTCGGCATAAGACAAATCCTCAGCTACGTCAACCTCGTTCATGGGTAACATCTCTTGAGATGTTCTCAAACATTTCTTGAGCTGTGACACATGAAATACGTCATGCACATCCGATAGGCGAGCCGATAATTGTAGTTGATACGCCACTTCGCCTTTCTTCTCCAGAACTTGAAAGGGTCCGATGTATCGAGGTGACAACTTCCCTTTCACCTTGAACAGACGAAGTCCTCGGATAGGGGACACCTTGAGATAGACATAGTCTCCCACGTTGAAAACGAGCTCTCTTCTCCGTACATCGGCATAGCTCTTTTGTCGTGTCTGTGCTATCCTCAAGTTGTTGCGAATTTCCCTCACTTTCGCCTCGGCTTCTTGTAGTACTTCGGGAGCAAACACTTTACTTTCCCATGTTTGGTTCCAAAATAGGGGAATTCTGCACTTCCTCCCATACAACGCTTCGAACGATGACATCCTCATACTAGCCTGATAGCTGTTGTTATAGGAGAATTCCGCATACGGTAAGTTCTTGTCCCAACTCCGGTTGTTTTTGAGTGCACACGCCCTTAGCATATCCTCAAGAATCTGATTAGTCCTTTCCGTCTGCCCGTCAGTTTGGGGATGATAGGCAGAGCTGAAATTCAGATGGGTTCCCATGGTTTCATGCAACTTCTGCCAGAACCTTGAGGTGAACTGTGTTCCTCGATCCGACACTATCTTCTTTGGCACTCCATGGTAACACACGATCCTTGACATGTACAATTCTGCCAATTTGGATCCGCTGTAGCTTTCTTTCACGGGGATGAAATGAGCTACCTTGGTTAGCCTGTCGATGATGACCCATATTGAATCATATCCTGATTGGGTCCTAGGCAATCCCACTATGAAATCCATACCGATTTCTTCCCATTTCCATTCAGGCACTTTGAGTGGTTGCAATAATCCCACGAGTCGTTGATGTTCTGCTTTTACCAACTGACATGTGTCACATAGGGCAACATGTTCCGCGACATCTCGCTTCATGCCATACCACCAATACCTGCTCTTGAGATCCTGGTACATCTTCGTACTCCCAGGATGAATGGAATAGTCGGAATCGTGAGCCTCCTTCAAAATCAATTCACGGATCTCCTTTACTTCAGGCACACAGATTCTTTTCCCGTGCCACACCGTACCTTGTTCATCCTCTCTGAAACCAGGAGCTTTATTTTCCTTGATGGGTTGTCTGATCTCTTGTATCTTCTCGTCATTCTTTTGACCCTTGCGTATGTCTCGCTCTAGTGTGGAGTCCACTTCCATGGCGATGGCTTCACCACTATTCACCAGGCATAGATTGAGTCTTATAACCTCGTCCTTCAACTCTGCAGGCATGTCCTTCAAGCTCAACTTATTGACCTGCACTTTCCGACTTAAAGCATCTGCCACGATGTTTGCTTTCCCAGGATGATAGTTGATGCCCACATCAAAGTCATTGATTCGCTCTAACCATCTCCTTTGTCTGAGGTTGAGATCTGGCTGTGTGAAAATGTACTTCAAACTCTTATGATCCGTATCTATCTCTGTCCTCTTCCCCATCAAGTAGTGCCGCCAAATTTTCAACGCGTGTACCACTTCGGCTAGTTCTAGGTCATGTGTAGGATAGTTCTTCTCGTGCTTCCGGAGCTGCCGGAATGCATAAGCCACGACATGCCCTTCTTGCATGAGAACACATCCCAACCCGTTTCCAGAGGCATCGTAGTACACCGTAAAGTTCTTCTGCATATCGGGCATAACGAGCACTGGGGCTGTTGTCAATCTTTCCTTTAACTCCTGAAAACTCGTCTCGCACTGCGACGTCCATGTGAATGTGATTCCCTTCTCCAACAGTTTGGTGAGGGGTCTCGAGATCTTAGAGAATCCCTCAATAAACCGTCGATAGTATCCAGCCAATCCCAAGAAGCTTCGAACTTCCCCGACATTTTCAGGGGTCTTCCACTTCTGTATATCCTCGATTTTGGTGGAATCCACGGAGATTCCTCCCTCCGAGATTATATGTCCTAAGAAGGGAACCCTCTTCAACCAAAACTCACACTTGCTCAACTTGGCATATAGTTGGTGTTCTCTCAGCCTCTGCAACACCAACCTTAGATGTTTCTCATGTTCTTCTTCATCTTTGGAGAAAACGAGAATGTCATCTATGAAAACCACCACAAATTTGTCCAGATATTCCATGAATACCTTGTTCATGAGATACATGAAATATGCCGGGGCATTAGTTAGCCCGAAAGGCATGACAGTGTTTTCATACAGTCCGTACCGAGATACGAAAGCTGTCTTGGGAATATCAGATTGCCTTATCTTAAGTTAGTGGTATCTCGACCCGAGATCAATTTTCGAGAACACACAAGCTCCCCTCAACTGATCAAACAAGTCTTCAATGCGGGGTAACGGGTACTTGTTCTTGATGGTTACCTCATTCAGGGCACGGTAGTCTACGCATAACCTTTGGGTTCCATCCTTCTTGGGCACAAATATCACTGGAGCTCCCCATGGTGAGGAACTAGGACGAATATATCCCTTCTCCGTCAGTTCTCTCAAATGATCCTTGAGTTCTCCCAGATGTTTGGAGTCCATCCTATAAGGTCTCTTGTATATCGGGGCTGTTCCAGGCACTATCTCAATTGTGAATTCCACTTCACGATCAGGAGGCATACCTAGCAACTCCTCCGCTAAAACATCTGGATATTCCCTGATGGTCCTGATCTCCTCCACTTTTACCTCCACTTGATTCAATTTAATATCCCTCCTAGGCTCTTGTATTGTTATGAACTTTGCTCTTGTGCCACTAGGGTGAGTTAGTTCCACCGTTCTGGTCGAAGAATGGATGATTCCCTTATGTTTGGTCAACCAATCCATACCCAAAATAACATCTTTCCCTTGTGAATCTATCACTATGAGGTTAGCAGTAAATACTACCCCATTAATGTCTAGGTTCACCTTGGGACACACTTGTCTTGTCCTTATTTCTCCACCTGGAGAGTTTACTGCTAGCATATGATTCATTTGTGTTGTTGCTAGATCATGCTTCTTAATAAACCCTTGGGCAATGAACGAGTGGGTAGCACCAGAATCAAACAACAGGGTTGCAATGTGTAAATTGGCAGGAAACTTACCAACTACCACGTCAGGTGCCTCTTGCGCTTCCTCCATGGTGACGTGGTTCACCCATCCTCTAATAACATTCTGCTGTTGTGGCTGCGTGGGCTTCTTCTTTGGGCACTTATGGGCGTAGTGCCCCACTTCACCACAGTTGAAATATTGCACCCCAACCTTAGGTGCCTGGCCTTTGTTGTCTTGGGGTTGGTTTGGGGGTCCTTGCACTGCTGGTAGAGGTTGATACGTAGGGCGAGGCTGCTGTACGAACTGACGTTGTGGCTGTATTGGTGCTGCCGGAGGCCTGTAGTTCGGGTTGTACCCTCTTGGTGCTGAGTAGGGTACCGCAGCACGGCTCGTTTGCCCTGCGGTTTGCTGCATCAGACGTGGGCGGGTGTTGCTACCCGAGGCTTGATGTGACCATCCGGCCTTCCTCTTGTTCTCATTTTCCAAGGCCTTCAGCTTCCTTTCTACCACAAACGCTTTGTCCACCATCTTTTGGAAGCTTTCATACGCATTGGAGGACATTGCACACTGCATTTCTGCGGTAAGTCCTTCCACGAAACAATCCTGTTTCTGCTCATCAGTCTCTATGTCCCGTGGGGCATAACGGGAGAGTTGAGTAAATTTAGTGAGGTATTCCCTCACAGTCATGTTTCCTTGCTGGAGCCCCAAGAACTCCTTCCTCTTGTTTTTGAGTTCACCCCTTGGTATGTAATGGTTGCGGAAGCTACGCTTGAACTCTTCCCAAGTGATGTTCTCAGGGTCATGATGGGCGGCCACGTAGGCTGTCCACCAATCAGCAGCAGGTCCATGCAATTGATGAGAGGCAAACAGCACCCTCTCATACCCTTGGCACTGTATGATCCTCATCTTGCTCTCAATGGTCTTTAGCCAATCATCTGCCTCCAGAGGTTCAGCAGCACTTGCAAACTTTGGAGGTTGAGTTCCTAGAAACTCACTCAACCTTGGTTGGCGTGGTGCAGCTTGTGGAGGTGGAACTTGATGCAAGTTGGCCACCACTTGAGTCAGATTCTGGATGAGCTGATTTTGATTCTCAAGCATTTGGTGGATGGGATCAACTCCCTCACGGCGTCCACTCCTGTCTTGGCTCCCAGAAAGATGAGGGTTGCATGCCTCATCGTTGTTGTCGGCGGGGTTGGCAGCACGACCCTTTCCTCTTCCGGCCATCTAGCATGATCAACCAAATGTTAATTTAAGGCATTACGTATTATCTTACTACTTTCACTTGTTTTTTTATATACTTTGAAGTGTTGAGGCTTTGTTATACTTTCTGAGGGTTCATGTCTCATACAAAAATAAATGCACTCTTATTTCATGTGGGTTCACACACCAAAGCAAAACAATCTGCAGACGAGGCTGTGGACAATTGCTCATGGCTTCCACAACTCACGTCACACACCAAGCATTAACACACCATTAACTAAGATAACGACTCGACTACTCGACATCTTGCTAAACTATGGCAAGGACTCTACACTACTCGTATCACTGAGCTGGCTCCTCGGGATTTTCCTCATTATTGCGGCTGCCCTCTGACTCTCGCCTGGCGATCTGGGGAGTCAGGAATCCATGTATCATTCACGGTGACACACAGTTCATTCCCATCTCCTCTTTCTCTCGCCCTCAAGCAGGCTCGAAGCAACGCCTCGGTTTCCTTCAGGGTGTCCCGAACATCCTGAAGCTCTTGCTGACACTCCTGCAGTCGAGTGCTGAGCATAGCAGCATCCTCCAAGCACAAGTCCATGTGCTCATGGGAAGTCCCTTGCTGCACTGGTGGGTACTTATACTCCGTTGTACCACTCTCGAGCTGGAGGACATACATGTACTCAGTTCTGTCCAGGTGTCGACGATAGATGTGACTCTAGCAGGTGACACACAGTTCATTCCCATCTCCTCTTTTTCTCGCCCTCAAGCAGGTTCGAAGCAACACCTCGGTTTCCTTCAGGGTGTCACGAACATCTTGAAGCTCCTGCTGACACTCCTGCAGTCGAGTGCTAAGCATAGCAGCATCCTCCAAGCACAGGTCCATGTGCTCATGGGAAGTCCCTTGCTGCACGGGCGGGTACTTATACTCCGCTGTACCACTCTTGCGCTGGAGGACATACATGTACTCAGTCCTGTCCAGGTGTCGACGATAGATGTGACTCTGGCAGGTGATGGCCTCCCAGGTGACATACTTCTCCGCATCGACCTGTGTCGCTCGACAAGCTGGAGAGCTGTGGATCTTGAGCAGCTGATTTTCGTGGATAATCCTCATCTCTGAACTCCATTCTTCCCTCTTCTCACGGATGGTCCTGGTGGAGCTATAGTGTATGATTATCTTGCCCGTATTGCCGGCGGCTTGGAGCATACGTCGAAGACGGCGCAGCAAGCCTCCTACTGCCAATCCGTAGGAAAGGTACGTCACCGGACGGCTCTCCTCTCTTTGGGCAAGGGCAACTACGGGAACTCTCCCTCCTGTGGACTTGCGAGCGGTGCGAATCATGCGAACCATCTAAAACAGAAAGCATGTAAACTTAGGTTAGATAAACTTTTAAACAAAAATCCTATTTTGAATGAAAGTTGGGGTAAGATGAAGAAAGTGACTCATTAAATAACACTTTTCAACACACACCTTGTAAAATAGTTTTTAAGAAAATAGGGCCCTTAAATACGTCCATTTCTACCTAGGTCCACGTTCCTACGGGCAACCTTGGCTCTGATACCACTTCTGCCACACCCGGTTTTTCCAAAGAACAACCAAGTGAATATCACATGTATGCCAGGATCATTTTCTCATACATGTGATGACAAATAGTGAAGCATCATTTATTACAAGCCAGGTGTCGAATATAAATAAGTCTTACAAAGCATATGTCTCGATGGACGATAATAAGTTCATCACAAATAAATAAACTAGCAAGGGAATATTATTCTTGTGGGCTCCGTTACAGGCGTTGCCCGGGGGACTCCATGAACCTAGAAACCTTCTTCGGGTCCAAAGTCTTGATCATTAAACACCACCTCATTATCTTGACCTGAGCAGCAATATAAACCAACAAATATGCAAGGTTGAGTACCGAGGGTACTCAGCAAGTGTGGGAAAGTTATGTCATGCATGGCTAGAACGATAGGTTGAACTCATGGTTAAAGCACTACGCAATTAATACCTATCACCTTAGCTTATTAAGCACCTACATTACTACATAGGTGAAATGGTCCCAATCTCCCAACCCATCATCATAATCAAATAACCATAACATCATTTCCAATGTTAAGCACCCCGCTTAACATTCGCACCCTCCAAGGCCATCATACTCTAATCATGAATAAGTCCAAGCCGCTCTTGACTGTGAGCACGGCTGTCATGACAGTTTTGACTCTGCAGAGTTTGCACCACTGTACCCACATGTAGTGATTTCATCCCCCGTTGCTGGGTGGACTAAAAGAACCTCCATTATGCCAGTGGCCACGAACCACATTGACACTTCCCAGGTGTGTAGCCAGGAGATCACTACGAAGCCTTTACAAAGGGATTCCCGACGAGCGTGGGCCCACTGAGGTTTCACCCCTAACAGTATACAAGAGGCTCCAACCCCGCTGCAGTGGCCCCCTCTTGAGCCTTGCGGTTCATATGGTAGTCCAGCTGACACCTATTCCCCGCACCATCCAACACACCCATACTACGCCGGGGATACACCTAATTAATTGGCCAAGCTGCCCCATCTCAGCATGTGGTTGGCACGGTAAAGCCAGGTTACATACTCCATGAACCGGTCCTTAGGATCCAGGCAAGTACTAAACACAAACCCGAGTCTCATGCACCCAGCACCAACCAAAACATCCAACTTGCCTTGATCCCTACCTCTACATAACTCATAATATCTCATTCAAGAGTATGGTAAAATAAACTGATGATCTCATATCCCAAATATCCCATTCTAAGCATGGCTAAGCATATGCATAATAATAAATGACATGATAAAATAAATCCCAACACAAGCTACAAGGAAACAAGGTAATGCAATTCTAGGGAAACTTCCTAGCATGGGTTTCATATTTCAATTGACAATGCAAATAATTCTATCTACACATCCTAGCATAGGATCAAAGTGGTCAAGGACACTTGCCTCCTTCCTGCTGCTCTTGGAATGGGTAGTCCTGGTCTTGGAAAGGAAGAACTTGCTCTAGAGCAGGTTCTACTCATACCATCACACATAGCAAAAGAAAACAACAAGTCATAAGACATAGTTCACACTTCCACTTCATACAAGCCACACATTCACATTTATGAAAGCCATTCTCATTTCCATGTGTTGTGGTTACTCTATGTGTGTTGATTTTGGCTTACATGCACTTTTAAACATGTACATATGATTTCTATTTGTGTATTCATATTCATGTTGGCATACTATATATGAATTTCTAATTTAAATAAATCCCTTATATTTAATTGATACACATTTTAGCTACCTAGTATGCATGAAAGGTATTTTCCTACTTCATATGTGTCTTCAAACCTTCTACCAACCCTAAACTGAATTCTTTGGATTTTGGAATCTTCACTTATCATTTTCTAGTTACTTATACCTAGCTTGCTATATTTTCAGCTTTATTTCCTATGCCTAAATGTGCACTTTATTATGAAAATAGTAAGACACCTCATCTAAACAGAATAGGTTTTGGGTAAAAAAATTAAATAATATATTTTTGAACTTCTCTTCTGATGTGAACTATTTTACATTTATTTTACTAATTTTCAGAATTATTCTCTACTTAAAAATGTGTCCCTATTACTAATAAATGTGAATAATCAATTAAACAGATTCATTTCAGCCAAAAATCTATTTTTATCTCACTCCAAAGTTTTCCAAATACTAGGAAAGTTTTTAATTTTAATTTACAATGTGTTTGTCCCATCTTTTAAATTTTAAATACTAAACATACATTCAAATTCCTAAATTTAATATCACATAGGGTTAAAAAGGTAAACTCACCCGACTACAGGGCCTATTATATTATTTTAAGAATTTCCAGGGTCTAACTACACATAACAGAGGGGTTTTTCCTAATTTTTATTAAGTCCAGGGGCTAAAACTGATTTTTAAATGAATTTACATGATTTTCTGAAGTTCCAGGGGCTAGATCAGAAGTTTCTGGGGCTAGCTCTTATTTTCCGAGAACCCCAGGGGGTAGCACGTAAGAATCCCGGCCTTTATAACGCGGGGCTGACGTGGACCGTCCGATTTAAAACAGACGGCTGAGATTATAACGTCGAACCGGTACGCGGGGATTTAAATTCTACCGTGCGTTTTAAAATAGACGGCGCACAAGCGGCCACGTCGCTCTGATCGAGCGCGGGCGGCGCTGCCCGGCGGCGGGAGGCGGCGATCTCGCCGAAGAGTTTCGGATCTTCGTCAATTCTTCCTAAAACTATGATTTTATGGCATAGATCGGTGGAGGGGAGGTCGGGGATCTCACCTTGGGGGTTTTCTTGAGCTCGGAGGTCCTGGAAAGCGATCGGCGACGAGGTCCGAGGTGAATTCACGGCGAGGCTCGTCGGCGCTGTGTTTGAACCGCAAACCACCGAGTTTTCTGCACCTGCGAGGTTCCCCGGAGGCGGTGGATCAAGACCAGCGAGTTAGATCAGAATTCCCGAGCGAAGATCGAGCAGAATTCGCTGGAGAAGTTCCGGTTCTCACCGGAGAGAAAAACGGCGGATCGTGGGGAAAAACGGGACGATGCCGGGGTTTTTATAGACGGGGGAGGGCGGCGGGTTGGTTTAGATCGAGCTGGAGTCTTCTAGGACCGGGAGTCGGCTGGGAACGCGCGGTTTTCCGGTCGGTTTCGATCGCGCGCGCGGGGGGGAACAGTTCGGGTAGGCGCGATCGGGAGCTCGGGGATGACAGGTGGGTCCCACATGTCTGCGAGAGGGGGCGCGGGCGCGCAGCTGCGGGCTGGCGCGGGGGTTGGGTGGGCCGGCTGGTGTGTTTTGGCCCACTGGCCGGGAAGGTTTATTTTTTCTTTTTCTTTTTCTTTTTCATTTCTGTTTTGAGTTTAATTTGAATGCTAGTTTGAATTTGAATTTTTGCAACACATGCAATACGTCAAAAAAAATTTAAATTCCCCTCTTAACAGAATTTTGGGGTGTTACGGAGAGTTGTTCTTCTCGACATTGAGCTTTTGGTTTGTCTTCTGCACACAATAGCTGATATTTGTTCATTGTTTGTGTGTGTGGGAGGAAGAATTACTTTCGGTAATCTTGTGGGAGCTCTCAGATTGTGAGAACGCGCCACGTACAATTGTTTACCCCTGTGTGTGGATAGTGGAATTGAATCGGCCTTTGTGGGAATTCAACGAGGGAAGGGTTGGTGAAGACCCGGTCCTTGGTGGACTCCATAACGGGGACGTAGATTCCTGGGTGGAATCGAACCTCGGGATAAAACTTTGTCTTGTGTCTTCTTGATCGTCCTTCAATTGCTAATTAAGGGTATTAGTCATCATTTGGTTTACATTGACACCTAGCGTTAAAATCTAGAGTTATTGTATCTTACTTCACTATACTTAAATAAGCATTTATTTTCCGCTTCACAAATACCTGAAGTAGGAACAAGTCTCACTTTGATCTATTAATTACGATCATACCGGACTAGTCCGGCCCACCTGGAATTAATTAGTCTGCTAAGTGTTTCAGAAAACCGCCTAAAAATTCAAAGAGCCTATTCACCCCCCTCTAGTCTATATTCAATTGGTATCAGAGCCGAACTCTTCAGAAGAGAATCACCGCTCGAAGAGACGATGTCGGAAATCAAGGGTGAATCCAAGGGCTTCCATTAAGAAAATGGTGGTGACGAAGGGAACCAAAAGTTGGAGAAGCTCCTCAATGCCATCCAGGACTGTGAAGATGATGATGAGGAGATGCTCCAACGAAAGCGCTTATGCGGAAGAAGGCACTCTCCCCCAACGGAAAGAAAATCAAAGACAACAAACCTCTACAAAAGAAAATATTCAAGAAAAAGAAGCAATATTGCCAAGCTCATCTAGGGAAGGAATGGGACTCCAATGATGAGTCCTCATCTGAAGAAGAAGAAGAGGAAATAGCCACCATAGCTATCAAGAAGCCTACCATGAAGTTTACCCTATTCCCAACCATGGGAGCATGGAAGGACACCAACCACACATGCCTAATGGCCAAGGAAGGAAAAAGAAAGGTTAAAACCAAAACTCCCTCCTAGCATTCTTTTACTAGTGATACTGATAATTATAGTGATGATAAAGATATACTTAGAGATTTAGATAAAAACACTATAGCTAGAATGAAAATTCTAATGGATGAGATAGTTGATAAGGAGGAGCTTGTCAATCGACAAGAAGATATGATCATTCTCGAAAAGGAGAAATATCTAAAGACTGAAGGGCTTCTTGAGATTGAAAAGGAGCGAAGCAAATCACTTGAGCTTGAGTTAGCTTCAAGCAAGGAGACTTGTTTGAAGCTAAGAGACTCAAACACTGCACTCAAGGATGAGCTTGCTAACTTAACAAAGGTTAACAAGATTCTTGAGGCGCAAGCTGAGTAACTTAAGCAAAGTGGTTCTTCATCCTATTTAAGCTCACCTTCTCAATATATTGAATCCAAAACTCTTGTAACTTGTACATGTACTAAAAATGACACCCACATAAAAGAAAAGTCAAACTTGACAAAAAACAAGCATCCCTCTCAAAGTAGCATGTTTGACAAGGAGAAGATCAAGTATGCACGTAGTGCATACTTGGTCACAAGACCTCCTAATGTCAAACATGTTATTGGGTATTCTATGGTGAAAGGCAAAACACTAGAAGCCTCAAGGATAACAAGAAGAGCATTGTCTTTGTCAAGGGTAATTCCTCCCAAGTTGGAAAACATAACAATGTTGATAAAACTAACATTGAAAACTCATATAAACAACAAATCCTGTTTAGAACTTTTGATGATTCATATGTGCTTATGAAAAACGGTCTTGAAAAAGTTCATGCCAAATATGTTGGGCCACGCCATGAGAACACCAAGTCTCACGTGTGAGTGCCCAAATCACTTGTTACTAACCTCAAAGGACCCAAGCATGCTTGGGTACCTAAAGCCAAAGCATAGCTTCTTTCTTGCAGGCATATGCATCAGGTGGAGCGAAATGGGTGCTAGATAGTGGATGCATCAATCATATGACCGGAGAAAGAAAAATGTTTGTGGAGTACAAACAAAATGAAGACTCAAGCAAATGCATCTGTTTTGGTGACAATTTTTAAGGAAAGGTACTAGGTACCGGTAAAATAGCTATTTATCACAACACACACTTTCTCATGTTTTACATGTTGATTCCTTAGATTATAACCTCCTATCCACATATCAACTATGTGACAAAGGTTATAATTGCTTGTTCACTAATGAGGGTGTGACCGTCTCTAGAAAGAGTGATGACTCTATTGCTTTCGAGGGTGTGTTAAAGGGAAAACTTTATCTAGTTGATTTCAACAAAGATAAAGCCGAACTTGACACATGCTTGATTGCAAAGACCAACATGGGTTGTCTGTGGCATAGACGGCTAGCGCATGTTGGTATGAGGAATCTACAAAAACTTCTAAAAGGCGATCACATACAAGGTTTGAAGAATGTTGTTTTTTAGAAAAACAGGCCTTGTAGCGCGTGTCAAGCCGGGAAACAAGTAGGAGCACTCCATCAAGCGAAGAATGTCATGACTACAACAAGACCACTCGAGCTCCTCCACATGGACCTATTCGGTGCTAATACGATTTAGTTATTGTTGATGATTTTTCACGCTTCACATGGGTTTTTTTGCATGATAAGTCAGAAACTCAAGAAACAATCAAGAAGTTTCTCAGGCGAGCTCAAAATGAATTCTCATTGACAACCAAGAACATAAGAAGTGACAATGGAACAGAATTCAAGAACACACAAGTCGATGAGTATCTAGATGAAGAAGGAATAATGCACGAACTTTCGGCACCCTACTCCCCACAACAAAATAGGCTAGCTGAAAGGAAGAACCGGATGCTCATTAAGATGGCCAGGACAATGCTTCACGAATACAAGACCTTTTGCTTGTCATGCAACAAACCGACTGTACCTTCATCGCCTACTCAAGAAAACCTCATATGAACTACTCACTGGTAACAAACCAAATATTTTGTACTTTCGAGTTTTTGGTTCAAAATGTTATATTCTAAACAAGAAGCCTAGGACCTCGAAGTTTGCTTCAAAGTTTGATGAGGGTTTCTGGCATGGCTATCATTTGAACTCCTATGCTTATCGTGTCGTCAACAAGGTCCCCAGACTTGCTGAAGTTGTACGTGACGTAGTGTTCGATGAAACTAACGGCTCCCAAACGGAGCAAGTTGATAAGTATGTGCTAGATCTAGAAGAAGCCCCATGTCAAGCATTGAGGAGAATGACACTTGGTGATATTCGACCTCAAGAACAATCACAAGAATTAGGTGCTCAAGATGAACCTCAACAGGAGAGCTATGATCAAGGGGGAGCCCATGCACAAAATCAAGATCATGAAGACCAACAAGATGATCAAAGTATTAATGACGGCAACGACCCAGGGGAGCCAAAGAAGATGATGATTATAAGAACACAACACCAGAAGTGCCACATCCAAGAGTACACTAAAGCATACAAAGAGATCACCTCGTAGACAACATAATTGGCGATATACAAAAGGGAGTGACAACTCGATCTCGTATAGCTAATTTTTATGAATACTATTCCTTTGTATCCTTTTTAGAACCATACAAGGTCGAAGATGCGCTAAAAGATCTGGACTGGGTGATGGCAATGCAAGAAGAATTGAACAACTTTGAGAGGAATGAAGTACGGGAACTTGTTGAAAGACCAAAGTCCAATATCGTCGGCACTAAATGGGTCTTCCGCAACAAGCAATTTGAACACGAAGTTGTAACAAGAAACAAGGCACGACTTGTGGCTAAAGGTTACTCACAAGTTGAAGGTTTGGATTTCAACGAGACTTTTGCTCCTGTAGCTAGGCTTGAATCAATTCATATATTACTTGCATATGCTACTCACCATGATTTCAAGCTGTACCAAATGGATGTCAAAAGCGCCTTCCTCAACGGACCTATCAAGGAGGAGGTGTACGTGGAGCAACCCCCTGGTTTTGAAGATCGAGAGTACCCCGACCATGTGTTCAAACTGCGTAAGGCTCTATATGGCCTCAAACAATCTCCTAGATCTTGGTATGAGTGCCTTAGATATTTTCTAATTCAACATGGCTTTAAAATTTGTAAAGCTGATTACACCCTGTTTACCAAACACTTCAATGATGATCTGTTTATTTGTCAAATCTATGTTGATGATATCATATTTGGTTCAACTAATAAATCTTTTTTGTCAAGAATTTAGTAAAATCATGACAGATAGATTCGAGATGTCCATGATGGGAGAATTGAGATACTTTTTGGGATTCCAAGTGAAACAACTAAAGGAAGGAACGTTCATAAGCCAAACAAAGTACACTCAAGACATTCTCAAGAAATTTGGCATGGACAAAGCGAAGCCCATAAAGACCCCATGGCAACAAATGGACATTTAGACCTTAATGAAGATGGACCTAACGTGGATCAAAAGGTATATCGTTCCATGATTGGATCTCTACTTTATGATTGCGCATCTAAGCATGATATCATGTTGAGTGTCTGTATGTGTGCAAGATTTCAAGCCAATCCTAAGGAATATCTTTTGATAGCTTTAAAGAGAATCTTGCGATATTTAGTCCATACACCCAACCTAGGCCTTTGGTACCCTAAAGGTTCAAAATACAATCTCATTGGATACTCCTATGCAGATTATGCAGCATACAAAGTAGATAGAAAAGTACCTCTGGGACTTGCCAATTCTTGGGTCGGTCCCTAGTTTCCTGGTCCTCCAAAAAGCAAAACTCCATTGCCTTGTCCACAGCCGAAGCGGAGTATGTTGCAGCCAGGAGTTGTTGTGCACAACTCCTTTGGATGCAACAAACTCTAAGGGACTACGGTTATAATATGAACCATATTCCGCTCCTTTGTGACAATGAGAGTGCGATTAAGATTGCACATAACCCTATTGAGCACTCTAGGACCAAACACATTGATATTCGACATCACTTTTTGAGAGACCACTCAATCAAAGGAGACAGCCATTTCCCATGTCAAAATAGAGAAGCAACTAGCCGATATCTTCACCAAGCCACTTGATGAAAAACGCTTTTGTGAGCTTAGGAATGAAATAAATATACTTTACTCTCGGAACGTGGCTTGAAACACTGCATACCTGCTTGGATTCTCAAATTCCTACTTTCTTTGCGCAAAAATATCCTTTATCTTGATTTTCTCTTGAAAACTATTTAAATTAATGAATCCTGATGAATTATGACCATTGTATGATTGTTGATTGCTTACTGGGCATGTTCATCAAGATTATTTCTGAAAATTATGTGCTTAGATCACTATTAGATCAAATTCCCAATATTTCTCTAATTTCTACTCTAATCTGTCCAGTTGACCCGGACTAGTCTGGTGTCAACACCGGACTAGTCTGTTCCCTCAGACTAGTATGGACAGATCTGGCATACAGTACTTGTCCGGTCCTCCCACCGTACTAGTCTGTATGTCCGAAGCTTAAGAGTCCATAGACGCGCCAACTCAACCCTCTTCACCTCACAAACACTCATTTTCCTCTCATTCCTCAAACCCTAGCCCCAAAGGTGATTTTCAATTTTAGCCAACGAAGTCGAAGTTCTCTCCATGGGAAAGCTTCTCCTCGACGCGTGGTCTCCTCTCCTTCGGACTAATCCAGATCAGACCTCACACTTTGACTCAAATTCTCATTTTTTGGCATGATGTCGTCCCATTCCGAGGCCATGAAGAAGAAGCATGACAATGTTGCCCAACCGTCTTCTCCCGACGACTCTCTTCCTAAAAGGAGGAGAGTGGTTGGTAAGACGGCAAAGAGCAAAGACATTGTTGGAAGCTCTGCGGCCCCCAGGAGAAGTGTCGGGAAGGGCAAAGGACTTGCTAGTGGTCCTATTGGTCCCTTGAAGAAGAAAGCCCCTATTCACCGCAACAGGCAGCCATCAAGTGATGACTTTGCTGGAAAGGGGAGCGAACTGGTGGACAACCTCAGGAAAATTCAAGTCTATGGGCAGCCAAAGCAATGTGCAGACCCCAGATTCTGGAGCAACTTCCATGTTGACTACTATGAACATGTCTACATGAAGATGAAGAATCCTGTGGTTGAGAGTTAGTGGCTCAACATTGACTACTTGAAGTCCAAGAAATGCCAAGCCTATCATGAGGTACTAGAGGCATTGGAGAGGCATGGGTTCAAGGACCTCCTTTCTTTTCAGTATGACTGGAACAATGAGGTAATCACCCAGCTACTCTCTACTTTGCCCGTGATGATGGGGATGAGATGATCTGGATGGCAGATGGATCCAGATACAGTGTCACCTATGAGGATTTGCAAAGATTGTTCATCTTGAACACACCCTAGACAATGAGCGTGTCATTCACCACCTGAAGCCCTTGGAAAAGAATGAGCTGGAGTTCTTGTATGATACAAGAATGCCATATGTACCCCCCACTACCATGTACTTGAAGCTGTTCTTTGCCGTGCTGAATAGGATCTTGAGAAAGACCATAGCTCCAAAGGATGGTGATGCAGGGACAATACAAGGGACTCTGAGGACATTGATGAAAGTGATAATCAAGAAAAGGACTTTCAATGTCTTTGAGTACATCTACAATGACATAGTGAATATCTCCATCTCCCCAAACAGGTCCTGTGGCTATGCACCTTATGTCATGTATATGATTGAGAAGGTGGCAGGACTGAAGTTTGTCAAAGATGTTTCTCACACTGGTCTCAAGCCCCAGAAGCCTACAGTCCACATTGTGGCCTCTGCTCAAGAAGGCTCAAGGGCGTCAGAGCCTACATCTACTCCTATCCCTCCACCTGCTAGAGTGTCCTCTAGTGGTATGCTCAAAATGCTCTCTTCTATTTTTGGCTGTTGTCGCAAAATTGAAGTTAGGCAACACAAGGAGAGTTTGGCCAGAAAAAAAGACATCAAAGATACATGAAGGCCAACATCAAAGCCACATGTGAGAAGCTGGAGATTGAGCCAGTTGGATCACCACATATCTCTGAGGACTCTGAGGAAGACTTCACTAAAATGGCTCCACTCGCCGAACAAGAATTTAGGTCTTTTGGACTTGCAGGTGTCTCCGCTCCTCCTCCTCAGCATGATCATGAAGACGATGATGAAGATGACGATGAAGATAGGACCAAGAGTGAGGGAGAGAGCGGCGATGAGTGATTTCACTCAATTTTTCCCTTTTTGGTGCTTTGATGCCAAAGGGTGAGAGATTAAGATTTATGTTAAGTTATCTTATTGTAAACCTTAAGGATGTGTGATGGACATGGACACTTATTTTGAAGTTTCATGTAATTTTTATTTTGAAGTCTCATGGATGTGTGATGCCTATTCGATATCTATGTGATGACTACCTTTACTTTTAATATGACCTCATCTTTACTTTTAACATGACTACCCTGGTTCACACACTTTTAGGCATCCCACCATAAAGGCTGCTTATATGTGAGAAGTTCTTGTTACTCATTTGTCATTCTCATATATGCACACTTTATGAAAATCAAATTTTATCATTAATTATGCAATCTCAGTTGGTTGTCATCAATCACCAAAAAGGGGGAGACTGAAAGTGCATCTAGGCATTTCCTTGTGGGTTTTGGATGATTGCTGACAAATGAATTGAGATCCTAATGAACTTGTTGAGATGAATGCAGATTAACTCCTATAAGGTAGAAGTGGTGCACTCAAAAAGGTGAAAAATCAAGTGATGAAGAAAAAAGGAAAACAGCAGATTCATGAGCCAAGAGCAGTGTAGACATACTTGTATAGGATGTGTGTGAGAGACACATCTCAAGACCTCAAAACCTTTATGTAGGGGTAAGAGATTAAAACATATCCCAATCACTCACAACACGGTGCACCGGACTAGTCGGCTCAGAAAATGTACTAGTCCATTCAACTTTCTGTTGCCTCACAACACGTGCACCGGACTAGTCCGCTCAGAAACCATAATAGTCCGATCAGCTCTCTGGAACCAACATTCACCTTACACAGTACTAGTCCGCTCAGAAACCGGACTAGTCTGATCAACTCTCTAGAACCAGCATTCACTATGCACCGGACTAGTCTGCTTCGAAACCGGACTAGTCCATTCAACTCTCTGGAACGACATTCATCTTACAACGGACTAGTCCGCTCTTGGACCATACTAGTCCGTTCAACTTTCTGTAAACACATCAAATTAGGGTTTCCACTGTGCTGCATGCAACACGAAAATTGTACATGGCACACCGGACTAGTCCGGTGAACATAGCGGACTAGTCCGGCCGCTAGGGTTTTTGGAAACCTTATATAAATAGAGGTGCACGGCCACACATGAAGAAGTCTCGACTCCCAGCGCTGCTGCATGCCCCAATAGCACAAAAAGCACCTCTCTGCACTCATTCTAAGCCCAGAAAGATTAAGTTATTAAGGATTAGAGATTGGATCAAGGAGAGAGTAGTTCTTTTCGACATTGAGCTCTTGGTTTGTCTTCTCTCACATAATAGTTGATCGTTGTTCTTTGTTTGTGTGTGTGGGAGGAAGAATTACTTTCTGTAATCTTGTGGGAGCTCTCAGATTGTGAGAACGCCCCACGTACAATTGTTTACCCCTGTGTGTTGATAGTGGAATTGAATCGGCCTTTGTGGCCACTCAACAAGGGAAGGGTTGGTGAAGACCCGGTCCTTGGTGGACTCCTCAACAGGGACGTAGATTCCTGGATAGAATCGAACTTCGGGATAAAACTTTTTCTTATGTCTTATTGATCGTCCTTCAATTGCTAATTAAGGGTATTAGTCATCATTTGGTTTACATCGACACATGGCGTTAAAATTGAGAGTTATTGTATCTTACTTCACTATACTTAAATAAGCATTTATTTTCCGCTGCACAAATACCTGAAGTAGGAACAAGTCTCAATTTGATCTATTAATTACGATCATACCAGACTACTCCGCACCATACCGGACTAGTCCGGCCCACCTAGAATTAATCATTTTGCAAAGTGTTTCAGGAAACTACCTAAAAATTCAAAGAGCCTATTCATCCCCCCCTGGCTACATTCAGCTAGAAACCATGAAGGACCAGAATAGTTCTTCGAGTTTTTGTCGCCGCCATCGTTTGGCGGGCACGGGTCACCGGTGAGGTCCCATCTCTGGTGGTTTTCATGGAGAGCGGGCTATGGGTCGAAGTTGTCCATGCTTCACTGGTGCTTTTAGAGCAAACCCTAGCCCAAATGACCCATTGCCGAGTGAGAACGAGGTCGCCGAAGAGGAGTTCGACATGGCCGTGGTGCGAGCACTGTTCCGGCCGTTGTCATCCTTCCACGACCCCACCATCATGTTCAGCACGGTGTAAAACTCACAGGTCGCAAGTTTGGTGAAGTTTAGACCACAGGAACACCGTCCCGGTAAGCCTCGCCGGAGTACGCCGCCGCGGGCAGCGCGAGGTAGACGAAGAAGGGCTGAGTCCCACCGGTCAGCCTCTGTCTCCTTGTGGGGATTCGCCTGTGGCACCAGATCGGGTGCGGCTGCGTGGGAAATAACCCTGTGGCCTCGGTGTTGCCGCCATTTGAGTGGATAGCGCCATGGGTGGGGCCCACAACCAGAGTTTAAACATTTTCTCATTTTTCAGATTTAGTGAGAACTTCAAATGACCATAACTTTCAGTAGGAATGTCCAAAATTTGTGAAATGTTTTTTGTTGGATTCATCTCAATCAGTAATTTGCAGAAATGCAAAGAATTTGATCTGAATATCTCTGGAATTTTCTCCAAAATTCACCAAAGTAAATAATTGGGAATTAATTCCAGAAGATCCCTGTTATGGAATTTCCTCAAATTTAGCCAGAAGATTCCTCATGATATTAGTAACCTCCAGTAAAAATTTGAGCTTCATTGGAATTAATTTGCTAGGCTTAATTGCCTTCCAAAGTTCAGCCTCTATTTGGAAATTCAAATTCTAAACAGAAACTTTTTCAGAACTCCTGTCCAACTTCCAAAATTCATATCTCTCTGTTAGTAGCTCCAAAAATGGTGAAACAAATTTTGTTATAACCATGGAGACTTACCCTAATTAGATCTTCCACTGTTAGCCATGTCAAAACTTCAGATTTAGGATCAAAATTCGGAGAAGCCTTGGAGTTGTGGGAATTTTGGAGACCACAAGGTTCAATGAAATTTCTCCAAATTTTGCTCAGATCATCTTTAGAGAGTCTAGTATCCACTGGAAAAATCCCAAAGCCAATTAAGAAACATAAATAGTAGTAGCTATGAATAGAAGTTAATTCTTATACTTCATTAGCACTTATACATATATTTTGCTGCATTTCATATATAGTGACCGAAGTTGACGACGCACCGGAGCCGTTGGACGTCCTCCCACCAGACGCTGAATTTCCATTTAACTCGCAACCAGGCAAGCCCCGGTTTGCATTTAAGTACTTTTGCAAAGTTTTTATTTGTATCACTTATGTTAGGGTGAAATGCTTGCATTAGAGTTATGGTGTTTGAATCCCCACTTGCATAACCTCTAAATCCTATGGAGGGTTGGGTAGTCACAAACTCGATGAGTAGAGAATGCCATGCTAATGTTCTTACAATCTTGGTAGAAGTCGAGTGGTTGGAATCTACTCGCGAGATAGGAATTTATTCACACGGTATGGAAAGAGGTGGAAAATGGTTCAAGAATATGAAACTGAGACCCAGCAGGGGGGATACGATGCAGCGAGCGGAGGTCTCACGTGCGTAGCCCTGTTGGTGTCGTTTGAGGACTGATCCGTGTGCGGCCCTGCTGGACGAGTATCGAATAGTACCGGATGCATACTGGCATATGGCAACCAGTAAACCGATGTAATTGGTTAACCTGGGTGCCGAGGCTTACCCAACCGTTTTATAGGAGTGGGTTGAGGGTAGCCAGGTGTAATCTGCCGGTGGGCACAGACACGCTCCACGCGGAGACCTCCTGCCCGCTACGGAGGGACCGGTTTGGCATTTGGGTTGCCTCTGAAAGGTTGTTGCATACAATAGAGTAGGAAGGTGTGAAGCACCACACTTCTGAAAGTGGGTGTATGTGACGTGTTATCCGGATGTCTCCTGATTGCAATCACCATCCCTCGCGGTTATTTGAGTACCGCTTGTTCACTGCACTGTGATGTAGTAAGAAGTGAAATAAGCCAGATGAATATGCTGCATTGAACTATTAATGTCTTGAAACCTTGTATGCTGTAGTTGTAGAGCTAATTAAGTTTATCATCCACTTTGGGCATCACCACATCGGAGGAAAGCGTTTCTTGTTTGATTGTGGACTTCCGATGTGAGGGCTGCCTAAGGCTCATAAACGGCTGCTATAAAACTGAAAGTAAGGATTAACATGTAGGCGTGTCTGTCTTGGAACGACTTTATCCTATTTTACACATCCCTGCATGTAGAGTTCCATGACTAGGGTTGTCGGTTAAGCCTTGCTGAGCCATATGCTCACGGTTGCAATATTTGAGCTGTGTGCAGGTGAGAGTTATGAGGAAGGTTCTGAGGATGAGGCGATGCCCCCGTCGGGGTACACGGCCGAGCTGGAGCCCTGCACGCCGCCGTGATCTCCGGTTCTATGTTGCTAGTGTGTAGCGTCCCCGGGCTGGACGGCTGCACTTTTGCTTAGTTAGGATTAGAGACAAGCTATGTATAAAACTTCTGCTGTATAATTAAGTTTTGTAAAAAGACTTCCGCTGTTGTATGAAAAAAATAAAAGTTTGTATGTTATTCATATTCTTTTCTTGTGTGCTGTTGGGTACCGCATCGCACGACACCACCCTCTGCGATCCCGGAGTGGGTCACGGGGTGGTCCCCACAGTCATGGTATCAGAGCCGCATTGGGAATAGCATGCTCGAAAAGAGCCTATCTTGAAAACTTAGAAGTAGTCGAGTGAGGAGTAGTCACTATGCCCACATAAGGTCTATTATAGTAGTAGCTACTAAGATGGAAATGCTAACCTACTTGTTATTAATTTATAACGACGCTCCAACGTCAGGTAAGAGGTAAGGTACGCCACCGCAGGCAGATCAATGGTGGTAAGCTCGCCATACGAGCAATAGTATGGAATGGTTTACCGTGGCTTGGCACGGTAGTTAATATGAGTCTCTGAACCTCTCCATAGTTCTGAGAGCATATGAAAATGCTGATCTCCAGCATGCTTTAGGCAAAAGTGAGAATACCCCATCGTGTGGTAAGCAACACGATAGTATGCAACTCTTGAACGCTTAATGTTCAAAGGGCCATACGCAGCGCGCGCCATCGGTGTGCCTCAAAGGTCATGAGGCATTAGGTGGTATCCGTTGTGTTGATAAAATTCTCAACCGTGATGACCCATTCGCGCTCTACTCGGGTTCCCCATCGTGTGGTGTGAAAACACGACCATTTACCTTGAGACGTGGCTTGACTCAAGAACGATCCGCATGACAATGATACGGACCGTATGTTTTTACTATGATATGGAACTGCCTGAAATGTCAAAAACCCTTGTGTGAACTATTATTGTGTGGTCTTCTGCAGGTACATTAACCACGTTAGTGCATGACGTGTAGAAACCATTTGTGAGTGAGGCCTTTAGTTCCACCATTTGACATGTATATGCCGGAATACCGGCTTAGGATTTTTCTCTGGTGAGGAAACGTAGTACCGAGATGAGTATTAGTTGCATAAAAAGGATATTTTCAAAGCAAAGAGTTAAAATGAAGTTTAGGATTCCATTTAGGGGTTATTGAACTCCCATATTGAACTAAGAGTCAATTTGGAGTATAGATTCAATCTCAAAAACTTAGGAACAATCTCCCTGTTTTCGGCAGAAACTTTGCTGAACTTAAACAGGGTATAACATAGGATTGGTTAAACCAATGGAGACTTGGGATACTATTCTGGAAAGGTTTTCAAGTCTTCTACAACTTTTCGGTATAACTCCAGAACAATTCTCCCTCCAAATGGATGAAAATCTCAGATAAGTAGGCACTGTCCAGAAACAGGGCAGACCAAAAATGCTCTCTTGAATTTTCTGTATTTCGACCACAACTTTCTGTAAAGAAATTTCTAAGGGTCAAGTAAGACATTGATGGAAAGTGTAGGAAATGCGCTATAATTTGGTAGTTCAGTTTTCTCCTAGATTGAGGGCAGAAATAGATGGAATTTTGTGAACAAAACAGCCACTTGCAAAGGAGGTGCTGTCAAAATTCCTGAGAAAATTCTGTCAACTTGTAGGAATCATAACTCATAAACTAGGAAGGCTATGGAGGCAAATAAATACAATCTGGATTCCTTTTTGAGTACACTGCAGTTCTGTTGTTGAACTCTAGTCCAGATTTTGCCTCCAAAGTGGTCAAAACAGTTGAATTATCCAGAATGGTCAGCTGGACCAGAAGCTGGACAGAGAACACCACGTTGAAGTTTTCAACAAAAACATTTAGTTCACATTTTGATATCCAGCGACTGTTGTAAAACAGCGAGTTGGAGTCGAAAAGTTTATGCATTCAATATACCACTTCGAGCGAGGACATGTTAGGGTCCAATACAATAGCGCGGATTTACGCAGACTAACACACTTAACATCCCGTGACGACCCACGATGGTCGAAATGAACTTTTAATCCATAAAGTTCATTACTTTGGAACTCGATCATGTGACATGGTCCAGGGATGTATATGTTGTATAAATTTTATACTTTATCCATATGTGTGAATGTTATGCTTATTATTTATTCCATTCTCGCACTACTATTGTATAGACTGGATGAAATAAACCAACATGTGTTGATCGTTTGAATGGTGTGAATGAAGAATGGTGCGTACATGGTCCACGCAAGAGGAGGGAGGTCCCAGTCTGGTTCGTGGTGATGAGTCTCCACCTCCGGAGCAAACCACGACGCAGCAGCAGCAACCAACTCCTCCACCGCCAGAACTTCCAAGAAACCATGCGGAGGTTCTTGCCGCAGTGCTCGGCTCGCGCGACGAGCAAACCGAGTTGCTGCGGATGCTAGTGCAACAGAATGCGTCCCGTCAGGGAGGACGCCTAGACAATGGGCAACGCCAGCCCCAACAAAGTTCATATTCGGACTTCCTGGTGACCCATCCACCGGTCATTACGGAGGCCGAAGAGCCTTTGGAGACAGACAGCTTCATCCGCACTCTTGAGGCGAAGTTCAGTTTACTACGGTGCACCGAACACAAGAAGGAGTTGTACGCAGCAGAACAGCTTCAAGGGGAAGCCGGTACATGGTGGGCGAACTACATCGCCTCATTACTGGTTGGCCATGCCGTCACATGGACGGAGTTCCGGGAGGCGTTCCGCGCCTATCATATACCTCGCGGTGTTATGGAGAGGAAGCTCCAGGAGTTCCTGGCGCTGAAACAAGGCAAGAGGAGTGCTCATGAGTACTCCAGGTCATTCAACCGGCTGGCACAGTATGCACCAGGTTTTGTGGGAATGGAGGAAGATAAGCGAAAAGCATTCTTTCAGGGCCTGAATTCCAAAATGAAGGTCCATCTCGCCCAAAGCAATCACGGCACATTCAACGACATTGTTAATGCCGCGATTTTACAAGAAAATGTTCAGTGCGAGCACGGTTAAGATAAAAGGAAACGCAGTGCGCTGACGAGCAGCAGTGGTGGGGCGCCACAAAAATACCGCGTGGTGTATCGCTCACCATCCGGTCAGATATGGCAGCCACTGGCGCGACCGCCTCAGTTTTGCGGTCGACAATATGATGCACCAAGCTTCCGACCATCATATCCACCACAGCAACAACAGCAGCAAAGGATGGTCCCACGTGGGCCTCATTTTCAACCACGTGCACCGGGATTCCGTCCTCAATTCAGAGGGACCCCGACACCTTACACGTGCTTCACGTGTGGCCGTGTCGGGCATATTGCGAAGGCCTGCCCCAAGCAGCGACAGGGAAGGGGTGCAGCACCGTATCAGGGTGCAAATCAGCCCCGTAATCAGCCCAAGAAACCAACACAAAAACCCCGCAACGTCCACCACTTAGCCATCGAAGACGTGCCGGAAGGCGAACCCGTCCTCGCGGGTACGTTTTCTTATTTAGATCACCCCGTAGTCATACTTTTTGACTCCAGTGCGACCCATAATTTCATAAGTCAATCTTATGTTATTAAATATCAGTTGCCTATCATTCCCACAAATAGTTCATACTTAATAGGCTCTCCGGGTGGGAAAATAACAGCTGATAGGATGGTCTATAGAGCATCATTACAATTGGGTGGGAATCTATACCCGACTTCTCTAATCATGTTAGAGAGTCAAAAACTTGATGTCATTTAGGGAATGTCATGGCTACATCGCCATGGTGCTGTTCTTGACATCATTTCACGTGTGGTTTGTTTAAACTCTCCACTTCATGAACCACATGTTCTTATTCTTGACCGTTCGGTTCAAGAAGCTCCCGCCACATATAACATGGAAGCCACAAAACTTGAGGATATTCGTGTAGTCCGTGAATACCCGGTTGTCTTTCCGGATGATCTCCCGGGCATGCCACCCGAGAGGGATATCGAGTTCAAGATCGAACTTGTACCCAGGATGACACCAATATCACTGATACCGTATAAGATGGCTCCGAATGAGCTAGCTGAACTGAAGGAGCAGCTCAATGATTTAATGAAGAAGGGTTTCATTCGACCGAGTTCCTCGCCATGGGGATGCTCGGTGCTGTTTGTGAAAAAGAAGGATGAAACCTTGAGGTTGTGTGTGGACTACCGACCTCTCAACGCCGTCACCATCAAGAATAAATATCCACTGCCCAGCATCAATATTCTCTTCGATCAACTTGTTGGTGCAAGTGTATTTTCAAAGATGGATCTTCGCTCCGGATATCACCAAATCAAGATCCGAACGGAGGATATTCCGAAGACGGCCTTCTCAACGAGATATGGGCTGTATGAATACCTCGTCATGTCTTTTGGTCTCACCAACGCCCCGACACATTTCATGTATCTCATGAACTCAGTGTTCATGCTGGAGTTGGACAAGTTTGTGGTGGTGTTTATCGACGACATCTTGATTTACTCCAAGTCCGAAGAAGAACACGCCGAACACCTGCATATCGTGCTTCAATGATTGTGAGACCATAAGCTTTATGTCAAGTTCAGCAAGTGCGAGTTTTGGATCAGCCAAGTGACATTTCTTGGTCATATTGTTTTGGCAGAAGGCATTGCAGTTGATCCTAGCAAAATCGAACTAGTGCTGAAATGGAAGTCTCCTACATCTGTTCATGAAGTCAGGAGTTTTCTCTGGTTAGCAGGATATTATCGGAGATTCATACCAAACTTCACCAAGCTTGCTAAACCGATGATGGAATTGTTGAAGAAGGGGATCAAATATGTTTGGAACTCAGCATGTTAAGGAGCTTTCCAAGCATTGGTGAAGCATCTTACAACAGCCCCGGTGTTAGCTCAACTGGATACGACTAAGCCCTTCGACGTATATTCTGATGCATCCGACATCGGGATTGGTTGTGTATTGATGCAAGGAGGAAGAGTGGTCGCCTATGGCTCACGTCAACTTCGTAACCACGAGCAGTACTATCTGACTCATGATCTTGAGCTCGCTGCTGTGGTGTTGGCATTAAAAATGTGGAGACAGTATTTGCTTGGGAAGTTAGTGCACCTCTACACCGACCACAAGAGTCTGAAATATATATTCACTCAAAAGGAGTTGAATATGCGGCAACGGAGATGGCTAGAGCTGATCAAAGACTACAAGATCGAGATTCACTACCATCCCAGAAAGGCAAACGTGGTTGCTGATGCCTTAAGCCGCAAATCTCACATCAACCATCTGTCCATCACCCCACATGAAGAGGAGGAGCCGAGTTTGTACTTGGTTCCATATGGGGCACTATATAATCTTGCTCTCATCCCTACCATACGAGATGAGATTATGGCAGCTCAGAAGAAATATGTGGAAAAGTCGCACATTCAGAGAAGGAAGAAGAATGGCAAAATGAAATGCTTCCGAAAGGATGAACACGACACTCTATGGTTTAAAGACCGTATAGTAGTACCCCGTGACATGAAGCTTCGGAAGAAAATCTTGGACGAAGCTCATTTGTCCAAGTATTCTATTCATCCGGGCAGCAACAATATGTACCAGGATCTGAAAACCAGGTTTTGGCGGACGCGGATGAAAAGAGAAATCGCAAGGTACGTATCCAAATGTGATACGTGTAGGCGGGTGAAAGCCGACCATATGCGTAAAGCGGGACAGCTGCAACCATTGAATATTCCGGCATGGAAGTGGGAGGATATCAGCATGGACTTCATAGTTTGTTTACCTCTCACGTCTCACAAGCATGACTCAATTTGGGTAATAATCAATCGACTAACCAAGTCGGCTCATTTTATCCCCGTACATACAAAGTACGTGGCCAAGCAATATGTGGAGTTGTATATCACAAGGATCTTGTGCTTGCACGGTGTTCCCCGCTCCATTATTTCAGATCGTGGTGCACTGTTCGTCGCTCTGTTTTGGGAACAGCTACACGCGTCATTGGGGACCAAACTGATCTGCAGCTCCGCGTATCACCCGCAGACGGATGGTCAAACCGAACCGGTGAATCAAGTGCTTGAAGACATGCTACGTGCTTGTGCCATCCACCACGGTAAAAACTGGGACGATCATTTACCATTGGCGGAGTTTCTTATAACAATGGCTATCAAGCGAGCATCAAGATGGCGCCGTATGAAGCTCTCTATGGCCAGAAATGCCGCACACCACTCAACTGGTGCGAGTCCGGCGAGTGAGTTATCTATGGCATTGAACATGTGAATGAGTCTGAAGAACGAGTGCGAGTTATACAAGCCAATCTTAAGGCTGCTCAATCTCGTCAGAAGAGCTATGCGGATAAAAGACACCGTCCTCTCCACTTCGACATCAGGAACCATGTTTATGTCTGTGTGTCTCCGATGAAGGGAGTTCATCATTTCGTAGTGAAGGGCAAACTTGTGCCGTGATTCATTGATCCGTTCGCCGTCATTGAAAAAATGTGGACCCGTGGACTATCGCTTGGAGTTACCGGAGTCGCTCGCAGGAATTCACAACATCTTCCATATCTCTCAGCTGAGGAAGTGCCTCAAACCCTCGCCTGAAGTCCGCACTGAAGACATAGAAGTTCTTCAACCAGACCTCACGTACTCCGAGTATCCGATCTGGATTATCGATGAAAAGACTCGCGCCACAAGAAACCGGACCTTATGGTTTTACAAGGTCTTGTGGAGTAACCATACCGCTGAGGAGGCGACATGGGAAAGCGAGGACTACATACAAGCAAATTATCCAGACTTGCTATCATCGTATAACCTGTAAAGTTTCCCCACTTTACTTTTCTTTTGGAATCTCGGAACGAGATTCTTTTTAAGGGGGAGGGATGTAAAATCCCCAAAAAGTGGTAGCAAGAATTTCACACATTTATGTGGGGACCACCCCGTGGTTCACCCACTCTGGGATCGCAGAGGGTGGTGCCGTGCGATGCGGCACCCAACAGCACACAAGAAAAGAATAAAAACAACATACAAACTTTTATTTTATATAAAACAACGGAAGTCTTTTATAAAACATAATTATACAGCAGAAGTATTCTTTATAACTACTCTCTCATCCTAACTAAGAAAAAGTGTAGCCGTCCAGCCCGGGGACGCTACACACTAGCAACATGGGACCGGAGATCACGGCGGCGTGCAGGGCTCCAGCTCGGCCGTGTACCCCGACGGGGGCACCGACTCGTCCTCGGACCCCTCCTCATAGCTCTCACCTGCACACAGCTCAAATATTGCAACCGTGAGCATAGTGGCTCAGCAAGGCTTAACCGACACCCTAGTCATGGAACTCTACATGCAGGGATTAGTAATATGGGATAAAGACTTTGCATTAAAGACACGCCTAGATATTAGTCCTTACTTTCAGTTTTATAGCAGCAGTTTAATGGGCCTTAGGCAGCCCTCACATCGGAAGTCCACAATCAAACAAGAAACGCTTTCCTCCGATGTGGTGTTGCCCAAAGTGGAAGATAAACTTAATTAGCTCTACAACTACAGCATACAGGGTCTCAAGACATTAATAGTTCAATACAGCATATTCAGTTGGCTTATTTCACATCTCACTACGTCACAGCGCAATGAACAAATGGTACTCAAATAACCACGAGGGACGGTGATATCAATCAGGAGACACCCGGATAACATACAAAAGTGTGGTGCTTCACACCTTCCTACTCTGTTGTATGCAACAACCTTTCAAAGGCAACCCAAATGCCGAACCGGTCCATCCGTAACGGGCAGGAGGTCCCCGCATGGAGCGTGTCTGTGCCCACCGGCAGATTTACACCTTGCTACCCTCAACCCGCTCATATAAAATGGTTGGGTAAGCCTCAGCACCCAGGTTAACCAATTACATCGGTTTCCTGGTTCCCATATGCCAGTATGCATCCGGTATTGTTCAATATTTGTTCAGCAGGGCCGCACACGGCTCGGTCCTCAATCGACACCAACAGGTCTACGCACGTGAGACCTCTGCTCACTGCGTCCTATCCCCCCTGCTGGGTCTCAGTTTCACAATCTTAAGCCATTATCTACCTCTTTCCATACCGTGTGAATAAATACCTATCTCGCGAGTACATTCCAACCACTCGACTTCTACCGAGATCCTAAGAACATTAGCATGGCCATCTCTACTCATCGAGTTTGTAAATTACCCAAACCTCCATAGGATTTAAAGGTTATGCAAATGGGGTTTCAATCACCCTAACTCTAATGCAAGCATTTCACCCTAAACATAAGTGATACAAATGAAAACTTTGCAAAAGCACTTAAATGCAAACCGGGGATTGCCTGGTTGCGAGTCAAAAGGAAAGTTATCTTCTGGTGGGAGGACGTCCATGTAAAAGTCCCAAAAATGTGAATGCAAAGAAACGGATGTTTGAGCATCATTGTGTTCCGGGTTCATAAAAATTGGGACTTGTTTAAATTTTTCCACATGTGATGACACACATGAGTGTCCCACCACTCTAGCCTAGGAGCAATTGAGTGTTTGGGGGACAAAGTTAAATTAAAACCCATGTGTAAGCTCTCATGTGCAAGGGGGAATGAAATTCAGAGTTTCAACTTAAATTGTTCAAACTCAAATTTCAAATTAGGACAACCAATAGGAATGCAAATGGTTGTGCTAAAAACCTCATTTGCAGCAGCCAAACCAGAAATAAAGATTGATATATGAATTCCTTGGGTCCAAATTATTGGGGAGGCAAAGTCTCATGAACTTTGGAGATTGTTTTGCTACCCATTTTTCAAATGGACATTAAATGGCATAGGAATTCAATTACAAATTTAAATGTGGATAAAACTTGCTCGAGTATCCAAATTGAGTTCAGATTGTAGCCAACACAACTGAACTTGGTAAAATTCCAATTTTGAGAAAATTTGAGGGGGTAAGGAGAACAGTGTGGCCCACATGTCACAGAGCCAACTAGACTTGCCCCCTAAGTCTCCATTCCCTGTTTTCCACGGAAGCAAATAAGTCGGTTATCGGACACCGAGTCAACCAGCGTGCCCACTGAGGGCAGTGTTATTGCCACCTCCCGAGCGAACCCCGGCTTGTTTTCCTTGCCCTTATCGTCTCACGCCGGGAGCTCCTCACCTCGTAAACCGCCTCACCCTAGCCGCTCGTTCATTATCACGTGTCCCTCGATGAAATCTCATCCGCACGCGAGGCAAACTTTATTAAGTTAGTCGGACCACCTGCCAAATTTGGGAAGAATTTGGGAGCAACCAAGAGTGATAAGGAGGAGAGTCTAAAGGTGGGACCCACATGTCATTGGAAGGAAACTTACAACCGAAAGAAGCCTGTTCTTCTGTTCAGACTCGAACATGTGCAGGAGAGAGCGCGCGCCACCGGGGGGGGGGGGGGGGGGGGGATGCCGCCACCTCCCAGCTGCTTGAGCAGCGCTAGAGAGCAGCTCGTGGGCTGCTTTACCGCTCGGTGTGATCCACCTCCTCCTCGAACGAGTCCTGTTCATTGCTTAACCCCCGTGCAAGAACGAAACAGAGCCGCCGCTCATAGCTGCCTCGAGCAATCGACCGGGAGCCGCCCCAAACTCGTGCCCACAGAACTTCCCAAGCTGAAAAATGGCACCAGGGTTTCTCCCTTTACCTCCTTGACACAAACCCGAGAGGTTGCCGGCTGCCCCGACCAAGAACGGTGTGTGCGAGCGGTGATGCGAAAGCTAACCACGAACGGACTCACGTGAACAGCTCAACCGAGGAGCTTTCACGCCTGAGCTAGGACACCCAGAGGAGCGTCGGAGCTCCCTGCTACTCATCGCCAACCTTGAACTCAAGCCGTGATCGTCCGAGAAAGAATTTGGCGATTTACCCTCAGCACGTGCAAGTGACCATGGGTGAGAATTCCTCAAAATTTGATCGCAATTCTTGTTTCTAGGCCACCAAACCATGCACACGTGAACCAGACTGGCTAGCGATCAAGTTCCCTTCGAAACCAGCTAGAAATGGAACGTGAGTGAGCTATTTCATGTTTTCCCGAGCTCAAACGTCGCAACACCATTTGGGCGCACGGCAAAAGCAGGGTAGCCGCCATTTCCGAGCTTGTTTGTGTCTTTGCCGAACTTCCCTAGCACCAAAGGATGCTCTAGAGCCAATCATCTAAGCTTGTGGCGCGCTAGGAGCAACAGCCGACAGCGCCGGACTTCTCCCGAGCCCGCCACACGTCGCCGGCACGTTTCTGGTTATCTCGCGACCAAGCTGACCCCACCAACCGATTTCCCATAGCTGCAAACCCACAGGCGGCGATCCTCCGGCCAGATGGCAGCCGGGAACGCCCCTCCGGCGAGGCACCGCCTCAGTCCGGCGAAGGGGGGCGGCGCGCGCGAGAGCGCGAGCGGGAGGAAGAAGAAAGGGCAGGGCCCAGCCGTCAGTGACCGTGGTTTAAAAATCGGATATGTTGTGACTCGGGATCCACTGTGGCTGCGTGCTGGAACCGTGTAAACCCGTGTTCTCGGATTTCATTGGCTGCAACTTAAACCGTGGGCCCAGCTCGAATTTGCAATAGAAAAACAATTCCAGTTTTAGCTCCAACTTAGGAAATTCATAACATGGTGTAGGAAACTCCAAATTGAGTTATTCAAATTGGGTTGGGTTCATTTTATAAATATAAATCCAAACATGAACCCCAATTTGTATGAAAATCAATATTAAATTCTAGAAAATCCTTTGAAGTTTTTTTGAAAAAGAATTATTGAGAGAGTTTGGTTCATCCAAAAATCCTCAAATTTTTCCAGAATATTCTATAGGTTATTATAGAACTTTATACAAATTTTCATTTAATTTGGCGTTGATTTGAGTAGGAATTTCCAGGGTACAATCTGCTGTGCTCAAAAGTGTCTAGAAACTTTTCCAGAAAATGGTTTTTCTTTAAAAAATCCATTCTGGGCAATCCTCAGCTCCAAAAATCATAGACGAATTCAGACATTCTCTATGAGCCATACTTTAAAGGGTAGTTCATTTGATTGGGCATGAAAATGCACATTACTCCAGAATTACTTCCTTGTAGCATAACTGCTCATAAAATTATTTTGGAGGGACTACTCAAGTAAAAGGCCTGCATTGTGTACCAAAGTACTTTCTTGTGACCAGTAACTCACATGTAAAGTTTCAGCTCAAGTGGAGCCTTAGAACTATCTGTATTAGGGGTCCATTCTTATGTATAGGAGAATTACATAGGAGATCTTGAGGGAAGTATGAGGGGCACAATTTCTATTCACTATAGCTGCAATTTGGCAATCTAAGTCATTGGATAGTGTATGATTTTCTGTAAAAGTTTTGGAGTCAACGGAGTTCCTAATCTTCAGTTTCATCCAAAGCTTTTTAGCCACCTCATATTTCTATTATGTAACATAGACCATTAGGACTTAAGTTCCTAGGGCAGATGAAGTTAACCTTTAAGTTTCCTTGCACAACAGAGGAAAAACATCACATCTTAGCACTCTCACACCATCCTCTGTTCTTAACAAGTTTAAGTTTTAAATTACCTAGTTGCATTATGAAAACTATACATATACATTTTGATAGTGCTTACGACGAAGGCGGTCGATGATGGAGTCGACGGAGTGAATTGATGGAAGTGAATCAGATGATCAAGCCCCAAGGAAGAGAAGACTAACTAAATTATATACTACTGACCAGCAGCAACAAGGCAAGCCCCGGTTCGCATTAACATGTTTTTACAACGTTTTGCTCTATGTATAATTAGCATGAGGTATTTATGTGCATCAGGTGCAGGATGGATGAAACCCCAAGTGCAAAACTAGATTATTCCTACAAGAGTGAGGATAGTGTCTAAGTCCTCGAGTAGTCAAGCTGTGCTTAGTGTTCATAAAATTTTGGTACAAGTCGAGTAGTTGGAATCTACTCGCGAGTTTAGGTGTCGGGACACACGGGATTGGGTCAAGTGATGTGAGATCACTTTAGTAAGAAAATGAGACTAGGCAGGGGATAGGGCATAGCAAGAGGAAGTATTGTGGGCGCATCCCTGTCCATGTCAATTGTGGACCGATCCGTGTGCGGCCCCGCTGAACAAGTTTTGAACGTACCGAAGGCATATCAGATATATGGGCCCCAATAAACCGATGTAACCTAAACCTTCGGGCGTCGAGGCATATCACACCGATTTATAGGTGTAGGTTGAGGGCAGCTAGGTGGAAATATGCTAACCGGCATAGAGAGATGCTCCGGGTAGGGAACCTCCTGCTCATATCGGTGCGACTGGTTCGACGTTCGGGCTGTTGGGTGAAACGTTGTCCCGTACGACACGGGGTGAGCGTGCTGTGCGCAGCTCCGTGTGTGGGCGTACGTGATGTGCTATTCGGGTATCCCTGCAGGTGTATATCGAGTCGATTCGCCGTCCCTCGCGGTGATGAGTACCGCTTGTTCACTGCATCGTGACATAGATAAATTGTGGAATGTTGTGATTCAATTCTGCTGATATTTATAAATTGTATTGCTACATGTGTGCCACCAAATATTGCTCACTAAATTTCAGATTTCATGAACTGTTAACTTGTGGCTAAAAGATGAATTAAGGAGAAACTTGTAGGTGTGTCCTTTGCTGCAATCTGCCATAATATAATTGTTATGACCTGCATATAGAGTTTCATGTGTAGGTGAGTTGGTTAAGCCTTGCTGAGCCATCGTGCTCACGGTTGCTGCTATGAGTGTTTTTCAGGTGAGGACTACCCCACGGACTCGGGGTACGAGTCCACCGGCGAGGGCTACCCTCCGTCGGGGACCACGGCTGAGTGGGAGCCATACACGCCGCGCTGAGCTGAGGAGTGCAGCTAGTGTGGGTTGCCCATAGGGCTGGGAAACCGGCTTTTGCTAGATAGATGGGCGTGAGATGTATAAACTTAGCTTCCACTGTTGTAACTTCCATAATTAGTTTGTAACTGAAGTCTTGTACCACTTTGTACATATTCAGTTGGTTTTCTAGTTAATACAATGTTTTCCTTATGCTGTGTGCTGTCAGGGGTCGCATCGTGCGGAACCATCCTCTGAGATCCTGGGCGTGCGGATTCCGGTCCGTCACAGGCTGGTATCAGAGCTGCATTGGGGATAGCACACTAATTAAGGACTGTATTACGGGAAAACATAGGATTACGGTGAGGATTCGCTAGTATACCCAAGTAAGGACTATATTAGCATAGTTACTTAAAGTGGCATGACTACCATATGTGTTATAAGTCTGAATTTTGATTATGTAACAACGCACCTACGCTCAGGTAAAAATGGTGAGGAACGCCACCGAAAGCGGTTCAATATCGGTTAGCTCCCCTAACGAGGAATGTGGTTCAGGGATAGGTCTCACAGCTTGATATGAGACGTTAATATGAAACTCTTGGACTCTTCATGTTCCTGAGTTCATATGAAATGCTGATTCCTAGCGTGCATTATGCAAGAAAGTGGAGACCCCATCATGTGGTCAGTAACGCGAGAGTGTATTCTTCTGGAAATAGCCTAGGAGAACATACGCAGCGCTTGCCATCGGTGTGCCTTGCAGGGCAGTAGGTGGTATCTGTTGGGTTGATAAAATTTCCAACCGTGATGACCCATTCGCGCTCTACTCGGGTTCCCCGTCGTGTGGTGTGAAAACACGATCACGTACCTTGAGACGTGGCTTAACTCAAGGATGGCCGTATGGAAATGATACGGGCATATGTATTTACTTTCAAATATTGACCTGCCTGAAATGAAAACAACCCTTGAGTGTATCACTGTTGTGTGTTCTTCTGCAGGTACTAACCACGTATGTATCCAGTGTAGTATACGTGTGCGAGAGACCGTTTAGTGCCACAATTGAGACGTATATGCCGGTATAATTCGGTTAGGATTTTCTTTTTGTAAGGAACATAGTACCGATATATATAGGCATTTGCATGAAAGATAATGGTAACAAGGAACTAAAATAACCAAGTTTCAATATGTAGGACCCTGGCTGGGTAGAAAAATACAATAGTTGGTTAGTTAATCCAAAGGGATTGAAAAACAGAGTGCTCTGTTTTGGCAGCAAGTTTTCTGAACTTGAACAGAGCACAAATCACAGATTATTTAGTGAATGGAGGCGTGGGATATAGTTCTGGAAAGGTGTTTAAGTACTCTACAACTTTGTTGCAGACTTCCAGAGCAGAATCACAACTTAAACTGGTTGAAATTCCAGAGGATTGTAAACTGTCCAGAATCAGGACAGGTTCAAAAACTCTCTGGACTGTTTTGTTTTTAAAGCATAACTTCCTGTAGAAAAATTTAAGATTTTCATAGGATACATTTTTGGAAAGGGTAGGAGACGTGTTACATCTTAGTAATTCAAAGTTTCTGCAATTGCAGCACGGAATTCAGTGGAAATTGGAGCTTAAAACAGCAACTTCCCAAGGAGGTGCTGTTGAAATTTTTCCAGAAATTCTGTTGACTTTGAATTATCATAAATTTTTAACCAGAGCTGATTTGAGGGCAAATAAATACTCGTTGGAAAGCTACTGATGTTAAATTTAACTTCGGTATTCAAGTTGAGTTATGAAAATGCCATGTACCAGGTCAAATTCTGTGATATGTAGAAACTGGTCATTCTGGGCAGAGGGATGGACAGTTGAACTCATTTTAGAGATTGTGTACCCTAGGGGGTTTAAGTACTTCCAATGGGGTAGGACATACTCATGAGTTGTTATCTTCAACTAGTGAAAGATTTGAGTAGGTTTTTTACTCAAGTTTCTTTTGCTAGAGGCCATGTTTGTGTCGTATTGAAGATAAAGGGCAGTATACGTGATGACAAAGCAATATTAACGTCTCGTAGTGACCAAACCTAGTTGAGATGAACTTCCAAAGAGGAAGTCAGTCAATTTGGATTTAATTAGCTTGTATTTGGTCTGGTAATGGTGTAGCTTGTGCAAAGTTATTACGTTATCCATGAACGAGATGTATCACATGTTTGCCGTCATTATGTTTTAGCCCTATTTTGATGGATGGCATGGAGTATGCTAGGGGACGTGAATAACCGATGTGTTTCCGATGAGTTACCGGGCATGCCGTTTAACGGGGCGTCGAGTTCAAGATTGAGCTGGCACCGGAAACGACACCGACTTCACGAAGGCCGTGCCAGATGGCATTCAATGAACTAGCGGAGTTAAGGGAACACCTAAGTGAACCTATGAGCAAAGGTTTATACAACCAAGCTCATGACTTTGAGGTTGCTCTGCACTGTTAGTTAAGAAGAACGACGAGATGCTAAGATTAAGTGTTGATTATCGTTCACTCAATGCCTTCACTATAAAGGACAATGAGGGTACTCTATGGTTGAAAGACCGTATAGTTATACCTCGTAATATGAAGCTCTACGGCAGGAAATGTCGCACACCGAGGAAGTGTTGTGAGTATGGCGAAAGAGTACTGTTCGGGATTGATTTAGTCAAAAAAACAGATGACCGAGTTCGACTAATACCATCGAACTTGAAGGCTGCACAATCCCGACAGAAAAAGCTACGACCGTTCCATTTTGACATCGGGGAACACGTTTAGCTTCGTGTGTCGCCGATGAAAGGAATTCACCGGTTCGATGTAAAAGGGAGATTTTGCTTCCCTAGCTTTAGATTCATTTGCCATCACGGGGAAATGCATAACCGTAGCCTAACGGCTGGAACTACCGGCATACCTTGCTGGTGTTCACGACATGTTTCATGTGTCACAGCTGTGGAAATGCTTCAAGTTTTTCGTTGCTGTCCGCACTGAAGAAATCAACGAGTTGAGGCCGGACCGTGCCTACACCGATTGACCGGTTGAGACTATCGATGAAAGGATCCGGAACATCTGGAATCGTACATTAAGCTTTTATAAAGGGCTGTGGAGTAATCATACCACAGAAGAAACAATGTGGAAAGCAAAGATTACCTCCGCATGAACAATCCGGAACTTTTATCGTCGTACAGTTTGGAATTACCTCTCCTGTCAGGTTCTCTTATTGGAATATCGGGATGAGATTCTTTTTAAGGGGGAGGAATGTAAAAGTCCCAAAAATGTGAATGCAAAGAAATGGATGTTTGAGCATCATTGTGTTCTGGGTTCATAAAAATTGGAACTTGTTTAAATTTTTCCACATGTGATGACACACATGAGTGCCCCACCACTCTAGCCTTGGAGCAATTGAGTGTTTGGGGGACAAAGTTAAATTAAAACCCATGTGTAAGTTCTCATGTGCAAGGAGGAATGAAATTCAGAGTTTGAACTTAAATTGTTCAAACTCAAATTTCAAATTAGGACAACCAATAGGAATGCAAATGGTTGTGCTAAAAACCTCATTTGCAGCAGCCAAACCAGAAATAAACTTTCATATATGAATTCCTTGGGTCCAAATTAGTGAGGAGGCAAAGTCTCATGAGGTTTGGAGATTGTTTTGCTACCCATTTTTCAAATGGAATTTAAATGGCATAGGAATTCAATTACAAATTTAAATTTGGATAAAACTTGCTCGAGTATCCAAATTGAGTTCAGATTGTAGCCCCCACAACTGAATTCGGTAATTTGCCAATTTTGAGAAAATTTGAGGGGATAAGGGGAACAGTGGGGCCCACATGTCATAGAGCCAACTAGACTTGCCCCCTAAGTCTCCATTCCCTGTTTTCCACGGAAGCAAATAAGTCGGTTCTCGGACACCGAGTCAACCAGCGTGCGCTACCGAGGGCAGTGTTATCGCCACCTCCCGAGCAAACCACGGCTTGTTTTCCTTGCCCTTATCGGCTCACGCTGGGAGCTCGTCACCTCGTAAACCGCCTCACCCTAGCCGCTCGTTCATTATCACGTGTCCCTCAATGAAAACTCGTTCGCACGCGAGGCAAACTTTATTAAGTGAGTCGGACCACCTGCCAGATTTGGGAAGAATTTGGGAGCAACCAAGAGGGATAACGAGGAGATTCTAAAGGTGGGACTCACATGTCATTCGATGGAAACTTACAACCGAAGGAAGCCTGTTCTTCTGTTCAGACTCGAAACAGTGCAGGAGAGAGCGCGCGCCACCGAGGGGGGGGGGGATGCCGCCATATCACAGCTGCTTGAGCAGCGCTGCAGAGAAGCTCGTGGCCTGCTTTACCGCTCAGCGTGATCCACCTCCTCCTCGACCGAGTCCTGTTCATTACTTAACCCCCGTGCAAGAACGAAACAGAGCCGCCACTCATAGCCGCCTCGGGCAATCGACCAGGAGCCGCCCCAAACTCGTGCCCACAGAGCTTCCCAAGCTGAAAATCAGCACAAGGGTTTCTCCCTTTACCTCCTCGACACAAACCCGAGAGGTTGCCGGCTGCCCCGACCAAGAACGGTGTGTGCATGCGGTGACCCGAAAGCTAACCACGAACGGACTCACGTGGACAGCGCAACCGAGGTTCTTTCACACCCAAGCTAGGACACCCAGAGGACCGTCAGAGCTCCCTGCTACTCATCGCCAACCTTCAATTCAAGCCGTGATCGTCTGAGCAAAAATTTGGCAATTTACCCTCGGCACGTGCAAAGTGACCTTGGGTGAGAATTCCTTAAAATTCGATCGCAATTCTTGTTTTTAGGCCACCAAACTGTGCACACGTGAACTAGACTGGCTAGTGGTCAAGTTCACTTCAAAACCCTAGCTACAAATTGACCGTGAGTGAGCTATTTCATGTTTTCCCGAGCTCGAACGTTGCAACACCATTCAGGCGCAAGGTGAAAGCAGGGTAGCCGCCATTTCCGAGCTTGTTTGTATCTTTGCCAAGCTTCCCTAGCACCCAAGGATGCTCTAGAGCCAATAACCCAAGCTTGTGGCGCGGTAGGAGACCAGCCGACAGCGCCGGACTTCTCCCGAGGCCGCCGCACGTCGCCGGCACGTTTCCAGTTATCTCGCGCCCATGCTGACCCCACCAACCGATTTCTAATAGCTGCAAACCCACAGGCGGCAATCCTACGGCCAGATGGCAGCCGGGAACGCCCCTCCGGCGAGGCACCGCCTCAGTCTGGCGAAGGGGGGCGGCGCACGCGAGAGCTCGAGCGGGAGGAAGAAGAAAGGGCCGGGCCCAGCCGTCAGTGACCGCGGTTTAAAAATTGGATCTGTTGTGGCTCGGGATCCACTGTGGCTGCATGCTGGAACCATGTAACCCTGTGTGTTCTCGGATTTCATTGGCTGCAACTTAAACCGTGGGCCCAGCTCAAATTTGCAATAGAAAGACAATTCCAGTTTTAGCTCCAAATTAGGAAATTCATAACTTGGTGTAGGGAACTCCAAATTGAGTGATTGAAATTGGGTTGGATTAATTTTGCAAATATATATCCAAATATGAACCCCAATTTGTATGAAGGTCAATTTTAAATTCTGGAAAATCCATTGAAAATTTTCTGAAAAAGAATAATTGAGAGAGTTTGGGTCATCCAGAAATCCTCAAATTTTGCCAGAATATTGTTTAAGATATTATTGAACTTTCAGCAAAATTTCATTTCATTTGGAGTTGATTTGAGTAGGAATTTCCAGAGTACAATCTGCTGTGCTCAAAAGTGTCTAGAAACTTTTCCCGAAAATGGATTTTTTAAAAAATCCATTCTGGGCAATCCTTAGCTCCAGAAATCATAGAAAAGTTCAGACATGCTCAATGAGCCATACTTGAAAGGGTAGTTCATTTGATTGGGCATCAAAATGCACATTACTCCAGAATTAGTTCCTTGTAGCAGAACTGCTTATAAAATTATTCTGGAGGGACTACTCAAGTAAAAGGCCGCATTTTGTACCAAAGTACTTTCTTGTGACCAGGAACTCACATGTAAAGTTTCAGCTCAAGTGGAGCCTTAGGACTCTTTGTATTAGGGGTCCATTCTTATGTATAGGAGAATTACATAGGAGATATTGAGGGAAGTATGAGGGGCACAATTTCTTTTCACTATAGCTGCAATTTGGCAAGCTAAGTCATTGGGTAGTGTATGACTTGCGGTAAAAGTTTTGGAGTCAATAGAGTTCCTAATCTTCAGTTTCATCCAAAGCTTTTTTGCCACCTCATATTTCTATTATGTAACATAGACCATTAGGACATAAGTTCCTAGGGCAGATGAAGTTAACCTTTAAGTTTCCTTGCACAACAGAGGAAAAATATCAATTCTTAGCACTCTCACACCATCCTATGTTCTTAACAAGTTTAAATTTTAAATTATCTAGTTGCATTATGAAAACTATACATATACATTTTGATAGTGCTTACGACGAAGGCGGTCGACGACGGAGTCGTCGGAGTGAATTCATGGAAGTGAATCAGTTGATCAAACCCCAAGGAAGAGAAGACTAACTAAATTATATACTACTGACCAGCAGCAACAAGGCATGCCCCGGTTTGCATTAACAGTTTTTACAAAGTTTTGCTTTATGTATACTTAGCATGAGGTCTGTATGTGCATTAGATGTAGGGTGGATGAAACCCCAAGTGCATAAACAGATTATTCCTACAAGAGTGAGGGTAGTGTCTAAGTCCTCAAGTAGTTAAGCTGTGCTTAGTGTTCATAGAACTTTGGTACAAGTCGAGTAGTTGGAATCTACTTGCGAGTTTAGGTGTCGGGACACACGGGATTGGTTCGAGTGATGTGAGATCACTTTAGTAAGAAAATGAGACTAGGCAGGGGACAGGGCATAGCAAGAGGAAGTCTTGTGGGTGCATCCCTGTCCGTGTCGATTGAGGACCAATCCGTGTGCGGCCCCGCTGAACAAGTTTTGAACGTACCGAAGGCATATCGGATATATGCGCCCCGATAAACCAATGTAACCTAAACCTCCGGGAATCAAGGCATAGCACACCGATTTATAGGTGTATGTTGAGGGCAGACAGGTGGAAATCTGCTAACGGGCATAGAGAGATGCTCCGTGTAGGGAACCTCCTGCTCGTTTCAGTGCGACCGGTTCGACGTTCGGGCTGTTGGGTGAAAGGTTGTCCCGTACGACACGGGGTGAGCATGCTGTGTGCAGCTCCGCGTGTGGGCGTACGTGACGTGCTATTCGGGTATCTCTGCAGGTGTATATCGAGTCGATTCACCGTCCCTCACGGTGATGAGTACCCCTTGTTCACTGCGTCGTGACGTAGATAAATTATGGAATGTTGTGATTCAATTCTGCTGATATGTATAAATTGTATTGCTACATGTGTGCCACCAAATGTTGCTCACTAAATTTCAGATTTCATGAACTGTTAACTTGTGGCTAAAAGATGAATTAATAAGAAACTTGTAGGCGTGTCCTTTGCTGCAATGTGCCATCCTATAATTGTTATGACCTGCATATAGAGTTTCATGTGTAGGTGAGTCGGTTAAGCCTTGCTGAGCCATTGTGCCCACGGTTGCTGCTATGAGTGTTTTTCAGGTGAGGGCTACGCCACGGACTCGGGTTATGAGTCCACAGGCGAGGGCTACCCTCCGTCGGGGACCACTGCTGAGTGGGAGCCGTACACGCCGCGCTGAGCTGAGAAGTGCAGCTATTGTGGGTTGTCCATAGGGCTGGGCAACTGACTTTTGCTAGATAGATGGGCGTGAATTGTATAAACTTAGCTTCCGCTGTTGTAACTTCAATAATTAGTTTGTAACTGAAGTCTTGTACCACTTTCTACATATTCATTTGGTTTTCTATGTAATACAATGTTCTCCTTATGCTGTGTGCTGTGAGGGGTCGCATCGTGCGGCACCACCCTCTGAGATCCTGGGCGTGCGGATTCCGGTCTGTCACAGTCCAATGGCTCCAGTGCGTCCTCAACTTCGGTCACTATATGAAATATAACAAAATATATGCATAAGTGCAAGTGTTATATAAGAAGTACACTTCTATTGATAGCTACTGTTATATAGTTCTTTAATTGGCTTTGGGATTTTTCCAATAGATACTAGACTCTCTAAGGATGATCTGAGCAAAATATGGAGAAACTTTATTGCACCTTGTGGTCTCCAAAATTCCCACAAGTACAAGGCTTCTCTGAATTTTGAACCCAAATCTGGAGCTTTAACATGTCTAACAGTGGAAGATATAATTAAGGTAAGTCTCCATGGTTCCAACAAAATTTGTTTCACCATTGTTGGAGCTACCAACAGAGAGATATGAATTTTTGAAGTTGGACAGGAGTTCTGAAAAAGTTTCTGTTTAGAATTTGAATTTACAAATAAAGGCTGAACTTTGGAAGGCAATTTAGCCTAGAAATTTAATTCCAACGAAGCTCAAATTTTTACTGGAGATCAGTAACTATGTAAAGGATTAGCTGCCCAAATTGGGAATGTTTCATAAAGAATTGCTCCTGAAATTAATCTCTATAGTATTTAATAAAACAAATTCTACAGAAATTCCTGGGTATTTTCATAGCAAGAAATTTTTTCCTCTCTGAAGTAGTCCTTATGATGATTCCAACAAAATTTGTCTCACCCTTTTTGGACTTTTCTACACAAAGTTATGGGCTTGCAAAGATTAGCTAATTTCTGGAATTATTTGCTTAACAGAAACTTCAAATAAATCCACCGGCGGCTGACAGTGGGGTCCACAGGTCGCTCGTCTTCAACCTCCCGACAGACCCCGCGCGCACGCCGGAACTGAAAATGGCTTGCTTCGTTCTCCTCCAATTCTCAACCATTCTCGATGCAGTTTCGTGCTACACCATCCTCACAGCACGACCTAGCACCCGGGCAAGGTTTCGAGACATGAAAACGCCGGGAAACCCATCGGACCGGCAAGGCGGCTCGGTGGCGCGGCATCGGTGAGGAACAGCACGTCCCAAGCTTCAACCGGTGAGCTAAGGTGCCGTACACCATCCCTAGAGCACGTAGAACACGATGCTACCCCTAGCCCAAGCCAAAAACGCCCGCAAATGGGAGCTCGACGGTGAACCGAGCCGTTTGGCCGGAAGCGACGGATTCTTGTCGCCCGGGATTTACAAGGGATGGTTTGCTTCGTGCCTCGGCATGGGAGGGCACTATAAGCTCTAGTAGCTGTTTCTAGGACCGAAGAACCGATGATCAAACGTGTGGGGAGAATTTCTCGATGTTTTTTTGATCGGTTCTTCACGTGCACCGGTGATAAAGTCCGAATTCCCGGTAGCCAGTGACGGGGAAAAGAAAAACGACCATGGGAGGAGGATCAGGACCCTTTGGCGCACCTCTGTGGCCTTTTGAGCACGTCGAAGAAGCTTGGAGACGGCCGGGAGACGTGGAACCGAGTCGGCGGCGTCGTGCCCTGTTTTCCTCAGAGAAAAACAGCTCGGCACTGGTATAGACGGCCGGCCACAGGCTGGGAAAGGGTGGAAAACATCAAGGGGTCACCGGCGGAGCTGGTGGGTGGCTCAGCTAGGCGCTGGTGTCGCCGGAAGATGATCAGCGATGGGGGAACCGAGAGCAGCGGCGTAGCTCGGGGTTTCGGTCGTGCGCTCGAGCAGAGAGGCTGAGGAGCTGCGGTGTAACATGGAGAAGAGAAGAAAAGCAATTGTGCTGCCGCTTTGATCATCCACGCGCTCGGGCTGATTCGGGAGCACGCGAGGAAGCAGCTCGGTGGAGTGGCCGTCGCTCGGTGGCGCGCGGTGAACACCCGAGGGAAAAACAGAGAGGAAAAATGAAATTGTGAGGCTGACTGCTGGGTCCCTCCACCTCATTTTCTTGATAAAATTTTCCCGCTGATCTTTACACCACAGTTACTCAAAACTAAAGGCTTTGCTTCACCTCAAAGTTATGGTTTGAAATTTTAATTCCCACTGATTTGGAATCTAGAGTGGAATCTGAATTGAGTTTAGTTAATTGAATTTGAAATAGAATTTGAACTATTCATTTGCATTGCTCCAAAAGCATAACAAACCAACTCCAATATTTCTGAATTTTGGCATGTCTGCTAATTAAAATGTGAAGAACACATTTGTGGAACCGAATTTGCAAATTGAGGGAGTTGGGATTTGAAACTGAAATTTAAATTCAGATTAGAGGGCTTCCTCTTTTAATCGCAAACAAATATTAGAACCCCTCCAAATGAGCTGAAATCGAGAAGTTTGAAATATGAAGACCCAAGTTATGAATTTAGATCTCCATGTTGGGAAGTTTGAATCATTACATTTTACTCACACCATTATAATTCAAAGTTTTAATTCCCCTCATTTTTCCTAAGTGTAAAAGTACTAAAATTCTTGCTACCACTTTTTGGGGATTTTACAATTTACACTTAGGAAAAATGAGGAGAATTAAAATTTTGAATTATAACGGTGTGAGTTCAAAGTGATGATTCAAACCTCCCAAAAACTTCCAACATGGAGATCTAAATTCATAACTTGGGTCTTCATATTTCAAATATTCAACCTTCCAAATTTCGGCTCATTTGGAGGGGTTCTAATATTTGTTTGGGATTAAAAGAGGAAGCCCTCTAATCTGAATTTAAATTTCAGTTTCAAATCCCAACTTCCTCAATTTGCAAATTTGGTTCTACAAATGTGTTCTCCACATTTGAATTAGCAGCCATGCCAAAATTCAGAAATAATTGAGTTGGTTTGCTATGCTTTCGGAACAATGCAAATGAATAATTCAAATTCCATTTCAAATTCAAATAACCAAAACTCAATTCAAATTCCACACTAGAATTCAAATCAGTTGGAATTCAAAATTTCAAACTATAACTTTGAGGTGAAGCAAAGCCTTTAATTTTGAGTAGCTGTGTGAAATATCAGTGGAAAAATTGGATAAGAAATAAAAAGGTGGAGCCCACTAGTCAGCTACACAGAGATGCAAACCGCCTCTGTTCTCTGCGGACGATCACCGAACGCCGCCAGCTCCCGGCTGCAACCCACTCCCGCGGACTGCACCGCGCCACCTCCTGTTTTTCTCGGCTGCGTGATCATCTCTGCACACCACAGCTGCAGCACCAAAATTCTCTTTTGCCCCTCTTGCTCGCTCACCGCTTCCTCCGCTCTTTCCCAGGAAGAACACATACCGGTGCCGCGTTCTTTGTTCGGGTTGCCCACGACTGGCCGAACTCCGGTTGCTCGAGCTCCCAATGCAAGAAAGCAGCGCCACGACATGCTCTATCGATCTACCATATCCACACCACAGTTTCTTGCTCGTAGTAGCCGTAAACGGACAATCGTTGCCGAGTGCCGAAGTGAACCGGCGGAGAACCATTCGGCCTCACCATCGCCAGCACGCTACGGCCTTCGTCATCTCTGGCTCATTGTACGAAAAAGGTGCACGTGACATCCTAGATGGTAATGCCGAAAACTGTTCTTCATTTGGTTCCGTGGGTAGAGAGATTTTTGGGTTTTACCAAACCCTAGTTCATAGCTACACCTTTTGGTCTACGATCAAATTCGTCACGCAGCAGTAGCTAGAGCTCATTCTGGTCTAGGAGAAGCGTTGCTAGATCGCTACGGTCCTTCTCGCTCAAACGGCGCTAGAAACCATCAAGGACCAGAGGAGTTCTTCGAGTTTTTGTCGCCGTCGTCGTTTGGCAGGCTCGGGGTCACCGGTGAGGTCCCATCTCCGGTAGTTTTCATGGAGAGCAGTATATGGGTCGAAGTTGTCCATGCGTCACTGGGGGTTTGAATGCAAATCCTAGCCCGAATGACCCACTTCCGAGTGAGAACGAGGTCGCCGAAATGGAGTTCGACATGGCCGCCGGTGCGAGCACTGTTCTGGCCATTGTCATCCTTCCCCGACCCCACCATCGTGTTCAGCACGGTGTAAAACTCACAGGCGGCAAGTTTGGTGAAGTTTGGACCACGGGAACCCCGTCCCGGCGAGGCTCGCCGTAGTACGCCGCCGCGGGCAGCGCGAGGTAGACAAAGAAGGGTCGGGTCCCACCGGTCAGCGTCTGTCTCCGCGCAGGGATCGGCCTGTGGCACCGGATCGGGTGTGGCTGCGCAGGAAATAACCCTGTGGCCTCGGTGTTGCCGCCATTTGAGTGGATAGCGCCACGGGTGGGGCCCACAACCAGCGTTTAAACATTTTCTCATTTTTCAGATTTAGTGCAAACTTCAAATGACCATAACTTTCAGTAGGAATGTCCAAAATTTGTGAAACAAATTTTGTTGGATTCCTCTAAATCAGTACTTTTCATAAATGCAAAGAATTTGATCTGAATATCTGTGGAATTTTCTCCAAAATTCATCAAAAATAAAGTTTTGTGAATTAATTCCAGAAGATCCCTGTTATGGAATTTCCTCAAATTTAGCCAGATGATTCCTCATGATATTAGTAATCTCCAGTAAAAATTTGAGCTTCATTGGAGTTAATTTGCTAGGTTAAATTGCCTTCCAAATTTCAGCCTCTATTTGGAAATTCAAATTCTAAACAGAAACTTTTCAGAACTCCTGTCCAACTTCAAAAATTCATATCTCTCTGTTGGTAGCTCCAAAAATGGTGAAACAAATTTTGTTATAAACATGGAGACTTACCCTAATTATATATTCTACTGTTAGCCATGTCAAAACGTCAGGTTGGGATCAAAACTCAGAGAAGACTTGGACTTGTGGGAATTTTGGAGACCACAAGGTTCAATGAAATTTCTCCAAATTTTGCTCAGATCATCTTTAGAGAGTCTAGTATCCACTGGAAAATCCCAAAGCCAATAAAGGAACATAAATAGCAGTAGCTATGAATAGAAGTTAATTCTTATACTTCATTAGCACTTACACATATATTTTGCTACATTTCATATATAGTGACCGAAGTTGAGGACACACCGGAGCCGTTGGACGTCCTCCCACCAGACGCTGACTTTCCGTTTAACTCACAACCAGGCAAGCCCCGGTTTGCATTTAAGTACTTTTGCAAATTTTTATTTGTATCACTTATGTTTGGGTGAAATGCTTGCATTAAAGTTAAGGTGTTTGAAACCCCACATGCATAACCTCTAGATCCTATTGTGGGTTGGGTAGTTACAAACTCGACGAGTAGAGAATGCCATGCTAATGTTCTTAGGATCTCAGTAGAAGTCGAGTCTCACGAGATAGGAATTTATTCGCACGGGAACTGGAAAATGGCTTAAGAATATGAAACTGAGACCCAGCAGGGGGGATAGGATGCAGTGAGCGGAGGTCTCAAGTGCGTAGCCCTTTTGGTGTCATTTGAGGACCGAGCCGTGTGCGGCCCTGCTGGAAAAGTATCAAACAGTACCAAATGCATACTGGCATATGGGAACCAGGAAACCAATGTAATTGGTTAACCTGGGTGCCGAGGCTTACCCAACCGTTTAATAGGAGTGGGTTGAGGGTAGCAAGGTGTAAATATGCCGGTGGGTACAGACACGCTCCACGCGGGGACCTCCTGCCCGTTACGGATGGACAAGTTCGGCATTTGGGTTGCCTCTGAAAGGTTGTTGCATACAACAGAGTAGGAAGGTGTGAAGCACGACACTTCTGAAAGTGGGTGTATGTGACGTGTTATATGGGTGTCTCCTGATTGCAATCACCATCCCTCGCGGTTATTTGAGTACCGCTTGTTCAGTGCGTTGTGACGTAGTAAGAAGTGAAATAAGCCAGATGAATATACTGCATTGAATTATTAGTGTCTTGAAACCTTGTATGCTGTAGTTATAGAGCTAATTAAGTTTATCTTCAACTTTGGGCATCACCACATCGGAGGAAAGCGTTTCTTGTTTGATTGTGGACTTTCGATGTGAGGGCTGCCTAAGGCCCATTAAACTGCTGCTATAAAACTGAAAGTAAGGACTAACATCTAGGCGTGTCTTTAATGCAAAGTCTTTATCCCATATTACTAATCCCTGCATGTAGAGTTCCATGACTAGGGTTGTCGGTTAAGCCTTGCTGAGCCAACGTGCTCACGGTTGCAATATTTGAGCTGTGTGCAGGTGAGAGTTATTAGGACGGTTACGAGGACGAGGCGATGCCCCCTTCGGGGTAGACGGGCGAGCTGGAGCCCTGCACATCGCCATGATCTCCTGTTCTATGTTGCTAGTGTGTAGCATCCCCGGGCTGGACGGCTGCACTTTTTCTTAGTTAGGATTAGAGACAAGCTATGTATAATACTTCCGCTGTATAATTAAGTTTTGTAAAAAGACTTCCACTGTTGTATGAAAAATAAAAGTTTGTATGTTATTCATATTCTTTTCTTGTGTGCAGTTGGGTGCCGCATCGCACGGCACCACCGTTGCGATCCTGGAGTGGGTGAACCACGGGGTGGTCCCCACAGCCTGTTCTTTCTACGTCATGGTACAGTGAACAAGTGGTACTCACTGACCATGAGGGACTGCGATTATATTCGATTTACACCTGCAGGGTTACCCGAATAACACGTCACGTACGCCCGTACATGATGTTGCCTACAACAACCATCCGGGACGCCGTACGCAACCACCTTTCAATCGTTAGCCACGTGTTGAACCGGTCCTATCGTCCTGAGCAAGTGGTCTCTACGCGGAGCAACCTACATGCCCGCAAGTGTCTTTACACCTTTCCGCTCTCAACCAACCCCTTTGGATGACAAGCAATGCGTCAACATATCGCTACCTGAATTACATCAGTGTCCCGGTTCACATATAACCTGTATGTCTTTGGTACAGTTCTAGCTTGTTCAACAGGCCCGCACATGGCTCGGTCCTCAACCGACACAAGCAGATCTACAAGACACAGGACCCAATGTCCTGCTGCCTCTACTCTCTGCTTGGTCTCATTTTAATGTCATATGATTCATTGTCTATCTCAACCTGAGAGGTGTGCTTCTACGCCTATTCTCGTGAGTAGTTCCAATTACTCGACTTGTACCGATACCTAGACCATTTGAGCATTGCAGTGGCTACTCGAGGTTCAAATCTTAGACCAAACTCCCTGGTTATCTTGGCTATGCAAGTGGGTTTCCAATCAAGACTCTAATGCACAATACATTGAGCTAGTAAAGTGTGACACCCTCATCTCTGGTTTCTGCATGTATTCATGTTTTACGAAGAGAAAACATTTTAAGAGAAGTAGGAACATAGAAAAATATCAAAAGGATAGTCAATAAGAGCCGAATACAGTTTTCAGAGAGCGCCGAAGACAACTTCCACGGCCCGCTGGCCACGTGGCGTGTCCGGAGATCATCCCTGCGAAGTGGGGAGAGGTCCGCCGCTAAACTGGCTACGTGGCAGGCTCGGGACTCATCTCTGCAAAAGGGGGGGAGAGGTCCGACCCTGTAAGGACACGTGTTGCCCCCGGAGCTAGCCTCTACGGAAGAAGCAAAGGCATTTCTACAGGACAAATGTCACCTTCGGAGCTAGCCTCTGCGGAAGAAGCAAAGGCATTTCCACAGGACACATGTCACCTTCGGTGCTAGTCACCGCGGAAATCAGAGGACCAGTCGCGCGGGATACGTGTCGATCTCGGAGCTCACCTCCGAGAGGTCCAGTTCTATTGAACACGTGTTGCCACCGGAGCTTATTTCCGAGGGTCCGTCACTGTTGGACATGTGTTAACCTCGGAGCTCGTCCCTGAGAAGAAAGGATGTCTGGCGCTGGAGCCACCTCCGGAGAGAGGGAAGGTCCGCCACTGACACATGGCGTGCGTGGAACCACCTCCGAATAAAGAGGAGGTCCCCGACCGCCAGGATACGTGGCGCACGCGGAGCCACCTCCGAAGGAGAGGGAGGTCTTGCTCGCTTGACACGCGGCACAACCGGAGCTCGTCTCTGCGCAAAAAGGGGAGACCAGGCCCCGGTGTACACGTGGAGCTTCCGGAGCTCATCACTGAGGAGGTAACGAGTTCTGGAGCGGTTTTTGGATTCTGTACGCGTAGAGATACCGGTACGGAGAAGAAACCGACCCGAATTCCACAATGTTACCGCACCAAATCAACTAAAGATAAATTGTTAAGATTCAACGACAATTTGAATAGGACTCTCATTCGAAGTCCAATCAGATTAGGACTCTTCTCTTCCCGATTATAAATAGAACCCAGAACCTCTGGCCGAAACCACGAACTTCTTTTCCAACTCCTAAGCCGACGACTTGGAGCCCTAGCCCCAACTCGCCGAGTAAACCATCGACGGAGTTCAGCGAGGAAGATCACCGGAAGAGAGCCCAACGATCTGAGAAGGACCCGAGACCGAGAAGAACGTAAGGTAGGTATCCAATACCACCTTACGGAATCATTATGTTTCTTTGCATCTGTTCTTCGATTCCTTTCGAGCAGAAGCTTTCTCGTGGACAGATCACTTGTTGATCAGATTGACCTAAAGACAAGGTCATCGCCACGTCCACATATCATCTGAACACCCCTGTTCAATCATAAAGCCATGCAAGAACACGTACAAACCGATCTAATAAAGCTTATCATAGGATAGCATGCATATGCATCATCGCATCTGGTTAAAGTTTGTGCATGATATTGATTGTTGTGAATCTTGTATATGCGCGATCCTGTATAGCAGGACAAGCTCAGGGAGCTGTTTATGACAAGCTGCAACAACAAGGTTTCGAGATCCAAGAGCAAACAGAACCGCAAGAACAAGGCAAGTGCTCCTTGACCATATTGATCCTATGTTTTTGGAAAATCTGTTTTGTTTTGCGAAAAGGTGTGTGTGCTGAGTCAAACATGATGGGAAAACCTTTTATAGGAGTTTACTAGCTTTGGTTAAACCACCCTTGTCGCCAGGGAAGTTTATGAGTCGGGTATGGTTTTTGTTTTATGCTTCGCTGAGTCCATAGGATTGGGAAGCGAGATAGATGTATCTAGCTAACTGCACTCGTAATGATAATGAGAAACTGATGTTGTTAATGAACATGGATCGGAGGGATATCTAGGCAAGCCTGGATTTGTGAATGAGGTAGCATGAGATGGTGGTTTACTTACCGTAGATCTAAGGACCAGTTCATGCATGCACATGCCAGGATAACAGTGCCACCACAAGGCCAAGTATGGGTGCGGCTTAGCTGAGTAATTAGGTAAGTTGCTAGATTGTTATGGACTGTGGAAGGCGCGGGGAATGGGAGTCGAGTGAGGACTGCCCTGGGAACTGCATCGCACAAGAGGGGGCCCGTGGGTGGGAGAATTGGAGATTCTAGCCTGCCGGTGAAACCTTAGTGAGTCCATACATCTAGTAACCCCTTTGTAAAGGCTATTTTGTAATCTCTTGGCCATACACCGACGGTTGTGTACTGGTATAATGGAGGTTCTGCAGTCGCCGACGGGTGACGAAATCACAAACTTGTGGGTAAAGAGGTGCAAACTCTACAGAGTTCTTAAATCTATCATGATAGCCGAGCTTACGGTTACGAGCGCCTGGGCAACTGCCATGATTAGTTGGGATGGTTACTGGTTATGGTTTTTGGATGGTTTGGTTTTCAGGACTTTTGAAAAGATGGGTTGCATGACTGTTGAGTCATGGCAACAAGATTGGTCTCGTTGTGAGACGAAGTTGTTTAATAGATGAGATGGTAGCGAATACGAGATGGTATTCGTGAGATGGTAGCGAATAAGAGAAGGTATTCGTGAGCAAGAATGAGGTTGATTGGTTGTGACATGGAAGGTAATGAGCATAATGGAGGTATGATTGGTGTTTTAATATAAGTTGGGATTACATTCACTTAAAGATGAGTTGCTGTTTTATCATGGTTTTTGATAAATAACTTTGCTTTCTGCAATGAGCCTTTTTATACCTACCTTGTTATGAGCTACATATCATATTTTCCCGCACTTGCTGAGTACATCATTGTACTCAAACTTTCATTATTTCATCATCAGCAACAGGAGAAGATAATTATGAAGATCAAGTGGAGCATTAGGCGTGTGATCTGTTCTCAACCTTGCCTGTGGGGGATGGAGTAAAGATGGAGTCATTGCTGCTTAGATTTGCTTCCGCATTAGTTAAATTGCTTCCGCATTAGAATAAGGACTCCCGCTGCATAGAAATAAACACTTCCGCTGTGAGCATGAGTCCAAGACTCATGAGACATTGTAATAAACTCTGTTATTCGTGGTTATATATATATTCTGAATTCAGTTTGTGGAACATATGTGTATGTGTGATGAACATCCTGGGCACTCATAAGCATTAGTTCTCGGTTCCGTTGTTTTCCACAGAATTGAAAGTGTCACAGATTCGTATCAGAGCCACGGTTGACAGTGGGTTACACGCCTAAATAGGAAACACAGATTGGTATCAAAAGCCACGGATAGGGGTAGATTACACACCTAGATATAATCACAGATTGGTATCAGGCACAGATTGGTAGCTAAGCCACGCTGACCATAGGGTGCAAGCCTAGGATGCATAGGTTGGCCTTGAAATTACCTTGACATAGGAAACCAGCCTTGAATAGGAGTTGTATGAGCCCTTGTAATGATTGTTTATGAAATGTGTGCTTAGTGTGAGTTGTGGGATGTCTCAAAACGTTGTCCATACATAAGTAAAAGGAGGTGTGAAATGCTTCGGCACTTGTTCACATCCTCATATGGGCTAATATATATAATAGTCCAACCCACCTTGATGCATATAGTTGAGGGGATCTACCTAACCTTCTAACCTTCTATTCTATTTCGTTCTCTCCCACAGATGGTGAGAGGAAACGCTGGCCGAAGGAACATCCGTGACAACCAAGAGGATGACAACGATGAAGTTCCTGTTAACCCCGGAGCTGGTGAGAACAACCAGGAATGGTTGATGGCCATGCAAAACCAACTTATGCAAACCATGATCCAAACTTTGCGTCAGTTGCAGGCCAACAACAACCCCGTTCCGGCACCACCGCCACCACCACCGCCGGCTCATAACATACTGGGTGAGTTCATGAGAACTCGACCACCCACCTTTGCTCAAGCTAACGACCCCATGGAGGCCGACGACTGGTTGAAATCCATGGAGAAGAAGATTGCCATAGTACAGTGCAATGACCGAGGGAAGGTTCTCTTTGCGTCGCACCAACTTATGGGAGCTGCCGCTGACTGGTGGGATGCCCTATGCAACGCTCATGTCAACCCAGAGACGATCACTTGGACTGAGTTCAAGGAGAGTTTCCGCTCTCATTACATCCCTGCTGGTGTAATGATGCTCAAGAGACAGGAGTTTGAAGGTCTCCGCCAAGGACAGAGAAGTGTGAATGAATATCTCAACAAGTTCACACAACTGTCCCGGTATGCCCACGAAGATGTCAACTCAGACAGAGGAAGCAATACCTGTTCATCAGAGGGTTGAACAATGAAATCCAGGTTCAGCTCCTCAACAATGACAACGCAAGCTTTCAGAAGCTGGTTGACAAGGCTATAGTAGTCGAAAGCAAGATCTGAGAGATCGAGCGTGAGTACAAGAGGAAGATGCCATACCAGTCCCAAGGGAGCAACGTACGACCTCGGTACATGCCCGCCAGCTGCACCACAGTATGGATCGACCGCTCCTGCATATCGCCCGAGTCAGTCACCCGTTGCACCAGCACCTCGCATACCCATGCCTCCTGCGCCCCGACCTAACAATGGTGCTCCTGTTCAAAACCCCCGCCCCAACGTACCTGCTGCCGTAGGCAACAGCGCATGCTTTGCATGCAGCGAAATAGGACACTTCGCGAAGCAGTGGCCAAGGAGAGGCCTTGGACAGCAAGGCAACATGCCCAAACAGAACCCGCGACCGAACGGAGGGGACAATCAAGGAAACCGTGGACAGCAGAACTATGCTCGCGGCAACGTGAACCATGTCTCTGTTGAGGAAGCGCAACAGGCTGAGGACGTCGTAATTGGTATGTTCCTTGCCAACTCCAACCCAGCCACCATCTTATTTGATTCTGAAGCATCACATTCCTTCATATCATCCAAGTTTGTTGCCAAGAATAACCTACCCATATCACACTTAAAATGTGCTATTCTCCCGGAGGAGAGATGAGGACTAATATAGTATGTCCAAAATTTAGCCTTAAAATAAGAGGGGTAGACTTCCTTGCCAACCTCATTGTCTTGGATTCGCAAGGGCTTGACATAATACTCGGGATGGATTTGTTAAGCAAGCACAACGGGGTAATCCAATGTGCTGAAAGAAGTGTGCCGTTAACAAATGAGCACGGTATCCGTGTTGAGATTGAATCAGCCCAACAAACCACTGAGAAGGCAATCTTGAACCACGTCGAAGAAGCAACATTGGACAGCATTCCAGTGGTTCAGGAATTCTCGGACGTGTTCCCGGAAGAGCTTCCAGGTATGCCCCCTGATCGGGACATTGAGTTTGCCATTGACTTGGTACCCGGAACTGCACCCATAGCAAAGAGACCCTATAGGATGCCCGTCAATGAACTAGTAGAACTCAAGAAGCAAATTCAAGAGCAGTTGGAGAAGGGTTTTATACTGACACGACCCCAATGGTCCTGTCGAGCCAGGATCACGCTGAGGGGTGCTGCGTTGCACAGCACCGTATAACACACGTCAAAGGTACAAAGCGGAAGCGGAAGCTTTATTACATAAACAAGTTTATGCACATGTTTACATCAAAATAAGTTTAGTCCACACTCACGGGCGTAGACTAAGCATCAAGTGCACGTTCAGCCCTCGAACGTGTCCTTGCTAGCACACACGCACACTAACTCTGCGGCGTGCACGACTCCCACTCGACGGGGTTCCCCTCCTGGGGTTCCGTCTCCTCTTCGGGAGTCCCTTCCTCATAGAACCCTGCAAAAGCTTCAAACACAAGCAGTAAGCACGAAGGCTCAGCAAGTCTGACCCGTCTCACCTAAACATGGAACTTCTACATGAGGGTAATGGGTTACATGAGGTAAAAATCATTTGCAAGGACTCGCCTAATTAGTAGAACCTTACTTTCAAGTTTTAGCAGCAGGTTGTGGAAACCTTACGCTAAGGTACATGAGAGAGCCACAATCAAACAAGAAACGCATTTCTCTCATGTACTTTGCCCAAAGTTGAAAAGAACTTTAGTTAGCTCTAAGCTGCAGCATATCATTAACAATCAATATCCAGCTTTCAATCAGCAACATTTTAACATGTAACTAGCCTGTTCTTTCTACGTCACGGTACAGTGAACAAGTGGTACTCACTGACCGCGAGGGACGGCGATTATAATCGATTTACACCTGCAGGGTTACCCGAACAACCCGTTACGTACGCCCGTACTCGATGTTGCCTACAACAACCATCACGGACGCCGTACGCAACTACCTTTCACCCGTTAGCCAAATATTGAACCGGTCCCATCGTCCCGAGCAAGAGGTCTCTGCACGCGCATCTCCGTGCCGCCAGCCGATTTACACCTCGAGCTCTCAACCTACCCTCTGAACGACGGGCAATGCCTCAATACCCAGCTACCCGAGTTACATCAGTTTCCCGGTTCCCATATAGCCGGTAGGTCTTCGGTACTGTTCTAGCTTGTTCAACAGGCCCGCACACGGCTCGGTCCTCAATCGACACAAGCAGAGCTACAGCACACAGGCCCCAAAGTCCTGCTGCCCTTACTCTCCGCTCGGTCTCATTTTCTTGCCATGTGTATCATGTGCTATCTCTACCCGAGCAATGTGCCTCTAGCCTATTCTCGCGAGTAGTTCCAACTACTCGACTTGTACCGAATCCTACTCTATCCTAGCAATGTAGTGGCTAACGAGGTTTGCAATCCTAAACCCAACCCGTGGTTTTCTTGGTCATGCAGTTGGATTTCCAAACAAGACTCTAATGCACAGAATAAAGGAAACAAGTATGTGCTCAAAACAATAAAAATTTGTAAAAAGGTTAATGCAAACCGGGGCTTGCCTTGCTGCTCTTGGTCGTAGGCTAGCTGTTCCTCCGGAGTAACGAAGTCTAGGACTTCGGGTTCCTCCTCGACCTTAGCGACTACATGATATACGAACATATGTATCAATTTAAATGCATTTGTATTAACTTTGAAGTTGTGAAGTCTACAACCTTTGCTAGACAGACCTAAAGACCGTGAAACTTTTACTGTGGCTTGGTTACAACCTAAACAGAGACTTGGTCAAGTTTTAGTTGCAGCAAAGCTCATTTGAGCCCTCCACAAATAATTATGTCCTTGACCTTAATTGGAAGTCTTAGGGTGTTCTAGGAATTTTCATGGGACAAGCTATGACTTTCTGAAAACTAGATTTTCAGAGGGTTCTAATGGAGTTGGTTTCACTTAATTTGGAAGTCTCTAACTAAAGATATGAGCTAAACAATTTCAGAGAAAATTCTGAAAATGTTTCTGAACATTTTCTATTTTCTCTGGAACAGTTTTACTAATCCCACCATTAGGTGGACTAAATGAGCTCAAATGGATCTGAAATTTTTATGGTAGTTCAAGGATACTTTGGTGAACATCTCAGCAAAATTTCAGGATTTTCCTCCAAAGGATTCTCCAGTTAAAATTCCTAACAGTTTAAATTTTAAGGAATTAATTCTGGAGAATTAAGGAATTTCATGAAGTGAAACTTGATTTTCTGGAAAGTACTCAGAGAGCTGAATCCAGCAAAATTTGGTTCACTCAATTTGGAGCTTTCTAGCCAAAGTTATAAGGATTTGAAGTTTGAAGGAAATCTGAAAATCGGGGAAAAGTTTAAACTCGCGCGTGGGCCCAGGGGACACGCGTCGCACGCCGAAGCGACAGCACACCGCGGCCCACAAGGCTTTCGCGCGCCAGCACACCCGATCCCGGCCGCAGCCGGATCCCGATTCAAAATATCAGCCGCTGACAGCTGGGGTCCACCCCCTTCTTCAACCTCGCGACACCCGCGCCCCGCCGCCGAGGGACCTCGCCGGAGAGCTCGCCGCTGGCTGCTGTACATCTCCAAACTTCTTGATTCTGGCTGCCCCTGCCTACTTTTACCTGGGGAACCTGACCCGAGGGTCAGCTGCTCATGACAACGGCCGGAGCATGGTCGGCGACGAGCCGCCATATCGGAACGACTTCGGCCATGTCGGCTGACTCTCCTAGTACCTCAGCTACTTGGGAAATCGGTCGGGGAGCATCAGTGGACCTCAGAGAAGGTCGACATGAACTCGGGGCAGCTCGGGGAAGGCCCGAAATAGGTCCTCACCGTGCGCCCGATACACCCCGTTCGTTCCGCCATTAGTAGACCTTGAATTACGCCGGGCACAGAGGTTCTCCGGCCCAGAGTTGTGAAGGCAACTTGTGCGTCACCGTGTCTAGCTCGTGTGGGAGTGGCCTGAGGCCCTCTAATCCTTTCTAGAGCACGAATTAAACAGAATCGTACCCGAAGGTCGTTCTGCACACAGAAAGGGGAAAAGTGGAAATTCGCCGCCGGTGAGCAACCACTCGAGCTGTGGCTCGGGGATGAGCAGCACCGGTCACCTGCACGTCCAAGGGTGCCTTGGCTCGGGCGTGACAACGCCCAGGTTGGGCTGTCCACGAGAGCCCGAGGTGCGGCGGTTTCCAGTTCCGATTTTTATCTTTCGGCACAGCCGATAGCACTCGGTTTCAATCGACTTCTTGCAATGGGGAGGATGGAGGAAGGTCTCTAGTACCTTGCTGGGACCCTGGAGTGGAAGGAGGGAGCTGCGATCGGCTTGATCGAGCGGGAGCTCGAGCGGCGGTGATGGCAGTGGAAAAACAGGTCGTGCACGTCGGCAGCTCGGGGAATGGCGACTGAAGCACGCCGGGGAGGGAATAAATAGCCCGGCGGCTGGCCTCCGGCTTGGGGCGCGCAGCAGGAGCTGGCGCCGGCTGCCCCCCTTCGGTGGCGCGCGCACACAGCAGCCGGGAACCGACTGAACTGTGTTTCAGTCGGTTTGTTTTGAGGCAGAGGCTGACATGTGGGTCCCACCCCTCTTTTAACCTCTGAAATTTACTCCTAACAGCTGTGGTAAACAGTGAACCCTATTCTACCCTTGGCAATTCAAATTATTCACCCAAGAGCCATTTGAATTGATCAAAGTTCAAATGAGGTTTGGTTTGAATGAATTTCAGCACAAGTTCAGTTTGAAATTCAAATAAAGTTTGAATTTCTCCCCCTTAGCTCATGTCAAGATCAACTCCAAATGGAGTGAAAATTGGTGTGTGAGCTCACAAAAATGTGCTGAGTAAGAATATGCCTTCCACTTTCAAATTCATGGCATAAAAACAGTTTGAATTTGAATATGGTTTCAAACTGCCCTCTTCCTAACCATACCCAAAATGACCTCAAAAAGGTTTTGAGTTTGGGTGAAACTTGGCATGGACATCCTTAGCAAAGTGTAGGAGTTTTTCATATGTCCAGCCCATCTATATCACATGTGGGAAATACCACTTTTGCAATGTGTGAGTTTGTTCTCTAATGAGCATGTTGATAATTGTTACTTGCTCTTCATTTGTGTTCATCATTCTTGCTCAAATGAGGTGTGTGGTGTGGTGATGAACACTGCAAATGGTTGTCAAAACTGAGGCCCTTACATTCCTCCCCCCTTAAAAGAATCTCGTCCCGAGATTATAAGGTGAAAATGAGAGAGAGGACGGTGGAAAAATTACCGGATATGCGACGTGAGAAAGTCGGGGTAGTTAGTGCGAAGGAATTCTTCGCTCTCCCATGTCGCTTCGTCCATGGAGTGATTACTCCACAGAACCTTGTAAAACCACAACGTACGGTTGCGTGTGGTTCGGGCCTTCTCATCAATAATCTGCACCGGTTCCTCCCGATAGGTGAGATCCGGTTGCAGTTCTTCAATGTCTTCCAGCTGAACGGTAGTTGATAGCTTGAGACACTTCCTCAGCTGGGAAATGTGAAATACGTCGTGCACACCGGAAAGTGCTTCTGGTAATCTCAGCCGGTATGCCACCGATCCACATCTTTCGGTAATCTGGAATGGACCGATGAAGCGGGGTGCTAACTTTCCTCTCACCCCAAATCTGTTCACGCCCTTCATTGGAGACACCCGTAGATATACGTGATCCCCAACTTCGAATTGTAATGGGCGCCTTCTCCGGTCCGCATACTGTTTCTGTCGGGATTGAGCGGCTTTTAGGTTCGCTTGAATTAATCGAACCTTTTCTTCCGCGTTGTTGACAAGATCAATCCCGAAGGTAACCCTTTCGCCAGACTCACACCAATTCAATGGTGTGCGGCATTTTCTTCCGTATAGCGCCTCGTAGGGCGCCATCTTGATGCTGGCTTGGTACCCATTGTTGTACGAGAACTCGGCTAATGGCAAGTGATCATCCCAATTCTTGCCGTGGTCGATAGCGCAAGCTCGTAGCATGTCTTCTAGGATTTGATTTACCCGCTCAGTTTGTCCATCCGTCTGCGGGTGGTAGGCTGAACTACGGATCAGCTTCGTCCCCAAGGCAGCGTGTAGCTGCTCCCAAAAACGGGACACAAATAAAGTGCCCCGGTCCGATATGATGGTACGGGGTACGCCGTATAAGCATAGGATCCGTGAGATGTACAGTTCAGCGTACTTCTTGGCGTTGTAGTTGGTGTTGACCGGGATGAAATGGGCAACTTTGGTGAGTCGATCGACGATCACCCACACAGAATCATGTTTCTGTAAGGTGGTGGGTAAACCGACGACGAAATCCATGCTCACGTCCTCCCACTTCCAGGCAGGAATGCCCAGTGGTTGCAGCAGTCCCGGTTTCCGCATGTGGTCTGCCTTCACCCTTCGACATGTATCACACTCGGACACGTATTTGGCAGTCTCTCGCTTCATCCGTGTCCACCAAAACCTTCTTCTGAGTTCTTGATACATTTTGTTGCTGCCGGGGTGAATAGAAAACTTTGATAAGTGAGCCTCATCAAAGATTTTCTTCCGTAACTCCGGGTTTCGGGGTACGACGATTCGGTCCTTGAACCATAGGACGCCGTCTCCGTCCTTCCGGAAACATTTCAACTCCCCACTGTCTACACGTCTCCGCAAATGTGACATGCCCTTGTCATTCTTCTGGGCTGCCGCTATCTCTTCACGGATGGTGGGGATCAAAGCTAAGTTGTAGAGAGCTCCGTGTGGAATCACATGTAGTGGTGGTTCGCTCTCTTCCAACGGTGTGATGGTCAGATTATTAACGTGTGACTTGCGGCTCAGCGCATCTGCCACAACGTTTGCCTTGCCCGGATGATAATGGATCTCTATTTCGTAATCCTTTATCAGTTCCAACCATCTTCGTTGCCTCATGTTCAACTCCTTCTGAGTGAATATGTACTTGAGGCTTTTGTGATCGGTATATAAATGTACGAGGTTACCGAGTAGGTAGTGCCTCCACATCTTCAGTGCAAGTACCACGGCAGCGAGCTCCAAATCGTGAGTTGGATAATTTTGCTCATGGTTCCTAAGCTGCCGTGATCCATACGCGACCACTCTTCGGTCTTGCATCAGCACACATCCGAGCCCAATGCCGGATGCATCGCAGTACACATCGAACGGTTTTGTTGTGTCTGGCTGCGCCAAAACCGGTGCTGATGTTAGGTGCTTGACTAAAGCCTGGAATGCTGCTTCACATGCTGGACTCCAAACATATTTGGTAGCCTTCTTCAGCAGCTCTGTCATTGGCTTGGCAATCTTCGAGAAGTTCGGAATGAACCTCCGATAATATCCCGCGAGTCCGAGGAAACTCCGTACCTCATGAACAGTTCTCGGGGATTTCCAATTTAGCACTTGCGTGATCTTGCTCGGGTCCACAGCGATACCCTCCGCTGAGATGATATGCCCGAGGAAAGGCACTTGCGATATCCAAAACTCGCATTTGCTGAACTTTGCGTATAACTTGTGATCCCGCAGCCGTTGCAAGACTATACGCAGATGTTTCTTGTGATCTTCCTCCGACTTGGAATATACCAGGATGTCGTCGATGAAGACCACGACAAACTTGTCCAGCTCCGGCATGAACACCGAGTTCATTAAGTACATGAAGTGAGCTGGAGCATTGGTGAGGCCGAAGGACATGACCAGGTACTCATAAAGTCCGTACCTTGTCGAGAAAGCTGTCTTTGGAATGTCCTCCGCCCTTATCTTAATCTGATGGTACCCGGATCTTAAATCCATCTTGGAAAAGATCCTCGCTTCGACCAACTGATCAAACAACATGTCGATCCGTGGCAACGGGTACTTGTTCTTGATGGTTACGGCATTTAATGGACGGTAGTCCACGCAAAGCCGCAACGTTTCATCCTTCTTCTTGACAAATAATGCCGAACAGCCCCATGGCGAGGAGCTCGGCCTAATAAAACCCTTCTCCAGAAGGTCCGTGAGCTGAGTCTTCAGTTCAGCCAACTCCTTGGGCGCCATCTTGTACGGCCTTCGGGATATTGGCATGGTTCCCGGTGCGAGTTCAATCTTGAATTCCACCTCTCTATCGGGTGGCATCCCCGGCAAATTGTCCGGGAATACATCAGGGAACTCTCGGACCACTGGGATGTCTTCCAATCTGATGGTTGTAGCTTGATAGACACTTGGAAGTTTTATTTCTGGACTGTCCAGAAATAATGAGTGAGAACCGTGCACTTCTGAGTTTAAGTGCACGACTCGGAGGACGGTGTCTAAAATAGCGCCGTGGCGGGTTAACCACGACATCCCTAGGATGACATCGACCTTCTGCCCCTCTAAGATAATGAGAGACGTGGGGTACACTCTACCCGCTAAGCATAATGGTGCTTTGGAGACCATTACGCTTGCTGAAATCTTCCCACCCGGTGAACAAATTAAATATGGACTATCGGTGGGTAGTATTGGCAAGCTGTGTTTAGCAATGAAAGCTTGGCTAATAAAATTATGCGTGGCGCCTGAATCAAATAGTACTATAGCGGGATGCTGGTGGAGTCGGAACATACCCGCAAGGATTGGCTCGCCCTCCGGCACGTCCTCAATGGCAAGCTGGTGGACAGTGCCGGGCCTAGGGTTTGCCCGCCGCGCATTAGTAGGGTTCCGGGGTTGATTCCTTCCCGGAAACTGTGGTGCCACTCCGCCGCCTTGCCTCTCCGGGCAACTGCTCGCGAAGTGTCCTGGACGACCACACTTGTAACATGTGGCCGCTGCTGGTGGAGTACTTGGTGGACGAAAGCCCGGCATGCGTTGCGGAGGTGCAAACGCACGCGGCATCGCCCGCTGCTGCTGCTGTTGTTGCGGTGGTACTGGCAGTGCCGGCCGGAATGCCGGTGAAGAGTACGGCCGACCGCGGAACGGCATCGACCGCTGTGGTGGCTGCCAGCGTGGGCCTGATGGTGGGCGATTCACCATCCGAAACTTCTGAGAAGGACCACTTCCTTCTCCGCTGCTCTGCGGCGCGCTTCGCTTTCGCTCTGCCGCCGCCAACTCCTTGCCGGAGTCTTCCTGAACAATCGCAGCATCAATTATGTCGTTGAGGCTGCCGCGATTGAACATCGCCAGCTTGTCCTTCAGGAGCGGGTTAAGCCCCTGGTAAAAATGGTCCCGCCGCTTCTCGTCCGTATCAGCGTGATACGACGCGTAGAGCGCGAGATCGTTGAACGCCCTGGAATATTCCAGCGAGTTTCGGCTCCCTTGTTGCAGGTGTAGGAATTCCTGCGTCTTCCTCTTCATCAAACCGGGCGGTATATGATAGGCCCTGAAGGCCGTCCGGAACTCCGCCCAGGTCATCACTCGGTCGGTGGGTTGTGAAGCACAGAAGTTGGCCCACCACGCGCTCGCGGATCCTTGGAGCTGCTGGACCGCGAACTGAGTCTTGCGCTGCTCGCTAATTTGGAGCAGCCCGAACTTCATCTCTATGGCGCGGAGCCAGTTGTCCGCGTCAAGTGGTTCATCCGCCCTTGAGAATACAGGGGGATGAGTCGCCAGGAAGTCGGAGTAGGAGCTCTGTTGGTGCTCCTCACGATCTTGACGTCTCTCTGTGCGAGACGTATTGGCGATGAGAGTCTGCAGCAACTCTGTGTGCTGCTGATGCGAGCCCGCCATTGCCGCAACAATGTCGGCCAATGTAAACGTTGGCAGTGGCGGTGGCGGCGTTTGCTGTTGCTGTTGCTGCTGCTGTCCCGAGGAGTCCTCGGGAGGTGGTTGGGAGGTCTCTCCCCCTTGGCTAGTACCTCCAACATCAGGGTTGGCACGAGTACGCGTCATTCTGAAATTCAACACAGCAGCAATTAGCACATGTCTTACTCAAAATTCCATAAACAGCAGTAAGTATTGAAGCGACGCATGATTAACTTGCACAACATTCACATATATTGATAAAGCATAAACTTTATACAAGATACATTATTCTCGGATCTCCGAGAAGTCGTGCCCATGTCGTCACTACCTATACATACGCTACTGTCTACACGACATGTCACCGATTACAAAAGTTGGGTTACGCTACCCTAGCTGCCCTACTTGGCAACCGTAACCCCCTACTCGGAGTAGAACTCGACCTCCTGTGGGTCGTCCTCCTCCGGTACTTCTGCTGGTGGCTCTGGATCTACCACCTCTCCCCCCATTCCGGGTTCTCCCATGGCTGGAAGACCCAAGACTACCGGTACGCCCAATACCGGGAGCACGAGGTCCTGCAATGCATGCACCTCGTCCATAGCCTGGTTGTAGTCCTCTTCCCAGCCTTGTCCTTCCTCAATAGCGTCGTCCCGCTCTTGAGCAAGGTCCTCATTCTGCTGGTTTAGAGTCTGCACCAGCTCTTGCAACGCCGCGATGTCAACACGGCTCTTCTTCTTTGCCTTCTTCAGACGACGCAACTGATTGTGTTGTTCATTCAATCGCTTAATCGTCGGAAGGAGCACATTGCGGAGTGCACTGTGAGCACTCTCAAAATGATCTCCACGGCTTGTGCTCTCCTTGAGCTTGGTGGCGAGATGCTCCGTATGAACAGCTCGGCTGTTCATCACAGCGTTTCCCGCCCTCATTTGGAGACTGAGATTTGCCTCCGCGGGGTTGTACCTTGGGCAAGTCAGGTCTGTTGCCTCCAGGTACCTCTCTCCCCACACATGCTGAGCTCGTCCCTCCACCGGAACGAGTGCGTATGGAGTTCCCTCCATAGCCTGCACGTGTAGTTGGCAGAAACGTGACATAGTGTCACGGGCTGCCACTTGCCATATCCCTTCCGGTTGTCTTCCTCTCACCGTGACGGTGAATGGCACCCAACCGGGTGGCGTAGGCCCTGCAGAAACCTCGACATGGATCGTCCACGTCTTGTTCCCCTCTTCGCCTTCTTCCTTGGCGAAGTATTACGGCCTCTGGTTGTACCCGAAATATTGGAGCATTTGCCACAATGCTTCCGGGTAGCCGCTACGGTCAGAGCAGTGGGAAACTACCCACCCGTTCTCCAACCGTTTATCTGCTGCCATCTGTAAAAATATATTTGAGAAATGTCAAATATTTATTTAAACAGTAAACCATTGAGTTATAACATAAGATATGTCATTGAACCCATAACTTGGAAACATAGTTCAAATTTTTAAACAAATTTGACTGCTGATCTGCTGTTACCATGACAGCCCTGACCAGTTTCCATATCAATCTGATTTAGGCCAGGTTAAAAGCAAAACCAGTCCTGGAGCTCAACATCAAAGTTACAGTTAACTTTAATAGCTTTCCAGAACGTATTTGGTTGGCCTAAGATCTGTCCTGGTTCAAAAGTTATGAGATGCCAAAGTTAACAGAATTTCTGGGAACAATTGGACAGCACCTCCCTGCCTTAGGTACTGATTTGATCCAACAATCTCAGTTACTTCTGTTCCTAATCTGACAAAACTTTCTGTTACGAAATTGTAACCCATCCCATAAGCTTTCCAGAACTACCTCATTCTCTATTTTTGGATTTTTATGCAGGAAGTTATGCTTAATTTACAGAGAGTCAACAGAGAGTCTTTGCTCCGTCCTGTTTTCTGGACAGTTTCAACTCTACTGTATTTTTCGAGTGGTTAAGGGATGAAACACCTCTGGACCTCAACAGAAAAGTTGTAAAGCTCTTCCAAATCTTTCCAGAAATGTATCATACGACCCCAACCTCGAAAGAACTCGACCTCTAGCCTCTGATTAACTTCAGCCTTGATTCAGCTGAAAACAGAGTGCTCTGTCCTTAACATCCTATAAGTTGAAAACTTATTAGCTTTGAATATCCTGTTCAAGGGAAGGAGCTACATCAAGTTTTACTACTTTGGATCAAAACCTTCAAATTTTTAAATGAAGTTGTTCATTTAGTTGGGTGTGACGTCGATGCATCACCAGCTTATGTCGGTACTACGTCCTCACAAAGGAAAAACCTATACCGGACTTAGCCGGCTTCGTTAGTTCAGTGGCACTACTCGTCACTCGCACACGGATGCTACACGTCTACCGTTTCGTGGTAAGGCTACCTGCAGAAACTCAAACAATCATCAGACTCGGCTGCACACCGAGCCCGGAATCCATACAGTTGGTACATCCGGCCGTCATCACTCGCCCGGATGTTCTCAAGCCAAACACGCCTTGAGTTACGTGTTCACGTTTCAGACCACGTGACGGGGTCTCCCATGTTGCACCACGCACGCCAGGGACAGACGTTGCTCGAATACCCCAAACGACATGAAGAGTCGTAGAGGATATCAAAGCGGGTCGGGTTACCTGCCACCCGTGGGGCTCCACCCTTCAGCTTGTGCGCACTGGTGGACAGCGCTTACGTGCACCCCCCAAGACATGAACGTCCCGAGATGCACGATTTTCCGACATAACAAATAGGTTAATATGCCACTTTCTATATGCTAATAACATCCTTATACGGGCTACTAACTCGTTCCTCACTGGTTTTTTGAAAAAGAAGACCTTTGTACTGTGTTAAACCTCAAGCGAGCTCTGATACCACGCTGACACGACCCCAATGGTCCTGTCGAGCCAGGATCACGCTGAGGGGTGCTGCGTTGCACAGCACCGTATAACACACGTCAAAGGTGCAAAGCGGAAGCGGAAGCTTTATTACATAAACAAGTTTATGCACATGTTTACATCAAAATAAGTTTAGTCCACACTCACGGGCGTAGACTAAGCATCAAGTGCACGTTCAGCCCTCGAACGTGTCCTTGCTAGCACACACGCACACTAACTCTGCGGCGTGCACGACTCCCACTCGACGGGGTTCCCCTCCTGGGGTTCCGTCTCCTCTTCGGGAGTCCCTTCCTCATAGAACCCTGCAAAAGCTTCAAACACAAGCAGTGAGCACGAAGGCTCAGCAAGTCTGACCTGTCTCACCTAAACATGGAACTTCTACATGAGGGTAATGGGTTACATGAGGTAAAAATCATTTGCAAGGACTCGCCTAATTAGTAGAACCTTACTTTCAAGTTTTAGCAGCAGGTTGTGGAAACCTTACGCTAAGGTACATGAGAGAGCCGCAATCAAACAAGAAACGCATTTCTCTCATGTACTTTGCCCAAAGTTGAAAAGAACTTTAGTTAGCTCTAAGCTGCAGCATATCATTAACAATCAATATCCAGCTTTCAATCAGCAACATTTTAACATGTAACTAGCCTGTTCTTTCTACGTCACGGTACAGTGAACAAGTGGTACTCACTGACCGCGAGGGACGGCGATTATAATCGATTTACACCTGCAGGGTTACCCGAACAACCCATTACGTACGCCCGTACTCGATGTTGCCTACAACAACCATCACGGACGCCGTACGCAACTACCTTTCACCCGTTAGCCAAATATTGAACCGGTCCCATCGTCCCGAGCAAGAGGTCTCTGCACGCGCATCTCCGTGCCGCCAGCCGATTTACACCTCGAGCTCTCAACCTACCCTCTGAACGACGGGCAATGCCTCAATACCCAGCTACCCGAGTTACATCAGTTTCCCGGTTCCCATATAGCCGGTAGGTCTTCGGTACTGTTCTAGCTTGTTCAACAGGCCCGCACACGGCTCGGTCCTCAATCGACACAAGCGGAGCTACAGCACACAGGCCCCAAAGTCCTGCTGCCCTTACTCTCCGCTCGGTCTCATTTTCTTGCCATGTGTATCATGTGCTATCTCTACCCGAGCAATGTGCCTCTAGCCTATTCTCGCGAGTAGTTCCAACTACTCGACTTGTACCGAATCCTACTCTATCCTAGCAATGTAGTGGCTAACGAGGTTTGCAATCCTAAACCCAACCCGTGGTTTTCTTGGTCATGCAGTTGGATTTCCAAACAAGACTCTAATGCACAGAATAAAGGAAACAAGTATGTGCTCAAAACAATAAAAATTTGTAAAAAGGTTAATGCAAACCGGGGCTTGCCTTGCTGCTCTTGGTCGTAGGCTAGCTGTTCCTCCGGAGTAACGAAGTCTAGGACTTTGGGTTCCTCCTCGACCTTAGCGACTACATGATATACGAACATATGTATCAATTTAAATGCATTTGTATTAACTTTGAAGTTGTGAAGTCTACAACCTTTGCTAGACAGACCTAAAGACCGTGAAACTTTTACTGTGGCTTGGTTACAACCTAAACAGAGACTTGGTCAAGTTTTAGTTGCAGCAAAGCTCATTTGAGCCCTCCACAAATAATTATGTCCTTGACCTTAATTGGAAGTCTTAGGGTGTTCTAGGAATTTTCATGGGACAAACTATGACTTTCTGAAAACTAGATTTTCAGAGGGTTCTAATGGAGTTGGTTTCACTTAATTTGGAAGTCTCTAACTAAAGATATGAGCTAAACAATTTCAGAGAAAATTCTGAAAATGTTTCTGAACATTTTCTATTTTCTCTGGAACAGTTTTACTAATCCCACCATTAGGTGGACTAAATGAGCTCAAATGGATCTGAAATTTTTATGGTAGTTCAAGGATATTTTGGTGAACATCTCAGCAAAATTTCAGGATTTTCCTCCAAAGGATTCTCCAGTTAAAATTCCTAACAGTTTAAACTTTAAGGAATTAATTCTGGAGAATTAAGGAATTTCATAAGTGAAACTTGATTTTCTGGAAAGTACTCAGAGAGCTGAATCCAGCAAAATTTGGTTCACTCAATTTGGAGCTTTCTAGCCAAAGTTATAAGGATTTGAAGTTTGAAGGAAATCTGAAAATCGGGGAAAAGTTTAAACTCGCGCGTGGGCCCAGGGGACACGCGTCGCACGCCGAAGCGACAGCACACCGCGGCCCACAAGGCTTTCGCGCGCCAGCACACCCGATCCCGGCCGCAGCCGGATCCCGATTCAAAATATCAGCCGCTGACAGCTGGGGTCCACCCCCTTCTTCAACCTCGCGACACCCGCGCCCCGCCGCCGAGGGACCTCGCCGGAGAGCTCGCCGCTGGCTGCTGTACAGCTCCAAACTTCTTGATTCTGGCCGCCCCTGCCTACTTTTACCTGGGGAACCTGACCCGAGGGTCAGCTGCTCATGACAACGGCCGGAGCATGGTCGGCGACGAGCCGCCATATCGGAACGACTTCGGCCATGTCAGCTGACTCTCCTAGTACCTCAGCTACTTGGGAAATCGGTCGGGGAGCATCAGTGGACCTCAGAGAAGGTCGACATGAACTCGGGGCAGCTCGGGGAAGGCCCGAAATAGGTCCTCACCGTGCGCCCGATACCCCCCGTTCGTTCCGCCATTAGTAGACCTTGAATTACGCCGGGCACAGAGGTTCTCCGGCCCAGAGTTGTGAAGGCAACTTGTGCGTCACCGTGTCTAGCTCGTGTGGGAGTGGCCTGAGGCCCTCTAATCCTTTCTAGAGCACGAATTAAACAGAATCGTACCCGAAGGTCGTTCTGCACACAGAAAGGGGAAAAGTGGAAATTCGCCGCCGGTGAGCAACCACTCGAGCTGTGGCTCGGGTATGAGCAGCACCGGTCACCTGCACGTCCAAGGGTGCCTTGGCTCGGGCGTGACAACGCCCAGGTTGGGCTGTCCACGAGAGCCCGAGGTGCGGCGGTTTCCAGTTCTGATTTTTATCTTTCGGCACAGCCAATAGCACTCGGTTTCAATCGACTTCTTGCAATGGGGAGGATGGAGGAAGGTCTCTAGTACCTTGCTGGGACCCTAGAGTGGAAGGAGGGAGCTGCGATCGGCTTGATCGAGCGGGAGCTCGAGCGGCGGTGATGGCAGTGGAAAAACAGGTCGTGCACGTCGGCAGCTCGGGGAATGGCGACTGAAGCACGCCGGGGAGGGAATAAATAGCCCGGCGGCTGGCCTCCTGCTTGGGGCGCGCAGCAGGAGCTGGCGCCGGCTGCCCCCCTTCGGTGGCGCGCGCACACAGCAGCCGGGAACCGACTGAACTGTGTTTCAGTCGGTTTGTTTTGAGGCAGAGGCTGACATGTGGGTCCCACCCCTCTTTTAACCTCTGAAATTTACTCCTAACAGCTGTGGTAAACAGTGAACCCTATTCTACCCTTGGCAATTCAAATTATTCACCCAAGAGCCATTTGAATTGATCAAAGTTCAAATGAGGTTTGGTTTGAATGAATTTCAGCACAAGTTCAGTTTGAAATTCAAATAAAGTTTGAATTTCTCCCCCTTAGCTCATGTCAAGATCAACTCCAAATGGAGTGAAAATTGGTGTGTGAGCTCACAAAAATGTGCTGAGTAAGAATATGCCTTCCACTTTCAAATTCATGGCATAAAAACAGTTTGAATTTGAATATGGTTTCAAACTGCCCTCTTCCTAACCATACCCAAAATGACCTCAAAAAGGTTTTGAGTTTGGGTGAAACTTGGCATGGACATCCTTAGCAAAGTGTAGGAGTTTTTCATATGTCCAGCCCATCTATATCACATGTGGGAAATACCACTTTTGCAATGTGTGAGTTTGTTCTCTAATGAGCATGTTGATAATTGTTACTTGCTCTTCATTTGTGTTCATCATTCTTGCTCAAATGAGGTGTGTGGTGTGGTGATGAACACTGCAAATGGTTGTCAAAACTGAGGCCCTTACATATACGTCCAAGCTCGTCACCATGGGGAGCTCCTGTGCTCTTCGTAGACAAGAAGGATGGAACCCAAAGGATGTGCGTGGACTATAGGTCTCTCAATGAGGTAACAATCAAGAACAAATACGCTCTGCCCCGTATAGAGGACCTATTCGACCAAATGAAAGGAGCCCGAGTGTTCTCCAAGATTGATCTTCGGTCGTGATACTTCCAGCTGAAGATTAAGCCCTCCGACATACCCAAGACAGCCTTTCGAACACGGTATGGTTCGTATGAATATACCGTCATGTCTTTTGGGTTGACAAATGCACCCGCATACTTCATGTACCTTATGAACAAGGTTTTCATAGAGTACTTGGATAAGTTCATCGTGGTTTTCATCGACGACATCATGGTGTATTCAAAAAGTGAGGAGGAGCATGAAGAACATTTGAAATTGACCTTGCAGAAAATGCGTGAGCATCAATTATATGCCAAGCTTAACAAGTGTCAATTTTGGCTAAAGGAAATATCGTTCCTAGGCCACATTATCTCTGAAGAAGGGGTATCAGTTGACCCCGGTAAAGTGAGAGATGTCCTGAAGTGGGACGAACCAAAAAACGTGAGGGATATTCGGAGTTTTCTTGGGATGGCTGGATACTATCGACGCTTCATTAAAGACTTCTCTAAAATATCAAAGCCTATGAAGGAGTTGCTAACGAAGGGAAAAGCCTTTCAGTGGACACCAGCATGCCAAGAAAGTTTTAAGAAACTCAAGAAAAGGCTAACCACAGCGCCGGTTTTGGTATTGCCGGATGTAAGCAAGAGCTTTGACATATATTGTGACGCATCCAGACAGGGGCTCGGATGTGTGCTCATGCAAGAAGGACAAGTGGTAGCCTATGCCTCACGACAATTAAAGAAGCACGATCTTAATTATCCTACACATGTCTTGGAGCTAGCAGCGGTAGTGCATGCATTGAAGATTTGGAGACATTATATCCTTGGTCATCGATGTGAGATCTATACGGATCATAAAAGCCTCAAGTACATATTCACACAGACGGACTTGAATTTGAGGCAACGTCGATGGTTGGAACTCATCAAGGATTACGATGATGGAATCAACTACCAACCTGGAAAGGCCAATGTAGTAGCTGATGCATTGAGCCGGAAGGGAGCATGTCACGAACTCACGGTTCGGGAGCTACCACCCGAACTACGTAAGGAGTTCGAACGGTTACACCTCTGATTCTTGAACAACATGGAAATGATGGAGATTCACTCTTCATTGGAGCAAGAGATAAGAGATGGCCAAGCAACAGATGAGGAGATCAAGGAGATCAAGGAGAGGATCCGACAAGGAATACAGAAGGATTTCAAAGAAGATGAGAAGGGTACGCTTTGGCTAGGAAAAAAGGATTTGTGTGCCTAACGTGAAGCACCTCCGCGACATGATATTGAAAGAGGCACATGATTCACCCTATTCCATACATCCCGGGAGTACCAAAATGTACAAGGACTTGAAGACTTGTTATTGGTGGGATGGTATGAAAAGGGATATAGCCGATTACGTTGCCCTATGCGACACATGCCAACAGGTGAAGGCCGAACATCAAAGACCCGCTGGATTGTTGCAACCTTTGAAGGTACCTGAGTGGAAGTGGGAGGACATCAGTATGGATTTCATCGTTGGATTGCCATGTACTCAGTCGGGTTATGACTCCATCTGGGTTATCGTGGACCGATTGACAAAAACAGCCCATTTTCTCCCTATAAGGGCCAAGTACAACGTTGCACAGTTAGCCGAGTTGTACATGGAGCAGATCGTGTGCCGTCATGGAGTCCCGAGGAGGATAGTCTCAGATCGAGGTTCTCAATTTACTTCTAGGTTTTGGAAAAAGCTGCAGAAAGCCATGGTTACACGACTGGATTTTAGCTCCGCCTATCACCCACAAACCGATGGACAAACCGAAAGGACAAACCAAATTTTAGAGGACATGTTGAGAGCTTGCGCCTTGAAATGTGGGCGTAGTTGGGATAGGAGTTTAACGTACGCCAAGTTCTCCTATAACAACAGCTATCAAGCTAGCTTGAAGATGTCGCCTTTCGAAGCATTATATGGTAGACGGTGTAGAACGCCGCTGTTCTGGAACGAAACCGGAGAGAACCAGGTGTTTGGACCCGAAGTGCTACAAGAAGCCGAAAAACAAGTCCAAACGGTACGGGAGAACTTAAAGGCTGCTCAGTCACGACAAAAAGGCTATGTGGACAAGAGGCGAAGGAAGTTGACCTTCGAAGTAGGAGACTTCGTATTCCTCAAGGTATCGCCTATCCGAGGCCAACGACGTTTCAACGTCAAAGGCAAGCTAGCACCTCGCTACATAGGACCATTTAAGATTTTGGACAAGCGAGGAGAAGTAGCCTATCAACTTGAGCTCCCAACGCACCTCTCCGATGTACATGACGTGTTTCATGTATCCCAGCTCAAGAAGTACTTGAGAGTACCAGAGGAGCAAGTATCAATGGGAGAGCTTGAACATCAAGAGGACCTGACTTATGCGGAACACCATGTCCGAATTTTGGACGTAAGGGAAAGGGTCACCAGGAACAAAGTAATCCGATGGTGCAAGGTACAATGGAACCATCACACCAGAGCTGAAGCCACATGGGAGTGTGAAGAAGACATCAAGGCGGAATTCCCTCATCCGTTCTCTACTAACGAATCTTAAGGACGAGATTCAATTTAAGAGGGGTAGATTTGTGACACCCTCATCTCTGGTTTCTGCATGTATTCATGTTTTATGAAGAGAAAACATTTTAAGAGAAGTAGGAACATAGAAAAATATCAAAAGGATAGTCAGTAAGAGCCGAATCCAGTTTTCAGAGAGGGCCGAAGACAACTTTCACGGCCCGCTGGTCACGTGGCATGTCCGGAGCTCATCCCTGATAAGTGGAGAGAGGTCCACCACTAAACTGGCTACGTGGCAGGCTCGGGGCTCATCTCCGCAAAAGGGGGGGAGAGGTCCGACCCTGTAAGGACACGTGTTGCCCCCGGAGCTAGCCTCTGCGGAAGAAGCAAAGGCATTTCTACAGGACACATGTCACCTTCGGAGCTAGCCTCTGCGGAAGAAGCAAAGGCATTTCCACAGGACACATGTCACCTCCGGTGCTAGTCACCGCGGAAATCAAAGGAACAGTCGCGCGGGATACGTGTCGATCTCGGAGCTCACCTCCGAGAGGTCCGGTTCTATTGAACACATGTCGCCACCGGAGCTTATCTCCGGGAGGTCCTTCGCTGTTGGACATGTGTTAACCTCGGAGCTCGTCCCTGAGAAGAAAGGAAGTCTGGTGCTGGAGCCACCTCCAGAGAGAGGGAAGGTCCGACACTGACACGTGGCGTGCGCGGAGCCACCTCCGAATAAAGAGGAGGTCCCCAACCGCCAGGATACATGGCGCACGCGGAGCCACCTCCGAAGGAGAGGGAGGTCTTGCTCGCTTGACACGCGGCACAACCGGAGCTTTTCTTTGCGGAAAAAGGGGAGACCAGGCCCCGGTGGACACGTGGAGCTTCCAGAGCTCATCACCGAGGAGGCAACGAGTTCTGGAGCGGTTTTTGGATTCTGTACGCGTAGAGATACCGGTACAGAGAAGAAACCGACCCGAATTCCACAATGTTACCGCACCAAATCAACTAAATATAAGTTTTTAAGATTCAATGACAATTTGAATAGGACTCTCATTCGAAGTCCAATCAGATTAGGACTCTTCTCAAATAGAACCTAGAACCTCTTATCGAAACCACGAACTTCTTTTCCAACTCCTAAGCCGACGACATAGAGCCCTAGCCCCAACTCGCCGAGTAAACCATAGACGGAGTTCAGCGAGGAAGATCGCCGGAAGAGAGCCCAACGATCTGAGAAGGACCCAAGACCGAGAAGAATGTAAGGTAGGTCTCCAATAGCACCTTACAACATCGTTGTGTTTCTTTGCATCTGTTCTTCGATTCCTTTCGAGCAGAAGCTTTCTCATGGACAGATCACTTGTTGATCGGGTTGACCTAAGGACAAGGTCATTGCCATGTCCACATCTGATCCGAACACCCCTGTTCAATCATAAAGCCATGCAAGAACACGTACAAACTGATCTAATAAAGCTGATCATAGGATAGCATGCATATGCATCATCGCATCTGGTTAAAGTTTGTGCATGATGTTGATTGCTGTGAATCTTGTATGTGCACGATCCTGTATAGCAGGACAAGCTCAGGGAGCTGTTTACGACGAGCTGCAACAACAAGGTTTCGAGATCCAAGAGCAACCAGAACCGCAAGAACAAGTCAAGTGCTCCTTGACCATATTGATCCTATATTTTTGGAAAAACTGTTTTGTTTTGCGAAAAGGTGTGTGTGCTGAGTCAAACATGATGGGAAAACCTTTTATAGGAGTTTACTAGCTTTGGTTAAACCGCCCTTGTCGCCAGGGAAGTTTATGAGTCGGGTACGGTTTTTGTTTTATGCTTCGCTGAGTCCATGGGATTGGGAAGCGAGATAGATGTGTCTAGCTAACTGCACTCGTAATGATAATGAGAAACTGATGTTGTTAATGAACATGGATCGGAGGGGGATCTAGGCAAGCCTGGGTTTGTGAATGAGGTAGCATGAGATGGTGGTTTACTTACCGTAGATCTAAGGACCGGTTCATGCATGCACATGCCAGGATAACAGTGCCACCACAAGGCAAGTATGGGTGCGGCTTAGATGAGTAATTAGGTAAGTTGCTAGATTGTTATGGACTGTGGAAGGCGCGGGGAATGGGAGTCGAGTGAGGACTGCCCTGGGAACTGCATGGCACAAGAGGGGGCCCGTGGGTGGGAGAATTGGAGATTCTAGCCTGCCGGTGAAACCTTAGTGAGTCCATACATCTAGGAACCCCTTTGTAAAGGCTATTTTGTGATCTCTTGGCCATACACCGACGGTTGTGTACTGGTATAATGGAGGTTCTGCAGTCACCGACGGGTGACGAAATCACAAACTTGTGGGTAAAGAGGTGCAAACTCTACAGAGTTCTTAAAACTATCATGATAGCCGAGCTTACGGTCACGAGCGCCTGGCCAACTGCCATGATTAGTTGGGATGGATACTGGTTATGGTTTTTGGATGGTTTGGTTTTCGGGACTGTTGAAAAGATGGGTTGCATGACTGTTGAGTCATGGCAACAAGATTGGTCTCGGTGTGAGATGAAGTTGTTTATGAGATGAGATGGTAGCGAATACGAGAAGGTATTCGTGAGCAAGAATGAGGTTGATTGGTTGTGACATGGAAGGTAATGAGCATAATAGAGGTATGATTGGTATTTTAATATAAGTTGGGATTACATTCACTTAAAGATGAGTTGCTGTTTTATCATGGTTTTTGATAAAAACTTTGCTTTCTGCAATGAGCCTTTTTATACCTACCTTGTTATGAGCTACACATCATATTTTCCCGCACTTGCTGAGTACATCATCGTACTCAAACTTGCATTATTTCATCATCAGCAACAGGAGAAGATTATTATGAAGATCAAGTGGAGCATTAGGCGTGTGATCTGTTCTCAACCTTGCCTGTGGGGGATGGAGTAAAGATGGAGTCATTGCTGCTTAGATTTGCTTCCGCATTAGTTAAATTGCTTTCGCATTAGAATAAAGACTTCCGCTGTGAGCATGAGTCCAAGACTCATGAGACATTGTAATAAACTCTGTTATTCGTGGTTATATATATATATATATATGTATATATATATATATATATATATATTCTGAATTCAGTTTGTGGAACATATGTGTATGTGTGATGAACATCCTGGGCACACATATGCATTAGTTCTCGGTTCCGTGGTTTTCCACAGAATTGAGGGCGTCATATAAAGTAAGTGATAAAAATAAGACTTTGAAATAACGGTTAATGCAAACCGGAGCTTGCCTTTCTGCTGGTCATCGACTAAATGTTCTTCCGGAGGGATAAAGTCCAGAATCTCCAGGTCTTCTTCGAGCTTAGCGACTACACAAAATAAAAATAACAAATGCATGTCAAATTCAAATGCAACGTGTTGAAGTGAAGAGGTAAATACAATAAATCTAGCCAGACAGACCTTTTTACTCTAAAATTTTTACTGTGGCCTCGTGACAACCTAAACAGGGACTTGGCCAAATTTCATATGAATCAAAGCTCATTTGAGCCCTGCACAAATAAATGTATAAAAGGTCATAATTCGAGGTTCTAAGGTTTTCTATGGATTTTAATGGAGCAAGCCATTACTTTTTGGAAACTATAGATTATGATGTTTCTAATTGAATTGGTTTCATGTGATTCAAAGAATCCTAGAGAAGGTTATGAGCTAATTAAGTTCAGAGAAATTTCTGGAAAATATTTCTGTATATTTTTCTTTTTCTCTGGGTCAGTTCACTTAATCACACCATTAGGGGGACATAATAAACTCAGATGGATCTGAAATTTTTCAGGTTACTCAAGGATATTAGAATGAACATCCTGGCCAAATTTCATAATTTTCCACAAAAGGAATCTCCAGTTAAAATTCTCAACATTTTAAAACTGAGGGAATTAATTATGGAAAAATAAAGACATTCAAAGGCTGAAACCTGTTTTGCTGCAAAGTACTAAGAGATGTGAATCCAACGAAATTTGGTTGACTCCATTTGGACATTTATAGCAAATGTTGTGATCTTCTAAAGTTTTGGGGGGGGTCTGAAAAATAGAACCTGAAATGTTTAAACTACTGACAAACGGGGCCCACAGCACAAGAGCGTCTTCAACCTCCCGCCGACGCCCGAGCGAGCGCCGATTGGCGGTACTGTCACGGGTCGTTCCCAGCTTACAGTGGATTAATTTCTATGTGGTTTCTTCCTACACCCTCCTTCGACCGTGGTACACACACCGGACAACCTCGTGCACCTCGGCATCGCCGGAAAACTCAATGGTGATGGCTGTGGGGGAGCTAGGGTCAGGTCCGATGGTGATAGCACATATCGGCAGAGAACACGACCAACTGAAGGGTTGTATAGCACCACTGGGCATGGGGAAGCTTACCCTGCCCTCCTCTTGGCTGGAGATTGCCGGGAAGATAGACTTCATCGGTGGTCCGAGGCGTTTTCACCGGCGGCGTCAAAAACACAGCGGTAAGCTCACCGGCTGGATAATTCTTGCTGTGATTTGGCCTATATGATCGTTAGGTGGTACCCTATCTCTAGCTAGAGTAGAAAATCTGATGATCAAATGATCGCGGCAAATTTCTGGTTTTGGTTCTCGGGTTTCTACACGGCGGCCGAGAGCAAAAGTGAAATTCCGGCTCACCGGAGTTGAACTATCATGACTGGGTCTAGGAGGAGGATCTAGGGTCGGTTGCTATCCTCTGTGATCGGTTGTCCGAGCTGGAAAGGGTGTGGTTCGGCCGGACGATGAAAATTTCCGCCGGTGCCTTTGCTCTGTCCCGAGGATGAAGATCGCCGGGTACAGCTCAAAGGACGCCGTGAACTAGCTCAGGGCTGAGTCGAGGACGTCGAGGGGTGGTTGCAAATCCCATTGGAGGTCTCAGCTTGGTGTAAATCCTCCCGGTGTGGCCTGTCGACGGTGAGAGGGTGAGCTCGGGTGAGTGGTGGTGCGTAGCTCTGTTTGTGCGCGGTGAGCAACGAGTGACGGGTGAAATGGTCCTGTGGCGCCTGGGCTTGAAGATAAGATGGCTAGGACGTGTGCTCGATGAACAGGACCCGAGAACAGCTTCTGGCAGCAGCTCCCCGCCGTGGCGTTCGCGTGCGCACGCGCAGGAACCCGAGCAACTCGGTGTGAGGCGGTTCCTTTGGCTGGTGAGGGTGACAGTGGGTCCCACATGCAAATTTTGTCCTCCAAAGTTAACTTTCTACTGTTGCACATAATTTGTGACCCTCATGCCCTCTAAACTTTGATCAAACCACTGAATTACCAATTGAAGTTTGAATGATTCAAATTGTGAAATGGCTTTAATGATATTGCAGCAAATGTGCAATTTTAATTTCAAATTCAGTTTGAATTTTCTCAAAATGTCTCATGTCAAGATCAATGCCAAATGGGATGAAATTTGGTGGATGAGCTCATAAAATGTGCTGAGTGTGAATATGAATCCCTCTTTTGAATTCATATGATGGAAGTAGATTGAATTTGAATTTAAGTTCAAACTAGCCCTTTTAATGATTGTATCGAAAAGTACCTCAAAAAGGTTTGGATTTGTGTGAAAATTGGCATGAGCCTTCCTAGGAAAGTTTAGGAGGTAATTGTGATCTCAGCCTCTAAAGAGTTCATGTGGGAAATACCCCTTTTGGATTTTGTGAGTTCTTCCTCTAATCACTCTATTAATTGTGGTTACTTGCTCTTCAAATGTGTTCCTAAGCTTACCACAAATGAGCTGAGGTGCTGGTGATGAATAACACATTTAGAAAGTTAAAACTTGGTCCTTTACATTCCTCCCCCCTTAAAATAATCTCGCCCCGAGATTACAAGGTGAAAAATGGGAGAGAGGATGGTGGAAAATTACCGGATGTGCGACTTAAGAATTCTAATTTTGAGCACAAAGCGAGGGTCCAAATAATTAGTGCAAAGAAACTCCTCACTTTCCCATGCCTCTTCATCCTCGGAGTGATTACTCCATAAAACCTTGTAGAACCACAACGTTCGGTTGCGTGTGGTTCGAACCTTCTCGTTGATAATCTGAACCGGTTCCTCCCGATACGTGAGATCCGGTTTCAGTTCCTCGATATCTCCCAGCTGAACGGTGGTTGAAAACTTGAGGCACTTCCTCAGCTGAGAGATGTGGAAGATGTCATGCACACCAGAGAGTGTCGCTGGTAATTCCAGCCGTTATGGAATGGATCCACACCTTTCCAAAACCTTGAACGGACCGATGAATCAGGGTGCCAACTTTCCTCTGGCCCCGAATATGTTCACACCCTTCATTGGAGACACACGTAGATAAACATGATCCCCGACCTCAAATTGTAGAGGGCGTCTTCTGTGGTCCCCATATTGCTTTTGTTGGAATTCGGCGGCTTTCAAGTTTGATTTAATTATCCAAACTTTTTCTTCTGCATTGTTGACAAGATCAATCCTGAAAGTGACCCTTTCGCTGGACTTACACCAATTCAGCAGTGTGCGACATTTTCTCCCGTATAGCCCCTCGTAGGGCACCATCTTTATGCTGACCTGGTACCCATTGTTGTACGAGAACTTGGCTAACAGCAGATGATCATCCCATATCTTACCGTGATCTATAGCACAAGCCCGTAACATATCTTCCAGGATTTGGTTTACCCGCTCGGTTTGCCCATCCGTCTGTGGGTGGTACGCTGAACTACGGATCAGTTTTGTACCCAACGCTGCATGTAACTGCTCCCAAAAAATATTAGACACAAATAAAGTGCCCCGATCTGAGATGATGGTGTGGGGTACGCCGTGTAAACAAAGAATCCGTGAGATGTGTATCTCAGCATACTTTTTGGAGTTGTAGTTGGTGTTGACCGGGATAAAATGGGCAGACTTTGTAAGCCGGTCGACGATTACCCACACTGAATCATGTTTCTGAAAAGTGGTGGATAAACCGACAATGAAATCTATGCTCACGTCCTCCCACTTCCAGGCAGGAATGCATAATGGTTGCAAATGTCCCGGTTTCTTCATGTGATCAGCCTTTACCCTTCGGCATGTATCGCACTCAGACACATATCTAGCGATCTCCCGCGTCATTCGTGTCCACCAAAATTTTCTTTTGAGTTCTTGATACATCATTTTGCTGACGGGGTGAATAGAAAACTTTGACAAGTGAGCCTTGTCAAAAGTTCTCTTCCTCAATTCCGGGTTACAGGGTACGACTATCCTGTTCTTGAACCACAGAATACCGTCTCCGTACTTCCGGAAACACTTCAATTCCCCACTGTCTACACGTCTCCGCAAATGCGACATACCCTTGTCATTTTTCATTGCTGCCACTATCTCTTCATGGGTGGTGGGGATGAGAGCCAGGATGTAGAGAGCTCCATGTGGAACCACATACATGTTTGGCTTGCTCTCTTCCAACTGGGTGGTCAGAATATGGACATGTGACTTGCGACTCAACGCATCCGCCACCACTTCTACCTTCCTGGGATGATAATGGATCTCTATTTCATAATCATTTATCAACTGTAACCATCTTCTTTGCCTCATGTTCAACTCCTTTTGAGTGAATATGTATTTGAGTGTAACACCCTCAAATTCATTCCCATGCATTGCATACATTTTTCATGTAGAGAAACATTATAAAAGAAGTAGAATGGAGAAAGAACTATAGAAATAGAGAAAGAACCATAGAAATGGAGAAAAGAACCATAGAAATGGAGAAAGAACCATAGAAATGGAGGAAGGAACCATAGAAATGGAGGAAAAACCACAGAAATGGAGAAGGGAATATAGAAATGGAGAATGGGGCATAGAAATGGAGAAGGGCAAGGTAGAAATGGAGAATGGGACATATAAATGGAGAGGGGAATGTAGAAATGGAGAATGGGACATAGAAATGGAGAGGGGAATGTAGAAATGGAGAGTCGGACATAGAAATGGAGAGGAGAATGTAGAAATGGAGCAAGTGACATATAAATGGTGAGGAATGGGAAAAAGATAGCTGAAATGAGCCATTCCCAAATTTCCCCCAAAATTTCTAAATTCCCCCTTTCCCAAAAAGGGGAATTTTCCCCACATTTTTGATAAAATCCCCAAGGCTGCCGCACCACAAGAGATAAGTTTGTTAAGATCCAAAAAAAAGTGAATAGGACTCTTATTTGAGCTCCAATTGGAGTAGGACTCCTCTTTTTCCCCCTTATAAATATAACCCCACCCCCTGGACGAAATCCTCTCCTTTTTGGTCGTCCCCCCTTCCTTGCTGCCAAGTCTCGAAGTCCCCCCCCCCTAGCCGGAATTTGGCCGCCGTCGAGCCCTGCCGTCGCTGGAGAAGAAGCCTGACGATCTGTCCTACCAAAATTTTCATAGAAAAATTCCCCACTGCTGCCATTGCTAGGAGGAAGGACCTGGCACCAAAAAAAGTAAGGTAGGTCCCCATTACCCATCTTACGACGTAGCTGCTGTTCCTACACATCCGTTTTCTTCGCCCCCTTCGAGCAGAAACTTTTACGTGTGGACAGGTCATGTTTTGATCCGTTTTTGACGGTGGAATTGATCTAGATCTTGAGTCAAGATTATCACCACGTCCACACTTGATACCTACACCCTTGTTCATCATAAAACCCCATGAAAGCCCATTAAAACATGCAAGAACACGTAAAAACTGGATTATTAAAAGTGCACCATAGGATTTGCATTCATCTACCCCATTGCATCTTGAGTAAAGTTTGTGCATGATGATTGATTGCTGTAAATTTTGTATGTGCGTGGTCGTGAGTAGAAGGACAAGCTCAAGAGGCAATCTACGAGAATCTACAGCATAAAGACTTCGAGACGCTCGAACAACAAGAACCACGGGAGCAAGGCAAGTGCCCATTGACCATATTGATCCCATATTTTGAAACTGTTTTGTTTGCGAAAACTCAAATGCTTGAGTAAACTTGATGGGACACCCTTTTATAGGAGTTTACTAGTTTTGTTAACCATCCTTGTCGCCGGGAAAGTTGATGAGTCAGGTATGGCTGTTTTTCCTTTTTGCTTCGCTTAATTTACGTGATACGGGAAGCTGAATTAAAACATGTTTAGCTACTGCACTCGAATGAATAATGATGATGAGAACTTGATGATGTTAATGAGCATGGAATCGGGGAGATTTAGGCAAGATTTGTTCGTGGATGTTTCTGAATGAGATGGTGGTTTACTTGCCGTAGATCTAAGGACCGGTTCATGCCAGCACATGCCAGGAAAACAGTGCCACCACAAGGACAAATATGGGTGCGGCTTAGCTGACTAATTAGGTGTGTTGCTAGCTTGTTATGGACCTTTATTTGATGGCGCGGGGAATGGGAGTCGAGAGGGACTGCCCTGGGAACTGCATGGCACAGGAGGGAGCCCGTGGGTGGGAGAATGGTGATTCGAGCCTGCCGGTGAAACCTCAGTGGGACCGTACATCTAATAGCCCCTTTGTAAAGGCTATTTTGTGATCTCTTGGCCATACACCGACGGTTGTGTACTGGTATAATGGAGGTTTTGCAGTCGCCGACCGGTGACGAAATCACGAACTTGTGGGTAATGTGGTGCCACCTCTGTAGAGTGTAAAACTATCATGATAGCCGTGCTTCCGGTCACAAGCACCTCGCCAACTCACATGATTAGAGGGAAAACTTAGGATGGATATTTGGTATGGTTATGGTATGGTCATTGGGATTGGTTTGGGGACTGTTTTGAGTCATGAAAATGAGTTTGGTTTCGGTTATATGGATATGAGATGGTTATGAATGTTTATGAGTTTGAGATGAACTTGAGAAAGATTAATGGCTGAATGAGACTTGATAAGTGGTGAATTATGATGAGGAAATGTTGCTGAATTACTTGGTCATGTTGGGATAAATTTCACTTAGAAATAGTTGATGTTTTTAATCATGTTTCTGAAATAAAATTTGCTTACTGCAATGAGCCTTTTTATTTCCTACCTTGTTGTAAGCTGCATGTTATACTTTTCCTGCACTTGCTGAGTACGACATGTACTCACCCTTGCATTACCACATATACATCAGCTACAGGAGAAGAGTGCTTCGAGTAACATGTGGAGTACTAGGCGTGCGCACTACAGTCAACATGCCTGTGGAGTTGAAGTTGGAGCCTGCTGTCTTAGCCATTTTCCGCTGTCGTTTAGTGTCTTCCGCTGCAAGAATAAGTTAGAGATTCATGAGTGAGACATTGAGTCATTGTAATAAAGTACTTAAACACTATTTATTCATGGTTATATTCTGAATTCAGTTTGTGGATTATATGTGTATGTGTGATGAACATCCTGGGCACACATATGCATTCACTTGGTTCTATTTTCGGAACCGGGTGCCACAGATTATCATCAGAGCCACATTGACCGTATGACGCAAGCCTAGGTAGAATGGACACTCTAAAACACATAGGAACACCCCTCTAAACTGCTATTTTCGAAAATTTCTTGCTGCTGCTCTTTACTTGTCAATTCAGCCACCACAAAGTGCTATTTTCAGCCCCTCTTTTCTCTTTTTTGGACAGCAACACCTTTGCTTTCTTGCTCCATAGTTTCTAAAGTTTTGGGAGTTATTTCTTCCTTCTCTAAAGTTTCTCATATCTTATTTATAGATGCCGGTGACCAGGAGCACAGCACGCATAAGAACTCGTCCAATACCACGTGGGAGTGCTCTTAACCCCATTGAGGTGTACGATGGACCGTATTGGGAGGAAGTGAAGATGGAACCTCGTGAGGAAGATGAAGTCAATAGCTATATGCATGAGGAAGAGGATCCGGAAGAGGTGGAACCATTCAAAGACGATATGGAGGATGATCCACAAGAACAGCATTGGTACACACCTCAGGACGAGTTTCACGGGGCTTACACCCCGTGGAGCCTCATGAAGCTATGACGAGAGGAGATGAACCCGAGGAGAAGCCACCCCTTGCTGAGACCAATAATGAAGGTGATGAATGGGCCAACCATTCAGTTCAAGAATTTTGGTCCGACGGAATGGAAGGAGGACACATATCTAGGGAGCTCAAGGAATTTCTGGATTGCTGCAGCTTATATCCAGAATATCTTCTCAAGACCCTCGTCTCGGACATGAAGAGTGGAAGGCTGACGTAACCATCCTATATAACGGTAGGGTTGTCACTCTGCACTTCACACCCACATGGAGAGCTACAAGGGCAGAAGCTATCAATGATGCTGCATGGGAAGCACTCACCGCACTGTGCTACGCCTTCCATGAGCAGCTTGAGGACACAACTTTTGAGCTGCACCCGTATCGGAAAATTGGTACAAGAGAGATCATTGGACCCCATGTAACAGCTCTTTCCAACCCACAAGCTGCTGACAAGTCTCAGAGGTTGCTCGTGGAGTTAGGAAACCGCTACGCAAGTACACAAGAAGAGATCCGTGTTCTCCGCAAGAAGCTGTATTTGTTGGAGAAACAAGAGGAGACTCGTGCCAACAAGGGAGCAAATGAAGCACCAGCGCCATCTAACCCTACATGGACTGCCGAATCAACATGGCATGCGCCCATGTATGGACCACCTCCGTCACACGGCGAGAACAGCACCGGTTCACATGATTAAGTTCAGAATTCCCATTGAATAAGCTGTAATAGGAACGTTTCAATCGGAGTAGCTTGAATAAGAGTGATGTGTTGAACTTTTGTGATGATTGCTTGGTTTGTGTGCTGATGTGAGTTGTGGGACGCTTCGGCGAATGTCCACATCTGCACATAGTGAAGAGATGTGAGATGCTTCGGCACGTGTTCACATCCTCATATAGGCTGAAATTAATAAAAGAAGATATTTCGTTCATACACCTTGATGCATATAGTTGGGGGGAATCAATCTAAACTTCTATTTTCTATTCTACTCTACCCTCTCTCACAGATGGTGAGGGAAAACGCCAGCTGTCAAAGGAGGAATGCTCATGGCAACAATGAACTACAAGAGGATGGCAACGTTGAAGTTCCTGAAAATACTAACCCCGGGGCTGATGCAAACAACCTTGAATGGTTGATGGCTATGCAGAACCAGGTCATGCAAACTATGATACAAACGTTGGGACAGCTGCAAGCCAATAACAACAACAATCCTAACCCCGTTCCTGCACCGCCACCACCACCACCACCGCCGGCTCACAACAGATTGGGAGAGTTCATGAGGACTCGACCGCCTACTTTTGCACAAGCTAATGATCCCATGGAGGCTGATGATTGATTGAAGTCCATGGAAAAGAAGCTTGCTATTGTTCAATGGAATGATCGGGAGAAAGTTCTCTTCGCATCCCACAAACTTATGGGAGCAGCCGCTGACTGGTGGGACGCTCTTTGCAATGCTCATGTTAACCAGGAGACTATCACTTGGGATGAATTTAAGGAGAGTTTCCGCTCTCATTACGACCCTGCTGGAGTCATGATGCTTAAAAGGCAAGAGTTTGAAAGTCTCCACCAAGGAAGGAAGAGCCTGAATGAGTACCTCAACAAGTTCACGCAGCTGTCAAGGTATGCTCCAAAAGATGTCAACTCAGATCAAAGGAATCAATACTTTTTCATGAGAGGATTGAACAATGAGATCCAAGTTCAGCTGCTCAACAACGATTATGCAAACTTCCAGAAGCTCGTTGACAAAGCTATAGTGGTTGAGAGCAAGATCCGTGAGATCGAGCATAAGGGCAAGAGGAAGATGCCATACCAAGGACAGCCACAAGCGAGCAATGTACGTCCCTGTTTCATGCCACCAGCTGCACCACAGTATGGCTTGTCAGTTTCTACTTTCCGCCCTGCAAATCCACCTCGCCCTAATCAGCCACCGCGGCAACGTCCTTTTATGCAAGCACCTCGTATGCCTTTGCCTCCTGCGCCCCATCCTAACATGAGCGCCTATGCTCAAAATCAGCCTCGCCCCAACATTCCTGCTGTTATGGGCAGCAAAGCATGTTTTTCATGCGGAGAGGCGGGACACTTTTCAAGTCAGTGCCTGAAGAAAAGCCTTGGACAGCCGAGCAACGCACCAAAACAGAACCCACCACCGAATGGAGGAGCTACGCAAGGTAACCGTGGGCAGCAGAACTACGCTCGTATTCCCAAGCGATTGATATAATACTTGGAATGGATTGGTTAAGGAAGCACAACAGAGTGATTCAATGTGCTGAGAGGAGCGTGCAGTTGACAAACGAGCACGGTACTCGTATTGAGTTCCAGTCAGCCCAACCGGCAACTGAGAAGGCAGCGTTGAACCATGTCGAAGAAGCAACATTGGAAAGCATTCCGGTGGTTCAAAAAATTTCAGATGTGTTCCCGGAAGAACTTCCAGGTATGCCACCTGACCGGGACATTGAATTTGCCATTGATTTAGTACCTGGAACTGCACCTATAGCGAAAAGGCCGTATAGGATGCCCGCTAATGAACTAGTGGAGCTTAAGAAGCAAATTCAGGAGCAGCTAGAAAAGGGTTTTATACGCCCAAGCTCATCACCATGGGGAGCCCCCGTGCTCTTCGTAGACAAGAAGGATGGGACCCAAAGGATGTGTGTGGATTATAGGTCTCTCAATGAGGTGATGATCAAGAATAAATACCTGCTGCCCCGTATAGAGGACCTGTTCAATAAATGAAAGGTGCCCGAATTTTCTCCGAGATTGATCTTCGGTCGGGATACTTCCAGCCGAAGATTAAGCCCTCCGACATACCCAAGACTGCATTTCGAACACGATATGGTTCGTATGAATATACTGTTATATCTTTTGGGTTAACGAATGCACCCGCATACTTTATGTACCTCATGAATAAGGTCTTCATGAAGTTTTTGGACAAGTTCGCCGTGGTTTTCATCGATGATATCATGGTGTATTCGAAAAGCGAGGAAGAACACGAAGAACACTTGAGGTTGATGTTGCAGAAACTGCGAGAGCATCAATTGTATGCCAAGTTCAGCAAGTGTCAATTTTGGCTAAAGGAGATATCGTTCCTAGGCCACATCATCTCCGAGGGAGAAGTATCGGTTGATCCTGGAAAAGTGGGAGATATTTTAAAGTGGAACCAACCGCAGAATGTGAGAGATATTCGGAGTTTCCTTGGGATGGCTGGATACTACCGTCGGTTCATCAAGGATTTCTCCAAAATAGCGAAGCCTATGACTGAATTGCTAATGAAGGGAAAAGCATTTCAGTGGACACCAGTGTGCCAAGAAAGCTTTGAGGAGTTCAAGAAAAGACTAACCACAGCGCCGGTTTTGGTATTGCCGGATGTGAGCAAAAGCTTCGACATATATTGTGACGCATCAAGACAAGGGCTTGGATGTGTGCTCATGCAAGAAGGACAAGTGGTAGCCTATGCGTCGAGACAACTAAAGAAACATGATCTTAATTACCCCACACATGACTTGGAACTTGCAGCCCTGGTACATGCCTTGAAGGTTTGGAGGCATTATATCCTTGGTCATCGATGTGAGATCTATACGGATCACAAAAGCCTCAAGTATATATTCACGCAAATGGATCTGAATTTGAGGCAAAGTCGATGGTTGGAACTCATCAAGGATAATGATGTTAGAATCAACTATCACCCCGGAAAGGCCAATGTAGTAGCTGATGCGTTGAGCCGAAAAGGAGCATGTCACCAACTCATGGTTGGGAGATGCCACCTGAGCTGCGCAAGGAGTTCGAACGGTTACATCTCGGGTTCTTGAACGAGATGGAGGTGATAGAACTGAACTCCTCGCTGGAACAAGAGATACGACATGGCCAAGCAACAGATAAGAAAATCAAGGAAATCAAGGAAAGAATCCGAAAAGGCATAGAAAATGATTTCAAGGAAGACGAGAAAGGGATGCTTTGGTTAGGGAAAAGGATTTGTGTGCCTAACGTGAAGCACATCCGCGACACGATATTAAAGGAGGCACATGACTCACCTTATTCCATACACCCCGGCTGTACAAAGATGTACAAGGACCTGAAAACTTGATATTGGTGGGATGGTATGAAAAGGGACATAGCTGAATATGTTGGCTTATGCGACACGTGCCAATGTGTGAAGGCCGAACATCAAAGACCCGCTGAACTGTTGTAGCAACTGAAAGTACCCGAGTGGAAGTGGGAAGACATCAGCATGGATTTTATTGTCGGATTGCCACGTACTCGGTCTGGTTACGACTCCATTTGGATTATTGTGGACCGATTGACGGAAGCAGGCCATTTCCTTCCTGTTAGAACCAAGTACAGCATCGCACAACTAGCCGAGTTGTATATGGTGCAAATTGTGTGTCGTCATGGAGTTCCGAAGAGGATAGTTTCAGATCGGGGTTCTCAATTTACCTCTAGGTTCTGGAAGAAGCTGCATGAAGCCATGGGTACACGGCTGAATTTCAGCTCCGCTTATCACCCGCAAACCGACGGGAAAACTGAGAGGGCAAATCAAATTTTGGAAGACATGTTGAGAGCTTGCGCCTTGAAACATGGGCGTAGTTGGGATAGGAGCTTGCCGTATGCTGAATTCTCATACAACAACAGCTATCAAGCCAGCATGAAGATGTCACCTTTTGAAGTGTATGGTAGAAGGTGTAGAACGCCGCTGTTCTGGAATGAGACCGGAGAGAGCCAAGTGTTTGGACGCGAAGTGCTGCAAGACGCTGAGAAGCAAGTCCAAACAATACGAGAAAATTTGAAGGCTGCTCAGTCACGACAAAAAGGTTATGCGGACAATAGGCGAAGAAAATTGACCTTCGAAGTAGGAGACTTCGTGTATCTTAAGGTATCGCCTATCCGAGGACAACGACGGTTCAACGTCGAGGGCAAGTTAGCACCTATTTATATCGGGCCATTCAAGATTTTGGGCAAGCGAGGAGAGGTATCCTATCAACTAGAGCTGCCAACGTACCTCTCAGACGTGCATGACGTATTTCACATATCCCAACTCAAGAAGTGCTTAAGAGTACCGGAAGAACAAGTACCGATGGATGAGCTCGAGCTTCAATAGGATCTGACCTACGCGGAGCACCACGTCAAAATTTTGTACGTGAAGGAAAGGGTCACGAGGAACAAAGTGATCCGTTGATGCAAGGTACAGTGGAGCCATCACACGAAAGCCGAAACTACATGGGAGTGTGAGGAAGATCTCAAGGCAGAATTCCCTCATTTATTCTCCACTCTATCGAATCTCAAGGGCGAGATTCAATTTAAGGGGGGTAGGTTTGTAACACCCTCAAATTCATTCCCATGCATTGCATACATTTTTAATGTAGAGAAACATTATAAAAGAAGTAGAAATGGAGAAAGAACTATAGAAATAGAGAAAGAACCATAGAAATGGAGAAAAGAACCATCGAAATGGAAAAAGAACCATATAAATGGAGGAAGGAATCATAGAAATGGAGGAAGGAACCATAGAAATGGAGGAAAAACCACAGAAATGGAGAAGAGAATACAGAAATGGAGATGGGACATAGAAATGGAGAAGGGCAATGTAGAAATGGAGAATGGGACATCGAAATGGAGAGGGGAATTTAGAAATGGAGAATGGGACGTAAAAATGGAGAGGGAAATGTAGAAATGGAGAATGGGACATAGAAATGGAGAGGGGAATGTAAAAGTGGAGCAAGTGACATTGAAATGGTGAGAAATTGGAAAACGATAGCTGAAATGAGCCATTCCCATGTTTCCCCAAATTTCCCCCAAAATTTCTAGATTCCCCAATTCCCAAAGAAGGAAATTTTCCCCGCATTTTGGGGATAAAATCCCCAAGGCTGCCGCACCACAAGAGATAATTTTGTTAAGATCCAAAAAAATTGAATAGGACTCTTATTTGAGCTCCAATGGGAGTAGGACTCCTCTCTTTCCCCCTTGTAAATATAACCCAACCCCTAGCCGAAATCCTCTCCCTTTTGGTCGTCCCCCCTGGTGCCAAGCCCCTTTGCTTGCTGCCAAGTCACCAAGCCCGCCCCCCTTGCCGGAATTCGGCTGCCGTCGAGCCCCGTCGAGCCCCGCCGTCGCCGGAGAAGAAGCCTGACGATCTGTCCTACCAAAATTTTCCATAGAAAAATTCCCCACTGCTGCCATTGCTAGGAGGAAGGCCCTGCCACCAAAAGGAAGTGACGTAGATCCCCATTACCCATCTTACGATGTCGCCGCTGTTTCTATGCATCCGTTTTCTTCGCCCCCTTTGAGCAGAAACTTTTACGTATGGACAGATCGTGTTTTGATCGGTTTTTGACGGTGGAATTGATCTAGATCTTGAGTCAAGATCATCACCACGTCCACACTTGATACCTACACCCTTGTTCATCATAAAACCCCATGAAAGCCCATTAAAACATTTAAGAACACGTACAAACTGGATTGATACAAGTGCACCAAAAGATTTGCATTCATCTAGCCCATTGCATCTTGAGTAAAGTTTGTGCATGATGATTGATTGCTGTAAATTTTGTATGTGCATGGTCGTGAGTAGAAGGACAAGCTCAAGAGGCAATATACGAGGAACTACAGCACCAAGACTTTGAGACGCTCGAACAACAAGAACCCCGGGAGCAAGGCAAGTGCTCCTTGACCATATTGATCCCATGTTTTGAAACTGTTTTGTTTGCGAAAACTCGAATGCTCGAGTCAACTTGATGGGACACCCTTTTATAGGAGTTTAATAGTTTTGTTAACCATCCTTGTCGCAGGAATGTTGATGAGGCGGGTATGGTCGTTTTTCCTTTTTGCTTCGCTTACTTTACGGGATACGAGAAGCTGAATTAAGACATGTTTAGCTACTGCACTCATATGAATAATGATGATGAGAACCTGATGATGTTAATGAGCATGGAATCAGGGAGATCTAGACAAGATTGGTTCGTGAATGTTGCTGAATGAGATAGTGGTTTACTTGCCGTAGATCTAAGGACCGGTTCATGCCAGCACATGCCAGGAAAACAGTGACACCATAAGGCCAAATATGGGTGCGGCTTAGCTGACTAATTAGGTGTGTTGCTAGCTTGTTATGGACCGTGGATGGCGCGGGGAATGGGAGTCGAGAGGGACTGCCCTGGGAACTGCATGGCACAAGAGGGGGCCTGTGGGTGGGAGAATGGTGATTCGAGCCTGCCGGTGAAACCTCAGTGGGTTCGTACGTCTAGTAGCCCCTTTGTAAAGGCTATTTTGTGATCTCGTGGCCATACACCGATGGTTGTGTACTAGTATAATGGAGGTTTTGCAGTCACTGACGGGTGACGAAATCACGAACTTGTGGTAAAGTGGTGCCATCTCTGCAGAGTGTAAAACTATCATGATAGCCGTGCTTCCGGGCACAAGCACCTGGCCAACTCACATGATTAGAGGGAAAACTTGGAATGGATATTTGGTATGATTATGGTATGGTCATTGGGATTTGTTTTGGGACTGTTTTGAGTCATGAAAATGAGTTTGGTTTCGGTTATATGAATATGAGATGGTTATGAATGTTTATGAGTTTGAGATGAACTTGAGAAAGATTAATGGCAGAATGAGACTTGATAAGTGGTGAATTATGATGAGAAAATGTTGCTGAATTACTTGGTCATGTTGTGATAAGTTTCACTTAGAAATAGTTGCTGTTTTTAATCATGTTTGTGAAATAAAATTTTCTTACTGCAATGAGCCTTTTTATTTCCTAACTTGTTGTAAGCTACATGTCATACTTTTCCCCACTTGCTGAGTATGACATGTACTCACCCTTGTATTACCAAATATACATCAGCTACAGGAGAAGAGTGCTTCGAGTAACATGTGGAGTACTAGGCGTGCGCACTACTGTCAACATGCCTGTTGAGTTGAAGTTGGAGCCTGCTGTCTTAGCCATTTTCCGCTGTCGTTTAGAGTCTTCTGCTGCAAGAATAAGGAGACATTGAGTCATTGTAATAAAGTACTTAAACACTATTTATTCGTGGTTATATTCTGAATTCAGTTTGTGGATTACATGTGTATGTGTGATGAACATCCTGGGCAAACATATGCATTCACTTGGTTCTATTTTCGGAACCGGGTGTCACATTGAGGCTCTTGTGGTCGGCATATAGATGTATGAGGTTCCCGAGTAGGTAATGCATCCACGTCTTAAGTGTGAGTACCACGGAAGGTCGTTCTAAGTCATGAGTTGGATAGTTTTTCTCATGATTCCGTAGCTGCCGTGATCCATACATGACCACTCTTCTGTCTTGCATCAGCACACATCCTAGCCCAATGCCGGATGCATTGATGCTAGGTGATTCACACTCAATGTTCGATTAGCGTTCACCATATTAGGCACACACGAGCTAGACTTGCTAAGTAACAAATTTTCTTTGGAACCCTAGCATGAAAGCCTCTGTAGCTGGCTTATTTCAAGCTCTTTCATCGGCAACCATAGCAAACCGCCTCGGGCGCACAGTGAAATCACCCTTAGAGCCTCTCCCGAGCTATGGGGCAGTTAAATCGAGCTTCTACATGTCGCACTGATGCTCTAGGGCCGAAGAACCGATGGTTTAGCATAGAATTGAAGTGTTCTGAGCTTGTCGTGTAGCACCCCAAAACCTGTTAAGAGGAGAATTTAAAAATTTTTGGACATATTGCATGTGGTGCAGAAATTCAAATTCAAATTGGAATTCAAATTAAACTCAAAACAGAAAAGAAAAAGAAAAAGAAAAAAACAAACCTCCCAGGCCAGTGGGCCAAAACCCACCAGCCGGCCCACCTCACACCGCGCCAGCCCGCAGCCGCGCGCCCGCTTCCCTCTCACTGACATGCGGGGCCCGCCTGTCATCCCCGACCTCCCGCTCGGGCCGACCTCGGACTCTTCCGCGCGCGCACGCGATCATAACTGACCCGGATTTCCGTGCCCCTCAGCCCGACTTCCGGTCCCAGAAGACTCAAACTCGATCTAAACAAACCCGCCGCCCTCCCCCGGCTATATAAACACCGGCATCTTCCCGATTTTCACCCACGATCAGCCGTTTTTCCTTCCGGTGAGAACCCGAGTTTCTCCGGCCAATTTCGCTCGATCTTCGCTCGGGATTTCTGATCTAACGCGCTGATCTTGATCCACCGCCTCCGGGGAATCACGCAGGTGCAGAAAACTCGGTGGTTTGCGCTTCAAACACAGCGCCGACAAGCCTCACCATGAATTCACCTCGGACCTCGTCGCCGACCGCCTTCCAAGACCTCTGGGCTAAAGAAAACCCGCGAGAGGAGATCCCTGACCACCCCTCTACCGATCTATGCCATGAAATCCCAGTTTTAGGAAGAATTGACGAAGATCCGAAGTTTTCCGGCGAGATCGCCGCCTCCCGCCACCGCACGCCACCGGGCAGCGCCGCCCGCGCTCGATCAGAGTGACGTGGCCACTTGTGCGCCGTCTATTTTAAATCGCACGGTAGAATTTAAATCCCCGCGTACCGGTTCGACGTTATAATCTCAGCCGTCTGTTTTAAATCGGACGGTCCACGTCAGCCCCGCGTTATAACGGCCGGGTTCTTACGCGCTACCCCCTGGGGATCTCGGAAAATACGAGCTAGCCCCGGAAACTTCAGATCTAGCCCCTGGAACTTTAGAAATTCATGTAAATTCAATTAAAAATCAGTTTTAGCCCCTGGACTTAATAAAAATTAGGAAAACCCCTCTGTTATGTGTAGTTAGACCCCTGGAAATTTATGAAATAATATAATAGACCCTGTAGTGGGGTGAGTTTACCTTTTTAACCCTATGTGATATTAAATTTAGGAATTTGAATATGTGATTAGTATTTAAAATTTAAAAGATGGGACAAACACATTGTAAATTCAAATTTAAACTTTCCTAGCACTTGGAAAACTTTGGAGTGAGATAAAAATAGATTTTTGGCTGAAATGAATCTGTCTAATTGATTATTCACATTTATTAGTTATAGGGACACATTTTTAGGCTAGGAAATAATTCTGAAAATTAGTAAAATAAATGTAAAATAGTTCACATCAGAGGAGAAGTTCAAAATATATTATTTAATATTTTAGATCAGAACCTATTCTGTTTAGATAATGTGTCTTACTATTTTCATAATAAAGTTCACAACTAAGTATAGAAAATAAATCTTAAAATATAGGAAAATAGGTATGCATAACTAGAAAATGATAAATGAAATCTCCAAAACCCAAAGATTTCAGTTTAGGATTTGGTAGAAGATCTGAAAACCCATTTGGAGTAGGAAAATACCTTCGGTGCATACTTGGTAGCTAAGATGTGTATCAATTGAATATAAGGAATTTGTTTAAATTAGAAATTCATATATAGTGTGCAAACAATAAATCTGAATACAAAAGTAAGAAATCATATGCACATGTTTAAAAGTGCATGTAAGCCCAAAATCAACACACATAGAGTAACCACAACACATAGAAATGTGAATGACTTTCATAAATGTGAATGTGTGGTTTGTATGAAGTAAAAGTGTGAACTATGTCTTATGGATTGTTGTTTTCTTTTGCTATGTGTGATGGTATGAGTAGAACCTGCTCCAGAGCAAGTTTTTTCCTTTCCAAGATCAGGACTATCCATTCCCAGAGCAGCAGGAAGAAGGCAAGTGTCCTTGGCCACTTTGATCCTATGCTAGGATGTGTAGATAGAATTATTTGCATTGTCAATTGAAATAGGAAACCCATGATAGGAAGTTTCCCTAGAATTGCACTATCTTGTTTCCTTGTAGCTTGGGTTGGGATTTGTTTTATTATGTCATTCATTCATATTACTTATTCTTAGCCATGCTTAGAATGGGATAAGTGGGATATGATATCATCAACTTGTTTACCTTACTCTTGCATGAGACATTATGAGTTATGTAGTGGTAGGGATCGAGGCAAGTTGGATGATTTGGTTGGTGCTGGGTGCACGAGACTCGGGTTTGTATTTAGTACTTGCCTGGATCCTAAGGACCGGTTCATGGAGCATGTAACCTGGCTTTACCGTGCCAACCACATGCTGAGATGGGGCAGCTTGGCCAATTAATTAGGTGTATCCCCGGCGTAGTATGGGTGTGTTGGATGGTGCGGGGAATAGGTGTCAGCTGGACTACCGTATGAACCGCAAGGCTCAAGAGGGGGCCACTGCAGCGGGGTTGGAGCCTCTTGTATGCTGTTAGGGGTGAAACCTCAGTGGGCCCACGCTCGTCGGGAATCCCTTTGTAAAGGCTTCGTAGTGATCTCCTAGCTACACACCTGGGAAGTGTGAATGTGGTCCGTGTCCACTGGCATAATGGAGGTTCTTTTAGTCCACCCGGCAACGGGGGATGAAATCACTACATGTGGGTACAGTGGTGCAAACTCTGCAGAGTCAAAACTGTCATGACAGCCGTGCTCACGGTCAAGAGCGGCTTGGACTTATTCATGATTAGAGGATGATGGATTTGGAAGTTGAGGATGTTAAGCAGGAAGCTTGACATTGGATATGATGATTATGGTTACTTGATTTTGATGATGGGTTGGGAGATTTGGACCATTTCACCTGTGTAGAAATGTAGGTGCTTAATAAGCTGAGGTGGTAGGTATTAATTGCGTAGTGCTTTAACCATGAGTTCAATCCTCTCCTTGCTCTAGCCATGCATGACATAACTTTCCCATACTTGCTGAGTACCAATGGTACTCAACCTTGCATATTTGTTGGTTTAAATTGCTGCTCAGGTCAAGGGGATGATGTGGTGTTTAATGATCAAGACTTCAGTCCTGAAGAAGGTTTCTAGGTTCATGGAGTCCCCCGGGCAACGCCGGTGACGGAGCCCACAAGAATAATATTTCCGCTGCTGTTTTATTTACATATTATGAACTTATTATCGTCCATCGAGACGTATGCTATGTAAGACTTATTTATATTCGACATCTGTCTTGTAATAAATTATGCTTAACTATTTGTCATCACATGTATGAGAAAATGATCCTGGCATACATGTGATATTCACTCGGTTGTTCTTCGGAGAAACCGGGTGTGACATGCCGGAACCCTAGATTACGCTGTCACCGCCGGGCGCCTACTTCCGGCCATCGCAGGCGGCCGGCGACCTCACAAACAGGTTCAGCAGGCCGGACAAGGGGGGACGGCAAAAATTGGATGGGGAGTTGGCCGGGAAGTCCATTCCGGTGACCCTCGCCGGAGGGCACCGCCGCTCGGGCGCGGTTGGCGCGAGGAAGGGGAAGGTACTGTGCATGGGACCCACGTGCAATGTTTTAAACATTTCCCCGATTTTCAGTTTTGAATTCAAACTTCAAACACACACAACTTTGGCTAGAAGTGTCCAAATCGATGAACAAAATTTTGTTGGATTCAGCTCTCTGAGTAATTTCCAGCAAAACAAGTTTCACTCCATGAAAACCCTTATTTCTCCAGAATTAATTCTCCAAAATTTAAATTGTTGAGAATTTTAACTGGAGATCCCTTTGGTGGAAAATTCTGAAATTTGGCAAGGCTGTTTATTGTAATATCCCTGAGTCACCATAAAAATTTCAGATCCATCCGATCTAATTTATCCACCTAATGGTGTGATTAATTAAACTGGTCCAGAAAAAAAGAAAAATGTCCAGAAACATTTTCAGATTTTCTCTGAGCTTGTTTAGCTCATATCTATTGCTAGGGTTCTTCAAATTAGGTGAAACCAATTCCATTAGAACACTTTAAAAATCTAGTTTCCAGAAAGTCATGGCTTGTTCCATGATAATCCCTACAAAACTATAAGAGCTCTAATTATGGCCAAATACACATTTATTTGTGCCAGGCTCAAATGAGCTTTGCTTCAGATGAAATTTGGCCAAGTCTCTGTTTAGGTTATTACAAAACCACAGTAAAAATTTCAGAGTCAAAAGGGCTGTCTAGCTATACTTATAGCCTTCACCATCTCAATCCAATATGATTGCATTCAAATTTGACACACATCGTATGTTTATTTCGTGTAGTCGCTAAACTCGAAGAAGACCCGGAGGTTCTGAACTTTATTACTCCGGAAGAACAATTAGCTAACGATCAGCAGCAAGGCAAGCTCCGGGTTGCATTAACGTATCTAAAAGTCTTATGTGTTGATCACTTACTTTATGTAATTCCTACAAATGTGCATTAGAGTCTTGATTGGAAATCCAAATGCATAGCCAAGAGGAACCAGAAGTTTTGGGCTTAGGATTCAAGCCTCGAGTAGCCACTGCAATGCTAAAATGGTATAGGATTTGGTACAAGTCATGTAGTTGGAACTACTCACGAGAATAGGCTAGAGGCACACTACAAGGTTAGAGATAGACAATGAATCACATGGCAAGAAAATGAGACCAAGCGGAGAGTAAGGGCAGCAGGACTTTGGGGCCTGGGTGCCATAGCTCTGCTTGTGTCGATTGAGGACCGAGCCGTGTGCGGGCCGGTTGAACATGCTAGAACAGTACCAAAGATCTACCAAATATATGGGAACCAGAAAACCGATGTAATTCGGGTAGCAATCTGTTGAGGCATTGCTTGTCGTCCATAGAGTAGGTTGAGAGCAGCGAGGTGTCAATCGGCTAGCGAGCACCGAGGATGCTCCACGTAGAGACCTCCTGCTTGGGACGAGAGGACCGGTTCAACACTTGGCTAACAGATGAAAGGTTGTTGCGTACGACGTCCGTGATGGTTGCTGTAGGCAGCATCGAGTACATGCGTATGTGACGGGTTATTCAGGTAACCCTGCAGGTGTAAATCGATTATAATCGCCATCCCTCGCGGTCAGTGAGTACCACTTGTTCACTGTACCATGACGTAGAAAGAACAGGCTAGTTGTCATGATAAAATGTTGCTGGTTGAAAACTTTACATTGTTTGTTAATGAAATGGTTTAGTTTAAAGCCAATTAAATTTCTTTTCAATCTAAGGCAAAACACATAAGAGAATTGTGTTTCTTGTTTGATTGCGGATTTGTTATGCATCTTAGCACAAGGTTCCCCCACTAACTTGAGGCTAAAACATAAAAGTAAGAGTCAACTAATTAGGCGTGTCTTTTGCAACATACTTTCCTATTATACACTGCAAGCCCAGCATGTAGAGTTTCATGCTTCGGTGATACGGGTCAGTCTTGCTGGGCCATCATGCTCACTGCTTGTGTTTGAAGCGTTTGCAGGGTGCTATGACGAGGAGGCTCCCGAGGAGGAGACGGACACTCAAGAGGGAACCACCGTCGAGTGGGAGTCGTGCACGCCGCGGTCTTAGTGTATGCTTGTGTGCTAGTGGGATCATGTTCATGGGCTGAACGTGAGACCTTTTGCTTACGCCCGCGAGCGTAGACTTAACAATATTTTGATTTAACTATGTTCACGGTACACTCAACCGATGTCGTACGGGACAACCATTCACCCAACAGCCCAAACATCGAACCGGTCGCACCGAAACGAGCAGGAGATTCCCTACATGGAACATCTTTCTATGCCCGTTAGCAGATTTCCTCCTTGCTACCCTCAACCTACACCTATAAATCGGTGTGCTATGCCTCGACGCCTGGAGGTTTAGGTTATATCAGTTTATTGGAACCCCATATATCCGATATGCCTTCGGTACATTCAAACTTGTTCAACTGGGCCGCACACGGATCAGTACTCAATTGACCAGGACAGGGCTACGCACACAAGACCTGCTCTTGCTGCATCCTAGCCCCTGCCTAGTCTCATATTTCTTACTAAAGTTGTCTCACAACTCGAACCAATCCCGTATGTGGTGTATCCTATACTCGCGAGTAGATTCCAACTACTCGACTTGTACCGAAGTCTCTAAACATTAAACAAAGTATGATCTTATCGAGGAATTAGACACGACCCTCACTCTCTTTGGAATAATCTGGTTATGCAATTAGAGTTTCATCCATCCTAAACTTAAAGCACATACATACCTCAAACTAAGTGAATATAAAGTAAAACTTGATAAACTTTGTTAAAATGCAAACCGAGGATTGCGTTGTTGCTGTTGGTCAGAGTTTAGTGTCTCCTTCGGAGGTATGAAGTCCAAAATCTCCGGGGTTTCCTCACGTTCAGTGAATACAAATAATCAATTTAACGATATGTCAATTTAAATGAAAATGTGTTCAAATTATCATATAAAGACCATAACTATAGATAGACCTTCCTTTTGGCTCTGAAATCTTTACTATGGCTTGGTAAGAACCTAACCAGAGACTTGACCAAATTTCATTTGATACAAAGCTCATTTGAGCTCTGCACAAATAAAAGTCTAAATGGTCATTACTAGAGCTTCTAAGGATTTTCAGGGATTTTAATGGATCAAACCATTACTTTCTGGAAACTAGAGTTTGATATGGTTCTAATGGAGTTGGTTTCATATAATTTGAAGAAGCGTAGAGAAAGTTATGCCCTAAGCAAGATTTAAGAAAATTCTGAAAAATGTTTCTGTACATTTTTCTATTTTCTCAGGGCAGTTAACTTAAGCACACCATTAGGGGGACTAAATGAACTTGGATGGATCTGAATTTTTTCCTGTGACTCTAGGATTTTCAAATGAACATCCTAGCCAAATTTCAGAATTTTCCATAAAGGAAATCTCCAGATAAAATTCCCAACATTTTAAATTTTAGGGAATTCATTCTAGAAAAGAATTGATTTCATGGAATGAAACTTGTTTTGCTGGAAATTACTCAGAGAGCTGAATCCAACAAAATTTAGTTCACTAAATTTGGACACTTCTACACAAAGTTATGAATTCCTAAAGCTTGGGCTGATTCCTGATCTATTTTCCTGAAAAAATCCCTTCCCGCGCCTAACAGAGACTGACAGCGGCGCCGGGCGTTAAATTTAAACTAACACATGCACGCTTAGCTCGGTGACTGATGCGTGGAACCGCGGCTTTCTTCTTCCTCGTGACGCCGCGGCTCCGAGCCGCCGGAGCACCGGCGATGTCGTCGTTCCCGGCGACCTAGCTCGCCGGCGACGGTGAAACTCGCCGCCCCCACCTAACTTTGGATGCTGAGCATGATGGACACCTCGCTGTCACCGGCTAACCGCCGTAGCTCGCCGGCAATGAACGCTATGTCACTGTGCCTCATCGGCAACGTGTTCCCATCATTCCGACCACCCCCTTCACGCGCTAACCGCGTCACCACGTTCAGGGCAGCTTCGGGAAGCTCGGCATGACCTCGGTTTGGACCCAAACAGCTGGCAAACCGGACCGCACCGGTGACCCCCTCTTCCGCCAAACTGTTCCTCGTTAAAACTAGGGTTCCGGTGGGTCTTTCTCGTTGGTTCTCGATCGAGGAGAAGCGCAAGGATCTCTAGAACGTGTGTGCGCTGCAGCTCGAGCGGCGGTTGCCTCTGTGCAACGAATTTCGCTATTGACCGAGTTCTAACCCTAACACACTCCGAGGAAAGAAAATAGAAATTCTCGCTCTACACCGCATGAAACGGAGCACGGCTTTCTCCTACAGCTTCAGCACAAGCAAGCACATCTTTTCTTCTCTGGTGGCAGTGCGTGAATCAGCCGGGATCGGCTGGTCACCAGTGGACAGAGATAGGCGGAAGGAAACTTGGGAGCGGGAGCAACGAATGGCGCGGTGTGAGCTGTTTTTCACCCTGGAACGAAGAGAACGTCGACGCAGCGCATGTGCTGGACTTTGAGCCGATGTTTTTCACCGTGAGGTGGAGTTCCCCGAGCGAGCTGGCTGCACGCGATTGCTCGGCAGTCCCCCGTGAGAACTTCTCTCTGTTTGAGTCAGTTCAGTGTGAATTCAGTCACTGACAAGTGGGTGCCATCTCCAGTAATTTTTTTTATTTTTGATCACGGATATTTTCTCAGCTACTCCACATTAATTTGTAGACTTAGTCACCAAGTCTTGAGTTGAATTTGAATTCCTCGAATTTGAGCTGGGTTAGCTAAATTTGATTCACACATGAATTTGAATTTCAAATTTAGTTTTGAATTAATTCAAATATAGCTCCCGACAAGATGAACTCCAATGAGGATGAAAATTTGTGGACTAACTCAGAAAAATGTGCTGAGTTTGAAGTGAAGTCACCTTTTGAATCCAAGTGATGAAAGTAGATGCAATTTGAATTTGCATTCAAATTAGCCCTTTTTGCAATTGTATCCAAAAGTGCCTTGAAAGAGTTTGAACTTGCATGAAAATTGGCATGAGCACTCCTAAGAATGTTTAGGGCCTCATGGTGAGCTCATCCTATAATGTTTATATGTGTGAGATCCTACTTTTGGATTTGTGAGTTCTTCCTCTAATCAACCTATTGATGGTCGTTAGTTGCTCTTCATATGTGTTCATGAGCTATACACAAAATGAGCTTCTTTGTGGTGATATGATGAACACTCTAGCAAGTAAAATCTTGGGCTTTTACATCCCTCCCCCCTTAAAAGAATCTCATCCTGATATTACAAGAAAAAGAGACGAAGATGTAAGAGGAATTACCCGTGATGAGATGCCATGAAATACTGGTAGTTTGAGTGAAGGAAATCTTCACTCTCCCACGTGGCTTCCTCAGCGGTGTGGTTGCTCCATAAGATCTTGTAGAACCACAGCATTCGGTTACGTGTGGTCCGAGCCTTGTCATCAATAATTTCCACCGGATATTCAGCATAGGTTAAATCTGGTTGCAACTCGCGCCAATGTCTTCAGTGGGAACAGCAGCTGTATACTTTAGACATTTCCGGAGTTGTGAGACATGGAAAACGTCATGAACACCAGCGAGAGATGCTGGCAGTTCCAGTCTATACGCCACTGGTCCGCACTTCTTGGTTACAGCATAGGGTCCAATAAATCGGGGAGCGAGTTTCCTTTACGCCAAATCGGTGGACGCCTTTCATCGGAGACACACTGAGGTAAACGTGTTCCCCGACGTCGAAGTGCAGCGGCCTACGTCTCTTATCAGCGTAACTTTTCTGTCGGAATTGAGCGGCTTTCAAGTTTGCTTGAATAACCCGAACTCGCTCTTCGGCGCTCTTCACTAGATCAATCCCGAACGTGACCCTTTCACCGGATTCGCACCAATTTAATGTGGTGCGGCATTTGCGACCATAGAGAGCCTCGTAGGGCGCCATCTTGATACTCGCTTGATAGCCGTTGTTATACGAGAATTCCGCCAACGGTAGATGATCATCCCAATTGTTACCGTGGTGGATGGCACACTCTCTCAGCATGTGTCCTAACACTTGATTCACCCTCTCAGTTTGTCCATCGGTCTGAGGGTGATATGCAGAGCTTCTAATCAGTTTGGTACCCAAAGAAGCGTGTAACTGCTCCGAGAAACGAGCCACAAGCAGTGCACCTCAATCGGAGATTATGGTCTTGTGTACCCGTGCAAGCACAAGATTTTTGCAATGTACAACTCCGCATACTTGCTAGCATAGTAATTGGTATGCACCAGAATGAAGTGAGCCGACTTAGTTAACCGGTCAACGATTACCCAAATGGAATCATGCTTGTTAAAAGTCATGGGTAATCCCACAGTAAAATCCATGCTCACATCTTCCCACTTCCATGCTGGAATTTTCAGGGGTTGCAACAGCCCTGATTTTCTCATGTGATCCGCCTTCACTCGTCTACACATATCACACTCGGATACGTATTTTGCAATTTCCCGCTTCATCCGTGTACACCAAAATTTACTCTTCAAATCTTGGTACATGTTGTTGCTGCCCGGATGAATGGAGAACTTAGACAAGTGAGCTTCATCAAGAATCTTCTTTCTCAGCTCCATATTCCGGGGTACGACTATGTGGTCCTTGAACCACAGCCTCCCCTCTCCATCCTTTTGGAAACATTTGATGTCACCGCTGTCTATCCGTTTCCGGGGATGTGCCATGCCTTTGTACATCTTCTGAGCTGCAATAATATCCTCCCTAATGGTAGGGATGATAGCAAGGTTGTAGAGTGATCCATATAAAAACCAGGTATAAACTCGGTTCTTCCTCTTCCATCGGTGTAATGGTGAGGTTATGGACATGTGATTTCAGTGGGGACGCTGCCCCGACAGTCCAAGAATCGCATTTGGTGGTGCCATGCGATGTGGCACCCAACAGCATACGTCCAAAAAACACACATACACAACAATATATGTCTTTAATACATATTATTGTCACATTTTACAAATAATTTACAAGTGTACCTAGCAGCGGAAGATAAGAATACACTCACGGACTATAGCCTACGCTAAGCAAAATGAAGCCATCCTGCCCGTGGATGCTTCACACTAGCACCACATCAAAAACCCGGCGGCGTGCAGGGTTCCAAAGTGAGACTCACACCCCTCATTTGGTGCTGCCCCACTCGGATCTCCCTTCCTTCCTAACGTTGCCTTATGCAATGTTACCTGGAAAACAATGGATTAACAAACCGTGAGCTTATGCTCAGCAAGACTTAACCGAAAACCTACACATGGAACTCTAGATGCTGAAAATAGAGGGCTGAATAGAGAAGTTTGCATAAATGATGAACTTGAGCTAACAGAGAGTCCTTACTTCTAGTTTTAAGCACCTTTCATAACCCTCACACAATTTACATTGTGAATCCACAGTCAAACAAGAAACGCTTCATCTCGTTGCCACTTGCCAAAGGAGAAAGTAAATTTAGTGTGCTACCCTAGACCCATATATACCTTGCGCCATCAACGCCGAGACTCCATAATCAAACAAGAAATGCTTTGTCTCTTTGCTACTAGCCCAAGGTAGAAAGTAAATTTAGTGAAGGGGTTGATCATCTCTCATTTCCAATATCAGGATTACTCAAGAAGCATATTAACTTTTTCCCCAGTTTCTTACTACTTCACGACTCGGTGTACAAGTATGCTCACTATTGCAAGTGACGGTGATTCGAATCAAAAACACCTGGCTGACACGACACATACGCCCGTCCGAGACCGGTGATCAACCAATCCCCTCAACGTCGTATGTGGCAACCTTTCACACGACACCCAAATATCAAACTGGTCCCACCGACTTGGAGTAAGTCTCACTACAGCAAACCCTCGTAGAGCTGACTTCTCTCTCCTTTCAGCATCTGCATAAGACAATGGGGATTGCCTCTACACCCAGGTTAACATGTTACATCGGTTTCCTGGGTCCCATATTGCCAGTATACATCTGGTGCACAACTCAAACTTGTCCAGCGGTGCCGCACACGAGAACGGGCCTTAATCGACTCAGACAGAAACTAGGTTCACAGGACCACATCCTTGAGCCTTCCATCCATACTGCCCGGTCTCCATTCCCCCATTAAGTGGATCAATTCCCAACTCATCCGATTGATCCCCCTTAATCCCGGTTCATGAGTAGGAAACGGCATACTCGAATTATGCCTCTTTTAATCCACTTTTCTTAACTTGATCACAGCAGTTATAATTAAGTAAAAAACTACTCTAAATCAAACTCCAGGGATTTATTGGGTTATGCATGTGGAGTGTCATACAAACTAGACTTAGTGCAATAATCAAAATGGTAGACATTATAAAGTGAATACAAATAGAAGCTTATATGTTTTGATGCAAAACCGGGGCTTGCCTTAGGGTTGATCCTGACTAGAGTTTCTGTCAATAGAAGCAAGTCAGTGGCCTCCGAAGTCTTCGCGAGATGTTTTGCTATCGAAATGATCAAATAAACGAACTGTGTCATATTATGAAATAATGTGCCATATCAAACTACAGAAACAAACTATATGCAAACAGAGGATTCTATGGTTGAATTTTTTACAGGAACTTTCTAATATCATAATAGGAGTATGGTAAAATTTTCAGAAACTTTTGATGAAGGTGATGGCCACAAGAATTCTTGGAACCTTTAATCTTCAATGATTTATAGGAATTTAAATAAACTTGGTCATATGGAGAAATTTAATATCGTAATAGGTCTGGACCTATGGTTCCCGGGAAAATTTGTTTCAGATTTTTCTAAGTCTTCTGCTTGCTAGAATAGCTTGTTGAAGTTTATTTTATTTTTCTGGAAATTTGCTTCTGTGATTTTCAGCCCATTTAAATAACCCTGAGAAAACCTACTGATTAAGCCTTCTTAATCATCTCCAAAAATCCTAAGATTTTTACTGGAGCCCAGTAACTATGAAAAAAATTTGCTGCCAAAAATTGGGAATTATTCATGATGAATTGTTTCTGGAATTAATCCCTAAAGGATTTAGTAAAAACAATTCTACAGAAAGTCCAAGCATTTTCATAGCAAGCAATTTGTTTCTCTGCGAAGTACTCCTTCTGAGGAATCCAAGAAAATTTGTCTCACTAATTTTGGAGTTTTCTACACAGAGTTATGGATTTTCCAAGTTTGAACAACTCTCTGTTTTTATTCTACATAGAGCAATTTAAATTTGGGGCCCACGGATCAGTTGTTTCTTCAACCTCCCGCCAGATAGCGCGTGTGCACGGCAGTGCAGATCGTGGCGCACCCCGTTCTCCCTCATTTCTCCACCGTTTTTGCTCCGGTTTTGCCCTACACAACCCTTGGAACGTGGCGCAGCTGCCGGGCAAGGTCTCACCGCTTGAAAACGGCCGGAAACGGGTTGGCACCGACGGTGGCGCTCGGCGGCATGGCATCGACGCGTTCCGGCGTGTCCCAAGCCGATTTCAACAGTCCAAGCTGTCGTACAGCACCCCTAAAGCTCGTGGAACATGGAACACAAACCAATTCTTGCAGCACACAGTGGGAAGATGGTGGTCACCGGAGGAGCGATCCGTTTTTGCCGCCGGCGGCGAATTGTCGTCGCCCGGGGCATGTGGTGGACGGATGCTTCGGTGTTTGGCATGGAGGGTCGCTTGGATGGCTAGTAGCTTCGGTTTGAGCCATAGAAAGTACGATCAGATGTGTGGAGAGAATTTCCCGCTTTCGGTTCTGGCGGTTCTTCACGTACACCGGCGCAAAAATCCAAATTCCGGCAAGCCGGCGACGGGGAAGAGCAAGGGGCTTGGGGATGATGAGCTAGACAGCCGTGCTAACCTCTGTGTGCATTTGCTCAGACCAGAGCCGTTTGGAGTAGCCCCGACTTCGAGTAGAAGCAACGTGCGGCGTGGCTCTGTTTTGCGGAAGAAGAATGTGATGGCGCCGATCGAAGAAGTCCAGGCACGAGTTGAAATCGTGTGGAAGATGTTGAGGAGACTCCGGCGCATCTTCTGGGTTGTTCAACCAGGTGCCACCGTGGCCGGAAGGTGATCGATGCTGAGGCAGCCGGGGGCGGCACCGAGGGAGGTTTTTCTCTACTGAGTGTGCGATGGAGCGAGGTCCTGTGAATTTGTTCGTGTGAGCAGAGGAAGAGGCATCTCATTTGTGCACCCGTGATACTTAGCAGGCAGCTGAAACTTGAAGGAACCGACATCCGGGAGCAAAGCACAAGCAGCTCGCTGGAGTCTCGGTGGCACATGCAGCCTCTCGGTGGCAAGCTCCCACAGAAGCGAAAATCCATTAGCTGCCTTTGTTCCAATGACAGGTGGGCCCTCTCCAAACAATAGTGGCTCCAACATTCAAATGAGTGTTTAAATTCAAATATGCGGCTAATTCAAACTGCAGAATTCATAAAGTTGTACTCTTATGAATTATTGCAATCTACTGTGCTATCCTAATTTTGAATTTGATTTCTCCACACGTTTCTACTCCCAAAGCACAGTAGAGTCCTAATTCAAATTTTGCAAAAATTTCCGAAGGACAAATTTGAATACAGTGGCTATTTCACATCCTATGTTTCACCTTCTTGGTGCTGAACTTTCTTTACAATAGTCTAGCCTTTATTTTATATGGCAAAATTTCGAATTTGCAAACCAATTTAGGAGGAGCATACCCTGCTGATTTGAATTCCACAGAAACACCAGCGAGGCTCAACTTGGGGATTTTACAATCCTCCCTCCTTAAAAGAATCTCATCCTGAGATTAGTAAAAAAACGAGATGGAGAAGAATGTTACCGGTGATAGTTCGATAACAGTTCCGGGAAATTTATCCGAATAAAAATCCTCGATTTCCCATGTAACCTTGACGTCGGTGTGGTTATTCCACAAAACCTTGTAGAACCGCAACGATCGACGCCTCATTTCATGAGTCTTTGCGTTGAGGATTTGTACAAGTTTCTTGCTGTAGGTGAGATCCGGTTTAAGGTTTCCATACCTCCTGAAAGAACCTCCGTCGGCTCATTCAAACATTTCCTTATTTGTGATACATGGAAGATGTTAGGTATGCCCGGCAATGATGTAGGTAGCTCCAAACGGTATGCTCCCGATTCACATCTTTCCGTAATGAGGAACTGGACCAACAACACGAGAAGCTAACTTTCCCTTGACTCCGAGTCGATGATTTCCTTTCATCGGGGATACCCAGAGAGAGACTTGATCTCTGACTTCCAAAATACAAGGTTTGGTATTAACTAATTAACTCGTTGAAGTTACTCCGAATTACCAAGGTTAGTTTCCCCCTTACTTAGCATGGAGGCTACGAATAAGCCATTCGCATGCTCGTGCCTCTGGGTTCACGTAGTCAGGCGCATATGGTACCAATGCTCGTGGCATCCCTCCCTCCTTGTTTCCAGACTAGAAACTTCTCGAGCTTCCCCTGGATTATTCCGGAATGAACATGCTAAGCAAGGCATGTCTTTTGGTATTACGTCCACGTGAGCTGATGTCCATCTCGTAGGGATGCAAGCTGATTCGCCCACCAGATACTGGCGGAACTGTGAAGTTGTTGCGCCACGTACAGTACTTTCTGATGTTCGATGCATTGAAGCAACTTGAACTTAAACTCGATGGTACGGATCTAGTTATCCGCCACCAGAGGATCCTCGGCCTCTAGAAAGACCGCTGGTTGAGTCGCCATGAACTCAAAGTATGAGCTCGTTTGAGGTGGGCGAAAGCCTTCGTCTTGACATCCCTCTTGAAGGTTTGTTGATGGTTTGAAACTTCACTGTCCTAATCTTGACATGGACAACCCATACTTGTCTAGATTAACTGGGTCCTTAAAAACTTAGTGTAGTACTTCCCCAACACGAATCAAGGTGTTTGGTGATATTAAACAATGAATCAGTAATCTCAGCTCAAATTGGCATTTTAACCATTTAATCAAAAACTAAATTCTTTGCATGAACATAAGAGTAGCCTACAAGTCAAATCCACTTATGTTATCAACATAGCAAAGACCCACTACATATGGTAACCATAGGGGTTTCAAAGTCACCATATAATCTCTTAAGATTGTGCTCAAAGATTGTCACGAGGTTGAGCAATCAATCGGTAAGCCCCGCGATTAGAAATTTGTTTAGTTCTAACAATTACTGTACTCAGAGCTAAATAAGTCATGGATGAAAGTTCAGAAAGATACAAGAGATGTTGAATAATTAGTTTCCCTTGTATTACTCAAGGATGTAGAATCAAATAACTTGATCAATATTAAAAGGATGTAATAAAATCAAAGTTAGTAGACCCCACTTAATGGTTTGAAGGGAGGTACACAATCTTGCTCAGTATTTTGGTAATTTATATGCTGTCTCATTATTTATGATGCATAATGATGCTGCACATGTGATATGGTGCAATGCATATGCACATGGTATGGTGCAAAATGGTGCATATGTATGGTGCAAAATGGTGTATATGTATGGTGCAACATGGTGCATATGTATGGTGCAACATGGTGCATATGTATAATGCATCATCTTTTATAGTTTGAGCAAGAGTTAGTACAACAATTCAAACACGATTAAGAATCATCTTTGACTTTGCAAGGTACAAATAACTTGGTCATGAAAGGTGCTAAACAAGGACTGCCACTTCCATGTTGTGACCAAGTTCAATGGAATTATGTCAACATGTTTGACATGATGGTTGGGGAATATTCCATGAAAACTTAGCTCCTATACGTTGGCTTCACCCTCTCCTTTTTTTTTCTAAGTCTTCACTTAACCTTTCAGGGTGGGGAATGAACTACCAATCCTAGCACCCAGTTAGGACATCATCATAGTAGGGTTGAGGTTACTAGACTTGTCACAATTTGTGACTGGCTAAATCTTCTTCTCTTCAGTCTTGCGATTATGGTGAGCATTTGTGGGTGTGTGATAAATACATTGAAGCTACATCTTTCTTGATGATGACGGATCTTGGACTTAAACTTTGATTATTTGAAGGTGTAATTCCCTCTTGTCTCTTGGTGATGTCATACTTTGGTGTATAACAAATGGGTGATCCATGCTTTGGTTTACTTGGATGCACTCCTCCCCCGTTAAGTTCCAATGTAGAAGATTAAGAACTTAATCCATCTTATACTTGTGGGAAGGTGATGCACACAATAACCTTTTAGAGTGGACACTACACAGGTTTTTGTAACCGACCAGAGTGGTGGTGCGGTGGTCGGTCTTCATTACTACGGATGGTCTTGTACATGAAAATTTTCCGATATTGAAGTCGAAGCTGAGATATATAAAGAACACTCGGAACTTGTTATGGACTTCTGAGAGTAAGAAGAAAACACTCATAATCCCAACAAGTTATCAGGTGCTTGACCAATCAGTTTCCCTACAACTCGGTTCACAACTGACCGGTCTGCACTAAAAATTCCATAGCAGCAGAATTAAGACCAGAAGAGGATACCAAAGTTCTGGATCACTTCAGTATCTTTCCAACGGTTATTTATGTGTCTCCATATCAGTTCAGGTTCAACAGATATGAAGTTTGAAAGTCTATAGAAATTCAGGGAGAATTTCAGCAGTACCCCACCGAGAGGTACCGACTGATTCAACTTTTTCATAAAGTTCCGAACCCAGTTTGTCACAACTCACAACTACAAAGTTGTAGCCGGACTCACCAGATTTCCAGAAATATATCACACAACCTTTGGTAAAATTTATACCGGCAGTGATGATTCAAAACAGAAAGGTACCGAAATTGGACCAGCTTCTGTTCTATTGTTTTACATCCTAATTTAACTTGTGAATCTTTTGTGGGAGTGAACAGAAAAGTTGAAAAATACTTCCATATATTTCCGACAAGTGTTTATGTGCCTTCAACTAAGTTCTAGATTGAAAGTTATGAGCTTTTAGAGTTGACAGAAATTCCTGAAGAATCTCAGCAGCACCTCCCCTGTAAGTTCTTACTTTGGGTCAACCTTTCCATACAGTTAGAAACGTATATGGACCAAACTCATAATTACAAAATTGGAGCATCATTCATAATATTTCCAGAATTGTATGATTTCAAAATTTACAATTTCTTTACAGGATGTTATCCGCAAAATTCCAATCAGTACAGAAACTATATACAGACTTTGGTACTCTGGACAGTTTCACTTGTGCTGCGAATTTCACCCTTTTACAGGAGGATTCTGCCCTGAGGTTGAACATAAACATTGTAAAGAACTTCCCAAGATTTTCAAAATGTACTTATATGACCTCTTTTCATTCCTGGATCAAATATATGATGGATCAAAGTTAACAGAATTTCTGGCAGGATTTTGACAGAACCTCCGCAGAGGTACCTAGTTTCAATCCACAATTCCAGTTAATTAATCTCCAGTTTTGGAAAAACATTGAATTACAAAGTTGTATAATATCTCATGCACTTTCCATAAATGTATCACAATACCCTTAGAGATTTTTCCACCGAGAGTTATGGTGGAATTACAGAGACTCTGTTTCGGTTGTATGCATTTGTAGCAGTTTTTGGTTTCTAAGGTTTTTGACCAACTTTAAGTGTGTTTATGTCCTGGAGGTTTATAGAAAAGATTTAGAGGACTTCTTCACCTTTCCAAAACTGTATCACACCCTACCATTGGTCATTTCTACATTGAGTAACACCCTATGTAAGTTTCAGAAAAAATACTGCCAAATCAGGGGACTCTGTTTTTGGGTCTCTCTACACTCACATATGCTTGAGTTGGTTTCTAAACAAGTTTTAACTACTTCATTTGAACTGTCTTCATTCAAGGGTTACCGAATCTTCTGATTTATGAGACGAGTGAGATGTTGATGCAATTTTCATGATAATGCCAATACTATGTTCCTCACACAAGTAGAAAATCCTAACCGGATTACTTCCGACATATACGTTCTATTAGTGGCACTAGAATCGTTCACTTGCAAACGTGTTCTACTCGTAATACTGATACGTGGTTAGTGTACCTGCAGAAAACCACTCAATAATGATGCACACATAGGGTTGTCATTCCAGGCAGGTCCATATCATAATAAAAACATACACCCCGTATCATTTCCATATGGGCCGTCCTTGAGTCAAGTCACGTCTCAAGGTACATGGTCGCGTTTTCACACCACACGACGGGAAACCCAAGTAGAGAGCGAAAGGGTCATCACGATTGGGAATTTTATCAACCCAACGGATACCACCTACTGCCCTGCAGGGCACGCCAATGGCGAGCGCTTCGTATGTCCTCCTAGGCTATTTCCACAAGAACACACTATCGTGTTACCGACCACACGATGGAGTTTCCACTTTCTTGCCTAATGCGTGCCAGGGACCAGCGTTTCATATGAACTCAGGAACATGAAGAGTTCAAGAGCTTCATATTGATGTCTCACACCAAGTTGTGAGACCTATACCCTGAACCACTTTCCTCGTCAGGGGAGCTAACCGAAATTCATCCGCTTTCGGTGGCGTACCTTACCTCTTACCTGGTCGGCGGTGCGTCATTACAGAATAGAGTAACAATTATGTTAGTTTGCCACCACACATCACTTATGCTACTAATAGACCTTATGTGGGCCTAGTACTGATTCCTCACTCGTAGACTCTAAGTTTTGAAAATATGTCTTTTCAGGTGCGCTATTCCCAATGCGGCTCTGATACCACACTTGTGGGGACGCCGCCCCAGCAGTCCAGGAATTGCATTGGGTGGTGTCGTGCGATGCGGCACCCAACAGCACACGTCCGAAAAATACACATACACAACAATATATGTAACACCCTCAAATTCATTTCCATGCATTACATACATTTTTCATATAGAGAAGCATTGTAAAAGAAGTAGAAATGGAGAAAGAACCCTAGAAATGGAGAAAGATCTATAGAAATAGAAAAAGAACTATAGGAATGGACAAAGAACCATAGAAATGGAGAAAAGAACCATAGAAATGGAGAAAGAACCATAGAAATGGAGGAAGGGACCATAGAAATGGAGAAAGAACCATAGAAATGGAGGAAGGAACCATAGAAATGGAGGAAAAACCACAGAAATGGAGAAGGGAATATAGAAATGGAGAATGGGGCATAGAAATGGCGAAGGGCAATGTAGAAATGGAGAATGGGACATAGAAATGGAGAGGGGAATGTAGAAATGGAGAATGGGACATAGAAATGGAGAGGGGAATGTAGAACTGGAGAATGGGACATAGAAATGGAGGGGGAATGTAGAAATGGAGCAAGTGACATAGAAATGGTGAGCAATGGGAAAAAGATAGCTGAAATGAGCCATTCCCAAAATTCCCAAAATTTCCCCCAAAATTTCTAAATTCCTCAATTCCCAAAAAAGGGAATTTTCCCCACATTTTGGGGATAAAATCCCCAAGGCTGCCGCACCACAAGAGATAAGTTTGTTAAGATCCAAAAAAAATGAATAGGACTCTTATTTGAGCTCCAATTAGAGTAGGACTCTCCTTTTCCCCCTTATAAATATAACCCCCACCCCCTTGGCTGACCCCTCTCTCTTTTGGTCTTCCACCCATGCTGCCAAGCCCCCTTCCTTGCTGCCAAGTTGCCAAGTTTCCCCCCTTGCCGGAATTTGGCCGCCGTCGCCGGAGAAGAAGCCCGGCGATCTGTCCTGCCCTAATCTTCCATAGAAAAATTCCCCACTGCTGCCATTGCGAGGAGGAAGTCCCTGCAACCAAAAGGATGCGAGGTAGGTCTCCATTACCCATCTTACAACGTCGCCGCTGTTTCTACGCATCCGTTTTCTTCGCCCCTTTAAGCAGAAATTTTTTCGTGTGGACAGATCGTGTTTTGATCGATTTTTTGGGTAAAGTGGTGCCACCTCTGCAGAGTGTAAAACTATCATGATATCAGTGCTTCCGGTCACAAGCACCTGACCAATTCACATGACTAGAGGGAAAACATGGGATGGATATTTTGGGACTCTTTTGAGTCATGACATTGAGTTGGATTTCGGTTATATGAATATGAGATGGTTATGAATATTTATGAGCATGAGATGAACTTGAGAAAGATTAATGGCTGATTGAGACTTGATAAATGGTGAATTATGGGGAAAGAATAATGATGAAAGAATGTTGCTGATTACTTGGTTATATTGGGATTTAATACATCTAGACTTGGTTGTTGTTTTTACCATGTTTGTGAAATAAAATTTGCTTGCTGCAATGAGCCTTTTTATTCTCTACCTTGTTGAAAACTACATGTCATACTTTTCCCGCACTTGCTGAGTACGACATGTACTCACCCTTGCATTATCACATAAACATCAGCAACAGGAGAAGAGTACTTCGAGGACCATGTGGAGTACTAGGCGTGCGAACTACCGTCAACATGCCTGTGGAGTTGAAGTTGGAGCCTGCTGCCTTTATTGATATTCCACTGTCGTTTAGAGTCTTCCGCTGTAATAATAAGATAGACATTCATGAGTGAGGCATTGAGTCATTGTAATAAAGTACTTAAACCCTATTTATTCGTGGTTATATTCTGAATTCAGTTTGTGGATTACATGTGTATGTGTGATGAACATCCTGGGCACACATATGCATTCACTTGGTTCTATTTTCGGAACCAGGTGTCACAATATTTGTCTTTAGTACATATTATTGTCACATTTTACAAATAATGTACAAGTGTACCTGGCAGCGGAAGATAAGAATACACTCACGGGCTATAGCCTACGCTAAGCAAAATGAAGTCATCCTGCCCGTGGATGCTTCACACTAGCAGCACATCAAAAACCCGGCGGTGTGCAGGGTTCCAAAGTGAGACTCACACCCCTCATTGGGTGCTGCCGGTGCTGTCCCGCTCGGATCTCCCTTCCTCCCTAACGTTGACTTACGCAACGTTACCTGCAAAACAATGGATCAACAAACCGTGAGCTTATGCTCAGCAAGACTTAACCGAAAACCTACACATGGATCTCTAGATGCTGAAAATAGAAAGCTGAATAGAGAAGTTTGCATAAATGATGAACTTGAGCTAACAGAGAGTCCTTACTTCCAGTTTTAATCATCTTTTATAACCCTCGCACGATTTACATCAAGAATCCACAATCAAATAAGAAACGCTTCATCTCGATGCCACTTGCCCGAGGAGAAAGTAAATTTAGTGAGCTACCCTAGACCCATACATACCTTGCGCCATCAACGGCGAGACTCCACAATCAAACACGAAACGCTTTGTCTCTACGCTACTAGCCCAAGATAGAAAGTAAATTTAGTGAAGGGGATGATCATCCCTCATCTACAATATGAGGATTACTCACGAAGCATATTAACTTTTTCCCCTGTTTCTTACTACGTCACGACTCAGTGTATAAGTATGCTCACTACCGCGAGCGACGGTGATTCGAATCAAAAACACCCCGCTGACACAACACATACGCCCGTCCGAGACCGGTGATCAACCAATCCCCTAAACGTCATATGTGGCAACGTTTCACACGACACCCAAATATCGAACATGTCCCACCGACTTGGAGTAAGTCTCACTACGGCAAACCCTCGTAGAGCCGACTTCTCTCTCCTTTCAGCATCTGCATAAGACAGTGGGGGTTGCCTCGACACCCAGGTTAACATGTTACATCAGTTTACTGGGTTCCATATTGCCAGTGTGCATTCGGTACACAACTTAAACTTGTCTAGTGGGGCCGCACACGAAACCGGGCCTTAATCGACTCAGACAGAGACTAGGTTCACAGGACCACATCCTTGAGCCTTCCATCCATACTGCCCGGTCTCCATTCCTCCATTAAGTGGATCAATTCTCAACTCTTCCGATTGATCCCCCTTGATCCCGGTTCATGAGTATGAAACGGCCTACTCGAGTTATGCCTCTTTTAATTCACTTTTCTTAACTTGATCACAGCAGTTATAATTAAGTAAAAAACTACTCTAAATCAAACTCCGGGGATTTATTGCGTCATGCATGTGGAGTGTCATACAAACTAGACTTAGTGCAATAATCAAAATGCTAGACATTACAAAGTGAATACAAATAGAAGCTTGTAAATTTTGATGCAAACCGGAGCTTGCCTTAGGGTTGATCCTGACTAGAGTATCTTTCAATAGAAGCAAGTCAGTGGCCTCCGAAGTCTTCGTGAGATGTTTTGCTATCGAAATGATCAAATAAACGAAATGTGTCACATTATGAAATAATGTGCCATATCAAACTACAGAAACAAACTATATGCAAACAGAGGATTCTATGGTTGAAATTTTTACAAAAACTTTCTAATATCATAATAGGAGTATGGTAAAATGTTCAGAAACTTTTGAGGAAGGAGATGGCCACAAGAATTCTTGGAACCTTTAACCTTCAATGATTTATAGAAATTTAATTAGACTTGGTCATATGGACAAATTTGATATCCTAATAGGTTTGGACCAAAGGTTATTGGGAAAATTTGTTTCAAATTTTTATAAGTATTCTGCTGGCTAGAATTGCTTGTTGAAGTTTATTTTATTTTTCTGGAAATTCCCTTCTGTGATTTTGAGCCCTTTTAAATAACTCTGAGAAAACCTACCGATTAGGACACCTTAATCATCTTCAAAAATTCTAAGATTTTTACTGGAGCTCAGGAACTATGAGAAAGATTTGCTGCCCAAAATTGGGAATGTTTCATGAAGAATCGTTCCTGGAATTAATCCCTAAAGGATTTAATAAAAACAATTCTACAGAAATTCCTATGCATTTTTATAGCAAGCAATTTTTTTTCTCTGCAAAGTACTCCTTTTGAGGAATCCAACAAAATTTTTCTCACTAATTTTGGAGTTTCCTACACAGAGTTATGGATTTTCCAAGTCTGAACAACTCTCTATTTTTATTTTACACAGAGCAATTCAAATATGGGGCCCACGGGTCAGTTGTGTCTTCAACCTTCCGCCAGAGAGCGCGCATGCACGCTGGCTCAGAACGTGGAGCGCCCCGTTCTCCCATATTTCTCCACCATTTTTGCTCCAGTTTCGCACTACATGACCCTTGGAACCTGACGCAGCTTCCGGGCAAGGTCTCACCGCTTGAAAACGGCAGGAAACGGGTTGGCACCTACGGCGGCGCTCAGCGGCGTGGTATCGACACGTTCCGGCATGTCCCAAGCCGATTTCAACAGACCAAGCTGCTGTACAGAACCCCTAGAGCTCGTGAAATATGGAACACAAACCAATTCTTGCAGCACACGGCGGGAAGAGGGTGGTCACCGGAGGACTGACCCGTTTTTGCCGCCGGCGGCAAATTCCCATTGCCCGAAGTGTGTGGTGGACGATTGCTTCGGTGTTTGGCATGGAGGGTCGCTAGTACGGCTAGTAGCTTTGGTTTAAGCCATACAAAGGATGATCAAATGTGTGGAGAGAATTTCCAACTTTTGGTTCAGGCGGTTCTTCACATACACCGGCGCTAAAATTCAAATTCCAGCAAGCTGGCAACGGGGAAGAGCAAGGGGCTAGGGGATGATGAGCTAGACAGCCATGCTAACCTCTGTGTGTGTTTGCTTGGACTGGAGCCGCTCGGAGTAGCCCGGACGTCGAGTAGCAGCAATGTACGGCGTGGCTCTGTTTTGCGGAAGACGAATGGGGTGGTGCTGATCAGAGAAGGCCAGGCACGAGTTAAAATCGTGTGGGAGATGATGAGGAGACCCGGCGCATCTTCTGGGTGGTTCAACCGGGCGCCACCGTAGCCGGAAGGTGATCGACACTGAGGCAGCCGAGGGCGGCACCGAGGGAGGTTTTTCTCTGTTGAGTGTGCGAGGGAGCGAGGTCCTGTGGATTTGTTCATGTGAGCAGAGGAAGAGGCATCTCGTTTGTGCACCCGTGAGACTTAGCAGGCAGCTGAAACTTGAAGGAACCACCATCTGGGAGCAAAGCACAAGCAGCTCGCTGTCTCGGTGGCACATGCAGCCTCTCGGTGGCAAGCTCCCACAGAAGCAAAAATCCATTAGCTGCCTTTGTTCCAATGACAGGTGGGCCCTCTCCAAACAGTAGTGGCTCCAACATTTAAATGAGTGTTTAAATTCAAATCTGCTGCTAATTCAAACTGCGGAATTCATAATGTTGAACTCTTATGAATTATTGCAATCTACTGTGCTGTCCGAATTTGAATTTGATTTCTCCACCCGTTTCTACTCCCAAAGCACAGTAGCGTCCTAATTCAAATTCAAATTTTTGCAAAAATTTCCGAAGGACGAATTTGAATACAGTGGCTAATCCTCTCTCGTGCCCCTAATTCACATCCTATGTTTCACCTTCTTGGTGCTAAACTTTTTTTACAATAGTCTAGCCTTTATTTTATGTGGCAAAATTTCGAATTTGCAAACCAATTTAGTAGGAGCATACTCTACTGATTTGAATTCCACAGAAACACCAGCAAGGCTCAACTTGGGGATTTTACAATTTCCAACTCAGCGCGTCGCAACCACATTTGCCTTGCTTGGAATGCTCCACCATATGCTGAGTTCTTGTCCCTTTCTTCAATAATTCAGTCATTGGCTTAGCAAGCTTGGAGTAGCTCGGGATGAACCTCCGGCAATATCCCGCTAACCCGGGGAAGCTTCTGACTTCATGGACAGAAGTAGGGGCTTTCCATTTCAGCACTTGCTCAATTTTGCTTGGGTCAACCGCAATGCCTTCCGCTGAGATGATATGTCCTAAAAATGGCACTTGGTTGATCCAAAACAAACATTTGCTGAACTTGGCATAGAGTTTATGGTCCCGCAATCATTGAAGGACGATACGTAAGTGTTCGGCATGTTCTTCTTCCGTCTTGGAGTAAACCAAGATATCATCAACGAACACCACCACAAACTTGTCCAACTCCGGCATGAATACCAAGTTTATGAGGTACATGAAATGTGATGGAGTATTGGTGAGACCAAAAGACATGACGAGATATTCATATAGCCCATATCTCGTCGAGAATGCCGTCTTCGGGATATCCTCCGCCCGGACGATTATTTGATGATACCCGGAGCGAAGGTCCATCTTTGAAAACACTCTTGAACCCACAAGTTGATCGAACAGGATATCAATGCGGGGCAGTGGATATTTGTTCTTGATGGTGACAGCGTTGAGCAGTCGGTAATCCACACACAACCTCAAGGTTTCATCTTTCTTCTTGACGAACAGCGGCGAGCATCCCCAAGGCGAGGAACTCGGTCCAATGAAACCCTTGCTCAACAAGTCATTGAGCTGTTCCTTCAACTCAGCCAGCTCATTCAGGGCCATCTTATACGGTCTCCGCGATATTGGTGTAGTCCCGGGTGCAAGTTCAATCTTGAACCCAACATCCCGTTCAGGTGGCATGCCCGGAAGATCATCCGGGAACACATAGGGGTATTCTCGGACTACAGGGATGTCATACAACTCTGGAGCTTCAGTATTATAGGCTACTAAAACATCCGGGACAGGACTGTCTAATAAGATTGAATATGGACGGTGGAATGAATTCAAATGAACCGTCCGTGACAGAGTTTCCAGGACTGGGCCATGGTAGCGTAACCACGACATTCCTAAGATTGCATCAATCTTTTTTCCCGTAAGGATAATCAAAGTAGTGGGATATATCTTCCCACCTATACACAGTGGTGCTTTTGGAATCATCATATTCTCTGAAATCTTCCCTCTCGGTGAGCAAATCATATATGAATAATTTGTTGGGAAGACTTGCATTTGATACTTAGCCACATATGATGCACTTATGAAACTGCGGGTTGCACCCAAATCAAATAAGATGATGATTGCACGATCGTTGAGAGTGAACATACCCACCAGTACATTCTCTCCTTCTAGGGCGTCCTCATTGTCGAGATAACGAATGCCCCCGGGTCGCTGACCTCCCTTATTAGCCGGTGGTCGGCCACGAGCACCGCCCTGATATTTGGCTTGCCCGCTGCTTTGCTGCCCCTGTGGGCAGTCCTTCGAGAAATGACCGGCCTGGCCACATGTGTAGCATGTGTAGCGAGGCGGTCCTCCACTGAGTGGTGGACGGAATCCCGCGGCGTGTTGTGGCTGTGAAAATGCCCGGGGTACCATCTGCTGCTGTTGCGGTCACGGTGGTGGCATCGGCGGTCGGAATGGGGGTGGCTGATAAGGACGACCCCCAAACTGTTGAGGTGATTTCACTGCTGAACGGATGGTGTCCGATACACCATTCGGTATTTTTGAGGAGCTCCACCCCCGCTGCTTGGTGGAGCACTGTGTTTCCTCTGCTCTGCAGTGAATTCTCACTGAGCATCTTCCTGGAGAATCGCGGAATTGACGAGGTCGTTGAAGGTGCCGTGATTGCATTGCGCGAGATGCATCTTCATCAAGGCATTTAAACCCCGATAGAACTGCTCGCGCTTTCTCTCCTTGGTGGAGATGTAGTCGGACGCGTACTGTGCCAGATGGTTGAACACGCAGGAGTAGTCATGGGCACTCCTCCCGCCTTGCTTCAGCTCCAAGAATTCTTGGAACTTCCTCTTCATCATATCGGGAGGTATGTGATAGGCGCGGAATGCCTCCCGAAATTCTGCCCATTCCACGGCGTGGCCAGCAGGTAGTGAGGCAAGATAATTTACCCACCACGCACCAGCGGCACCGTGAAGCTGTTGCGCCACGAAGAGTGTCTTCTGCAGCTCCATGCATTGGAGCAGCCCGAACTTGGACTCGATCGTCCACAGCTAGTTATCAGCCTCCTGTGGTTCCGCCGCTTCGGTGAACAACGAAGGATGCATGATCATGAAATCCGAGTACGTACTGATGTGGGGCTCACGAGGCCCTCTCTCTTGATGCGTCCTTGCCTGGACGTATTCTGCACAATCGTGCAGAGCAGGTCGGTCTGCTTCTCACGAGAGCCAACCAGCGCCGAGATCACATCCGCTAGCGTAAGCGGAGGCGGCGGCGGCGGTTGTTGCTGCGGGGTGTTGTCGTAGGCAGGTGGCTGGAAGTCATCATCCCCTGCTGAAATGAGCCCCTGACCTCGTGCGTGGACTGGGTATGAACCATCTGCAACCAACACTACAAACATCAGCCAAACAGCATTTACCATGCAGTCCAGAATTTAGTAGTAAAGGATAATGACGATAAACATGCGATATATCTCATACATGGATAATGTAATAACTTTGCACAAGCTACACCATTACAAGACCAAATACACAATAGTGAGATCCAATTTGATATACTTCCTCTTTGGAAGTTCATCTCAATTAAATTTGGTCACTACGAGACGTTAATATCGCTTCGTCATCACATATACTAACCTTTTATCTCCAATACGGCACAAACATGGTTTCTAGTAAAAGGAACTTAAGTATGTAATATACTTAAATCCTTCACTAGTTGAAGATAATCAACTCATGAGTATGTCTTACCCCATTGGTTGTAATAAAACCCCAATAGGTACAACAATCTCTCAAATGAATCCAACTGTTCATTCCTCTGCCCAGAATGACCAGTTTCTCTTATCCCAGATTTTGCCCTCGTACTTGGCATTTTTATAACTCAAGTGGAATAACAAAGTTAAAGTTAACCTCATTATATTTCCAACGAGTATTTATTTGCCCCCAGATCAGCTTTGGTTAAAAAGTTATGATAATTCAAAGTCAACAGAATTTCTGGAAGAATTTAAACAGCACCTCCTTTGAAAGCTGTTGTTTTCAACTCACAATTCCACTGAATTCCGTGCTGCAACTGCACAAACTTTGAATTACAAAGATGTAACATATCTCCTAACGTTTCCTGAAATGTATCCTATGACCATTCTTTTATTTTTCTACAGGAATATATGATTGAAAAACAAAATAGTCCAGAGAGAGCTTTTAGTCTGTCCTGGTTTTGGACAGTTTACACTTCTCTGGAAATTCAACCAGTTTGATGTGTGATTCTGTTTTGGAAGCCTACAACAAAGTCGTAGAACACTTCCTCATCTTTCCAGAACTACATACCACACCTCCATTGGCTAGGTAACTTGTGAGTTATGCTCTGTTAAAGTTCCGCAAACTTGCTGCCAAAAACAGAGCACTCTGTTTCTTTTAAGTTCCTTAAGCTGCACTACTAAATTATTGGACTTTCTCTTCAAAACCAGAATCCTAAGGATTAAAACTTAGTTATATTAGTTCCTTTTCAATGTTGTTTTTAATGCAATCATGATTATTACATGTCGGTACTACGTTCCACACAAAATGGAAAATCCTAACCGGATCATACCGGCATATACGACTCAACTATGGCACTAACACGGTCTCTCGCAAACGTGTACTACACGGATACGTACATGGTTAGCACCTGCAGAAGAACACTCAAAGGTTTTGTTGTCATTTCAGGCAGGTCCATATTTGAAAGTAAATACATGCGCCTGTATCATTGCCATACGGCCGTCCTTGAGTGAAGCCACGTCTCAAGGTATATGGTCGGGTTAATCACCACCCGATGCAGGGCTCCACACCTTTGCAATTAAGCACATCGTTGGACCAACGTTTTTGTATGACCCATAGAACATAAAAGTCCCAGAATACATACTTCATGTTACAAACCACACGATGGGGTCTCCTCCTCTTGCCCCTGGGTTTGCGCACTGGAGGCTAGTACGGTTCATATGTCTCTAAAACAGGAAGAGTCTTAGAGAACATATTCACTTTCCGTCCTTTGCCAAATGGAACATCTCATGCCCCATTCCTCGCATGAGTGAGCTAACCAAAATTGATCCGCTTTCGGTGGCATTCTATACCAGTCTTACCTGAGCGGTGCGTCGTTACGTAATCAAAATTCAGAATTATAACAAGTAGGTTAGTCATGCCACTTTAAGTAACTGTATAGTCCTTATTTGGGCATACTAGCGATTCCTCACTGTAATACTAAGTTTTCCCGTAATACTGTCCTTATCTTGTGTGTTATCCCCTAAGCAGCTCTGATATTAGCCTGTGACAGACCGAAATCGGTACATTCCAGGATCACAGAGGGTGGTGCCGCACGATGTGACCCCCAACAGCACACACGATAAGGAAACATAGTATTACATTGAAACATGCTGAATTTGTACAAAAGTAGTACAATCATCAGTTACAACTCCTGTATAGAGTCTACTGCAGCAGGAAGTATTTGAACAACTCACGCCAACACCTAACTACCATAAGTCTGTTGTCCGGCCCTACGGACGACCCACACTAGCTGCACTCAGCATCACCGCGGCGTGTACGGCTCTCACAAGCCGTAGTACCCGATGGAGGGCAGCCCTCGCCGGTAGACTCGTACTCCGAGTCTGTGGGGTACTCCTCACCTGCAAACACTTATAGAAGCAACCGTGAGCATGATGGCTCAGCAGGTCTTAACCGACTCTCCTACATAAGAAACTCTACATGCATGTCATAACAAAGGTAGGGTGGCAATTTGCAGCAAAGCAAACGCCTACAAGTTCATCCTTAATTTATCTTTTAGCCACAAGTTAGCGGTTCATGAATCTAAAATTTAGTGAGCAATATTTGGTGGCACACATGTAGCAATACAAGTTATTCATATCAGCAGTATTGTATCACAACATTCCATATTTTTACCTACGTCATGACACAGTGAACAAGCGGTACTCATAACCGCGAGGGATGGCGAATCGACTCGTTATACACCTGCAGAGATACCCGAAAGCACGTCATGTAAGCCCATCATTGGAGCTGCTACGGCACACTCAACCGATGTCGTACCGGACAACCTTTCACCCAACAGACAAAACGTCGAACTGGTCGCACCGAAACGAGCAGGAGGTTCCCTACACGGAGCATCTCTCTATGCCCGTTAGCAGATTTTCACCTTGCTGCCCTCAACCTACACCTATAAATCGGTGTTCTATGCTGTCACACCGGTATTCTCCGAAGAACAACCGAGTGAATATCACATGTATGCCAGGATCATTTTCTCATACATGTGATGACAAATAGTGAAGCATCATTTATTACAAGCCAGGTGTCGAATATAAATAAGTCTTACAAAGCAATTGTCTCGATGGACGATAATAAGTTCATCACAAATAAATAAACTAGCAGCGGAATATTATTCTTGTGGGCTCCGTTACAGGCGTGGGACTCCATGAACCTAGAAACCTTCTTCGGGTCCAAAGTCTTGATCATTAAACACCACCTCATTATCTTGACCTGAGCAGCAATATAAACCAACAAATATGCAAGGTTGAGTACCGAGGGTACTCAGCAAGTGTGGGAAAGTTATGTCATGCATGGCTAGAACAAGGAGAGGTTGAACTCATGGTTAAAGCACTATACAATTAATACCTATCACCTTAGCTTATTAAGCACCTACATTACTACACAGGTGAAATGGTCCCAATCTCCCAACCCATCATCATAATCAAATAACCATAACATCATTTCCAATGTTAAGCTCCCCGCTTAACATTCACACCCTCCAATGCCATCATACTCTAATCATGAATAAGTCCAAGCCGCTCTTGACCGTGAGCACGACTGTCATGACAGTTTTGACTCTGCAGAGTTTGCACCACTGTACCCACATGTAGTGATTCCATCCCCCGTTGCCGGATGGACTAAAAGAACCTCCATTATGCCAGTGGCCACGAACCACATTCACACTTCCCAGTTGTGTAGCCAGGAGATCACTACGAAGCCTTTACAAAGGGATTCCCGACGAGCGTGGGCCCACTGAGGTTTCACCCCTAACAGCATACAAGAGGCTCCAACCCAGCTGCAGTGGCCCCCTCTTGAGCCTTGCGGTTCATATGGTAGTCCAGCTGACACCTATTCCCCGCACCATCCAACACACCCATACTACGCCGGGGATACACCTAATTAATTGGCCAAGCTGCCCCATCTCAGCATGTGGTTGGCACGGTAAAGCTAGGTTACATGCTCCATGAACCGGTCCTTAGGATCCAGGCAAGTACTAAACACAAACCCGAGTCTCGTGCACCCAGCACCAACCATAACATCCAACTTGCCTGGATCCCTACCTCTACATAACTCATAATATCTCATTCAAGAGTATGGTAAAATAAACTGATGATCTCATATCCCAAATATCCCATTCTAAGCATGGCTAAGCATATGCATAATAATAAATGACATGATAAAATAAATCCCAACCCAAGCTACAAGGAAACAAGGTAATGCAATTCTAGGGAAACTTCCTATCATGGGTTTCATATTTCAATTGACAATGCAAATAATTCTATCTACACATCCTAGCATAGGATCAAAGTGGTCAAGGACACTTGCCTCCTTCCTGCTGCTCTTGGAATGGGTAGTCCTGATCTTGGAAAGGAAGAACTTGCTCTGGAGCAGGTTCTACTCATACCATCACACATAGCAAAAGAAAACAACAAGTCATAAGACATAGTTCACACTTCCACTTCATACAAGCCACACATTCACATTTATGAAAGCCATTCTCATTTCCATGTGTTGTGGTTACTCTTTGTGTGTTGATTTTTGCTTACATGCACTTTTAAACATGTACATATGATTTCTATTTTTGTATTCATATTCATGTTGGCATACTATATGTGAATTTCTAATTTAAATAAATCCCTTATATTTAATTGATACACATTTTAGCTACCAAGTATGCATGAAAGGTATTTTCCTACTTCATATGTGTTTTCAAACCTTCTACCAACCCTAAACTGAATTCTTTGGATTTTGAAATCTTTACTTATCATTTTCTAGTTACTTATACCTAGCTTGCTATATTTTCAGCTTTATTTCCTATGCCTAAATGTGCACTTTATTATGAAAATAGTAAGACACCTCATCTAAACAGAATAGGTTTTTGGTCTAAAATATTAAATAATATATTTTTGAACTTCTCTTCTGATGTGAACTATTTTACATTTATTTTACTAATTTTCAGAATTATTCTGTACTTAAAAATGTGACCCTATTACTAATAAATGTGAATAATCAATTAAACAGATTCATTTTAGCCAAAAATCTATTTTTATCTCACTCCGAAGTTTTCCAAATACTAGGAAAGTTTTTAATTTGAATTTACAATGTGTTTATCCCATCTTTTAAATTTTAAATACTAAACATACATTCAAATTCCTAAATTTAATATCACATAGGGTTAAAAAGGTAAACTCACCCCACTACAGGGCCTATTATATTATTTTAAGAATTTCCAGGGTCTAACTACACATAACAGAGGGGTTTTTCATAATTTTTATTAAGTCCAGGGGCTAAAACTGATTTTTAAATGAATTTACATGATTTTCTGAAGTTCCAGGGGCTAGATCAGAAGTTTCTGGGGCTAGCTCTTATTTTCTGAGAACCCAAGGGGGTAGCACGTAAGAATCCCGGCCTTTATAACGCGGGGCTGACGTGGACTGTCCGATTTAAAACAGACGGCTGAGATTATAACGTCGAACCGGTATGCGGGGATTTAAATTCTACCGTGCGATTTAAAATAGACGGCGCACAAGCGGCCATGTCGCTCTGATCGAGCGCGGGCGGCGATCTCGCCGGAGAGTTTCGGATCTTCGTCAATTCTTCCTAAAACTGTGATTTTATGGCATAGATCGGTGGAGGGGAGGTCGGGGATCTCACCTCGGGGGTTTTCTTGAGCTCGGAGGTCCTGGAAAGCGGTCGGCGATGAGGTCCGAGGTGAATTCACGGCGAGGCTCGTTGGCGTTGTGTTTGAGCCGCAAACCACTGAGTTTTCTGCACCTGTGCGGTTCCCCGGAGGCGGTGGATCAAGACCAGCGAGTTAGATCAGAATTCCCGAACGAAGATCGAGCAGAATTTGCCGAAGAAGCTCGGGTTCTCATCGGGAGGAAAATCGGCGGATTGTGGGGGAAAAACGGGACGATGCCGGGGTTTTTATAGATGGGGGAGGGCGGCGGGTCGGTTTAGATCGAGCTGGAGTCTTCTGGGACCGGGAGTCGGCTGGGAACGCGTGGTTTTCCGGTCGGTTACGATCGCGCGCGCGGGGGAACAGTCCGGGTCGGCGCGATCAGGAGCTCGGGGATGACAGGTGGGTCCCGCCTGTCTGCGAGAGGGGGCGCGAGCGCGCGGCTGCGGGCTGGCGCGGGGGTTGGGTGGGCCGGCTGGTGGGTTTCGGCCCACTGGCCGGGAAGGTTTATTTTTTTTTTCTTTTTTCATTTTCATTTCTGTTTTGAGTTTAATTTGAATTCCAGTTTGAATTTGAATTTTCGTAACACATGCAATACGTCCAAAATTTTTAAATTCCCCTCTTAACAGGATTTTGGGGGTGTTACATATGCCTCAACGCCCGGAGGTTTAGGTTACTTCAGTTTATCGGACCCCATATATCCGATATGCCTTTGGTACATTCTAACTTGTTGAGCGGGGCCGCACACGGATCGGTCCTCAATCAACATGGACAGGGCTACACACACAAGACTTCCTCATGCTGCGTCCTAGCCCCTGCCTAGTCTCATTTTTCATACTAAAGTTGTCTCACAACTCGAACCAACCCCATATGTGGTGAATCCTATACTCACGAGTAGATTCCAACTACTCGACTTGTACCGAAGTCTCTAAACATTAAGCAAAGCATGATTTACTCGAGGACTTAGACACTACCGTCACTCTCTTTGGTATAATCTGGTCATGCAATTAGAGTTTCATCCATCCTAAACTTAATGCACATACATACCTCAAACTAAGTGAATATAAAGAAAAACTTGATAAACTTTGTTAAATGCAAACCGGGGATTGCCTTGTTTCTGCTGGTCAGGGGTTAGTGTCTCCTTCGGAGGTATGAAGTCCAAAATCTCCGGGCTACACGTAATCAATTTAACGATATGTCAATTTAAATGCAAATGTTTTATCATATAAAGACCATAACTACAGATAGACCTTCCTTTTGGCTCTGGAATCTTTACTATGGCTTGGTAAGAACCTAACCAGTGATTTGACCAAATTTCATTTGAAACAAAGCTCATTTGAGCTCTACACAAACAAAAGTCTAAATGGTCATTACTAGAGCTTCTAAGGATTTCCAGAGATTTTCAAGGATCGAACCATTACCTTCTGAAAACTAGAGTTTGAGATGGTTCCAATGGAGTTGGTTTCATGTAATTTGACCAATCCTAGAGAAAGTTATGTCCTAATAAAGATTTGAGAAAACTCAGAAAAATGTTTCTGTATATTTTTCTATTTTCTCAGGGCAGTTCACTTAATCACACCATTAGGGGGACGAAATGAACTTGGATGGATCTGAAATTTTTCCTGTGACTCAAGTATTTTCAAGTGAACATACTAGCCAAATTTCAGAAGTTTCCATAAAGGAAATCTCTAGATAAAATTCCCAACAGTTTAAAATTTTTGGAATTAATTCTAGAAAAGAATGGATTTCATGGAATGAAATTTGTTTAGCTGGAAAGTACTCAGAGAGTTGAATCCAACAAAATGACACTTCTACACAAAGTTATGAATTTCTAAAGCTTGGGCTAATTCCTGATTTATTTTCCTAAAGAAAATCCCTTCCCGCGCCTAACAGAGACTGACAGCGGCCCCGCGCGTTTAATTTAAATTAACCCCCCCCCCCGCACACGCTTAGCTCGGTGACTTATCCGTGGGACCTGATCTTTCGTCTTCCTCACGACGCCACCGCCCCGAGCCACCGGAGCTCCGGCGAGGTCGGCGGACCCGGTGACCTAGCTCGCCGGCGACGGTGAAAATCGCCGCCTCCACCTATCTTTGGATGCTGAACATGATGGACACCTCGCTATCACCGGCTAACCACCGTAGTTCACCAGCGACGGACGCTATGCTACTATGCCTCATTGGCAACGTGTTCCCATCATCCTGACCACCCCCATCGCGCACTAACCGCGTTACCACGTTCAGGGCAGCCTCGGGAAGCTCGTCATGACCTCGGTTTGGACTTAGACAGCCGGCAAACTGGACCTACCCGGCGACCCCTCTTCCGCCGAACTGTTCCTCAGTGAAACTTGGGTCCCGGTGGGTCTTTCTCGCCAGTTCTCGATCGAGGAGAAGCGCAAGGACCTCTAGAACGTGTGTGGGCTGCATCTCGAGCGGCGGTTGCCTCTGTGCCACGAATTTTGCCGTCGACCGAGTTCTAGACCTAACACACTCCGAGGAAAGAAACTAGAAATTCTCGCTCTACACCGCATGAAACGGAGCACGGCTTTCTCCTACAGCTTCAGCACAAGCAAGCGCAAATTTTCTTCTCTGGTGGCGGTGCGTGAGTCAGCCGGGATCGGCCGGTCGCCGGTGGACAGAGATAGGCGGAAGAAAACTTGCGAGCAGGAGCAAAGAACGGCGCGGTGTGAGCTGTTTTTCACTCGGGAACGAAGAGAACGGTCGACGCAGCTCGTGTGCTGGACTTTGAGACAAATCTTTTCACCGTGAGGTGGAGTTCCCCGAGTGAGCTGGCTGCACACGATCGCTCAGCGGTCCCCCGTGAGAACTTCTCTCTGTTTGAGTCGGTTTAGTGTGAATTCAGTCACTGACCAGTAGGTCCCATCTCCAGTAATTCTTTTCAATTTTTTATCACCATATTTTCTCAGCTACTCCACATTAATTTGTAGACTTAGTCACCAAGTCTTGAGTTGATTTTGAATTCCTCAAATTTGAGCTGTGTTAGCTAAATTCCATTCACACATGAATTTGAATTTCAAATTCAGTTTTCAATTAATTCAAATATAGCTTCAGACAAGATGAACTCCAATGAGGGTGAAAATTGGTGGACTAACTCAGAAAAATGTGCTGAGTTTGAATGTGAAGTCACCTTTTGAATAGTGATGAAAGTAGCTGCAATATGAAGTTGCATTCAAATTAGCCCTTTTGCAATTGTATCCAAAAGTGCCTCGCAAGAGTTTGAACTTGCATGAAAATTGGCATGAGCACTCCTAAGAATGTTTGGGCCTCATTGTGAGCTCAGCCTCTCATGTTTATATGTGTGAGATCCTATTTTTGGATTTGTGAGTTCTTCCTCTAATCAACCTATTGATGGTGGTTACTGTAACAGCCCTAACTTTTGTAAAGTTTTGTTTCACATTGTGAACACAATGTTAAGGCAAAGGAAAGCTTGAGTTGTGTCACATGAAATGACGAGCACAAAAAACAGACATATGGGGGAGTTAAAAATTTTCTTTCACCTAAGCTTGACGCATGTTAACCGAGGGAAAGAATTTCACTCCCAAAAATCTAACTCATGGGCACGTCCTCTATGAGTAGAGTGGAGGGACTTTAAACACAATTTGAATTCTTTTGAAAAGATTCATGTTCACATTTTCTAAACATCCAAGTAAATTCATAATCCACTCCCCATGTATCAATGAGCTCATAATTAAAATTTGTATATTTTTTTGGAGCTCGTCTACTATTTATTCAAAGGGTTAAATGAGGGCACGTTCAAATTCAAACTTGAATATTGTGAACCAAACAAAATCAATTTAAAATCTGATTGCAGATGCAAATTCCTCATGTTTTGTTTGGTCTACCATCCAATTTTGGTGGAATTCGGACAAAGGCGGTGCGGGATCTTTAAAGCACAGAGGGGGGTATTTGAGGTGTGGGGGACCCACATGTCATAACACACAACACAAACCGACTTGCTCGGTTGCTTAGCGCGCGCCACCGAGCAGAGCCATGGCCAGCGAGCTGCTTGCCTGGGCGATCTTCCCTTCGGTGCTCGCTCTTATCTCTCCGACGTACGAGGCACAAACGAATTTGCTCTCTCGCTCGTGCACGCTCTCTGTTTCCCTCCCGCGAAGAACACAGCCGGCTGCTCTCTATTTTGTTGATTGCACACCACAACCGAGCACCGGATTGTAAAAACCCAAGAAAAGGGACTTGCAAAAACTTTTCTGCACCTCACAACACAACAGTTTTGTTGTGGGTAGATTGTGAAATATTGTGAAGAGCAAGTGACCTCCATCAAAGGAGTGATTAGAAGGGAAAGCCTTCACTTTCACAAAGTGGGGTTTCTACACATGAACATGAGAGGTTGAGCTCACCCCTAGAATTTAAAAAGTCTTGGGAAGGTTCAGTCCAAAGCTCATGCAAATTCAACACTTTTTGAGGCACTTTTGGGTTATTTCAAAAGGAGGCCAATTTGAATGTAAATTCAAATTGCAGCAACTTTCATCACCCAAATTCAAAAGTTAGCTCCATATCTATACTCAGCACATTTTTCTGAGTAAACCCACCAAGTTTCATCCCCATTGGAGTTCATCTTGTCGGGAGCCAAATTTGCAATAATTCAAAACTGAATTTGAATTTCAGTTTAAACATGAAGCAAAATTAACCAAACAAAGTTTGAATTTGAGAACTCAAATTCAAACCAAGACTTGGGGTCTAAGTCTCTCATTCAATGTGTAGTTGCTGGGATATTTACAAAAGAATGGGAGAAGAGAGGATTAGGGGAGAGTGGGCCCACAAGTCAGTGGGGGAAACTTGTTTCCCAAACCGAGCGTGGCTGTTTTCTCCCGACGTCGGTCGAACACCTCGCGCCAGCTGCGGACAGCACCGGCGTCCGACCGCCTCACCTCGCCACCTTCTGCTCGGCGACCGAGCGCACGCGTGCCCGACGCGGTTTAAGTTCCCAGCCCACGTGAGCCAGCCTCATCTCCTCCGCTCTGCCCGTTCCTACCCGAAACGAAAAACGACACCCGCCGCTCCCCTCGGCTCCTCGTCGCGCCGTTGATCCAGGCGACCTCGCGACCGGAGTTCAACAGCAAAGACACGCGCCGGGGACTGCTCGAGCTCACGGTGAAGACCCTACCCTTTTCCATGTTTTGTAGGGGGAGTATTTCCCCGTCTAGTCTTCTGTGCTCAACAAAAACGAGTGAGAAGAAATGCAGAAATTTGCGGCGATCGGTCCTGCACAGCGTAAACCCAGCTGAGCATAGGTTCTACACGCCCCCACGGCCACCTAGGATCCAAAACCATCGAAAACCATCGAGCCTTTGCGCTGATATCCAAGTTTTTCGAGCAACAGTCGATATCGGGCCTAGGTCGACGGTGAGGTCCCAGTTCTGGCTATTTCCATGGCCAACCGAGCTCATATTCGTGCGCAGCATGCCACAGTGGAGCAGTAGGAGCAAACCGCTTGAGAAATAAGGCCCGGAGTAGCCCGGACGACGTCACCGGAGCAGAGGGAGGCTCTGTCGCCGTCGCGGGCATAGTTCCGGCCATTGCCGAGCTCCGGTGAGGGCACCAGCGTGTTCTCCGAGTCGAGTTAGGCACAGGCGGCAAGTTTTGTCAAAGGTCGGGCGGGGAAACGCCCGGCGGCGAGCGCTCCGGCGAAGCGCCGCCGCGGGAACTGCGGGAGAGCGCGAGGTAGACGAAGGGGGGGCCGGGTCCACCGGTCAGCCTCTGATCTCGCGCGGGGATCGGGTTTGCGGCCGGGATTCGGTGCGGCAGCGCGGGTAAAACCCCGTGGGCCGCGGTGTGGCCGTTTTCTGAGTGGGCCGGCTCGAGGAGTGGGTCCCACCCGCAGGATTTAAACATTTTTGGAATTTCCAGTTTTAGTGCAAACTTTAGAACCCCATAACCTTGGCTAGATAGCTCCAAATTTAGTGATTCAAATTGGGTTGGATTCATCTTGCCTAGCTCTGTCCAGATATACAACCCAATTTGTATGAAACCCATTAATTAATTCTGGAAAATTCTTTAAAGCTTTTCAGAAAAAGAATTTTAAAGGGAGTTTGGTTCATCCAAAAATCCCCAAATTTTGCAAGAATGTTCTTTAGGACATTAGTAAACCCCTGTAAAAGTTTCAGACCGTTTGGAGTTGATTTGGTCAGAGCAATTCAAATTGAAAGGTGCTGTGTTCATTTGAATACAGAAACATTTTCAGAGAATTTCCAAAACTTGGAAATTCAGTTCTGGGCAATTCTTAACCCCAAAAATGTTAGGAAAATTCAGGCAAACTCTATGAGCTATAATTGAAATTGTAGTTCATTAAGTTGAGCATGAACAGGGGTATTACCTCAGAATAAATTCTTCCTTGCTGATTTGCCAAGAGAATTATTCTGAGCAAACCACCCCATGCAAAGTGCTAGTGTTTGGTCCAGAGAGTTTTCTTGTGACAAGGAATTCACACAAAAATTCTCAGCTCCATTGGAGCTCTAGATCACCCCTGTCCTGTTTACCCACTTAAGGAATTAATATGGAAAAGGGGGAAAACCACTTAGCATTTAACCATGTGATTAAGTTCAAGCCAAACCACCAACACCATGAACTTTTAGGCGTGTCGTTTTGCTGAAATGCTACCAACCTATGTCTTGGTATACCTCATGTAGAGTTTCATGCTTAGGTGAGTCGGTTAAGCCTTGCTGAGCCTTCGTGCTCATGGTTGCTGCTTAAGTGTTTTTCAGGTGAGGAGCCACCCACGGACTCGGAGTACGAGTCCACCGGCGAGGGTTACCCTCCGTCGGGGACCACGGCTGAGTGGGAGCCGTACACGCCGCGCTGAGCTGAGGAGTGCAGCTAGTGTGGGTTGCCCTAGGGCTGGGCAACCAACTTTTGCTAGATAGGCGGGCGTGAGTTGTGTAGTGTAGACTTCCGCTGTGTAACATAAACAATAGTTGTAACTGAAGTTTGTACCTGTTTGTACAGTTTCAGTTATTTTTCCCATGTAATATATTATGTTCTTATGACGTGTGCTGTCGGGTGTCGCATCGCGTGGCACCACCCTCTGCGATCCTGGATGAGCGGATTCCGGTCCGCCACAGCCTGGTATCAGAGCTGCAGTGGGGATAGCACAGTACTAAAGGACTGCATTATGGGAAAAACTTAGGTATACGGTGAGGATTCGGTAGTTGCCCAAGTAAGGACTATATTAGCATAGTTACTTAAAGTGGCAAAGACTAACTTATGTGTTATAATTCTGAATTTCAATTATGTAACGACGCACCTACGCTCTGGTAAGTATGGTAAGGAACGCCACAGAAAGCGGTTCAATTTCGGTTAGCTCTCCCTGACGAGGAACGTGGTTCAGGGATTGATCTCACAGCTTGGTGTGAGACGTTAATATGAACCTCTTGAACTCTTCATGTTCCCGAGTTCATATGAAACGCTGATCCCTAGCGTGCATTAGGCAAGTAAGCGGAGACCCCATCGCGTGGTCCGTAACGCGAGAGTGTGTTCGTCTGGAAATAGCCCAGGAGGACATACGCAGCGCTTGCCATCGGCGTGCCCTGCAGGGCAGTAGGTGGTATCTGTTGGGTTGATAACATTCCCAACCGTGACGACCCGTTCATGACATACTCGGGTTCCCCGTCGTGTGGTGTTGAAACACGATCACGTACCTTGAGACGTGACCTAACTCAAGGACGGCCGTATGACAATGATACGGGCGTTTGTATTTACTTCAAATATGGAACTGCCTAAAATGAATAACCATTGAGTGCACCATTATTGTGTGGTCTTCTGCAGGTACTAACCACGTATGTATCCGTGTAGAAAACGTGTGCGAGAGACCGTTTAGTGCCACACTCGAGACGTATATGCCGGTATGATCCAGGTAGGATTTTCTTTTGTGAGGAACGTAGTACCGAGATATGGTAGGCATATGCATGAGAATAATGATAACAAAGAATTAAAATCTATAGGTTCGACATTTAGGACCCTGGTTGGGTATAAGAATGAGATAGGGATGAGTGTAGTTCCAAAAAGACTGAAAAACAGAATGCTCGGTTTTGGGACAGCAAGTTTGCTGATCTTCAACAGGGCGTAACTCACCGGTATTTTAGCCCAGGGAGGTGTGCTACATAGCTCTGGAAAGGTATTGAAGTACTCTACAACTTTGTTGTAGACTTCCAAAGCTGAAACTCACCTGAAGATGGCTTAAAGCCCAGAGAAATGTAAACTGTCCAGAACCATGGCAGAGTAAAACATCCTCTGAACTGATCTGTTTTTCAAATATAACTCCCAGTATAAAAATCTAAAATTGTCATATAATACATCCTTAGAAAGAGTAGAAGATGTGTGACATCTTTGCAATTCAAAGTTTCTGAAGTTTCAGCACGGAATTTAGTGGAAATCAGGGTTGAAAACAGCCACTTCCAAGGGTGGTGCTGTTAAAATTCTTCCAGAAATTCTGCTAACTTTGAATTAACATAACTTTTTAATCAAAGCTGATCTGGGGGCAAATGAGTACTCGTTGGAAATATACTGAAGTTAAATTGAACTTTGGTATTCAACTTGAGTCATGAAAATGCCCAGAACCAGATAAAAACTTGGAATAGGTAGCAACTGGTCATTCTGACAGAAGAATGACAGTTGAACTCATTGAAAAGGGTGTTGTACCCTAAGGGTGTTATACGTGATGACAACGCAATAATAATGTCTCGTAGAGACCAAACCCAGTTATGGTGAGCTTCCAAAGAGGGGGTTCATCAAGTTGGATTAAACTAACTTGTGTTTGGTCTGGTAATGGTGTAGCTTGTGCAAAGTTATTACATTATCTACTTACGAGATATTTCGCATGTTTTGTTGTCATAATGTTTTTCCGCCCAGTTCTATTGGACTGCATGCAAAATGTTGCGGGACTGAGGTTTAATGTCGTATGGTTGCAGATGGTTCGTACTAGGACCACGCACGAGGTTGGTGGCTCTAGCCAAGGTGGAGGCGATGACTCCCAGCCACCGGCCTACGACAGCACCCCGCAGCAGCAGCCACCACCGCCGCCTCCGCTTACTCTAGCGGATGTGATAGCGGCATTGGTGGGAGGTCGTGAGGAGCAGACCGACCTGCTCCGCACGATCGTGCAGAATACGTCCCAGGCGGGAGGACGTCAAGAGCGAGGGCCTCGTGAGCCCCGCGAAGTGTCGTACTCGGATTTCATGAGTACGCACCCTCCGGTGTTCACCGAAGCTGAAGAACCACTGGAGGCGGACAACTGGCTGCGGACTATCGAGTCCAAGTTCGCGCTGCTCCAGTGTACGGAGCGGCAGAAGACACTGTTCGCAGCACAGCAGCTCCACGGTGCCGCTGGTGCGTGGTGGGCGAATTATGTCGCCTCACGTCCGGCTGGCCATGCCGTGGAATGGCAAGAGTTCCTGGAGGCGTTCCGCGCCTATCACATTCCTCCCGGAATAATGAAGAGAAAGTTCCAAGAATTTTTGGAACTGAAGCAGGGCGGGAGAAGTGCCCACGACTACTCCCGTGCCTTCAACCATCTGGCGCAGTATGCGTCAGACTACATCTCCACGGAGGAAAAGAAGAGGGAGCACTTCTATCGGGGGTTACACCCCGAAATGAAGACCCACCTCGTACAATGGAACCGCGGCACATTCAACGACCTAGTCAATGCCGCCATCATGCAAGAGGACGCTCAGCGGGAGTTAGCAGCTGAGCAGAGGAAGCGCAGCGCTCCACCTAGCAGCGGTGGGAGTGGCGCTCCCCAGAAGTACCGTATGGTGTATCGGACACCATCCGGGCAGCAGTGGCAACCACCGGCGCGACCGCAACGGTTCGGAGGACGTCCCTTTCAGGCACCTCCGTTCCGTCCGCCGATGCCACCACCAAGACAGCAACAGCAGACGGTACCCCGGGCGTTTCCACCGCCACAACGCGCCCCGGGTTTCCGTCCACCGATCAGCGGGGGACCGCCCCGTTTCACCTGCTTCACGTGTGGCCAGGCGGGCCACTTTGCGAAGGACTGTCCCCAGGGGCAGCAGAGCAGCGGGCAAGCCCAGTTTCAGGGCGGTGCTCGAGGCCGACCTCCGGCGAAGAAGGTTGGTCAGCGGACTGGAGGCGTCCGCAACCTCGACAATGAGGACGCCCCAGAGGGAGACAACGTGCTGGCGGGTACGTTTACTCTCAACCATCAAGACATCGTCATATTATTTGATTCGGGTGCAACCCACAGCTTTATAAGTGCATCCTATGTGGCTAAACATCAATTGCAAGTCTTCCCAACCGACTGCACTTATATGATCTGCTCACCGGGAGGGAAGATTTCAGCTAATATGATGATTCCAAAGGCACATCTGTGCTTAGGTGGGAAACTATATCCCACCACCTTGATAATCCTCATGGGACAAAAGATTGATGCAATCTTAGGGATGTCATGGCTGCAATACCATGGTGCTGTCCTAGAGATTCGGACAAGGACGGTTCACTTAAATTCTCCATTCCACCGTCCGCATTCCATGGTGTTAGACACGCCAGTCCGGGAAGTTTTAGCAATTAATAATGCTGAAGTTCTCAAGTTAGAAGACATCCCCGTAGTCCGGGAGTATCCCGACGTGTTCCCGGACGATCTTCCGGGCATGCCACCTGAGCGGGATGTCAAGTTCAAGATCGAGCTCGCACCCGGGACTACGCCCATATCACGGAGACCATACAAGATGGCTCCAAATGAGCTGGCTGAACTAAAAGAACAGCTCAATGATCTGTTGAGCAAGGGTTTCATTCGGCCGAGTTCCTCGCCTTGGGGATGCTCGGCGCTATTCGTGAAGAAGAAGGATGAGACCCTGAGGCTGTGTGTGGATTACCGGCCGCTCAACGCCGTCACCATCAAGAATAAGTACCCACTGCCCTGTATTGACATCTTGTTTGATCAACTTGTGGGGGCAAGTGTATTCTCAAAGATGGACCTTCGCTCTGGATATCACCAGATCAAGATCCGGGCGGAGGATATCCCGAAGACGACGTTCTCGACGAGATACGGCTTGTACGAATATCTTGTCATGTCCTTTGGTCTCACAAATGCTCCAGCCCATTTCATGTATCTCATGAACTCGGTGTTCATGCCGGAGCTGGACAAGTTCGTGGTAGTGTTCATCGATGATATCTTGGTTTACTCCAAGACAGAAGCCGAGCATGCCGAACACTTACGGATCGTTCTTCAACGATTGCGAGACCACAAGCTCTATGCCAAGTTCAGTAAATGCGAATTTTGGATCAGCCAAGTGCCATTCTTGGGACATATCATCTCAGCTGAAGGCATTGCGGTTGACCCAAGCAAAATAGAGCAAGTGCTGAAATGGAAAGCTCCCGCTTCAGTTCATGAAGTCAGAAGCTTCCTCGGGTTAGCGGGATACTACCGGAGATTCATTCCAAGTTTCTTCAAGCTCACTAAGCCGATGACAGAGTTGCTGAAGAAAGGGACAAAATATGTTTGGAACACGGCGTGTGAAGGAGCGTTCCGAACACTGGTGAAGCATCTCACAACAGCCCCGGTATTAGCTCAGCCGGATACAACAAAGCCCTTCGACGTGTATTGTGACGCGTCCGGTATTGGGCTCGGCTGCGTGTTGATGCAGGAAGGACGTGTGGTCGCTTATGGCTCACGCCAACTTCGGAACCATGAGCAGCACTACCCGACTCACGATCTTGAACTTGCTGCCGTGGTGTTGGCGCTGAAAATGTGGAGACACTATCTCCTGGGGAACTTGGTGCATCTCTACACCGACCACAAGAGCTTGAAATACATTTTCACCCAGAAGGAGCTGAACATGAGGCAGAGGAGGTGGTTAGAACTGATCAAAGATTATGAGATTGAGATCCATTACCACCCCGGCATGGCGAATGTGGTTGCCGACGCGCTGAGTCAGAAATCACATGTCCATCACCTCACCATTACACCGGTGGAGGAGGGAGAGCCAAGTTTATACTTGGTTCCTTATGGATCGTTGTATAACCTTGCCCTTGTCCCTACTATTAGGGAGGACATCATTGCAGCTCAGAAAAATGATAAAGGCATGGCACATCTCCGGAGACGAATTGACAATGGGGAGATCAAATGTTTCCGGAAAGATGGTGAGGGGACGTTGTGGTTCAATGACCGCATAGTCGTACCCCGAGATATGGAGTTGAGGAAAAAGATCCTCGATGAAGCTCACTTGTCCAAATACTCCATTCATCCGGGCAGCAACAAAATGTACCAAGATTTGAAAAAGAAATTTTGGTGGACACGGATGAAGCGGGAGGTAGCTAAGTACGTATCCGAGTGCGATACGTGTAGACGAGTGAAAGCTGATCACATGAAGAAATCAGGGCTGTTGCAACCCCTGAAGATCCCGGCATGGAAATGGGAAGATGTGAGCATGGATTTCATTGTGGGATTACCCCTAACAGCCAACAAGCATGATTCCATATGGGTAATCGTTGATCGGTTAACCAAGACGGCTCACTTCATTCCGGTGAATACACGTTACAATGCCGGCAAGTATGCGGAGCTATACATAGCGAAGATTCTATGCCTATACGGGGTACCCAAGACCATTGTCTCAGATCGAGGTGCATTATTTGTATCTCGCTTTTGGGAGCAGCTACACGCTGCATTGGGTACTAAGTTGATCAGGAGCTCCGCCTATCACCCTCAGACAGATGGCCAGACAGGGAGGGTGAATCAAGTTCTGGAAGACATGTTGAGAGCATGTGCCATCCACCATGGTAGGAACTGGGATGATCACCTACCATTGGCGGAATTCTCGTACAACAACGGTTATCAGGCGAGTATCAAAATGGCACCTTACGAAGCTCTCTATGGTCGTAAATGCCGCACCCCATTAAATTGGTGCGAGTCCGGTGAAAGGGTCACATTCGGGGTTGATGTGGTGAACGACGCCGAGGAGCACGTTCGGACAATTCAAGCCAATTTGAAGGCCGCTCAATCCCGACAAAAGAGCTACGCTGATAAGAGGCGTAGGCCGTTGCACTTTTACATTGGGGAGCACGTGTACCTCCGCGTGTCTCCGATGAAGGGCGTGCACCGGTTCGGTGTGAAGGGGAAGCTCGCTCCCCGTTTCATTGGACCCTACGCTATCACCGAGAAGTGTGGACCAGCGGCGTATCGATTGGAACTACCGGCATCTGTGGCTGGTGTCCATGATATTTTCCATGTTTCGCAACTGCGAAAATGCTTGAAGCATACGGCTGCTGTTCCTACCGAAGACATCGGCGAGCTGAAACCGGATTTAACATATGATGAATATCCGGTGGGAATTCTTGATGAGAAAGACAGGACCACGCGTAGCAGAACGTTGTGGTTCTACAAAATACTCTGGAGTAACCACACCGCCGAGGATGCGAAGTGGGAGAGCGAGGAGTTCCTTCGCTCAAATTACCCGGAGTTCATGGCTTCTCAACACGGGTAAGTCCCTATTACAACGCTATCTCTTCTTTTATAATCTCGGGACGAGATTCTTTTAAGGGGGGAGGGATGTAAAAACCCAAGAAAAGGGACTTGCAAAAACTTTTTTTCACCTCACAACACAACAGTTTTGTTGTGGGTAGATTATGAAATATTGTGAAGAGCAAGTGACCTCCATCAAAGGAGTGATTAGAAGGGAAAGCCTTCACTTTCACAAAGTGGGGTTTCTACACATGAACATGAGAGGTTGAGCTCACCCCTAGAATTTAAAAAGTCTTGGGAAGGTTCAGTCCAAAGCTCATGCAAATTCGACACTTTTTGAGGCACTTTTGGGTTATTTCAAAAGGAGGCCAATTTGAATGTAAATTCAAATTGCAGCAACTTTCATCACCCAAATTCAAAAGTTAGCTCCATATCTATACTCAGCACATTTTTCTGAGTAAACCCACCAAGTTTCATCCCCATTGGAGTTCATCTTGTCGGGAGCCAAATTTGCAATAATTCAAAACTGAATTTGAATTTCAGTTTAAACATGAAGCAAATTTAACCAAACAAAGTTTGAATTTGAGAACTCAAATTCAAACCAAGACTTGGGGTCTAAGTCTCTCATTCAATGTGTAGTTGCTGGGATATTTACAAAAGAAAGGGAGAAGAGAGGATTAGGGGGAGAGTGGGCCCACAAGTCAGTGGGGGAAACTTGTTTCCCAAACCGAGCGTGGCTGTTTTCTCCCGACGTCGGTCGAACACCTCACGCCAGCTGCGGACAGCACCGGCGTCCGACCACCTCACCTCGCCACCTCCTGCTCGGCGACCGAGCGCACGCGTGCCCGACGCGGTTTAAGTTCCCAGCCCACGTGAGCCAGCCTCATCTCCTCCGCTCTGCCCGTTCCTACCCGAAACGAAAAACGACACCCGCCGCTCCCCTCGGCTCCTCGTCGCGCCGTTGATCCAGGCGACCTCGTGACCGGAGTTCAACAGCAAAGACACGCGCCGGGGACTGCTCGAGCTCACGGTGAAGACCCTACCCTTTTCCATGTTTTGTAGGGGGAGTATTTCCCCGTCTAGTCCTCGGTGCTCAACAAAAACGAGTGAGCAGAAATGCCGAAATTCGCGGCGATCGGTCCTGCACAGCATAAACCCAGCTGAGCATAGGTTCTACACGCCCCCACGGCCACCTAGGATCCAAAACCATCGAAAACCATCGAGCCTTTGCGCTGATATCCATGTTTTTCGAGCAACAGTCGATATCGGGCCTAGGTCGACGGTGAGGTCCCAGTTCCGGCTATTTCCATGGCCAACCGAGCTCATATTCGTGCGCAGCATGCCACGGTGGAGCTGTAGGAGCAAACCGCTTGAGAAATAAGGCCCGGAGTTGCCCGGACGACGTCACCGGAGCAGAGGGAGGCTCTGTCGCCGTCGCGGGCATAGTTCCGGCAATTGCCGAGCTCCGGTGAGGGCACCAGCGTGTTCTCCGAGTCGAGTTAGGCACAGGTGGCAAGTTTTGTCAAAGGTCGGACGGGGAAACGCCCGGCGGCGAGCGCTCCGGCGAAGCGCCGCCGCGGGAACTGCGGGAGAGCGCGAGGTAGACGAAGGGGGGGCCGGGTCCACCGGTCAGCCTCTGATCTCGCGCGGGGATCGGGTTTGCGGCCGGGATTCGGTGCGGCAGTGCGGGTAAAACCCCGTGGGCCGCGGTGTGGCCGTTTTCTGAGTGGGCCGGCTCGAGGAGTGGGTCCCACCCGCAGGATTTAAACATTTTTGGAATTTCCAGTTTTAGTGCAAACTTTAGAACCCCATAACCTTGGCTAGAAAGCTCCAAATTTAGTGATTCAAATTGGGTTGGATTCACCATGCCTAGCTCTGTCCAGATATACAACCCAATTTGTATGAAACCCATTAATTAATTCTGGAAAATTCTTTAAATCTTTTCAGAAAAAGAATTTTAGAGGGAGTTTGGTTCATCCAAAAATCCCCAAATTTTGCCAGAATGTTCTTTAGGACATTAGTAAACCCCTGTAAAAGTTTCAGACCGTTTGGAGTTGATTTGGTCAGAGCAATTCAAATTGAAAGGTGCTGTGTTCATTTGAATACAGAAACATTTTCAGAGAATTTCCAAAACTTGGAAATTCAGTTCTGGGCAATTCTTAACCCCAAAAAAGTTAGGAAAATTCAGGCAAACTCTATGAGCTATAATTGAAATTGTAGTTCATTAAGTTGAGCATGAACAGGGGTATTACCTCAGAATAAATTCTTCCTTGCTGATTTGCCAAGAGAATTATTCTGAGCAAACCACCCCATGAAAAGTGCTAGTGTTTGGTCCAGAGAGTTTTCTTGTGACAAGGAATTCACACAAAAATTCTCAGCTCCATTGGAGCTCTAGATCACCCCTGTCCTGTTTACCCACTTAAGGAATTAATATGGAAAAGGGGGAAAACCACTTAGCATTTAACCATGTGATTAAGTTCAAGCCAAACCACCAACACCAGTTCATATTTAAATTCTTAAACAAAGTTCCAGGTGTTAGAGGCTGGTTATTAGAACTAATAGTAGAAGTCTTACTCTAAAACTCACATTTGCATCTAAATTAACATGTAGTATTTCATTAACGTGTAGCCGTTGAAGAAGAGACTCCGGAAGTGCTGGACTTCCTCCTTCCGGACGAAGAACTAACTCCTGACCAGCAGCAACAAGGCAAGCCCCGGTTTGCATTAACCCTTTTTATAAGTTTTCTTTTGTTGACATGAGTCATGTGAAGTATGTATGTGCATTAGGTATAGGATGAATGAAACCCCACTTGCATAACCAAAGGTTCCTAAAAGAGTGAGGATAGTGTCAAGGACCTCGAGTAGACAGGCTATGCTTAAAGAGTCATAGGACTTCGGTACAAGTCGAGTAGTTGGAATCTACTCGCGAGATAGGCTTGGGACACACGGGGTCGGTTGAGTGATGTGAGATCACTTTAGTAATAAAAATGAGACTAGGCAGGGGCTAGGGCGCAGCAAGAGAGAGTCTTGTGTGCGCAGCCCTGCCCGTGTCGATTGAGGACCGATCCGTGTGCGGCCCTGCTGAACAAGTATTGAACGTACCGAAGGCATATCGGATATATGGGCCCCGATAAACCGATGTAGCCTAAACCTCCGGGCGTCGAGGCATAGCACACCGATTTATAGGTGTAGGTTGAGGGCAGCAAGGTGGAAATCTGCCAACGGGCATAGAGAGATGCTCCGTGTGGGGAACCTCCTGCTCGTTTCGGTGCGACTTGGTTCGACGTTTGGGCTGTTGGGTGAAAGGTTGTCCCGTACGACATCGAGTGAGCGTGCTGTGCAGCTCCACGGATGGCCGTACGTGACGTGCTCTTTGGGTTTCCCTGCAGGTGTATATCGAGTCGATTCGCCGTCCCTCGCGGTGACGAGTACCGCTTGTTCACTGTGTCGTAACGTGGATTAATGGATGAAACATGTTGATTCAATATTGTTGGTTGATTTAATTGTATTGCTACATGTTTGCCACCAAATACTGCTTACTAAATTTCAGATTTCATGAACTGTTAAGTTGTTGCTAAAAGATGAACTAAGGATGAACTTTTAGGCGTGTTGTTTTGCTGAAATGCTACCAACCTATGTCTTGGTATACCTCATGTAGAGTTTCATGCTTAGGTGAGTCGGTTAAGCCTTGCTGAGCCTTCGTGCTCATGGTTGCTGCTTAAGTGTTTTTCAGGTGAGGAGCCACCCACGGACTCGGAGTACGAGTCCACCGGCGAGGGTTACCCTCCGTCGGGGACCACGGCTGAGTGGGAGCCGTACACGCCGCGCTGAGCTGAGGAGTGCAGCTAGTGTGGGTTGCCCTAGGGCTGGGCAACCAACTTTTGTTAGATAGGCGGGCGTGAGTTGTGTAGTGTAGACTTCCGCTGTGTAACATAAACAATAGTTGTAACTGAATTTTGTACCTGTTTGTACAGTTTCAGTTGTTTTTCCCATGTAATATATTATGTTCTTATGACGTGTGCTGTCGGGTGTCGTATCGCGTGGCACCACCCTCTGCGATCCTGGATGAGCGGATTCCGGTCCGCCACACGGATGCTCGAGCTCCCCACAGCAAAGAGCAGCGCCCACGAGTGCCCTAGCCGGCTAGCATCTTCTTCCACGGTCCCATGCTCGTTTGTGCGCGGGAATTCGGAGATACGGTCGTGCGCCCAAGTGTAACCGAAGGAAACCGAGCTTGGTCACCGTAGACAGCCCACATCGAAGGAGGTCATGCCCAAGCGAGCCACTCCATCGGTGCACCCACGAGCGGAGCTGCTCACGCCCGAAGCTCATCCCTAGCCATGGCTTGTCGGAGGGCACCGCCGGTGGCTCTGTTGGCGCGAGGTTGAAGATGAGTGCTGACGTGTGGGGTGTGGCAGCTCTCTACGACCATAGACCAGCCCCACAGACCAACACTTCGTCTTTTCTGCGCACTTTGTCCTCACTCGTGGGCACCCGAGAAAACTTCCCGGTCGGTCACCCATCCCCAAATTTCTCTAGGCCAAGCAAGCTTAACCCCGGTGTCCTTTGCAGATGGGCTTCCGGAGAAGAAGGTATACCTTGATGGTATGAGTACTCTATCAATCCTAGTAAGCCGGGAGCAAGGTTCTCACAATCCACCCCCCTTAGAAGATCGACGTCTTCATCGGTCAATGCAAAGATAGGAACGTCCCCTCTTAGCCACGTGCATACGTTTAGTACTGGCATATGCATACCGTACGTTCAGTTAGCAGCATACGTGTCATACCGTGTCTGACACAGAGGATCCACGCATCATGCATACGTACCCACGTCTCTGATCCGTACGGTATCTTATCCTTTTCACTGACCCGTATGCACCCGTAAAACTGCGAGGGTTGGCTCTGATACCATTTGTGGCAGCTCTTTAGGATCATAGACTAGCCCCACAGACCAACACTCGTCTTTTCTGCGCACTTTGTCCTCACTCGTGCGCACCCGGGAAAACATCCCGGTCAGTCACCCATCCCCAAATTTCTCCAGGCCAAGCACACTTAACCCCGGGGTCCTTTGCGGGTGGGCTTGCAGAAAAGAAGGTATACCTTGATGGTATGAGTACTCTATCAATCCTAGTAAGCCGGGAGCCAGGATCTCACATGGGGCCTGCGGCAGTGTTTAAACATTTTAGGATTTTTGCTATTTCGGTTCAAACATTAAACAGCCACAACTCTGTGTAGGAGTGTCCAAAAATTCCCAAATAAATTTTGTTGGTTTCCTCTCTGAGATTAATATCCAGGGGTGCAGCCCAATATTTATGAAAATCCCTGTATTTGGCTCATTAATTCATATAAGGAAAATCTTGTAGGATTTATTACAGGAGTTCTGTGTATTGGAAAATTCCCAATTTTAAGCACAACCTTCTTCGAAATATTCTTGAACTCCAGTAACAATTTCAGAGGAATATTCTTGGTCAAATGATGTGTTAATTCCTTATGTCTCTGAAAAATAGGAAAATGAACAGAGCCATTTTCAGCTTTTTCCCCAATCCTTGTAAAATCCATATCTCCATGTAAGAAACTCCAAAAATAGTAAAACCAATTCCTATAGACTCAGGACATTTCTTACTTCACAAAGAGTCAACTTTTCAGCATAGGAAAGTTTAATATCTAGGGGGTAATGGCAGATTAGTGAAAACCACATAAGGATTTGTTGTGATCACCTTGGGCCATTTCATGAGCTCAATTTTTGCACACTGCCTAAATACTTTTCCTAGAAGCTGTGGTTAAAATTTCAGCTTCATTGGACCCCTGGACATTGAGCTACCATTCTTTAGGCCTAAGTGTTCGTATAATGGAATTAATCACAAGGTGATTAATAGTGCCTCCATTTCACTTAGCATATTTTTCTCTAAGATTGTAGATCCAACAACATAAACCTTGTTGTTGTTGTTTATCTCTCTTAACTGTGAGTTAACTTGTACAAATTTAAAATCCCCAAAAGTGGTAGCAAGAAATTCAGCATGTTTACACTTAGGAAAAATGAGGGGAAGTAAAACTTTGGATTATAACGGTGTGAGTTCAAACTGGTGATTCAAACTCTCGAAAACATCCAAACATGGAGATATAAATTCAAGACTTGGGTTGCACACCAGGGCAGCCACAGAGCTGTGCCTCTGCTTCCCACCGAAGTGAAGCCAGCGCCGTGGATTGCTACTCGGTAAAAATCAGCAGCTGCCGAACTCAAACACGGTTCCTCTTCTTCCTTGCATGAGCAAATCCCCTCAGTACCGCTCCCTCTCGCGCGCTCACTCAGGAAAAACAGGGCTTGTTGCCGCCCCCTCGGTCTCTCATCGCCCATCAGCCTCCGGTCACCCTAGCGCCCGGTTGATCCGTCTAGAAGCTGTGCTAGCAAGTTCTCGACGTGTGTCACCAACCATCAGCTCGTTTCCGGCGTCCTAGGGTTGGCGCACGAAGCTTTCTCTTCTTCTCGGTTCCACACGAAGCCACTTCACGGCTACTCGACGTCCGGCGGTTCCAGGGACCCTCTGGCTTGATCAAAGCCACCCTAAGAGGCGCCACGAGGTGTAGCTGCTTCTCCCGAACCCTTCTTGATCATTTCCACCACGGCTCACCGGAATTTGCCGTTTAGCGCCGGTGAACATGGACAACCGCCGAAACCGAATTCGGGAAATTCTCCCAACCTAGTTGATCAACCCTATTACGGTTCAAGCCATAGAAACTACATCTCCCTACGACCTCCCATGCTAAAAACTGAAGCATCTCGGCCACCCTACAAGCGGGGCGATGAGGAATCACCGCGGCCAGACCAAAACGGGTCGGTCCACCGGTGACAACCCATTTCCGGCCGTTTTCCGCTAAAATGGAGAATAGGGTCACCTTCCCCGAACCCTAGGGATGTTTTTTGGCAGCTTTGTTCGTGGATTTTGGCTCGGGACACGCCGGGCCTCGTCGGTGCCGCGCCACCGAATGCCGACCCGTTTGCAGCCATTGTCGTGTAGCACCACCTTGCCCGGCTGCTAGAGGACGGCGTGAGGAACACGTAGCACGAAACCGAAGGGGAAATGGTCGAGAATCGGCGGAGAACGGGGCGCGCCAAAATCGGAGTCGTTGTATGCGGTGCCCTGGCACGAGGTGGAAGAAGGGTTTGACCCTCAGGACCCACTGCCAGCCGCCGGTTGCAGTTATTTGAAATTTTCTATTAGCAAACAATTCCAGAAATTAACTCATCTTTTAAATTCATTTATGCCTACTAGAATTGCTCCAAAAATTCCAAATAAATTCTGGTAGAATCGTCATGTTCTAAACTTTGCAGTGATGCAATTTCCTAAACATGAAAGTCCCAATATTTCTATAATTAATTCCTTTGAACTAATTGCTTTGGAAATTAATTACCACTGTTCCTCTAATGGGAAAATTCCCAATTTTGGTCAGGACACTTCTTTAAATAACCTTGACTATCAGTAAAAGTTTCAAGTTCATTAGGCTTTATTTACTGGGTCAAATAGCCTTTTAATCCTCAGGCTTCAATGAAAATCCCCCAAAATAAACAGCACCTTCTCAGCATTTCATATCAACTTCAAAAATTCATTTGTATTTAAATCCTATGGAGGGTTGGGTAGTTTACAAATTCGACAAGTAGAGAATGTCTTGCTAATGTTTTTAGGATCTCGGTAGAAGTCGAGTGGTTAGAAACTACTTGCGAGATAAGACTTTATCACACGGGATAAAAGAGGTAGAGAATGGCTTAAGAATATGAAACTGAGACCCAGAAGGGGGGATAGGATGCAGTGAGTAGAGGTCTCACGTGCGTAGCTCTGTTGGTGTCGATTGAGGACCGATCCATGTGTGGCCCTGCTGGACAAGTTTGAACAGTACCGGATGCATACTGGCATATGGGAACCAGGAAACAGATGTAATTGGTTAACCTGGGTGCTGAGGCTTACCCAACCGTTTTATAGGAGTGGGTTGAGGGTAGCAAGGTGTAAATCTGCCGTTGGGCACAGACATGCTCCACGCGGGGACCTGCTGCCCATTATGGATGGACCGGTTCGGCATTTGGGTTGCCTTTGAATGGTTGCTGCATACAACAGAGTAGGAAGGTGTGAAGCACCACACTTCTAAAAGTGGGTGTATGTGACGTGTTATCCGTGTGTCAATTGATTGCAATCACCGTCCCTCGTAGTTATTTGAGTACCGCTTGTTCACTGCGTTGTGACATAGTAGGAAATGAAAGAAGTCAGATGAATATGCTGCATTGAACTATTAATGTTTTGGAAACCATGTATGCTGTAGATGTAGCGCTCATTAAGTTTATTTTCCACTTTGGGCATCACCACATCGGAGGAAAGTGTTTCTTGTTTGATTGTGGACTTCCGATGTGAGGACTGCCTAAGGCACATTAAACTGCTGCTATAAAACTGAAAGTAAGGATTAACAAGTAGGCATGTCTTTATTGCAATGTTTTTTCCCATATTACTAATCCCTGCATGTAGAGTTTCATGATTAGCCTTGTCGGTTAAGCCTTGCTGAGCCATCGGTCTCACGGTTGCAATATTTGAGCTGTGTGCAGGTGAGAGTTATGAGAAAGGGTCCGAGGACAAGGCGATGCCCCCGTCGGGGTACACGGCCGAGCTGGATCCCTGCACGCCGCCGTGATGGTTGTGTGAGTGTTGCTAGTGTGTAGCGTTCCCGGACTGGACGGCTTCACTTTTGCGTAGTTAGTAGGAGAGTGTACTTAAGAATAATACTTCCGCTGTATAATTATGTTTTGTAAAAGACTTCCTCTGTTTCTATGTAGAATAAAAGTTTGTATGTTGTTCTTAATATTTTCTTGTGTGCCGTTGGGTTCCGCATCGCACGGCACAACCCTCTGCGATCCCGGAGTGGGTGAACCACGGTGTGGTCCCCATAGTCATGGTATCAGAGCCGCATTGGTAATAGCACGCTCGAAAAGAGCCTATTTTGAAAACTTAGAAGTAGTCGAGTGAGGATTAGTCACTATGCCGACATAAGGTCAATGATAGTAGTAGATATTATGGTGGAAAAGCTAACTTATGTGTTATACATTTTGTAACAACGCTCCAACGTCAGGTAAGAGGTAAGGTACGCAACCGCAGGCGGATCAATTGCGGTAAGCTCGCCATACGAGCAATGGTATGGAACGGTTTACCGTGGCTTGGCACGGTGGTGAATATGAGTCTCTGAACCTTCTCTTGGTTCCAAGAGCATATAAAAACGCTGATCTCCAGCGTGCTTTAGGCAAAAGTGAGAATACCACAACGTGTTGTAAGCAACACGATAGTATGCAACTCTTGAACGTTCAATGTTCAAAGGGCCATACGCAGCGCTCACCATCAGCGTGCCTCAACGGTCATGAGGAAGTAGGTGGTATCCATTGGATTGATAAAATTCCCAACCGTGATGACCCATTCGCCCTCCACTCGGGTTCCCCGTCGTGTGGTGTGAAAACAAGACCATGTACCGTGAGACGTGGCTTGACTCAAGGATGATCCGTATGGCAATGATACGGACCGTATGTTTCTATTATGATATGGACCTGCCTGAAATGTCAAAACTCTTGTGTGTACCATTATTGTGTTGTCTTCTTCAGGTACCTTAACCACGTTAGAGCATGATGTTTAGAAATCGTTTGTGAGTGACGTTCTTAGTTCCACCATTTGACACGTATATGCCGGAATACCGGCTTAGGATTTTTCTTTGGTGAGGAAACGTAGTACCGAGAGGAGTTATTAGATGCATTAAAGGATATTTTCAATGAAAAGAGTCAAATTGGATTTTAGTGAGCCCCATATTGAACTAAGAATCAATTGGGAGTGTAGAATAATTTCCAAAGAATTAGGAGCAACCTCCCCTGTTTCGGCAGATTTTTCGCTGAAATTAAACATGGAATAACTTATGATAGATTGAACTAATGGAGGTGTGTGATACTATTCTGGAAAGGTTTTGAAGTCTTCTATTACTTTTCTGTAGAACTCCAGAACAAAATCTCCCTCCAAATGGATGAAAAATCTCAGATGAGTATGTACTTTCCAGAAACATGGCAGACCAAAAATGCTCTGTAGAATGCTGTGTATTTCGACTACAACTTCTTGTAGAAAAATTTCTAAGGGTCAGGTAAGACACCGTTTGAAAGTGTAGGAAATGTTCTACAACTTTGTAGTTTAGTGTTTTCCTTGATTGAGGGCATAAATAGTTGCAATTTTGTGAACAAAACAGCCACTTCCAAAGGTGGTGCTGTCAAAATTCCTGAGAAAATTCTGTCAATTTGTAAAAATCATAACTCATAAACTATGAAGTCTATGGAGGCAAATAAATACAATCTTGATTTCTTTTTGAGTCTACAACAATTTTGTTGTTGAACTCCAGTCCAGGTTTTGCCTCCAAGGTGGCCAAAACAGTTAAATTCTTCAAACTGGTCTGCTGGACCAGAAGCTGGACAGAGAAAACCATGCTGAAGTTTTTCAACCAAAACACTTAGTTTTACATTTTGATATCCAGTGGCTGTTGTAAAACAGTTAGTTGGAGTCAAAATATTTTATGCATTCAACATATAACTTCGAGCGAGGACATGTTTGGGTCTTGTACAATAGCGAGGATTTACGCATGCTAACACACTTAACAACCCGTGGCGACCCACGATTGTCAAAATGAAATTTTAATCCATAAAGTTCATTACTTTGGATGGTGACATGTTCCCGGGATGTATATGCTGTATAAATTTTATACTTTATCCATATGTGTGAATGTTATGTGTATAAATTGTTCATTCTCGCACTACTATTGTATAGACTGGATGAAGTAAACAAACATGTGCTGATCGTTTGAATGGTATGAATGCAAAATGGTGCGTACACGGTCTACGCAAGAGGGGGGGTCCTAGTCAGGTTCAGGGTGATGAGTCTCCACCTCCGGAGCAAACCACGACGCAGAAGCAACCACCTCCTCCATGTGGGGAACCCCTTCCGGGATCCACACTCCAGGATACACATTGGGTGGTTCCGTGCGATGCGGCACCCAACAGCATACACGAAAAGAACCATAAAGTAAAAAGTCTTTTATTTCTCAAAATAGTGTCATTTACAAAATAATATACCACGAAGGTACATGCAGTGCAATATACATACACACTTACTCTCGATACTAACTATGCAAAAGAGAAGACGTCCAGCCCGCGGACGCTTCTTACTAGCTTCCACAAAGATGAGTGCAGCGGCAGGGTTTCCGATGAGTCTCTGATGGCTCACCGAACAACCATCTTCATAGAAAATTATATAACCTGCAAAACACTAATGATGCAACCGTGAGCGGATGGCTCAGCAAGACTTAACCAACACTCCTAAACCATGAAACTCTACATGCAGGGATTACTAACATAGGAAAAGTATGATGCAATAAAGACATGCCTACATGTTAATCCTTACTTTCAGTTTAATAGCAGCAGATTATTATGCCTTAGGCAGCCCTCACATCGGAAGTACACAATCAAACAAGAAACGCTTTCCTCCGACGTGGTGATGCCCAAAGAGGAAAATAAACTTAGTGAGCTCTATAACTAAAGCATACATGGTTGGCAATACAATGAGCTTAAAAACTTCACAACAGCAATGATTCATCTCACTTTATCTGGAAATAATTACTACGTCACAACTCAGTGAACAAGTGGTACTCATATAACCGCGAGGGACGGTGATTGCAATCAGGACACACCCGGAATACACGACACATACACCCGCCTCAAAAAGACTCATGCGAGCTCTTTCTTACGTTGTATGCAGCAACCTTTCACCCGTCACTCCAATGCCGAACCAGTTCCGCCGACCCATCAGAAGGGCCACTACCCGGAACACGTCGAAGTTGCTCCGCTAGCGGGTTTACACCTCCGACACGAACCCCCAATGGACGGCTGTATAAGTTTCAACACGAGAGTACCCGAGTTACATCGGTTTCCTAGACCCCATAATTCCAGTATGCATCTGGTACTGTTCAAACTTGCTCAGCAGGGCGGCATACGCATCGGTCCTTAACCGACACAAACAGAGCTACCGCCACACAGGCCCAACGTCCTGCTGCTCCTACTCTCTGCTCGGTCTCATTTTCCATTCCAGAACTTTCATTCTCTAGAATCATACCCCGCTGAACCAACATCCTAAACTCGCGAGTAGCTTCCAACTACCCGACTTGTACCGGATCCTATACAACTTAAGCCTAGCAGAAAACTACACGAAGGTAACCTGTTCTACCCTTTAACTCCAAGGGTTTGTGGGTCATGCATTTGGAGTATCAATCACCTTGACCTAATGCACAATACATACTAGACCCATAAAAGTGATACAAAGTAAAATGTAACTAAAAGCTGTTAAATGCAAACCGGGGCTTGCCTTATGTTGCTGCAAGTCTATTACTACATTTAAATCAGTACCTTGGCAATGAGTTAAGCCTCAACTTGCTGCTCCGAGTCAAGTTCCTCGTTGAGCTCCTTCGTCGTTTTCCCTACCGATATGAATATGCATAGTTTTATGTTGCAAGTAAAGACATTATAAATCAAAAGTGTTTTAGGAACTAAGAATGGTTTAGACCAACTCTAAAGTGAGTGAAGAGCTCTTTTATGGACAGAAACAGAGGATATCTTTAGGTGGGCAGTGGATGGTTGTTGGAGAAAATGCAAAGAGCTATTTATAATGGATATAAGAAAGGTAGTGAAAAGAACCAGCAGAAAACTTGAGAAGCTGATCTCAACTTGCTCTGAAATTTTTACAGTGGACCATAGATAGTACAGAGGTATTGCTAGCAAAATTTAAGACAAAGTAGATGGAAGATGTGGCCTAGTGAATTTTCTTACTATTTGACTTCTCTGAATTCCTATGGAAATTATAGTGTATTGTCATGCTCCAAATTTGGTTTTTCAGAAACTTTAGAGTCTCATGAGTCCATTGGACTTGGTTTCACCATTTTTGGAGCTTCCTACACAGAGATATGGAATTTAGAAGTTGGAGCTAAAAGCTGAAAATCTTTCTGCTATTTTTCCTAATTTTCAGAGACATACAAGATTGAATCAACATTTGTCCAAGCAACTAAAGTCCAATGCCTCTGAAAATTTTACTGGAGTTCAAAGATTTTTGGAAGAATGTCCTTCCCAAATTTGGGAATTTTCCAATGAACAGAACTCCTGTAAAAATTCATACAAATTTTACTTAAATGAATTAATGAGCCAAATACAGGGATTTTCATAAACATTGGGATGCATCCCTGGATAGTACTCTTTTAGACGAATCCAAAAACACTTGTTTCACAATTTTTGGACACTCCTATACAAAGTTATGGCTCTCCAAAGTTTGAACTGAATTGGGAAAATCTGGAAAATGTTTAAATGCTGACAGTGGGTCCCACTCATCATCCCTAACCTTCAGCCTCGCGCCAAACAGAGCAGTGGCGGCTGCCTCCGGCAAGGTCGCCGGAAAGGAACTTCCCAGCCACCTCCGGACCCCCTGCTGGCCGCCCCCCCCTCCCCATTTTCCCCCATGCTGAACACGTTGGTGAGGTCACCGGCGGCTGAAACTTGCCGGAAAACTGGGCGCACCGGCAACAGCGAACCCTAGGGCTCCGGCGAGGTCGTGCACGGTGAATTCTCCACCAAATGGTCGGTTTTTGGGCTGTAAAGCACCAGAGGATCGTATAGAACACCGACATGGGGTCTAAATAAGCCGGGAGAGCTCCAAACCTATCGGCACCGTGCGCCCGATATGGTCCAGCGGTATACACTCGAAAAGAACTCGGATTCCTCGCTCTACACTCAATTTCTTGGTCTAAAATCGATGGAGGAGGTGTGCTAGGCAGTTATCATCCTGTGTGTGAAGTTTGAAACACAACAAACACGATTTGAGGACAAATTTTGCAATGCCTTACCTCAAGGTCAGTTTCTGCCGCCCGGGCGAAAATCTTGAAATTCTCCCTCTGTGATCAATGTCTAGGGCTGAGCTTCGGAGGTGAGCAACTAGACTTGTAGGTGCACCGATGGGGTGGCTTGCTTGGGTGTGATCACTCCTGGTTTCGGCTGTCCATGGCGACCAGTTCGGTTCACTTCGGTTTCAGCATGGGAGCAATGGAAACTTTGCTGTTTCTAGGCGCACCTGAGCTCGGGACAGCGGGGTGCAGTTGCTAGCCGGCTAGAGCACGCGTTGGCGCTGCTCTTTGCTTTGGGGCGCTCGAGCAAAGGTTGCTTGGTTGATGGCTGGCGATCAGGAGAACAGAGAACGGTGGCTGGGTGCTTCGCGGGAGCAAAAACAGAGAACGGGCACGAGCGAGAGAGAAACAAAGTTCGGTTGTTCTTCGTGCATGGAGGATAAGGGCTGGAGCACGGTCGAACGAGCACATAGGAGGTGGCGCCGGGAGCTCGTCTGCAACAGTTCTTGCCGAGAGCTGGCGTGTGCTCAGCGGTCGCTGGAGTCGGTTTGCACTTTTGTGAGACTGACCGGTGGGGTCCACAGCCACAATTCTCCCTCTTATCCCCCATTTCGAATTAAAATAGCAAACGAGCTCCGAATTTGATCAAACTTGGTGGATAGATCAAAAGAATCATGAGCAACACAATGGTGCACTCAGATTTGAATTTCGGTGAAGTCAAAATTTGAAACTGAGATTTAAATTCAAACTCGAATTTTTCTCCCGTTTAAATTCCAACAAATAGGAAATCCTTTTCAAATGCTCTGAAAATTTGCCAGGCTAGTATTGGATGTGTGGAGAATCAAATGATAGCTTTAGATCTCCGTGTTCGGGAATTTTTGCAAGTTCAAGTTTAGACTTGGAGCTCACACCGTTAATTCAAAAGTTTAAATTCCCTCTCATTTTCTCGGTGTGACTTGCAGCTCCACTTGCTAGAGTTTTGGGATTTCACATCCCTCCCCCCTTAAAAAGAATCTCGTCCCAAGATTCATAAAGAAGAGACGAAGCGGTAGAGAACGAATTACCGGATATAAGCGGACAGTAAGTCCGGATAGTTCGAACGGAGGTATTCTTCACTCTCCCATGTTGCCTCCTCCGCGGTGTGATTGCTCCATATCACCTTATAAAATTGGAGCGTCCAATTCCTGGTCGACCAAGACTTTTCATCAATGATCCGGATTGGATGCTTGGTATAGGAGAGATCGGATTGCAATGTCTCGAGATCTTCGTTGCAGACAGCAGTAGTATTCTTGAGACATTTCCGAAGATGAGAGACGTGAAATATATCATGCACACCAGAGAGATTTGTCGGTAGCTCAAGCCGGTAGGCTACGGGTCCACATTTCTCTGTGATAGCGAATGGACCGAGAAACCGGGGAGTGTGCTTCCCTTTTACACCGAATCGGTGATCTGCCTTCATTGGAGATACGCGGAGATATACGTACTCTGCGACATTGAAGTTCAGCGGTCGACGTCACTGGTCTGCATAACTCTTCTGTCGAGATTGAGCAGTCTTTAAATTTGCTTGTATGACCCGAACTCGTTCTTCGGCGTCATTGACAAGGTCAATCCCGAATGTCACCCTTTCACCGGATTTGCACCAATTCAGCGGTGTGCGACATCTCCGGCCGTAGAGAGCGTCATACGGTGCTATCTTGATACTCGTTTGATAGTTGTTGTTGTACGAGAATTCCGCCAACGGTAGATAAGCATCCCAGTTCTTACCGTGGTGGATGGCACACACTCTCAACATATCTTCCAAGACTTGATTCACCCTCTCGGTTTGTCCATCAGTTTGAGGGTGATATGCGGAGCTTCTAAGCAATTTGGTTCCCAAAGATGCGTGCTGTTGTTCCCAGAAATGAGAAATGAACAATGCACCATGATCTGAAACTATTGTTCTTGGAACTCCATGTTGGCATAATATCCGTTCAATGTATAACTCCACATATTTCTTGGCGATGAATCCCACATTCACCGGTATGAAGTGTGCTGACTTGGTTAATCGGTCAATGATTACCCAAACTGAATCATGCTTTCGCGATGTGAGCGGCAGTCCGACAATGAAATCCATACTCACATGTTCCCACTTCCATGCCGTAATATGGAGGGACTGTAGCAAACCAGGTTTCTTCATGTGATCTGCTTTCACCCTTTGACACATATCACACTCGGATACGTATTTAGCTATTTCCCGCTTCATCCGTGTCCATCAAAACTTGTTTCTCAAATCTTGGTACATCTTGTTGCTGCCCGGATGAACGGAAAATTTTGATAGATGAGCTTCGTCTAATATTTTCTTACGAAGCTTCATGTCCCTCAGTACGACTATACGGTTCTTGAACCATAGCGTACCATTCTCATCTTTTCGGAAGCACTTAGCTTCTCCATTGTCTATTCTCTTCCGGATATGGGCCATGCCCTTATCTTTCTTTTGAGCCTCTACAAATTCATCTCGAATTGTAGGAATGAGGGCAAGATTAAATAGTGACCCATAAGGAACCAAGCACAGGCTCTGTTCTACTTCTTCCATTGCAGCCATGGTTAGGTTATGAATATGTGATTTCTGACTAAGTGCGTCAGCAAACACATTCACTTTTCTAGGATGGTAATGAATCTCCAGTTCATAATCATTGATTAACTCTAAACATCTTCATTGCCTCATATTTAATTCCTTTTGTGTGAAGATGTACTTTAAACTCTTGTGGTCGGTGTAGAGGTGGACTATGTTTCCAAGCAAATAGTGCCTCGACATCTTTAGAGCAAGAACCACAGCAGCTAGCTTGAGATCATGTGTCGAATAATTCTGCTCATGATTCCAAAGCTGTCTGGATCCATATGCGACCACTCGCCCTTCTTGCATGAGCACGCAGCCAAGGCCGATGCTGGATGCATCGCAATAAACATCAAAAGCCTTAGATGTATCGGGCTGCGCCAACACTGGGGCTGTTGTGAGGTGCTTTACCAATGCTTTGAACGCCTCCTCACATGCTTCACTCCACACATATTTGTTGCCTTTCTTCAGAAGTTCCGTCATCGGTTTAGAGACGTTGGAGAAATTCAGAATGAATCTCCGGTAGTAACCTGCTAAACCGAGAAAGCTACGGACTTCGTGGACTGACTTTGGTGAACTCCAATTTAGCACTTGGACGATCTTGCTCGGATCAACTGCGATGCCCTCCGCAGAAATAATGTGCCCTAGAAATAGCACTTGGTTGATCCAGAACTCACACTTGCTGAATTTTGCATACAGTTTATGATCCCGTAGTGTTGGAGCACAATATGAAGATGTTCGGCGTGTTCTTCTTCCGACTTAGAATATACAAAGATACCGTCGATGAAGACCACGACAAACTTGTCCAACTCTGGCATGAAGACTGAATTCATCAAGTACATAAAATGAGGCGGAGCATTAGTGAGTCCGAATGACATGACGAGATACTCATATAACCCGTATCTCGTCGAGAATGCCGTCTTGGGTATGTCTTCCGCCCGAATTTTTATCTGGTGATATCAGGACCGAAGATCCATCTTTGAGAAAACCTTAGCATCCACTAGTTGATCAAAAAGCATATCGATACGTGGTAATGGATACTTGTTCTTGATTGTTACGGCATTTAACGGACGATAGTCCACACATAACCTCAGAGTCTCATCCTTTTTCTTGACGAACAGCGCGGAGCATCCCCATGGTGATGAACTGGGTTGAATGAATCCTTTTCTTAACAAATCATTCAGCTTCTCCTTCAGCTCCGTGAGTTCCTTCGGTGCCATTTTATATGGCCTCTGAGATATGGGTGTGGTTCTCGGTGCTAGTTCAATTTTGAACTCCACTTCACGTTCGGGCGGCATGCCCGGAAGATCATCGGGAAACACGTCCGTATATTCCTGGACCACTGGAATGTCCTCCAGTTTCTTAGCTTCAACAGTGTGGACAGCAGTGACTTCCAGTGCAACGTTTCTCAGATCCAACGTGTGTTGCCCGTGTTTCTTTGAATTCAGCTGCACCGTTCGTAAACTAATATCAAAGATAGCTTGGTGATGTGTCAACCAAGCCATTCCCAAGATGATGTCAATCCGCAAGCCTTCCAGGATGATATGAGTGGTAGGATATATCCGCCCATCCAAACACATAGGCGCTTGAGCAACAATTCTGCCCGCTGTCCTACTACCTCCCGGTGAATTAATCTGATAAGATGCGACCAAGGTGGTTTATGGTACTTATTGCTTAACCACATAATCTTTGCTGATAAAATCATGTGTAGCACCCGAGTCGAACAACACGAACGTGGGCTGACCACGTAGGCTGAACATACCTGCGAACACGGGTTCTCCTACGGGAACGTCTTCAACTGCCATATAGTTTATATTTCCCACTTTCAGTGCTGTTCTCCTTGACCGACCATGGAATTTCTTTGCAGCTTGAGATGACATATGACTGCTGCTCTGCTTGGTCACTTGACCCTCCTGAGGAATATGCTCTACATTGCTACAAGTGTTATCCGATGCGAGCTCAGGATCTTCACCATATGGAAGTGGTTAATATTCTTGTGCACTTTTCTGAGGTGGGGGTGCACAAATACTCATTTGCTGCTGTTGCAGCAGTGGCTGAACCTTCATGGGTGAATATGAACAGCATTGGATCTGAGGTGGCCCGTCAAAGGACTGAATTTCCACCCCGGACGGTAAGCAATATATCACCGGTTGTTCTTGATGATAATCATCCGTACTTGCCAGTGATAATTTTCTCTTCCTCTTACTTTCCTTGTGCTCGAGTTCAGCTATTTCTTGAATCATAGCGGCATTGACTAACTCGCTATAATTCCCTTTATTGCATTGTGCCACTTTTGTCCGAAGCTTCACATCGAGGCCTCGGAAGAAGTAATGACACTTCATCGTCTCGTTGTGCACATAAGCAGATGCATATTGTACTAAATGGTTAAATTCCATAAAGTACTTCATGACACTCATGCCTTCTTGTTTGAGTTCATAGAACTCTTCAATTCTGGTTTTGATGATGCCCTCACAGATATGACGTGCACGGAAAGCATCACGAAACTCCGTCCATGTCACACGATGGCCTTCAGCGATCTTAGCAAGATATTCAGAACACCAAGCTCCAGCGGATCCATGAAGCTGCTGAGTGGCAAATAAAACCTTCTCATATTCATCAGCATTCCCAATTTAGTTTCAATAACCCGGAGCCAATGATCTGCTTCTAAGGCTTCTTTAGCTTCCGAGAATACCGGTGGTTGTCTTGCTAGAAAATCCAGATACGTATAATGTGTGGGGTTTTGCTGTGAGGTCTCTTGTCGGATGCCATGCTGCACCAACATCTCAAGAGACTCAGCCATTCTTCCCAACACCTCCGCCAGTCCCGTTGATGATGGCGGTGATCGTCGCTGCGACGAATCATTTCCATCCCGACTGGAACCACCAACCTCATACCCGGAATGAGTATGATCCATACTGCAAGAGTGAGCAATTTACGGTTAATATCCAAGAGTGTACTCAGCTATAACTCGAAATTATTAACCGCAAATGCATCACATCAACTGTGCAGCATATATAAAGGAAACAAGGTTTTTGACAATTCTGAAATATGACCAATGATTGTTCAAGTTTGTCAAACACTTAAATCAACAGTAAGGAATGATGAAAGATAACTAATGACTATGTCATGGAACTTAGAGAAGTATAAAAACCTTCATGTCCACAACAAGTCTCAAGTTACATGGGCAATGAACAATGCTCTGTTCAGATTGACCATTTGACCTAATTCCCAGAATTTGATTATGAAAACGGTAGTTTCATGTCTCAAGGTGAACATAAAAGTTATCTGTAACTTCAATATCTTTCCAACGAGTATTTATTTGTCTTCATATAAATTCTGTATCAGGAGTTGTGATATTTCAAATTTGACAGAAATCTGGAACAATTTTGACAGCACCTCCTCTGAAAGTATCTGTTTTGTCCGGAATATTTCATAAAGTTCTACACCAAATCTGTAGAAACTTTGAACTACAAAGTCGTAGCACATATCACAAACTTTCCAACAGTGTATTACATGACCCTTAGAAATTTTTCTACAGGATGTTATGGTCGAAATACAGAAGATTCCAGAGAGTATTTTTGATCTGCCCTTTTTCTGGACAGTTAACACTCATCTGAGATTTTCATCCATTTTGTGGGAGATTCTGTTCTGGGGCCCTACAGAAAAGTTGTAGAAGACTTCAATACCTTTCCATAAATGTATCCCTCACCTCCATTGGTTCAACTAAACAAAAGTTATGACCTGTTCAAATTCAGCCAAAATTCTGCCAAAAACAAGGGAGATGGTTTCTAAATATTTGAGATGGAAACTATATTCCCAATTGACTCTTAGTTCAATATAGGATTTCAGTAACCTCTAATGGAATCCTAGACACCAAAATTACTCTTTTCTTTGAAAACTTTCTTTTTCATGCAGCTAAGAACATTTCACGGTACTATGTTTCCTCACCAAATCAAAATCCTAATCAGCGTTACACCGGCATATACGTCTCAAAAGGTGGCACTAAAACGATCACTCACACATGTGTTCTAAACGGAATGTTCTACTCGTGGTTAAGTACCAGCAGAAAAACAACCAATAATAAAGCACACAAAGGTTTTCCATTTCAGGCAGGTCCATATCATAGTAAAACATACGGCCCATATCATTGCCATACGGGCAGTCCTTGAGTCAAGTCACGTCTCAAGGTACATGGTCGCGTTTTCACACCACACGACGGGGAACCCGAGTAGAGCATGAACGGGTCGTCACGGTTGAGAATTTTATCAACCCAACGGATACCACCTGCTGCCTCATGACCGTTGAGGCACGCCGATGGCGAGCCCTGCTTATGGCGCTTTGAACATTGAACGTTCAAGAGTTGCATACTATCGTGTTGCTTACCACACGATGGGGTATTCTCACTTTTGCCTAAAGCACGCTGGAGATTAGCGTTTTCATATGATCTAATAACCATAGAGAGGTTCAGCGACTCATATTAACTACCGTGCCAAGCCACGGTATACCATTCCATACTATTACTCGTATGACGAGTTACCATAATTGATCCACATACGGTAGCGTACCTTACCTCTTACCTGACGTAGGTGCATCGTTACAGAATTGAAATACTGAATGTAACACACTGTTAGCTTGCCACCTTAAGTAACTATGCTAACAATAGTCCTTATGTGGGCATACTACAAGTTCCTCACCCGTATACTTCAAAGTTTTCGAAAATAAGCTCTTTTCATGCGTGCTATTCCCAATGCAGCTCTGATACCACGCCTGTGGGGAACCCCTTCCGGGATCATCACTCCAGGATACACATTGGGTGGTGCCGTGCGATGCGGCACCCAACAACATACACGAAAAGAACCATAAAGTACAATGTCTTTTATTTCTCAAAATAGTGTCATTTACAAAATAATGTACCACGAAGGTACACGCAGCGGAATATACATACACACTTACTCTCGGTACTAACTATGCAAAAGAGAAGACGTCCAGCCCGCGGCTCTTCTTACTAGCTTCCACAAAGATGAGTGCAGCAACAGGGTTTCCAGTGAGTCTCTGATGGCTCACCAAACAAACATCTTCATAGCAAATTATATAACCTGCAAAACACTAATAATGCAACCGTGAGCGCGATGGCTCAGCAAGACTTAACCGACACTCCTAAACCATGAAACTCTACATGCAGGGATTACTAACATAGAAAAAGTATGATGCAATAAAGACACGCCTACATGTTAATCCTTACTTTCAGTTTAATAGCAGCAGATTATTATGCCTTAGGCAGCCCTCACATCGGAAGTACACAATCAAACAAGAAACGCTTTCCTTCGATGTGGTGACACCCAAAGAGGGAAATAAACTTAGTGAGCTCTACAACTAAAGCACACATGGTTGGCAATACAATGAGCTTAAAACTTCACAACAGCAATGATTCATCTCACTTTCTCTGGAAATAATTACTACGTCACAACTCAGTGAACAAGTGGTACTCATATAACCGCGAGGGACAGTGATTGCAATCAGGACACAACCGGAATACACAACACATACACCCGTCTCGAAAGACTCACGCGAGCTCTTTCTAACGTTGTATGCAGCAACCTCTCACCCGTCACTCCAATGCTGAACAAGTTCCGCCGACCCATCAGAAGGGCCACTACCCGGAACACGTCGAAGTTGCTCCGCTAGCGGGTTTACACCTCTGACACCAACCTCCAAAGGACGGCTGTATAAGTTTCGACACGAGAGTACCCGAGTTACATCGGTTTCCTAGACCCCATAATTCCAGTATGCATCCGGTACTGTTCAAACTTGCTCAGCAGGGCCGCATACGCATCGGTCCTTAACCGACACAAACAGAGCTACCGCCACACAGGCCCAACGTCCTGCTGCTCCTACTCTCTGCTCGGTCTCATTTTCCATTCCAGAACTTTCATTCTCTAGAATTGAACCAACATCCTAAACTCGCGAGTAGCTTCCAACTACCCGACTTGTACCGGATCCTATACAACTTAAGCCTAGCAGAAAACTACACAAAGGTAACCTGTTCTACCCTTTAACTTCAAGGGTTTATGGGTCATGCATTTGGAGTATCAATCACCTTGACCTAATGCACAATACATACTAGACCCATAAAAGTGATACAAAGTAAAATGTAACTAAAATCTTTTAAATGCAAACCAGGGCTTGCCTTATGTTGCTGCAGGTCTATTACTACTTTTAAGTCAGTATCTTGGCGATGAGTTAAGCCTCAACTTGCTGCTCCGAGTCAAGTTCCTCGTCGAGCTCCTTCGTCGTTTTCCCTACCGATATGAATATGCACGGTTTTATGTTGCATGTAAAGAAATTATAAATCAAAAGTGTTTTAGGAACTAAGAATGGTTTAGACCAACTCTAATGTGAGTGAAGAGCTCTGTTATGGACAGAAACAGAGGATATCTTTAGGTGGGCAGTGGATGGTTGTTGGAGAAAATGCAAATAGCTATTTATAATGGACATAAGAAAGGTAGTGGAAAGAACCAGCAGAAAACTTGAGAAGCTGATCTCAACTTGCTCTGAAATGTTTACAGTGGACCATAGATCATACAGAGGTATGGCGTGCAAAATTTCAAACAAAGTTGATGGAAGATGTGGCCTAGTGAATTTTCTTACTATTTGACTTCTCTGAATTCCTATGGAAATTATAGTGTATTGTCATGCTCCACATTTGGTTTTTCAGAAACTTTAGAGTCTCATGAGTCCATAGGACTTGGTTTCACCATTTTTGGAGCTTCCTACACAGAGATATAGAATTTAGAAGTTGGAGCTAAAAGCTGAAAATCTTTCTGCTATTTTTCCTAATTTTCAGAGACATACAAGATTGAATCAACATTTGTCCAAGCAACTGAAGTCCAATGCCTCTGAAAATTTTACTGGAGTTCAACGATTTTTGGAAGAATGTCCTTCCCAAATTTGGGAATTATCCAATGAACAGAACTCCTGTAAAAATTCATACAAATTTTACTTAAATGAATTAATGAGCCAAATACAGGGATTTTCATAAACATTGGGCTGCATCCCTGGATAGTACTCTTTTAGACGAATCCAACAAAATTTGTTTCACAATTTTTGGACACTCCTATACAATGTTATGGCTCTCCAAAGTTTGAACTGAATTGGAAAAATCTGGAAAATGTTTAAATGCTGACAGTGTGTCCCACTCGTCATCCCTAACCTTCAGCCTCGCGCCAAATAGAGCAGTGGCGGCTGCTCCGGCAAGGTCGCTGGAAAGGCACTTCCCAGCCACCTCCGGACCCCCTGCTGGCCGCCACCCCTCCCCATTTTCCCCCATGCTGTACACGTTGGTGAGGTCACCGGCGGCTGAAACTTGCCGGAAAACTGGGCGCACCGGCAACAGCGAACCCTAGGGCTCCGGCGAGGTCGTGCACGGTGAATTCTCTACCAAATGGTCGGTTTTTGGGCTGTAAAGCACCAGAGGATCGTATAGAACACCGACATGGGGTCTAAATAAGCCGGGAGAGCTCCAAACCTATCGGCACCGTGCGCCCGATATGGTCCAGCGGTATACACTCGAAAAGAATTTGGATTCCTCGCTGTACACTCAATTTCTTTGTATAAAATCAATGGAGGAGGTGTGCTAGGCAGTTAAAATCCTGTGTGTGAAGTTTGAAACACAACAAACACGATTTGAGAACGAATTTTGCAATTCCTTACCTCATGGTCAGTTTCTGCCGCCCGGGAGAAAATCTTGAAATTCTCCCTCTGTGATCAGTGGCTAGGGCTGAGCTTCGGAGGTGAGCAACTAGACTTGTAGGTGCACCGATGGGGTGGCTTGCTTGGGCATGATCACTCCTGGTTTGGGCTGTCCACGGCGACCAGTTCGGTTCACTTCGGTTTCAACACGGGAGCAATAGAAACTTTGCTGTTTCTAGGCGCACCTGAGCTCGGGACAGCGGGGTGTAGATGCTAGCCGGCAAGAGCACGCGTTGGCGCTGCTCTTTGCTGTGGGGCGCTCGAGCAAAGGTTGCTTGGTTGATGGCTGGCGATCAGGAGAACAGAGAACGGTGGCTGGGTATTTCGCGGGAGCAAAAACAGAGAACAGGCACGAGCAAGAGAGAAACAAAGTTCGGTTGTTCTTCGTGCGTGGAGGATAAGGGCTGGAGCACGGTCGACCGAGCACACAGGAGGTGGTGCCGGGAGCTCGTCTGGAACAGTTCTTGCCGAGAGCTGGCGCGCGCTCTGCCGTCGCTGGGTCGGTTTGCACTTTTGTGAGACTGACTGGTGGGGTCCACAGCCACAATTCTCCCTTTTATCCCCCATTTCGATTTAAAATAGCAAATGAGCTCCGAATTTCATCAAACTTGTAGAATAGATCAAAAGAATCATGAGCAACACAATGGTGCACTCAGATTCGAATTTCAGTGAAGTCGGAATTTGAAACTGAGATTTAAATTTAAACTCGAATTTTTCTCCTGTTTAAATTCCAACAAATAGGAAATCCTTTTCAAATGCTCTGAAAATTTGCCGGGCTAGTATTGGATGTGTGGAGAATCAAATGATAGCATTAGATCTCCGTGTTCAGGAATTTTTGCAAGTTAAAGTTTAGACTTGGAGCTCACGCCGTTAATTCAAAAGTTTAAATTCCCTCTCATTTTCTCGGTGTGACTTGCAGCTCCACTTTCTATAGTTTTGGGATTTCACACTCCACCGCCAGAACTTCCAAGAAATCTTGAGGAGGTTCTCTCTGCAGTACTCGGCTCACGCGACGAGCAAACCAAGTTGCTGCGAATGCTGGTGCAGCAGAATGCGTCCCGTCAGGGAGAACACCAAGACAATGGGCAATGCCAGCCCCAACAGAGTTCATATTCAGATTTCCTGGCGACCCATCCACCGGTCTTTATGGAGGCCGAAGAGCCTTTGGAGGCGGAAAGCTTCATCCGCACTCTTGAGGCGAAATTCGGTTTACTATGGTGCACCAAACACCAGAAGGTGCTGTATGCAGCGCAACAACTTCAAGGGGAAGCCGGTGCATGGTGGGCGAACTACGTCGCCTCATTACCGGCTGGTCATGCCGTCACTTGGACAGAGATCCGGGAGGCGTTCCACGTCTATCATATACCTCCCTTAGTTATGGAGAGGAAGCTCCAAGAGTTTCTGGAGCTAAAACAAGACGAGAGGAGTGCTCATGAGTACTCCAGAGCATTCAACCGGCTGGCCCAGTATGCACCAGAATTTGTGGGAACAGAGGAACAGAAGTGAAATACGTTCTTCCGGGGCCTGAATTCCAAAATGAAGGTCAATCTCGCCCAAAGCAACCACGGCACATTTAATGACCTTGTCATTGCCGCGATTTTACAAGAAAATGCTCAGCGCGAGAAGGATTCTGATAAGAGGAAACGCAGCGCGCTGGCGATCAGCAGTGGTGGGGTGCCACAAAAATACCGCGTGGTGTATCGCTTACTATCCGGTCAATGATGGCAGCCACCGGCGCGACCGCCTCAGTTTCATGTTCGTCAATCCAATGCTCCAAGCTTCTGACCGTCATATGCACCACAGCAAGAGCAGCAGCAAAGGATGGTTCCGCGTGCGCCTCCGTTTCAACCGCGTGCACCGGGATTCCGTCCTCAATTCGGAGGGACCCTGACACCATACACGTGCTTCACATGTGCCTGTGTCGGGCATATTGCCAAGGACTGCCCCGAGCAGTGACAGAGCAGGGGTGCAGCACTGTATCAGAGTGCAAATCAGCCCTGCAACCAGCCCAAGAAACCAGCACAAAAACCCGGCAATGTCCACCACTTAACCATCGAAGACGTGCCGGAAGGCGAACCAATAATTTCCGTAGTCATGCTTTTTGACTCCAGTGCCACCAATAAATTCATAAGTCAATCTTATGTTATTAAATATCAATTTCCTATCATTCCCACAAATAGTTCATACTTGATTTGCTCTCCGGGTGGGAAAATAACAGCTGATAGTATGGTCTATAGAGCACCATTGCAATTGGGTGGGAATCTATACCCGACTTCTCTAATTATGTTAGAGAGTCAAAAACTCGATGTCATTTTAGGAATATCATGGATACATCGCCATGGTGCTGTTCTTGACATCATTCCACGTGTGGTTCGTTTAAACTCTCCACTTCATGAACCACATGTTCTTATTCTTGACCATTCGGTTCAAGAAGTCCCAACCACATATAACACGGAAGCCACAAAACTTGAGGATGTTCTAGTGGTCCGTGAATACCTGCACGTATTTCTGGATGATCTTCTGGGCATGCCACCCGAAAGGGATGTTGAGTTCAAGATCGAACTTGTACCCGGGATGACACCGATATCAAGGAGACCGTACAAGATGGCTCCGAATGAGCTATCTGAATTAAAGGAGCAGCTCAATGATCTGATGAGTAAGGGTTTCATTCGACCGAGTTACTCGCCATTGGGATGCTCGGCGCTGTTTGTGAAAAAGAAGGATGAAACCTTGAGGTTGTGTGTGGATTACCGACCTCTCAATGCCGTCACCATCAAGAATAAATATCCACTAGCCCGCATCGATATTCTCTTTGTTCAACTTGTGGGTGTGAATGTATTTTCCAAGATGGATCTTCGCTCAGGATATCGTCAAATAAAGATCCGAGCGGAGGATATTCCGAAGACGGCCTTCTCGACGAGATATGAGTTGTATGAATATCTCATCATGTCTTTTGGTCTCACCAACGCCCCGGCACATTTCATGTATCTCATGAACTCAGTGTTCATGCCGGAGTTGGACAAGTTCGTGGTGGTGTTTATTGACGAGATCTTGGTTTATTCCAAGTCTGAAGAAGAACATGCCGAACACTTGCATGTCATGCTCCAACGATTGTGAGACCATAAGCTTTATGCCAAGTTCAGCAAGTGCGAGTTTTGGCAGCCAAGTGCCATTTCTTGGTCATATTTTTTCTGCAGAAGGCATTGCAGTTAATCCAAGAAAGATTGAGCAAGTGCTGAAATGGAAGTCCCCCACATCTGTATATGAAGTAAGAGGTTTCCTCGGTTTAGCGGGATATTATCAGAGATTCATCCCAAGCTTCTCCAAGCTTGATAAGCCGATGACTGAATTGTTGAAGAAGGGGATCAAATATGTGTGGAGCTCAGCTTGTGAAGGAGCTTTCCAAGCATTGGTGAAGCATCTTACAACAACCCTGTTGTTAGCTCAACCGGATACGACCAAGCCCTTCGACGTAAATTGTGATGCGTCCGGTATGGGGCTTGGCTGTGTATTGATGCAAGGAGGAAGAGTGGTCTCCTATGGCTCACGTCAACTTCGTAACCACGAGCAGCACTATCTGACTCATGATCTTGAGCTCGCTGCTGTGGTGTTGGCATTAAAAATGTGGAGGCACTATTTACTTGGGAACTTAGTGCACCTCTACACCGACCAAAAGAGTCTGAAATATATATTCACTCAAAAGGAGATGAATATGCGGCAACGGAGATGGGCCTGTGTTGTCGTAACACTGTTTGTGTCAGTTAAGGACCGATGCGTATGCCGCCATGCTGAGCAAGTTTGAACAGTACCGGATGCATACTGGAATTAACCCTCGTCTTGAAACTTATACGACCGTCCTTTGGGGGCTGGTGTCAGAGGTGTAAAGCCGCTAGCGGAGCAACTTCGACGTGTTCCGGGTAGTGGCCCTTCTGATGGGTCGGCAGAACTGGTTCGGCATTGGAGTGACGGGTGAAAGGTTGCTGCATACAACATAAGAAAGATCTCTTGTGTGAGTCTTTCGTGGCGGGTGTATGTGTCGTGTGTTCCGGGCGTGTCCTTATTCGAATCACCGTCCCTTGCGATTATATGAGTACCACTTGTTCACTGAGTTGTGACGTAGTAATTACTTCCAGATGAAGTGAAATGAATCATTGCTGTTGTGAAGTCCTTAAGCTCATTGTATTGCAAACCATGTATGCTATAGTTGTAGAGCTCACTAAGTTTATTTTCCACTTTGGGCATAACCACATCGGAGCAAAGCGTTTCTTGTTGGATTGTGGACTTCCGATGTGAGGGATGCCTAAGGCATATTAATATGCTGCTATAAAACTGAAATTAAGGATTAACATTTAGGTGTGTCTTTATTACATCATACTTTTCCTATGTTAATAATCCTACATGTAGAGTTTCATGGTTTAGGAGTGTCGGTTAAGTCTTGCTAAGCCATCGTGCTCACGGTTGCATTATTAGTGTTTTGCAGGTTATATAAAATTTGCTATGAAGATGGTTGTTCGGTGAGCCATCAGAGACTCAACGGAAACCCTGCCGCTGCACTCATCTTTGTTGAATCTAGTACGAAGCGTCCGCGGGCTGGATGTCTTCTCTTTTGCATAGTTAGGACCGAGAGTACGTGTGTATGTATATTCCACTGCGTGTACCTTTGTGGTACATTATGTTGTAAATGACTCTATCTTGAGAAATAAAACTTTGTGTGTTTCTGGTTTCTTTTCGTGTATGCTGTTGGGTGCCGCATCACATGGCGCCACCAAATGTGTATTCTAGAGTGTGGATCCCGGAAGGGGTTCCCCACGGGCGTGGTATCAGAGCCGCATTGAGAATAGCACGCATGAAAAGAGCGTATTTTCGAAAACATAGAAGTATACAAGTGAGGAACGTATAGTATGCCCACATAAGGACTATTAGTAGCATAGTTACTTAAGGTGGCAAGCTAACAGTGTGTTATTATTCAGTATTTCAATTCTGTATCGACGCACCTACATGGAGGTAAGAATGGTAAGGAACACCACCGAAAGCGGATCAATTACGGTTAGCTCCTCCATACGAGGAAAGTAGTGTGGGATGTTCCGTTCAGCAATGGACGGGAAGTGAATATGTTTTCGAAGACTCTTCATGTATTAGAGACATATGAAATGCACTAGCCTCCAGTGCGCAAATCCAGGGGCAAGAGGAGGAGACCCCATCGCGTGGTTCGTAACACGAAGTATGTTCTCTAGGACTCTTCATGTCCTATGAGGCTTATGAAAGCGCTGTTCCACCGGTGTGCTTTATTGCAAAGGTGTGGAGCCCCCGTCGGGTGGTGAATAACCCGAGCATGTACCATGAGACGTGGCTTGACTCAAGTATGGCAATGATACGGGGCATATGTTTTTACTTTGATATGGACCTGCCTGAAATGGAAAACCTCTTGTCTGCATCATTATTGATTGTTTTTCTGCAGATACCTTAACCACGAGTAGAACATTGCGTTTAGAAAATTTGTGTGAGTGATCGTTTTAGTGCCACCCCTTGAGACGTATATGCCGGTGTAATGCCGGATAGGATTATGATTTAGTGAGGAAACGTAGTATCGTAATATGTTCTTAACTGCATGAAAAAGGAAGTTTTCAAAGAAAACAGTAAATTTGGAGTCTAGGATTCCAATAGGGGTTAATGAACTCGTATATTGAACTAAGAGTCAATTGGGAGTATAGTTTTCATCTCAAACCTTTAGAAAAAACCTCCTCTGTTTTTAGCAGATTTTTTTGCTGAACTTGAACAGGACATAACATTTGATTGGTTGAACCAATGGAGGTGAGGGATATATTTCTGGAAATGTTTTGAAGTCTTCTACAACTTTTCTGTAGAACTCCAGAACAGAATTCCCCTCCAAATGTATGAAAATCTCAGAGGAGTATTAACTGTCCAAAAACAGGGCAGACCAAAAATGCTCTCTGGAATTTTTGTATTTCGACCATAACTTCGTGTAGAAAAATTTCTAAGTGTCATGTAAGACACCGTTGGAATTTTTGTGATATGTGCTACGACTTTGTAATTCAAAGTTTCTACAGATTTGGGGTAGAACTTTATGAAATCTTGCGGACAAAACAGACACTTTCAGAGGAGGTGCTGTCAAAACTGTTCCAGATTTCTGCCAATTTTTGAAATATCATAACTCCTGATCCAGAATTGATATGAAGGCAAATAAATACTCGTTGGGAATATATTGAAGTTATCTATTACTTTTATATTCAACTTGAGACATTAAACTGCCATGTTCATAATCAAATTCTGGGATTAAGGCCAAATGATCATTCTGAACAGAGTATTGTTCATTGCCCATGTAACTTGACACCTGTTGTGGACATGAAGGTTTATACTTCTCTAAGTTCCATGACATATTCTTTAGTTATCTTTCATCATTCCTTGTTGTTGGTTTAAGAGTTTGACAAACTTGATCAATCATTGGTTGTAATTCAGAATTGTCAAAAACCTTGTTTCTTCCATGTATGCTGCACTGTTGATGTGATGTTTTTGCGGTTAATAATTTTGAGTTCAAGTGGAGTATACTCTTGGATATTAACCGTAAATTGCTCGCTCTTGCAGTATGGATCATACTCCTTCCGGATATGAGGTTGGTGGTTCCAGCCCGGACGGAAATGATTCATCGCAGCGACGATCACCGCCATCATCAACCAGACTGGCGGAGGTTATGGGAAAAATAGCTGAGTCTCTTGAGATGTTGGTGCAGCAAGGCATCCGACAAGAGACCTCACAGAAAAACCCCACCCTAAACACTTATTTGGATTTTGTAGAAAGACAACCACCGGTATTCTCGGAAGCTAAAGAAGCCTTGGAGGTAGATCATTGGCTCCGGGTGATTGAATCTAAACTGGGAATACTCCAGTGTGATGAATATGAGAAGGATTTATTTGCCGCTCAGCAACTTTATGGATCAGCTGGGGGTTGGTGGTCTGAATATATTGCTAAGATCGCTGAAGGTTTTCGTGTGACATGGACGGAGTTTCGTGATGCTTTCCGTGCACGTCATATCTATGAGGGCATCATCCAAACCAGAGTGGGAGAGTTCTATGAACTCAAGCAAGGAGGGATGAGTGTTACGGAGTACTTTACGAAATTTAACCTTTTAGTACAGTATGCATCCGCTTATGTGGATAAAGAGACGATGAAGTGTCATTACTTCTTCCGAGGCCTCAATGTGAAGCTTCGGGTGAAAGTGGCACAATGCAATAAAGGGAATTATAGAGAGTTAGTCAATGCCGCTATGATTCAAGAAATAGCTGAACTCCAACATAAGGAAAGTAAGAGGAAGAGAATATTATCACTAGCAAGTATGGATGATTATCCTCAAGAACAACCGGTGATATATTGCTTACCATCCGGGGTGGAAATTCAGTCATTTGACGGACCACCTCAGATCCAATACTGTCCATATTCACCCATGGATGTTTAGCCACTGCTGCAACAGCAGCAAATGAGTATTTGTGCACTCTCACCTCAGCAAAGTGCACAAGTATATCAACCACTTTCCATATGGTGAAGATCCTGAGCTCGCATCATACGACACTTGTAGCGATGTAGAGCATATTCCTCAGGAGGGTCAAGTGACCCAGCAAAGCAGCAGTCACATGTCATCTCAAGCTGCAATGAAATTCCACGGTCAGCCAAGGAGGACAGCACTGAAAGTGGGAAACATAAACTATATGGCGGTTGAAGACGTTCCCGTAGGAGAACCCGTGTTTGAGGGTATGTTCAGCCTACGTGATCAGCCCACGTTCGTGTTGTTCGACTCGGGTGCTACACATGATTTTATCAGCAAAGATTATGTGGTTAAGCACCAAGTACCATCAACCACCTTGGCCGCATCTTATCAGATTAATTCACCAGGAGGTAGTAGGACAGCGGGCAGAATTGTTGCTCGAGCGCCTATATGTTTGGATGGGCGGATATATCCTACTACTCTTATCATCGTGGAAGGTTTGCGGATTGACATAATCTTGGGAATGGCTTGGTTGATACATCACCAAGCTATATTTGATATTAGTTCACGAACGGTGCAGCTGAATTCAAAGAAGCACGGGCAACACATGTTGATTCTTAGAAATGTTGCACCGGAAGTTACTGCTGTACACACCGTTGAAGCTAAGAAACTGGAGGACATCCCAGTGGTCCGGGAATATCCCGATGTGTTTCCTGAGGATCTACCAGGCATGCCGCCCGAACGTGAAGTGGAGTTCAAAATTGAACTAGCACCGGGAACCACATCCATTTCTCGGAGGCCGTATAAAATTTCACCGAAGGAAATCACGGAGCCGAAGGAGCAGCTGAATGATTTGTTAAGCAAAGGCTTCATTCGACCCAGTTCATCACCATGGGGATGCTCCACGCTGTTTGTCAAGAAAAAGGATGAGACTTTGTGGCTATGTGTGGACTATAGTCCGCTCAATGCCGTAACTATCAAGAACAAGTATCCATTACCATGTATCGATATGATTTTTGATCAACTAGTGGGTGCTAAGGTTTTCTCAAAGATGGATCTTCGGCCCGGATATCACCAGATAAAAATCCGGGTGGAAGACATACCCAAGACGACATTCTATACGAGATACGGGTTATATGAGTATCTCGTCATTTGGACTCACTAATGCTCTGGCTCATTTTATGTACTTGATGAATTCAGTCTTCATGCTGGAGCTGGACAAGTTCGTCATGGTCTCCATCGATGATATCTTGGTATATTTTAAGTCCGAAGAAGAACACACCGAGCATTTGCATATTGTGCTCCAACGTCTATGGGATCACAACTATATGCAAAATTCAGCAAGTGCGAGTTTTCGATGAACCAAGTGCCATTTCTTCGGCACATTATTTCTGCAGAAGGCATTGCGGTTGATCCGAGCAAAATTGTCCAAGTGCTGAATTGGAGTTTACCAAAGTCAGTCCACGAAGTCCGTAGTTTCGTCGGTTTAGCGGGTTACTACCGGATATTCATTCTTAATTTTTCAAAAGTTTCTAAACCGATGACAGAACTTCTGAAAAAAGGCAAGAAATACGTGTGGAGTGAAGCATGTGAGGAGGGGTTCAAAGCATTGGTAAAGCACCAAACAACAACCCCAGTGCTGGCGCAGCGCGATACAACTAAGGCTTTTGATGTTTATTGCGATGCATCCGGCATCGGCCTGGGCCGCGTGCTTATGGAAGAAGGGCGACTGGTCGCATATGGATACAGGCAGCTTTGGAATCATGAGCAGAATTGTAACACCCCAAATTTTGATTCAAAACCCTAAACCATGTTCAGAGGGGAATTTAAAAATTTTTGGACGTGTTGCATGTTTTGCAAAAATCCAAATTCAAACTGGAATTCAAATTAAAGTCAAATCAGAAAAGAAATGGAAAAAGAAAAAGAGAAAACGGGAAAAAAACCGGCCAGTGGGCCGAAACCCGCCAGCCGGCCCAACTTCCCCCGCGCCAGCCCGCAGCCGCGCGCCCGCGCTATCTCTCACAGACAGGTGGGACCCACCTGTCATCCCTAACCCCGAGCGTCTGCGGCCCGGACTTTTTCCCCCGAGCGCGCGCGATCTTAATCGATCGGAATACCGCGTCCCTCAGCCCGAATTCCGGTCCCAGAAGAATCAAACTCGATCACAACCGACCCACCGCCCTCCCCCGGTTATAAAAACCCCAGCCCCGATCGGTTTTTCCCACGCGATCGCCGATTTTTACTCCGGTGAGCACCGAGACTTCGCCGGTGAATTCTGGCCGATCTAAGCTCGGAAACTCTGATCTAACTCGCTGGTCTTGATCCACCGCCTTCGGGGAACCTTGCAGGTGCAGAAAACTCGGAGACTTACGGTGTAAACACAGCGCCGACGAGCTTCGCCGTGGTTTTGCCTCGGACCTCGCCGCCGATCACTTTCCAGGACCCCCGAGCTCAAGAAAACCCCCGAGGTGAGATCCCTGACCACCCCTCTACCGATCTATGCCATAAGATCACAGTTCTAGGCAGAATTCTCGAGGATCAGAAACTTTCCGGCGAGATCGCCGCTTCCCGCCGCCGTGCGCCGCCGGCAGCGCCGCCCGCGCTCGATCAGAGCGACGTGGCCGCTTGTGCGCCGTTTATTTTAAATCGCACGGTAGACTTTAAAACCCCGCGTACCGGTTCGATGTTATAATCTCAGCCGACGGTTTAAAATCGGACGGTCCACGTCAGCCCCGTGTTATAAAGACTGGAATTCTTACGTGCTACCCCCTGGGGTTCTCGGGAAATAAGAGCTAGCCCCGGAAACTTCTGATCTAGCCCCTGGAACTCCAGAAAATCATGTAAATTCATTTAAAAATCAGTTTTAGCCCCTGGACTTAATAAAAATTAGGAAAAACACCTCTGATAAGTGTAGCTAGACCCCTGGAAATTATGAAAATAATATTATAGACCCTGTAATGGGGTGAGTTCATTATTTTAGCCCTGTTTAGTATTTGATTTAGAAAATTGAATATGTAACTAGTGTTTAAAAATTAAAAAGTGGGACAAACATAATTGTCAAAATTAATTAAAAACTTTCTCAGTACTTAGAAAACTTTGGAGTGAGATAAAAATATATTTTGGGCTGAAATGAATCTGATTCATTTACTATTCACATTATTTAGTATAGGGACACATTTTTAAGTAAAGAATAGCTATAGAAAAATAGGGAAAATAATTATGAAATAGTTTACATCAGAGGCCAAGGTCAAAATATGTTATTAAATTATTTAGGACCAAAACCTATACTGTTTAGATGATGTGTATTACTAATTTCATAATAAAATACACAATTATGTATAGGAATATAAATCTGAAAATATAGCAACTAGTAAATGATAAATGGAGTTTTTAAAATCCAAAGAGTTCAGTTTAGGGTTGATAGAAATTATGAAGGCACATATGGAGAAGAAAAATACTTTTCATACATACTTGGTAGTTTAATATAAGGAATTTATTTAAAACTGAAACACACACACACATATATATATATATATATAGTATGTAAGTATAAATATGAACACCAAAGTAGGAATCATACACATATAAATAAAAGTGTATGCAAGCCACAGATCAACACACAAAGTAACCACAACACATATAATGGTGAATGAATTTCATAAATATGAATGTGTGGTTAGTATGAAGTAAGAAGGGTGAACTATGTCTTATGATTGTTGTTTTTCTTTTGCTATGTGTGATGGTATGAAGTAGAACCTGTTCAAGAGCAAGTTATTCCTTTCCAAGATCAGGACTACCCATTTCAAGAGCAGCAAGAAGGAGGCAAGTGTCCTTGACCACTTTGATCCTATGCTAGGATGTGTAGATAGAATTATTTGCATTGTCAAGTTAAATATGAAACCCATGCTAGGAAGTTTCCCTAGAATTGCATCACCTTGTTTCCTTGTAGCTTGGGTTGGATTTATTTTGTCATGTCATTTATTTACATGCATATGCTTAGCCATGCTTAGAATGGGATATTTGGGATATGAGATCATCAGTTTATTTTACCATACTCTTGAATGAGATATTGTGAGTTATGTAGAGGTAGGGATCAAGGCAAGTTGGATGTTTTAGTTGTGTGCTGGGTGCACGAGACTTGGGTTTGTGTTTAGTACTTGCCTGGATCCTAAGGACCGGTTCATGGAGCATGTAACCCGGCTTTACAGTGCCAACCACATGCTGAGATGGGGCAGCTTGGCCAATTAATTAGGAGTATCCCCGGCGTAGTATGGGTGTGTTGGATGGTGCGGGGAGTGGGTGTCAGCTGGACTACCATATGAACCGCAAGGCTCAAGAGGGGGCCACTGCAGCGGGGTTGGAGCCTCTTGTATGCTGTTAGGGGTGAAACCTCAGTGGGCCCACGCTCGTCGGGAATCCCTTTGTAAAGGCTTCGTAGTGATCTCCTGGCTGCACACCTGGGAAGTGTGAGTGTGGATCGTAGCCACTGGCATAATGGAGGTTCTTTTAGTCCACCCGGCAACGGGGGATGAAATCACTACATGTGGGTACAGTGGTACAAACTCTGCAGAGTCAAAACTGTCTTGACAGCCGTGCTCACGGTTAAGAGCGGCCTGGACTTATTCATGATTAGAGGATTGATGGTTTTGGAAGTTAAGCGGGGAGCTTAACATTGGAAATAATGTTATGGTTATTGGATTATGATGATGGGATGGGAGATTGGGACCATTTCACCTGTGTAGTAATGTAGGTGCTTAATAAGCTAAGGTGATAGGTATTAATTGCGTAGTGCTTTAACCATGAGTTTAACCTCTCCTTGTTCTAGCCATGCATGATATAATTTTCCCACACTTGTTGAGTACCATTGGTACTCAACCTTGCATATTTGTTGGTTTATATTACTGCTCAGGTCAAGATAATGAGGTGGTGTATAATGACCAAGATTTTGGACCCGAGGAAGGTTTTTAGGTTCATGAAGACCCCCGGGCAACGCCTGTGATGGAGCCCTAAAGAATAATATTCCGCTGCTAGTTTATTTACTTGTGATGAACTTATTATTGTCCATCGAGACATTTACTATGTAAGACTTACTTATATTCGACACCTGGCTTGTAATAAATGATGCTTCACTATTTGTCATCACATGTATGAGAAAATGATCCTGGCATACATGTGATATTCACTTGGTTGTTCTTCGGAAAAACCGGGTGTGACAGAGGTGGTATCAGAGCCAAGGTTGCCCGTAGGAACGTGGACCTAGGTAGAAATGGACGTATTTAAGGTCCCTATTTTCTTAAAAAACTATTTTCCAAGGTGTGGGTTGAAAAGTGTTATTAAAGGAGTCATTTTCTTCATCTTACCCCAACTTTCATTCAAAATAGGATTTTTTTTTGAGATTTTATCTAACCTAATTTTAAATCCTTTTTGTTTTAGATGGTTCGCATGATTCGCACCGCTCGCAAGTCCATAGGAGGGAGAGTTCCCGTAGTTGCCCTTGCCGAAAGAGAGGAGAGTCGTCCAGTGACGTACCTTTCCTACGGATTGGCAGTAGGAGACTTGTTGCGCCGTCTTCGACGTATGCTCGAAGCCGCAGGCAATACGGGCAAGCTAATCATCCACTATAACTCCACCAGGACCATCCGTGAGAAGAGGGAAGAATGGAGTTCAGAGATGAGGATTATACACGAGAATCAGCTGCTTAAGATTCACCACTCTCCAGCTTGTCGAGCAACACAAGTTGACGCGGAGAAAGATGTCACCTGGGAGGCCATCACCTGCCAGAGTCACATCTATCGTCGCCACTTGGACAAAACTGAGTACATGTATGTCCTCCAACGTGAGAGTGGTACGACGGAGTACAAATACCCACCAGTGCAGCAAGGGACTTCCCATGAGCACATGGACTTGTGCTTGGAGGATGCGGCTATGCTCAGCACTCGACTGCAGGAGTGTCAACAAGAGCTTCAGGATGTCCGAGACACCCTGAAGGACACGGAGGCGTTGCTGCGAGCTTGCTTAAAGGCGAGAGAAAGAGGAGATGGGAATGAACTGTGCGTCACCGTGAATGATACATGGACTCCTGACTCCCCGGATCGCCGAGCAATCAGGCGTCGTCGAACTTCTCCACCAGCAGCCTCCCCACCCAAAGCAGAGTCAGAAGGTAGCCGAAATGAGGAGGAAGATCCCGAGGAGCCAGCTCAAGAGGACGAGTAGTGTAGAGTCTTTCCCCTAGCTAGCAAGAGGTCGAGTAGTCGAGTCGTTACGTAGTTAATGGTGTGATAATGCTTGGTGTGTGACGTGAGTTGTGGAAGCCATGAGCAATTGTCCACAGCCTCGTCTTCAGATTGTTTTGCTTTGGGGTGTGAACCCACAGGAAATAATAGTGCATTTATTTGGTGTGAGATATAAACCCTCGTAAAATTTTAACAAAGCCTCAACACCTCAAAGTACCAACAAATGAAAGTAGTAAGATGATACTAAATGGGATCAAATTAACATTTGTTGATTCTGCCAGATGGCCGGAAGAGGAAAAGGACGTGCTGCCAACCCCGCCAACAAAAATGATGAGGCATGCAACCCTCATCTTTCTAGAGGCCAGGACCGGGGTGGTCGCCGTGAAGAAGTTGATCCTCTCCACCAAATGCTGGAGAATCAAAATCAGCTCATCCAGAACTTGACTCGAGTGGTGGCCAACTTGCATCAAGTTCCACCTACACAAGCTGCACCACGCCAACCAAGGTTGAGTGAGTTTCTAGGAACTCAACCTCCAAAGTTTGCAAGTGCTGCTGAACCTCTGGAGGCAGATGATTGGCTGAAGAGAGTTCCCTTTTTAGGACATATCATCTCGGAGGGAGGAATCTCCGTAGATCCCGCCAAAATCGAAGATATCCAGAAGTGGAAAACCCCTGAAAATTTCGGGGAAGTTCGAAGCTTTTTGGGATTGGCTGGATACTATCGACGGTTTATTAAGGGATTCTCCAAGATCTCGAGACCTCTCACCAAACTGTTGGAAAAGGGAATCACATTCACCTGGACGCCACAGTGCGATACGAGCTTTCAGGAGCTAAAGAAGAGATTGACAACAGCCCCAGTGTTGGTTATGCCAGATATGCAGAAGAATTTCACAGTGTACTGCGATGCCTCTGGGAATGGGTTGGGATGTGTTCTCATGCAAGAAGGACATGTCGTGGCATATGCATCCCGGCAGCTTCGGAAGCACGAGAAGAACTATCCTACACATGACCTAGAATTAGCTGCGGTGGTACACGCGTTGAAAATTTGGCGGCACTATTTGATGGGGAAGAGGACAGAGATATATACGGATCATAAGAGTTTGAAGTACATATTCACACAGCCTGATCTCAACCTCAGACAAAGGAGATGGTTAGAGCTAATCAATGACTTTGATGTGGGCATCAACTATCATCCCGGGAAAGCAAACGTCGTGGCCGATGCTTTGAGTCGGAAAGTGCAGGTCAATAAGTTGAGCTTGAAGGACATGCCCGCAGAATTGAAGGACGAGGTTATAAGGCTCAATCTATGTCTAGTAAATAGTGGTGAAGCCATCGCCATGGAAGTGGACTCCACACTCGAGCAAGACATACGCGAGGGCCAAAAGAATGATGAGAAGATACAAGAGATCAGACAGCTCATCAAGGAAAATAAAGCTCCTGGTTTTAGAGAGGATGAACAGGGAACGGTGTGGCACGGGAAAAGGATCTGTGTGCCAGAAGTAAAGGAGATCCATGAATTAATTTTGAAGGAGGCTCACGATTCCGACTATTCCATTCATCCTGGGAGTACGAAGATGTACCAGGACCTCAAGAGCAGGTATTGGTGGTATGGCATGAAGCGAGATGTCGCGGAACATGTTGCCCTATGTGACACATGTCAGTTGGTGAAAGCAGAACATCAACGACCCGCGGGATTGCTGCAACCACTCAAAGTGCCTGAATGGAAGTGGGAAGAAATCAGCATGGATTTTGTCGTGGGATTGCCTAGGACCCAATCCGGGTATGATTCAATATGGGTCATTATTGATAGGCTAACCAAGGAAGCTCATTTCATCCCTGTGAAAGAAAGCTACAGCGGATCCAAATTAGCAGAATTGTACATGTCAAGGATTGTGTGTTACCATGGAGTGCCAAAGAAGATAGTGTCGGACCGAGGGACACAGTTCACCTCGAGGTTTTGGCAAAAGTTGCATGAAACCATGGGAACCCATCTGAACTTCAGCTCTGCCTATCATCCCCAAACTGACGGCCAGACGGAGAGAACCAATCAGATCCTTGAAGATATGTTAAGGGCACGTGCACTCAAAAACAATAGGAGTTGGGACAAGAACTTACCGTATGCGGAGTTTTCCTATAACAATAGTTATCAAGCTGGTATGAAGATGTCACCGTTTGAAGCTTTGTATGGAAGGAAGTGCAGAACTCCCCTATTTTGGAACCAAACAGGAGAAAGTAAAGTGTTTGGTCCAGAAGTGCTACAAGAAGCCGAGGCGAAGGTGAGGGAGATTCGCAACAACTTGAGGATAGCACAAACACGCCAGAAGAGTTATGCTGATGTACAAAGAAGAGAGCTCGTTTTCAACGTGGGAGACTATGTTTATCTCAAGGTGTCCCCTATCAGAGGACTTCGTCGGTTCAAGGTGAAAGGGAAGTTGTCACCTCGATACATCGGACCCTTTCAAGTTTTGGAAAGGAAAGGCGAAGTGGCGTACCAACTAGAGTTACCGGTTCATCTATCGGACGTGCACGATGTATTCCATGTGTCACAACTCAAGAAATGTCTGAGGACGCCTGAAGAGGTGTTACCCATGAATGAAGTGGATGTAGCTGAGGATTTGTCTTATGCCGAGCAACCATACAAGATTTTGGAGACAATGGAACGCCTCACCAGAAACAAGAGAATCCGGATGTGCAAGGTGCAGTGGAAGCATCACTCAGAAGAGGAAGCCACCTGGGAACGGGAAGATGAGCTCAAGGCACAATTTCCGGAATTGTTTTCTTAGAAACACCAATCTCGAGGACGAGATTTCTTTTAAGGGGGGTAGAGCTGTAACACCCCAAATTTTGATTCAAAACCCTAAACCATGTTCATAGGGGAATTTAAAAATTTTTGGACGTGTTGCATGTTTTGCAAAAATCCAAATTCAAACTGGAATTCAATTTAAACTCAAATCAGAAAAGAAATGGAAAAAGAAAAAGAGAAAACGGGAAAAAAACCGGCCAGTGGGCCGAAACCCGCCAGCCGGCCCAACTTCCCCCGCGCCAGCCCACAGCCGCGCGCCCGCGCTATCTCTCACAGACAGGTGGGACCCACCTGTCATCCCTAACCCCGAGCGTCTGCGGCCCGGACTTTTCCCCCGAGCGCGCGCGATCTTAACCGATCGGAATACCGCGTCCCTCAGCCCGAATTCCGGTCCCAGAAGAATCAAACTCGATCACAACTGACCCACCGCCCTCCCCCGGTTATAAAAACCCCAGCCCCGATCGGTTTTTCCCACGCGATCGCCGATTATTACTCCGGTGAGCACCGAGACTTCGCCGGTGAATTCTGGCCGATCTAAGCTCGGAAACTCTGATCTAACTCGCTGGTCTTGATCCACCGCCTCCGGGGATCCTTGCAGATGCAGAAAACTCGGAGACTTACGGTGTAAACACAGCGCCGACGAGCTTCGCCGTGGTTTTGCCTCGGACCTCGCCGCCGATCACTTTCCAGGACCCCCGAGCTCAAGAAAACCCCCGAGGTGAGATCCCTGACCTCCCCTCTACCGATCTATGCCATAAGATCACAGTTCTAGGCAGAATTCTCGAGGATCCGAAACTTTCCGGCGAGATCGCCGCTTCCCGCCGCCGTGCGCCGCCGGCAGCGCCGCCCGCGCTCGATCAGAGCGACGTGGCCGCTTGTGCGCCGTATATTTTAAATCGCACGGTAGACTTTAAAACCCCGCGTACCGGTTCAATGTTATAATCTCAGCCGACGGTTTAAAATCAGACGGTCCACGTCAGCCCCGCGTTATAATGACTGGAATTCTTACGTGCTACCCCCTGGGGTTCTCGGGAAATAAGAGCTAGCCCCGGAAACTTCTGATCTAGCCCCTGGAACTCCAGAAAATTATGTAAATTCATTTAAAAATCAGTTTTAGCCCCTGGACTTAATAAAAATTAGGAAAAACACCTCTGATAAGTGTAGCTAGACCCCTGGAAATTATGAAAATAATATTATAGACCCTGTAATGGGGTGAGTTCATTATTTTAGCTCTGTTTAGTATTTGATTTAGAAAATTGAATATGTAACTAGTGTTTAAAAATTAAAAAGTGGGACAAACATAATTGTCAAAATTAATTAAAAACTTTCTCAGTACTTAGAAAACTTTGGAGTGAGATAAAAATATATTTTGGGCTAAAATGAATCTGATTCATTTATTATTCACATTATTTAGTATAGGGACACATTTTTAAGTAAAGAATAGCTATAGAAAAATAGGGAAAATAATTATGAAATAGTTTACATCAGAGGCCAAGGTCAAAATATGTTATTAAATTATTTAGGACCAAAACCTATACTGTTTAGATGATGTGTATTACTAATTTCATAATAAAATACACAATTATGTATAGGAATATAAATCTGAAAATATAGCAACTAGTAAATGATAAATGGAGTTTTTAAAATCCAAAGAGTTCAGTTTAGGGTTGATAGAAAATATGAAGGCACATATGGAGAAGAAAAATACTTTTCATACATACTTGGTAGTTTAATATAAGGAATTTATTTAAAACTGAAACACACACATATATATATAGTATGTAAGTATAAATATGAACACCAAAGTAGGAATCATACACATATAAATAAAAGTGTATGCAAGCCACAGATCAACACACAAAGTAACCACAACACATATAATGGTGAATGAATTTCATAAATATGAATGTGTGGTTAGTATGAAGTAAGAAGGGTGAACTATGTCTTATGATTGTTGTTTTTCTTTTGCTATGTGTGATGGTATGAAGTAGAACCTGTTCAAGAGCAAGTTATTCCTTTCCAAGATCAGGACTACCCATTTCAAGAGCAGCAAGAAGGAGGCAAGTGTCCTTGACCACTTTGATCCTATGCTAGGATGTGTAGATAGAATTATTTGCATTGTCAAGTTAAATATGAAACCCATGCTAGGAAGTTTCCCTAGAATTGCATCACCTTGTTTCCTTGTAGCTTGGGTTGGGATTTATTTTGTCATGTCATTTATTTACATGCATATGCTTAGCCATGCTTAGAATGGGATATTTGGGATATGAGATCATCAGTTTATTTTACCATACTCTTGAATGAGATATTGTGAGTTATGTAGAGGTAGGGATCAAGGCAAGTTGGATGTTTTGGTTGTGTGCTGGGTGCACGAGACTTGGGTTTGTGTTTAGTACTTGCCTGGATCCTAAGGACCGGTTCATGGAGCATGTAACCCGGCTTTACAGTGCCAACCACATGCTGAGATGGGGCAGCTTGGCCAATTAATTAGGAGTATCCCCGGCGTAGTATGGGTGTGTTGGATGGTGCGGGGAGTGGGTGTCAGCTGGACTACCATATGAACCGCAAGGCTCAAGAGGGGGCCACTGCAGCGGGGTTGGAGCCTCTTGTATGCTGTTAGGGGTGAAACCTCAGTGGGCCCACGCTCGTCGGGAATCCCTTTGTAAAGGCTTCGTAGTGATCTCCTGGCTGCACACCTGGGAAGTGTGAGTGTGGATCGTAGCCACTGGCATAATGGAGGTTCTTTTAGTCCACCCGGCAACGGGGGATGAAATCACTACATGTGGGTACAGTGGTACAAACTCTGCAGAGTCAAAACTGTCTTGACAGCCGTGCTCACGGTTAAGAGCGGCCTGGACTTATTCATGATTAGAGGATTGATGGTTTTGGAAGTTAAGCGGGGAGCTTAACATTGGAAATAATGTTATGGTTATTGGATTATGATGATGGGATGGGAGATTGGGACCATTTCACCTGTGTAGTAATGTAGGTGCTTAATAAGCTAAGGTGATAGGTATTAATTGCGTAGTGCTTTAACCATGAGTTTAACCTCTCCTTGTTCTAGCCATGCATGATATAATTTTCCCACACTTGCTGAGTACCATTGGTACTCAACCTTGCATATTTGTTGGTTTATATTACTGCTCAGGTCAAGATAATGAGGTGGTGTATAATGACCAAGATTTTGGACCCGAGGAAGGTTTTTAGGTTCATGAAGACCCCCGGGCAACACCTGTGATGGAGCCCTAAAGAATAATATTCCGCTGCTAGTTTATTTACTTGTGATGAACTTATTATTGTCCATCGAGACATTTACTATGTAAGACTTACTTATATTCGACACCTGGCTTGTAATAAATGATGCTTCACTATTTGTCATCACATGTATGAGAAAATGATCCTGGCATACATGTGATATTCACTTGGTTGTTCTTCGGAAAAACCGGGTGTGACAGAATTATCCGACACATGATCTTGATTTAGCTGCTGTGGTTCTTGCTCTAAAATTATGGAGGCACTATTTACTTGGAAATTTAGTTCACCTCTACACCGAGCACAAAAGTTTAAAGTACATCTTCACACAAAAGGGATTGAATATGAGGCAGCGAAGATGGTTAGAGTTAATTAAAGACTATGAGATAGAGGTACATTACCATCCTGGAAAAGCGAATGTGGTTGCCGACGCACTTAGTCAGAAATCACATGTTCATAACCTAACTATGGCTACAATGGAAGAAGAAGAACGGAGCCTGCGCTTGGTTCCTTATGGGTCATTGTTTAACCTTGCCCTTATTGCTACAATTCGAGATGAAATTGTAGAGGCTCAAAAGAAAGATAAGGGCATATGGTCCATATCCGGAAGAGAATAGACAAAGGAGAAGTAAAGTGCTTCTGGAAAGATGAGAATGGTACGCTATGGTTCAAAAACCGTATACTCGTGCCCCGTGACATGAAGCTTCAGAAGAAGATATTAGACGAAGCTCATTTATCAAAATTTTCCATTCATCTGGGCAGCAACAAGATGTACCAAGATTTGAGAAACAAGTTCTGATGGACACGGATGAAGCGGGAAATAGCTAAATACATATCTGAGTGCGATATGTATCAGAGGGTGAAAGCCGATCACATGAAGAAACCTGGTTTGCTACAGCCCCTCCATATCCCGTCATGGAAGTGAGAAGATGTGAGTATGGATTTCATTGTCGGACTGCCGCTCACATCTCGGAAGAATGATTTGGTTTGGGTAATTGTTGATCGATTAACCAAGTCCGCACACTTCATACCGGTAAATGTGGGATTCAATGCCAAGAAATATGCGGAGTTATACATTGAACGGATCTTATCCCAGCATGGAATCCCAAGAACAATAGTTTCAGATCATGGTGCACTGTTTGTTTCTCGTTTCTAGGAACAGCTGCACGCATCTTTGGGAACAAAATTGCTTAGAAGCTCCGCATATCACCCTCAAACCGATGGACAAACCGAGAGGGTGAATCAAGTCTTGGAAGATATGTTGAGAGCGTGTACCATCCACCACGGTAAGAATTGGGATGCTATTTTACCGTTGGCGGAATTCTCATACAACAACAGCTATCAGACGAGTATCAAGATGGCACACTATGAGGCTCTCTACGGCCGAAGATGTCGTACACCGCTGAACTGGTGCGAATCCGGTGAAAGGGTGACATTCGGAATTGACCTTGTCAATGATGCCGGAGAACGAGTTCGGGTCATACAAGCCAATTTAAAGGCTGATCAATCTCGACAAAAGAGCTATGCAGACCAGCGACGTCAACCGCTGAACTTCAATGTCAGATAGTACATATATCTCCGCGTATCTCCAATGAAGGGAGTTCATCGATTCAGTATAAAAGGGAAGCTCACTCCCTGGTTTATCGGTCCATTCGCCATCACAGAGAAATGTGTACCTGTTGTAACACCCTCAAACTATTTTCCATGCATTGCATACATTTTTCATGTCGAAAAGCATTATAAAAGAAGTAGAAATGGAGAAAGAACCATAGAAATGGAGAAAGAACCATAGAAATGGAGGAAGGAACCATAGAAATGGAGGAAAAACCACAGAAATGGAGAAGGGAATATAGAAATGAAGAATGGGGCATAGAAATGGAGAAGGGAAGTATAGAAATGGAGAATGGGGCATAGAAATGGAGAGGGGATGTAGAAATGGATAATGGGACATAGAAATGGAGAGGGGAATGTAGAAATGGAGAATGGGACATAGAAATAGTGAGGAATGGGAAAAAGATAGCTGAAATGAGCCATTCCCAAATTTCCCCCAAAATTTCCAAATTCCCCAATTTCACAAAAGGGGAATTTTTCCCCACATTTGGGGGATTAAATCCCCAAGGCTGCCGCACCGAACAAGAGGGGATAACTTTGTTAAGATCCAAATTGACTAGGACTCTTATTTGAGTTCCAATTGGAGTAGGACTCCTCCCTTCCCCCCCCCCCCTTGTAAATACAACCCAGCCCCCCCTTTTGGCCGTAGCCTCCCCCTCCCCTCCCCACTCCCGAGTCGACGAGTTGGAGCCCTCCCCCCCTCCATGTCGCCGAGTTGCCCCCTCCCCCCCCCCACCAGAGTTTGGTTGCTGGTGAGCCCCGCCGCTGAGCCCCGCCATCGAGCCCCGTCATCGAGCCCCATCGTCGAGTCCTGCCGTCGAGCCCCACCGTCGAGCCCCGTCGTCGAGACCGGCCGACGAGCCCCGTTACGCCTCGCCGTCGCCAGAAAAGAAGCCGACGATCTGTCCTGCCCTAATCTTCCATACAAAAATTCCCCGTTGCTGCCATTGCTTGGAGGAAGGCTCTGCCACCAAAAGGAAGTGAGGTAGGTCTCCGTTACACATCTTACGACGTCGCCGCTGTTTCTACGCATCTATTTTCTTCGCCCCTTTCGAACAGAAACTTTTTCATGTTGACAGATCGCATTTTGATCGATTTTTGACAGTGGAATTGATCTAGATCTTGAGTCAAGATCATCACCCCTCCACACTTGATCCCTACACCCTTGTCCATCATAAAACCCCATGAAAGCCCATTAAAACATGCAAGAACTGGTTTAATCAAACGGCACCATAGGATTTGCATCCATCAATTCCATTGCATCTTGAGTAAAGTTTGTGCATGATGATTGATTGCTGTGAATTTTGTATGTGCGTGATCGTGAGTAGAAGAACAAGGTCAAGAGGCCATCTACGAGGAACTACAGCACCAAGACTTCGAGACGCTCGAACAGCAAGAACCACGGGAGCAAGGCAAGTGCCCCTTGACCATATTGATCCCATGTTTTGAAACGGATTTGTTTGGGAAAACTCGTACGCTTGAGTCAACTTGATGGGACATCCTTTTATAGGAGTTTACTAGTTTTGTTAACCATCCTTGTCGCCGGGAAGGTTGATGACTTGGGTATGGTCGTTTTTCCTTTTTGCTTCACTTAATTCACGGGATACAGGAAGCTTAAATAAAACATGTCTAGCTACTGCACTCATATGAATAATGATGATGAGATATTTATGATGTTAATGGGCATGGAATCGGGGAGATCTACGCAAGCTTGGTTCGTCAAAGTTGTTGGATCAGATGGTGGTGCTTGCTGTAGATCTAAGGACCGGTTCATGCGAGAATATGTCAGGAAAATAGTGCCACTACAAGGCCAAGTATGGGTGCAGCTTAGCTGATTAATTAGGTGTGTTGCTAGCTTGGTATGGACCATGGATGGTGCGGTGAATGGGAGTCGAGGAGGACTGCCCTGCGAACTGCATGGCACAAGAGGGGGCCCGTGGGTGGGAGAATGGTGATTCGAGCCTGCCTGTGAAACCTCAGTGAGTCCATACATCTAGTAGCCCCTCTGTAAAGGCTATTTTGTAATCTCTTGGCCATACACCGATGGTTGTGTACTAGTATAATGGAGGTTCTGCGGTCGCCAGCGGGTGACGGAATCACAAACTTGTGGGTAAAGTGGTGCCACCTCTCCAGAGTGTAAAACTATCATGATAGCCGTGCTTCTGGTCACAAGCACCTGGCCAACTTCCATGAGTAGAGGGAGAACATGGGACGGTTATTCGGTATGGTTATGGTATGGTCATTGGGATTGGTTTTGGTACTGTTTTGAGTCATGACATTGAGTTTGGTTTCGGTTATATGAATATGAGATGGTTATGAATATTTATGAGCATGAGATGAACTTGAGAAAGATTAATGGCTGGATGAGACTTGATAAATGGTGAATTATGATGAAAGAATGTTTCTGTTTACTTGGTTATATTTGGATTAAATTCACCTAGCGATAGTTTCGTTTTTTATCATGTTTTGTGAAATAAAATTTGCTTGCTGCAATAAGCCTTTTTATTCCCTACCTTGTTGTAAGCTACATGTCATACTTTTTTCGCACTTGCTGAGTACGACATGTATCACCCTTGCATTACCACATAAACATCAGCTACAGGAGATGAGTACTTCGAGGACCATGTGGAGTACTAGGCGTACGAACTACCGTCAACATGCCTGTGGAGATGAAGATTGGAGCCTGCTGTCTTTAGTCACTTTCCGCTGTCGTTAGTCTTCCGCTGCAAGAATAAGTTAGAAATTCATGAGTGAGACTTTGAGCCATTGTAATAAAGTACTTAAACACTATTTATTCGTGGTTATATTCTGAATTCAGTTTGTGGATTACATGTGTATGTGTGATGAACATCCTGGGCACACATATGCATTCACTTGGTTCTATTCTCGGAACCGGGTGTCAAACATGAAAATGAGTTTGGTTTCGGTTATATGAATATGAGATGATTATGAATATTTATGAGTATGAGATGAACTTGAGAAAGATTTATGGCTGGATGAGACTTGATAAATGGTGAATTATAATGAGAGAATGTTGCTGCATTACTTAATTATGATGGGATAAATTTCACCTAGAAATAGTTGCTGTTTTTATCATGTTTGTGGAATAAAATTTGCTTGCTGCAATGAGCCTCTTTATTTCCTACCTTGTTGTAAGCTACATGTCATACTTTTCCTGCACTTGCTGAGTACGACATGTACTCACCCTTGCATTACCACATAAACATCAGCTACAGGAGATGAGTACTTCGAGGACCATGTGGAGTATTAGGCGTGCGAACTACCGTCAACATGCCTGTGGAGATGAAGATTGGAGCCTGCTGTCTTTAGTCACTTTCCGCTGTCGTTTAGAGTCTTCCAATGCAAGAATAAGATAGACATTCATGAGTGAGACACTGAGTCATTGTAATAAAGTACTTAAACCCTATTTATTCGTGGTTATATTCTGAATACAGTTTGTGGATTACATGTGTATGTGTGATGAACATCCTGGGCACACATAAGCATTCACTTGGTTCTATTTTCGGAACTGGATGTCACACATGTATCGTACCGGCTTGAGCAACCGACAAATCTCACTGGGGTGCATGACATATTTCATGTGTCTCAACTTTGGAAATGTCTCAAGAACACGATTGCTGTTCGCATTGAAGATCTAGAGATATTGCAACCTGATCTCTCTTATACAGAGCATCCAATTCGGATTATCAATGAAAAGTATCGGTCGACCAGGAATCGGATGCTCCAATTTTATAAGGTGTTATGGAGAAATCACACCGCGGAGGAAGCAACATGGGAGAGTGAAAAATATCTCCGTTCGAACAATCCGGACTTGATGTCCGCTTATATCCGGTAAGTCCTTCCCTACCACTTTATCTCTTCTCTTGGAATCTCGGGACGAGATTCTTTTTAAGGGGGGAGGGATGTGAAATCCCAAAATTCTAGCAAGTTGAGCTGCAAATCACACCGAGGAAATGAGAGGGAGTTTAAACTTTTGAATATAAAGGTGTGAGCTCCAAGTCTAAGTTAAACTTATAAAAACTTCCGAACACAAAGATCTAAAGCTACAGATTGGTTCTCCACACATCCAATAATAGCCCGGCAAATTTTCAGAGCATTTGGAAAGGATTTCCTAGTCGTTGGAATTAAAAGGGAAGAAAATTTTAATTTGAATTTAAATCTCAGTTTCAAATTCTGACTTCACCGAAATCCAAATTTGAGTGCACCATTGTTATTCTCACATTTATTTTGGCCTATCCTCCGAGTTTCATCAAATTTGGAGCTCGTTTGCTATTTTAAACGGAATTGGGGGATAAGGGGGAGATGTGGACCCGACATGTCATACGTGGGAGGAGGAAACCGACTCTGCTCTTCACTCACACACGTGCCACCTGCCTGCCGGTGCCAACCGATGTTGCACCGTGCCACCTCCTGCTCTGCTGCTAAGAACGCTGAGTGAAGCAACCCGGAGCTACTGCCCATGTGAACCGGTTCCCTCTGTCGCGCTCTCCACAGTTTTCTCCTCGCACACCCGAATCAAAACTCACCACCGCCTGACACTTCGGTTCCCCGGCGCCCAAGCTCTATGATCTCTCTTGTGCCCGACGTTCTACATTAAAAAGGTCCGCCCTAAGGTGCTAAACATGACTGTGCCACTCTCTCCTCATCTCATGCATCGCCGAGGACGAATTTGGTCATTTACTGTTTCGGTATGCCTAGAACTGAGCCACACAAATCTTCAAAATTGGTCGTAATCATACCACCATCACTTAGGCCGAGCTACAAACATGATCTAGACACTCCCACACTCCTCTAGGATCACTGATTTTGGCCCTAGGTCGCCGATGAACTTTTATTTGCAGCTACTTTTGAGCTGATTTGAGCTCATGCATGTGACGAGGGATCCACCACGGTGCTCTAGGAAGAAAAACCAAATACTTCGAGCCATTCTAGAGCGAGTGCGACACCTCCGAAGTTAAGCCGCCGCCGCCGCTCGTCGCTGACCAATTTCCGGTGGTCGGGGGCCTCGGCCAACCCCGGGGATGAGTTCCCCATGCTCCTAAAGGGAGGGGCGGCGAGTTTGGGGCTGAGGGGCCGGGAAGGCACTTCCGACGAGCCTCACCAGCGGTCACCACCGCGCACCGCCACCCCAGCCTCTGCTGTCGCAAGGTGGAAGAAGAGGGGTGGGCCCCACTGTGACACCCTCATTTTCGGTTACTGCATATATTCATGTTTCATGTAGAGAATTTTTTTTAAAAGAATAGTGACAGAGAAAGAATTAAAAAGATAGCCAAAAAGAGTAAACATCCAGTTCACCAAAAATGCCGAAGACAACTCTCGCGGCCCGCTGGCCACGTGGCGCCTTCGGGGCTCATCCCCGCAAAGGAGGAGAGGTCCGACCTCGTGGGACACGTGTTGCCCCCGGAGCTGGCCTCTGCGAAGAAGCAAGGCCAGCCGCAGGACACATGTCACCTTCGGAGCTAGTGACCACGGAAATCAGAGGACCAGCCGTGCGGGATACGTGTTGATCTCGGAGCTCACCTCCGAGAGGTCCGGTTCTATTGGACATGTGTCACCTTCGGAGCTTATCTCCGGGAGGTCCGTCACTGTTGGACACGTGTTAACCTCGGAGCTCGTCTCTGAGGAAAAAGGGAGTCCGGCGCTACTTGACGCGTGGCATTCACGCAGCTCACCTACGGAGAGAGGGAAGGTCCGGTACTGACACGTGGCGTGCGCGGAGCCACATCCGAATAGAGAGGAGGTCCCGACCGCCAGGATACGTGGCGCACACGGAGCTCACCTCCGAAGGAGAGGGAGGTCTCACTCGCTTGACACGCGGCACAACCGGAGCTCGTCTCTGCGAAAAAGAGGGGACCAGGCCCCGGTGGACACGTGGAGCTTCCGGAGCTCATCACCGCGGAGGTAACGAGTTCTAGAGCAGTTTTGGATTCTGTACGCGTGGAAATACCGGTACGGAGAGGAAACTGATATGAATTCCACAATGTTACCGCACCAAATCAACTAAAGATAAGTTGTTAAGATTCAACGACAATCTGAATAGGACTCTTATTCGAAATACAATCAGATTAGGACTCTTCTTCTCCCGATTATAAATAGAACCCAGAACCTTTGGCCGAAAACCACGAACTTCTTTTCCACCTCCTGAGCCGACGACTTAGAGCCCTAGCCGCCACTCGCCGAGTAAAGCCCATCGCCGGAGTTCAGTCGAGGAAGATCGCCGGAAGAGAGCCCCAACGATCTGTCTGATAAGAGAAGGACCCCGAGACCAAGAAGAACGTAAGGTAGCTCTCCAATATCACCTTACGACATCATCGTGTTTTATTTGCATCTGTTCTTCGATTCCTTTCGAACAGAAGCTTTCTCGTGGACAGATCACTTGTTGATCGGGTTGATCTAAAGACAAGATCATCGCCACGTCCACATTTGATCCGAACACCTCTGTTCATCGTAAAATCATGCAAACCATGCAAGAACACGTATCTGATAAAAACTGATCATAGGATATCATGCATATGCATCATCGCATCTAGTTAAAGTTTATGCATGATATTGATTGTTGTGAATCTTGTATGTGCGTGATCATGTATAGAAGGACAAGCTCAGGGAGCTGTCTACGACGAGCTGCAACAACAAGGCTTCGAGATCCAAGAGCAACCAGAACCGCAAGAACAAGGCAAGTGCCCCTTGACCATATTGATCCTATATTTTGGGAAACTATTTTTTTTGAGAAAAGGTGTGTGTGCTGAGTCAAACATGATGGGAAACCCTTTTATAGGAGTTTTCTAGTTTCGGTTAAACCACCCTTGTCGCCAGGGAAGTTTATGAGTCGGGTATGGTTTTTGCTTTAAGCTTCGCTGAGTCCATGGGATTGGGAAGCGAGATAGATGTGTCTAGCTAACTGCACTCGTAACGATAATGAGAAACTGATGTTGTTAATGAACATGGATCGGAGGCAGATCTAGGCAAGACTGGGTTTGTGAATGAGGTAGCATGAGATTGTGGTTTACTTGCCGTAGATCTATGGACCGGTTCATGTGAGCACATGCCAGGATAACAGTGCCACCACAAGGCCAAGTATGGGTGCGGCTTAGCTGACTAATTAGGTAAGTTGCTAGATTGTTATGGACCGTGGAATGCGCGGGGAATGGGAGTCGAGAGAGGACTGCCCTGGGAACTGCATGGCACAAGAGGGGGCCCGTGGATGGGAGAATTGGAGATTCGAGCCTGCCGGTGAAACCTTAGTGAGTCCATACATCTAGTATCCCCTTTGTAAAGGCTATTTTGTGATCTCTTGACCATACACCGACGGTTGTGTACTGGTATAATGGAGGTTCCGCAGTCACCGACGGGTGACGAAATCACAAACTTGTGGGTAAAGAGGTGCAAACTCTGCAGACTCTAAAACTATCATGATAGCCGAGCTTACAGTTACGAGCGCCTGGCCAACTTCCATGATTAGTTGGGATGGTTATTTGCTATGGTTATTGGTTGTGGTTTTGGATGGTTTGGTTTTGGTTTTGTTTTTGGGACTGTTGAGTCCGGGTGATAAGATGGGTTGCATGACTGTTGAGTCATGGCAACAAGGCTGGACGGTTTGGGACGGAAATTGTTCATGAAATGAAATGGTAGAGAATACGAGATGGTATTCGTGAGATGGTAGCGAATACGAGGAGGTATTCGTGAGAAAGAATGAGGTTGATTGATGTCTGGTTGGGATATAGAAGGTAATGAACATAATGGAGGTATGATTGGTATTTAATACATGTTGGGATTACATTCGCTTAAAGATAAGTTGCTGTTTTTATCATGGTTTTGATAAATAACGTTGCTTTCTGCAATGAGCCTTTTATACCTACCTTGTTCTGAGCTACATATCATATTTTCTCGCACTTGCTGAGTACATCATTGTACTCAAACTTGCATTATTATTTCAACATCAGTAACAGGAGAAGATTACTATGAAGATCATGTGGACCATTAGGCATGTAATCTGTCCTCAACCTTGCCTGTGGGGATGGAGTAGAAATGGAGCCGCTACTGCTTAGAATTGCTTCCGCATTAGTTAAAAGACTTCCGCTGTTAGATTAAAGACTTCCGATGTGAACATGAGTCCAAGACTCATGAGACATTGTAATAAACTCTGTTATTCGTGGTCATATATATTCTGAAATTCAGTTTGTGGATGATGTGTATATGTGTGATGAACATCCTGGGCACACATATGCATCAGTTCTGGGTGTCACAGACTGGTATCAGAGCCACGGGTTGACGGTAGGTTACACGCTTAGATATATCATAGATTGGCATCCGACACAGATTGGTAGCTAAGCCACGCTGACCATAGGATGCAAGCCTAGGGTGCTTAGATTGGCCTTGAAACTGCCTTGACATAGGATAAAAGCCTAGGAAAGGCCATAGTTGGAACACAGATTGGCAACACCCTAATCCATATAGGACCCCCATTGAACAAGCCTTGACTAGGAGTTGTATGAGCCCTTGCGATGATTGTGTGTTTAGTATGAGTTGTGGGACGTCTCAAAGCGTTGTCCATATCCACACATAAGTAGAAAGAGGTGTGAGATGCCTCGGCACTTGTTCACATCCTCATACGGGCTAATATATATAGTCCAATCCACCTTGATGCATATAGTTGAGGGGATCTACTTAACCTTCTAACCTTCTATTCTATTTCATTCTCTCTCACAGATGGTGAGAGGAAACGCCGGCCGAAGGAACGTCCGTGACAACCAAGAGGATGGCCACGATGAAGTTCCTGTTAACCCCGGAGCTGGTGAGAACAACCTAGAATGGCTGATGGCCATGCAAAATCAACTTACGCAAACTATGATCCAAACTTTGGGTCAGTTGCAGGCCAACAACAACAACCCCGTTCCGGCACCACCGCCACCACTACCGCCGGCTCATAACAGACTGGGAGAGTTCATGAGGACTCGACCACCCACCTTTGCTCAAGCTAACGACCCCATGGAGGCCGACGACTAGTTGAAATCCATGCAGAAGAAGCTTGCCATAGTGCAGTGCAATGACCGAGAGAAGGTTCTTTTTGCGTCGCACCAACTCATGGGAGCTGCTGCTGACTGGTGGGATGCCCTATGTAACGCTCATGTTGACCCGGAGACGATCACTTGGACTGAGTTCAAGGAGAGTTTCCGCTCTCATTACATCCCTGCTGGTGTAATGATGCTCAAGAGAGGAGTTTGGAGGTCTCCGTCAAGGACAGAGAAGCGTGAATGAGTATCTCAACAAGTTCACACAACTGTCTCGGTATGCCCCCGAAGATGTCAACTCAGACCAGAGGAAGCAATACCTGTTCATGAGAGGGTTGAACAATGAGATCCAGGTTCAGCTCCTCAACAATGACTACGCGAGCTTCCAAAAGCTGGTTGACAAGGCTATAGTAGTGGAAAGCAAGATCCGAGAGATCGAGCTAAAGTGCAAGAGGAAAATGCCATACCAGCCCCAAGGGAGCAACATACGACCTCGGTACATGCCCCCGGCCGCACCGCAGTATGGATCGACCGCTCCTGCAAACCGCCCTAGTCAGCCACCACAGCAACGACCCGTTGCAAAAGCACCTCATGTGCCCTTGCCTCCTGTGCCCCGACCCAACATGGGCGCTCCTATTCAAAACCCCCGCCCCAACGTACCTGCTGCCGTAGGCAACAGGGCATGCTTTGCATGTGGGGAAACAGGACACTTCGCGAGCCAGTGCCCGAGGAGAGGCCATGGACAGCAAGGCAACGTGCCCAAGCAGAACCTGCGACCGAACGGAGGGGACAATCAAGGAAACCATGGACAGCAGAACTATGCTCGCGGCGACGTGAACCATGTCTCTGCTGAGGAAGCACAACAGGCTGAGGACGTCATAATTGGTATGTTCTTTGCCAACTCCAACCCAGCCACCATCTTATTTGATTCTGGAGCATCACATTCCTTCATATCATCCAAGTATGTTGCCAAGCATAATCTACCCATATCACACTTAAAATGCGCTATGTTAGTTAATTCTCCCGGTGGAGAGATGAGGACTAATATAGTATGTCCGAAAGTAAGCCTTAAAATAAGGGGGGTAGACTTCCTTGCGAACCTCATTGCCTTGGATTCCCAAGGGATTGACATAATACTCGGGATGGATTGGTTAAGCAAGCACAACGGGGTAATCCAATGTGCTGAAAGAAGCGTGCAGTTGACAAATGAGCACGGTATTCGTGTCGAGTTTGAGTCAACCCAAGAAACAACCGAAAAGGCAATCTTAACCACGTCGAAGGAGCAACATTGGATATAATTCCAGTGGTTCAAGAATTCTCGGACGTGTTTCTAGAGGAGCTTCCAGGTATGCCACCTGATCGGGACATTGAGTTTGCCATTGATTTGGTACCCGGAACTGCACCCGTAGCAAAGAGACCCTATAGGACGCCTGTCAATGAACTAGTGGAACTCAAGAAGCAAATTCAGGAGCAGTTGGAGAAGGGTTTTATACGTCCAAGCTCGTGACCATGGGGAGCTCCTATGCTCTTCGTGGACAAGAAGGATGGGACCCAAAGGATGTGCGTGGAGTATAGGTCTCTCAATGAGGTGACAATCAAGAACAAATACCCTCTGCCCCGTATAGAGGACCTATTCGACCAAATGAAAGGAGCCCGAGTGTTCTCCAAGATTGATCTTCAGTTGGGATACTTCCAACTGAAGATAAGGCCCTCCGATATACCCAAGACTGCCTTTCGAACACAGTATGGTTCGTATGAATATACCATCATGTCTTTTGGGTTAACAAATGCACCCGCATACTTCATGTACCTTATGAACAAGGTTTTCATGGAGTACTTGGATAAGTCCGTCGTGGTTTTCATCGACGACATTATGGTGTATTCAAAAAGTGAGGAGGAGCATGAAGAACATTTGAAATTGATCTTGCAGAAAATGTGTGAGCATCAATTGTATGCCAAGTTTAACAAGTGTCAATTTTGGCTAAAGGAGATATCGTTCCTAGGCCACATTATCTCCGAGGAAGGGGTATCGGTTGATCCCGGAAAAGTGGGAGATGTTCTGAAGTGGAACCAACCGCAAAATGCGAGGGATATTCGGAGTTTTCTTGGGATGGTTGGATACTACCGACGCTTTATTAAGGACTTCTCTAAGATAGCAAAGCCTATGATGGAGTTGCTAACGAAGGGAAAAGCCTTCCAATGGACACCAGCATGCCAAGAAAGTTTTGAGGAACTCAAGAAAAGGCTAACCACCGCGCCGGTTTTGGTATTGCCAGACATAAGCAAGAGCTTTGACATATATTGTGACGCATCCAGACAAGGGCTCGGATGTGTGCTCATGCAAGAAGGACAAGTGGTAGCCTATGCCTCACGATAAATAAAGAAGCACGAGCTTAATTATCCTACACATGACTTGGAGCTAGCAGCAGTAGTGCATGCATATAAGATTTGGAGACATTATATCCTTGGTCTCGATGCGAGATCTATACGGATCATAAAAGCCTCAAGTACATATTTACACAAACGGACTTGAATTTGAGGCAACGTCGATGGTTGGAACTCATCAAGGATTATGATGTTGGAATCAACTACCACCCTGGAAGGGCCAATGTAGTAGATGATGCATTGAGCCGGAAGGGAGCATGTCACCAACTCACGATTCGGGAGCTACCACCCGAACTACGTAAGGAGTTCGAACGGTTACACCTCGCATTCTTGAACAAGATGAAAGTGATGGAGATCCACTCTTCATTGGAGCAAGAGATAAGAGATGGCAAAGCAACGGATGAGGAGATCAAGGAGATCAAGGAAAGGATCCGACAAGGAATAGAGAAGGATTTCAAAGAAGATGGGAAGGGCACGCTTTGGCTAGGAAAGGATTTGTGTGCCTAACGTAAAGCACATCCGCGACATGATATTAAAAGAGGCACATGATTCACCCTATTCCATACATCCCGGAAGTACCAAAATGTACAAGGACTTGAAGACTTGTTATTGGTGGGATGGTATGAAAAGGGACATAGCCGAATACGTTGCCCTATGCGACACATGCCAACAGGTGAAGGCCGAACATCAAAGACCCGCTGGATTGTTGCAACCTTTGAAGGTACCCTAGTGGAAGTGGGAGGACATCAGTATGGATTTCATCGTCGGATTGCCACGTACTCAGTCGGGTTATGACTCCATCTGGGTTATCGTGGACCAATTGATGAAAACAGCCCATTTTCTCCCTGTAAGGGCCAAGTACAACGTTGCACAATTAGCCGAGTTGTACATGGAGCAGATCGTGTGCCGTCATGGAGTCCCGAGGAGGATAGTCTCAGATCGAGGTTCTCAGTTTACCTCTAGATTCTAGAGGAAGCTGCAGAAAGCTATGGGTACACGACTAGATTTTAGCTCCGCCTATCACCCACAAACCGATGTGCAAACCGAAAGGACAAACCGAATTTTGGAGGACATGTTGAGAGCTTGCGCCTTGAAACGTGGGCGTAGTTGGGATAGGAGTTTACCGTACGCCAAATTCTCCTATAACAACAGCTATCAAGCTAGCTTGAAGATGTCGCCTTTCGAAGCATTGTATGGTAGGCGGTGTAGAACGCTGCTGTTTTGAACGAGACCAGAGAGAACCAGGTGTTTGGACCCGAAGTGCTACAAGAAGCTGAAAAGCAAGTCCAAACGATACGGGAGAACTTAAAGGCTGCTCAGTTACGACAGAAAGGCTATGCGGACAATAGGCGAAGGAAGTTGACTTTCAAAGTAGGAGACTTCGTATACCTTAAGGTATCACCTATCCGTGGCCAACGACGTTTCAACGTCAAAGGCAAGCTAGCACCTTGCTTCATCGGGTCATTTAAGATTTTGGACAAGCGAGGAGAAGTAGCCTATCAGCTAGAGCTCCCAACATATCTCTCCGACGTACATGACGTGCCCGCCAGCCAAATCAATAGGAAATGCTTGTCAAGTTCTGTTATTTAAGGAATAGGAAGGAAAAGCATGAGGGTGTTAAAAGACACAACAAATAAAAGAAGTGCTTGAGAGTACCAGAGGAGCAAGTACCGATGGAAGAGCTTGAACTTCAAGAGGATCTGACCTATGCAGAGCACCCTGTCCGAATTTTGAACGTAAAAGAAAGGGTCACAAGGAACAAAGTGATCCGATGGTGCAAAGTACAATGGAGCCATCACACCGAAGCTGAAGCCACATGGGAGCGTGAAGAAGACATCAAGGCAGAATTCCCTCATCTATTCTCTTCTAACGAATCTCGAGGGCAAGATTCAATTTAAGGGGGTAGATTTGTGACACCCTCATTTTTGGTTACTGTATGTATTCATGTTTCATGTAGAGAAAACATTTTAAAGAAGAGGGGACAGAGAAAGAATTAAAAAGATAGCCAAAAGAGTAAAAATCCAGTTCATCAAGAGTGCCGGAGACAACTCTCGCGGCCCGCTGGCCACGTGGCGCCTTCGGAGCTCATCCCTGCAAAGGAGGAGAGGTCTGACCCCGTGGGACACGTGTTGCTCCCGGAGCTAGCCTCTGCGAAGAAGCAAGGCCAGCCACAGGACACGTGTCACCTTGGGAGCTAGTCACCACGGAAATCAGAGGACCAGTCGTGCGGGATACGTGTCGATATCGGAGCTCACCTCCGAGAGGTCCGGTTCTATTGGACACGTGTCACCTTCGGAGCTTATCTCCGGGAGGTCCGTTACTGTTGGACACGTGTTAACCTCGGAGCTCGTCTCTGAGGAAAAGGGAGTCCGGCGCTACTTGACACATGGCATTCACGGAGCTCACCTCCGGAGAGAGAGGGGGTCCCGACCGCCAGGATACGTGGCGCACGCGGAGCTCACCTCCGAAGGAGAGGGAGGTCTCGCTCGCTTGACACGCGGCACAACCGGAGCTCGTCTCTGCGGAAAAGGGGAGACCAGGCTCCGGTGGACACGTGGAGCTTCTGGAGATCATCACCGCGGAGGTAACGAGTTCTGGAGTGGTTTTGGATTCTGTACGCGTGGAAATACCGGTACGGAGAGGAAACCGATATGAATTCCACAATGTTACCGCACCAAATCAACTAAAGATAAGTTGTTAAGATTCAACGACAATCTGAATAGGACTCTTATTCGAAATACAATCAGATTAGGACTCTTATTCTCCCGATTATAAATAGAACCCAGAACCTTTGGCTGAAAACCACGAACTTCTTTTCCACCTCCTGAGCCGACGACTTAGAGCCCTAGCCCCAACTCGCCGAGTAAAGCCCATCGCCGGAGTTCAGTCGAGGAAGATCACCGGAAGAGAGCCCCAACGATCTGTCTGATAAGAGAAGGACCCCGAGACCAAGAAGAACGTAAGGTAGCTCTCCAATATCACCTTACGACATCATCGTGCTTTCTTTGCATCTGTTCTTCGATTCCTTTTGAACAGAAGCTTTCTCATGGACAGATCACTTGTTGATCGGGTTGATCTAAAGACAAGATCATCGCCACGTCCACATTTGATCCGAACACCTCTGTTCATCGTAAAACCATGCAAACCATGCAAGAAAACATACAAACTGATCTGATAAAAACAGATCATAGGATATCATGCATATGCATCATCGCATCTAGTTAAAGTTTATGCATGATATTGATTGCTGTGAATCTTGTATGTGCGTGATCATGTATAGAAGGACAAGCTCAGGGAGCTGTCTACAACGAGCCGCAACAACAAGGTTTTGAGATCCAAGAGCAACCGGAACCGCAAGAACAAGGCAACTGCCCCTTGACCATATTGATCCTATGTTTTGGAAAACTATTTTGTTTTGAGAAAAGGTGTGTGTGCTGAGTCAAACATGATGGGAAACCCTTTTTAGGAGTTTACTAGTTTTGGTTAAACCACCCTTGTCGCTAGGGAAGTTTATGAGTTGGGTATGGTTTTTGCTTTAAGCTTCGCTGAGTCCATGGGATTGGGAAGCGAGATAGATGTGTCTAGCTAACTGCACTCGTAACTATAATGAGAAACTGATGTTGATAATGAACAAGGATCAGAGGGAGATCTAGGAAAGACTGGGTTTGTGAATGAGGTAGCATGAGATGGTGGTTTACTTGCCGTAGATCTAAGGACCGGTTCATGCAAGCACAGGCCAGGATAACAGTGCCACCACAAGGCCAAGTATGGTTGCGGCTTAGCTGACTAATTAGGTAAGTTGCTAGATTGTTATGGACCGTGGAAGGAGCGGGGAATGGGAGTCGAGAGAGGACTGTCCTGGGAACTGCATGGCACAAGAGGGGGCCCGTGGGTGGGAGAATTGGAAATTCTTGCCTGCCAGTGATACCTTAGTGAGTCCATACATCTAGTAACCCCTTTGTAAAGGCTATTTTGTGATCTCTTGACCATACACTGTCGGTTGTGTACTGGTATAATGGAGGTTCCGCAGTCTCCGACGGGTGACGAAATCACAAACTTGTGAGTAAAGAGGTGCAAACTCTGCAGAGTCTAAAACTATCATGATAGCCGAGCTTACAGTCACGAGCGCCTGGCCAACTTCCATGATTAGTTGGGATGATTATTGGCTATGGTTATTGGTTGTGGTTTTGCATGGTTTGGTTTTGGTTTTGTTTTCGGGACTGTTGAGTCCGGGTGATAAGATGGGTTGCATGACTGTTGAGTCATGGCAACAAGGCTGGACGGTTTGAGACGGAAATCGTTTATGAGATGAAATGGTAGCGAATACGAGATGGTATTCATGAGATGGTAGCGAATACGAGGAGGTATTCATGAGCAAGAATGAGGTTGATTGATGTCTGGTTGGGATATGGAAGGTAATGAACATAATGGAGGTATGCTTGGTATTTTAGTACATGTTGAGATTACATTCGCTTAAAGATAAGTTGCTGTTTTTATCATGGTTTTGATAAATAACGTTGCTTTCTGTAATGAGCCTTTTATACCTACCTTGTTCTGAGCTACATATTATATTTTCCCTCACTTGCTGAGTACATCATTGTACTCAAACTTGCATTATTATTTCATCATCAGTAACAGGAGAAGATTACTATGAAGATCATGTGGAGCATTAGGCGTGTAATCTATCCTCAACCTTGACTGTGGGGATGGAGTAGAGATGGAGCTGCTACTGCTTAGAATTGCTTCCACATTAGTTAAAAGACTTCCGCTGTTAGATTAAAGACTTCCGCTGTGAACATGAGTCCAAGACTCATGAGACATTATAATAAACTCTGTTATTCGTGGTCATAAATATTCTGAAATTCATATTGTGGGTGATGTGTATATGTGTGATGAACATCCTGGGCACACATATGCATCAGTTCTCGGTTCCGTGGTTTTTCACAGAATTGAGGGCGTCACACCCACAGGCAGCAGTTTGAAATTTTCCCAATTTCGGTTCAGATTTTCCTCCAACTTCATTTGCTCAGAAATTTTGATAGGAACCTCCAAAAATTGTGAAATAAACTCCATTGGATTCATCTCTGTGAGTACTATCCAGGGGTTCATCCCAATTTTTATGAAAATCCCGGGATTTGGCTCAATAATTCAATTCAGGAAAAAATTTAGGGAATTAATTCCAGGAGTTCTATGTATTGGAAAATTCCCAATTTTGGACAGGACATTCTACCAAAAATACTTGAACTCCAGTAAAAAATTCAGAGGAATTGGACCTTATTTTCTTGGCCAAATGATGATTCATTCTTGTATGTTTCTGAAAATTAGGAAAAATCACAGAATCAATTTTCCAGCTTTTAGCTCCATCTTGTAAATTCCATATCTCTGTATAGGAAGCTCCAAAAATGGTGAAACTAAATCCTATGGATTCATAAGACTCCCAAGGTTCTGGAAAACCAAATTTGGAGCATGACAAGACCCTAGAATTTCCATAGGAATTCAGAGAATCCAAATAGCTAAGAAAATTCTTTAGGCCACATCTTACATCAACTTTGTCTGAAGTTTTACAAGCCATACCTATGTATGATCTATGGACCACTGTAAAAATTTCAGATCAACTTGAGGTAATCTTCTCCAGTTTTCTGCTGGGTCTTTCCAATATCTTTCTTATGTTCCATATATATATCAGTTTTTGAACTTTACTCCAACCAACATCTACTGCCCAGCTAAAGTTCTCTGTTTTTGTCCATAACAGAGCTCTTAACTCACTTATAAGTTGGTCTAAACCATGCTTAAGACATAAAACCCTTTTGTTTTATAATGTCTTTACTTGCAACATAAAACTGTGCATATTCATCTCAGTAGGAAAAACGACGAAGGAGCTCGACGAGGCATTCAACTCAGAACAGTAACTTGAAGATTTACTCGTCGCAAAGCTACTGATTTTACGTTAGAATTAAATCTGCAGCAACATAAGGCAAGCCCCGGGTTACATTTAACAGCTTTTAGTTATATTTTATTTTGTATCACTTTTATTGGTCTAGTATGTATTGTGCATTAGGTCAAGGTGATTGATACTCAAAATGCATGACCCACAAACCCTTGGAATAAAAGGGTACAACAGGTTACCTTCCTGTAGTTTCGGCTAGGCTTAAGTTGTATAGGATCCGGTACAAGTCGGGTAGTCGGAAGCTACTCGCGAGGTTAGGATTTTGGTTCAGCGGGGTATGATTCTAGAGAATGGAATAACTGGAATGGAAAATAAGACCGGGAAGAGCGTAGGAGCAGCAGGACGATGGGCCTGTGTTGCCATAACTCTGTTTGTGTTGGATAAGGACCGATGTGTATGCCACCATGCTGAGCAAGTTTGAACAGTACCAGATGCATACTAGAATTATGGGGTCCAGGAAACCGATGTAACTATGGTACTCGTGTCAAAACTTATACGGCCGTCCGTTGGGGGATGGTGTCAAAGGTGTAAACCCGCTAGCGGAGTGTAGGATCGAAGAGCATGTGAAAAGCTACCGGAGGGGGGTGAATGGTAGATTAAAACTTTTCGCAGCGGAAAAAACAAAAACCCCTTAGGAAAAATCAATCGGTTAAAGAAACCATGTGTGCAAGTGTTTTCAGACGTGTTCAACTGTGACAAATCAGGTAGAGAGGTAGAGAATCAAGTCACAGATCTAATTCAACAAGAATCACTTGAAAACACGAAGTAAAACTTGACATACGATCAAAACATTAAACGAAGATCAATCTGTTCTACCCGATATAAAACAGATCTGCAACGCTGCAAAGAAACTCGTGTATCTCAAAAACTACAGATCCAAAGCTCGTGAAAATTTCACAGATGATAGATAATTGAGTTGTGAAGACAACCCAAAAAGAATCACGTCAATCGGATGTGTAAAACTCGAGTTATGAACAAAACAACGAAGCAACGTCGGTCTGTCCAGAAACTCGGCGAGAAAGACTTGACGAAAAACAAGTCGGACGAACAAGGCACAAAAGCTCCTCGAAACTATGAACTTTATTCAATAGAAACACAAGAGGAACAGCCCAAAGTCGTGCACCCACGATACTTGGCCCCCCTTGGTTATATAACCAGCCCTAAGGCCAACTCAACTCAAACTAGGACTCCTACTCCTACTTTGATTCAAACTGTAACTTTCCAATACTGCTCAAGACTCTTCTATACGCAGATAGAAGCAATCTTAAGACTTCCAAACACCTTAGGAACGTGCCAAACATCCCTAAAACAACTCAAATTCGTGACCCACACGAAATCCTATCATAACCAACTCAAAACTTTCCATATTTGAGTCAAACACGACTCAGCCGCAGCCTGAGTCCATAACCTAGTCGGTTGAACCTTTCCGACCAATTCCTTACGTCCACATCTCTTCACCACGCCTTGGAACAATGTTGCCACGTCCATGCACTCCTTGCACACGTGCAAACACCTTCCAACGACGTACGCGCAACCTTCATATGCACTGCCCTTGATCCAAACATGCTGCGCGACTTCCCGATCAACTCAACCACAGCTCCTCCCGAACTTGGTTGTTGGAATCTCATCTCCTCCCTGAGACTAGTCCAAGGATCCCGTCACCAGCCATGTCTTGAACTCAAGCAACACCTGCACATGAATAAACAACCAATTCTTCCGAGCACAAGTCCTCGACTTGACTCACGTTAGTTCGAAAACCACAACACCTTACATGAGCACGTCACATAAGCATGTTGCAAACCATATCAAATGATAACAGCCATAACCACCAAAACACACTAAAAACTTAGAAAATTAATACTAAGCAAACCTTCCCATAAAGCAAGTTTGAAACATTGCGAGTTAAAAGCAAAAACAAGATGCTGCAGTTCTACGAGTTGAACTTCACGGGAGCTCCCTAAAAACAAGCTCCGGACCTCACAGAAGCTCTCCGGACCTTGCAGGAGCTCTCTGGACCTTGCGTCGGACCTTGCCAACACTTGGCGGACCTAACAAAGAACTTGTCGGACCTTGCCACAGAAGAATGTTTTGGCAATATTCAAAACTTTGAATGTTAATGCTAACTTTTATCCTAATTGCCAATGTATTCAGCACACATAGGTCTCACAATCTCCCCCTTGATGAATGCATTGGCAACACCAATTAAAATCCGAACATTGGCTTATGAAAAGTTTTGAAAAGCTTTGAAAACCCATTTCTCCCCCTTTATTAATTTCTCCCCATTTTTTAAAATCAGAGAAGGAAGAAAGTGTATAACATATGCAAAGTGTAAAAAAATCTCTCCTTATACATATTTCTCCCCCTTTGACAATGTATTCAGCAAGGTTCAAAAGAGAAATTTTTAAATGTTATGAGCATATTATAACATATACATACAAAACAAAGCTCATCCAAGTCATACTATCAGGTTACTTACACTATCACATCAATGAGATACATAAAGTAGTGTAAGCCATGCTAGAGATCAAATGTATTTTTCAGTTTAAGCAAGTCATGATCTCCCTTACTCAACTATTTCAAAACCTGAAAACATGACACTTGTTGCTGTAATTTATTATTCATAATCATTTAAGGCACAAAGCTGATCATATGATATTTGCAAGAGATTATATGCCGCATCAGCCTTATTCTAACCAACCAAGCCAAGCCTATGTCATTTGACAATCAGAAGCTTAAGGACATGGTTTTAGTCATACACAATTCCTTCCAAGTTCATATCTTAGTGCAATAATAAGCAATCTAAAAAGAAGAAGTGCGATGCATGCATATTCTCTTGATCTTTTCTCAATTTTTTATTTGAAAACTCAACATGTGAGCTGATCACTTGATTAATTTTTTATGATTAAAAGCACTTGTGAGCACGCAACAAGTTCAAAACAGCAAGAAAGTTCGATCATGACCAGATTTAGTGTAAGTAATTATTCCAATTACTAGTCATGGCAAAAACTATAAAATGTATAACATGAGTAATGTAGTAAGAACTTTCAGCCTGTAAAAGGAATCAAAAAGTCATATATGTATGAAATACTATGCTCATATTATTTTAGTTTCAGATTCACACATAGACTTTCAATGTTTCAAAAACTCCCCCTCAATTTAAGCCATGAGGATGCATAACCCCTATTTCACTACGAATGAAATAAAACGAGTGAAATCCAAAGGTTTTGTAAAAATATCAGCCAATTGTTGTTCGGTATCGACATGGTGAAGCACAATGTTTCCTTTTTCAACATTATCACGAAGAAAGTGATACCTAATGTCAATGTGCTTAGTTCTAGAGTGTTTCACGGGGTTTTTAGCAATACAAATTGCACTAGTGTTATCACAAAACAGTGGAACGCTATCTAAATCAACCCCATAGTCATTAAGTGTTTTAACAATCCAAAGAATTTGTGAGCAAGCGCTAACCGCAGCTACATATTCAGATTCGGCCGTGGATTGTGCAACTGAACTTTGTTTTCTAGAGGACCAAGCAACAAGTGAATTACCAAGAAAATGACAAGCACCCGAAATACTTTTCCTATCAATCCTACAACCCCCAAAATCAGCATCCGAAAAAGCTTTCAAAGAAACGGTTGAGGAAGAAGGAAGAAAAATGCCAAATTCTTGAGTTCCATGTAGGTACCTGAGAATCCTTTTGATGGCTTGGCGATGTGAAGCACGTGGAGAAGCTTGAAAACATGCACAAAGACATACGCTGAATATTATGTCCGGTCTTGAGGTCTTGACGCCGTGAGATACAAAAGTGATCCAATCATACTTCTGTATTCTTTTTTATCGACCGGGTCACCATCTTCGTCAAGTTCAAGTGTTGTTGCTGTTTCCATTGGTGTCCGAAGAGGCTTGCATTTGTCCATGTTGAAGCGCTTAAGAAGGTCCTTTGTATACTTAGTTTGATGCACAAAAGTTCCTTCTTTTGTTTGCTTGATTTGCAGCCCCAAAAAGTATGTAAGTTCTCCCATCATACTCATCTCAAATTCTGAACTCATCATAGTTGAAAACTTGGACACGAAATCATTAGAAGCACAACCAAAGATAATATCATCCACATACACTTGAACGAATAATGAGTCATTGCCATGCTTAAGTACAAAAAGAGTTTTATCAACCTTGCCCATGGTAAACCCCTTTTCAAGTAAGACTGTTTTTAACCTATCATACCATGCTCTAGGGGCTTGTTTTAGACCGTACAAGGCTTTGGACAGTTTGTAAACATGATTAGGAAAATTTGGAGTTTCAAAACCCGGTGGCTAACATAAACCTCCTCCTCTATGTAGCCATTAAGAAAAGAACTTTTAACATCCATTTGATATAACTTGAAACCTTTAGATGCAGCAAATGCTAATAAAATTCTTATAGCTTCTAATCTAGCAACAGGAGCAAATGTTTCATCAAAATCTAGACCTTCAATTTGAGCGAAACCTTGAGCAACCAACCTAGCTTTATTCCTAACCACAACCCCATCCTCACTTTGCTTATTTTTAAATACCCATTTAGTTCCAATTAATGTGTGACCTTGAGGTGGAGGTACAAGTTTCCAAACATTATTTCTTTCAAAATTTTCTAACTCTTCTTGCATGGCACTAATCCAAGATTCATTAGTGAGTGCGTGTGATATATCCTTGGGTTCAAAAGAAGCAACAAAAGCAGAATGAGCATGAGAGTTTGGATCGCAAAACCTGGACCGAGTGACTCGTTCATGCAAGCTTCCAATGATTTGTTGTGGAGGATGACTTTTGAGTACTCGGAGGGTAGTAGACACTTCACAATCACCTTATTCTTCATGTTCGGACCTTTGATTAGGAGAGCTTGTTGATTGAGGAAGGTCCGAACCAGCAGTGGTGACTGTTGGTTCTGGTTGTGGTGCAAAATCAGCAGCTTGATCGTTATTTACTTCCGAGTTTTCGGGCAGCAGCACCACTTCTTCATATTCTTCAATAAAAATACTCTCCCCCTGCGGATATGGATCCGGACCTGCAATATCGGAGCTAGTACTTGGGCTAGCTTCATCAAAAGAAACCTCGCAAGTCTCCACAATTTTGTTAGTGTCAAGTAAAAGCACACGGTAGCCTCTAGTATGAGATGGATAACCAAGAAACATGCCATCAACAGATCTAGCTTCAAATTTATCAAGATTACCATGTTTCTTAACAAAGCATTTGCAACCAAAAACACTAAAGTTTGTAACACTAGGCCTATGTCCAAACCGGAGCTCATATGGGGTTTTTCCAAGCTTAGCACGCAAGAAAACACGATTTGAGACATAACAAGCGGTTGCAATTGCATCAGCCCAAAATTTCCTAGGAGTTTGATATTCATCAAGCATAGTCCTAGCCATCTCAACTAAGGTCCTGTTCTTTCTTTCTACGACACCATTTTGTTGTGGTACATAGGGTGAAGAGTATTGATGATCTATTCCATTTTCAGCACAAAAGTGATCAAAGGATTGGTTCTTAAATTCAGTTCCGTTATCACTTCTAATTGCTTTTAATGATCATGGGTGATCAATAGATAATCTAAGAAATAAAGTTCTAAAATGACTAAAAGCTTCATTCTTAGATGCCATAAAATAAACCCAAGAATATCTGGAATAATCATCAACAATCACAAGCACATACCATTTACCTCCGAAGGATTGAACACGTGCCGGACCTACTGTGTCAAGATGTAAAAGTTGTCCCGGTTCAGCTGTCATGGTCATTGTGAGAGGAGCGTGTGAACCTGCAACAAACTTAGCATGTCTACAAGAAGAGCACACAATATCATTGTCCTTTTTAAGCTTCGGCAGCCCACGTATGCGATCGAGAGCACTAACACGATTGAGATGATCAAAGCCTGTGTGACCAAGTCTACGATGCCAAAAATATAGATCCTTTGTATCATTAGCAACAAGACACCGATGCTTAGAAGTTGACAAATCAAAATCAGCTTTAAAAACTCTTCCAAACCTAGACATGTTAAACAAAAGCTCACCTTTTGAATCTACAACCTTGCAGCAATTTTTAGCAAAGCTAACATCTAGATTTTCATCTAGCAATTGTGAAACCGAAAGCAAGTTGTATTTCAAATTTTTAACAAGTGCCACATCTTTCAAAGTGTATAGATTGTTTACTCTAACCGAACCTTTAGCAATTATGGGAGTAGAAGAGTCATCGACGAAAGTAACATTTTCTACACGTGACACAAAAGAGAGAGAGGAGAACCATTCTTTGTTACCGGTCATGTGGCGTGAGCAACCTGAATCCACAATCCAAATGTTCTCCTTCCTCAAACGTGAAACCTACACAGCAGCACAATACGTCGATGACTCAATACTGTGGTTAGTTAAAAGATTTTTAGAATCCAGTACTGAGTCACACGACGTCCAGCAGGAATAACACGTGAAAGCTGAGAAGGTACAGCAGGTTTATGAGCCAAACATCGAAAATTTTTGTTCCCAACTACTGACTTAGAAGATGTGTTATATGTAGCACAAAAAACTGTAGGTCCGGGAGCAAGTTTTTGACTCATTACAGCAGGTTGCAAGCTCCGAACATTCGGTCTAGCAGATTTTGCTTGGTTGTTATGTGATCTAGCAAGTATTCTTTGTTTCTTATCGTGTTTAGCTAGTCTATAACAAAAATCCATGACATGACCATCTCTACCACAGTAGGTACAATGAAAAATAACCTTATTATCATGTCTAGATTACCTAGCAACACATTTATTGGAACCCGAATGGGACAGTACTCCTGCAGATTTGAAAATCACCTCTTTTTGTCTAGGAGCTGTTTGAATCAAACCCTTCCTAATGACTTTACAACTTTAGGTGGGTGTGCCTTAGCATGAGCATGAGAATTAAAACCTAAACCAGTTTTATCATTACAAGACTTGGAAGAATTCAGCAGCAAGTTTAGGTTCTTATTTGCATTAGAAAACCGATCTAGTGTCCTATGCATGTCATCAAGTTTATTGGACAGATCAAAGCAGTTTTCACATGAAGTTTTTCCTTTTAGTTTGCAATTTGAACAATATTTAACTTCATGCACACATAAAGCATTGTTCAAAATAGAAATCTCATTCATAGCATCATTTAGTTTCTTATTCAGATCATCACATGAAGAACAATGCAAATCAATTGTAGAATAACAAACATCTTTTAAATTTTTATCATTAAGTGCAGCAAGCTCTTTGTTCTTTTCAACTTCAAGTTCAAGTTTATCAAGTGTAGATGCGTGTGCACTTCTTAAAGAGGATAATTGTTCATAAATCAAATCACATGAGGAACAAGAATCATCACTAGGAATCAAAGTTTTTAAACATTAATTTCGGATTCTAGTGATTCAATTTTAACAGCATTGTTCCTAAGTTTTTTATCCTTTTTCTTTAATATAACAGTGGCACGAGAAATAGCATCACACATTTCTTCGCAAGTGGGACATACCTCTTCATCGTCGCTGTTGTGTTCTGCCTCCTCGGAGCTTGAACTTGACTTGCTCGCCATGTAGCACATATTTGCCATAGCTTCTTCATCTTCATCACTACCGGTGTCCACATCACTTGAGCCGAAATCTTGAAGTGCAGAGATCATACTATGCACTATGTTGCGCATTGATAAATCTTTCTTCTTCTTATTCTTTGCAAACGATTTCTTCGGCCTTGTTTGCTTTTCTTCACGTGAAGTCGGACCTGAAAGGTTAGGGCACTCCGTACGAAAATGTCCTGTCTTACCACATTCAAAACATCGTTGAGGTCCGGAGCTTCCTCTCCTTCTAGTTCTCACATTTTGCAATGCTTTTGAGAACCGAGTAGAGATGAGTGCAAGCTCCTCCTCTAGAAACTCTTCAATCTGTTCAAGGGTTAGAGAGGACAACAAAGAGAGTGCACCACTAGATGATGATTTACTAGAACTAGACATGTCACGTTGCGAAACAAATGCAATAGACTTGTCGGGGTTTTTACGTGAGATGATGTCAATTTCATGAGTTTTCAATTTAGAATAAAGCACGTCTAAAGTAAGAGAACTCATGACAGTAGATTCACGAATAGATGTAACTTTCATCTCCCAAATTGACATATCTAATGTTCCTAACAATTGTGTAGCATTTTCAGCATCTGAAAAGTTAACATTGACACTACGCAAGTTGCTGAGAATTTTATTAAAGCGAGCAAAAAGGTCGTCAATTGACTCACCGGGTTGCATCTCAAAACGCATGTATTCTTTCTTGAACATATCTTGCCTTACCTCCTTGATCGTATTGGATCCTTCATGGTAGTCACAAAGAGATTTCCAGACATCATATGCAGATCGGAGGTGTGCAACACGGTCGAAGTCACTTTGAGTCAATCCTTGGATGATCAAGTTGCGAGCCTTGTTGTTGTTGTCAACATCTCTCATGTTCGCAGCCGTAACTTGATCGTTGGGTGGTACATCAAAGTTCTGGTAGACCTTTTCCCATATGGCGAAGCCTTGCGCCTGTATGTAGGCCTCCATCCGCGCCTTCCAAACCTGAAAATCGATGCCATTGAACACACAAGGTTTTGCGGAGTACTTCTCCATGATGGTTAGTCAAAACACGTGCAAATCACAAATATTAGAGCACCTTGGCTCTTATACCAATTGTAGGATCGAAGAGCACGTGAAAAGCTACCAGAGGGGGTGAATGGTAGATTAAAACTTTTCGCAGCGGAAACAACAAAAACCCCTCAGCAAAAAATCAATCGGTTAAAGAAACCATGTGTGCAAGTGTTTTCAAACGTGTTCAACCGTGACAAATCAGGTAGAGAGGTAGAGGATCAAGTCACGTATCTAATGCAACAAGAATCACTTGAAAACACGAAGTAAAACTTGAGATACGATCAAAACATTAAACGAAGATCAATCTGTTCTACCCGATATAAAACAGATCTGCAACGCTGCAAATAAACTCGTGTATCCCAAAAACTACAGATCTGAAGCTCGTGAAAATTTCAAAGATGATATATAATTGAGTTGTGAAGACAACCCAAAAAGAATCACGTCAATCGGATGTGTAAAACTCGAGTTATGAACAAAACACCGAAGCAACGTCGGTCTGTCCAGAAACTCGGCGAGAAAGACTGGACGAAAAACAAGTCAGACGAACAAGGCACAAAAGCTCCTCGAAACTATGAACTTTATTTAGAAACACAAGAGGAACATCCCAAAGTCGTGCACCCACGAGACTTGGCCCCCCTTGCTTATATAACCAACCCTAAGGCCAACTCAACTCAAACTAGGACTCCTACTCCTACTTGGATTCAAACTGTAACTTTCCAATACTGCTCAAGACTCTACTATACGCAGATAGAAGCAATCTTAAGACTTCCAAACACCTTAGGAACGTCCCAAACATTCCTAAAACAACTCAAATTCGTGACCCACACGAAATCCTATCATAACCAACTCAAAACTTTCCATATTTGAGTCAAACACGACTCAGCCGCAGCCTGAGTCCATAACCTAGTCGGTTGAACCTTTCTGACCAATTCTTTACGTCCACATCTCTTCATCACGCCTTGGAACAATGTTGCCACGTCCATGCACTCCTTGCACACGTGCAAACACCTTCCAACGACGTACACGCAACCTTCATATGCACTGCCCTTGATCCAAACATGCTGCGTGACCTCCCGATCAACTCAACCACAGGTCCTCCCGAACTTGGTTGTTGGAACCTCATCTCCTCCCTGAGACTAGTCCAAGGATCCCGTCACCAGCCATGTCTTGAACTCAAGCAACACCTGCACATGAATAAACAACCAATTCTTCCGAGCACAAGTCCTCGACTTGACTCACGTTAGTTCGAAAACCACAACACCTTACATGAGCACGTCACATAAGCATGTTGCAAACCATATCAAATGATAACAGCCATAACCACCAAAACACACTAAAAACTTAGCAAATTAATACTAAGCAAACCTTCCCATAAAGCAAGTTTGAAACATTGCGAGTTAAAAGCAAAAACAAGACGCTGCAGTTCCACGAGTTGAACTTCACGGGAGCTCCCTAAAAACAAGCTCCGGACCTCACAGAAGCTCTCCGGACCTTGCAGGAGCTCTCCGGACCTTGCGTCGGACCTTGCCAACACTTGGCGGACCTAAAAAAGAACTTGTCGGACCTTGCCACAGAAGAATGTTTTGGCAATATTCAAAACTTTGAATGTTAATGCTAAATTTTATCCTAATTGCCAATGTATTCAGCACACATAGGTCTCACACGGAGCAACATCGACGTGTTCCGGGTAGTGGCCCTTCTGATGGGTCGGCAGAACTGGTTCGGCATTGGAGTGACGGGTGAAAGGTTGATGCATACAACGTAAAAAAGAGTTCTTGTGTGAGTCTTTTGAGGCGGGTGTATGTGTCGTGTGTTCCGGGTGTGTCCTTATTTGAATCACCGTCCCTCGCGGTTATATGAGTACTACTTGTTCACTGAGTTGTGACGTAGTAATTACTTCCAGATGAAGTGAAATGAATCATTGCTGTTGTGAAGTTCTTAAGCTCATTGTATTGCAAACCATGAATGCTATAGTTGTAGAGCTCACTAAGTTTATCTTACACTTTGGGCATAACCACATTGGAGGAAAGTGTTTCTTGTTTGATTGTGGACTTCCGATGTGAGGGCTGTCTAAGGAATATTAATCTGCTGCTATAAAACTGAAAGTAAGGATTAACATGTAGGCGTGTCTTTATTACATCATACTTTTCCTATGTTAATAATCCCTACATGTAGAGTTTCATGGTTTAGGAATGTCGGTTAAGTCTTGCTGAGCCATCGTGCTCACGGTTGCATTATTAGTGTTTTGCAGGTTATATAAAATTTGCTATGAAGCTGGTTGTTCGGTGAGCCATCGGAGACTCACCGGAAACTCTGCCACTGCACTCATCTTTGTTGAAGCCAGTAAGAAGTGTTCATGGGCTGGACGTCTTCTCTTTTGCATAGTTAGGACCGAGAGTACGTGTGTATGTATATTCTTCTGCGTGTACCTTCGTGGTACATTATGTTGTAAATGACTCTATCTTGAGAAATAAAACTTTGTATGTTTCTAGTTTCTTTTCGTGTATGCTGTTGGGTGCCGCATCGCACAGCACCACCCAATGTGTATCCTGGAGTTTGGATCCCGGAAGGGGTTCCTCAAAGGCTTGTCGGAGGAGAATTTGGAGTTTTCATCCCGAGCGGCGCAACTCGACCCCTAGGTAGGGATTCGAGAAATTCACGTTCAATTCTTGTTGTTAGTGATTCAAACTTCACACATAGCTTCCTCTCTATCTAGCGCACATCCTCCCTTGATTCTAGGCCGAGAAAGAAGGTGTAGTGCGAGAATTTTGGGTTCTTGCCGAGGGAAAACCGCCGGTCCCCGTCGGCCGCACGGTGCCGACATGGTTGGAGAGCTCCCCTGCCAGTTTTGTTTCCATTTCTATCTTCTACACATTCTCCTGGTGCTCTAGAGCCTGAGAGCCGATCATTTGGTGAAGAAATGAGCCTCCCTGACCTCGCCGGAACCCTAGCAAGCGATGTGGCCGGTGCGCGATGGTTTCCGGTTGTCGCTGGCCGCCGGCGACCTTACCAACGTGTTCAGCGTCTCAAATTAGTGGGGCGGCGAGTATGAGGCCGGGAGGCGGCCGGAAAGGCCGTTCCGGCGACCCTCGCCAGAGGGCACCGCCGGTGGCTCTTTTGGCGCGAGGTTGAAGATGAGTGCTGACATGTGGGGCCCGCGGCAGTGTTTAGACATTTTAGGATTTTTGCTATTTCGGTTCCAACTTAAAACAGCCACAACTTTGTGTAGAATTTTCCAAAAATTCCCAAATAAATTTTTTTGGATTCCTCTCAGAGAGTACTATCCAGGGGTGCAGCCCAATATTTATGAAAATCCATGGATTTGGCTCATTAATTCATATAAGGAAAATCTTGTAGGATTTATTATAGGAGTTCTGTGTATTGGAAAATTCCCAATTTTGGGCACCACCTTCGCCTAAATATAATTGAACTCCAGTAAAAATTTCAGAGGCATTGGACATAATTTGCTTGGTCAAATGATGTGTTAGTTTCTTATGTCTGAGTGGTGGTTGTGTGAGTGTTGCTAGTGTGTAGCGTCCCCGGGCTGGACGGCTGCACTTTTACGTAGTTAGTAAGAGAGTGTACTTAAGAATAATACTTATGCTGTATAATTAAGTTTTGTAAAATACTTCCGCTGTTTTTATGTAATATAAAAGTTTATATGTTGTTCTTAATCTTTTCCTGTGTGCTGTTGGGTGCCGCATCGCACAGCACCACCCTCTGCGATCCCAGATTGGGTAAACCACTGGGTGGTCCCTACAACAACAGCTTTGAAAAATTTTCTAAATTGCTTTTGAATACATGTGCATAATCATCTTAATAGCTCACGTGACGTCGACGTTCGATGAGGACTCAACTCCGCAGCGAGGATCTCCATCTCGTGACGAGTTTGGCGGATTCTCCGGAGGAAGACTAACTCCTAACTTCTAACAAAACCGGTGATCAAGGCAAGCCCCGGTTTGCATATAATTACCGTTTTAAATGTTTCTTTACTTCACCTCATGTTTATTAAACTTGAGATTGTGCATTATGTCTAGGATGTTTGAAACCCACTTGCATGGTTATTACATCACTTAGTAGAAGGTTTAGTGTAGGCTTTGCCTCGTCGTAGATGCTAGGCTAATGTTGTAGCTAGCTCGGTAGAAGTCGAGTAGTAAAAAGCTACTCGCGAGAAAGTTTGAGTAATGGAGTTTACTCGCGAGAGGTTAATGATAAGAGCACCCACATGAAAATGAGATGGGGACGGGGAAGTTCCTGTAGGATGGACGCTCAAGGTTGGTATCGACCTGCGATGGGTGTGACAATGCTTGAGACCACATTGGACCTGGGGCGGGATGGTAAGGCAAATGTGGAGGTTGGTTGTAGCCCGGTCCGTATCGGTTAAGGACCACGCGTATGTGGCCCTGCTGGACAAGATTGAGCTGTACCAGATATATAGTGGGGTATGGTGTAAGGTCCTAAGTTTTTGGGCACAAACTCAAAGTGTTCATCACCACACACACCCTTCATTTGAAGAAACTTGATGACAACATTTGAAGAGCATGTAAACACCATCAACATGATCATTAGAGAATAAACTCACAAAATGCAAAAGTGGTATTTTCCACATGCATCATATAGGGGATGGACATATGAAAAAGTCCTACACTTTGCTAGGAATGTCCATGCCAAATTTCATCCAAATCCAAAACCTTGTTGAGGTCTTTTGGGTACAACTAAAAAAAGGGTGGTTTGAACTCAAATTCAAATTCAAACTGTTTCCACCCCATGAATTCAAAAGTTGGGAGGCACATTCTTGCTCAGCACATTTTTGTGAGCTCACACACCAATTTTCACTCCATTTGGAGTTGATCTTGACATGAGCTAAGTTTAACAAATTCAAACCCCATTTGAAATTCAAACTGCATATGTGCTGAAAATATGTCCAAACAAAACCCAATTTGAATTCCATCCAATTCAAATGGCTCAGGGGTAGATAATTCAAATGACCAAGGTTAATTTGGTCTCTACTGTTTAGAGCTGTGGAGAAAAGTTAATTTCAGAGGTTAAAACCCCGGGTGGGACCCACATGTCAGCCACTGAAGCAATTCAACCAACTGAAGTCACCGGGCTCGGTTACTCGCGCGCAAGCCAGCGGCCGCCATGGCGAGAGACCGATCGGGAGAGCAGCTGCTTTCCGCCCCGACCCACTGAACCACCTCACGGTCTTCTTATCCCCGCAGCCGAGCCAGCCGGAGGCAGAACCGATCAGTTCCTCGCCTCTTCGCGCAAGAAACTGATCAGAGCAGCTGCTGCTCCTCCGAGCGTCGGCCACCCGCAAATCTCGCGCACAAGCCTCAGCTGAGCAGCAAAACGGCACCACAGCACCCTCCACTACCCCCTCAAACCATCATCCAGGGATCTCGTGCTCTCTACCCCGAGAATCACACTGATCCATGGCAGTCGCCACCAAGCCGAGAAGAGGTGCTCTCGTGGGCAGCCTCATCCCAGGCCTGTCACGATCAAGCCAAGCTGTTTTCGGACGTGCAAGAATCTCTTGCAACTCACCTCTGAAGCCTGAGCCAAGAGGTTGAGCGTCGACGGCGAATTTTGCAGTTTGCTTCCAGCCGGTGCAAAGTCACCTTCGGGTAAGAAACGTTGAAATTCCCGTTTGATTCTCGTTTAAATCCACTCAAACTTCGCACATAGGAGCTAAACTTAGGGGCGCACAAGTTGGCTTCACAACACATAGCGTAAGAACCCTTGTACATGGCGAAATTCCGAGCTTGCTAACAGCGGCTTATTCGGGCAGCATCGGGTGCATGGTGAGACCCACTTTGGAGGCCTCCCCGAGCCTACCCATCGCCATGTGGAGCTTCCCGAGCCACCACTGGTGCTGTAGAGCCGCTTCACCAGGCGTTTGGCAGGCTAGTGCGCCGGGACAACGTCACCGGACTCTTCCCGAGCCGCTGCGCCGTCACGAGCTCGGTTAGAGCCAACATCAACGAGGGGAAACCCTCCCAACGTGTTCAGCGCACCAAATTAGCGGCTAGCAACGAGTTGGAGCTCGGGAGCTGACCGGCGATCGAGTTCGGCAGTGCTCCGGCGATCCCGGCGGCGCTACCGCGTGGGAGGCGTGAGGTTGAAGACGACCTAGCCTGGCCTGCTGTCAGTGAGAGGAATTAAACCTGTAGCCCGGTGTGCCGTCGCCTCAGCGTCTGACACATGTATCCGTGGACCCACCGGCAGATTTAAACATTTCCCCGATTTTCAGATTTAGTTCAAACTTCAAACCCACATAACTTTTGGTAGGAAGCTCCAAATCTAGGAATCAAATTTTGTTGGATTCAGCTCTTTGAGTACCAGTAAAACAAGTTTCACTTCATGAAAATCTTTATTTCTTCAGAATTAATTCTCTAATGTTTAAACTGTTTAGAATTTTAATTGGAGAACCCTTTGGAGGAAAAGTCTGAAATTTTGCTGGGATGTTCACCAAAATATCCCTGAGCTACCATAAGAATTTCAGATCCATTTGAGCTCATTTGGTCCACCTAATGGTGTGATTAATAAAACTGTTCCAGAGAAAATAGAAAATGTCCAGAAACATTTTCAGAATTTCTCTGAAATTGTTTAGCTCATATCTTTAGCTAGGAACCTTGAAATTAAGTGAGACCAACTCCATTAGAACCCTCTGAAAATCTAGTTTTCAGAAAGTTATTGCTTGTTCCATGAAAATTCCTAGAACACCCTAAGAGCTCCAATTAAGATCAAGTACATAATTATTTGTGGATAGCCCAAATGAGCTTTGCTGCAAATAAAACTTGGCCAAGTCCCTGTTTAGGTTGTATCCAAACCACAGTAAAAATTTCAGAGTCATTGAGTCTGTCTAGTGGGACTTATAGTCTTCACAAGTTTAAATTCAATTCAAATGCATTTAAATTGATACATATACTTGTTACCTCATGTAGTCGCTAAGGTTGAGGAGGAGCCTGAAGTCTTAGACTTCGTCACTCCGGAAGAGAAGCTAGCCTACGACCAAGAGCAGCAAGGCAAGCTCCAGTTTGCATTAACATTTTTACAAATTTTTATTGTTTTGAGAACTTCCTTTGAGTACCATTACTTCTTGCATTAGAGTCTTGTTTGAAAACCCAATTGCATACCCAAGAAAACCATGGGTTGAGATTAGGATTGAATTCCCGTATAGCTACTGGAATGCTAGGGGAATGTAGGATTCAGTACAAGTCGAGTAGTTGGAACTACTCGCGAGAATAGGCTAGAGGCACATTGCTCTGGTAGAGATAGCAAATGAAACACATGGCAAAAAAAATGAGACCGAGCGGAGAGTAAGGGCAGCAGGACTTTGGGGCCTGGGTGCTATAGCTCCGCTTGTGTCGATTGAGGACCGAGCCGTGTGCGGGCCTGTTGAACAAGCTAGAACAGTACCGAAGACCTACCGGCTATATGGGAACCGGGAAACCGATGTAACTCGGGTAGCTGGGTATTGAGGCATTGCCTGTCATTCAGAGGGTAGGTTGAGAGCTCGAGGTGTAAATCAGCTGGCGGCACTGAGATGCGTGTGCAGAGACCTCTTGCTCGGGACGATAGGACCGGTTCAATATTTGGCTGACGGGTGAAAGGTGGTTGCGTACGACGTCCGTGATGGTTGCTGTAGGCAACATCGAGTACGGGCGTACGTGACGGTTATTCGGCTAACCCTGCAGGTGTAAATCGATTATAATTGCCGTCCCTCACGGTCAGTGAGTACCACTTGTTCACTGTACCGTGACGTAGAAAGAACGGGCTAGTTACATGTTAAAATGTTGCTGAATGAAAGATGGACTTTGATTTTTAATGATTTGTTGTAGTTTAGAGCTAACTAAAGTTCTTTTCAACTTTGGGCAAAGTACATGAGAGAAATGCATTTCTTGTTTGATTGCGGCTCTCTCATGTGCCTTAGCGTAAGGTTCTCCACAACCTGCTGCTAAAACTTGAAAGTAAGGTTCCACTAATTAGGTGAGTCCTTTGCAACCTGTTTTACCTCATGTAACCTATCAACTATCATGTAGAAGTTCCATGAATAGGAGAGACGGATCAGTCTTGCTGAGCCTTCGTGCTCACTGCTTGTGTTTGAAGATTTTGCAGGGTTCTATGAGAAAGGGACTCCCGAGGAGGAGACAGAACCCCAGGAGGGGAACCCCGTCGAGTGGGAGTCGTGCACGCCTCCGTGTTAGTGTGTGTGCGTGCTAGCAGGGATACGTTCACGGGCTGAACGTGAACTCGATGCGTAGTCTACGCCTGTGAGTGTAGACTGAACATATTTTGTTGTACAAATGTTCATAAACCTTTTTATGTAATAAAACTTTGCTTCTGCTTTGTACCTTTGATGTGTGTTATCCGGTGCTGTGCAACGCAGCACCCCTCAGCGTGATCCTGGCTCGACAAGACCGTAGGGGTCGTGTCAGCGTGGTATCAGAGCTCGCTTGAGGTTTAACGCACTACAAAGGTCATGCTTTTCAAAAATCCATTGAGGAACGAGTTAGAAGCCCATATAAGGATGTTATTAGTGTATAGAAAGTGTCATACTAACCTATTTGCTTATGTCGGAAAATCGTGCACCTCGGGACGCTTTATGTCTTGGGGGGTGCACGTAAGCTCTGTCCACCAGTGCGCACAAGCTGAAGGTTGGAGCCCATGGGTGGCAGGTAACCCAACCCGCTTTAGTATCCTCTACGACTCTTCATGTCGTTTGGGGTATTCGAGGAACGTCTGTCCCTGGCGTACTTCGGGCAATTTGGGAGACCCCATCACGTGGTCAGTAACATGAACACGTAGCTCAAGGCGTGTTTGGCTTGAGAACACCCGGGCGAGTGATGACGGCTGGGTGTACGAACTGTATGGATACCGGGCTCGATGTGCAGCCGAGTCAGACGATTGTGTGAGTTATGTGCAGGTAGTCTAACCATGAAATGGTAGACGTGTAGCATCCGTCTGCGAGTGACGCTTAGTGCCACTGAGTTAACGAAGCCGGCTAAGTCTGGTATAGGTTTTTCTTTGTGAGGACGTAGTCCCGACATGCTCTGGTGACGCATCGACGTCACACCCCACTAAATGAGCAACTGCATTGTAAAACATGAAAGTTTTAATCCAGATTATTAAAACTTTGCTTTAACGTATTCCCTTAATCAGAATATTCAAAGTTAACAAGTTTTCAACTTATAGGATATTAAGGACAGAGTCCCCTGTTTTCAGCTGAATTAAGGCTGAAGTTAATCAGAGGTTAGAGGTTGAGTTCTTTCGAGGTTAGGGTCATATGATACATTTCTGGAAAGAATTGGAAGCGCTTTACAACTTTTATATTGATTTCCAGAGATGTTTCATCCATTAACCAATCGAAAAATGCAGTAGAGTTGAAACTGTCCAGAAAACAGGTCAGAGCAAACACTCTCTGTAATTCTCTGTAAATTGGGCATAACTTCCTGCATAAAAATCCAAAAATAGAAAATGAGGTAGTTCTGAAAAGATCATGAGATGGGTTACAACTTTGTAACAAAAAGTTTTGTCAGTTTGGGAGTAGAATTAACTGGAATTTTTGGATCAAATCAGTACCTAAAGCAGGGAGGTGCTGTCCAATTTTCTCCAGAAATTCTATCAATTTCAACATCTCATAACTTTTGAACCCGGACAGATCTTAGGCCAAACAAATACTTTCTGTAAAGATATTGAAGTTAGATTTAACTTTGATGTTGAGCTTCAGAATTGGTTTTGCTTTTAGCATGGTCTAAATCAGGTTGCAATGGAAACTGGTCAGGGCTGTCATGTTGGACAGCAGATCAGCAGTCAAATTTGTTTAAGTTTGAACTATGTTTCCAAGTCTTATGAGTTCAATGATATGTTTTATGTTATAACTCAATGGTTTACTGTTCAAATAAATATTTGACATTTCTCAAATATGTTTTTACAGATGACAACGGATAAACAATTGGAGAACGGTTGGGTGGTGTCTCACTGTTCTCACCATAGCGGCTATCTGGAAGCATTGAGGCAAATGCTTCAATACTTCGGGTACGACAAGATGCCGCAGTACTTTGCCAAGGAAGAAGTCGAGGAGGGCAACAAGACATGGACGATCCATTTCGAAGTTCCTGCAGGACCTACGCCACCCGGTTGGGCGCTGTTCACCGTTACGGTGAGAAGTAGACAACCGGAGGGAATGTGGCAAATGGCAGCCCGCGACACCATGTCGCGTTTCTGCCAGCTACATGTGAGAGCTATGGAGGGCACTCCATACACGCTCATTCCGGTGGAGGGATGAGCTAATCACGTGTGGGAAGGGAGGTACATGGAGGCAACAGATCCGGGTTGCCCAATGTACAGTCCCGCGGAGGCAAACCTCAGTCTCCAATTGAGGGCAGGAAAGGCCGTGATGGACAGCCAAGCTGTTCATACGGAACGTCTCGCCATGAGGCTCAAGGAGAGCAACAATTGTGGAGATCATTTCGAGAGTGCTCACAGCGCACTCCGCAATGTTCTCCTTCCGACGATTAAACAACTGAACGAACAGCATAATCAGTTGCATCGTCTGAAGAAGGCAAAGAATAAAAGCCGTGTCGATAGCGAGGCTTTGCAACAACAGGTGCAGGATCTGACCCAGAAGAATGAGGTCCTTACTCAAGAGCGGGACGACGCTATTGAGGAGGGACAAGGCTGGGAAGAGGACTACAACCAGGCCATGGACGAGGTGCACGCGTTGCAAGATCTCGTACCTCCGGTAATGGACATACCGGTGGTAGGCGCCGTACCCGTGGTCTTGGGTCTTCCGGCAATGGGAGAACCTGAGCCGGAAGAGGATGTTGTGGACCCGCAGGAGGTCGAGTTCTACTCCGCGTAGGGGGTTACTGTTGCCAAGTAGGGCAGCTAGGGTAATGTAACCCAAACTTTTGTAATCGGTGACATGTCGTGTAAACAGTAGCATATGTATAGGTAGTGACGACATGAGCACAACTTCTCAGAGACCGAGAATGATGTATCTTGTATAAAGTTATGCTTTATCAATATATGTGAATGTTGTGCAAATGATTCATACGTCACTTCAATACCTACTGTTTCATATGGAATTTTAAGTATGACATGTGCTGATCGCTGCTGTTTTGAATTTCAGAATGACTCGTACTCGAGCCAACCCGGACGTTGGGGGTTCCAGTCAGGAGGGAGAGACCTCCCAACAACCTCCCGAGGACTCCTCGGGACAGCAACAGCAGCAGCAACAACAGCAACAACCGCCACCGCCAACTGGTTACTTTGGCTGACATTGTGGCAGCGATGGCGCTCTCTCATCAGCAGCACACGGAGTTGCTGCAAACCCTCATTGAGAATACGTCTTGACCAGAGAGGCGTCAAGATCGTGAGGAGCGTCAACAGAGCTCCTACTCCGACTTTCTAGCTACTCATCCCCCGGTATTCTCAAGGGCGGATGAACCCCTCGATGCGGACAACTGGCTCCACACGATGGAGATGAAGTTCGGGCTGCCCCAAGTGAGTGAGCAGCGCAAGACTCAGTTTGCGGTCCAACAGCTCCAAGGATCCACGAGCGCGTGGTGGGCGAACTACTGTGCTTCGCAGCCCACCGACCGAGTTATGACCTAGACGGAATTCTGGACGGCCTTCAGGGCCTATCACATACCGCCAGGTCTCATGAAGACGAAGACGCAGGAGTTCTTACGCCTGCAACAAGGGAGCCGAAATGCGCTGGAATATTCCAGGGTGTTCAATGATCTTGCGCTCTACGCTTCATATCACACCGATACCGACGAGAAGCGGCGAGATCATTTCTACCAGGGGCTTAACCCGCGCCTGATGGACAAACTGGCAATGTTCAATCGCGGCAGCCTCAACGATATAATTGATGCTGCGATTGTTCAAGAAGACTCCGGCAAGGAGTTAGCGGCAGCAGAAAGGAAGCGAAGTGCGCCACAAAGCAGCAGAGAAGGAGGTGGTCCTTCTCAAAAATACCGGATGGTGAATTGCCCACCATCGGGTCCATGCTGGCAGCTACCACAGAGGTCGATGCCATTCCGCAGTCAGCCATATTCTTCACCGGCATTCAGGCCGGCACTGCCAGTACCACCTCCGCAGCAACAACAGCAGCGGGCGATGCCGCGTGCGTATGCACCTCAGCAGCGCATGCCGGGCTTTCGTCCACCGAGCACTGGCCAAGCGGCAGACACATGTTACAAATGTGATTGTCCAGGACACTTCGCCAGCAGTTGTCCGGAGTGGCAAGGCGGCGGAGTTGCACCGAAACTTCCGGGGAGGAATCAGCCCCGGAACCCTACTAATGCGCGGCGGGCAAACCCTAGGCCCGGCACCGTCCACCAATTTGCCATAGAGGATGTGCCGGAGGGTGAGCCAATCCTTGCAGGTATGTTCCAACTCCACCAGCATCCCGCCATAGTATTGTTTGATTCATGCGCCACACACAATTTTATTAGCCAACCTTTCATTGCTAAACACAGCTTGCAAATACTACCCACCGATAGTCCATATTTGATTTGTTCACCGGGTGGGAAGATTTCAGCAAGCATAATGGTTTCCAAAGCACCATTATGCCTAGCGGGTAGAGTGTACCCTACGTCTCTCATAGTTCTAGAGGGACAGAAGGTCGATGTCACCTTAGGGATGTCGTGGTTAACACGCCACGGTGCTGTTTCAGACACCGTCCTTCGAATCATGCACTTGAACTCATAAGTGCACAGATCTCACTCCTTATTTCTGGACAGTCCAGAAATAAACTTCCAAATGTCTATCAATTCACAAACATCAGATTGGAAGATATTCCAGTGGTCCGAGAGTTCCCTGACGTGTTCCTGGATGATTTACCTGGGATGCCGCCCGACCGAGAAGTGGAGTTCAAGATTGAACTCGCACCGGGAACCATGCCAATATCCCAAAGGACGTACAAAATGGTGCCCAAGGAGTTGGCTGAACTGAAGACCCAGCTAACGGACCTGCTGGAGTAGGGTTTTATTAGGCTGAGCTCCTCGCCATGGGGCTGTTCGGCATTATTTGTGAAGAAGAAGGATGAGACGTTGCGGCTTTGCATGGACTATCGTCGATTAAATGTTGTAACTATCAAGAACAAGTACCCATTGCCACGGATTGACATGTTGTTTGATCAGTTGGTCGAAGCAAAGATCTTTTCCTAGATGGACTTAAGATCCGGGTACCACCAGATTAAAATACGGACTGAGGATATTCCGAAGACGGCTTTCTCGACGAGGGTTGGACTTTATGAGTACCTGGTCATGTCCTTCGGCCTCACCAATGCTCCAGCTCACTTCATGTATTTGATGAATTCAGTATTCATGCCGGAGCTGGATAAGTTTGTCGTGGTCTTCATCGATGACATATTGGTATATTCCAAGTCAGAGGAAGAGCACAAGAAACATATGTGTATAGTCTTGCAATGGCTGCGGGATCACAAGCTATACGCGAAATTTAGCAAGTGCGAGTTCTGGATATCGCAAGTGCCTTTTCTCGGGCATATTATCTCAGCGGAGAGCATTGCTGTAGACCCGAGTAAGATCACACAAGTGCTGAATTGGAAGTCCCCGAGAACTGTTCACGAGGTACGGAGTTTCCTCAAACTCGCGGGATATTATCGGAGGTTCATTCCAAACTTCTCGAAGATTGCCAAGCTGATGACGGAGCTGCTGAAGAATGCTACCAAATATTGTGAGACCTATGTGTGCTGAATAAATTGGCTTTGATGATAAAAGTTTTGAATACTACCAAAACACCTTTTTAACAAGGTCCGACTCTAGGTCCGAGCTCCTGCAAGGTCCGACGATAGGTCCGACGTAAGGTCCGACTTGCTTTGTCTAGGTCTGACTTATTTTGGCTAGGTCCGGCTTGTTTTTGCTAGCTCCGGTGCTAGGTCCGACTAGCTTTGGTAAGTTCCGTGCTAGGTCCGACTAAGCTTTAGTAAGCTCCGGCGCTAGGTCTGACTAGCTTTGGTAAGCTCCGGTTCAAGGTCCGGTTAGCTTTGGTAAGGTTCGGAGCTTGATTGCAATGGTTCTGCTTTTAACTTGCAATGTTTCGAACTTGCTTTACTCTTATGGAAAGTTTGCTTAGTATTATTTTACTAAGTTTTTGGTGTGTTTTGGTGGTTATGGCTGATATCATTTTGCTATGGTTTACAACATGCTTATGTGAGGTGCTCACGTAAGATGTTGTAGTTTCGGAACTAACAAGAGTCAAGTCGAGGACTTGTGCTCGGAAGTATTGGTTGTTTATTCATGTGCAGGTGTTGCTTGAGTTCAAGACATGGATGGTGACGGGATCCATTGAACTAGTCTTAGGGAGAAGATGAGGTTCAACAACCAAGTTCGGGAGGAATTGTGGTTGAGTTGATCGGGAGGTTGTGCAGTATGTTTGAATCAAGAACAATGCATATGAAGGTATCTTGGACGTCGTTGGAAGATGTTTGCACGTGTGCAAGGAGTGAATGGACGTGGCTGCATGGTTCCAAGGCGTGATGAAGAGACGTGGACGTAAAGAATTGGTTGGAAAGGTCCAACCGACTAGGTTATGGACTCAGGCTGCGGCTGAGTCGTGTTTGACTCAAATATGGAAAGTTTTGAGTTAGTTATGATAGGATTTCGTGTGGGTCACGAATTTGAGTTGTTTTAGGAATGTTTGGGACGTTACTAAGGTGTTTGGAAGTCTTAAGATTGCTTCTATCTGCGTGTAGAAGAGTCTTGAGCAGTATTGGAAAGTTGCAGTTTGAATCCAAGTAGGAGTATGAGTCCTAGTTTGAATTGGGTTGGCCTTAGTGCTGGTTATATAAGCAAGGGAGGCCAAGGATTGTGGATACACGACTTTGGGGCTGTTCCTCTTGTGTTTTGATAAATAAAATTTGTATTTTAAAGGAACTTTTGTGCCTTGTTCGTCCGACTTGTTTCAGACATGTTTTTCTCGTCGAGTTTCTGTTCAGCACTACCTTGCTTCGGTGGTTTTATCATAACTCGAGTTTTACAGATCCAATTGATGTGATTATTTTTGGGTTGTCTTCAAAACTTGATTATCTATCATCTGTGAAAATATCACGGTCATTTAGTTTGTGGTTTCTGATCTACACGAGTTTCTTTGCAGTATTCAAGAACTGTTTTTCTTGCGTAGGACAGATTGACCTTCGTTCGATCTTTTGATCGTAACTTGAGTTTCTCTCAACAGATTTTCATGATTCTTGTTGTGAAGTCTTCGTGACTTGATTCTCTACAATCTATACTAGTTTTTTCACAGTTGAACACGTTTAGATTAGTCGCACACATGGTTTCTTTAAAAGATCGGTTTTCTGCTGAGGGGTGTTTTGTTGGTTCCGCTGAAAAGTTTTTATCTACCATTCACCCCCCTCTGGTAGCTTTACACGTGTACTTCGATCCTACAAATATGTTTGGAGTCCAGCATGTGAAGCAGCATTCAAGGATTTAGTCAAGCACCTAACATCAGCACCGGTTTTGGCGCAGCCAGACACAACAAAACCGTTCGATGTGTACTGCGATGCATCCGGCATTGGTCTCGGATGTGTGCTGATGCAAGACCGAAGAGTGGTCACCTATGGATCACGACAGCTCAGAAACCATGAGCAGAATTATCCAACTCACGACTTGGTGCTCGCTGCCATGGTACTTGCACTTAAAATGTGGAGGCACTACCTACTCGGTAACCTCGTACATTTATATACCGACCACAAAAGCCTCAAGTACATATTCACTCAGAAAGAGCTGAACATGAGGCAGCGAAGATGGTTAGAGATGATAAAGTATTATGAAATAGAGATCCATTATCACCCCGGCAAGGCAAATGTAGTGGCGGATGCGCTGAGCCGCAAGTTACACGTCAACAATCTGACCATCACACCGTTGGAAGAGAGCGAACCACCACTGCATGTGATTCCACATGGAGCTCTCTACAACTTAGCTTTGATTCCCACCATCCATGAAGAGATAGCGGCAGCCCAGAAAAATGACAAGGGCATGTCTCAGTTGCAGAGACGTATAGACAGTGGGGAGCTGAAATGTTTCCGGAAAGACGGAGACGGCATCCTATGGTTCAAGATCCGGATCGTCGTACCCCGTGACCCGGAGTAACGGCAGAAAATCTTTGATGAGGCTCACTTGTCAAAGTTTTCTATTCACCCCGGCAGCAACAAAATGTCTCAAGAACTCAGAAGCAAGTTTTGGTGGACACGAATGAAGCGGGAGATCGCAAAGTACGTGTCCGAGTGTGATACATGTCGAAGGGTGAAGGTAGACCATATGAGGAAACCGGGACTGCTACAACCACTGGGCGTTCCTGCCTGGAAGTGGGAGGATGTGAGCATGGACTTCATCGTCGGTTTACCCACCACCTTTCAGAAGCATGATTCTGTGTGGGTGATGGTCGACCGGCTCACCAAAGTTGCCCATTTCATCCCGGTCAACACCAACTACAACGCCAAGAAGTACGCTGAACTGTACATCTCACGGATCCTATGTTTGTACGGCGTACCCCGTACCATCATATCAGATCGGGGCACTTTATTTGTGTCCCGTTTTTGGGAGCAGCTACACGCTGCGTTGGGGACGAAGTTGATCCGTAGTTCAGCATACCACCCGCAGACGGATGGGCAAACTGAGCGGGTAAACCAAATCATAGAAGATATGCTACGAGCTTGCACTATCAACCACGGCAAGAACTGGGATGATCACTTGTCGTTGGCCGAGTTCTCGTACAACAATGGGTACCAAGCCAGCATCAAGATGGTGCCTTACGAGGCGCTATACGGGAGAAAATGCCGCACACCACTGAATTGGTGTGAGTCTTGCAAAAGGGTTACCTTCGGGATTGATCTTGTCAACAACGCGGAGGAAAAGGTTCGACAGATTCAAGCAAACCTAAAAGCCGCTCAATCCCGACAGAAACAATATGCGGACCGGAGAAGACGCCCACTACAATTCAAAGTCGAGGATCACGTATATCTACGTGTGTCTCCAATGAAGGGCGTGAATGGATTCGGGGTGAGGGGAAAGTTGGCACCTTGATTCATCGGTCCATTTCAGATTACCGAAAGATGTGGATCGGTAGCATACCGGCTGAAATTACCAGAAGCACTTTCCGGTGTGCACGACGTCTTTCACATTTCCCAGCTGAGGAAGTGTCTTAAAATATCAACTACCATTCAGCTGGAGGACATAGAAGAATTGAAACCGGATCTCACATATCGGGAGGAAGCGGTTCAGATTATTGATGAAAAGGCCCGAACCACACGCAACCGTACGTTGTGGTTCTACAAGGTTCTATGGAGTAATCACTCCATGGACGAAGCGACATGAGAGAGCGAAGGATTTCTTTGCGCTAACTACCCCGACTTTTTCACGTCGCATATACGGTAATTTTCCACCATCCTCTCTCTCATTTTCACCTTATAATCTCGGGACGAGATTCTTTTAAGGGGGAGGAATGTAAGGGCCTATGTTTTTGGGCACATATTCAAAGTGTTCATCACCACACACACCCTTCATTTGAAGAAACTTGACGAACACATTTGAAGAGCAAGTAAACACCATCAACATGATCATTAGAGAATAAACTCACAAAATGCAAAAGTGGTATTTTCTACATGCATCATATAGGGGATGGACATGTGAAAAAGTCCTACACTTTGCTAGGAATGTCCATGCCAAATTTCACCCAAATCCAAAACCTTGTTGAGGTCTTTTGGGTAAAACTAAAAAGAGGGTGGTTTGAACTCAAATTCAAATTCGAACTGTTTCCACCCCATGAATTCAAAAGTGGGAGGCACATTCTTGCTCAGAACATTTTTGTGATCTCACACACCAATTTTCACTCCATTTGGAGTTGATTTTGACATGAGCTAAGTTTAACAAATTCAAACCCCATTTGAAATTCAAACTGCATATGTGCTGAACATATGTCCAAACAAAAGCCAATTTGAATTCCATCCAATTCCAATGGCTTAGGGGTAGATAATTCAAATGACCAAGGTTAATTTGGTCTCTACTGTTTAGAGCAGTGGAGAAAAGTTAATTTCAGAGGTTAAAACACCGGGTGGGACCCACATGTCAGCCACTGAAGAAATTCAACCGACTGAAGTCACCGGGCTCGGTTACTCGCGCGCAAGACAACGGCCGCCACGGCGAGAGAGCGATCGGGACAGCAGCTGCTTGCCGCCTCGACCCGCTGAACCGCCTCACGGTCTTCTTATCCCCGCAGCCGAGCCAGCCGGAGGCAGAACCGATCAGTCCCTCGCCTCCTCGCCCAAGAAATTGATCAGAGCAGCCGCTGCTCCTCCGAGCGTCGGCCACCCGCAAATCTCACGCACAAGCCTCAGCTGAGCAGCAAAACGGCACCACAGCACCCTCCACTACCCCCTCAAACCATCATCCAGGGATCTCGTGCTCTCTACCCCGAGAATCACACTTATCCGTGGCAGTTGCCACCAAGCCGAGAAGAGGTGCTCTCGTGGGCAGCCACATCTCAGGCCTGTCACGATCAAGCCAAGCTATTTTCGTACGCACAAGCATCTCCTGCAACTCACCTCCGAAGCCTGAGCCAAGAGATTGAGCGTCGACGGCGAATTTTGCAGTTTGCTTCCAGCCGGTGCAAAGTCACCTTCGGGTAAGAAACGTTGAAATTCCTGTTTGATTCTCGTTTAAATCCCCTCAAACTTCGCACATAGGAGCTAAACTTAGGGGTGCACAAGTTGGCTTCACAACACATAGCGTAAGAACCCTTGTACATGGCGAAATTCCGAGCTTGCTAACGGAGGCTTATTCGGGCAGCATCGGGTGCACGGAGGGACCCACTTTGGAGGCCTCCCCGAGCCTACCCATCGCCATGTGGAGCTTCCCGAGCCACCACTGGTGCTGTAGAGCCGCTTCACCAGGCGTTTGGCAGGCTAGTGCGCCGGGAAAACGTCACCGGACTCTTCCCGAGCCGCTGCGCTGTCGCGAGCTCGTTTAGAGCCAACGTCGACGAGGGGAAACCCTCCCAACGTGTTCAGCGCACCAAATTAGGGGCTAGCAGAGAGTTGGAGCTCGGGAGCTGACCGGAAGATCAAGTTCGGCGGTGCTCCGGCGACCCCGGCGGCGCTACCGCGCGGGAGGCGCGAGGTTAAAGACGACTGAGCCGGGCCCGCTGTCAGTGGGAGGAAACCAGGCGGTTTGATCTTCTGTGGGCACGGATCGACTGTGGCAGCGTGGGAATTAAACCTGTAGCCCTGTCTGCCATCGCCTCGGCTCCCGACACGTGTATCCGTGGACCCCCCAGCAGATTTAAACATTTCCCCAATTTTCAGATTTAGTTCGAACTTCAAACCCACATAACTTTGGCTAGGAAACTCCAAATCGAGTGAACCAAATTATGCTGTATTCAGATCTTTGAGTAATTAACAGCAAATCAAGTTTCACTTCATGAAAATCTTTATTTCTCCAGAATTAATTCTCTAAAGTTTAAACTGTTTAGAATTTTAATTGGAGAACCCTTTGGAGAAAAAGTCTGAAATTTTGCTGGGACATTCACCAAAATATTCCTGAGCTACCGTAAAATTTTAAGATCCATTTGAGCTCATTTGATCCACCTAATGGTGTGATTAATAAAACTGTTCCAGAGAAAATAGAAAATGTCCAGAAACATTTTCAGAATTTCTCTGAAATTGTTTAGCTCATATCTTTAGCTAGGAACCTTCAAATTAAGTGAGACCAACTCCATTAGAACCCTCTGAAAATCTAGTTTTCAGAAAGTCTTGGCTTGCTCCATGAAAATTCCTAGAGCACCCTAAGAGCTCCAATTAAGGTCAAGTACATAATTATTTGTGGAGAGCCCAAATGAGCTTTGCTGCAAATAAAACTTGGCCAAGTCTCTGTTTAGGTCGTATCCAAACCACAGTAAAAATTTCAGAGTCATTGGGTCTGTCTAGTAGGACTTATAGTCTTCACAAGTTTAAATCCAATTCAAATGCAACATACACTTGTTACCTCATGTAGTCGCTAAGGTTGAGGAGGAGCCTGAAGTCTTAGACTTCGTCACTCCGGAAGAGCAGCTAGCCTACGACCAAGAGCAGCAAGGCAAACTCCGGTTTGCATTAACATTTTTACAAATTTTTATTGTTTTGAGAACTTCCTTTGAGTACCATTACTTCTTGCATTAGAGTCTTGTTTGAAAACCCAATTGCATAGCCAAGAAAACCATGGGTTGGGATTAGGATTGAAACCCCGTTTAGCTACTGCAATGCTAGGGTAATGTAGGATTCGGTACAAGTCGAGTAGTTGGAACTACTCGCGAGAATAGGCTAGAGGCACATTGCTCGGATAGAGATAGCAAATGAAACACATGGCAAGAAAAAATGAGATCGAGCGAAGAGTAAGGGCAGCAGGACTTTGGGGCCTGGGTGCTATAGCTCTGCTTGTGTCGATTGAGGACCGAGCCGTGTGCGGGCCTGTTGAACAAGCTAGAACAGTACCGAAGACCTACTGGCTATATGGGAACCGGGAAACCGATGTAACTCGGGTAGCTGAGTATTGAGGCATTGCCTGTCGTTCAGAGGGTATGTTGAGAGCTCGAGGTGTAAATCGTCTGGCGGCACTGAGATGCGCGTGCAGAGACCTCTTGCTCGGGACGATACGACCGGTTCAATATTTGGCTGACGGGTAAAACGTGGTTGCGTACGACGTCCGTGATGGTTGCTGTAGGAAGCATCGAATACGGGCGTACGTGATGGGTTATTCGGGTAACCCTGCAGGTGTAAATTGATTATAATCGCTGTCCCTCATGGTCAGTGAGTACCACTTGTTCACTGTACCGTTACGTAGAAAGAACAGGCTAGTTACATGTTAAAATGTTGCTGAATGAAAGATGGACTTTGAATGTTAATGATTTGTTGTATTTTAGAGCTAACTAAAGTTCTTTTCAATTTTGGGCAAAGTACATGAGAGAAATGTGTTTCTTGTTTGATTGCGGCTCTCATGTGCCTTAGCGTAAGGTTCTCCACAACCTGCTGCTAAAACTTGAAAGTAAGGTTCCACTAATTAGGCAAATCCTTTGCAACTTGTTTTACCTCATGTAACCTATCAACCATCATGTAGAAGTTCCATGAATAGGAGAGACGGTCAGTCTTGCTGAGTCTTCGTGCTCACTGCTTGTGTTTGAAGCTTTTGCAGGGTTCTATGAGGAAGGGACTCCCGAGGAGGAGACGGAACCCCAGGAGGGGAACCGCGTCGAGTGGGAGTCATGCACGCCGCCATGTTAGTGTGTGTGCGTGCTAGCGGGGACACGTTCACGGGCTGAACGTGAACTCGATGAGTAGTCTACGCCCGTGAGTGTAGACTGAACATATTTTGTTGTACAAATGTTCATAAACCTTTTTATATAATAAAACTTTGCTTCCGCTTTGTACCTTTGATGTGTGTTATCCGGTGCTGTGCAACGCAGCACCCCTCAGCATGGTCCTGGCTCGACAAGACCGTAGGGGTCGTGTCATATGGGACCCATGAAACCGATGTAACTCGATGGACCATGATATAGAAACTCATCTTTCACGTGGGAATGGCGTTGAGAAGAAGGGAGGTGTAAACCCTTTAGCGGGCAACTTTGACGTGTCCGTGTAGAGGACCATCCTGCTCGGCGCGAAACGTTTTTCTATGTCGGTGTGTCGTGTGAAAGGTTGCTGCATACAACAGAAGAAAGAGCTCTTGTGAGAGTCTTTCGAGGGCGGGTGTAGGTGTCGTGTATTCCGGGTTGTTATTGATTCGAATCACCGTCGCTCGCGGAAGAGGATTGAGCATACTTGCCCACGGTGCCGTGACGTAGTAATAAGAGGAACTAAGTCTCTTAGCATGTTGTTTATGGCTGAATCATTGTATTGGAACCTTGACTGAAGTAGATATAGTGCCAACTAAGTTTCTATTCCACCTGAGTCTAGCAACATCAAGCATTTCTTGTTTGATTGTGGACTTCCGGTGTTGTGAGGCGTGAGGACCACTAAAATGAATGCTATGAGAATCTGAATATAAGGATCAAGTTTAGTCAAGCTTTGTTTTCCAAATTCATGCTAATACTGTCTTACTACCCCTGCATGTAGAGTTACATGTTTAGGATTGACGGTTAAGACATGCTGAGCCTTAGTGCTCACAGTTGCTTCTGAGTTGTTTTTGCAGGTAGCAGGATGCCTGCTATGAAGATGGTTGTTCGGTGAGACGCCGAACTTCACGGTTCGTTTAACTCACCGAAAACCTAGCCGCTGCATTACTTTGGTGGAGCTAGTAGGAAGCGTTCACGGGCTGAACGACTTCTCTTCAGCGTAGTTAGGGTCGAGAGTGAGTAGATGTCCAGCTTTTAAATTCTGCTGTGTGTGTACATTATGTTGTAAAAGATCTTATCTTGAGTAATAGAATTCTTTCATATGTTCTTACCGTCTTTTCGTGTATGCTGTTGGGTACTGCATCGCAGGGCACCACCCAGTGCGATTCCCAGGCGAGCAGCACAACCCCGTTGAGGGTGGGCCCCTCACATGTGTTCATGAGCTATCCACAAAATGAGCTGGTTTGTGGTGATATGATGAACACTCTAGCAAGTAAAATCTTGGGCTTTTACTTTTACACTCACCTCAGCGGGGAGGCTCAGGCAGGAGCCAAGGGCAGATGTCAGCACCGGAGCTGTCCTCAGCGGGGAGGCGGCTCCGAGCCAGAGAACACGTGGCAGCTCCGAACCTCACCTTAGCGGGGAGGCTCGGACTGGAGCCCAGGGCACGTGTCGGCACCGGAGCTATCCTCAGTGGAGAGGCGGCTCGGAGCCAGGGGACACGTGGCAGCCCCGGGCCTCACCTCAGCGGGGAGGCATAGGCCGGACTGCTGGGCACGTGTCAGCCCCGGTGCTGTCCTCTGCAGGGAGGTGGCTCGGAGTCAGGGGACACATGGCAGGCCCGAACCTTACCTCAGCGGGGAGGCTCTGAACAGAGCCCAGGGCACATGTCAGCTCCAGAGCTCAAGCACACGTGGCAGCCCCAGGGCTGACCATGGGGCCAAGGTCACGTGGCTTACGCTGGGGCCAGCCTCAGCAGGGAGGCGGGGCCCAAGATGTATTTTACCTACTACGTGGGGGTGCCCGGTCTGCAGGGTACCGACAAACATCCTGGCCAAATTTCAGAATTTTCCACAAAGGGGATCTCTAGTTAAATTTCCCAACAGTTTAAACTTGAGGAAATTAATCCTGGATAAATAAATACTTTCAAAGGCTGAAACCTGTTTTGTTGGAAAGTACTCAGAGAGCTGAATCCAACAAAATTTGGTTCACTCAATTTGGACATTTTTAGCAAAAGTTATGGTCTTCTAAAGTTTTGAGGGAAATTTGAGAAACAAAACCCAAAATGTTTAAAATACTGACTACCGGGGCCCACAGCACAGGAGCGTATTCAACCTCCCGCCAGCGCTCGAGCGCGCGCCGAATGGAGGTACTGTTGCGGCTCGTTCCCGGCCTACAGTGGATGAATTTAGATGCGGTTTCTTACTACACCCTCCTTGGACCGTGGTACACACGCCGGACAACCTCGTACACCTCGGCATCATCGGAAAAATCATTGGCGGTGGCAGAGCTAGGCTCGGGTTCAACGATGATAGAACGTCTCAGTGGCGAACACGACCAACTAAAGGGTTGTACAGCACCACTGGGGCACGGGCAAGCTAACCCTGACCTCCTCTTGTCCGGAGATCGCCGGGAAGATAGACTTCACTGGTGGTCCGAGGCATTGTCACCGGCGGCGGAGGAAACATGGAGCTAAGCTCACCGGCTGGATAATTCTTACTGTTATTCAGCCTAGATGATCGTTAGGTGCTACCCTAGATCTAGCAAGACTAGAAAATCCGATGATCAAATGATCGCGGCGAATTTCTGGTTTTGATTCTCGGGTTTCTACACGTGGCTGAAGGCAAAAGTGAAATTCTGGCTCACCGGCGTTGAACTAGCTAGACCAGGTCTAGGAGGAGGAACTAGGGTCGGTTGCTAACATCTTTGATCGGTTGTCCGAGCTGGAAAGGGCATGGTTCGGCCAGACGATTAAAATTTCCGCCAGTGCCTTTGCTCTGTCCCGAGGAAGAAGATCGCAAGGTACAGCTCGAAGGACACCGTGAACCAGCTCGGGGCTGCGTCGAGGACATCGAGTGTTTGTCGGTGATCCTGTTGGCAGCCTCATCTCAGTGTGAAACCTCCGGGTTTGGCCGGTCGACGGTGAGAGTGTGAGCTCAGGTGAGCGGCGGTGCGTAGCTTTGTTCCTGCACGGGTGAGCAACGAGTGACGGGTGAAATGTTCCTGTGGCGCCCTGGGCTCGAAGATAAGACGGCTAGGACGTGTTCTCGGTGGCTAGGACCGGAGAACAGCTGCTGGCAGCAGCTCCCCGCCGTGGCGTTCGCATGCGCGTGCGCAAGAACCCGAGCAACTCGGTGTGAGGCGGTTCCTTTGGCTGGTGAAGCTGACAGTGGGTCCCACTTGCAAATTTTGTCCTCCAAAATTAACTTTCTACTGTTGCACATTATTTGGTACCCTTATGCCCTCTAAACTTTGATCAAACCACTGAATCACCAATTGAAGTTTGAATAATTCAAATTGTGAAATGGTTTCAATTATATTGCATCAAATGTGCAATTTGAATTTCAAATTCAGTTTGAATTTGCTCCAAAATGGCTCATGTCAGGATCAATCCTAAATGGGATGAAATTTGGTGGATGAGCTCATAAAAATGTGCTGAGTGTGAATATGAATCCCTCTTTTGAATTCATATTATGGGAGTAGTTTAAATTTGAATTTAAGTTCAAAATAGCCCTTTTTATGATTGTATTCAAAAGTACATCAAAAAGGTTTGTATTTGTGTGAAAATTGGCATGAGCCTTCCTAAGAAAGTTTAGGAGGTAATTGTGAGCTCATCCTCTAAAGAGTTCATGTGGGAAATACCCCCTTTTGAATTTTGTGAGTTCTTCGTCTAATCACTCAATTAATGGTAGTTACTTGCTCTTCAAATGTGTTCCTAAAATTACCACAAATGAGCTGAGGTATGTGTGATGAAGAATACTTTTAGCAAGTGAAAAACTTGGTCTTTCTCATAGAATTACCAGCATCACTCTCCGGTGTGCACTGTTTAAACACGCCTGTAACGCCTGTGTAGCAGGGCCGTTACTTTGCATTTAGCAGGGCTGTTACTTTGCATTTAGCAGGGCAGTTTCTTTGCATGCGTGCGTCGTGCTGTAACGCCTGTTTAGCAGGGCTGTTCTTTGCATTTAGCAGGGCCATTTCTTTGCATGCATGCGTCGTGCATGGGCGTTTCTGTTGTGTGCGTGGGCATAGACACATGCACGTTTAATGCCAGGCCGCGTCCTTCTGATTGGTGGCTGCGCACGACGCCATTCTCCTGCTATATTTACGACGTCTGTTAATCAATCAAGTACTCACTCATTTCCTACATGGTATCAGCTAACTTCGATTCTTCCACCTTCCGCACCACCGCCGGCCATGTCTACGAGCCCCGCGCACTCTGCCGCTGGTTCCTCTTCTGCTACTAACCCCTTCGTCAACCTAGCCTCCACCAGGATCACCGTTTCCGTCATCCAGCAAGTGAACATCCGTACTCATGTCCCTGTTGTTTTGGACTATGGTGAGACCAACTTCTCCATATGGAGCGCTTTCTTCGACGCTACCTTCCGCAAGTTCGGCATCTTGGATCATGTTGACAGCACGATCGACGCCCAAAGCATGTGGCACGATGCTGATTGGTTGCAAGTCGACCAGTGCATCGTGTCCTGGCTTTATAACTCGATCACTCCACAACTTATGACGATGATCCATCGACCGCGCCCGACTGCATACCAGCTCTGGAACGCCATCCGCGGGCTCTTCCTCGACAACGCAGATCACCGTGCGGTGTATGCTCTTCGAGAGTTTCATGGGCTCTTCCAAGGTGACCTCAGCATTACCGCCTATTTCGGCCGCCTAAAGGAGTTGGCGGATCTCCTTCGCAATGTCGGCCACCCCATCTCGGACACAGCCATGGTTATCAATGCTTTTTGCGGACTGAGCTCCAAGTTCAGTCACAAGTCTTGACAGCCTCCAAGCCGCTGCCATCGTTGTTGTTCGTCCGTGACTATCTTCTGCAGGATGAGGCTCGCCAAGCCCACACGTCCAATATGGAGGCCAGTTCCACTTTAATGGCCACGGTAAAGTCGTCGTCAACATCCAAGACTGCTACAATGCCGGTGTCCTTCCAGCTAGCAGTCTGACACGCACACATCCAACCCCAATAAAAACGGGGGTGGGGCTGGGGATGGGCGTAGTCGGCGTCGCAAACAAAACTCTGGACGTTCACAGAACAACCAGGGCGCTGGAGCCAACAACAGTGCTGTCCCCGGCCCTACCGGTGTCCGTGCTCCATGGGGTGCCCAGTACAACCTGTGGACCGGAGTTGTTCAAGCGTGGCAGATGTCTCTCGGGCGGCCATCCAACCCGGGCATCCTCGGCCCACGCCCCAGACACTACAACCAACAAGCGTTGCATGCAACCACAGTGCCAGCCTACATCGACATGAGCGCCCACGGTGTTCAACAGGGGACGCCGCCGCCCGGTCTGGTGGCCGCTCTTCAGGCCCTCCCACCACCCAGCCAGTTCGACGGAAATGACTGGGTTCATGACACCGGTGCGAGCTCACACATGTCCAACAACTCTGGTATGTTGTCGTCCTCCATCCCCACCTCTCATTCATCCAACATCATTGTTGGCAATGGTGCGCTCTTGCCTGTCCGCTGTATCGGACACACCACCATTGACACTAATGCATCTCCTCTCCATCTTAAGAATGTCCTTATCTCTCCTAACGTTGTTAAAAATCTTATTTCCGTCCGTGCAATCACACGTGACAATTCTGTATCTGTTGTTTTTGACCCTCTGTGAAAGACCAAGAATTTACTTGCTTTAGTGTTCATCATATCCCCAAACCACAGCTCATTTTGTGGATAACTTGTGAACACATGTGAAGAGCAAGTAAACACCATCAAGAGGTTAATTAGAGGAAGAACTCACAAATCCAAAAGTAGGATCTCACACCTATAAACATGAGAGGTTGGGCTCACCTTAGGCCCTAAATATTCTTAGGAGGGCTCATGCCAAGTTTCATGCAAATCCAAACCCTTGTGAGCCACTTTTGGAAACATTTGTAAAAAGGGCTATTTGAATGCAAATTCAAATTTCAGCCATTTTCTATCACTTGGCTTCAAAAGCTGACTTCATATTCAAACTCAGTACATTTTTCTGAGTTACTCCACCAATTTTCATCCTCATTGGAGTTCATCTTGTCGGGAGCTAAATTTGCATTACTTCAAAACTTAATTTGAATTTCAAATTCAAATGTGAAGCAAATTTAGCCAAACTAAATTCAATTTGAGGAAATAAAATTCAACTCATGCCTTGGTGATTAAATCTACACTTCAATGTTGAATATCTGAGATATTTGCACAAACAAAGGAAAAGAATTAGGGGGAAGGATGGGCCCACATGTCAGTCAAATGCACTAAGCAAAACAACTCACCGGGCTCTGTTTCTTCGGGTTCCTTCACCTAGCGCCACCGGGCTGCTCTCGGTGCCACCACCTCACCCTTCACCGTGTGCTGGCGACCAGAGCCGTGGCCTTCTTTCCACCGAAGCCTCTACTCGTTGTTCACACCGATTTGTTGCCTCTCCCTCACACACGCTCGACCGAAAGCACCACCATCTCGGCCGCCTTCTGGGGTCCCTGGTGCGCCGCCGTTCTAAGCGCTCTCGTGGCTGACGATCAACAGCAACTAGACGCGCCAGAGGCTGCTCAAACTCACAGTGAAAACCCTACAACCTTTCATGCCCTGTCGTGGGAGAATTTCCCCATTTACTTTTCGGTGTTCAAAGAACCGAGCTGGACCTCTAGGATCAACAACCGACGGAAACCATCAACCATGGTGGCTGTTCTTTGAGTTTTTCCGATTACCGCCGTTTTTAGCTCTAGGTCGACGGTGAGGTCCTAGGTCCTGTCGGTTCTGTGGCAAACCGAGTTCAAGTTCGTGCTCAGCATGTCACCACGGAGCTGTAGGAGGAAACCGCTCCAAAAATAGGGCCCTAGGTAGCTCGAGCGACATCACCGGAGTTGGAGTCGCTGCTGTCACCGTCGCGAGCATGGTTCGGGCCATCACCGAGCTTCAGTGAGTGCACCAACATGTTCCTTGAGAAAAGTTGGGCATGGGAGACGAGTTTCGTCGAAGGTCGTGCGGTAGAACGACCGGCGGCGAGCTCTCCGGCGAAGCGCCGCCACAGCGAGCACGGGTTGTCGCAAGGAAGACAAAGAGGGGCCGGGTCCACCGGTCAGCCTCGGGTTTTCAGCGGGAATCCGGTTTGTGGCTGGGATTTGGTGTGGCAGAGCAGGTAAAACCCCGTGGGCTGCGGTGTGGGTGCGATCTCAGTGGGCCGGTTTAAAGAGTGGGGCCCACAACCAGAGTTTAAGCATTTCCAATGATTTCAGAATTTAGTTCAACTTCAAATGCCTATAACTTTTGCTAGAAAGCTCCAAATTGAGTGAACCAAATTTTGTTGGATTCAGCTCTTCGAGTAGTATCAAAAAAAATATGTTTGAGCTCATGAAACTTACTCTTTTCCAGAATTAATTCCCTAAATTTTAAACTGGTAGAAATTTTATCTGGAGAATTCTTTTATGGAAAATTCTGAAATTTGGCCAGGAGGTTCATTTGAAAATCCTTGAGTCACAGGAACAATTTCAGATCCATCCAAGTCCATGTAGTCCCCCTAATGGTGTGATTAAGTGAACTGCCTAGAGAAAATAGAAAATTGTACAGAAACATTTTTCAGATTTTCTCAAAACTTGATTAGGGCATAACTTCCTCTATGATTCTCCAAATTACATGAGACAAACTCCATTAGAACCATCTCAAACTGTAGTTTCCAAAAAGTATTGGTTTGATCCATGGAAATCCTTGGAAATCCTTGGAAGCTCTAGTAATGACCAATTATATTTTTATTTGGGCAGAGCTCAATTAGGCTTTGATTCAAATGAAATTTGGTCAAGTCTCTGGTTAGGTTCTTACCAAGCTACAGTAAAAAATTCAGAGCCAAAGGGGATGTCTAGATAGAGTTATGGTCTTTATATACTAAATTCCACAAACTTCATTTAAATTGGCATATCGATTAAATTTCTTACGTGTAGTCACTGAAGGCGAAGAGACCCTGGAGGTTCTGGACTTTCTACTTCTGGAGGAAACACTAACACCTGACCAGCAGCAACAAGGCAAGCCCCAGTTTGCATTGAACAACTTTTTAAAGTTTTGCTTTATATACACTTAGTGTGAAGTATGTGTGTGCATTAGGTGTAGGATGGATGAAAACCCAAATGCATAACCTTATCATTCCAACAAGAGTGAGGGTAGTGTCTAAGTCCTCGAGTAGTTTATGCTTTTCTTAATGTGTATAGACTTCAGTACAAGTCGAGTAGTTGAAATATACTCGCGAGTATAGGGTTCGGGACACACGGGATTGGTTCGAGATGTGAGACCACTTTAGCAAGAAAAATGAGACTAGACAGGGGCTAGGATGCAGCAAGAGGAAGTCTTGTATGCGTAGCCCTGTCCATGTCAATTGAGGACCGATCCGTGTGCAGCCCTGCTAAACAAGTTTTAATGTACCAAAGGCATATCGGATATATGGGCTCCGATAAACTGATGTAACCTATACCTCTGGGCGTCGAGGCATAACACACCGATTTATAGGTGTAGGTTGAGGGCAGCAAGGTTGAAATCTGCTAACGGGCATAGAGAGATGCTCCGTGTAGGGAACCTCCTGTCCGTTTGGGTGCGACCGGTTCGACGTTTGGGCTGTTTGGTGAAAGGTTATCCCGTACGATACGGGGTGAGCGTGCTGTGTGCAGGTCCGCGTGTGGGTGTACGTGGTGTGCTATTCGTGTATCCCTGCAGGTGTATATCGAGTCGATTCACCGTCCCTCACGGTTATGAGTACCACTTGTTCACTGCATCATGACGTAGGTTAATACATGGAATGTTATAATTCAATATTGCTGATCTGAATAAATTGTATTGTTACATGTGTGCCACCAAATATTGCTTACTAAATTTAAGATTCATGAACCATTAACTTGTGGCTAAAAGGTGAATTAAGGATGAACTTGTAGGCGAGTCCTTTTCTGAAATTTTCCGTCCTATCTAAGTTATGACTTGCATGTAGAGTTTCCTGTGTAGGTGAGTCGGTTAATACTTGCTGAACCATCGTGCTCATGGTTGCTGCCATGAGTTTTTGCAGGTGAGGAGTTTCCCACGGACTCGGGTTACGAGACCACCGGCAAAGGCTACCCTCCGTCGGGGACTACGGCTGAGTGGGAGCCGTTCACGCCGTGCTGAAGATGAGTGCAGCTAGTGTGGGTTGTCCGTAGGGCTGGACACCCGACTTTTGCTTGTTAGGTGGGCGTGAGTTGTACAAATTATCTTCTGCTGTTGTAACTCTGTAGTTAGTTGTAAACTGAAGGTTTATACTATCTTTGTACATATTCAGTTTGTTTTCAATGTAATACAATGGTTTCCTTATGGTGTGTGCTGTCGGGTGTCGCGTCGTGCGGCACCACCCTCTGAGATCCTGGACGTACGGATTTCGGTCCGTCACAGGCTGGCATCAGAGCTGCTTAGGGGATAGCACACTAATTAAGGCAGTATTACGGGAAAACATAGGATTACGGTGAGGACTCGTTAGTATGCCAAAATAAGGACTACGATATTAGTTTAATATGAAGGTGGCAACCTAACTTATGTGTTATGTCGGAATATCGGGCATGTCGGGAGTTCATATGTCTTGGGGGGTGCACGTAAGCGCTGTCCACCAGTGCGCACAAGCTGAAGGGTGGAGGCTCATGGGTGGCAGGTAACCCGGCCAGCTTTAGTATCCTCTATGACTCTTCATGTTGTTTGGGGTATTTGAGCAACGCCCTTCCCTGGCGTGCTACGGGCAAGTATGGGAGACCCCGTCACGTGGTTAGTCACGTGAACACGTACCTCAAGGTGTGTTTGGCTTAAGAACACCTGTGCGAGTGATGACCTACGGGTGTATAAAATGTATTGGGACCAGGTTCGGTGTGCAGCCAGACCTGATGATTGTGTGGAATTTATGCCGGTACAAACCACGAAACTGTAGTCCGAGTAGAACACGTTTGCGAGTGATCGTCTTAGTGCCACCGTTGGATACGTATATGCCGGTGTAAGCCGGTTAGGATTTTCCATTTTGTGAGGAACATAGTACCGGCATGTAATGATCATGATTGCATTAAAACCAAGATGAAAAGGAACTAAGATAACCATGTGTTAATCTTTAGGACTCTGGTCTTGTAGAAAAGTTCAAAAGTTTATTAGTTCAGTTCAAAGGGAATTGAAAAACAGAGTGCTCTTTTTTGGCAGCAAGTTGCTGAATTTTAACAGAGCATAACTCTCAGGTTACTTTGCCAATGGAGGTGGGGGATATAGTTATGGAAAGATTTTTAAGTGCTCTACAACTTTGTTGTAGACTTCCAGAACAGAATCACATATCAAATTGGTTGGAAGTCCAGATAATTGTAAACTGTCCAGAACCAGGACAGATTTAAAACACTCTCTGGATTGTGCTGTTTTTCAAGCATAACTTCCTGTAGAAAAATTAAAAATTATCATATGATACCTTTTTGGGAAGCTTAGGAGATGTGTTACATCTTTGTAATTCATAATTTTTGCAGTTGCAGCACGAAATTCCGTGGAATTTAGAGTTGAAAACAGCAACTTCCAAAGGAGGTGCTGTTGAAATTCTTCCAGAAATTCTGTTGACTTTGAATTATCATAACTTTTTAACCAGAGATGATCTGAGGGCACTAAATACTCGATGGAAATCTACTGAAGTTAACTTTAACTTTGGTATTCAACTTGAGTCATGAAAATGCCAGGTGCCACGTCAAAATCTGGGATATGTAGACACTGGTCATTCTGGGCAGAGGGATGGATATTTGAACTCATTTGAGAGATTGTTGTACCTTGGGGGGTTTGATTACTTCCAATGGGGTAGAACATACTCTGAGGGGTTATCTTCAACTAGTGAAAGATTTTAGTATATTACCTACTCAAGTTCTTTTTACTAGAGACCATGTTTGTGTCGTATTGAATATAAAGGGTAGTATACGAGATGACAAAGCGATGTTAACGTCTCGTAGTGACCAAATCTAGTTGAGATGAACTTCCAAAGAGGAAGTCCATCAATTTGGATTTCACTAATTGTATTTGGTCTGGTAATGGGGTAGCTTGTGCAAAGTTATTACATTATCCATGTATGAGATGTATCGCATGTTTACTGTCATTATGTTTTACTCCTATTTTATGGACTGCATGAAATATGCTGTGGGACTGATTTAATTGTCGTATGGTTGCAGATGGTTCGTACCCGGACCACACATGAGATCGGGGGCTCTAGTCAGCAGCAGGGTGATGACTCCCAGCCACCTGCCTACAACAACACCCCGCAGCAACAACCACCACCACTGCCTCCGCTTACTCTAGCGGACGTGATTTCGGCGCTGGTGGACTCTCGTGAGGAGCAGACCGACCTGCTCCGCATGATCGTGCAGAATACGTCCCAGACGGGGGGGCGTCATTACGTACTCAGATTTCATGAGTACGCATCCTCCGTTGTTCACCGAAGCAGCAGAACCACTGGAGGCCGACAACTGGCTGTGGACGATTGAGTCCAAGTTCGGGCTGCTCCAGTGCACGGAGCGGCAGAAGACTCTCTTCATGGTGCAGCAACTTCACGGTGCCGCTGGTGCGTGGTGGGCGAACTATGTTGCCTCACTACCTGCTGGCCACGCTGTCGAATGGGCAGAATTTCGGGAGGCATTCCGCGCCTATCATATCCCTCCAGGAATGATGAAGAGAAAGTTCCAAGAGTTCTTGGAACTGAAGTAAGGCGGGAGGAGTGCCCACGACTACTCCCTTGTGTTCAACCATCTGGCGCAGTATGCGTCGGATTATATATCTACCGAGGAGAAGAAGCGTGAGCAATTCTATTGGGGTTTAAACCCCGGGATGAAGACTCATCTCGTGCAATGCAATCGCGGCACATTCAACGACCTCGTCAATGCCGCGATTATGCAAGAAGATGCTCAGCGGGAATTGGCGGCTGAGCAGCGGAAGCGCAGCGCTCCACCGAGCAGCGGGGGTGGAAATCCTAAAAAATACCGCATGGTGTATCGGACACCATCCGGTCAGCAGTGGCATCTACCGGCGCGACCTCAACAGTTTGGGGGTCAATCTTTTCAGCCACCCCCATTCCAACCGCGGATGCCACCACCGCGACCACAACAGCAGCAGCAGTAGGTACCCCGGGCATTTCCACCACCACAACACACCCCGGGATACCGTCCGCAGGTCAGCGGAGGACCGCCTCGCTACACATACTACAAGTGTGGCCAGGCGGGTCATTTCTCGAAGGACTCTACCCAGAGGCAGCAAAGCAGCGGGCAAGCCCAATATCAGGGCAGTGCTCGAGGCCGACCGCCAGTCAAGAAGGGAGGTCAGCGATGTTGGGAAATAGGTGATGCGCTACTCTAGCAATTCAACCGTATCACCCAGGAAGCATGCGAGTAAGGAGGTCATGGATCGTTACCACTAGACACGCACCGCAGCGGATCGTAGATGCGCGTTGGTGTAGGAGAAGTAGATGATCACGTTCGTCTCCTCCTGAATCCTCGTCACAGGAATGTCGTCACGTCACCGTAGCCGATCAGCGCAGCAGTAACAGCAGCGCCTCCACGGAGTCCACACATACAGGGAGGAACACCGTGCGTCGTTGTGCTAGCACCGCGCGCGCGACAGGGGTTTCGGCGTGTGGCCTTCGAGGGGCGGCGGCTAGGGCTGTTACGTGGTGGAGTAATCTTCCCCTAACCCTACCCCTCATATTTATAGGCGCGCTAATGGGCTTTTAGGTCACAGGACCATTAGTACCCTAATTTCTTATGGATCAAATATCCATCAGGCCTTTATCCGAATTGTTATGATTGCCTCTTGGGCATATCACCAACAATCTCCCACTTGCACTAGAGACAATCATATAGCCAAGTTTTTCAATATTCCATCCCCTTAAATGTGTGACCCGTTAGGTTCATGTACAGTCGGTTATGAATGAAAACCGTTTTCAAACACAAGTCAGTAGAGGTACCTAGCAGGACATACTGACTCCCAAATGTACATAAAGATCATATCGGCTAAACCTAGATACATTCACATGCTAATTCCTTTGCCACACGATACCAGTCAACCTCAAGGCGAGATATGTGCCATCCTTGTGATAGCTCGACCATTCACTCGATCAAATAGTGGATTCAATCTATGACTAACTTTAGTCATAATGATTAACTCCTTAATCACTTTGGCATGGCCATGCACTTCCCAATCGAACTATCTCAAGGGCCCTAGAGATATCTCTCCTGTTATTTAGGAGGGGCAAATCCCATCTTGATCCGCACACATCTCATTCCATGCTTCATCATGTACCTGAAGACTATTTTTATGACCACCCAGTTACGGAGTAGCGTTTGATAGTTTCAAAGTGCACAACTACACATAGTGAGAAACAATGGCGATCTCAGGTCTAAGAATCTAGCAGGTGTATCACTCAAGACCATCTGATGGCACATATGTAAATAACAATCCCAACAGTGTTTCGGAATGGGTCTATCCAACACCATGTTCACTAACATGTGTTCACATTATTAATTTGATATCTCCATATCTATGATCCGTGAAACGTGATCATCAATTAATACATGTGCTAGTCTGTGTACTATCATTATCTCATATAATGATGTAGACTAGGGATCATTTTAAGTAACATTATAATCAACAAAGAGTCTCACGAACAAGTCACATACTTGATGATCAATGTGAATAATAGTTACTCAAATAGTACATAAACATAGCTATGACACAAGTCTCCCACGTACACACTAGGATCACTGATGTAAGTATCTAATACCCATAGATCTCATGTGCGACTCATGCTTTGATTGTGGAAGAGGCTTTGTCAACGGATCTGCCACATTCAAATCCGTATGCACTTCACATCACCTCGGTCGATAATCTCTTGAATGAGGTGATAGCGTCGTAGTATATGTTTGGATATTTTGTGTGATCTAGGCTCCTTTGCCTGTGCAATGGCTCCATTATTGTCGCAATAGAGATCCACAGGTCTGGACGCACTAGGAACAACACCCAACTCAGAAACAAATTTTCTGATCCAAACAGCTTCCTTTGCAGCTTCAGGAGCTGCAATATACTCTGCCTCCGTCGTTGAATCTGCTACTATGTCTTGCTTGGAACTTTTCCAGCTCACTGCCCCTCCATTGAGGCAGAACACAAAACCGGATTGCGATCTAGAGTCATCCTTGTCCGTTTGGCAGCTAGCATCGGTGTAACCTCTTACAACGAGCTCTTCTTCACCTCCAAACACTAGGAACACATCCATAGTTCTTCTCAAGTACTTAAGAATGTTTTTGACAACTGTCCAATGAGCCTCACCATAATCTGATTGATACCTGCTCGTAACACTTAGAGCATAGGATATATCTGGGCGTGTACACAACATGGCATACATGATAGATCCAATAGCTGAAGCATAAGGAATCGCTCTCATCCTCTTTTGCTCATTAGGCGTCGAAGGACACTGACTTTTGCTTAGAGTGATGCCATGTGACATTGGCAAGAAACCTTTCTTAGAATCTTGCATATTGAACCGATTCAATATCTTGTCAATATATGTGTCTTGGCTTAATCCAATTAGCCTTTTAGATCTATCTCTATAGATCTTTATGCCCAAAATGTATGCTGCCTCTCCTAAATCCTTCATTGAGAAACTTTTCCTTAATGAAGATTTAACAGCATCTAGTATTGGAATGTCATTTCCGATCAACAATATGTTATCTACATATAGGACCAGAAATATAAGTGTGCTCCCACTAACCTTCTTGTAAATACAAGGTTCTTCTACGTTCTTGATGAAACCAAACCCTTTGTCCACTTCATCAAAACATAGATTCCAACTCCGAGATGCTTGCTTCAATCCATAGATGGACTTTTGAAGTTTGCATATTATTCTAGCATTTTTAGGATCAACAAAATCCTCAGGTTGTGTCATGTACACATCCCCAGTCAGACTCCCATTAAGAAGTGTTGTTTTGACATTCATCTGCCATATTTCATAATCAAAATATGCAGCAATTGCTAGGAGAATCCGAACAGACTTTAGCATAGCGACGGGCAAAAATGTTTCATCATAATCAACACCTTGAATTTGTTTGAAACTTTTCACCACCAATCATGCTTTATAGATGTGAACTTTTCCATCCATATCAGTCTTTTTCTTGAAAATCCATTTGCAATCGATCGGTCTCACACCATCGATTGTGTAAGGGCCTCAGTTTTTGACACTCATTTGCAGTGTTCATCACCACACCACACACCTCATTTGAGGAAAAATGATGAACACAAATAAAGAGCAAGTAACAATTATCAACATGCTCATTAGGGAACAAACTCACACATTGCAAAAGTGGTACTTCCCACATGTGATATAGATGGGCTGGACATATGAAAACTCCTACACTTTGCCAAGGATGTCCATGCCAAGTTTCACCCAAATTCAAAACATTTTTGAGGTCATCTTGGGTGTAGATAGGAAAGGGGCAGTTTGAAAACATATTCAAATTCAAACTGTTTTCACCCACTGAATTTAAAAGTGGAAGGCATATTCTTGCTCAGCACATTTTTGTGAGCTCACACACCAATTTTCACTCCATTTGGAGTTGATCTTGACATGAGCTAAGGGGGAGAAATTCAAACTTTATTTGAATTTCAAACTGCACTTGTGCTGAAATTCATTCAAACCAAACCTCATTTGAACTTTGATCAATTCAAATGGCTCTTGGGTGAATAATTTGAGTTGCCAAGGGTAGAATAGGGTTCACTGTTTACCACAGCTGTTAGGAATAAATTTCAGAGGTTAAAAGAGGAGTGGGACCCACATGTCAGCCTCAGCCTCAAAGCAAACCGACTGAACCACAGTTCAGTCGGTTCCCGGCTGTTGTGCGCGCGCGCCACCGAAGGGGGCAGCCGGCGCCAGCTCCTGCTGCGTGCCCCAAGCCGGAGACCAGACCGCCGAGCTATTTATTCCCTCCCCGGCGTGCCTCAGTCACCATTTCCCCGAGCTGCCGACGTGCACGATCCATTTCTCCACTGCCATCACCGGCGCTCGAGTTCCTGCTGGATCGAGCTGATCGCAGCTTCCTCTTTCCACTCCAGGGTCCCAGCAAGGTACTAGCAACCATCCTCCATCCTTCCCATTGATAGAAATCGATTGAAACCGAGTGATATCGGCTGTGCCGAAAGATCAAACTCGGAACTGGAAACCGCCGCACCTCGGGCTCTCGTGGACAGCCCAACCTGGGCGTTGTCACGCCCGAGCCAAGGCACCCTTGGACGCGCAAGTGATCGGTGCTGCTCATCCCCGAGCCACAGCTCGAGTGGTTGCTCACCGGCGGCGAATTTCCACTTTTCCCCTTTCTGTGTGCAGAACGACCCTCGGGTACGATTCTGTTTAATTCGTGCTCTAGAAAGGATTAGAGGGCCTCAGGCCACTCCCACACGAACTAGACACGGTGACGCACAAGTTGCCTTCACAACTCTGGGCCGGAGAACTTCTGTGCCCGGCGTAATTCAAGGTCTACTAATGGCGGAACGCACGGGGGGTATCGGGCGCACGGTGAGGACCTATTTCGGGCCTTCCCCGAGCTGCCCCGAGTTCATGTCGACCTTCTCTGAGGTCCACTGATGCTCCCTGACCGGTTTCCCAAGTAGCTGAGGCACTAGGAGCATCAGCCGACATGGCCGAAGTCGTTCCGATATGGCGGCTCGTCGCCGACCATGCTCCGGCCGTTGTCATGAGCAGCTGACCCTCGGATCATGTTCCCCAAGTAAAAGTAGGCAGGGGCGGCCAGAATCAAGAAGTTTGGAGCGGTACAGCAGCCAGCGGCGAGCTCTCCGGCGAGGTCCCTCGGCGGCGGAGCGCGGGTGTCGCGAGGTTGAAGAAGGGGGTGGACCCCAGCTGTCAGCGGCCGATATTTTGAATCGGGATCCGGCTGCGGCCGGGATCGGGTGTGCTGGCGCGCAAAAGCCTTGTGGGCCGCGGTGTGTTGTCGCTTCGGCGTGCGACGCGTGTCCCCTGGGCCCACGCGCGAGTTTAAACTTTTCCCCGATTTTCAGATTTCCTTCAAACTTCAAATCCTTATAACTTTGGCTAGAAAGCTCCAAATTGAGTGAACCAAATTTTGCTGGATTCAGCTCTTTGAGTACTTTCCAGAAAATCAAGTGTCACTTCATGAAATTCCTTAATTCTCCAGAATTAATTCCTTAAAGTTTAAACTGTTAGGAATTTTAACTGGAGAATCATTTGGAGGAAAATCCTGAAATTTTGCTGAGATGTTCACCAAAATATCCTTGAACTACCATAAAAATTTCAGATCCATTTGAGCTCATTTAGTCCACCTAATGGTGTGATTAGTAAAACTGTTCCAGAGAAAATAGAAAATGTTCAGAAACATTTTCAGAATTTTCTCTGAAATTGTTTAGCTCATATCTTTAGTTAGAGACTTCCAAATTAAGTGAGACCAATTCCATTAGAACCCTCTGAAAATCTAGTTTTCAGAAAGTCATAGTTTGTTTCATGAAAATACCTAGAACACCCTAAAAGCCTTTAATTAAGGTCAAGGACATAATTAATTGTGGAGGGCTCAAATGAGCTTTGCTGCAACTAAAACTTGACCAAGTCTCTGTTTAGGTTGTAACCAAGCCACAGTAAAAGTTTCACAGTCATTAGGTCTATCTAGTAAAGGTTATAGACTTCACAACTTCAAAGTTAATACAAAAGCATTTAATTAATACATACATTGTTCTTATCATGTAGTCGCTAAGGTCGAGGAGGAACCCGAAGTCCTAGACTTCGTTACTCCGGAGGAACAGCTAGCCTACGACCAAGAGCAGCAAGGCAAGCCCCGGTTTGCATTAACCATTTTATAAATTTTTATTGTTTTGAGCACATACTTGTTTTCTTTATGTTGTGCATCAGAGTCTTGTTTGGAAACCCCACTGCATAGCCAAGAAAACCATGGGTTGGGGTTTAGGATTGCAAACCCCGTTAGCCACTGCATTGCTAGGATAGAGTAGGATTCGGTACAAGTCGAGTAGTTGGAACTACTCGCGAGAATAGGCTAGAGGCACATTGCTCGGGTAGAGATAGCACATGATACACATGGCAAGAAAATGAGACCGAGCGGAGAGTAAGGGCAGCAGGACTTTGGGGCCTGTGTGCTGTAGCTCCGCTTGTGTCGATTGAGGACCGAGCCGTGTGCGGGCCTGTTGAACAAGCTAGAACAGTACCGAAGACCTACCGGCTATATGGGAACCGGGAAACTGATGTAACTCGGGTAGCTGGGTATTGAGGCATTGCCCGTCGTTCAGAGGGTAGGTTGAGAGCTCGAGGTGTAAATCAGCTGGCGGCACAGAGATGCGCGTGCAGGGACCTCTTGCTCGGGACGATGGGACCGGTTCAATATTTGGCTAACGGGTGAAAGGTAGTCGCGTACGGCGTCCGTGATGGTTGTTGTAGGCAACATCGAGTACGGGCGTACGTGACGGGTTGTTCGGGTAACCCTGCAGGTGTAAATCGATTATAATCGCCGTCCCTCGCGGTCAGTGAGTACCACTTGTTCACTGTACCGTGACGTAGAAAGAATAGGCTAGTTACATGTTAAAATGTTGCTGATTGAAAGCTGGACATTGATTGTTAATGATATGCTGTAGCTTAGTGCTAACTAAAGTTCTTTTCAACTTTGGGCAAAGTACATGAGAGAAATGCGTTTCTTGTTTGATTGCGGCTCTCTCATGTGCCTTAGCGTAAGGTTTCCACAACCTGCTGCTAAAACTTGAAAGTAAGGTTCTACTAATTAGGCGAGTCCTTGCAAATGATTTTTACCTCATGTAACCCATTACCCTCATGTAGAAGTTCCATGTTTAGGTGAGACGGGTCAGACTTGCTGAGCCTTCGTGCTCACTGCTTGTGTTTGAAGCTTTTGCAGGGTTCTATGAGGAAGGGACTCCCGAAGAGGAGACGGAACCCCAGGAGGGGAACCCCGTCGAGTGGGAGTCGTGCACGCCGCAGAGTTAGTGTGCGTGTGTGCTAGCAAGGACACGTTCGAGGGCTGAACGTGCACTTGATGCTTAGTCTACGCCCGCGAGTGTGGACTAAACTTATTTTGATGTAAACATGTTAATAAACTTGTTTATGTAATAAAGCTTCCGCTTCCGCTTTGTACCTTTGACGTGTGTTATACGGTGTTGTGCAACGCAGCACCCCTCAGCGTGATCCTGGCTCGACAGGACCAGTGGGGTCGTGTCAGCGTGGTATCAGAGCTCGCTTGAGGTTTAACACAGTACAAAGGTCTTCTTTTTCAAAAATCCAGTGAGGAACGAGTTAGTAGCCCGTATAAGGATGTTATTAGTATATAGAAAGTGGCTTATTAACTTATTTGTTATGTCGGAAAATCGTGCATCTCGGGACGTTCATGTCTTGGGGGGTGCACGTAAGCGCTGTCCACCAGTGCGCACAAGCTGAAGGGTGGAGCCCCACGGGTGGCAGGTAACCCGACCCGCTTTGATATCCTCTACGACTCTTCATGTCGTTTGGGGTATTCGAGCAACGTTTGTCCCTGGCGTGCGTGGTGCAACATGGGAGACCCCGTCACGTGGTCTGAAACGTGAACACGTAACTCAAGGCGTGTTTGGCTTGAGAACATCCGGGCGAGTGATGACGGCCGGGTGTACAAACTGTATGGATTCCGGGCTCGGTGTGCAGCCGAGTCTGATGATTGTTTGAGTTTCTGCAGGTAGCCTTACCACGAAACGGTAGACGTGTAGCATCCGTGTGCGAGTGACGAGTAGTGCCACTGAACTAACGAAGCCGGCTAAATCCGGTATAGGTTTTTCCTTTGTGAGGACGTAGTACCGACATAATCTGGTGACGCCTCGACGTCACACCCAACTAAATGAACAACTTCATTTAAAAACTTGAAGGTTTTGATCCAAAGTAGTAAAACTTGATGTAACTCCTTCCCTTGAACAGGATATTCAAAGTTAATAAATTTTCAACTTATAGGATGTTAAGGACAGAGCACTCTGTTTTCAGCTAAATCAAGGCTGAAGTTAATCAGAGGTTAGAGGTTGAGTTCTTTCGAGGTTGGGGTCGTATGATACATTTCTGGAAAGCTTTGGAGGAGCTTTACAACTTTTCTGTTGAGTTCCAGAGGTGTTTCATCCCTTAACCACTCGAAAAATGCAGTAGAGTTGAAACTGTCCAGAAAACAGGACGGAGCAAAGACTCTCTGTAGACTCTCTGTAAATTAAGCATAACTTCCTGCATAAAAATCCAAAAATAGAAAATGAGGTGGTTCTGGGAAGCTTATGAGATGGGTTACAACTTTGTAACAGAAAGTTTTGTCAGATTAGGAACAGAATTAACTGGAATTCTTGGATCAAATCAGTACCTAAGGCAGGGAGGTGCTGTCCAATTGTTCCCAGAAATTCTGTTAACTTTGACATCTCATAACTTTTGAACCAGAGCAGATCTTAGGCCAACCAAATACTTCCTGGAAAGCTATTGAAGTTAACTTTAACTTTGATGTTGAGCTCCAGGACTGGTTTTGCTTTTAACCTGGCCTAAATCAGATTGATATGGAAACTGGTCAGGGCTGTCATGGGAACAGCAGATCAGCAGTCAAATTTGTTTAAAAATTTGAACTATGTTTCCAAGTGTTAAGGGTTCAATGACATATCTTATGTTATAACTCAATGGTTTACTGTTTAAATAAATATTTGACATTTCTCAAATATATTTTTACAGATGGCAGCAGATAAACGGTTGGAGAACGGGTGGGTAGTTTCCCACTGCTCTGACCGTAGCGGCTACCCGGGAGCATTGTGGCTAATGCTCCAATATTTCGGGTACAACCAGATGCCGCAATACTTCGCCAAGGAAGAAGGCAAAGAGGGGAACAAGACGTGGACGATCCATGTCGAGGTTCCTGCAGGGCCTACGCCACCCGGTTGGGTGCCATTCACCGTCACGGTGAGAGGAAGACAACCGGAAGGGATGTGGCAAGTGGCAGCCCGTGACACTATGTCACGTTTCTGCCAACTACACGTACAGGCTATGGAGGGAACTCCATACGCACTCGTTCCGGTGGAGGGACGAGCTCAGCATGTGTGGGAAGAGAGGTACCTAGAGGCAACAAACCCGAGTTGCCCAAGGTACAACCCCGCGGAGGCAAATCTCAGCCTCCAAATGAGGGCGGGAAACGCTGTGATGGACAGCCAAGCTGTTCATACGGAGCATCTCGCCACCAAGCTCAAGGAGAGCACAAGCCGTGGAGATCATTTTGAGAGTGCTCACAGTGCACTCCGCAATGTGCTCCTTCCGACGATCAAGCGACTGAATGAACAACACAATCAGTTGCGTCGTCTGAAGAAGGCAAAGAAGAAGAGCCGTGTTGACATTGCGGCGTTGCAAGAGCTGGTGCAGACCCTAACCCAGCAGAATGAGGACCTTGCTCAAGAGCGGGACGACGCTATTGAGGAAGGACAAGGCTGGGAAGAGGACTACAACCAGGCTATGGACGAGGTGCATGCATTGCAGGACCTCGTGCCCCCGGTATTGGGCGTACCGGTAGTCTTGGGTCTTCCAGCCATGGGAGAACCTGGAATGGGAGAAGAGGTGGTAGACCCCGAGCCACCAGCAGAGGTACCGGAGGAGGACGACCCACAGGAGGTCGAGTTCTACTCCGAGTAGGGGGTTACGGTTGCCAAGTAGGGCAGCTAGGGTAGCGTAACCCAACTTTTGTAATCGGTGACATGTCGTGTAGACAGTAGCGTATGTATAGGTAGTGACGACATGAGCACGACTTCTCGGAGATCCGAGAATAATGTATCTTGTATAAAGTTTATGCTTTATCAATATATGTGAATGTTGTGCAAGTTAATCATGCGTCGCTTCAATACTTACTCCTGTTTATGGAATTTTGAGTAAGACATGTGCTAATTGCTGCTGTGTTGAATTTCAGAATGACGCGTACTCGTGCCAACCCCGATGTTGGAGGTACTAGCCAAGGGGGAGAGACCTCCCAACCACCTCCCGAGGACTCCTCGGGACAGCAGCAGCAACAGCAACAGCAAACACCGCCACCGCCACTGCCAACGGTTACATTGGCCGACATTGTCGCGGCAATGGCGGGTTCACATCAGCAGCATACAGAGCTGCTGCAAACGTTAATTGCGAATACGTCTCGCCCAGAGAGACGTCAAGATCGTGAGGAGCGCCAACAGAGCTCCTACTCTGACTTCCTGGCGACTCATCCCCCTGTATTCTCAAGGGCGGATGAACCACTTGACGCGGACAACTGGCTCCGCGCCATAGAGATGAAGTTCGGGCTGCTCCAAATCAGCGAGCAGCGCAAGACTCAGTTCGCGGTCCAGCAGCTCCAAGGATCCGCGAGCGCGTGGTGGGCCAACTTTTGTGCTTCACAACCCACCGACCGAGTGATGACCTGGGCGGAGTTCCGGACGGCCTTCAGGGCCTATCATATACCGCCAGGTCTGATGAAGAGGAAGACGCAGGAATTCCTACACCTGCAACAAGGGAGCCGGAACGCGCTGGAATATTCCAGGGCGTTCAACGATCTCGCGCTCTATGCGTCGTATCACGCAGATACGGACGAGAAGCGGCGGGACCATTTTTACCAGGGGCTTAACCCGCTCCTGAAGGACAAGCTGGCGATGTTCAATCGCCGCAGCCTCAACGACATAATTGATGCTGCGATTGTTCAGGAGGACTCCGGCAAGGAGTTAGCGGCGGCAGAGCGAAAGCGAAGCGCGCCGCAGAGCAGCGGAGAAGGAGGCAGTCCTTCTCAGAAGTTTCGGATGGTGAATCGCCCACCATCAGGTCCGCGCTGGCAGCCACCACAGCGGTCGATGCCGTTCCGCGGTCGGCCGTATTCTTCACCGGCATTCCGGCCGGCACTGCCAGCACCACCGCAACAACAACAGCAGCAGCGGGCGATGCCGCGTGCGTTTGCACCTCCGCAACGCATGCCGGGCTTTCGTCCACCAAGTACTCCACCAGCAGCGGCCACATGTTACAAGTGTGGTCGTCCAGGACACTTCGCGAGCAGTTGCCCGGAGAGGCAAGGCGGCGGAGTGGTACCACAGTTTCCGGGGAGGAATCAACCCCGGAACCCTACTAATGCGCGGCGGGCAAACCCTAGGCCCGGCACTGTCCACCAGCTTGCCATTGAGGACGTGCCGGAGGGCGAGCCAATCCTTGCGGGTATGTTCCAACTCCACCAGCATCCCGCTATAGTACTATTTGATTCAGGCGCCACGCATAATTTTATTAGCCAAGCTTTCATTGCTAAACACAGCTTGCCAATACTACCCACCGATAGTCCATATTTAATTTGTTCACCGGGTGGGAAGATTTCAGCAAGCGTAATGGTCTCCAAAGCACCATTATGCTTAGCGGGTAGAGTGTACCCCACGTCTCTCATTATCTTAGAGGGACAGAAGGTCGATGTCATCCTAGGGATGTCGTGGTTAAACCGCCACGGCGCTGTTTTAGACACCGTCCTCCGAGTCGTGCACTTAAACTCAGGAGTGCACGGTTCTCACTCATTATTTCTGGACAGTCCAGAAATAAAACTTCCAAGTGTCTATCAAGCCACAACCATCAGATTGGAAGACATTCCAGTGGTCCGAGAATTCCCTGATGTATTCCCGGATGATTTGCCGGGGATGCCACCCGATAGAGAGGTGGAGTTCAAGATTGAACTTGCACCGGGAACCATGCCAATATCCCGAAGGCCGTACAAGATGGCGCCCAAGGAGTTGGCTGAACTGAAGACTCAGCTCACGGACCTTCTGGAGAAGGGTTTTATTAGGCCGAGCTCCTCGCCATGGGGCTGTTCGGCATTATTTGTCAAAAAGAAGGATGAAACGTTGCGGCTTTGCGTGGACTACCGTCCATTAAATGCCGTAACCATCAAGAACAAGTACCCGTTGCCACGGATCGACATGTTGTTTGATCAGTTGGTCGAAGCAAAGGTCTTTTCCAAGATGGATTTAAGATCCGGGTACCATCAGATTAAGATCAGGGCTGAGGACATTCCAAAGACAGCTTTTTCGACAAGGTACGGACTTTATGAGTACCTGGTCATGTCCTTTGGCCTCACCAATGCTCCAGCTCACTTCATGTACTTAATGAACTCGGTGTTCATGCCGGAGCTGGACAAGTTTGTCGTGGTCTTCATCGACGACATCCTGGTATATTCCAAGTCGGAGGAAGATCACAAGAAACATCTGCGTATAGTCTTGCAACGGCTGCGGGATCACAAGTTATACGCAAAGTTCAGCAAATGCGAGTTTTGGATATCGCAAGTGCCTTTCCTCGGGCATATCATCTCAGCGGAGGGTATCGCTGTGGACCCGAGCAAAATCACGCAAGTGCTGAATTGGAAATCCCCGAGAACTGTTCATGAGGTACGGAGTTTCCTCGGACTCGCGGGATATTATCGGAGGTTCATTCCGAACTTCTCAAAGATTGCCAAGCCAATGACAGAGCTGCTGAAGAAGGCTACCAAATATGTTTGGAGTCCAGCATGTGAAGCAGCATTCAAGGCTTTAGTCAAGCACCTGACATCAGCACCGGTTTTGGCGCAGCCAGACACAACAAAACCGTTCGATGTGTACTGCGATGCATCCGGCATTGGGCTCGGATGTGTGTTGATGCAAGACCGAAGGGTGGTCGCGTATGGGTCACGGCAGCTTAGGAATCATGAGCAAAATTATCCAACTCACGACTTGGAGCTCGCTGCCGTGGTACTTGCACTGAAAATGTGGAGGCACTACCTACTCGGTAACCTCGTACATTTATATACCGACCACAAAAGCCTCAAGTACATATTCACTCAGAAGGAGCTGAACATGAGGCAACGAAGATGGTTAGAACTGATAAAGGATTACGAGATAGAGATCCATTATCATCCGGGCAAGGCAAACGTTGTGGCAGACGCGCTAAGCCGCAAGTCACACGTCAATAATCTGACCATCACACCGTTGGAAGAGAGCGAACCACCACTACATGTGATTCCACATGGAGCTCTCTACAACCTAGCTTTGATCCCCACCATCCGTGAAGAGATAGCGGCAGCCCAGAAGAATGATAAGGGCATGTCACATTTACGGAGACGAGTAGACAGTGGGGAGTTGAAATGTTTCCGGAAGGACGGAGACGGCGTCCTATGGTTCAAGGACCGGATCGTCGTACCCCGAAACCCGGAGTTACGGAAGAAAATCTTTGATGAGGCTCACTTATCAAAGTTTTCTATTCACCCCGGCAGCAACAAAATGTATCAAGAACTCAGGAGAAAGTTTTGGTGGACACGGATGAAGCGAGAGACTGCAAAATACGTGTCCGAGTGTGATACATGTCGACGGGTGAAGGCAGACCACATGCGGAAACCGGGACTGCTGCAACCACTGGGCATTCCTGCCTGGAAGTGGGAGGACGTGAGCATGGATTTCGTCGTCGGTTTACCCACCACCTTACAGAAACATGATTCTGTGTGGGTGATCGTCGATCGGCTCACCAAAGTTGCCCATTTCATCCCGGTCAACACCAACTACAACGCCAAGAAGTACGCTGAACTGTACATCTCACGGATCCTATGCTTATACGGCGTACCCCGTACCATCGTATCGGACCGGGGCACTTTATTTGTGTCCCGTTTTTGGGAGCAGCTCCACGCTGCCCTGGGGACGAAGCTGATCCGTAGTTCAGCCTACCACCCGCAGACGGATGGGCAAACGGAGCGGGTAAATCAAATCCTAGAAGACATGCTACGAGCTTGCGCTATCGACCACGGCAAGAATTGGGATGATCACTTGCCATTAGCCGAGTTCTCGTACAACAATGGGTACCAAGCCAGCATCAAGATGGCGCCCTACGAGGCGCTATACGGCAGGAAATGCCGCACACCACTGAACTGGTGTGAATCTGGCGAGAGGGTTACCTTCGGGATTGATCTTGTCAACAACGCGGAAGAAAAGGTTCGATTAATTCAAGCGAACCTAAAAGCCGCTCAATCCCGACAGAAACAGTATGCGGACCGGAGAAGGCGCCCATTACAATTCGAAGTCGGAGATCACGTATACCTACGAGTGTCTCCAATGAAGGGCGTAAACAGATTTGGGGTGAGAGGAAAGTTAGCACCCCGATTCATCGGTCCATTCCAGATTACCGAAAGATGTGGATCGGTGGCATACCGGCTAAGATTACCAGAAGCACTTTCCGGTGTGCACGACGTCTTTCACATTTCCCAGCTGAGGAAGTGTCTCAAGCTATCAACTACCGTTCAGCTGGAAGACATTGAAGAACTGCAACCGGATCTCACCTATCGGGAGGAACCGGTGCAGATTATTGATGAAAAGGCCCGAACCACACGCAACCGTACGTTGTGGTTCTACAAGGTTCTGTGGAGTAATCACTCCATGGATGAAGCGACATGGGAGAGCGAAGAATTCCTTCGCACTAACTACCCCGACTTTCTCACGTCGCATACCCGGTAATTTTTCCACCGTCCTCTCTCTCATTTCACCTTATAATCTCGGGACGAGATTCTTTTAAGGGGGGAGGAATGTAAGGGCCTCAGTTTTTGACACTCATTTGCAGTGTTCATCACCACACCACACACCTCATTTGAGGAAAAATGATGAACACAAATAAAGAGCAAGTAACAATTATCAACATGCTCATTAGGGAACAAACTCACACATTGCAAAAGTGGTACTTCCCACATGTGATATAGATGGGCTGGACATATGAAAACTCCTACACTTTGCCAAGGATGTCCATGCCAAGTTTCACCCAAATTCAAAACATTTTTGAGGTCATCTTGGGTGTAGATAGGAAAGGGGCAGTTTGAAAACATATTCAAATTCAAACTGTTTTCACCCACTGAATTTAAAAGTGGAAGGCATATTCTTGCTCAGCACATTTTTGTGAGCTCACACACCAATTTTCACTCCATTTGGAGTTGATCTTGACATGAGCTAAGGGGGAGAAATTCAAACTTTATTTGAATTTCAAACTGCACTTGTGCTGAAATTCATTCAAACCAAACCTCATTTGAACTTTGATCAATTCAAATGGCTCTTGGGTGAATAATTTGAGTTGCCAAGGGTAGAATAGGGTTCACTGTTTACCACAGCTGTTAGGAATAAATTTCAGAGGTTAAAAGAGGAGTGGGACCCACATGTCAGCCTCAGCCTCAAAGCAAACCGACTGAACCACAGTTCAGTCGGTTCCCGGCTGTTGTGCGCGCGCGCCACCGAAGGGGGCAGCCGGCGCCAGCTCCTGCTGCGTGCCCCAAGCCGGAGACCAGACCGCCGAGCTATTTATTCCCTCCCCGGCGTGCCTCAGTCACCATTTCCCCGAGCTGCCGACGTGCACGATCCATTTCTCCACTGCCATCACCGGCGCTCGAGTTCCTGCTGGATCGAGCTGATCGCAGCTTCCTCTTTCCACTCCAGGGTCCCAGCAAGGTACTAGCAACCATCCTCCATCCTTCCCATTGATAGAAATCGATTGAAACCGAGTGATATCGGCTGTGCCGAAAGATCAAACTCGGAACTGGAAACCGCCGCACCTCGGGCTCTCGTGGACAGCCCAACCTGGGCGTTGTCACGCCCGAGCCAAGGCACCCTTGGACGCGCAAGTGATCGGTGCTGCTCATCCCCGAGCCACAGCTCGAGTGGTTGCTCACCGGCGGCGAATTTCCACTTTTCCCCTTTCTGTGTGCAGAACGACCCTCGGGTACGATTCTGTTTAATTCGTGCTCTAGAAAGGATTAGAGGGCCTCAAGCCACTCCCACACGAACTAGACACGGTGACGCACAAGTTGCCTTCACAACTCTGGGCCGGAGAACTTCTGTGCCCGGCGTAATTCAAGGTCTACTAATGGCGGAACGCACGGGGGGTATCGGGCGCACGGTGAGGACCTATTTCGGGCCTTCCCCGAGCTGCCCCGAGTTCATGTCGACCTTCTCTGAGGTCCACTGATGCTCCCTGACCGGTTTCCCAAGTAGCTGAGGCACTAGGAGCATCAGCCGACATGGCCGAAGTCGTTCCGATATGGCGGCTCGTCGCCGACCATGCTCCGGCCGTTGTCATGAGCAGCTGACCCTCGGATCATGTTCCCCAAGTAAAAGTAGGCAGGGGCGGCCAGAATCAAGAAGTTTGGAGCGGTACAGCAGCCAGCGGCGAGCTCTCCGGCGAGGTCCCTCGGCGGCGGAGCGCGGGTGTCGCGAGGTTGAAGAAGGGGGTGGACCCCAGCTGTCAGCGGCCGATATTTTGAATCGGGATCCGGCTGCGGCCGGGATCGGGTGTGCTGGCGCGCAAAAGCCTTGTGGGCCGCGGTGTGTTGTCGCTTCGGCGTGCGACGCGTGTCCCCTGGGCCCACGCGCGAGTTTAAACTTTTCCCCGATTTTCAGATTTCCTTCAAACTTCAAATCCTTATAACTTTGGCTAGAAAGCTCCAAATTGAGTGAACCAAATTTTGCTGGATTCAGCTCTTTGAGTACTTTCCAGAAAATCAAGTGTCACTTCATGAAATTCCTTAATTCTCCAGAATTAATTCCTTAAAGTTTAAACTGTTAGGAATTTTAACTGGAGAATCATTTGGAGGAAAATCCTGAAATTTTGCTGAGATGTTCACCAAAATATCCTTGAACTACCATAAAAATTTCAGATCCATTTGAGCTCATTTAGTCCACCTAATGGTGTGATTAGTAAAACTGTTCCAGAGAAAATAGAAAATGTTCAGAAACATTTTCAGAATTTTCTCTGAAATTGTTTAGCTCATATCTTTAGTTAGAGACTTCCAAATTAAGTGAGACCAATTCCATTAGAACCCTCTGAAAATCTAGTTTTCAGAAAGTCATAGTTTGTTTCATGAAAATACCTAGAACACCCTAAAAGCCTTTAATTAAGGTCAAGGACATAATTAATTGTGGAGGGCTCAAATGAGCTTTGCTGCAACTAAAACTTGACCAAGTCTCTGTTTAGGTTGTAACCAAGCCACAGTAAAAGTTTCACAGTCATTAGGTCTATCTAGTAAAGGTTATAGACTTCACAACTTCAAAGTTAATACAAAAGCATTTAATTAATACATACATTGTTCTTATCATGTAGTCGCTAAGGTCGAGGAGGAACCCGAAGTCCTAGACTTCGTTACTCCGGAGGAACAGCTAGCCTACGACCAAGAGCAGCAAGGCAAGCCCCGGTTTGCATTAACCATTTTATAAATTTTTATTGTTTTGAGCACATACTTGTTTTCTTTATGTTGTGCATCAGAGTCTTGTTTGGAAACCCCACTGCATAGCCAAGAAAACCATGGGTTGGGGTTTAGGATTGCAAACCCCGTTAGCCACTGCATTGCTAGGATAGAGTAGGATTCGGTACAAGTCGAGTAGTTGGAACTACTCGCGAGAATAGGCTAGAGGCACATTGCTCGGGTAGAGATAGCACATGATACACATGGCAAGAAAATGAGACCGAGCGGAGAGTAAGGGCAGCAGGACTTTGGGGCCTGTGTGCTGTAGCTCCGCTTGTGTCGATTGAGGACCGAGCCGTGTGCGGGCCTGTTGAACAAGCTAGAACAGTACCGAAGACCTACCGGCTATATGGGAACCGGGAAACTGATGTAACTCGGGTAGCTGGGTATTGAGGCATTGCCCGTCGTTCAGAGGGTAGGTTGAGAGCTCGAGGTGTAAATCAGCTGGCGGCACAGAGATGCGCGTGCAGGGACCTCTTGCTCGGGACGATGGGACCGGTTCAATATTTGGCTAACGGGTGAAAGGTAGTCGCGTACGGCGTCCGTGATGGTTGTTGTAGGCAACATCGAGTACGGGCGTACGTGACGGGTTGTTCGGGTAACCCTGCAGGTGTAAATCGATTATAATCGCCGTCCCTCGCGGTCAGTGAGTACCACTTGTTCACTGTACCGTGACGTAGAAAGAATAGGCTAGTTACATGTTAAAATGTTGCTGATTGAAAGCTGGACATTGATTGTTAATGATATGCTGTAGCTTAGTGCTAACTAAAGTTCTTTTCAACTTTGGGCAAAGTACATGAGAGAAATGCGTTTCTTGTTTGATTGCGGCTCTCTCATGTGCCTTAGCGTAAGGTTTCCACAACCTGCTGCTAAAACTTGAAAGTAAGGTTCTACTAATTAGGCGAGTCCTTGCAAATGATTTTTACCTCATGTAACCCATTACCCTCATGTAGAAGTTCCATGTTTAGGTGAGACGGGTCAGACTTGCTGAGCCTTCGTGCTCACTGCTTGTGTTTGAAGCTTTTGCAGGATTCTATGAGGAAGGGACTCCCGAAGAGGAGACGGAACCCCAGGAGGGGAACCCCGTCGAGTGGGAGTCGTGCACGCCGCAGAGTTAGTGTGCGTGTGTGCTAGCAAGGACACGTTCGAGGGCTGAACGTGCACTTGATGCTTAGTCTACGCCCGCGAGTGTGGACTAAACTTATTTTGATGTAAACATGTTAATAAACTTGTTTATGTAATAAAGCTTCCGCTTCCGCTTTGTACCTTTGACGTGTGTTATACGGTGTTGTGCAACGCAGCACCCCTCAGCGTGATCCTGGCTCGACAGGACCAGTGGGGTCGTGTCAGATTGGATCAAACAAGTTCCAAACTTGATTCTCATGCATGGATTCTATTTCAGATTCCATGGCTCCAAGCCATTTCTCAAAGTCGGGTTCCATTATTGCTTCAGTGTAGGTCACAGGCTCATTATTGTCCAACAATACCATGTCCTGTTATTCCATGGTTAGGAGTGTCAACTTTTCAGTTGCATGACGTACCCTTGTAGACCTTCGTGGGGCTGGTGTTTCATCAAGTGGTTGTACAACATCTTGTACATCCTATATAGGATTAGAGGGTGCCGAAACATTTTCAGGTATTTCTTAAATTTCTTCAAGATGCACCTTGCTCCCACTAACTCCTTTTGAGAGAAATTATTTCTCCAAGAAGACACCATTGCGAGCAGTAAACACTTTACCTTCCGTTTTAGTATAAAAATAATATCCTTTGGTTTCCCTAGGATATCCCACAAAGAAGCATTTGTCTGATTTGGGAGTAAGTTTGTCTGACGTCAAACGTTTGACATAAGCATCACATCCCCAAACTTTGTGGAAAGACAATCCGGGACGTTTCCTGGTCCACAACTCATATGGTGTCTTCTCAACAGACTTAGTTGGGACTCTGTTTAGTGTAAACGCAGCAGTTTCAAGAGCATAACCCCAAAATGATAGTGGAAGATCAGTCTGGCTCATCATCGACCTAACCATGTCTAACAAGGTTCGGTTCCTCCGCTCGGACACCCCATTCCATAGAGGCGTTCCAGGTGGAGTAAACTGTGGAACAATTCCACATTGTTTTAAATAATCATAAAATTTATGGCTCAAATATTCACCCCCACGATCAGATCGTAAAAGTTTAATTGTCTTGCCCAACTGATTTTGTACTTCATTCTGAAATTCTTTGAACTTTTCAAAAGATTCAGACTTGTGCCTCATTAGATAGACATATCCATATCTACTAAAGTCATCGGTAAAAGTAATGAAATATTGAAAACCATCTCTAGCTACCGAACTCATTGGTCCACATACATCAGTATGTATAAGTCCCAACAAGTCACTTGCCCTCTCACTTTGAACAGTGAAGGGTGCTTTGGTCATCTTCCCAAGCAAACAAGACTCGCATGTGTCAAGTGATTCAAAATCAAATGAACCTAACAAACCATCTTTATGGAGTTTCTCAATGCGTTTCTCATTTATATGACCTAAGCGACAATGCCAAATAAAAGTGGGATTTAGATCATTTCGTCGAGCCCTTTTTGTATTAATGTTATAGACTGTTTTATCCTCAAGATCAAGAACATATAATCCATTCACTAATGGACATTGAGATTGAAAATATTATTATAATAAATAGAACAACATTTGTTCTTTATTATAATCTCATAACCGTTAACTTCTTCTAAACATGAAGAAGATATAATGTTCTTGCTCAAAGAAGGAATGCAATAACAATTATTTAATTCCAAACCTAATCCTGAGGGTAATGACAAGGGATAAGTTCCGATAGCTATGACAGCAACCTTTGCTCTATTGCCGACCCAAACATCCAACTCGCCTTTTGCAAGTCTTCTAGTCTCACTTAGACCCAGCAACAATTTGCAAGTGTGAATCATTGATCCAGTATCAAATACCCATGATTCACTAGAAGATGTAGAAATATTGATTTCTATAACATTTATATCTGAAGTGGAAGTCTCACTCTCTTTCTTCTTCTTATCCTCCAAGTACTTCTTGCAGTTCCTAAACCAATGCCCCTTAGCATGACAGTGAAAGCATTCATCATTAGGAGAAGGGCCTGATTTACCCTTTGGCTTTGAGCTTGAAGGCTCATTGGAAACCTTTCCCTTGTCTTTAGGATGCGTCACACGCTTCCTCTTTTTATTCTCCTTTTGAACCATCATCACATGAGTGATGTTTATCTTAATGCTTTCCTCGGCTGTTTCAAGCATCCCATGCAATTCAGACAACGTTTTCTCCATGCCATTCATTTTATAATTCAATATAAATGGCTCATAGCTCGATGGGAGTGACTAGAGAATAACGTCAATAGTCAGGTCATCCTTGAGTTCAGAACCAAGTTTGTCCAAAGTCTCAATGTAACCAATCATCTTGATTACATGGGGACTGACCGGGCTACCTTCTGCCAGATTGCATAAGAACAAGGACTTTGAGATGTTGTACCTCTCATCCCTTGCTTGGTTCTCAAACATTCCACGTAGTCACTGAATCATAGAATAAGCATCTATGTGCTCATACTGTTTCTGTAGATCAGAGGACATTGTGGCAAGCATGAGGAAGCTTGCATTAAGCGCATCATCGCAGTGCTTCTCATAAGTCCTGCGAGTTGCGGCATTTGCATCATCGGAGAGGTCATTGGGGTATGGTTGCTCAAGAACATACTTAGTTTTCTCTTGCCTGAGAACAATTCTTAGGTTGCGGTACCAATCAATAAAGTTAGCTCCATTGAGCTTTTCTTTCTCAAGCACAGATCACAAATTGGAACCGGAATTGTTACTAGCAGACATTATATATAATAAATATGCAAGGTTTTAGCACTATGTTATGTACCAATCTTTTATTAACAGTTTAATAAAAGACACCACCACTATATGAGCATCGTCCTCCCTCTAACGACATATAGTGGTCCAAGATCCATATTCACTAATTTCTAGTGAGCTTTGGCTTCACTGCTAGAAAATTAGTGACATAGGTAAACAACCATTGTTAATCATATCTCTATATGATTCTTGTTTGTTGGGTGACATCCAATGCCCCGGCTCCCAACACTATGCCATAAAGCCCAAAACCGTTTTGGTAGCTTTGTTGAGTAAACCAATACTATGCATGTGAATGTCCAACATTCACCCTATTCATTATGATAGATGATGGTATTTTGCTTTGGCAAACCTACCATACAACGATCAAAACAACATAGGTGCAGCTATAGGTAAACAGCATCAAATACTCAACTTTTCCGAGGGATGCTATTTTATCATTACAAAACATCCACCATATGAAAAGCATGAAAAGAATAGTAAAACATCACAGGCATACGATCATATCATATCTGTGGATAGTATGGCCTTTAGGATCATAGTGGTCTCCATCATGATCTACACCGCCATGTCACCCTTCTTATGGTGATCACCATCGCCATCATGCTTGAGGTTTCTCAATGAATATAAAAGAAGCTAATACATCTAATAGCTATCAAATAAATTACATGAGAGATCAGGCATCACAGGGCGACACGCATCTATGAAACCACTATGAAAATCTCATCGAATTGATCAAATCAACCCGAATCTGAGCCATTCAGAATGCCTCAATTTTCATTGTGACTGGTTATCCACGAGAAGATCGTGACACATGACCGTGATCTGTTGGCTCAATCTGTTAGCTATGTACACTATTAGTCCGATGGTGATTCCAGCCGGTAGGGACAGGTTGCGCACACAGCAGAGAAGGAGCGCAAACTAATCCTTTAGTCATATGATGGCAATCTACTCTAACCAATTCCAAACCTCAAAAGCCGAACAATAAAAATTCATCATATGAACTTGTCTGCAGTAGATCGCATCTAAGATCCAGACCAAAAACTACGCAAGTCGGCTCTGATACCACTGTTGGGAAATATGCGATGCGCTACTCTAGCAATTCGACCGTATCACCCAGGAAACATGCGAGTAAGGAGGTCATGGATCGTTACCACTAGACGCGCAGCGCAGCGGATCATAGATGCGCGTCGGTGTAGGAGAAGTAGACGATCACGTTCGTCTCCTCCTGAATCCTCGTCACAGCAACGTCGTCATGTCACTGTAGCCAATCAGCGCAGCAGTAACAGCAGCGTCTCCACGGAGTCCACACGTACAGGGAGGAACGCCGTGCGTCGGTGTGCTAGCACCACGCGCGCGACAGTGGTTTCGGCGTGTGGCCTGTGAGGGGCGGCGGCTAGGGCTGTTACGTGGTGGAGTAATCTGCCCCTAACCCTACCCCTCATATTTATAGGCGCGCTAATGGGGTTTTAGGTCACAGGCCCATTAGTACCCTAATTTCTTATGGATCAAATATCCATCAGGCCTTTATCCAAATTGTTATGGTTACTTCTTGGGCATATCACCAACAAGCGAACCGGGGGCATTCGTAACCTCGACAATGAGGACGCCCCGGAAGGAGAGAACGTGCTGGCAGATACGTTCACTCTCAACGATCAAGCAATCATCATTTTATTTGATTCTGGTGCCACCCACAATTTCATAAGTGCACCATATGTGGTTAAGCATCAGCTGCAAGTCTTTCCAACCGAGTGCTCATATATGATCTGCTCACCGGGAGGGAAGATTTCAGCAAATTTCATGATTCCAAAAGCACCACTGTGCTTAGGTGGGAAGATATATCCCACTACTATGATTATTCTTGAGGGACAGAATATTGATGCAACCTTAGAAATGTCATCGCTAAGTTACCATGGCACTGTCCTAGAAACTTTAGCACCGACGGTTCACCTCAACTCTCCACTCCACCGTCCGCATTCCCACATACTAAACAATCCTGTCCCAGAAGTTTCAGCCGCCTATCATACTGAATCTCCCCAAGTTGGAAGACATCCCCGTAGTCCAAGAGTACCCCGACGTGTTCCCGGATGATCTTCCGGGCATGCCACCTGAATGGGATGTGGAGTTCAAGATTGAAATTGCACCCTGGACTACTCCCATATCACAGAGACCGTACAAGATGGCTCCGAATGAGCTGGCTGAATTGAAAGAACATCTCAATGACTTGTTGAGCAAGGGTTTCATTAGGCTGAGTTCCTCGCCGTGGGGATGCTCGACGCTGTTCGTCAAGAAAAAGGATGAAACCTTGAGACTGTGTGTGGATTACCGTCCGCTCAACGCCGTGACCATCAAGAACAAATATCCACTGCCCTGCATTGACATCCTATTTGATCAACTTGTTGGTGCAAGTGTGTTTTCAAAGATGGACCTTCGCTCTGGGTGTCATCAAATAAAAGTCCGGGCGGAGGATATCCCAAAGACGGCTTTCTCGACGAGATATGTACTATATAAATATCTCGTCATGTCTTTTGGTCTCACCAATGCCCTGGCACATTTCATGTACCTCATGAACTCGGTGTTCATGCCGTAGCTGGACAAGTTCGTTGTGGTGTTCATTGATGATATCTTGGTTTACTCCAAGTCAGAAATAGAACACGATGAACACTTGTGAATCATCCTTCAACGGTTGCGGGACCATAAGCTCTATGCCATGTTCAGCAAATGCGAGTTTTGGATCAGCCAAGTGCCATTTTTGGGGCATATCATCTCAGCGGAAGGCAACTGCGGTTGACCCAAGCAAAATTGAACAAGTGCTGAAATGGAGAGCCCCCACTTCTGTCCATGAAGTCAGAAGCTTCCTCGGTTTAGCGGGATATTATCGGAGATTCATCCCGAGCTTCTCAAAGCTTGCTAAGCCGATGACAGAATTATTGAATAAGGGGACGAAATATGTTTGGAACTCAGCATGTGAAGGAGCATTCCAAGCATTGGTGAAGCATCTCACAACAGCCCCGGTCTTAGCTCAACCCGATACAGCCAAGCCTTTTGACGTATATTGTGATGCGTCCGGTATCAGGCTTGGTTGCATGTTGATGCCAACATTGAACACGAGCAGCACTATCCGACTCATGATCTTGAGCTCGCTGCTGTGGTTTTGGCGCTGAAAATGTGGAGGCACTATCTCATGGGGAATTTGGTGCATCTCTTCACCGACCACAAGAGCTTAAAATATATCTTCACCCAGAAGGAGCTGAATATGAGGCAAAGGAGGTGGTTAGAATTAATCAAAGACTATGAGATTGAGATTCATTACTACCCCGGCAAGGCGAATGTGGTTGCCGACGCGCTGAGTCAGAAATCACATGTCCATAACCTCACCATTACACCGTTGAAGAGGAAGAGCCGAGTTTATACTTGGTTCCATATGGCTCACTCTACAACCTTGCTCTCATACCTACCATTAGGGAGGATATTATTGCAGCTCAGAATGTTGACAAGGGTATGGCACATCTCCAGAGATGGATTGACAGCGGGGATATCAAATGTTTCTGGAAGGATGATGAGGGGACGCTATGGTTCAATGACGGCATAGCCGTACCCCGGAATATGGAGCTGAGAAAGAAGATCCTTTATGAAGCTCACTTGTCTAAGTTCTCCATTCATCTGGCAGGAACAAAATGTACCAAGATTTGAAGAGTAAATTTTGGTGGACACGGATGAAGCGGGAAGTTGCAAAGTACGTATCTGAGTGTGATACGTGTAGACGAGTGAAGGTGGATCACATGAGAAAATCAGGGCTATTGCAACCCCTGAAAATCCCAGCATGGAAGTGGGAAGATGTGAGCATGGATTTCATTGTGGGATTACCTCTGACTTCCAACAAGCATGATCCCATTCGGGTAATCGTTGACTGGTTAACCAAGTTGGCTCACTTCATTCCCGTGCATACACATTACCATGCCAGCAAGTATGCCGAGTTGTACATTGCAAGAATCTTATGCTTGCATGTGGTACCCAAGACCATAATCTCAGATCGGGGGGCACTGTTCGTGGCTCGTTTCTGCTTGCAGTTGCACGCTTCTTTGGGTACTAAGCTGATTAGAAGCTCCGCCTATCACCCTCAGACAGATGGGCAAACTGAGAGGGTGAATCAAGTGCTAGAAGAAATGTTGAGAGCGTATGTCATCCACCACAGTAGAAATTGGGATGATCATCTACCGTTGGTGGAATTCTCATATAACAACGGCTATCAAGCGAGTATCAAGATGGCACCATATGAGGCTCTCCATGGTCGCAAGTGCCGCACCCCATTGAACTGGTGCGAGTCCGGTGAAAGGGTCACGTTCGGGATTGATTTGGTGAACGACGCCGAAGAGCGTGTTTGGATGATTCAAGAAAACTTGAAGGCTGCTCAATCCCGACAGAAAAGTTAGGATGATAAGAGGCGTAGGCCGCTGCACTTCGACATCGGGGAACACGTGTACCTCCGTGTATCTCCGATGAAAGGCGTGTACCGATTCGGCGTGAAGGGGAAACTCGCTCCCCGACTTATTAGACCCTATGCTATCACCGTGAAGTGTGTACCAGTGGTGTATCGACTAGAACTACCAGCATCTCTCGCTGGTGTTCACAACGTTTTCCATGTTTCACAACTCCGAAAATGTCTGAAGTATACGAATACTGTTCCCACCGAAGACATTGCCGAGCTACAACCGGATTTGACTTATGCTGAATATCCGGTGGCGATTATTGATGAGAAGGCTCGGACCACGCATAACCGAACGCTGCGGTTCTACAAAATATTGTGGAGCAACCACACCGCTGAGGAAGTGACGTGGGAGAGCGAAGAATTCCTTTGCTCAAACTACCCGGATTTCATGGCGTCGCATAACGGGTAATTCCTCTTACGTCTTCGTCTCTTCTTTTCTAATCTCGGGAAGAGATTCTTTTAAGGGGGGAGGGATGTGAAAGCCCAAGAATTTACTTGCTTTAGTGTTCATCATATCCACACACCACAGCTCATTTTGTGGATAACTTGTGAAAACACATGTGAAGAGCATGTAAACACCATCAAGAGGTTAATTAGAGGAAGAACTCACAAATCCAAAAGTAGGATCTCACACCTATAAACATAAAAGGTTGAGCTCACCTTAGGCCCTAAATATTCTTAGGAGGGCTCATGCCAAGTTCCACACAAATCCAAACCCTTTTGAGCCACTTTTGAAAACATTTGTAAAAAGGGCTACTAGAATGCAAATTAAAATTTCAGCCATTTTCTATAACTTGGCTTCAAAAGCTGACTTCATATTCAAACTCAGCACATTTTTCTGAGTTGGTCCACCAATTTTCATCCTCATTGGAGTTCATCTTGTTGGAAGCTAAATTTGCATGACATCTAAACTGAATTTGAATTTCAAATTCAAATGTGAAGCAAATTTAGCCAAACTAAATTCAATTTGAGGAAATCAAATTCAACTCATGCCTTGGTGATGAAGTCTACACTTCAATGTTGAGTAGCTGAGATATTTGCACAAACAAAGGAAAAGAATTAGGGGGAAGGATGGGCCCACCTGTCAGTCAAATGCACTGAGCAAAACAACTCACCGGGATCTTTTTCTTCGGGTTCCTTCACCGAGCGCCACCGAGCTGCTCTTGGTGCCACTGCCTCATCCTTCACCGTGTGCTACTGACCAGAGCCATGGCCTTGTAGCCCTCGAAGCCTCTACTCGTTGCTCACACCGAGTCGTTGCCTCTCCCTCGCACACGCTCGACCAAAAGCACCACCATCTCGGCCGCCTTCTCGGGTCCCCAGTGCGCCACCGTTCTAAGAGCTCTTGTGGCCGACGATCAACAGCAACTAGACGCGCCAGAGGCTGCTCGAACTCACGGTGAAAACCCTACAACCATTCATGACCTGTTGGGGAGATATTCCCTGTTTACTTTTCGGTGTTCAAAGTCCTCGAGTAGTTTATGCTCTGCTTAATGTGTATAGACTTCGGTACAAGTCGAGTAGTTGGAATCTACTCGCGAGTATAGGGTTCGGGACACACGGGATTGGTTAAAGATGTTAGACCACTTGAGCAAGAAAAATGAGACTAGACAGGGGCTAGGATGCAGCAAGAGGAAGTCTTGTTTGCGTAGCCCTGTCCGTGTCGATTGAGGACCGATCTGTGTCAGGCCCCGCTGAACAAGTTTGAATGTACCGAAGGCATATCGGATATATGGGCTCTGATAAACAGATGTAACCTATACCTCCGGGCGTTGAGGAATAACACACCGATTTTTAGGTGTAGGTTGAGGGCAGCAAGGTGGAAATCCACTAACGGGCATAGAGAGATGCTCCGTGTAGGGAACCTCCTGTCCGTTTGGGTGCGACCGGTTCGACGTTTGGGCTGTTTGGTGAAAGGTTGTCCTGTACGACAACGGGTGAGCGTGCTGTGTGCAGCTCCTCGTGTGGGCGTACGTGACATGCTATTCGGGTATCCCTGCATGTGTACATCGATTCGATTCAAGGTCACTCGCGGTTATGAGTACCGCTTGTTCACTGTGATGTGACGTAGGTTAATACATGGAATGTTATAATTCAATATTGCTGATCTGAATAAATTGTATTGTTACATGTGTGCCACCAAATATTGCTTACTAAATTTAAGATTCTTGAACCATTAACTTGTGGCTAAAAGGTGAATTAAGGATCAACTTGTAGGCGAGTCCTTTGCTGAAATTTGCCATCCTATCTAAGTTATGACTTGCATGTAGAATTTCCTGTGTAGGTGAGTCAGTTAAGACTTGCTGAGCCATCGTGCTCACGGTTGCTGATATGAGTGTTTGCAGGTGAGGAATTCCCCATGGACTCGGGTTACGAGACCACCGGCGAAGGCTACCCTCCGCCGGGGACTACAGTATAGTGGGAGCCATACACGCCGCGCTAAAGATGAGTGCAGCTAGTATGGGTTGTCCGTAGGGCTGGACAACTGACTTTTGCTAGTTAGGTGGGCGTGAGTTGTACAAATTACCTTCCGCTGTTGTAACTCTGTAGTTAGTTGTAAACTGAAAGTTTGTACTATCTTTGTACATATTCAGTTTGTTTTCAATGTAATACAATGGTTTCCTTATGGTGTGTGCTTTCGGATGTCACATCGTGCGGCACCACCCTCTGAGATCCTGGATGTAAGGATTTCGGTCCATCACACCCTCTCGGTTTTTCCATAAAGGATTATCGAACGGGGAGGACTCTGCTCCGATGTGACTCCACGGGCGATCTGTACCATCTGCGCGAATCCACATCCAAGCCGACGACCTATAAAATCTTCCTGGCCACCCTCGACACCAAGTTGTGGCATGCACGTCTAGGCCATCCTGGCCATGGGCAGTTGCAGCGCCTCCTTAGCACCTTCGACTTCCATTGCACAAAGGCTGACAAACATATTTCCGAGTCGTTCCAGAGCGGCAAACATGTCCGTCGTCCATTTGATGCATCAAATAATGTTTCGTTTTTTCCCTTCCAACTACTACATTGTGATGTATGGACATCCCCAATTCAATTCCTAGTAATTCTGGGTTCAAATTCTATCTAGTTATTTTGGATGATTTCACCCACTTTACATGGACCTTCCCTTTGCGCCATAAATCTGATGTTTTGTCGACAATTATATCTTTCCACACATTTGTGCTTACACAATTTCGTCAAAATGTAGCCTGCATCCGTATGGATAACGGCAAAGAATTGGATAACCACGCCACCCATTCATTTTTCTCTGCACACGGCATTGTCCTTCACCTCACCTGCCCCTACACATCGCAACAAAATGGACGGGCCGTGCGGATAATCCGCACGTTGAATGATAGCATGCGAACCATGCTCCTACATTCCTCGGCACCATCCAGCTTCTGGCCAGATGCACTATCTACGGCAACCTACCTTCTTAGCAGACTGCCTTGTCGTGTCCGTAGTCACATAACTCCCCATGAGCTTCTCCTCAGGCACACACCGAGTTTTGATCATCGACGCACGTTTGGCTGCCTGTGCTATCCTAACACTTTGGCAACCACACTACACAAACTCGCCGCGCGCTCACATCCTTGCATCTTCATCAGATATCCAACTGGGAGAAAAGGATACCAGTGTTTCGATCCTTCATCCAAACGGGTCCTCACTTCCAGGCATGTAACCTTCGATGAAACAGTCTTCCCGTTCTGTGTCATCGATCTCTCTGGCTAACTCAGCAGGTCCATGACCACCATCATCCGATCCTATCTTTGTGCAAGTCCCACGTCCATCAGTACACCATCATGCATGTACACAGCCTTGCATGCCTGCTACACAGCCAACCAACAAACATGTGCCACCTGGCCCACTACCGCGCTCTATCAGTTCCAATCCTCAACAACCAGTGCATGCATCGGCTCCACTCGTCGCATCTAAAAAGAATCACATCACGAGTTCCCTGGCACACAAGTCTCAGCACAACCCACACCTGTGATTCCCTCACCAATTATCCACCAACAAATCAGCGCTGCTTAGCCACCTCGGCATCATATGATCACACGTCTTCAAGCAGTCATTCGGGTTCCCAATCCCTGCTATGCCGCACTTGCCACTGCCGTGCCTCCACCCTCCTCAACTTCTATTCGTGCTGCACTTTGTGACACAGCATGGCTTGCAGCAATGCAGGATGAATTTTCTGCACTTCAACAAAATAACACCTGGACATTAGTCCCACGCCCTGCAGGTGTTAATATTATTTGAGGCAAGTGGTTGTTCAAGAACAAGTTGAACGCCGATGGCTCCCTTGCACGCCGCAAGGCCAGGTGGGTGGTGCACTGCTTCAAGCAGCGACACGGGATCGACATCCACCAAACATTTTCTCCTGTCGTCAAGCCAGCCACCATCCGCACAGTTCTTCATCTTGCCGCCTCGTGGAAGTGGCCAATGCATCAACTCGACGTAAAAAATGCATTCTTGCACGGTGATCTTAATTAGCGTGTCTACTGTTCGCAGCCGGCCGGCTTCATCGACAAGGACAAGCCTGACTACGTGTGCCTCCTGTCAAAGTCCTTATACGGACTTAAACAGGCCCCGTGTGCCTGGTTCATCACCTTTCCCAAGGTGCTGCATGCCGCTGGATTCAAGGCCGCACGGTTTGATTCATCTCTGTTCACATTCAGAGACGGAGTCAACATGGCCTACCTCCTCCTCTATGTTGACGATATCATCCTCACCACCTCCAACACGACGCTCCTTCAACAGATCGTTCATCGTCTTCTTGCAAAATTCGCGATGAAGGATCTCGGCCGTTGCACTACATCCTCGGCATCAATGTGCAACGCACCAACGCCGGCTTCTTCCTCAGTCAAGAAACATATGCACAAGACATACTCGATCGAGCTGGCATGGCCAACTGCAAACCTGCCTCTACGCCAGTCGACACCAAGCCAAAAGTGTCAGCCACCGAGGGTACCTTGGCCGGGGACGTGTCGTTCTACAGGAGCATCACTCGAGCGCTCCAGTACTTGACGCTTACTTGCCCGGACATTGCTTATGCAGTCAACCAAGTGTGTCTGCCTATGCATGCGTCACGCTGTGACACCCAGTTCCGAAAATAGAACCAAGTAAATGCATATGTGTGCCCAGGATGTTCATCACACATAAACATGTAATCCACAAACTGAATTCAGAATATAACCACGAATAAGTAGTGTTTAAGTACTTTATTACAATGACTCAATGTCTCACTCATGAATCTCTAACTTATTCTTGCAGCGGAAGTCTCTAAACGACAGCGGAATTAACTAACAGCAGGCTCCAATCTTCGACTCCACAGGCATGTTGACGGTAGTGCGCACGCCTAGTACTCCACATGTTCCTCGAAGTACTCTTTTCCTGTAGCTGATGTATATGTGGGAATGCAAGGGTGAGTACATGTCGTACCCAGATGACATGTAGCTTACAATAAGGTATGGAATAAAAAGGCTCATTGCAGCAAGCAAATTTTATTTCACAAACATGATAAAAACATCAACTATTTCTAGGTGAAATTTATCCCATCATAATCAAGTAAATCAGCAACATTCTCTCATCATAATTCACCTTTTATCATGCTTCAAACAGCCAATAATCTTTGTCAAGTTCATCTCATACTCATAACTATTCATAGCCATCTCGTTTTCATATAACCGAAACCAAACTCAATGTCATGACTCAAAACAGTCCCAAAACCAATCCCAATGACCATACCATAACCATACCGAATAATCATCCCAAGTTTTCCCTCTAATCATGGAAGTTGGCCAGGTTCTTGTGACCGGAAGCACGGCTATCATGATAGTTTTACACTCTATAGAGGTGGCACCACTTTACACACAAGTTTGTGATTTTGTCACCCGTCGGCGACTGCAGAACCTCCATTATACCAGTACACAACCGTCGGTGTATGGCCAAGAGATCACAAAATAGCCTTTACAAAGGGGCTACTAGATGTATGGACTCACTGAGGTTTCACTGGCAGACTTGAATCACCATTCTCCCACCCACGGGCCCCCTCTTGTGCCTTGCAGTTCCCAGGGCAGTCCTCCTCGACTTCCATTCCCCGCGCCATCCACGGTCCATAACAATCTAGCAACACACCTAATTAATCAGCTAATCCGCACCCATACTTGGCCTTGTGGTGGCACTGTTTTCCTGGCATATTCTTGCATGAACCGGTCCTTAGATCTATGGCAAGTACTACCATCTCATCCAGCAACATCCACGAACCAAGCTTGCCTAGGTCTCCTCGATTCCATGCCCATTAACATCATCAAGGTCTCATCATCATTTGTCATATGAGTGCAGCAGCTAGACATGTTTTATTTCAGCTTCCCATATCCCGTGAATTAAGCGAAACAAAAAGGAAAAACGACCATACCTGACTCATCGACTTTCCCAGCGACAAGGATGGTTAACAAAACTAGTAAACTCCTATAAAAAGGGTGTCCCATCAAGTTGACTCAAGCATACGTGTTTTCGCAAACAAAACAGTTTCAAAACATGGGATCGATATGGTCAAGGGGCACTTGCCTTGCTCCCGTGGTTCTTGCTGTTCGAGTTTCTCGATGTCTTGGTGCTGTAGATCCTTGTAGATGGCCTCTTGAGCTTGTCCTTCTACTCACGACCACGCACATACAAAATTTACAGCAATCAATCATCCTGCACAAACTTTACTCAAGATGAAATGGGGTAGATGAATGCAAATCCTATGGTGCTGTTTTATTAAACCAGTTTGTACGTGTTCTTGCATGTTTTAACAGGCTTTCATGGGGTTTTATGATGAACAAGGGTGTAGTGTTCAAGTGTGGACGTGGTGATGATCTTGACTCAATATCTAGATCAATTCCACTGTAAAAAATCGATCAAAACGCGATCTGTCCACACGTAGAAGTTTCTGCTCGAAGGGGGCAAAGAAAACGGATGCGTAGAAACAGCGGTGACATCGTAAGATGGGTAATGAAGACTTACCTCTCTTCCTCCTTGCGACAGGGCCTTTCTTCTAGCAATGGCAGCAATAGAGAATTTTTCTATCGAAAATTTTGGTACGATAGATCATCGGGCTTCTTCTCCGGCGACAGCGGGCTCGACGGCAGGGCTCGCCGGTGACCAAACTCCGGCAAGGGGGGGTGCCAACTCGGTGACTTGGAGGGGGGAGGGCCTCCAACTCGGTGACTTGGGGGGGAGGCTGCGTCTGGGGGGGCTGGGGGTTTATTTATAAGGGGGGAGAAAAGAGGAGTCCTACTCCATTTGGAACTCAAACAAGAGTCCTAGTCAGTTTGGAACTCAACCAACTTATCCCCTTAGTTGGGTGCGGCAGCCTTGTGGATTTTACCCCCGCCCCCCAAATGTGGGGAAAATTCCCCTTTTGTGGAATTGGGGAATTTGGAAATTTTGGGGAAATTTTGGTGAAATTTGGGAATGGCTCATTTCAGCTATCTTTTTCCCATTCCTCACCATTTCTACATTCCCCTCTCCATTTTTATGCCCCATTCTCCATTTCTATATTTCCCTTCTCCATTTCTATGCCCCATTCTCCATTTTTATATTCCTTCTCCATTTCTGTGGTTTTTCCTCCAGTTCTATGGTTCCTTCCTCCATTTCTATGGTTCTTTCTCCATTTCTATGGTTCTTTCTCCATTTCTATTGTTCTTTCTCCATTTCTACTTTTTTTTTATAATGCTTCGCTACATAAAAAATGTATGCAATGCATGGAAATGAATTTGAGGGTGTTACAAACCTACCCCCCTTAAACTGAATCTCGCCCTCGAGATTCGATAGAGTGGAGAATAGATGAGGGAATTCTGCCTTGAGATCTTCCTCACGCTCCCATGTGGTTTCGGCTTCCGTGTGATGGCTCCATTGTATCTTGCACCAACGGATTACTTTATTCCTCGTGATCCTTTCCTTCACATCCAAGATTTTGACGGGGTGTTCCGCGTAGGTCAGATTCTCTTGAAGCTCGAGCTCATCCATCAGTACTTGTTCTTCCGGTACTCTTAAGCACTTCTTAAGTTGGGATATGTGAAACACGTCGTGCACGTCGGAGTGGTGCATTGGCAGCTCTAGTTGATAGGCTACTTCTCCTCACTTGCCCAAAATCTTGAATGGCCCGATGTAGCGAGGTGCTAACTTGCCTTTGACGTTGAACCGTCGTTGGGCTCGGATAGGCGATACCTTAAGATACACGAAGTCTCCCACTTCGAAGGTCAATCTTCTTCGCCTATTGTCCGCATAACCTTTTTGTCGTGACTGAGCAGCCTTCAAGTTTTATCGTATCGTTTGGGCTTGTTTTTTGGCACCTTGCAGCACTTCGGGTCCAAACACTTGGCTTCCTCCGGTCTCATTCCAGAACAGTGGCGTTCTACACCATCTACCATACAATGCTTCGAAAGGTGACATCTTCAAGCTGGCTTGGTAGCTGTTGTTGTACGAGAATTCAGCATACGGCAAGCTCCTATCCCAATTACGCCCATGTTTCAAGGTGCAAGCTCTCAACATGTCTTCCAAAATTTGATTTGTCCTCTCAGTTTGCCCGTCGGTTTGCGGGTGATAAGCAGAGCTGAAATTCAGTCGTGTACCCATGGCTTCATGCAGCTTCTTCCAGAACCTAGAGGTAAATTGTGAACCCCGATCTGAAAGTATCCTCTTTGGGACTCCATGGCGACACACGATTTTCTCCATATACAGCTCGGCTAGTTGTGCGATGTGGTACGTGGTTCTAACATGAATCAGATGGGCTGTTTTCATCAACCGGTCCATAATAACCCAAATAGAGTCGTAACCCGACTGAGTACGTGGCAATCCGACTATGAAATTCATGCTGATGTCTTCCCACTTCCACTCGTGTACTTTCAATGGCTGCAACAATCCAGCGGGTCTTTGATGTTCGGCCTTTACTCGTTGGCACGTGTCGCATAAGACAACATATTCAGCTATGTCCCTTTTCATACCATCCCACCAATAGCAAGTTTTCAGGTCCTTGTACATCTTTGTACAGCCAGGATGTATGGAATAAGGTGAGTCATGTGCCTCTTTTAATATCGTGTCGTGGATGTGCTTCACGCTAGGCACACAAATCCTTTTCCCTAACCAAAGCATGCCTTTCTCGTCTTCCTTGAAATCCTTTTCTATGCCTTGTAGGATTCATTCCTTGATTTCTTCATCCGTTGCTTGGCCATCTCGTATCTCTTGTTCCAGCGTGGAGTTCAGTTCGATCACCTCCATCTCGTTCAAGAATCCGAGATGTAACCATTCGAACTCCTTGCACAGCTCGGGTGGCAGCTCCCGAACCGTGAGTTGGTGACATGCTCCCTTTCGGCTCAACGCATCAGCTACTACATTGGCCTTTCCGGTTGATTCCAACATCATAATCCTTGATGAGTTCCAACCATCGATGTTGCCTCAAATTCAGATCCATTTGCGTGAATATATTCTTGAGGCTTTTGTGATACGTATAGATTTCACATCGATGGCCAAGGATATAATGCCTCCAAATCTTCAAGTCATGTACCACGGCTGAAAGTTCCAAGTCATGTGTGGGGTAATTCAGCTCATGTTTCTTTAGTTGTTTCGACGCATAGGCTACCACTTGTCCTTCTTGCATGAGCACACATCCAAGCCCTTGTCCTGATGCGTCACAATATATGTCGAAGCTCTTGCTCACGTCTGGCAATACCAAAACCGGCGCTGTTGTTAACTTCTTCTTTAGCTCCCCAAAGCTTTCTTGACACGCTGGTGTCCACTGAAATGCTTTCCCTTTCATTAGCAATTCAGTCATAGGCTTCGCTGTTTTGGAGAAATCCTTGACGAACCGGCGGTAGTGTCCAGTCATCACAAGGAAACTCCGAATATCCCTCACATTCTGCGGTTGGTTCCACTTCAGAACATCTCCCACTTTTTTGGGATCAACCGATACTCCTCCTTCCGAGATAATGTGGCCTAAGAATGATATTTGCTTTAGTCAAAATTGACACTTGCTGAACTTGGCATACAATTGATGCTCTCGCAGTTTCTGCAATGTTAATCTCAAGTGTTCTTCATGTTCTTCCTCGCTTTTCGAATACACCATGATGTCGTTGATGAAAACAACAACGAACTTGTCCAAGTACTCCATGAAGACCTTATTCATGAGGTACATATAGTATGCGGGTGCATTCGTTAACCCAAAAGACATAACGCTATACTCATACGAACCATACCGTGTTTGAAATGCAGTCTTGGGTATGTCGGAGGGCTTAATCTTCAGCTGGAAGTATCCTGACCGAAGATCAATCTTGGAGAAAATTCGGGCACCTTTCCTTTGATCGAACAGGTCCTCAATGCGGGGCAGCGGGTGTTTATTCTTGATCGTCACCTCATTGAGAGACCTATAATCCACACACATCCTTTGAGTCCCATCCTTCTTTTCTACAAAGAGCACGGGGGCTCCCCACGGTGACGAGCTTGGGCGTATAAAACCCTTATCTCGCTTCTCCTGAATTTGTTTCTTGAGCTCCACTAATTCATTAGCAGGCATCTTATATGGCCTCTTTGCTATAGGTGCAATTCCGGGTACTAAATCAATGGCAAATTCAATCTCCCGGTCAGGTGGCATACCTGGAAGTTCTTCCGGGAACACATCTGAATATTCTTGAACCACCGGAATGCTTTCCAATGTCACTTCTTCAATGTGGTTCAGCACTGCCTTCTCGGTTGCAGGTTGGGCTTCCTCGAACTCATTACGAGTACCGTGCTCACTCGTCAACTGAACTATCCTCTGAGCACATTGAATCACTTCGTTGTGCTTCCTTAACCAGTCCATTCCAAGTATTATGTCAATCCCTTGGGAATCCAAGACAATAAGGTTGGTAAGAAAGTCTACCCCCCTTATATTAAGGCTTACTTTCGGACATACTATATTTGTAGGAGCTAGCATTCAGATTTGAAAGAAACGATTTCCCAACTATATGCATCAAGGTGTATGAACTAAGCAACTTCTTTTATTAATATCAGCCTATATAAGGATGTGAACAAGTGCCAAAGCATCTCACATCTCTCTACTATGTGTGGATATGGAGATTCGCCGAAGCGTCCCACAACTCATATCAGCACACAAACCAAGCAATCATCACAAAAATTTCAGCACACCACTCTTATTCAAGCTACTACAATCTAAACGTTCCTATTACAGCTTATTCAATGGGAATCCTAAATTTAATCATGTGAACCGGTGCTGTTCTCGCCGTGTGATGGGGGTGGTCCATACATGGGCGCACGCCATGGTGAGTCGGCAGTCCATGTAGGGATAAATGACGCTGGTGCTCCGTATGCTCCCGCGTTGGCGCGAGTCTCCTCCTGTTTTTCCATTAAATACATCTTGCGGAGGTAGCGGATCTCTTCTTATGCGCTTGCATAGTGGTTTCCTAACTCCACGAGCAACCTGTGAGACTTGTCAGCAGCTTGTGGGTTGGAAAGATCTGTTACATGGGGTCCAATGATCTCCCTTGTATCACTCTTCCGATACAGATGCAGCTCAAAATTTGTGTCCTCAAGCTGCCCATGGAAGGCGTAGCACAGTCCGATGAGTGCTTCCCATGCAGCATCATCGATAGCTTCTGACCTTGTAGCTCTCCATGTGGGTGCGAAGTGCCGGGTGATAACCCTACCGTTAGATAGGATGGTTACGTCAGCCTTCCACTCTTCATGTCCGAGACGAGGGACTTTCTTGAGAATATACTCCGGGTATAAGCTGCAGCAATCCAGAAATCCTTTGAGCTCCTTGGTTATGTGCCCTCCTTCGATTCTGTCGGACCTAAATTTTTGAACTGAATGGTTGGCCCATTCATCACCTTCATTATTGGTGTCAGCAAGGGGTGGCTCCTCCTCGGGTCCATCTCCTCCCGTCATAGCTTCATGAGGCTCCACGGGGTGTAAGCCCGCGTGAAACTCCTCCTGAGATGGGTACCAATGCCATTCTTGTGGATCATCCTCCATATCATCTTCGAATGGTTCCACCTCTTCCGGGTCCTCTTCCTCCTGCATAGATCTATTGACTTCCTCTTCATCATGAGGTTCCGTCTTCACCTCCTCCCAATATGGTCCATCGGATACCTCAATGGGGATAAGTGCACTCCCACGTGGTGGTGGACGAGTACTTATGCGTGCCGTGCTCCTGATCACCGGCATCTATAAATAAGACATGAGAAACTTTAGAGAGGGAAGAAATAACTCCAAAACTTCAGAAGCTATAGAGCAGGAAAGCAAAAGTGTTGCTGTCCAAAAGATGAGAAAAGAGGGGCTGAAAATAGCACTATGCGGTGGCTAAAGTGACAAGTAAAGTGCAGCAGCAAGCAATTTTCGAAAAAATAGCAGTTTAGAGGGGTGTTCCTATGTGTTTTCGAGTGTCCATTATACCTAGGCTTGCGTCCTACGGTCAACGTGGCTCTGATACCAATCTGTGACACCTGGTTCCGAAAATAGAACCAAGTGAATGCATATGTGTGCCCAGGATGTTCATCACACATACACATGCAATCCACAAACTGAATTCAGAATATAACCACGAATAAGTAGTGTTTAAGTACTTTATTACAATGACTCAATGTCTCACTCATGAATCTCTAACTTATTCTTGCAGCGGAAGTCTCTAAACGACAGCGGAATTAACTAAACAGCAGGCTCCAATCTTCAACTCCACAGGCATGTTGACGGTAGTGCGCACGCCTAGTACTCCACATGTTCCTTGAAGTACGCTTTTCCTGTAGCTGATGTATATGTGGGAATGCAAGGGTGAGTGCATGTCGTACTCAGCAAGTGCGAGAAAAGTATGACATGTAGCTTACAACAAGGTATGGAATAAAAAGGCTCATTGCAGCAAGCAAATTTTATTGCACAAACATGATAAAAACAGCAACTATTTCTAGGTGAAATTAAACCCATCATAATCAAGTAAATCATCAACATTCTATCATCATAATTTACCTTTTATCATGCTTCAAACAGCCAATAATCTTTCTCAAGTTTATCTCATACTCATAAATATTCATAACCATCTCCTTTAATATAACCGAAACCAAACTCAATGTGATGGCTCAAAACAGTCCCAAAACCAATCCCAATGACCATACCATAACGATACGGAATAACCATCCCAAGTTTTCACTCTAATCATGGAAGTTGGCCATGTGCTTGTGACAGGAAGCACGGCTATCATGATAGTTTTACACTCTGCAGAGGTGGCACCAGTTCACCCACAAGTTATTTCGTCACCCGTGGCGACTGCAGAACCTCCATTAGACCAGTACACAACCATCGGTGTATGGCCAAGAGATCACAGAATAGCCTTTACAAAGGGGCTACTAGATGTATGGACTCACTGAGGTTTCACCGGCAGGCTCGAATCACCATTCTCCCACCCACAGGCCCCCTCTTGTGCCATGCAGTTTCCAGGGCAGTCCACCTCGACTCCCATTTCCCGCGCCATCCATGGTCCATAACAATCTAGCAACACACCTAATTAATCAGCTAAGACGCACCCATACTTGGCCTTGTGGTGGCACTATTTTCCTGGCATATTCTCGCATGAACCGGTCCTTAGATCTACGGCAAGTACCACCATCTCATCCAGAAACATCCATGAACCAAGCTTGCCTAGATCTCCCCGATTCCATGCCCATTAACATCATCAAGATCTCATCATCATTATTCCTATGAGTGCAGTAGCTAGTCATGTTTTATTTCAGCTTCCCGTATCCCGTGAATGAAGCGAAGCAAAAAGGAAAAAACGACCATACCCGACTCATCGACTTTCCCGGCGACAAGGATGGTTAACAAAACTAGTAAACTTCTATAAAAAGGGTGTCCCATCAAGTTGACTCAAGCATACGAGTTTTCGCAAACAAAACAGTTTCAAAACATGGGATCAATATGGTTAAGGGGCACTTGCCTTGCTCCCATGGTTCTTGCTGTTCGAGCGTCTCGAATTCTTGGTGTTGTAGATCCTTGTAGATGGCCTCTTGAGCTTGTCCTTCTACTCACGACCACACACATACAAAATTTACAGCAATCAATCATCATGCACAAACTTTACTCAAGATGCAATGGGGTAGATGAATGCAAATCTTATGGTGCTGTTTTATTAAGCCAGTTTGTACGTGTTCTTGCATGTTTTAACGGGATTTCATGGGGTTTTATGATGAACAAGGGTGTAGGGGTCAAGTGTGGACGTGGTTATGATCTTGACTCAAGATCTAGATCATTTCCACTGTCAAAAATTGATCAAAATGTGATCTGTCCACACGTAGAAGTTTCTGCTCGAAGGGGGCGAAAAACGGATGCGTAGAAACAGCAGCGACGTCGTATGATGTGTAATGAAGACCTACCTCTCTTCCTCCTTATGGCAGGGCCTTTCTCCTAGCAATGGCAGCAGCAGAGAATTTTTCTATGGAAAATTTTGGTACGACAGATCGTCGGGCTTCTTCTCCGGCGAGGCGGGGCTCGCCGGCGACCAGACTCCGGCAAGGGGGGGTGCCAACTCGGTGACTTGGAGGGGGGAGGGCCTCCAACTCGGCGACTTGGGGGGGGGGGGGGGGGAAGCTGCGGCTAGGGAGGGGGCTGGGGGTTGTATTTATAAGGGGGAGAAAAGAGGAGTCCTACTCCAATTGGAACTCAAACAAGAGTCCTAGTCAGTTTGGAACTCAACCAAATTATCCCCTTAGTTGGGTGCGGCAGCCTTGGGGATTTTATCCCCCCAAATGTGGGGAAAATTCTCCTTTTGTGGAACTGGGGAATTTGGAAATTTTGGGGAAATTTGGGAATGGCTCATTTCAGCTACCTTTTTCCCATTCCTCACCATTTCTATGTCACTTGTTCCATTTCTACATTCCCCTCTCCATTTCTATGCCCCATTCTCCATTTCTATATTTCCCTTCTTCATTTCTATGCCCCATTCTCCATTTCTATATTCCTTCTCCATTTCTGTAGTTTTTCCTCCATTTCTATGGTTCCTTCCTCCATTTCTATGGTTCTTTCTCCATTTCTATGGCTCTTTCTCCATTTCTATAGTTCTTTCTCCATTTGTACTTCTTTTATAATGCTTCTCTACATGAAAAATGTATGCAATGCATAGAAATGAATTTAGGGTGTTACACACGCGATGTGCACTGGAGTCTTGTCAAACGAATTCTTCACTACATCAAGGGTATGATCAACTTCGGCCTGCAGATCCACACGTCCCGCAGTCAAGCCATCACCTCGTACTCCGACGCCGATTGGGCAGGATGTCCAGACACGCGACGCTCCAAATCCGGCTACTGCATCTTCCTCGACCACTCCCTGGTGTCTTGGTCCAGCAAGCGGCAAACAATGGTCTCTCGCTCTAGTGCGGAGGCTAAATACCATGCCGTCGCTAATGTGACTGCGGAATGCTGCTGTCTGCGCCAACTCCTTCAGGAACTCTTCATCGACATCAACAAAGCTATGGTGATGTACTGCGACAATGTCTCTGCGGTCTACCTCACGCAGAATCCTGTCCATCACCGCAGAACGAAGTACCTCGAGCTGGATATTCACTTCGTCCGCGAAAAAGTGGCCCTTGGAGAGCTACGTGTTCTCCACGTACCAACACATTTACAATTCACAGACGTCATGACAAAAGGGCTTCCCACACCAGTGTTTCATGATTTTCGCACCTGTTTGTGCATCACCAGTCACAATGCACAAACTGCGGGGGGTGTTGAAACACGCCTGTAACTCCTGTTAAGCAGGGCTGTTACTTTGCATTTAGCAGGGCTGTTACTTTGCATTTAGCAGGGCAGTTTCTTTGCATGCATGCGTCATGCGTGGGCGCTTCTGTTGTGTGCATGGGCATAGCCACATGCACGTTTAATGCCAGGCCGCGTCCTTCGGATCGGTGACTGCACACGACGACATTCTCCTGCTATATGTATGACGTCTGTTAATCAATCAAGTGCTCACTCATTTTCTACATGCACGATATATTCCACATATCTCAGCTGAGAAAGTGACTCAAGTTTTCAACCACAGTCCAGCTGGGAGACATCGAGGAACTAAAACCGGATCTCACGTATCGGGAGGAACCGGTTCAGATCATCGATGAAAAAGCTTGAACCACACGCAACCGAAAGTTGTGGTTCTATAAAATATTTTGGAGTAATCATTCCGAGGAGAAAGCAATGTGGGAGAGCGAGGATTTTCTTCGCACCAACTACCTGGATTTTTAACGTCGCATATCCGGTAAATCTTCACCATCCTCTCTCTAATTTTTACTTTATAACCTCAGGACAAGACTCTTTTAAGGGGGAGGAATGTAAAGGACCAAGTTTTTGGCTTGCTAACTTGTTCATCACCTCACACACACCACAGCTCACTTTGTAGCAATCACATGAACATGATTAAAGAGCAAGTAACCACCATCAATAGGATAATTAGAGGATGAAGAACACACAATCCAAAAGTGGGAATCCCAACATGTAAGCTTGAGAGGCTGAGCTCACTATTTGGTCCTAAGCATTCTTAGGAATGCTCATGCCAAGTTTCATGCAAATACAAACATGTTTGGGGTACTTTTGGATACAATTATTAAAAGGGATAGTTTGAATTCAGATTCAAATTCAAACTACTTTCATCACATGGATTCAAAAGGTTGATTCATATTCAAACTCAGAACATTTCTATGAACTACTCTACCAAGTTTCATCTCATTTGGGGTTAATCTTGACAGTAGCTAAAGTGCTAAATTTAAAACTGAATTTGAATCTCAGATTGCATGATTAATGCAAATTCATCCAAACTCCTTCCACACTTTGAATCATTCAAAACCCAAATGTCCATTTTGTGGTTTGAGCAGTTTGGAAGGGAAGTGGGGTCACAAAAATTTTCAACAGGGTAGAATTCAAGTTCAGAGGACAAATTTGAGTTGTGGGTCCCATTGGTCAGCTACACGAGTGAATTCAACCGACTCCACACCGAGTTACTCGGTTCTTTGGGTCACTTGCGCGGGCGCCACGGTGAGGAGCTGCTGCCACCAACTGTTCTCGGTTCCTGGCTGCCGATCAGTCGCACAGGTCATCTTATCCATGCGCCCGAGCGTCCAAAGGATCATTTCACTCGCTCGTTGTTTCCCTCGCACAGAAAACTCGCCGCCACCATCGCCGCTCTATTGCGCCGATCACCCCACCATCGACCAGCCGCTCCTGAGCCATTCACGTCGAGCTGAGGACGGAGAAAGGATCGCCTGACTCTCCTCTACCTCCTCGACGCAGCCCCAAGCTAGTTTCCGGCTTCCTCCGAGCTGCACCACGACCTTCTTCTTCCTCGGGACAGAGCATGTCGCCGGCGGGATTTTTCATCGCCCAGCCAAACAACAACGTCTCCGGTCTGATCAACTGTGCACAGAGGTTAGCAAACCATCCTAGTTCATCGTCCTAGACCCGATTAACCTCTCTCGACACCGGTGAGCCGGCATTTGAGTTCTTGCATCGGTGTAGGGTAGAACCGAGAGAAAGCAAATCGGGAAATAAGTCAAGTAGGCTTGATCACCCACAACATTGGTCTAGCTAGAGAAACTAGAGCACCTCACGATCACCTCGGAACAAACCTAGGGAGAACCATACAGTCTTCAATCTGTACACCGGGATTCCGTTGCCGCCGGCTCAAACACGCCGGGTCGCCGGTGAAGTCCACTTTCCCAGTGGTTCCAGCTTAAGAGGGGTGTAGGATTAGCTTCCCCACACCATACTGGTTCTGTATGACCGTTCCTTTTATCGTGTTAGCCTCTTAGCTGCATGTTCACCATCGGCGCCGAGCTAAACGCCACCGCCGTCATCACCGACGACTTTTCCGGCGACGTCGAGCTCCGAAGGATTGCCCGGCGGTTGGGATGTGATCCATGGAGCATGTAGGAGAAAACCTCTTCGAGAATTAGCTAAAAATGGCTGATAATGCATCTCACCACCGCCGCTCTCTGGCGCATGCCCTGACCTTGGCGGGAGGAAGAAGAAGCTCCAGTTCAGTGGGCCCCACTGGCAGAAGTTTAAACTTTTCTCTTTTCTTTTCCCAATTTCTCTCCAATCTTCAAACCCACATAACTTTCGTTAGGAATGTCCAAATTCAGTCAAATAAATCTTGTTGGATTCATCCATCTGAGTACTATACAGAAAAACAAATTTCATTCCTTGAAAGTCTTTCTTTTTCTAGAATTAAATCCCTAAATTTTAAACTGTTAGGAATTTTAACTGGAGATCCACTTTGTGGAAAATTCTCAAATTTGATCAAGATGTTCCTTTGAAAATCCTTGAGTCACATGCCAAATTTAAGATTCATCTGAGTTCATTAAGTCCACTTAATTGTGTGATTAAGTGAACTGCACCTGAGAAAATAGAAAATGTCCAGAAACATTCTCTGAATTTTCTCAATTCTTATCTAGCTCATATCTTTCTCTAGGATTCCTCAATTGACATGAAACCAATTACATTAGCACTATCATAAATTATAGTTTCCAGAAAGTACAAATTTGCTTCATGAAAATCCCTAGAAATACTTAGAAGCACTAATAATGGCCTTTTATACATTTATTTGTACAGGGCTCAATTAAGCTATGACTCAAGTGAAACTTGGCCATTCTTTTGTCTAGGTTGTCACCAAACCACAGTAAAAATTTCAGAATCAGTATTGATGTATAGCTCGAGTTAGAGTCTTTACATTCTCAATGAATACAATTGCATTCAAACTTGACATCATTCTTCATTTTATTTCGTGTAGTCGCTTAAATCGAAGAAGCCCCAGAGATACTTGATTGTACTCCTCCGGAGGAGAGTTTAGTCAGTGACTCGCAGCAAGGCAAGCTCCAGTTTGCATTAACACCATTTTATCAATCTTTACATGTTGCACTTATGTGTGCATTAAGTCTTTGATTGAAAACCCAATTGCATAACCATGAAAACCAGGCAGTTTGAGTCTAGGTTATGAACCTCGAGTAGCCACTGCTATGCTTCCAATGGTATAGGATTTGGTACAAGTCGAGTAGTCGGAACTACTCGCAAGGATAGGGTTAAGGGTACACAACTCTGTTATGGAGAAGAATCATGATCCACATGACTTTGGGGGCCTGTGAGCCATAGCTCTGCTTGGGTCAGTTGAGGATCCAGCCGTGTGTGGCCCTGTTGAACAAGCTAGAATTGTACCGAAGAAATATTGACAATATGGGAACCGGGAAACTGATGTAATCCGGATAGCTGGATGTTGAGGCATTTGCTTGTTGTCCAAATGGGTTGGTTGAGAGCAGCAAGGTGAAAATTCGCTAGCGGGCACGTGGTTGCTCCGCGTAGGGACCTCCTGCTCGGGACGATAGGACTGGTTCAATTGAACTTGAAAGTTGCCCAATCCCGACAAAAGCACTATGCAGACCGTAGGAGACACCCTCTACAGTATGAGATCGGGGATCACGTGTATCGATGCATATCTCCGATGAAGGGGGTAAATAGATTCGGGGTCATAGGAAAATTGGCACCCCGATTTATCGGTCCATTCAAGATTTCGGAGAAGTGCAGATACGTTGCATACCGGCTGGAATTACCAGCATCACTCTCCGGTGTGCATGATATAATCCACATATCTCAGCTGAGAATGAGCCTCAAGTTTTCAACCACAGTTCAGCTAGGAGACATTGAGGAACTTAAACCGGATCTCACGTATCGGGAGGAACCGGTTCAGAACATCGACAAAAAAGCTCGAACCACACACAAACGAACGTTGTGGTTCTATAAAATATTGTGGAGTAATCATTCCGAGAAGGAAGCGAAGTGGAAGAGCGAGGATTTTCTTCGTACTAATTACCCAGAATTTTTAACGTCGCATATCTGGTAAATCTTCACCATCTTCTCTCTAATTTTCACCTTATAATCTCGGGACGAGATTCTTTTAAGGGGGGAGGAATGTAAAGGACCAAGTTTTTGTCTTGCTAACATGTTCATAACCTCACACACACCACAGCTCACATTGTAGCAATCACATGAACATGATTAAAGAGCAAGTAACCACCACCAATAGGATAATTAGAGGATGAAGAACACACAATCCAAAAGTTGGAATCCCAGCATGTAAGCTTCAGAGGCTGAGCTCACTATTAGGTCCTAAACAATCTTAGGAATGCTCATGCCAAGTTTCATGCAAATCCCAACATGTTTGGGCTACTTTTGGATACAATTATTAAAAGGGATAGTTTGAATTCAGATTCAAATTCAAACTACTTTCATCACATGGATTCAAAAGGTTGATTCATATTCAAACTCAACACATTTTTATGAGCTACTCCACAAAGTTTCATCTCATTTGGGGTTAATCATGACAGTAGCTGAAGTGCTAAATTCAAAACTGAATTTGAATTTCAGATTGCATGATTGATGCAAATTTATCCAAACTCCTTCTACACTTTGAATCATTCAAACCCCAAATTTCCATTTTGTGGTTTGAGAAATTTGGAACGGCAGTGGGGTCACAAAATTTTGCAATAGGGTAGAATTCAAGTTCAGAGGACAAAATTGAGTTGTGGGTCCCAATTGTCAGCCACACAAGTGAATTCAACCGGCTGCACAGCGAGTTACTCGGTTCTTCGGGTCACTTGTGCGGCGCCACGGCGAGGAGCTGCTGCCACCAACTGTTCAGTTCCTGGCTGCCGATCAGTCGTCCAGGTCATCTTATCCCTGCGCCCGAGCGTTCAGAGGATCATTTCACTCGCTCGTTGTATCCCTCGCACAGAAAACTCGCCGCCACCATTGCCACTCTATTGCGCCGATCACCCCACCGTAGACCAGCCACTCCCGCTCCATTCACATTGAGCTGAGGCCGGAGAAAGGATCGCCTGACTCTCCTCTACCTCCTCGACGCAGCCCCGAGCTAGTTCCCGGTATTAGAGGGCTAATGGTGGCTGTATTAGATGATGATAATACTGAGGTACAGGTCTGATTATATAGAGGGATTAGGAGGGGGAAAAGGACTAAACTACCCCTAACCCTAATCCCTCACTAATGACTAATATGCCCCTGTGACACACACATAATCACAGTGTCTAACACCCCCCACCCCCCGCAGTCACAACATCTAGCCACTGCAGATGTTGAGACTGGACCGAAACTCGGAGAACAGCGACGACGGGAGACCCTTCGTGAAGATGTCGGCGAACTGCGTCGTCGTTGGTACATGGTGTACCCGAATCTCGCCGCGTGCAACACGCTCACGAACAAAGTGGAGGTCGATCTCCACATGTTTCGTGCGCTGATGCTGGACCGGGTTGGTGGAGAGGTACACGGCGCTGACGTTGTCGCAGTAGATGAGGGTGCTCCTCGCGACGGAAGTGTGGAGCTCCTGAAGCAACTGCTGGAGCCAGGAGGCCTCAGCTACGCCGTTAGCCACGGCGCGATACTCCGCCTCAGCACTCGAACGCGACACCACGGGCTGTCACTTCGAGGACCAGGAGACGAGGTTACCGCCCAGGAAGACGGCGTACCCAGAAGTAGAACGTCGTGTGTCCGGGCAGCCTGCCCAATCAGCATCGGTGTACACGACCAGCTCGGAGGCCATGTCACATCGAAGGAGGAGGCCGTAGTCGAGAGTACCTCGTAGGTACCGAAGAATCCGCTTCACAGCGGTGAGGTGCGGCTCCCTCGGGTCATGCATGTGGAGGCACACCTGCTGAACTGCATACGAGATATCCGGCCTGGTGAAGGTGAGTTACTGAAGAGCACCTGCAAGACTCCTGTAAGTAGTGGGGTCAGAGACGGGTGTCCCGTCGGTAGCGGAGAGCTTCGCCTGAGTATCCACTGGAGTGGAGCAAGGCTTGCACTCAGTCATGCCCACTCGCTGGAGGATATCCAGGCAGTACTGTCGCTGGTGAAGGAATGAGCCGCCTGGTCGGTCCTCGACCGCAATGCCCAGGAATTGGTGAAGACGGCCCAGGTCCTTTATAGCGAACTCCTGCTGTAAAGCAGAAATGGTGCGCCGAAGCAGAGCCGGACTAGACGCTGTTAGTACAATGTCATCGACGTACAGTAGGAGGTAAGCAGTGTCACTGCCATGTCGATAGACAAACAGCGAAGTGTCCGATTTAGCTTCGACGAACCCCTGTGAGACCAAGAAGGAGGCGAACCGGCTATACCAGGCTCGCGGTGCCTGCTTCAGTCCGTATAGGGATTTGTTCAGCTTACAGACCATGTCTGGGTGAGCTGAATCAACAAACCCTGCCGGCTGACTGCAGTACACCGTCTCGGTCAGTGTACCGTGGAGGAAGGCATTCTTGACGTCCAACTGGTGGACAGGCCAAGAACGTGAGAGAGCTAGTGACAGAACGGTACGAACCGTCGCCGGCTTTACCACCGGGCTGAAGGTCTCGTCGTAGTCGACTCCAGGGCGCTGAGTGAAACCCCGGAGTACCCACCGAGCCTTGTACCTCTCCAACGTACCGTCTGCCTTCTTCTTGTGCGTGAAAACCCACTTGCCTGTGACAACATTGCCACGACCAGGACGGGGAACCAGGTCCCAGGTCTGGTTGGCAAGCAGAGCCTCATACTCTTCCTCCATAGCCCGGCGCCAGTGAGGGTCGGCAAGGGCGCTACACACGGAAGTAGGTATGGGTGATATCGAAGAAGAGTCGGTCGGTGGAGAAGTCGTCGACGAGAAGGCAGCTCCAGTGAAGCGCTCAATTGGACGAAGACTCCCTGATGCACGTCGAGTCACCATCGGGTGGACGTGACCAGGATCCCTGTGGAGAAGAGGAGGGTTGTACACCGGGCGCTCGGGTACAACGACCTTCTCTCGTCTCGGGGCCACACGTGGTGCAGCTGGAGTAGCCCCCCCCCCCCCCCCCCCGTGCTCGTCGCTGGTAGGCAAGTACGGGGTCGGCGAAGCGAGAAGTCGTCGTCGATGCTGCTCCTGGTGCGCCTGGTGACGTCGGGCTTGCTACAGGTGATGTCGGGGAAGCTGAGGCCGTGTGTGGCGCAGTAGTCGACGTCGGGGACGCACAGGCCGCGCTTGGCGCAGCAGGCGTCGTCGGGGACACCGGGGCCGCGCGTGGTGCAGTGGGTGACGTCGGGGGCGCCGAGGCCGCGCGTGGCGCAGCCGGTGGCGTCAGGGACGTCGGTGCCGCGCGTGGCGCAGCCGGTGTCGTCAGGGACGCCGGTGCCGCGCGTGGCGCAGCAAGTGGCGTCAGGGACGCCGGGGCCACGTAAGGCACAGCAGATGGCGTGGAAGACGCCGAAGTCGTGCGTGGCGTAGCGGGTGAGTAACCTGCAAGAGGTAACCGACAAGGTCGCTGTACAGGAGCGGCCTCGGGGTCAGTAGAGAAGAGGGAATCCAACTCAGCGACGGAGTCAGAGGACGGGGTGGAAAAGGGAAAGGAAGACTCGTCGAAGACGATGTGTCGGGAGATCAAGATACGACGGGTGGTGGGGTCAGGGCACCTGTACCCCTTATGGTCAGGGGAGTACCCAAGGAAAACACACTGAGTCGAGCGAGGCGCAAGCTTATGGGGAGCTGTGGCAGAGAGGTTCGGGTAGCAAGTGCACCCAAAGACCCGAAGATGGTCGTAAAGAGGGTGGGTGCCGAACAAAGCGAAGTGAGGGGTGGGAGCACTAATCGCCTTAGTAGGAAGGCGATTAATGAGGTAGGTGGCAGTGTGAAGCGCCTCCGCCCAGTAGCGAGCAGGGGTAGAAGCCTGAAACATCAGGGAGCGCATGACATCGTTGGTGGTCCGAATCATGCGCTCAGCCTTGCCGTTCTGGGGGGAAGTGTACGGACATGACATGCGTAACTGAACACCGCGAGAAAGCAGAAAGTCACGGAACGTAGAGTTGTCAAACTCGCGCCCGTTGTTGCACTGTACCGCACGAATCGTGCGCCCAAACTGGGTGGACACCCAAGCGAAGAAGTGAGAAAGAGTACCGAAAGTATCAGACTTCTGTCGCAAGGAAAAAGTCCACGAATAGTGCGAAAAATCATCCACGACCACCAAGTAATACTTGCATCCAGAGACACTAAGAACAGGTGAAATCCAAAGATCACAATGAATCAAATCAAATGTGTGCTCGACACGAGTGACAGAGTGTGGAAAAGGAAGTCGAACATGGCGACCCAATTAACAAGCATGGCAAAGAGACTCATGAGTACCCCGAGTACACGAAATCGCTGAACTACCAGATAACTTCGACATAGCATCAACACCGGGGTGGCCAAGCCGACGATGCCAAATGGTCGAAGATGCTGTCGTAGTCAGGGCAAGAGGCGGAGTGCCCGTACTATCACAGCGAAAAAGAAAGCGTCGAGTAGTAAGATCCTTCACAGTTACACCATAAGGATCAAACTCAAGGGAAACATGATTGTCAGTAGTAAAACGACGAACGGAAAGAAGATGCCGAATGATGTCAGGGGCAACAAGAACATCACATAGCTGAAACGAATCCGGCGAACCCGAGTCACCTACTGAGGTGACTGGAAGAGTCGACCCATTCCCAACAACGATAGATGAAGGATCAGAGGGACGGGAAGGGCGGGTAGAGGAGAGGATACCGACGTCAGGGGTGGTGTGGTACGAGGCACCAGAGTCCACCACCCAGTCAGGGCCACACGGCGTGAGACCCTGCCGGTAGATCGACGGTGTAGAACGGGTCGCGACATGCCCCGGCGGTGGCGGCGCCGGGAAGGAAGACAACGCGCTTGGACCCTCGATGGTGGTGCCAACAGAGTAGGCAATAGCCGATCCAGGTACATCAGCCGATGGCTGCCGAGAGGCACCTCCCAGGGCGGCAGCAGGCCAGGCGGCGCCATCGTGGGGGACTGCAGGACCGGCAGCCCAAGGGGCGGCTGCAGCTGCTGCGGGCCAGGCAGCGGCACCGTCGTGGGGCACCGCAGAGGCAACAGCGGCCCACTGGGTGGCTGCAGCTGCTGCGGGCCAGGTAGTGGCGCCATCGTGGGGCGCTGCAGAGGTGACGACGGCGGGCCAGGCAGCAGCGATTCGAGGGGTGGCAGTGCTGGGGGCTGCAGGAGCACTGACGGTGCATGGTGGCAGCAGGGCGGCCCCGGGCAATGGCGCGGCGCCGACGGCGGCCCAGGGTGGCAGTGCGGCGGCGGCCCAGGGTGGCGGCACGGCGGTGGCAGTAGAGGCGGCGGCCCTATCAAACGGCGCAGCGGCGTGGCTGGGGTGCACACCAGCAACACCAGCGAACCCGAATCCAGGCGCGCGCCGGCTCTGCCCGAGATCGGGCAGCCCGGGCGCGGATCCGGCGGCGGCGCCCCAGGGCACAGCGGCGCGGGCTGGGGGTGCGCCTGCGGCAGAGGCGGCGGCCCCATTAGGTGGTGCGGCGGCGTGGCTGGGCTGCGCACCAGCGGCAGCAGCAGGCGGCGCGGCAGCGCAGGCCCGCATTGCCTCAGTGGCGGCGGCCAGGCCTGCAGCGCAGGCACGCGGGGCGGCGGCGGCGCAGGCGCGCGTTGCCTCAGCGGCGGCGGCTCCGGTGGCCGGCGCGCCGGCGAGGCCTGCTGCGCAGGCACGCGGGGCGGCGGCGGCGCAGAGCCGCTGCAGCAGCGGCGGCTGGGCCTGGGTCATTAGGATTAGGGTTAGGCCCTAATCCTAATTAGTTCCTAGCTGATACCATATTAGAGGGCTAATGGTGGCTGTATTAGATGATGATAATACTGAGGTACAGGTCTGACTATATAGAGGGATTAGGAGGGGGGAAAAGGACTAAAATACCCCTAACCCTAATCCCTCACTAATGACTAATATGCCCCTGTGACATACACATAATCACAGTGTCTAACACCCGGCTTCCTCCGAGCTACACCACGACCTTCTTCTTCCTTGGGACAGAGCAAGCCACCGGCGGGATTTTTCATCGCGCAGTCAAACCACAACGTCTCCGGTCTGATCAACTGCGCACAGAGGTTAGAAAACCAGCCTAGTTCATCGTCCTAAACCCGATTAACCTCTCTCGACGCCGGTGAGTCAGTATTTGAGTTCTTGCATTGGTGTAGGGTAGAACCGAGAGAAAGCAAATCGGGAAATTCGTCATGTAGGCTTGATCACCCACAACTTTGGTCTAGCTAGAGCAACTAGAGCTCCTATTGATCACGTCGGACCAAACCTAGGGAGAACCATCCAGTCTTCTAGCTGTAAGCCAGGATTTTGTTGCCGCCGGCTCAAACACATCGGGTCGCCGGTGAAGTCCATTTTCCCGGCGGTTCCATCTCAAGAGGGGTGTAGGATCAGCTTCCCCACACCCTAGTGGTGCTGTACGACCCTTCCTTTCATCGTGTGAGCCTCTTAGCTGAATGTTCACCATCGGCGCCGAGCTAAAGGCCGCTGCCGTCATCACCGACCACTTTTACGGCGATGTCGAGCTCTGAAGGATTGCCCGGCGGTTGGGATGTGATCCATGGAGCATGTAGGAGAAAACCGCATCGAGAATTAGCTAGAAATGGCTGAGTACGCGTCGCACCACCGCTGCTGTCCGGCGCATGCCCTGATCTCGGTGGGAGGAAGAAGAAGCTCCTGTTCAGTGGGTCCCACTGGCCGAAGTTTAAACTTTTCTCTTTTCTTTTCCAAATTTCTCTCCAATCTTCAAACCCACATAACTTTCGTTAGGAATGTTCAAATTCAGTCAAACAAATTTCGTTGGACTCATCTATCTGAGTACTATACAGAAAATCAAATTTCATTCCTTGAAAGTCTTTCTTTTTCTAGAATTAAATCCCTAAATTTTAAACTGTTAGGAATTTTAACTGGAGATCCACAATGTGGAAAATTCTCAAATTTGGTCAGGATGTTCCTTTTAAAATCCTTGAGCCACATACCAAATTTAATATTCATATGAGTTCATTAAGTACACTGAATTGTGTGATTGAGTGAACTGCCCTTGAGAAAATAGAAATTGTCCAGAAAAATTTTCTGAATTTTCTCAATTCTTATCTAGCTCATAACTTTCTCTAGGATTCTTCAATTGACATGAAACCAATTACATTAGCACTATCATAAATTCTAGTTTCCAGAAAGTACAAATTTGCTTCATGAAAATCCCTAGAAATCCTTTGAAGCACTAATAATGGCCCTTTATACATTTAATTGTACAGGGCCCAATTAAGCTTTGATTCAAATGAAACTTGGCCTTTCTTTTGTCTAGGTCGTCACCAAACCACAGTAAAAATTTCAGAATCAGGATTGATGTGTAGCTCGAGTTAGAGTCTTTACATTCTCAATGAATACAATTGCATTCAAACTTGACATCATTCTTCATTTTACTTCGTGTAGTCGCTGAAATTAAAGAATCCCCAGAGATTCTGGATTGTACTCCTCCGGAGGAGAGTATAGTCGGTGACTCACAGCAAGGCAAGCCCCAGTTTGCATTAACACCATTTATCAAGTTTTACATTTTGCACTTATGTGTGCATTAAGTCTTTGATTGAAAACCCAATTGCATAACCATGAAAACCAGGGAGTTTGAGCCTAGGTTATGAACCTCGAGTAGCCACTTCTATTCTTCCAATGGTATAGGATTCGGTACAAGTCGAGTAGTCGGAACTACTCGCGAGGATAGGGTTAAGGGTACACAACTCTGGTATGGAGAAGAATCATGATCCACATGACTTTGGGGGCCTGTGAGCCATAGCTCTGCTTGGGTCAGTTGAGGACCCAGCCGTGTGTGGCCCTGTTGAATAAGCTAGAATTGTACCGAAGACATACCGACATTATGGGAACCGGGAAACCGATGTAATTCGGGTGGCTGGATGTTGAGGCATTGCTTGTCATCCAAAGGGGTTGGTTGAGAGCAGCAAGGTGAAAATCCGCTAGCGGGCACGTGGTTGCTCCACGTAGGGACCTCCTGCTCGGGATGATAGGACCGGTTTAACACATGGCTAATGGGTGAAAGGTTGTCTCGTATGACATCTGGACATTTTCTGTAGGTAACATCGAGCATGGGCGTACGTGACGTGTTATTTGGGTGAACTCTGCAGGTGTAAATTGATTATAATCACCGTCACTCGCGGTGAGTGAGTACCACTTGTTCACTGTACCGTGTCATAGAGAAAAATAATAGTTGTCATTGATATAAACTTGCTGTTTTGAAGAAATATTTGAAATGTTAATGATGTGCTTTATATTAGAGCAAATAAAAGTTCCTTCCATCCTTAGGCAGGAAACATATGGAGGAAGTGTTTCTTGTTTGATTGTAGACTTCTTATGTTTCTTAGCACATGGTTACCACTTTACATAAGGCTAAAACCTGAGAATAAGATTCAAGTAATTAGGTGAGTCCTTATTGAAAGAGGGCTAATGATAATTGTATTGAGATGATGGAAAAGCTGGAGTACAGGTGTGATTATATAGTGGGATTAGGAGGGGAGAAAAGACTAAACTACCCCTAACCATAATCCCTCTCTAATGACTAATATAACCCTGTGTCACACCCCTAATTACAGTGTCTAACACCCCCCCGCAGTCACAACATCTAGCCGCTGCAGATGTTGAGACTGGACCGAAACTCGGAGAACAGCGACGAAGGAAGGCCCTTCGTGAAGATGTCGGCGACCTGCGTAGTTGTCGGGACATGGTGTACCCGAACCTCGCCCCGTGCAACCCGCTCACGAACAAAATGAAGGTCAATCTCCACATGCTTCGTGCGCTGATGCTGGACCAGGTTGGTGGAGAGGTACATGGCGCTGACGTTGTCGCAGTAGATGAGGGTGCTTTTGATGACGGGAGTGTGGAGCTCCTGAAGTAGCTGCTGAAGCCAGGAGGCCTCAGCTACGCCGTTAGCCACGGCGCGATACTCCGCCTCTGCACTCGAGCGCGACACTACGGGTTGTCGCTTCGAGGACCAGGAGACAAGGTTGCCGCCCAGGAAGACGGCGTACCTAGAAGTAGAGCGTCGTGTGTCCGGGCAGCCTGCCCAGTCAGCATCTGTGTACACGACCAGCTCGGAGGCCGTGTCACGCCGAAGAAGGAGGCCGTAGTCGAGGGTGCCTCGTAGGTACCGAAGAATCCGCTTGACAGCGGTGAGATGCGGTTCCCTAGGGTCATGCATGTGGAGGCATACCTGCTGGACCGCATATGAGATATCCGGCCTGGTGAAGGTTAGGTACTGGAGAGCACCTGCAAGACTCCTGTAAAAATTGGGGTCAAAGACGGGTGTCCCGTCGGTGGCGGAGAGCTTCGCCTGAGTATCCACTGGAGTGGAGCACGGCTTGCAATCAGCCATGCTCACCCGCTGGAGGATATCCAGACAGTACTGTCGCTGGTGAAGGAATAGGCCGCCTGGTCGGTCCTCGACCGTAATACCCAGGAAGTGGTGGAGACGGCCCAGGTCCTTCATAGCGAACTCCTGCTGTAAGGCAGAAATGGTTCGCTGAAGCAGAGTCGGACTGGATGCTGTTAATACAATGTCATCGACGTACAATAAGAGGTAAGCTGTGTCACTGCCCCGTCGATAGACAAACAGCGAAGTGTCTGACTTAGCTTCAACAAACCCTAGTGAGACCAAGAAAGAGGCGAACCGGCTGTACCAGGCTCGCGGTGCCTGCTTCAGTCCGTACAGGGATTTGTTCAGCTTACAGACCATGTCTGGGTGAGCTGAATCTACAAATCCTGCCGGCTGACTGCAATACACCGTCTCGGTCAGTGTACTGTGGAGGAAGGCGTTCTTGAAGTCCAACTGGTGGACAGGCCAAGAACGTGAGAGAGCTAGCGACAGTACGGTATGAACTGTCGCCGGCTTCACCACCGGGCTGAAAGTCTCGTCGTAGTCAACTCCAGGGCGCTGAGTGAAGCCCCAGAGTACCCAACGAGCCTTTTATCTCTCCAAGGTGCCATCCGCCTTCTTCTTATGCGTGAATATCCACTTGCCTGTGACAACATTGCCACGACCAGGACGGGGAACCAGGTCCCAGGTCCGGTTGGCAAGCAAGGCCTCATACTCTTCCTCCATAGCGCGGCGCCAGTTAGGGTCGGCGAGGGCGCTACGCACGGAAGTAGGTATGGGCGAGATCGAAGAAGGCTCGGTCGGTAGAGTTGTCGTCGACGAGAAAGCGCACTATCGAACCGCTCCACTGGTCGAAGACTCCCGGACGCACGTCGAGTCACCATCGGGTGGACGTGACTAGGATCCCTGTGAAGTAGAGGGGGTTGTACACCGGTCGGTCGGGTACAACCATCTTCTTTCGTCGTGGATAGACGAGAGTGGGTCTTGATGCCGCGCGTGGCGTCGTCGGAGCAGGAGCCTCTCCCCGCGCTCGTCGCTGGTAGACATGTGCGGGGTCAGCAAAACGAGAATACGTCGTCGGTGCCGCGCGTGGCACGGCTGGTGGCGTCCTGCTCGCTGCAGGTGACGTCGGGGAGGTAGCTGGTGATGCCGCTGGTGCCGTACGTGGTACAGCTGGAGACGCTGAGGGCTCCTGGGGTACAGTAGATGGTGTCGGGGAAGCCGAGGCCGCGCGTGGCGCAGCAGGTGACGTCGGAGGCGTTGATGCCACACGGGGTGCAGCGGGTGACGCCTGAGACATCGATGCCCAACGAGGTGCAGCAATTGGTGTCGAGGGCGTCTGGGACGTAGCTCGTGTCGATCCTGCAGAAGAAATAGGCCAAGGCAACTGGGAGGCAGCCTCGGGGTCAGTAGGAAAAAGGGAGTCCAACTCTGTGGTGGAATCAGAAGAGGTGGTGGAAAAAGGAAAAGATGACTCGTCGAAGACGACATGCCGAGAGATCAAAAGACAGTGGGTAGTGAGATCTAAGCATCGGTAACCCTTATGATCAAGGGAATACCCGACAAAAACACACCGTGTCGAATGGGGGGCAAGCTTATGTGGGGCGGTGGTGGAAAGATTAGGGTAGCAAGCGCATCCGAAAACTCGAAGGTGATCATAAAGAGGATTAGTGTCATATAGAGCAAAGTAGGGGGTGGAGGCACGAATCACTTTGGTGGGAATACGATTGATCAGAAGTATGGCGGTATGAAGAGCCTCCACCCAGTATCGGGCTGGAATAGATGCCTGGAACATCAGGGAGCGTATGACATCATTAATGGTGCGAATCATGCGCTCTACCTTGCCGTTTTGAGGAGAGGTATACGGACAAGACACGCGTAGCTGTACCCCATGTGCGGAGAGAAAATTATGAAACGCAGAGTTATCAAACTCTCGTCCGTTATCGCACTGGACAGCTCGAATGGTACGCCCGAATTGAGTAGAAATCCAAACGAAGAAGTGAGAAAGAGTGACGAAAGTTTCAGACTTCAATCATAATGGAAAAGTCCAGGAGAATTGAGAAAAATCATCAATTATCACCAAATAGTAATTAAAGCCCGATATACCGGAAATGGGAGATGTCCACAAATCACAATGTATAAGATTGAATGAGTGCTCAACATGAGTCACAGATGTGGGAAAAGGGAGGCGAATATGGCGACCAAGTTGACAGGCATGACATAGGGAGTCATGTGTACCCCTAGAACACGAGATAACTGAGCTACTGGACAGCTTCGACATAGCATCTGCACCAGGGTGGCCAAGCCGGCGATGCCAGATGGTAGATGAAGCTGTCGTAGTCAAAGCAAATGGCAGTGATGCAGCGGAAGTAGGAAGCCGAAGTGTGTATAGGGGCCCCGAGCTATCACATCGGAAAAGAGGTCGCCGGGTGGAAAGATCCTTCACAGACAAACCAAAAGGATCAAATTCAATGGAAACATTGTTGTCAGTGGTAAAACGGCGAACAGAAAGTATGTTCTGAATGATATCCGGAGCAACAAGAATGTTTTTAGCTGGAAAGTACCCGGAAGACCAGAATCACCTACTGAGGTGACCGGAAGAACGGACCCATTTCCAACAACGATAGATGAAGGAAAAGAGGGATTGGGAGGATGGGTGGAAGAGAGTATGCCGGAATTAGGAGTGGTATGGTATGATGCTCCGGAATCAACTACCCAGTCGGCACTAGGTGGTGTAAGGTGAATGGTGCTGAAGGAGGAAGCAAGCGACTGTCGATCCCACGTCGACGGTGGCTCCTGAAGGGGTGCCGATGGCTCCGAGTTCCCAACAGGGTAGTCAGTGCCTCCGTAGGTCGGGGCTGACTGCCCGCCTGAAGAGTATCCAGGCCCACTATAGGCCTGAGCTGTCGGCCTACCAGCACTGTGGGCTGGTCCACTGTAGCCGGGGGTAGCCGTGAACGCCGGCTGAGGACGCGGTGGTCGTGGAGGCTGAGAACCTGGGGACGGTCCAGGCCACATGTAGATCTGGCCAGTCCACGGGTTGTAGGGTGTGGGCCAGGGTGCACCTCCCTGGCCGGTACCACCACTACATCCAGTAGTCGAAGCCGTGGGGGTGTTGCCTGCACTGCTGCCACCACGGCCGCCGTTCTTTCCTCGGCGACGACGGTTTCCACCTCCTGTACTGGTAGGAGTAGAAGGTGGACGTGACGGCGGTCCACCAGCCGCTGGTAAGGGTGGACGAGGGGACTGCCCGGAGCCATAGAAAGCTGTGGCAGATCCAGAGCCAGTAGAGCCTCCTGCAGTGATCTCTTCAAGTTCAAGATCAGACCATACCTTCTCGAAGGTAGGTAGTGGCTCCAGTCGAAGTAGCCATGTCCGTAGGTGACAATAGTGCTCGTTCAGGCCCTGAAGGACCCGAAGGACAAGAGCGCTGTCGGTGACCGGCTCACCAAGGTCACGTAGGGCATCCGCCATGCCCTTCATCTCTCGACAATAGGTGGAGATGGAACGATCACCCTGGACGGTGTTCTGGAACTGAGTGCTGATGTGGAGGGCTCGAGTCGCACGGTTCCCCAGAAACCGTTGCTCGAGGACTAGCCAGGCCTGTCGAGCAGTACCACCACCGCGCTGCCTGACGATGTCCTGTAGCTCCTCTGTCAGGGAGCCAAGGATCCAGGATAGTACCAGGCTGTCCATGCTGATCCAGGACACCTGTACTGAAGACTCGTCCTGGAGGACGTGGTCATCGAGGCAGTAGCGCCTCAGCGTGAGGAGCACCATATCATGCCACCAAGCATATGAGGTGGACTCGGAGCTGAGAATAACCGGCACGAGCGTCCGGATGTTCTGAATCCCTGCGGCCTGTGCATGAAGAGCGGCCACAAGCAAAGTCGAGTATGTACCAGCGTCCGAGGGAGGCTCATGGACAGCACTCGTTGATCGGCGAGCACTCTCCTCAAGTTGGTGGGATAGTGATTCCACGGAGGCACGCTCCTGTTCTAGGGCAAGGGCGAGTGCCCGCTCGCGCTCGCGAGAGGCGGCCAGTGCTGCGGCGATGTCAGATGTCTCCGCAGTGTCGGTGCCGTAGGAAGAAGCTGTGTTCTCCACAGTAGTACCGGCGGCTGGGAACGGAATCGGCGGGATCACCGTGGTGCTCCCGTCGATGTCGAGGCTGGTGGCGTCCCGTAGCGCGGAGGTACCTGCCATGAAGGTAACAGCAGTGGCGGGGTTGCTGGAGGTACCGACGAGGGGTTCACCGACGGCTGGACCGGTTCTCGAGAAGGAGGGGGCGGCTGCAGAACCAGCAGCGAGGGGCCTGGGGGCTGTGGCTCCTCCTAAGAAGGCGGCGCCCCCTCCAGAGGCTGCTGTTCCTCCAGTTTCAGCAGTCCAGAGGGTGGCGCCCCCTCCAGTGGGGCTGGCGGACCCCCCAGGGGCGGATGCGGAGCCCCCAGGGGCGGCGGCGGCCCAGGCAGGCCAGGGGGCGGCGCTCCCTCCAGGGGGGACGGCGGACCCCTGACACGACCCCATTTGGTCCTGTCGAGCCAGGATCACGCTGAGGGGTGCTGCGTTGCACAGCACCGTATAACACACGTCAAAGGTACAAAGCGGAAGCGGAAGCTTTATTACATAAACAAGTTTATTAACATGTTTACATCAAAATGAGTTTAGTCCACACTCGCGGGCGTAGACTAAGCATCAAGTACACGTTCAGCCCTTGAACGTGTCCTTGCTAGCACACACGCACACTAACTTTGCGGCGTGCACGACTCCCACTCGACGGGGTTCCCCTCCTGGGGTTCCGTCTCCTCTTCGGGAGTCCCTTCCTCATAGAACCCTGCAAAAGCTTCAAACACAAGCAGTGAGCACGAAGGCTCAGCAAGTCTGACCCGTCTCACCTAAACATGGAACTTCTACATGGGGGTAATGGGTTGCATGAGGTAAAAATCATTTGCAAGGACTCGCCTAATTAGTAGAACCTTACTTTCAAGTTTTAGCAGCAGGTTGTGGAGAACCTTACGCTAAGGCACATGAGAGAGCCGCAATCAAACAAGAAACGCATTTCTCTCATGTACTTTGCCCAAAGTTGAAAAGAACTTTAGTTAGCACTAAGCTACAGCATATCATTAACAATCCATGTCCATCTTTCAATCAGCAACATTTTAACATGTAACTAGCCTGTTCATTCTACGTCACGGTACAGTGAACAAGTGGTACTCACTGACCGCGAGGGACGGCGATTATAATCGATTTACACCTGCAGGGTTACCCGAATAACCCGTCACGTACGCCCGTACTCGATGTTGCCTACAACAACCATCACGGACGCCGTACGCGACTACCTTTCACCCGTTAGCCAAATATTGAACCGGTCCCATCGTCCCGAGCAAGAGGTCCCTGCACGCACATCTCTGTGCCGCCAGCTGATTTACACCTCGAGCTCTCAACCTACCCTCTGAACGACGGGCAATGCCTCAACACCCAGCTACCCGAGTTACATCAGTTTCCCGGTTCCCATATAGCCGGTAGGTCTTCGGTACTGTTCTAGCTTGTTCAACAGGCCCGCACACGGCTCGGTCCTCAATCGACACAAGCGGGGCTACAGCACACAGGCCCCAAAGTCCTGCTGCCCTTACTCTCCGCTCGGTCTCATTTTTTGCCATGTGTTTCATGTGCTATCTCTACCCGAGCAATGTGCCTCTAGCCTATTCTCGCGAGTAGTTCCAACTACTCGACTTGTACCGAATCCTACTCTATCCTAGCAATGCAGTGGCTAACGAGGTTTGCAATCCTAAACCCAACCCGTGGTTTTCTTGGTTATGCAGTTGGATTTCCAAACAAGACTCTAATGCACAGAACAAAAGAAACAAGTATGTGCTCAAAACAATAAAAATTTATAAAAAGGTTAATGCAAACCGGGGCTTGCCTTGCTGCTCTTGGTCGTAGGCTAGCTGTTCCTCCGGAGTAACGAAGTCTAGGACTTCGGGTTCCTCCTCGACCTTAGCGACTACATGATAAGAACAATGTATGTATTAATTTAAATGTATTTGTATTAACTTTGAAGTTGTGAAGTCTGTAACCCTTGCTAGACAGACCTAATGACTGTGAAACTTTTACTGTGGCTTGGTTACAACCTAAACAAGGAATTGGTCAAGCTTTAGTTGCAGCAAAGCTCATTTGAGCCCTCCACAATTAATTATGTCCTTGACCTTAATTAAAGGCTTTTAGGGTGTTCTAAGGATTTTCATGAAACAAACTATGTCTTTCTGAAAACTAGATTTTCAGAGGGTTCTAATGGAGTTGGTCTCACTTAATTTGGAAGTCCCTAACTAAAGATATGAGCTAAACAATTTTCAGAGAGAATTCTGAAAATGTTTCTGAACATTTTCTATTTTTTCTGGAACAGTTTTACTAATCACACCATTAGGTGGACTAAATGATCTCAAATGGATCTGAAATTTTTATGGTAGCTCAAGGATATTTTGGTGAACATTTCAGCAAAATTTCAGATTTTTCCTCCAAAGGATCCTCCAGTTAAAATTCCTAACAGTTTAAACTTTAAGGAATTAATTCTGGAGAATTAAGGAATTTCATGAAGTTAAACTTGATTTTCTGGAAAGTACTCGGAGAGCTGAATCCAGCAAAATTTGGTTCACTCAATTTGGAGCTTTCTAGCCAAAGTTATGAGGATTTGAAGTTTGAAGGAAATCTGAAAATCGGGGAAAAGTTTAAACTCGCGCGTGGGCCCAGGGGACACGCGTCGCAGGCCGAAGCGACAGCACACCGCGGCCCACAAGGCTTTCGCGCGCCAGCACACCCGATCCCGGCCGCAGCCGGATCCCGATTCAAAATATCGGCCGCTGACAGCTGGGGTCCACCCCCTTCTTCAACCTCGCGACACCCGCGCTCCGCCGCCGAGGGATCTCGCCGGAGAGCTCGCCGCTGGCTGCTGTACAGCTCCAAACTTCTTGATCCTGGCCGCCCCTGCCTACTTTTACTCGGAGAACATGATTCTAGGGTTAGCTGCTCATGACAATGGCCGGAGCATGGTCGGCGACGAGCCGCCATATCGGAACGACTTCGGCCATGTCGGCTAACTCTCCTAGTACCTCAGCTACTTGGGAAATCGGTCGGGGAGCATCAGTGGACCTCAGAGAAGGTCGACATGAACTCGGGGCAGCTCGGGGAAGGCCCGAAATAGGTCCTCACCGTGCGCCCGATAACCCCCGTGCGTTCCGCCATTAGTAGACCTTGAATTACGCCGGGCACAGAGATTCTCCGGCCCAGAGTTGTGAAGGCAACTTGTGCGTCACCGTGTCTAGCTCGTGTGGGAGTGGCCTGAGGCCCTCTAATCCTTTCTAGAGCACGAATTACACAGAATCGTACCCGAAGGTCGTTCTGCACACAGAAAGGGGAAAAGTGGAAATTCGCCGCCGGTGAGCAATCACTCGAGCTGTGGCTCGGGGGTGAGCAGCACCGGTCACCTGCGCGTTTAAGGGTGCCTTGGCTCGGGCGTGACAACGCCCAGGTTGGGCTGTCCACGAGAGCCCGAGGTGCGGCGGTTTCCAGTTCCGAGTTTGATCTTTCGGCACAGCCGATATCACTCGGTTTCAATCGATTTCTATCAATGGGAAGGATGGAGGATGGTCGCTAGTACCTTGCTGGGACCTTGGAATGGAAAGAGGGAGCTGCGATCGGCTTGATCAAGCAGGAACTCGAGCGCCGGCGATGGCAGTGGAAAACTGGATCGTGCACGTCGGCAGCTCGGGGAATGGCGACTGAAGCACGCCGGGGAGGGAATAAATAGCCCGGTCGGCTGGTCTCCGGCTTGGGGCACGCAGCAGGAGCTGGCGCCGGCTGCCCCCTTCGGTGGCGCGCGCGCACAGCTGCCGGGAACCGACTGAACTGTGGTTCAGTCGGTTTGCTTTGAGGCAGAGGCTGACATGTGGGTCCCACTCCTCTTTTAACCTCTGAAATTTACTCCTAACAGCTGTGGTAAACAGTGAACCCTATTCTACCCTTGGCCATTCAAATTATTCACCCAAGAGCCATTTGAATTGATCAACGTTCAAATGAGGTTTGGTTTGAATGAATTTCAGCACAAGTTCAGTTTGAAATTCAAATAAAGTTTGAATTTCTCCCCCTTAGCTTATGTCAAGATCAACTCCAAATGGAGTGAAAATTGGTGTGTGAGCTCACAGAAATGTGCTGAGTGAGAATATGCCTTCCACTTTTAAATTCAGTGGTTGAAAACAGTTTGAATTTGAATATGGTTTCAAACTGCCCTCTTCCTAACTATACTCAAAATGACCTCAAAAAGGTTTTGAATTTGGGTGAAACTTGGCATGGACATCCTTAGCAAAGTGTAGGAGTTTTCATATATCCAGCCCATCTATATCACATGTGGGAAATACCACTTTTGCAATATGTGAGTTTGTCCTCTAATGAGCATGTTGATAGTTGTTACTTGCTCTTCATTTGTGTTCATCATTCCTCCTCAAATGAGGTGTGTGGTGTGGTGATGAACACTGCAAATGAGTGTCAAAAACTGAGGCCCTTACATTCCTCCCCCCTTAAAAGAATCTCGTCCCGAGATTATAGGGTGAAAATGAGAGAGAGGACGGTGGAAAATTACCGGATATGCGACGTGAAAAAGTCGGGGTAGTTAGTGCGAAGGAATTCTTCGCTCTCCCATGTCGCTTCATCCATGGAGTGATTACTCCATAGAACCTTGTAGAACCACAACGTACGGTTGCGTGTGGTCCGGGCCTTTTCATCTATGATCTGCACCGGTTCCTCCCGATAGGTGAGATCCGGTTGCAGTTCTTCAATGTCCTCCAGCTGAATGGTAGTTGATAGCTTGAGACACTTCCTCAGCTGGGAAACGTGAAAGACGTCGTGCACACCGGAAAGTGCTTCTGGTAATTTCAGCCGGTATGCCACCGATCCACATCTTTCGGTAATCTGGAATGGACCGATGAATCGGGGTGCCAACTTTCCTCTCACCCCAAATCTGTTTACGCCCTTCATTGGAGACACTCGTAGATATACGTGGTCTCCAGCTTCGAATTGTAACGGGCGCCTTCTTCGGTCCGCATACTGTTTCTGTCGGGATTGAGCGGCTTTTAGGTTCGCTTGAATCAGTCGAACCTTTTCTTCCGCGTTGTTGACAAGGTCAATCCCGAAGGTAACCCTTTCGCCAGACTCACACCAGTTCAGTGGTGTGCGGCATTTCCTGCCGTATAGCGCCTCGTAGGGCGCCATCTTGATGCTGGCTTGGTACCCATTGTTGTACGAGAACTCGGCCAACGACAAGTGATCATCCCAATTCTTGCCGTGGTTGATAGCGCAAGCTCGTAGCATGTCTTCTAGGATTTGATTTACCCGCTCGGTTTGCCCATCCGTCTGCGGGTGGTAGGCTGAACTACGGATCAGCTTCGTCCCCAAGGCAGCGTGCAGCTGCTCCCAAAAACGGGACACAAATAAAGTGCCCCGGTCCGATATGATGGTACGGGGTACGCCGTATAAGCACAAGATCCGTGAGATGTACAGTTCAGCGTACTTTTTGGCGTTGTAATTGGTGTTGACCGGGATGAAATGGGCAACTTTGGTGAGCCGATCGACGATCACCCACACAGAATCATGTTTCTGTAAGGTGGTGGGTAAACCGACGACGAAATCCATGCTCACGTCCTCCCACTTCCAGGCAGGAATGCCTAGTGGTTGCAGCAGTCCCGGTTTCCGCATGTGGTCTGCCTTCACCCTTCGACATGTATCACACTCGGACACGTATTTTGCCGTCTCTCGCTTCATCCGTGTCCACCAAAACTTGCTTCTGAGTTCTTGATACATCTTGTTGCTGCCGGGGTGAATAGAAAACTTTGATAAGTGAGCCTCATCAAAGATTTTCTTTCGTAACTCCGGGTTTCGGGGTACGACAATCCGGTCCTTGAACCATAGGACGCCGCCTCCGTCCTTCCGGAAACATTTTAACTCCCCACTGTCTATCCGTCTCCGCAAATGTGACATGCCCTTGTCATTCTTCTGGGCTGCCGCTATCTCTTCACGGATGGTGGGGATCAAAGCTAGGTTGTAGAGAGCTCCGTGTGGCATCACATGTAGTGGTGGTTCGCTCTCTTCCAACGGTGTGATGGTCAGATTATTGACGTGTGACTTGCGGCTCAGCGCATCTGCTACAACGTTTGCCTTGCCCGGATGATAATGGATCTCTATCTCGTAATCCTTTATCAGTTCTAACCATCTTCGTTGCCTCATGTTCAACTCCTTCTGAGTGAATATGTACTTGAGGCTTTTGTGGTCGGTATATAAATGTACGAGGTTACCGAGTAGGTAGTGCCTCCACATCTTTAGTGCAAGTACCACGGCAGCGAGCTCCAAGTCGTGAGTTGGATAATTTTGCTCATGATTCCTAAGCTGCCTTGATCCATACGCGACCACTCTTCGGTCTTGCATCAGCACACATCCGAGCCCAATGCCGGATGCATCGCAGTACACATCGAACGGTTTTGTTGTGTCTGGCTGCGCCAAAACCGGTGCTGATGTCAGGTGCTTGACTAAAGCCTTGAATGCTGCTTCACATGCTGGACTCCAAACATATTTGGTAGCCTTCTTCAGCAGCTCTGTCATTGGCTTGGCAATCTTCGAGAAGTTCGGAATGAACCTCCGATAATATCCCGCGAGTCCGAGGAAACTCCGTACCTCATGAACAGTTCTCGGGGATTTCCAATTCAGCACTTGCGTGATCTTGCTCGGGTCCACAGCGATACCCTCTGCTGAGATGATATGCCCGAGGAAAGGCACTTGCGATATCCAAAACTCGCATTTGCTGAACTTTGCGTATAACTTGTGATCCCGCAGCCGTTGCAAGACTATACGCATATGTTTCTTGTGATCTTCCTCTGACTTGGAATATACCAGGATGTCGTCGATGAAGACCACGACAAACTTGTCCAGCTCCGGCATGAACACCGAGTTCATTAAGTACATGAAGTGAGCTGGAGCATTGGTGAGGCCGAAGGACATGACCAGGTACTCATAAAGTCCATACCTTGTCGAGAAAGCTGTCTTTGGAATGTCCTCCGCCCTTATCTTAATCTGATGGTACCCGGATCTTAAATCCATCTTGGAAAAGATCTTTGCTTCGACCAACTGATCAAACAACATGTCGATCCGTGGCAACGGGTACTTGTTCTTGATGGTTACGGCATTTAATGGGCGGTAGTCCACGCAAAGCCGCAACGTTTCATCCTTCTTCTTGACAAATAATGCCGAACAGCCCCATGGCGAGGAGCTCGGCCTAATAAAACCCTTCTCCAGAAGGTCCGTGAGCTGAGTCTTCAGTTCAGCCAACTCCTTGGGTGCCATCTTGTACGGCCTTCGGGATATTGGCATGGTTCCCGGTGCGAGTTCAATCTTGAACTCCACCTCCCTATCAGGTGGCATCCCCGGCAAATCGTCCGGGAATACATCAGGGAACTCTCGAACCACTGGAATGTCTTCCAATCTGATGGTGGTGGCTTGATAGACACTTGGAAGTTTTATTTCTGGACTGTCCAGAAATAATGAGTGAGAACCGTGCACCTCTGAGTTCAAGTGCACGACTCGTAGGACGGTGTCTAAAACAGCGCCGTGGCGGGTTAACCACGACATCCCTAGGATGACATCGACCTTCTGCCCCTCTAAGATAATGAGAGACGTGGGGTACACTCTACCCGCTAAGCATAATGGTGCTTTGGAGACCATTACGCTTGCTGAAATCTTCCCACCCGGTGAACAAATTAAATATGGACTATCGGTGGGTAGTATTGGCAAGCTGTGTTTAGCAATGAAAGCTTGGCTAATAAAATTATGTGTGGCGCCTGAATCAAATAGTACTATAGCGGGATGCTGGTGGAGTTGGAACATACCCGCAAGGATTGGCTCGCCCTCCGGCACGTCCTCAATGGCAAGCTGGTGGACAGTACCGGGCCTAGGGTTTGCCCGCCGCGCATTAGTAGGGTTCCGGGGCTGATTCCTCCCCGGAAACTGTGGTGCCACTCCGCCGCCTTGCCTCTCCGGGCAACTGCTCGCGAAGTGTCCTGGACGACCACACTTGTAACATGTGGCCGCTGCTGGTGGAGTACTAGGTGGACGAAAGCCCGGCATGCGTTGCGGAGGTGCAAACGCACGCGGCATCGCCCGCTGCTGCTGCTGTTGTTGCGGTGGTGCTGGCAGTGCCGGCCGGAATGCCGGTGAAGAATACGGCCGACCGCGGAACGGCATCGACCGCTGTGGTGGCTGCCAGCGCGGACCTGATGGTGGGCGATTCACCATCCGAAACTTCTGAGAAGGACTGCCTCCTTCTCCGCTGCTCTGCGGCGCGCTCCGCTTTCGCTCTGCCGCCGCCAACTCCTTGCCGGAGTCTTCCTGAACAATCGCAGCATCAATTATGTCGTTGAGGCTGCCGCGATTGAACATCGCCAGCTTGTCCTTCAGGAGCGGGTTAAGCCCCTGGTAAAAATGGTCCCGCCGCTTCTCGTCCGTATCTGCGTGATACGACGCGTAGAGCGCGAGATCGTTGAACGCTCTGGAATATTCCAGCGCGTTCCGGCTCCCTTGTTGCAGGTGTAGGAACTCCTGCATCTTCCTCTTCATCAAACCGGGCGGTATATGATAGGCCCTGAAGGCCGTCCGGAACTCCGCCCAGGTCATCACTCGGTCGGTGGGTTGTGAAGCACAGAAGTTGGCCCACCACGCGCTCGCGGATCCTTGGAGCTGCTGGACCGCGAACTGAGTCTTGCGCTGCTCGCTAATTTGGAGCAGCCCGAACTTCATCTCTATGGCGCGGAGCCAGTTGTCCGCGTCAAGTGGTTCATCCGCCCTTGAGAATACAGGGGGATGAGTCGCCAGGAAGTCAGAGTAGGAGCTCTGTTGGCGCTCCTCACGATCTTGACGTCTCTCTGGGCGAGACGTATTCGCAATTAACGTTTGCAGCAGCTCGGTGTGCTGCTGATGTGAACCCGCCATTGCCGCGACAATGTCGGCCAATGTAACCGTTGGCAGTGGCGGTGGCGGTGTTTGCTGTTGCTGTTGCTGCTGCTGTCCCGAGGAGTCCTCGGGAGGCGGTTGGGAGGTCTCTCCCCCTTGGCTAGTACCTCCAACATCAGGGTTGGCACGAGTACGCGTCATTCTGAAATTCAACACCGCAGCATTTAGCACATGTCTTACTCAAAATTCCATAACAGCAGTAAGTATTGAAGCGACGCATGATTAACTTGCACAACATTCACATATATTGATAAAGCATAAACTTTATACAAGATACATTATTCTTGGATCTCCGAGAAGTCGTGCTCATGTCGTCACTACCTATACATAAGCTACTGTCTACACGACATGTCACCGATTACAAAAGTTGGGTTACGCTACCCTAGCTGCCCTACTTGGCAACCGTAACCCCCTACTCGGAGTAGACCTCGACCTCCTGTGGGTCGTCCTCCTCCGGTACCTCGGCTGGTGGTTCGGGATCTACCACCTCTTCTCCCATTCCGGGTTCTCCCATGGCTGGAAGACCCAGAACTACCGGTACGCCTAACACCGGGGGCACGAGGTCCTGCAATGCATGCACCTCGTCCATAGCCTGGTTGTAGTCCTCTTCCCAGCCTTGTCCTTCCTCAATAGCGTCGTCCCGCTCTTGAGCAAGGTCCGCATTCTGCTGGGTTAGGGTCTGCACCAGTTCTTGCAACGCCGCGATGTCAACACGGCTCTTCTTCTTTGCCTTCTTCAGACGACGCAACTGATTGTGTTGTTCATTCAGTCGCTTGATCGTCGGAAGGAGCACATTGCGGAGTGCGCTGTGAGCACTCTCGAAATGATCTCCACGGCTGGTGCTCTCCTTGAGCTTAGTGGCGAGATGCTCCGTATGAACAGCTTGGCTGTCCATCACAGCATTTCCCGCCCTCATTTGGAGGCTGAGGTTGGCCTCCGCGGGGTTGTACCTTGGGCAAGTCGGGTTTGTTGCCTCCAGGTACCTTTCTTCCCACACATGCTGAGCTCGCCCCTCCACCGGAACGAGTGCGTATGGAGTGCCCTCCATAGCCTGCACGTGTAGTTGGCAGAAACGTGACATAGTGTCACGGGCTGCCACTTGCCACATCCCTTCCGGTTGTCTTCCTCTCACCGTGACGGTGAATGGCACCCAACCGGGTGGCGTAGGCCCTGCAGAAACCTCGACATGGATCGTCCACGTCTTGTTCCCCTCTTCGCCTTCTTCCTTGGCGAAGTATTGCGGCCTCTGGTTATACCCGAAATATTGGAGCATTTGCCGCAATGCTTCCGGGTAGCCGCTACGGTCAGAACAGTGGGAAACTACCCACCCATTCTCCAACCGTTTATCTGCTGCCATCTGTAAAAATATATTTGAGAAATGTCAAATATTTATTTGAACAGTAAACCATTGAGTTATAACATAAGATATGTCATTGAACCCATAACACTTGGAAACATAGTTCAAATTTTTAAACAAATTTGACTGCTGATCTGCTGTTCTCATGACAGCCCTGACCAGTTTCCATATCAATCTGATTTAGGCCAGGTTAGAAGCAAAACCAGTCTTGGAGCTCAACATCAAAGTTAAAGTTAACTTCAATAGCTTTCCAGAAAGTATTTGGTTGGCCTAAAATCTGCCCTGGTTCAAAAGTTATGAGATGTCAAAGTTAACAGAATTTCTGGAAACAATTGGACAGCACCTCCCTGCTTTAGGTACTGCTTTGATCCAAGAATCCCAGTTAATTCTATTCCTAACCTGACAAAACTTTCTGTTACAAAGTTGTAACCCATCTCATAAGCTTTCCAGAACTACCTCATTTCCTATTTTTGGATTTTTAAGCAGGAAGTTATGCTTAATTTACAGAGAGTTTACAGAGAGTCTTTGCTCTGTCTTGTTTTCTGGACAGTTTCAACTCTACTGCATTTTTCGAGTGGTTAAGGGATGAAACACCTCTGGAACTCAACAGAAAAGTTGTAAAGCTCCTCCAAAGCTTTCCAGAAATGTATCATACGATCCCAACCTCGAAAGAACTCGACCTCTAACCTCTGATTAACTTCAGCCTTGATTCAGCTGAAAGCAGAGTGTTCTGTCCTTAACATCCTATAAGTTGAAAACTTGTTAACTTTGAATATCCTGTTCAAGGGAAGGAGTTACATCAATTTTTTTACCACTTTGGATCAAAGCCTTCGAGTTTTTAAATGAAGTTGTTCATTTAGTTGGGTGTGACGTCGATGCGTCACCAGATTATGTCGGTACTACGTCCTCACAAAGAAGAAACCTATACCGGACTTAGCCGGCTTCGTTAGTTCAGTGGCACTACTCGTCACTCGCACACGGATGCTACACGTCTACCGTTTCGGGGTAAGGCTACCTGCAGAAACTCAACCAATCATCAGACTCGGCTGCACACTGAGCCCGGAATCCATACAGTTGGTACACCCGGCCGTCATCACTCGCCCGGATGTTCTCAAGCCAAACACGCCTTGAGTTACATGTTCACGTTTCAGACCACGTGACGGGGTCTCCCATGTTGCACCACGCACGCCAGGGACAGACGTTGCTCGAATACCCCAAACGACATGAAGAGTCGTAGAGGATATCAAAGCGGGTCGGGTTACCTGCCACCCGTGGGGCTCCACCCTTCAGCTTGTGCGCACTGGTGGACAGCGCTTACGTGCACCCCCCAAGACATGAACGTCCCGAGATGCACGATTTTTCCGACATAACAAATAGGTTAATATGCCACTTTCTATATGCTAATAACATCCTTATACGGGCTACTAACTCGTTCCTCACTGGATTTTTGAAAAAAAAAACCCTTGTACTGTGTTAAACCTCAAGCGAGCTCTGATACCACGCTGACACGACCCCATTTGGTCCTGTCGAGCCAGGATCACGCTGAGGGGTGCTGCGTTGCACAGCACCGTATAACACACGTCAAAGGTACAAAGAGGAAGCGGAAGCTTTATTACATAAACAAGTTTATTAACATGTTTACATCAAAATGAGTTTAGTCCACACTCGCGGGCGTAGACTAAGCATCAAGTACACGTTCAGCCCTTGAACGTGTCCTTGCTAGCACACACGCACACTAACTTTGCGGCGTGCACGACTCCCACTCGACGGGGTTCCCCTCCTGGGGTTCCGTCTCCTCTTCGGGAGTCCCTTCCTCATAGAACCCTGCAAAAGCTTCAAACACAAGCAGTGAGCACGAAGGCTCAGCATGTCTGACCCGTCTCACCTAAACATGGAACTTCTACATGGGGGTAATGGGTTGCATGAGGTAAAAATCATTTGCAAGGACTCGACTAATTAGTAGAACCTTACTTTCAAGTTTTAGCAGCAGGTTGTGGAGAACCTTACGCTAAGGCACATGAGAGAGCCGCAATCAAACAAGAAACGCATTTCTCTCATGTACTTTGCCCAAAGTTGAAAAGAACTTTAGTTAGCACTAAGCTACAGCATATCATTAACAATCCATGTCCATCTTTCAATCAGCAACATTTTAACATGTAACTAGCCTGTTCATTCTACGTTACGGTACAGTGAACAAGTGGTACTCACTGACCGCGAGGGACGGCGATTATAATCGATTTACACCTGCAGGGTTACCCGAATAACCCGTCACGTACGCCCGTACTCGATGTTGCCTACAACAACCATCACGGACGCCGTACGCGACTACCTTTCACCCGTTAGCCAAATATTGAACCGGTCCCATCGTCCCTAGCAAGAGGTCCCTGCACGCGCATCTCTGTGCCGCCAGCTGATTTACACCTCGAGCTCTCAACCTACCCTCTGAACGACGGGCAATGCCTCAACACCCAGCTACCCGAGTTACATCAGTTTCCCGGTTCCCATATAGCCGGTAGGTCTTCGGTACTGTTCTAGCTTGTTCAACAGGCCCGCACACGGCTCGGTCCTCAATCGACACAAGCGGGGCTACAGCACACAGGCCCCAAAGTCCTGCTGCCCTTACTTTCCGCTCGGTCTCATTTTTGGCCATGTGTTTCATGTGCTATCTCTACCCGAGCAATGTGCCTCTAGCCTATTCTCGCGAGTAGTTCCAACTACTCGACTTGTACCGAATCCTACTCTATCCTAGCAATGAAGTGGCTAACGAGGTTTGCAATGCTAAACCCAACCCGTGGTTTTCTTGGTTATGCAGTTGGATTTCCAAACAAGACTCTAATGCACAGAACAAAAGAAACAAGTATGTGCTCAAAACAATAAAAATTTATAAAAAGGTTAATGCAAACTGGGGCTTGCCTTGCTGCTCTTGGTCGTAGGCTAGCTGTTCCTCCGGAGTAACGAAGTCTAGGACTTCGGGTTCCTCCTCGACCTTAGCGACTACATGATAAGAACAATGTATGTATTAATTTAAATGTATTTGTATTAACTTTGAAGTTGTGAAGTCTGTAACCCTTGCTAGACAGACCTAATGACTGTGAAACTTTTACTGTGGCTTGGTTACAACCTAAACAAGGAATTGGTCAAGCTTTAGTTGCAGCAAAGCTCATTTGAGCCCTCCACAATTAATTATGTCCTTGACCTTAATTAAAGGCTTTTAGGGTGTTCTAAGGATTTTCATGAAACAAACTATGTCTTTCTGAAAACTAGATTTTCAGAGGGTTCTAATGGAGTTGGTCTCACTTAATTTGGAAGTCCCTAACTAAAGATATGAGCTAAACAATTTTCAGAGAGAATTCTGAAAATGTTTCTGAACATTTTCTATTTTTTCTGGAACAGTTTTACTAATCACACCATTAGGTGGACTAAATGAGCTCAAATGGATCTGAAATTTTTATGGTAGCTCAAGGATATTTTGGTGAACATTTCAGAAAAATTTCAGATTTTTCCTCCAAAGGATCCTCCAGTTAAAATTCCTAACAGTTTAAACTTTAAGGAATTAATTCTGGAGAATTAAGGAATTTCATGAAGTGAAACTTGATTTTCTGGAAAGTACTCGGAGAGCTGAATCCAGCAAAATTTGGTTCACTCAATTTGGAGCTTTCTAGCCAAAGTTATGAGGATTTGAAGTTTGAAGGAAATCTGAAAATCGGGGAAAAGTTTAAACTCGCGCGTGGGCCCAGGGGACACGCGTCGCACGCCGAAGCGACAGCACACCGCGGCCCACAAGGCTTTCGCGCGCCAGCACACCCGATCCCAGCCGCAGCCGGATCCCGATTCAAAATATCGGCCGCTGACAGCTGGGGTCCACCCCCTTCTTCAACCTCGCGACACCCGCGCTCCGCCGCCGAGGGATCTCGCCGGAGAGCTCGCCGCTGGCTGCTGTACAGCTCCAAACTTCTTGATCCTGGCCGCCCCTGCCTACTTTTACTCGGAGAACATGATTCTAGGGTTAGCTGCTCATGACAATGGCCGGAGCATGGTCGGCGACGAGCCGCCATATCGGAACGACTTCGGCCATGTCGGCTAACTCTCCTAGTACCTCAGCTACTTGGGAAATCGGTCGGGGAGCATCAGTGGACCTCAGAGAAGGTCTACATGAACTCGGGGCAGCTCGGGGAAGGCCCGAAATAGGTCCTCACCGTGCGCCCGATAACCCCCGTGCGTTCCGCCATTAGTAGACCTTGAATTACGCCGGGCACAGAGATTCTCCGGCCCAGAGTTGTGAAGGCAACTTGTGCGTCACCGTGTCTAGCTCGTGTGGGAGTGGCCTGAGGCCCTCTAATCCTTTCTAGAGCACGAATTACACAGAATCGTACCCGAAGGTCGTTCTGCACACAGAAAGGGGAAAAGTGGAAATTCGCCGCCGGTGAGCAATCACTCGAGCTGTGGCTCGGGGGTGAGCAGCACCGGTCACCTGCGCGTCCAAGGGTGCCTTGGCTCGGGCGTGACAACGCCCAGGTTGGGCTGTCCACGAGAGCCCGAGGTGCGGCGGTTTCCAGTTCCGAGTTTGATCTTTCGGCACAGCCGATATCACTCGGTTTCAATCGATTTCTATCAATGGGAAGGATGGAGGATGGTCGCTAGTACCTTGCTGGGACCTTGGAATGGAAAGAGGGAGCTGCGATCGGCTTGATCAAGCAGGAACTCGAGCGCCGGCGATGGCAGTGGAAAACTGGATCGTGCACGTCGGCAGCTCGGGGAATGGCGACTGAAGCACGCCGGGGAGGGAATAAATAGCCCGGTCGGCTGGTCTCCGGCTTGGGGCACGCAGCAGGAGCTGGCGCCGGCTGCCCCCTTCGGTGGCGCGCGCGCACAGCTGCCGGGAACCGACTGAACTGTGGTTCAGTCGGTTTGCTTTGAGGCAGAGGCTGACATGTGGGTCCCACTCCTCTTTTAACCTCTGAAATTTACTCCTAACAGCTGTGGTAAACAGTGAACCTTATTCTACCCTTGGCCATTCAAATTATTCACCCAAGAGCCATTTGAATTGATCAACGTTCAAATGAGGTTTGGTTTGAATGAATTTCAGCACAAGTTCAGTTTGAAATTCAAATAAAGTTTGAATTTCTCCCCCTTAGCTTATGTCAAGATCAACTCCAAATGGAGTGAAAATTGGTGTGTGAGCTCACAAAAATGTGCTGAGTGAGAATATGCCTTCCACTTTTAAATTCAGTGGTTGAAAACAGTTTGAATTTGAATATGGTTTCAAACTGCCCTCTTCCTAACTATACTCAAAATGACCTCAAAAAGGTTTTGAATTTGGGTGAAACTTGGCATGGACATCCTTAGCAAAGTGTAGGAGTTTTCATATATCCAGCCCATCTATATCACATGTGGGAAATACCACTTTTGCAATATGTGAGTTTGTCCTCTAATGAGCATGTTGATAGTTGTTACTTGCTCTTCATTTGTGTTCATCATTCCTCCTCAAATGAGGTGTGTGGTGTGGTGATGAACACTGCAAATGAGTGTCAAAAACTGAGGCCCTTACAACCCCCCCAGGGGTGGAGCACCCAGTGGTGGCGGCGGCCCAGACAAGGGAGGTGACGCCCCCCCCCCCCCCCGTGCGCGCATAGCCCCCATCCGGGTAGGGGCGGCCCGAATCTAGGCGGAGCCGCCGCGATCCAGGGCGCGGTGGCCCCGGATCCGGAGGTGGCGGCGGCGGCGGCCCCTCCCCGTGCCCAGGGTGGGGTGGCGGCGGCTCCTGCCTCCGCGCGCTGTCCTCTAGAGGAGGCGGCGCCCCCCCCTACGTGTGCAGCCCAGATCCGACGGCTGGCGGCGCTCTGGCGGCAGCGGGCGGTGCTCTGGCGGCGGCGGGCAGCGCCCTGGCGGCGGCGGGCGGTGCACCAGGGGCGGCGGCGGGCGGCTGCTCAGGGGTGGCGGCGGTTCTGGCCCAGGGTGGGGTAGCGGCGGCGTGCGCCCAGGGCGGCGGCGGCGGCTGGCCCATTAGGATTAGGGTTAGCCCTAATCCTGATTATTCCTAGCTAATGATACCATGAAAGAGGGCTAATGATAATTGTATTGAGATGATGGAAAAGCTGGAGTACAGGTGTGATTATATAGAGGGATTAGGAGGGGAGAAAAGACTAAACTACCCCTAACCCTAATCCCTCTCTAATGACTAATATACCCCTATGTCACACCCCTAATTACAGTGTCTAACACTTATGCAAAGTTTCTTTCAATTGTACACCTAAATTCCAGCATGTAGAGTTTCATGTTTTAGCGGCGTCAAGTTAGTCTTGCTGAGCCTTCGTGCTCACTGCTTGTTGTTGAAGTGTTGTTGCAGGTGGTTACGTAGACGAAGAAGCTCCCGATGAATAGACGGGTCCCCTAGAGGGTACCACCGTCGAGTGGGAGCCGTGTCCGCCGCCATGCTGATTGTGTGTGTGTAGCTAGTGGGAACATGTTCACGGGCTGAACATGAACTCTTTTGGCTTAGTCTACGACCGATAGTGTAGGCTATAAATGTACTCTGATGTAAATTATGTTCCAAAACGCGTTATGTAATAAATGTTTAGCTTCCAATGTTTTAAATATGAATGTCTTCATACGTATGTTATCCAGTGTTGCATATTACAACACCCCTCAGCGAGATTCTGGGATGTCAGGACCCCCGGGTCCTCACATTGTAACTATGGCCAAATCCGTTGCAGTTGCTACATATGACTTGTAGTGACAATAAGAACTCATCCATATAATTTCTTATACGTCTTGTTTTACACCGACCACGACTCTGCTTCAACCTCAAATGATCAGGACCTCTTTTAAATTCAGGTCCTGGATCCAGATCGTCTTCAAAGTCTCTTTATAAAAGTATTGCGAGACATATATGGTTAGAGATAATTGAGTCCGACTGCATGCAGCAATGACATGAGAACAAGGCCGATGGAGGAGCTTTGGCTTCATACAAGTACATATGGCCGAGTTCTCATGAAGAACGCACTCGTGCACCGTCCATTCATGTGTGCCACAACGCCTGCCTCTGTCCATGCACGTGATCTCGATCCTGTTCTGCAAAGTCCTTGTTTGTTTCACACTATGTAAATGAGCCTTCCTAATCTTCTCGACCATGTAGTCAGAAATAAATTTTGACAAAACCAAATTAGAATCAGCCATAAGTAAAGAAGCTTTTGCAAAACGATCATGAAAGTACTTCATCGTTCCATTCAAGATTCCTTCAACAATACCAACCAGTAGTTAAACTCTTGACACACGTAGGACGAAGTTGTAAACCTATAGGGAAATTGCATCAATTTGTAGTGCTATTAACTTTAAATATAACTAAAAATAATATACACAATTGCATACCTCGGCTAAATATGTTGACATAATTCCATACCTAGCACCCTATGTGTCATATAACAACGACCATTTCTCTTTCAGCTCATTATGAATCCAATGCGAGAATCATCGGATAGATGATCCAGCCCTACGAGAAATTGTATGCTCGGTTGATGGAAAACTACAAAGAGGTACATAAGTATCTTCATTATACTGTACAAGTACCTCCTTAGTTTGTTTCTTTGTCAGGTCATCAATATGACGCCACAAAGCATTAAACTTTTTCTCTTGATTCTGACTACACGGACGCTTGAACATATTCATAAGTTGTTTGTTCTTGAAGTGACTATAAAATTTGCACCCAAGTGCCTCATACACCAACTTAATTCTATATACGACCAAACTGGTGCGAGACAACACTCAACGCAACCGTATTTGAATCTGTTATTGCCTTCAACAAACCAACATGACGATCATGTATGACACATACATTTTCTCGGCCTTGCACTACATCAACTCTAACCCGTTTGAGAAACCAGTACCAACTGCCAGTATTTTCACTCTCAACAAATGCAAAGGACATGGGCAAAATTTGATTGTCGCCATCAACTCCAATGGCTATAAGAATTTGACCTTTGTACTTTTTGGTTTGGAATGTACCATCCATACAAATAATGTGCCTACAATATCGAAATGCATTTATGCATTGACCCAATGAAAAGAATGCACAATAAAGAATGGGAATTCTAGGAAGCCTAGGGTTTGGAACGACCCTGATGTCAACAGCCGTGCAAACATTCCGACTTCTGATCGTATGTAGTGACTTTGGAAGATTATCATAAGATGCTTCATAAGTACTAATTTTTGCCACATAATCGTTCTATTTGGCTTTCCAAGCTTTGGAGTAGCTCATCATATACTTAAAATCTTGCTCAATTGTGTTGATGATAGATTTTACTCCAATGAAATATTATCAACCACAAGAGCATACATGTTGTCGGAGTGTGAGCTGTGACACTCCTCCTGGCCTGCTCGGAAGCAGCCCGCGGAGGTTATTTGATTGGAAGGGGCTTGGCGTCCCTACGTGATCGTACTCGAGGGAGATAGAGAGAACACCAAGATTTACGTGGTTCGGGCCGCCAGAGCGTAATACCCTATGTCCATGGGAGTGTCTGTTGATATGCTTGAGTGTATGAGTGTGCGAGGGTGCAGGGCTGCAAACCCTTTGTCGGGTGGTCACCCCGGTCCTTTTATAGTCCAAGGCCGAGGTGGTTACAATGTGTCTTGGGGCCTGATAGGTGGCCCTGAAGCTATGTGAACCCTATACATGATCTAGGGTTTTATACTCTGAGTAGAGTAGTCGGTGGGAGAGTTGAGTCCCGGCGCCTGGCGCGCTGAGTTCCCATGTCCTTTTGTCAGGTGATGATGAAGACGCCATCTTGTCGCCACGTCTTCTCGTTCTGCTTGGGTGACTTAGTGCCATTGGGTGGCACTGTACCGCTGTCACACCTCGCCGCCCTGTCTTGTCACCATAATGGTAAGTGGGCGGAGAACGGGGGCGTGCGCCGTACGTCAGGCTCCTGGGGAAGGCGCTAGCCATGAATCCATGGCCTAACAGCGCACTTCCTCCTTAACTTCGTCGACCCACGGCCCACGGCAGATCATGGGGCACGTGGCGGCTTCGGAGCTCTCATCGATGGGTACGGAGCCAGGAGACACATGGAGCTCCGGATCTTACCTCAGCGGGGAGGCTCGGACCGGAGCTCAGGGCACGTGTCGGCTCCGGAGCCCTCCTCAGTAGGGAGGAGGTTCAGAGGCCACCAACACGTGGCAGCTCCGGAACTCACCTCAGCAGGGAGGAGGTTTAGAGCCCACTGACACATGGCAGCTCCGGACCTTACGTCAGCAGGGAGGCTCCGACTGGAGCACAGGGCACGTGTCGGCTCCGGAGCCCTCCTCAGCAAGGAGGAGGTTCAAAGCCCATCGACACGTGGCAGCCCCGGACCTCACCTCAGTAGGGAGGTTCGGGCCAGAGCCAAGGGCATGTGTCAGCTTCATAGCCCAAGCGCACTTGGCAGCCCCGGGGCTGACCTCGGGGCCAAGGACACGTGGCTATAATGGCGCTCGCCTCAGCAATGGGGCAGGGCCTGGGCTGTCTTTTACCCTCCACGCAGGGGTACCCGGTCTGTATGGTACCTCAGTGGCCCCCGGGCCCATCTCAGGGGAGACAGCGAGCCCGCAGGTGGGACCTCCATCTTCCCCGCGTGGTGGCTTTGAACCTGCACTTTGGAAACCAAAGCGGTGGCAAGATTTCAGCGCAGTGGATGTGTGGTTGTACCTGGAAGATGAAAAGGCTGAGCGTCCTTGGCGTAGTGGGTGTATTCATCAATCGAAGCGGCAGCACGTCATCGGCATGGTGGTCACGTGTCTGCCTCTGACTGGTGGGTTGTAGCGACGTGCTCGAGGGGTTGTCCCGGGGTATTTACTGTGGCAGCCCTCGGGCTGACCGCTGCAGTTCCACCATGCCGCTTTTCTCGGGAACTGTCAGACGTCCCCAAGAAGTTACCGGCCTGGCCCCAATGTCTAACGGGTGGACCTGGATCCTACCCACCATTGGGAGAGGCAAGTAGCCCGCGGCGAGGTACGGTGGAAACCCAAACGTCGTGCCTGTTGTCCTGCCAGAGGTTGCGGACTTAGAAAAGGATGTCTTCCAGAGAAAGATGGTTCCCTTCCGCCTTTTACAATCTTTGTCTTCCTCCTGTGCACTCGAAGCCTCCGCTCCCCAGCGCTGACAACCTTTTTCTCACCACCATGTCTTCCGGCCTCCGTTCATCTAGGCTTCACAAGCCATGGTGACATCGCACTTGTGAGGCACCTGCTCAGCTGGCAATCATCCATGTTCGACGGAAAGATCCGTCACGGGAGGGTCCCGCTGACCGACATGCAACCCGGCGAGGTGGTTCTCTTCACCTCGTACGTGCTGTCCGGGTTCACGCTCCCGGCATCGTCCTTCCTCATCACCCTGCTTGAGGTGTATGGGCTCTAGCTCCAGCACCTTACGCCGCATGCCCTCGCACTGGTGGCCGTCTTCGTCCACTTCTGCGAGATGTTCGTGTGCGTGCGGCCTTCGGTGCGACTCTCCAGGGGTGTTCTCCTTGAAGGCCTCGGGGAGAAGCACAATCCACGTGGGGGCTTACTACTTCCAGCACCGAGGGAGGAACTCCGTGCCCTACATTGCGACCTTCACTCCTGGGAACTTGGAGCACTGGAGGGAGGACTAGGTGTTCGCCCAGACGGACGTAAACGACTACCTGGAGCTGCCAGGTGGCCTACCAATGGCCGAGGTGGCTGTTGGGGATGAGATCCCCGACCTGCAGGACGCCTACATGCCGGTGCTGGAGAGGATCAAGTATCGGGCGGAGGAAGGCCTGACCTCGCTGATGGTCTTGGCTGACTTCCTGTCCCGCCAGATCGCTCCTCTCCAGCAGCGTGTCCGGTCCACCTTGCAGTACACCAAGGAGGACTACATGACCCGGTTGGCATGCGGGGCGGGGTCGTCACCAGATCAGGAGATGGTGAGGACGATGCTGATAAAGCTCTCCTGTGACCCGATCTCCGACGACTCCATCACCCCGGCAGTGAGCTGCCAGCCCGTCTACTTAAACCCACAGGCGAGGTCGAGGCTGCTTAGGGAACCGCCAACACTGGACGACATCGATGTTGCAATGTGGCAGATCGGCTATCCCTCGTGGGGGCATAGAGATCCCTGGGGCGGACAGCGCCGGTGGCCAATCGGGGCCTACGTCGATCTCACTCCCAAACAGAGGGAAGGAGCCGGCTAGTAGATCTGCCCCTGTGGAGCACCCTCGCTCACCGCCCAAGGAAGCCCCAGAGTTGAGCAGGGCACCGAAGAGGAAGCTTATCTGTCTTGACGGAAGCTTCATATCGAGCCCCAAGGTAGGGGTTCCCAGGCTTCTCACGGTCCCGCACCGGGCTCAACGACTGGCGCGGGCAGCAGCTCTAGAGATGGTGCTGCCGGAGCAGCCCCGGCGGCCACGGTAAGGGTGGCTAGTGCTGCTGGAGCATTGAGGAGGGCCCCAGACGCGCTCACAATGCAAAGGAAGTCCTCGGGTACATCCCCGGCTTGGAAGCCATCGTCAGGGTGGACTCCTCAAGCGGTATCGATGGCGACGAAGGTTCCAGTAGCACCGTCGGCTCCTCAGCCATCAAGGGAAGGCCACTGCTGCACCGTCATCGGTGACGAAGACCCCTGAGGTCCCGCCGGCTCCGAATCCAGCTCAAGCCCTCCGTGTAAGAAGCTCCGAGCGGGGTGGAACTTCACGACCTCCAGGTACGGCTCAACCTTGCAGTCCAGGCTGTGCATTGAGTTGCTGGATGGCACAGTTAATGCTTGATGCTTATTCTTGCAGTGCTCCTCAACAGAGCACCTCTCCTCCTCCTTCTCCGTAGCAGTCCGGGAGCCGGAGCTCCTTCTCCGTCGAAGTTCCAATGCCGGCGGCAGTGCTTGAGCCTGTGCCTAGGATGGCTCCGGATGTCGGCACCCAGGCCCCCGAGTGTTAGCCAACCACCGGGCACGGACGTCACTGGTAGCGGTGCGGCTGCTGCTAAGTGGGCTGCCAGCCCTCCTCATCTTTCTTCGCAGGTTGCCATGGTGGTAACCCCACTGGAGGATGATGAGCTGGAGGGTGTCGAGGCGGTACCTCGCCTGGTGATGCCGAAGGCCGTCCCGATCCCTAGGGCCATGAGAGTCGTCCGCTCTAGCCTGGACCAGATGCAGGATGTGCTTGAGCAGGAGTGGGCCGAGCTGAGGTCTGAGCGGGAGCGCCTCCGAGACTGGGACGACCTGTTTAAGGCACGGGTCCAGTCTGCCAGAGTGAATGCTCAGGCTCGGGAGGAGCAGCTCGAGGCTCGGTAGGAGGTGCTGGAGGAGAACGAGGTTGTCATCGCCGACCTCCGCAAGAATGCTGTGAACCTCATGGCTAAGGCCAATGACCTCCATGCTTCCGCCCATGCACGTCTCGTGGGATTGGTAGAGGTTCGGGAGACGCTATTTTGTCGAGAGAAGGAGGCGGAGGTGAGGGGGAGGGAGCTCTCCGACCATCTAACTGCCCATGAGGAGGAGCAGGGGCGCCTGAAGGAGCAGCTTCAGGGTGTCCACGACCGGGCTCACCGCTGCAGCCAAGGAGTCTGACCTGGATGAGCGGACCGGGTGGCTGGCCACCAAGGAGCAGGCCCTGGTTGCTCTGGAGCAGGAGCTGGCCACCCGGGAGCAGGAGATGTTGAGGAGGAGTTCGGCGGGGGAGTTGGCTTCTTCCACCAAGGAGGTCGACGAGCTCCGGGCTTCTTGTGCCGCTGAGGCAGAGAAGGTCTGGCACTTTCTCGGCCGTGTGGAGGCGGCGCTGGAACCCTTCGCCTTCGGCTCCTTGCACCCCGGTGGTCTAGTCCAAGAGGTGAGCCAGGTGCTCCCTGCTCTGTACGCAGTCGAGGAGAAGCTCCTGACGCTGGAGAACGTCGTGGGGGAGCATCTGGAGGCCAAAGGCAAGGCTCTGGCTCAGCTGGTGGCAGAGCGTGTGCTCACCTGCCTTCGGAGTTGTGACCCCAGCTCTCCCTGGAACGTGTGGCGCAGGGCCACAGTGCAGAGTTGTCGGGGGTGGACAAGTCTTCCATGGAGGAGGTCGCCCGACTCGTAGCTGCTAGGTTCCAGCGTGGGTGTCTCCTAGGTTTCCCACTCACCTTGTATCCTCCTATGTATGTCGGAGCTCTGCCGCTAATAAAGACTCCTCGTTTCAAGTCTTGTGTTGTTGGTGTAGACTTCAGACCTTTAGCAGCGCAAAGGTCCGGAACGACTCGACCGAGGTAGGTAGCTCTTTGCCGATGTCACGAGCTTGTTCCTCCGGGTCCTTAGCAGCGTAAGGATCTGGAGAGCTCCAGCAGTGTGGCTAACACGTCCTCCTGGGTCTTTGACAGCGCAAGGACCTAGGGGAACCTCAACCAAGTATCTTCAGCTTGTCGTAGCTGGTGCTCCGATTCATCTGCTTGCTGCTGCAGTGGTCTGACATCCTGCCCGCATGGTTCACCGTGATGGCCCCCTGGTAGGTGTGGCCCTTGAGTTGGGGCGCACTTACCACTGGATAAGGCAGGACGTCAGCATCGGGCCTCTTGGGAGGTCTAGGACGCCGAGGACCTGTTCAGACCTGCAGTCATGGCAGAAGAAAAAGAGTAGTCGTGCTCTCTGGCCACCCTTTCCTGTTGTTAGTGTTGTTGTGGCTTACGGTCCTCAGCTGAGCTCTTGGGTTATTCGATGTGGGTCATATGGTCTATGGTTAAATACTTGTCTAGGGGTATGAGACGTCCGGTTCCCCGGTACTGAGCTGTAGCGCTAGAGAGGCAGGGTGTGCACGCTAGTGGTATAGAACCAGGTAAAGCAGGCTACACACCTTGGACCTTCCACTGGCGTAAGCCTTTCGAGGGAGGAACCATAGGGCCCCCAGACAGTGAGACAACCAAAGGGTCCGAACTTATGGTTAAAACTTTACTCAGGAGTACGGACCGTTTAGTTCCCTGGTACTGAGCAGTAGCGCTGAAGAGGCAGGGTGTGCACTTTTGGGGTACGGAACAAGACAAAGCAGTCTACACACCGTGAACCTCCCGTTGGCGTAAGCCTTTCAGGGGAGGGACCATTCGGCGTCGTAGGGCCTCCGAGCAATGAGTCAACCACAGGACCCCCGTATACACCACAGGTACCTCATGCAGACCGCCTGCAGAAGGATAGCACAGCTCCTACTACAGTTGGCACAGGAAAGAGTAGCTGGCCACATGGCCAAAGCAGTATGGAAAGAAAGCACGAAAAGAAAGGGGGCAATGTCCGGGGTCCGGTTACTTCTTTGTCTGTAGGCATGTACCTTCTGGCCCCCAAGTACTCAGTTGTAGCGCAGGGGAGGCAGTGTGGCATGCTTTGGATCCGGAACCAGGCTAAGCATGTTGCGCGCCCTAGACCTCCCGCTAGCATTATCCTTTCAGCGAGTAGACCTTCCAGTGCCACGGGACCTAGGACAAGTATGTAGGAAAGGCTTCGGATATGTCATTTAAAGTTGATATGCATGAGTGAGCACAAACTGTAAAAAGGGGGTGCAGGGTAGGATAATTTTTTTCTCATTTCAGACATCCTTCATAGGTGGAAACAGGCCGTATAAGAAGGCAGTGACCCGCCCCGGATGACAAGAGTAGCAGGACTCCTCCGGAGCTTAGCTGTTCTAACTGTTGTTCCTTAACACTATGACACCTTTACAGAGAATGAGAAAGTGAAAAAAAACTTACTGCGCTAAGGATAGAACTTATGGAGGTGGATTGGGTAGATGTACCCCATCCTCTGTGGCTAGGTGGGCACACCTGGACAGCATACTTGTGTCGCTAGGAAGGGACCCTCCCAGCTGGGGGAGGGTTTGTTAACCCCTTCACGAGAAAGTATCTGCCAAAGCACCAGGTCGCCCAGCGCAAGCTGTCTACTCCGCACGAACTGCTGCTGATATCGCCAGAGCGCTTGGCCGTGAAGTGCGTTTTGAGCAGGCTCTAGCCACGTTTCCTCATCGACAAGGTTGATATATTCATGCAGGAGCTGGTCCTGCGCAGCTTCCTCGTATGTCTAGATGGGGTGAGCTCTTGGTGGTTTTCGGAGGGAGGGCGGCCTCGACACCCTGCACTAGTGTAAGAGGGCGTTTCCCTTGTCACACGACCGGGGGACGTCTAGCTAGACGTGGAGCGTCTTGCGCCGCTTGCTGTCGGCACTAGAGTCGGAGTCAGAGTGGCCGTAGATGGCTTTCAATGCCTGCTCAGCATCTTGATACTCCATTTCCTGCTCAGCGCTGGCCTTAGGTTTGCCCTCCCATTGGCGAGAGGGCGTGCAGTCTTGACCCGGCCGCTGTTGTTGTAGCTCACGGAAGAGCTCCGCAAGCTTTTTGATCTAATGGCAGTCGCTGGCGCCGTGGTGGCTGGAGTTGTGCACTGGGTACCACTTGCCTTCGTCGCTGGAAGACGACAGTAGTGGACGGTTGTCGGTGTCGGGGCTCGGCCCCCACTAGCCGCTGCAAGAGTGTCAGTGGGTGCCCCGCCAGAGGCTTGTTCTTACCTCCGGACTTGTTCTTCTTGCTGCTGCGCAAGGCAGCAGCCTCTCTAGCACTTCCTGCTGCGGAGACAGGCCGTGAGTGCCAGTATCGGCCTTCCGCCACACTGGCACACTTGTCAGCCTGGCTGGAGAGCTCGTAGACGTCCTGCACGCCGTGCGTGTCTAGCTTCTCGAGCATATTCTTGTCGGGGTGCCTTGTTGGAAGGCGACGACGACGGAGGCGTTGGAGATACGGGGACGGTATTCCAAACCTGGTAGAACCACTGGATGAAGGATTGCAGCGACTCTCCATCGCGCTGACGCACGGCGTGGAAGTCGAGCTTGGTGCCGGGGCACGTGTAGGAACATCTGAAGTTGGCTGTGAATCTTTAGCACAACTCTTCCAAGGACGTGATGGAGCCTGGGGGAAGGTTCATGAGCCATGACCAGGCAGTGCCAGTCAGGGCTACGGGGATGTAGTTGGCCATGACGGCATCATCCCCTCCTACAGCTAGGATGGAGGTGGAGTAGATCTGCAGGAACTCAGCGGGGTTGACTATCCCGTCATACTTTTCTGGCAAGTGGGACCGGAACTTAGGTGGCCAGACCACCATGCGAAGGTGTGGGGCGAGCGCCATGCATGCCCCGACTGCTCCTGCAGATGTTGGGGCCTGTGGGGCTCATCCCAGTGGCACGGAACTCGGAGAGTCATACTCTCCTTCGAGGTTGTGACGCCTCTCACAGCGTCGTTCAATGGTGATGCAACCATCTTCGCTTGCGAGGTGACGGTTTAGCTCGACCCTAAGGTCCGCTGTGGCCGTCGCACATGTGGTTGCCGTCCCGCGGGCCACCGTCGGCGTACGCGACTGCACCAGCGAGGGTTCAGCCTGCTATCTCGTTTAGGAAGGAGAGTTCGTGGCAGCAGCGACGAGGTGGTCGGCTTCGTGTCGCCACTGTTATGCCGCCTCAGGGGTGGCGCCCTCCCACGAATGGTTGTGGAGCAGAGCGCGTGCTACGGCTAGCACACTCTCCGGGCTCGGCCGTGGTGGTACTGTCGCCACCGTCGAAGTAGAGAACCGCCAAGAGGAAGCAGCCACTGGCGGTGTCAGGGCCGAGGGCACACCGACGGTACGGTCGCCTGCCCATCCTGACCTGGGCGCCGGGAGCGCCGCAGGCACACGACCGTCCGGCCATCGGCTCTGCCTGATCTGGACGCCGTGGGTGCCGTAGGCACGCTGACCGTCTCACCGTCGGCGTGGCCAGACTTGCCCGCTCTGGAGCGGGAGGTAGCATCGTCGTCTCCCGCCTGGAGACGACGGTGATTTGGGCGAGAAGGCTCGCCAAGGGAGGTGATGTTCACCATGGTCACGTGTAGAGCGCGGAAAGCCCCCTACCTGGCGCGCCAAAGGTCGGAGTGTGAGCTGCGACACTCCTCCCGGCCTGCTACAGAAGCAGCCCGTGGAGGTTCTTTGATTGGAGGGGGCTTGGCGTCCCTATGTGATTGGACAAGAGAGAGAGAGCGAGAGAGAGAGAGAGAGAGCGAACACCAAGATTTACGTGGTTCGGGCCGCCAGAGTGTAATTCCCTACGTCCACGTAGAGATTGTAATGACAACAATGTCTACACAATTAAACTGTATTAACTTACACACGTAAGAATCTATTTAGTATATGGAAGTAAAGCAATTTTTCAATTAAATTGAATAATTATAAATATAGAACTGTAAATATATAAAGTATAGAAATTAAAAAACATAAATGTAAATACATAAATTAAAATACAGAAATGTAAATACATAAAAATAAATTTAAATACATAAATATAAATTAGTAACATAAAATTTAAATACATAAATGTATATATAGGAAATACAGGAATGTACATAACATTGTATATAAAATTTATATACAGATATTAAAATACAGAAATATAAATATAGAAAATAAACACTGATATGTAATTTAAGATACATAAAAAGAAAATTTAGAGCTATGTAAATACAATTAAATGAAATTGACTCATTAGAAACTAGCATTAATCTAACTTAAAGAAAACAAAACTAACCTAAAACTAATTTAAAACAAACCAAAAACTAATTTAAAACTAAACTAAAACAAAATTAGAACTAACTTAAAACTAAATTAAAAGTCACCTACTAATAAATTAAAACTAACCTAAAAATATTTTGTAAATGAATTTAAATTATGTTAAAAGGAATTTAGTTAAACCTAAAACTAACCTAAAACTAAATTGAAGTAACTTAAGACAAAATTGAAACTAATTTTAAAATAAATTCTAACTAAGCTATAACTAAACTAAAGTTAGATTACAAGTAACCTAAAAAGAAAATAAAAACTAATCTAAAACTAAATCAAAACTAACCTAAAACTAAAACTAAATTAAAACTAATGTAAACTTAAACTAACACTAATCTAAAACTAAATTGATACTATATCAAAACTAACCTTAAAAGATAATAAAAACTAACCTATGACTAAATTAAAACTAATATAAACCCTAAACTACATTAAAACTAAATAAAGCTAAATTAAAATACCCTAAAATTAATTATATAAACTTAAATAAAATTAACTAAACAGATTTATAAATTTATACCTTCTTATTTTTCTTTCTTTTTTTTCTTTTTTCTTCCCTTCTTTCTTTTCTTTTCTTCTCTTCCTCTTCCCTCTCCCCTCTTCCCTCTTCCCTCTTCTCTTTTTCTTCTTCCTTCTTTGTTCGGTGGGGGGAGGAACCTGTGGAGCCGGCGCCCTTTATAGAGAGGTGGACGACAGGACACATCGGTTCAACGGCCCGTGACTGTTGGACCTCGTCCACGCCGTCGACGATTTCTTCCAATCGTTCACGTGGATAAATCGTTCACGCCGTGGACGATAAGGTGGCTACTTTGATAAAAAACAATTTTCACAGGCTATTAATATTAAATAATTTAAAAATAGTGTTAAAATAAAAAATTTCGCAGTGCCCCTATTTATCTTCTTGGCCTCTTATGTGGCTGAGCGAGCCTTTGGCCCCGGCTGCTCATTAAACAAGGCCTAGAGCAGCAATAATAATCAGAGGACTACAGGGACGATGCGTTCGTTCTCAGCAATCTACACAAACCCCAACTCGACTCCACGTTGCCGCCAAGGCTCGGTCCCCGCACCAGAGCTCCACCATCTCCACGCACGTAGCTTTAATAAAAGCACGGCCATCATCCTTTCTCTCGCGAGCGCGCAAAGCTAGTAGCGCAACGTCCTCTCAGCTCCGCTTCTCTCTATCAGTATGCATCCACCTACACCGGCGGCGAAGACCAAGACCGGCCTGCTGAGCCGGAGCCATCACGCACCGGTGGTGGCCGCCGAGCGTCACACTCACACAAAGCCACTGCCACCAAGCGCGGCGGCGCACACGGACGCTGGCCACTGTGCTAAAGCCGCGAAGAAGCGTGGCATGCAGAAGCTTCTCATGTCGGCGTTCAAGCGCGCCGAGCACGAGCCAGATGCCTCGGGCTCATCAATTTCTTGCAACAACGGAGGAGGAGGTCATCACGCGGTGGACGCGCATGACTCCAGCTGGTCTTCTTCGTCCTCCGCTGGAGGAAGCAGTGGGAGAAAGGGGCGAAGGGCCATCGGTGACGATGGCTCCGCCGACGGCGACCGCTCGAGCCATGAGAGCCTCGACATGGAAGGTACGTCATACGTGTACTCACTCTATCACGCGTTCTCTTCGATCGTTCTCAAATTGTTGCTGTTAGAAATACGATGACATCGTGGTCGTAACGACAACAATTGTTTGAGGACTAAACGAGTAGATACTCGAACGCACGCACGTTCGTCGCCGTGATAAAATAATGTAGCAATGCTAGGGAACTGGGAACATAAAGATTCGTGGCCGTGCCAGGCTGCCAGCTAAATACAAAACGCTGATATATTTGGTGGCGAACAAATCAGCTGTTGCTGTTTTGAAATAACGTGGATGCATGCAAGCGAGTCTATATGGGTGCAAGACCTACCAACCTTCACAACTGCAGAATACTGTGATGACCTTATTGACTTGCTGTCCGTGTTGTACCATGCAGGGTGGTAATGCGATTCTAACTTATATACAGTTGGCCGCAGAATAATGTTTCAAGTTTGTCAAACCTAGGAACATTACTTAAAAATAATTTATTTTTTCAATATAGTTGTACAGTCGGTTAATAGCGAGCTAACAAACTGGGAATATTCTGGTACCCTAGGATTTCCATTCATTTTTTCTTTACTTATCTTTTTTATTGTCCATTACTGTAGGTCTCTTTTATTTCTGATTGTTGTGAGGGACAGCCTTTTAAATAAAAATTTAACAATTCATTTTGGAAAAAATCATCGTAACAATTCTTTGGCCTTGACCATATTTAACTAGGTGTGAGCGTAAGTATAACTGTTGGAATGCAGGAAGAACATGCAACATGACACTTCTTTTTCTCCACGTAGGGATGTACCTCGATTGATCCTAGTGTTTGTGCTTTTTTTAGATTCAGTTAACATTATATGATTCGATGGTTCATAATAGTAGTTCAAGTACGATGGTTGAGTATTGGCACCCACGTCTGTTAAGTAAAAACTAGAACAATAAAAATCAATAAATTATTAAGTAAATTACTGTTGAACGGGCACGTAGAGAGAGTGTCAACAGATGGATTATGCTCCTGTTTGCTTTGTAAGTTACTCGGCAAACAGTATCTGCAGTTTCACCTTTTAACGGAGTTTATAGTATCACTGATGCTACGCTATACTTACGTGGTTATAAGAATGACATAGTCTAGCGGAAAAATGGTAAATTGTAAATTAAAAGGACTTTGATTATGTGCTGTTTTTTGCGCTGTTCTACATCGTTGAACTGTCAAAGTTCAATTATATGATTACTATTACATGTTATCAATTAACTGTCAAAATCCAAATATTATAGGTAAAAACGTATATGAATCGATTATATATATATGAATATATCTAGTCGCTCACAATTGATGTGCGATAAAATATATTTTATGACGACTACAATTACTATAAATCATATGCACAAAATTCTCAGTGCCATATATACAAAGATAACTGAAAAGTAATGACATGTTATGGTCATGTACATATCTTGTTTTTAGTAATTTTGTATCATACACCATTCAAAAACCTGCTTTGTCTGCACAGACCAGCAACCTCATACTTGCTTTCTTCTGAAGAAATATATAGGTATGAATTTATTCAAGAAGCTTATATATAGTAAAAAATGTGCAATATTTTATAATTGACAATTTTATTCTCTGAAGATTACAGTTACTGACAATTGTGTATCGTCCACTGTGTTCCCAGTCCTTTTGTTGGAATGCATTATCCCGAGAAGATTTCTCTTCTCAACTCATTCACCACCATCATTATTTTTTAGATGACCCCGGCCTTGGAGAAGAACCCATTAAGTATCTGAATGGCGTTACAGTCTGTGTTGGATCCGATGATTCACCAGTGACCAATTGCGAGCTGTGTCACGAATGATTTCCAGCTATGAAAATGAAATGGAACAGGACCATATGATGTCTTGAGTAACGTGACCTTGACATTGACATGCTCAAAGAATCGAAGTCCGAGGTTGAATCATTCCATGTTAGCCAATCATTCGCTACTAATTTTAGTGATTTGATGCTAATCGTCGATCCAAAGGTTGCACGATCGACTCCCATCATCTTCCCCAAATGTGATTTGTTTACCTCATACATGTCCTACTTTGCAAGTTGCAACCAGTTTCATTTAGCATGTATTATATATATTGCTCGGCATTGAGATCAGGGAGTCAACCAGTTGTATCCTATGATACATAAGTTTTTTCAACTCTGGACACTTGCAGTATAGTAGTACTCGAAAATCATCACGTCTCAAATTTCTAGCAAATTTGTGCATCCACCATTCTTTCCTCACGTCTATGCAATTCAACCGTATTAATTCCCAAAGGTTCCAACAATTCAAAGGCGATAGCTGCGCTGCGCAATGCAAAGATCGGCTCCTCATATGAGGCATTCCCATGGGAGAGAAAGATGACGGACCTGCTACCCGTGCCTAACGCTAGCCGTTTCCTCTCGCTCTTGCTGCTTCCACGGGTGGCCGATGAGTCGCACACCAGGTACCACAGCCTGGAGGACACGCTGGCCAGGGCGGACGCCTGGCTCAGGTCCTCACAGCGGTCAGGTGTCCCCATTGTGCTCATGAATGTTCAGGCTGAGGCATTGCTCACCAAGGTATATGTCATCCTGAATTCCTTATTTTACAACATGAATGTCGTTACAGCGCGATAAAACTGATAATAATCTTAGTTAGCCATTGATGATTGTCGAGACTAACATGGAGTGTTTGCATGGTTTCCTCTTTGATCTGTGTCAGATTTGTGGAGATACAGCGGTGTCAACAGTGAACATGGGATCCCTATGCGACCTCGCGGACCTGGCGACCATGAGCCTCTATGGGTTCGAGGATTACCATGGTGTGGACATCGGTGTCGTCAGGGCTGCGCGTTTGTGGTATGCCCCCGTGGCAGGGGAGCTCGCACTGGAGATCAAACTGCAGCCGGGTGACACTCGGCTGGGATTTGCTATAAGCCGCACTGAAGAGGTAATCAGCTCATTTTTTTAGAGTACGTGCAACAGCAGCAGTTATACATTTTCACGGTGCAGTAACAATAGCTCAGCGACTTGTTGGTGAATACCTAATACAAGCAGGGCTTCATCTACGTCTCCTCGGTGGCCGACGAGACCACGCCGGGGGTGGCCTCCACGCGCTCCGGCCTGCTTGAGCTGTACCGCCGCTCGCGCCGCGCCTCCAAGCTCCTCGTTGTCGCGCGGGTTGGCCGCGAGAAGGTGCTCCCCTGGGCCGTCTCCACCGCCGGCGACGTCCGCTGCGCGGACACCGTTTCCCTCAGCCAGCGGCTGACGCTGCACCGCCACGCGCTGCGCCCCGTCACGCTCAGCTTCCTCGTGTGGGATCGGGAGCTCACGGCCGCCGGCCTCCTGGAGAGTGCAGCGGCGACCAGGCCTCAGGCGCCGGCATCGGTCCAGGACATCGTGCTGCCGACGCAGACGGGAACCAGCGATGAAGCGTCCGCCGACGAGATCACGTTCGACGAGGACGGCCAGGACATCGTGCTCAGCAAGGACTCCGACGACTGCGGCTTCAGGTTCCAGAACATTGGCCTTCCGGCCAGCTGGCTCTGAGCTAAGAGACGACAGCTGTTGGCTAGTTTTAATTACTGGATAATAATTATCATGGAATAATAGCTTAAAGACAGTATTTTTATTTACCAATGAAAATAATTCATCTTTTGAGTGAGCCTTCACTTCACCGATTCCTTCATGACTTCCAAAGATTTACGTAAAATGAGCAAAATGTGTCCGTTTGAAGTGACAGCGATACATCTAATGTACATTCCATCACATATCTATGTCACACCTCATCATTGCTAAACCTACGTAAATTGCGCCAGACATAAGCAATCTTGAGAAGCACCAACTTATTGGTTCCTGAACTCCACTTAAAAAAGAATGTTTAGAGTTCCGTTCCATCCCCTCGAATTCATATTACGATCACCTTTTTATGAGGACATCCCAACGACTTAAAGAAATCGTGACCCAAGTATAAATCATGGAAGTGACCGTGTAAGCATTGGGACAAGCCCTGAACCAGCTGCACCATATCAAGAACCAACTACGCCAATATAAGGACACTTTCCGCGGAGTCATGCAAAGAGATTGCACCAAGAGGTGAACTCTCTCCTTACCGGATCTGACTTTACTAAATATGGGATTTTATACTATGTAAAAGCTCTACATATGTCATGCTAAGGTTTACAAAAGAAATAAGGGAGCTGCCGCTGGACCAAAGAAGACCAATTGCAGAAAGGAGGGGGATGAGTTACACAAGCTGAACTAGAACACTATCTCACGAGTGGTTGGGTAATTGCATTCTGAGGAAGCAATACTCCTGCCTTTACCATGTAGTTCGTTATAAACAAACGACAGTGGCATATGTTTGTTCTACGTCAGATCTGAATTTTTATGGCGTAGAGATATGACAGGTCCAAATCTAATAGTCTAGAATGAAACACGATCAAGAGTTGCTCTTATAACACTATAACTCTGGAAAAAATATTTTTTTGTAAAATTTAGTTCCGAGTGGATAATTCTCGGTGAAATCACACTATCTCGCTAACATACATTCAAATGTACCTAACCTCAACAGAAAACTATGAATCCTAAAAGTCCCTTTAAAAATGAGATTTTCAATTGATACTTATGTAGAGTAGTTATTACGAAGGATAACATGCATGACTAGACAAAACTAGAACGGTAGCGTGACTTATTGCTTCTATTCTAAACAATGAGCCAATTAAGCACTTATTATTCGAATGTCAGTTTGTGCAGTCAGTTTGGAATATTATGCATGTGGTGACAAACTATGCTGGTCCTATTAGTGTATCAAATATGTTTGATGATTGGCTAAAGAGAATTTGCAAAGATCTAAAACTACCAGCACTATTTATGCAGTGTCAACTTAATGGGCTATATGGCATTGCCGAAATGATATTATTTTTTATAAACCATTCAGACTTTTTCGTGGCAAGCTATCTTCTTATCTATTCACTGGCTTCTGTAAAGGACCCAAATCTGGGCTTGCTGAATTTTCAGCAAACTGACACACCACAGCTCAAATTATAGAAATCAAATAAACATGATTAAAGAGCAAGTAACAACCATCAATAGGACAAATAAGAGAAGAAGCAACACAATCCAAGAGTTGTAATTCAATCATGCCATCTTTTATAGGCTGAGCTCCCTATTAAGTACCAAACCTCCTTAGAAATGCTCATGCCAAATTTCATGCAAATTCAAGCATGTTTTGAGTACTTATGGATACAATTATTAAAAGGATAGTTTGAATTCAAGTTTCAAATTCAAACCACTTCTATCATAGGGATTCAAAAGATTTCTTCAGATTCAAACTCAGGATATTTTTCTAAGCTACTCCACCAAGTTTCATCTCTCATTTGGAGTTGATCTTGACAGTAGCTAATTTTTGCCCCATTCGAAAAACTGAATTTGAATTTCAGATTCAAGTTTGATTCAAATTAAGAAAAACCAGTCCCCAATTTGATTCATTCAAATTCCCAAATGTCCATTTTGTGATTTCATCAAATCAGAGGGGCATTAGGATCCATAGAACTAAGCACAGTAATTTGGATGAGTATTAGGAGGTGTGGGTCCCACTTGTAAGTGACTGGCTGCAGAGCAACGCGCCCAGTCGGGAGCAGTGCCGGCGCTTCTCGGCGAAACCCACCAAAGCCGCCTGGGGCACCTTCTGCTTCTCTTGAGGACGTGGAAAACCAGCTGTTGGCGCGTCCTTCATCCTCTATTCGCTGTAAAACGGGTAGCCATGGCCGTCGTTCGATTCTTTTGCTCTCTGCCGCGACTACCGCACACCCGCGCGAACTCACTCGCCATGGACAGCACGACCCTGACCTTCTCCGTCCTTGACGCCAAGAGACGGATTGTGCACCAGCCTCTCCTCAATCTCACGGTGAAAACCGCTCATCAATCTGTGCTTCCTACTTCATGAATTTCCAATCTTTCTCCCCGTGGTCATTTCGGAACCGAACTAGGGTTAGCCGAAATTCTGATTCATCTCTGCCTTTTCAGTTAAGAGGGGTTTAGAAATACCGTCTACAGGTCCTTGCACACTCCTCAATCAAACCCCATCGAGAACCATGCAACAAAACCCTAGAAACACCGACGAGCAGCTCGGCGGAAGGGGGTTCGCCGTGAGGTTGGGTTTCCGTGCTTTCGGCTCCAAACCAAGGCCATGCTGAGCTTTCCTAGGGTTCACTGGTCGTGGTGACGCGTTTGGCCCATGAATTGGGTGGCCGGATCATCGGGAACGTGTCTCCAGAGTTGATCGGCGGCACCGCTCTCGTCGCCGGCGAGCTACGGCCGTTTACTGTCAGTGCCACCTTGCCCAACGTGTTCAGCATGGAGAATGGTGTGGGGGTGGCGCGTCTCACCCTCGCCGGCAAGCTAGGTCGCCGGGAACATCGAGCTCGCCGGAGCTCCGACGGCTCGGGCGTGGCAGTGGCTGCAGGTAGACGAAGGCGTGGGCCCCAGCAGTCAGCCCCTGTTCAGTGCGCTAGGGCGCGGTTAGTTAAGTTAAACTGGCTGGGCCCAGGTGTCAGTGGGGATTAGCGCGGGAAGGGAATTTCCTTTGGGAAAATAAATCCGAATTTGATCCAAACTTTAGAAATCCATAAATTCTGAAATAATCGCACAAATTTAGTCAAATAAATGTTTTTGGATTCATCTCTATTAGTACTATCCACCAGTACCAGTTTCATTCCTTGGAAGTCCTTTATTTTCCAGAATTAAATCCCTATGGTTTAAACTTATATAATTAACTACTGAATATCAACTTGGTAGAAAATTCTCAAATTTGGTCATGAACATTATTTTAATATCCTTGACTCACATGCCAAATTTCAGATCAATCCGAGTTCATTAAGTCCACTTAATTGTGTGATTACTTGAACTGCTCTTGGAAAATTGGAAAAATATACAGAAACATTTTCAGGATTTTCCCAAATCTTTAAAAGGCTATAAATTTCTCTTGGATGCTTAGAAAAGCCTGAAACCAATTCCATTAGACTCAGTATAAACTCTAATTTCTAAAAAAGTCTAAATTTTCTTCATGAAAATCCACAGAAATACTCAGAGGCTCTAAAAATTACCTTTAATACATTTAATTCTACACAGCTCAATTGACATTTGGTTCAAATAAAATTTGGTCAAGCTTCTGTTCATGTCTTAGAAAATTCACAGTAAAAATTTCAAAGTTGTGAGACCTATGTGTGCTGAATACATTGGCTATGATGATACAAGTTTTGAATTCTGCCAAAACACTCTTTTTGTCAAGGTCCGACTCTAGATCCGAGCTCTGACAAGATCTGACGTAAGGTCCAACTTGCTATGGCTAGGTCCTACATGTGTTTGATTAGCTCCGGTGGTAGGTCCGACTAGCTTTGGTAAGTTTCGGTGCTAGGTTATGCTACCTTGGTAAGCTCCGGCTCAAGATCCGGTTAGCTTTGGCAAGGTCCGGAGCTAAACCGCAATGGTTTTGTCTTTACCATGCAAGTGTTTCGAACTTGCTTTACATCTATGAAAATTTTGCTTAGTATTCTTTTACTAAGTTTTTGAAGTGTTACGGTGGTTAATATTTTGCTATGGTTTGCAACATGCTTATGTGAGGTGTTCACATAAGGTGTTGTGGTTTTCGGAACTAACGTGAGTCAAATCGCGGACTTGTGCTCAAAAGTATTGGTTGTTTATTCATGTGCAGGTGTTGCTTGAGTTCAAGATATGGCTGGTGACAGGATCCATTGAACTAGTCTTAGGAAGAAGATGAGGTTCAACAACCAAGTTCTGGAGGAATTGTGGTTGAGTTGATCGAGAGGTTGCGCAGCATGTTTGGATCAAGAACAATGCATATGAAGGTATCGTGGACGTCGTTGGAAGGTGTTTGCACGTGTGCAAGGAGTGCATGGACGTGGCAACATGGTTCCAAGGCGTGATGAAGAGATGTGGATGGAAAGAATTAGTAGGAAATGTCCAACCGGCTGGATTATGGACTCAGGCTGTGGCTGAGTCGGTTATGACTCAAATATGGAAAGATTTAAGTTGGTTATGATAGGATTTAGTGTGGGACACGAAGTTGAGTTGTTTCAGGAATGTGGGATACATTCCTAAAGTGTTTGGAAGTTTTATGATTGCTTCTATCTGCGTATAGAAGAGTCTTTGAGCAGTTATGGAAAGTTTGGATTTAGAAACTGAGTAGGATTAGAGTTCTAGTTTGAATTGGGTTGGCCTCCGGGCTGGTTATATAAGCAAGGGAGGCCAGAGCTCATGGTAAGATGAGCTTGGGCTGTTCCTCTTATGTTTTGATCAATAAAATTCATAATTTAGAGGAGCTTTTGTGCCTTGTTCGTCCGACTTGTTTTTGTCAAGTGTTTCTCGTCGAATTTCTGGACAGCACGACAGTGTTTCAGTGTTTTAATCATAACTTGAGTCTTACAGATCCAACTGACGTGATTCTTTTTGTGTTGTCTTCACAACTTGATTATCTATCATCTGTAAAAATTTCACGATCATTTGATTTGTAGTTTCTGATCTACATGTGTTTCTTTGCAGTGTTGCAGATCTGATTTTTACTCGAGTAGAACAGATTGACTCTTGTTTGATCTTTCAATCATAACTTGAGTTTTTCTAGACGGATTTCCGTGATTCTTGTTGTCGTGTCTTAGTGACTTGATTCTCTATAATATATACCACTTTTTTCATGGTTCAATACATTTAGACCAGTCACATACACGGTTTCTTTAACAGATTGATTTTCTCCCGAGGGGGTTTTTGTTGCTTCCGCTAAAAAGATCTAAATCTACCATTCGCCCCCCCTCTGGTAGCTTTTCACGTGCTCTTTGATCCTACAATTGGTATCGGAGCCACGGTGCTCTAATATTTATGATTTGCACGTGTTTTGACTAATCATCATGGAGAAATACTCCGCAAAATCTTGTGTGTTCAGTGACATTGATTTTCAGGTTTGGATGTCACGAATGGAGGCTTTCATCCAGACGCAAGGCTTTGCAATTTGGGAAAAGGTGTACAAGCCTTACAACGTGCCACCAAACGATCAATTCATGGCTACGAACATGAGAGATATCGACAACAACAACAAAGCACGGAACTTGATCATACAAGGATTAACTCAAAGTGACTTCGACCGTGTTGCACACCTCCGATCTGCATACGATGTGTGAAAATCACTTTTTGACTACCACAAAGGATCCAACACAATCAAGGAGGTAAGACAAGATATGTTCAAGAAAGAATACATGCGCTTTGAGATGCAACCCGGTGAGTCAATCGATGACCTCTTTGCTCGCTTCAATAAAATTCTCAGCAACTTACGTAGTGTCAACATTAATTTTTTAGATGCTGAAAATGCTAGGCAATTACTAAGTGCATTAGACATGTCAATTTGGGAAATGAAAGTTACATCTATTCGTGAATCTACTGTCATGAGTTCACTTATATTAGATGTGCTATATTCTAAGTTAAAAACTCATAAAATTGACATAATATCACGTAAGAACCCCAACAAGTCTCTTGCATTTGTTTCACAATGTGACATGCCTAGCTCTAGTTGTGACGCCCTCAATTTCGTGAAAAACCATGGAACCGAGAACTGATGCATATGTGTGCCCTGGATGTTCATCACACATACACATATACTTCACAAACTGAATTCAGAATATATTTTACCATGAGTAACAGGGTTTATTACAAAGTCTCATGAGTCTTGGACTCATGCTGGCAGCGGAAGTCTAATCTTACAGCGGAAGTCTTATTTCTATTTGCAGCGGAAGTCTTCTAACTAGTGCGGAAGCAATCTAAGCAGCAGCAGCGGCTCCATCTATACTCCATCCCCACAGACAAAGTTGAGGACAGATCACACGCCTAATGCTCCACTTGGTCTTCATAGTATTCTTCTCCTGTTGCTGATGATGAAGTAATAATGCAAGTTTGAGTACAATGATGTACTTAGCAAGTGCGGGAAAATATGATATGTAGCTCACAGCAAGGAAGATAATAAAAGTCTCATTGCAGAAAGCAAAGTTATTTCTCAAAACCACGATAAAACAGTAACTTAGCTTTAAGTGAACGTATTCCCAACATGTATTAGAATACCAACATATCTCCATTATGTTTCATCACTGTCCATGTCTCAACCAGACATTAATCAACTTTATCTTTGCTCACGAATACCTTCTCATATTCGCTACCATCTCACGAATACCATCTTGTATTCGCTACCATTCAATTTCGTCTTACACCGAGACCAATCTCGTTGCCATGACTCGACAGTCATGCAATCAAATCTTATCACCCGGACTCAACAGTCCCAAAAACCAAAATCATAACCAAAAAAACCATAACCATACCATAACCATCCATAACCAAAACCATCCCAACTAATCATGTGGGTTGTCCAGGCGCTCGTGACCGTAAGCTCGGCTATCATGATAGTTTTAAGACTCTGCATAGTTTGTACCACTTTACCCACAAGTTTGTGATTTCGTCACCCGTCAGCGACTGCAGAACCTCCATTATACCAGTACACAACTGTTGGTGTATGGTCAATAGATCACAAAATAGCCTTTACAAAGGGGTTACTAGATGTATGGACTCACTAAGATTTCACCGGCAGGCTAGAATCTCCAATTCTCCCACCCACGGGCCCCCTCTTGTGCCATGCAGTTCCCAGGGCAGTCCTCACTCGACTCCCATTCCCCGCGCCTTCCACGGTCCATAACAATCTAGTAACTTACCTAATTACTCAGCTAAGCCGCACCATACTTGGCCTTGTGGTGGCACTGTTATCCTGGCATGGCTCGCATGAACCGGTCCTTAGATCCACGGCAAGTAACCACCTTCTCATGCTACCTCATTCATAAACCCAGACTTGCCTAGATCTCCCTTCGATCCATGTTCATTAACAACATCAGTTTCTCATCATTCTTACGAGTGCAGTTAGCTAGACACATCTATCTCGCTTCCCGTATCCCATGGACTCAGCGAAGCAAAAAGTAAAAAACCAAACCCGACTCATTTACTTCCCTAGCGACAAGGGTGGTTTAACAAAAACTAGTAAACTCCTATGAAAGGGTTTCCCATCATGTTTGACTCAGCACACACACCCTTTCGCAAACAAAACAGTTTTCCAAAACATAGGATCAACATGGTCAAGGGGCACTTGCCTTGTTCTTGCGGTTCCGGTTGCTCTTGGATCTCGAAACCTTGTTGCAGCTTGTTGTAGACAGCTCCCTGAGCTTGCCCTTCTATGCACCGTCACGCACATACAAGATTCATAGCAATCAATACCATGTACAAACTCTAAGCAAGATGGATGATGCATATGCATGTTAATTCCTATGATGCAAATTTTCATTAGATCGGTTGTATGTGTCCTTGTATTTTTGCATGGGTTTTACGATGAACAAAGGTGTTCGGATCAAATGTGGACGTGGTGATGATATTGGCTTTAGATCAACCGATCAACACGTGATCTGTCCACGAAAAAGCTTCTGTTCGAAAGGAATTGAAGAACAGATGCAAATAAAACACGATGATTTCGTAAGGTGGTATTGGAAACCTACCTTATGTTCTTCGGGATTTCCTCCTAGAAAACAGATCGTCAGGGCTCCTTCGGCGATGGCAATCGTCTCTGGGCTCGTCGGCGGTCTCTCTGGTGGTCAAACTCCGGCGAAGGGTTTTACTCGACGAGCTGGGGCTAGGGCTCTAAGTTGTTGGCTCAGGAGGTGGAAAAGAAGTTTGTGGTTTTGGCTAGAGGTTTTCGGTTCTATTTATAACCGGGAAGAGAAGAGTTCTAATCTGATTGGACTTCGAATAAGAGTCCAATTCAAACTGTTTTTAGATCTTAACAACTTATCCTAGATTGATTCGCTGCGGTAACATTGTGGAAATCGTGTCAGTTTCCTCAGTACCGGGGATTCCCACGTGTACAGAGGAAAACCGCTTCAGAATCGCGTTACCTTCACTGCGGTGAGCTTCGGAAGCTCCACGTGTCTTGCGGGAACCTGGCTCCCTTTTCCGCAAAGACAAGCTCCGGTTGTGCCGCATGTCAGGCGGGCGGGACCTCCCTCTCCCTCAGAGGTGAGCTCTGCGTGCGCCATGTGTCATGGCGAGCGGGACCTCCCTCTTTTCAGAGGCGAGCTCCGCGAATGCCACATGTCAGTTCCGGACCTCCCCTCTCTTTGGAGGTGGATACGGGGGTGCCATGTGTCAGTGTCGGACCTCCCCTTTTTTCGGAGGTAGCTCCGAATGTGCCACGTGTTCTAACAGCGCTAGACTTCCTTTCTCCTCAGAGACGAGCTCCGAGGTCGACACGTGTCCATCGGCGTCGGACCTCCGGAGGCGAGCTCCGGAGGTGACACGTGTCTGGTAGTGTCGGACCTCCCGGAGGTGACACGTGTCTTGCGGGGCCGGACCTCTCGGAGGTGAGCTCCGAGAGCGACACGTGTCCCACGCGGCTGTTTTTCTCTTTTCTGCCGTGACTAGCTCCGAAGGCGACACGTGTCCTTCGGGACTGGCCTCGCTCCTCTGCGTAGGCTAGCTCCGGAGGCAACACGTATCCCACGGGGTCGGACCTCTCCCCTTTTGCGGGGATGAGCCCCGAGCCTGCCACGTAGCCAGTTTAGCGGCGGACCTCTCCCCCTTTGCAGTGATGAGCTCCGAACACGCCACGTGGCCAGCGAGCCGAGGAAGTTGTCTTCGGCGCTCTCTGTACACTAGAATTTGCTCTTTTTGGCTAACTTTTTAATATTTTCTCAGTTTGAACTTATTTTAAAAGTGTTTTTCTACATGAAACATGAATACATGCAGAACACGAAAATGGGGGTGTCACACTAGTCAATCTTCATCTTGTGGTACACTTTCTTTGTTGTTGTAAAAGTCCTAGAAATGTATATGAATAAAACAAAGTTTGAACTCTAGGGGTTGCAAATTCATGAAAAATGGGACTTGATAAAACTTTTCTTCACGCAAGGCTGTTAATGGAGGTTCGTCCAAAAAGAGGCTCACATGTTCATTTAATGTTGAACCAATATGGACCTAAACATTTAATTGCATGAAGGATTAAAAATCCGATTTCAAATTCAAAGTTCACACAAAAATTGTGGCCAAACCTTTGAATACTTATTCAGCCCTATATTTTGGAAGTGTGGAAGTTTTAGGGTGCAAACTTGTCATTTTGGGGTGGGCTCAAAAGGAATTAAATAGAAGCAATTGCAAATTCAAACTGAATTCAAATTTGCTATGCAAATTCAAACTGAAATCGGTGAATTCAAATTCTAGCCCACTTTTGAAATTCAGAGCTTTTGAATGGAATAGATTGACATGAGAAGATCTTTTGGGGAGGAAAATTGGGTGGAGCCCACATGTCATTGGAATAATTGTGACTTGCCCCCAAAGCAAACATGTGTCTGTTTTCTCTGTTTTTTCACTCGAACAACCCGAGAACCCACCGTATGCCACCGAGAGCAGCTGCGCCACCTCCTGCTCCTCTCACCAATCGCTGGCAATGTGTGTGTGTGCTTCTCTCTCGACGTGATCCTCTACTCAAAGACGAGGCAACCGACTTTGCTTCCTCCTCACACACGAGAAGAGCCGAAACAAAGCCGAGCTCGCCGCCGCCTCTGTAAAACAATCAGGAACTGGCTAAACTTGTGCCACAGCGCCCTCTGAGCTGCACAACAACACGGCGCACTCGTTCCTCACCTCCTCAGCACGAGAGCTAGCAACCTCCGGCGTTTCCCGAGCCCTAAACCACTTCCTCCGTGGTGACCTAAAGCTAGCCGACGACCGGTGTACACGTGGACAGCACTCCACAGAAGCTTTCACACCTGAGCAAGCACGGCCACGGGAGCGCCCCACCACGGTGCTGCTCTCCTCCAAAACTTGGAGCAAGCTGTTGATCATCGCCGGCGAATTCGAAGTTTTTTCTCCGGCGGGTGCAAACCGAGTCCGGTAAGACATCAAAATTCTCACTCGTTAATCTTCTTTAGCTCATCAAACTTTGCACACACGGGCCGGACTAGCCGGCGATCATCTTTCCTTTAGCAACCGTCGCTTGAAACCACCTCGGATTGGCGAATTTTTGGGTTTTCCGAGCATTTCTATGGCGGAACCGATCGGGCACACGGTGCCGACCCATTTGCAGCCGTTTTCGAGCTAGTTTGAGGCCATGTCAGTCTTCACTAAGCGTCCAGGGTGCTTTAGCGTGGGTTGGTCGAGTGTTTGGCGGTCTAGGAAGGTCGGCCGACGGTGCCGAACGCTTCCCATAGCCGCCGCATGTCGCCGAGGGTATTCCGGCCACCGGCAGCCCGAGCACACCCCACCATCGTGTTCCCCGGCCTCCAAAACACCATAGCGGCGAGCCTCAGCCCAGGCGGCGACCGGAAATACCGAGCCGGCGAGCTCCGGCGTCGGTCCGGCGAAGGGGGAGGCGCGCGCGGGCGCGGGAGGAAGAAGAAAGTGGGTGGGTCCCACGCGTCAGCGGCTGAAAACTTTAAACTGAGGATCTGTTGTGGCTCGGATCCACTGTGAGGGCACGCTGGACCCCGTGGCCCGGTGTGGCCCAATTCCTATTGGCTGGAGTTTAAACCCATGGGCCCAAGATATTTTCTATAGCAAAATAATTCCAGAGATTGCCCCAACTTTGGAAAATCATATCTTTGTGCACAAACCTCCAAATTGAGTGATTCAAATTGGGTTGGATTCATTTTGCAAAGATATATCCAAATATGAACCCCAAATTGTAGGAAAGCCAATACTAAATTCTGGAAATTTCTTTAAATATTTTCTGAAAAAGAATTATTGAGGGAGTTTGGTTTATCCAAAAATACTCAAATTTTGCCAGAATTTCTTTAGGATATTGTTGATCTTCTAGCAAATTTTAAGCTCATTTGAAGATCATTTGAGTAGGAATTTTCTAAATACAAACTGCTGTGTTCATAAGGGTCCAGAAACATTTTCAGAAAATGTTGCCCACTTGTAAAATCCATTCTAGGCAAATCATAGCTCCAATAATCATGTGAAAATTTAGGCAAACTCTCAGAGCATACTTGAAATTGTAGTTCACTGAATTTGGCATGAAAATGCACAGTACTCCAGGATTAATTCTTTTGAGTAGAAATGCTTAAGGAATTGTTCTGGAGGAACTACTCAAGTAAAAGGTCTGAATGTTGGATCAAATTACTTTATTGTGACCAAGAACTCACATGTAAACTTTCAGCTCAAGTTGAGCAGTAGAGCTCCCTGTCCTTGTTCTCCAGGGTTATGTATGTGGGAAAATACATAAGAGTATTGGAGGAATTTTAGAGAACACATATTCTTTCCACATTAGCTGCAATTTGGCAAGCTAGATCTATGGTTATAGTACTACATGCTGTAAAGGTTTTGAAGTCATTGGAGTTCTGTATCTTCAGTTTCATTCAAATCTTTTCAGCTCACCTTATATGTTCATTAGGGAAACTTAGATTATAATCCAACTTCTAAGTAAGCTTTAGTTTCTCTTGTTTTCCTTGCACAACAGAGGCAACACATCATTCTTAGCACTTCCACACATTCCTCTGTTCTTCACAAATTCAAGTCTTTAATTATATCAATTGCATTATAACAACATGTGCTTATACATATCGATAGGATTTACGACAGAGGCAATCAACGGAGAAGTTCGATGGAGTGAATCCATTGAAGTGGATTAGTTGATCAAGCCTTAAGGAAGACAAGACTCTAACTGATTTATATACTATTAGACCCTGCAAAACAAAGGCAAGCCCCGGTTTGCATCCAAATTTACAAGTTTTATTTGTATACACTTTATATTGTCTAGAATATTAGTTTTGCATTATGGCTAGGTTTGTATGACACTCCACATGCATGACCCAGAAAAACCCTGGAGTTTGATTTAGAATAGGTTATCATTTAATTATACCTGCTGATCTCAAGTTAACAAAAGTGGATTAAAAGAGTCATAACTCGAGTAGGCCGTTTCCTACTCGTGAACCGGGACTATGGGGGATCAATCGGAAGAGTTGGGAATTGATCCTCATAGTTGGGAATGGAGACCGGGCAGTGGATGGAAGGCTCAAGGACGTGGTCCTGTGAACCTAGTCTCCGTCTGAATCGATTAAGGCCCGTTCTCGTGTGTGGCCGTGTGGGACAAGTTTGAGTTGTGTACCGGATGCATACTGGCTATATGGGACCCAGGAAACCGATGTAATATGTTAACCTGGGTGTCGAGGCAATCCCCACCATCTTATGCAGATGCTGAAAGGATAGAGAAGTCGTCTCTACGAGGGTTTGCCGTAGTGAGACTTAATCCAAGTCGGTGGGACCGGTTCGATATTTGGGTTCGTGTGAAAGGTTGTCACATATGACGTTGAGGGGATCGGTTGATCACCGGTGTCAGACGGGCGTATGTGTCGCGATAGTGAGCATACTTGTTCTCTGCGTCGTGACGTAGTAAGTAACTGAGAAAAATTAAAATGCTTCGTGAGTAATCCTCATATTGGAGATGAGGGATGATCAATACCATCACTAAATTTACTTTCTACCTCGGGCTAGTGGCGTCGAGACAAAGCGTTTCTTGTTTGATTGTGGAGTCTCGGCATGGATGGCGCAAGGTCTGTATGGGTCTAGGGTAGCTCACTAAATTTATTTTCTCCTTGGGCAAGTGGCATCGAGATGAAGCTTTTCTTGTTTGATTGTGGAGTCTCGATGTAAATTGTGCGAGGGCTATAAAAGTTGCTAAAACTTGAAGTAAGGACTCTCCTTTAGCTCAAGATCATATGTTATACAAACTTCTATATTCAGCCCTCTATTTTCAGCATGTAGAGTTTCATGACTAGGGTGACGGTTAAGTCTTGCTGAACTTTATGCTCACGGATACTGCATGAGTTGTTTTGCAGGTAATAACACTACGCTGATAAGTACGGTTGTCCGATGATACTCGGAACTCTTCGAGTGGGGAACTCATGGAAACCCATGCCGCTGCTATTGTGATCGTGTTGCTAGTGAGAAGGGTCCGCGGGCTGGACGTATTCTCTGTTGCTTAGCGTAGATATGAGACATGAGTTGTATCAGCCTTCCGCTGTAGATTATTTTGAGAAGTATTTGTAAATTCACACTTTGTAAGCTTCCACTTGATTTGTGTAATATGATGCTTTATTATGTGTGCTGTTGGGTGCTGCATCGCATGGCACCATCCAATGCGATTCCTGGGCGAGCGGCACTGCCCCGTAATCGGGTCCGGGCTCTCACAGCGTGGTATCAGAGCTGTATTGGTAATAGCGCATGGAATAAGGATCGTATTACGACAAAAACTTAGGATACAGTGAGAAAACGGTATTAGGCCCACATAAGGACTACTATATTAGCATATAATGAAGGTGGCAACCTAACTTATTTACTTATATCGTGAAATCGTGCATGTCGGGACTTCATGTGTCTTGGGGGGTGCACGTAAGCGCTGTCCACCAGTGCGCACAAGCTGAAGGGTGGAGCCTCATGGGTGGCAGGTAACCCGACCAGCTTGGGTATCCTCTACGATTCTTCATGTCGTTTGGGGTATTTGAGCAACGCCCTTCCCTGGCGTGCTACGGGCAAGTATGGGAGACCCCGTCACGTGGTTAGTAACGTGAACACGTAGCTCAAGGCGTGTTTGGCTTGAGAACACCCGTGCAAGTGATGACGGACGGGTGTATGAACTGTATTGGGACCAGGTTCGGTGTGCAGCCGAACCTGATGATTGTGTGAGATTTATGCAGGTACTAACCACGAAAACCATAGTACGTGTAGAACACGTTTGCGAGTGACCGTTTTAGTTCCACCTAAGGATACGTATATGCGGTGTAATCTGGTTAGGTTTTTCTTTTGTGAGGCAACGTAGTACCGTCATATGTTGTAACACCCCAAATTTTTAGTCAAAACTCAAATTTTGATTTAGAACCATAAACCATGTTCAGAGGGGAATTTAGAAATTTTTGGACGTGTTGCATGTTTTGCAGAAATTCAAATTCAAACTGGAATTCAAATTAGACTCAAAACAGAAAAGAAATGGAAAAAGAAAAAGGAAAACCAGAAAAAAACTGGCCAGTGGGCCGAAACCCCAGCCGGCCCAGCAAACCCCCGCGCAGCCCGCCCCCGCGCGCGCCGCGCTGCCCCTCGCTGACGGGTGGGACCCGCCTGTCATCCCTAACCCCGCGACCCCGGACTTCTCCCTCGCGCGCGATCGCAACCGATCGGGAAACCGCGTCCCTCAGCCGAATTCTGGACCCTGAGGACTCTAACTCGATCACAACAGAACCACCGCCCTCCCCCGGCTATAAAAACAACCGATCCGATCAGTTTTTCTCACGCGATCGCCGATTTTCACTCCGGTGAGCACCGAGACTTCGCCGGTGAATTCTGGCCGATCTAAGCTCGGAAACTCTGATCTAACTCGTTGATCTTGATCCACCGCCTCCGGGGAACTTTGCAGGTGCAGAAAACCCGAAGACTTACGGTGCAAATCCAGCTCCGACGAGCTTCGCCGTGGTTTTGCCTCGGACCTCGCCGCCGAGCACTTTCCAGGACCCCCGAGCTCGAGAAAACCCCCGAGGTGAGATCCCTGACCTCCCCTCTACCGATCTAGGCCATAAGATCACAGTTCTAGGCAGAATTCTCGAGGATCCGAAAGTTTCCGGCGAGATCGCCGCTTCCCGCCGCCGTGCGCCGCCGGCAGCGCCGCCCGCGCTCGATCAGAGCGACGTGGCCGCTTGTGCGCCGTTTATTTTAAATCGCACGGTAGACTTTAAAACCCCGCGTACCGGTTCGATGTTATAATCTCATCCGTCGGTTTAAAATCAGACGGTCCACGTCAGCCCCGCGTTATAAAGACTGGAATTCTTACGTGCTACCCCCTGGGGTTCTCTGGAATTGAAAGCTAGCCCCGGAAACTTCAGATCTAGCCCCTGGAACTCCAGAAAATCATGTAAATTCATTTAAAAATCAGTTTTAGCCCCTAGACTTAATAGAAATTAAGAAAAACACCTCTGAAAAGTGTAGCTAGACCCCTGGAAATTATGAAAATAATATTATAGACCCTGTAATGGGGTGAATTCATTATTTTAGCCCTGTTTAGTATTTAATTTAGAAAATTGAATATGTAACTAGTGTTTAAATATTAAAAAGGGGGACAAACCTAATTGTCAAAATTATTAAAAACTTTCTCAGTACTTAGAAAACTTTGGAGTGAGATAAAAATATATTTTTGGGGCTGAAATAAATCTGTTTCATCTATTATTCACATTTAATAGTATAGGGACACATTTTTAAGTAAAGAATAGTTAAAGAAAAATAGGGAAAATAATTATGAAATAGTATACATCAGAAGCCAAGGTCAAAATATGATCTTAAATTATTTAGGACCAGAACCTAATCTGTTTAGGTAGTGTGTATTACTAATTTAATAATAAAATGCACAATTATGCATAAGAATATAAATCTGAAAATATAGAAACTAGTAAATGATAAATGGAGTTTCTAAAGTACAAAGAATTCAGTTTAGGGTTGATAGAAATTATGAAGGCACATATGGAGAAGAAAAATACTTTTCATACATACTTGGTAGTTTAATATATAAGGAATTTATTTAAAACTGAAACACACATATATACATGTATATATATATATAGTATGTGAGTATAAATATGAACACCAAAGTAGGAATCCTACACATGTAAATGAAAGTGTATGCAAGCCCCAAATCAACACACATAGAGTATCCACAACACATAAAATGGTAAAGAAACTTTCATAAATGTGAATGTGTGGTTTGTATGAAGTAGAAGTGTGAACTATGTCTTATGATTGTTGTTTTTCTTTTGCTATGTGTGATGGTATGAAGTAGAACCTGTTCAAGAGCAAGCTATCAGTTTCCAAGATCAGGACTACCCATTTCAGGAGCAGCAAGAAGGAGGCAAGTGTCCTTGACCACTTTGATCCTATGCTAGGATGTGTAGATAGAGTTATTTGCATTGTCAAATGAAATATGAAACCCATGCTAGGAAGTTTCCCTAGAATTGCATTACCTTGTTTCCTTGTAGCTTGGGTTGGGATTTATTTTGTCATGTCATTTATGTCCATGCATATGCTTAGCCATGTTTAGAATGGGATGTTTGGGACATGAAATCATCAGTTTATGTTACCATACTCTTGAATGAGATATTGTGAGTTATGTAGAGGTAGGGATCAAGGCAAGTTGGATGTTTTGGTTGTGTGCTGGGTGCACGAGACTTGGGTTTGTGTTTAGTACTTGCCTGGATCCTAAGGACCGGTTCATGGAGCATGTAACCCGGCTTTACAGTGCCAACCACATGCTGAGATGGGGCAGCTTGGCCAATTAATTAGGTGTATCCCCGGCGTAGTATGGGTGTGTTGGATGGTGCGGGGAGTGGGTGTCAGCTGGACTACCATATGAACCGCAAGGCTCAAGAGGGGGCCACTGCAGCGGGGTTGGAGCCTCTTGTATGCTGTTAGGGGTGAAACCTCAGTGGGCCCACGCTCGTCGGGAATCCCTTTGTAAAGGCTTCGTAGTGATCTCTTGGCCACACACCTGGGAAGTGTGAATGTGGTTCGTAGCCACTGGCATAATGGAGGTTCTCTTAGTCCAACCGACAACGGGGGATGAAATCACTACTTGTGGGTACAGTGGTACAAACTCTGCAGAGTCAAAACTGTCTTGACAGCCGTGCTCACGGTTAAGAGCGGCCTGGACTTATTCATGATTAGAGAATTGATGGTTTTGGAAGTTAAGCGGGGAGCTTAACATTGGAAATGATGATTATGGTTATTGGTTTATGATGATGGGATGGGAGATTTGGATCATTTCACCTGTGTAGTAATGTAGGTGCTTAATAAGCTAAGGTGATAGGTATTAATTGCGTAGTGCTTTAACCATGAGTTCAACCTCTCCTTGTTCTAGCCATGCATGATATAATTTTCCCACACTTGCTGAGTACCATTGGTACTCAACCTTGCATATTTGTTGGTTTATATTGCTGCTCAGGTCAAGATAATGAGATGGTGTATAATGACCAAGATTTTGGACCCGAGGAAGGTTTCTAGGTTCATGAAGACCCCCGGGCAACACCTGTGATGGAGCCCTAAAGAATAATATTCCGCTGCTAGTTTATTTACTTGTGATGAAGCATTAGTGTTCATTGAGACATTTGTAATGTAAGACTTATTTATATTCGACACCTGGCTTGTAATAAATGATGCTTCACTATTTGTCATCACATGTATGAGAAAATGATCCTGGCATACATGTGATATTCACTTGGTTGTTCTTCGGAAAAACCGGGTGTGACAGAGGTGGTATCAGAGCCAAGGTTGCCCGTAGGAACATGGACCTAGGTAGAAATGGACGTATTTAAGGGCCCTATTTTCTTAAAAACTATTTTTCAAGGTGTGGGTGAAAAAGTGTTATCAAAAGAGTCATTTTCTTCATCTTACCCCAACTTTCATTCAAAAATAGGATTTTTTTTTGTTTGAAATTTCATCTAACCTAATTTTAAATTCTTTTGTTTTAGATGGTTCGCATGATTCGCACCGCTCGTAAATCCACGGGAGGGAGAGTTCCCGTAGTTGCCCTTGCTGAAAGAGAGGAAAGTCGTCCAGTGACGTACCTTTCCTACGGATTGGCAGTGGGAGATTTGTTGCGCCGTCTTCGACGTATGCTCGAAGCCGCCGGCAATACGGGCAAGCTCATCATCCACTATAACTCCACCAGGACCATCCGTGAGAAGAGTGAAGAATGGAGTTCGGAGATGAGGATTATACACGAGAATCAGCTGCTTAAGATCCACCACTCTCCAGCTTGTCGAGCAACACAAGTTGACGCGGAGAGAGATGTCACTTGGGAGGCCATCACCTGCCAGAGCCACATCTATCGTCGCCACTTGGACAAAACTGAGTACATGTATGTCCTCCAACGTGAGAGTGGTACCACGGAGTACAAGTACCCACCGGTGCAGCAAGGGACTTCCCATGAGCACATGGACTTGTGCTTGGAGGATGCTGCTATGCTCAGCACTCGACTGCAGGAGTGTCAACAAGAGCTTCAGGATGTCCGAGATACTCTGAAGGAGACGGAGGCATTGCTGCGAGCTTGCTTAAAGGCGAGAGAAAGAGGAGATGGGAATGAACTGTGTGTCACCGTAAGTGATCCATGGACCCCTGACTCCCCGGATCGCCGAGCGATCAGGCGTCGTCGCACTTCTCCACCAGCAGCCTCCCCACCCAAAGCAGAGTCAGAAGGTAGCCGAAATGAGGAGGAAGATCCCGAGGAGCCAGCTCAAGAGGATGAGTAGCGTAGAGTCTTTCCCCTAGCTAGCAAGAGGTCGAGTAGTCGAGTCGTTACGTAGTTAATGGTGTGATAATGCTTGGTGTGTGACGTGAGTTGTGGAAGCCATGAGCAAGTGTCCACAGCCTCGTCTTCAGATTGTTTTGCTTTGGTGTGTGAACCCACAGGAAATAATAGTGCATTTATTGGGTGTGAGATATAAAACCCTCGTAAGATTTTAACAAAACTTCAACACTTCAAAGTACAAACAAGTGAAAGTAGTAAGATGATACTAAATGCTTTCCAATTAACATTTGTTGATTCTACCAGATGGCCGGAAGAGGAAAAGGACGTGCTGCCAACCCCGCCAACAACAATGATGAGGCATGCAACTCTCATCTTTCTGGAGGCCAGAACCGGGGTGGTCGCCGTGAAGAAGTTGATCCTCTCCACCAAATGCTGGAGAATCAAAATCAGCTCATCCAGAACTTGACTCAAGTAGTGGCCAACTTGCATCAAGTTCCACCTCCACAAGCTGCACCACGCCAACCAAGGTTGAGTGAGTTTCTAGGAACTCAACCTCCAAAGTTTGCAAGTGCTGCTGAACCTCTGGAGGCAGATGATTGGCTGAAGACCATTGAAAGTAAGATGAGGATCATACAATGCCAAGGGTATGAGAGGGTGCTGTTTGCCTCTCATCAATTGCATGGACCTGCTGCTGATTGGTGGACCGCCTACGTGGCCGCCCATCATGACCCTGAGAGCATCACTTGGGAAGAGTTCAAGCGTAGCTTCCGCAACCATTACATCCCAAGAGGTGAACTCAAAAACAAGAGGAAAGAGTTTTTGGGACTGCAGCAGGGAAACATGACGGTGAGGGAATACCTCACTAAATTCACTCAACTATCCCGTTATGCTCCACGAGACATAGAGACAGATGAGCAGAAACAAGATTGTTTCGTGGAAGGACTTACCGCAGAGATGCAGTGTGCAATGTCCTCCAATGAGTATGAAAGCTTTCAAAAGATGGTGGACAGAGCGTTTGTGGTGGAAAGGAAGCTAAAGGCCCTGGAAAATGAGAATAAGAGGAAGGCTGGGTGGTCACATCAAGCCTCAGGGAGCAACACCCGCCCACGTATGATGCAGCAACCTACGGGGCAGACGAGCCGTGCTGCGGTACCCTATTCAGCACCAAGAGGGTACAACCCAAACTACAGGCCCCCCGCAGCACCAGCACAGCCGCAACGTCAGTTTATGCAGCAGCCTCGCCCTGCATATCCACCTCGACCAGCAGTGCAAGGACCCCCAAACCAACCCCAAGACAACAAGGGCCAAGCATCTAAGATTGGGGTGCAATGTTTCAGCTGTGGTGAAGTGGGGCACTACGCCCATAAGTGTCCAAAGAAGAAGCCCACGCAACCACAGCAGCAGAACGTAATGAGAGGACGGGTGAACCACGTCACTATGGAGGAAGCACAAGAGGCACCCGACGTGGTAGTTGGTAAGTTTCCTGCCAATTTACACCTTGCAACTCTGCTGTTTGATTCTGGTGCTACCCATTCGTTCATTGCTCAAGGGTTTGTTAAGAAGCATGACCTAGCAACCACACAAATGAACCATATGCTAGCGGTAAATTCTCCAGGTGGAGAAATAAGGACAAGACAAGTGTGTCCCAAAGTGAACCTAGACATTAATGGGGTAGTATTTACCGCTAACCTCATAGTGATCGATTCACAAGGGATAGATATTATTTTGGGTATGGATTGGTTGACCAAACATAAAGGAATCATCTATTGTTCGACCAGAACGGTGGAACTAACTCACCCTAGTGGCACAAGAGTAAAGTTCATAATGATACACGAGCCTAGGAGGGACATTAAATTAAATCAAGTGGAGGTGAAAGTTGAGGAAATCAGGACTATCAGGGAATATCCAGATGTTTTTCCGGAGGAGTTGCCAGGAATGCCTCCCGACCGTGACGTGGAATTCGCAATCGAGCTAGTACCGGGAACAGCCCCGATATACAAGAGACCTTATCGAATGGACTCCAAGCAGCTAGAAGAGCTCAAGGATCATTTGAGAGAATTGACGGAAAAGGGGTATGTTCGCCCTAGTTCCTCACCATGGGGAGCTCCGGTAATATTTGTGCCTAAGAAAGATGGAACTCAAAGGTTATGCGTGGATTACCGTGCCTTGAATGAGGTGACCATCAAGAACAAGTATCCATTACCCCGCATTGAAGACTTGTTTGATCAGTTGAGGGGAGCTTGCGTGTTCTCGAAAATTGATCTCAGGTCGGGATACCACCAACTCAAGATAAGGCAATCTGATATTCCCAAGACAGCTTTCGTATCTCGGTACGGACTGTATGAATACACTGTCATGCCTTTCGGGCTAACCAATGCCCCGACATATTTCATGTACCTCATGAACAAGGTATTCATGGAATATCTGGACAAATTTGTGGTGGTTTTCATAGATGATATTCTCGTCTTCTCCAAAGATGAAGAAGAACATGAGAAACATCTAAGGTTGGTGTTACAGAGGCTGAGAGAACACCAACTATATGCCAAGTTGAGCAAGTGTGAGTTTTGGCTAAAGAGAGTTCCCTTTTTAGGACATATAATCTCGGAGGGAGGAATCTCCCTAGATCCCGCCAAAATCGAAGATATCCAGAAATGGAAAACCCCTGAAAATGTCGGGGAAGTTCGAAGCTTTTTGGGATTGGCTGGATACTATCGACGGTTTATTGAGGGATTCTCCAAGATCTCGAGACCTCTCACCAAACTGTTGGAAAAGGGAATCACATTCACCTGGACGCCACAGTGCGATACGAGCTTTCAGGAGCTAAAGAAGAGATTGACAACAGCCCCCGTGTTGGTTATGCCAGATATGCAGAAGAATTTCACGGTGTACTGCGATGCCTCTGGAAACGGGTTGGGATGTGTTCTCATGCAAGAGGGACATGTCGTGGCATATGCATCCCGGCAGCTTCGGAAGCACGAGAAGAACTATCCTACACATGACTTAGAACTAGCTGCAGTGGTACACGCGTTGAAAATTTGGCGGCACTATTTGATGGGGAAGAGGACAGAGATATATACGGATCATAAGAGTTTGAAGTACATATTCACACAGCCAGATCTCAACCTTAGACAAAGGAGATGGTTAGAGCTAATCAATGACTTTGATGTAGGCATCAACTATCATCCCGGGAAAGCAAACGTCGTGGCCGATGCCTTGAGTCGGAAAGTGCAGGTCAATAAGTTGAGCTTGAAGGATATGCCTGCAGAATTGAAGGACGAGGTTATAAGGCTCAATCTATGTCTAGTAAATAGTGGTGAAGCCATCGCCATGGAAGTGGACTCCACACTTGAGCGAGACATACGCGAGGGACAAAAGAATGATGAGAAGATACAAGAGATTAGACAGCTCATCAAGGAAAATAAAGCTCCTGGTTTTAGAGAGGATGAACAAGGAACGGTGTGGCACGGGAAAAGGATCTGTGTGCCAGAAGTAAAGGAGATTCGTAAATTAATTTTGAAGGAGGCTCACGATTCCGACTATTCCATTCATCCTGGGAGTACGAAGATGTGTTCCAACTAGAGTTACCGGTTCATCTATCGGACGTGCACGATGTGTTCCATGTGTCGCAACTCAAGAAATGTCTGAGGACGCCTGAGGAGGTGTTACCCATGAATGAAGTGGATGTAGCTGAGGATTTGTCTTATGCCGAGCAACCATACAAGATTTTGGAGACAATGGAACGCCTCACCAGAAATAAGAGAATCAGGATGTGCAAGGTGCAGTGGAAGCATCACTCAGAAGAGGAAGCCACCTGGGAACGGGAAGATGAGCTTAAGGCACAATTTCCGGAATTGTTTTCTTAGAAACACCAATCTCGAGGACGAGATTTCTTTTAAGGGGGGTAGAGCTGTAACACCCCAAATTTTTAGTCAAAACTCAAATTTTGATTTAGAACCATAAACCATGTTCAGAGGGGAATTTAGAAATTTTTGGACGTGTTGCATGTTTTGCAGAAATTCAAATTCAAACTGGAATTCAAATTAGACTCAAAACAGAAAAGAAATGGAAAAAGAAAAAGGAAAACCAGAAAAAAACTGGCCAGTGGGCCGAAACCCCAGCCGGCCCAGCAAACCCCCGCGCAGCCCGCCCCCGCGCGCGCCGCGCTGCCCCTCGCTGACGGGTGGGACCCGCCTGTCATCCCTAACCCCGCGACCCCGGACTTCTCCCTCGCGCGCGATCGCAACCGATCGGGAAACCGCGTCCCGCAGCCGAATTCTGGACCCTGAGGACTCTAACTCGATCACAACAGAACCACCGCCCTCCCCCGGCTATAAAAACAACCGATCCGATCAGTTTTTCTCACGCGATCGCCGATTTTCACTCCGGTGAGCACCGAGACTTCGCCGGTGAATTCTGGCCGATCTAAGCTCGGAAACTCTGATCTAACTCGTTGATCTTGATCCACCGCCTCCGGGGAACTTTGCAGGTGCAGAAAACCCGAAGACTTACGGTGCAAATCCAGCTCCGACGAGCTTCGCCGTGGTTTTGCCTCGGACCTCGCCGCCGAGCACTTTCCAGGACCCCCGAGCTCGAGAAAACCCCCGAGGTGAGATCCCTGACCTCCCCTCTACCGATCTAGGCCATAAGATCACAGTTCTAGGCAGAATTCTCGAGGATCCGAAAGTTTCCGGCGAGATCGCCGCTTCCCGCCGCCGTGCGCCGCCGGCAGCGCCGCCCGCGCTCGATCAGAGCGACGTGGCCGCTTGTGCGCCGTTTATTTTAAATCGCACGGTAGACTTTAAAACCCCGCGTACCGGTTCGATGTTATAATCTCAGCCGTCGGTTTAAAATCAGACGGTCCACGTCAGCCCCGCGTTATAAAGACTGGAATTCTTACGTGCTACCCCCTGGGGTTCTCTGGAATTGAAAGCTAGCCCCGGAAACTTCAGATCTAGCCCCTGGAACTCCAGAAAATCATGTAAATTCATTTAAAAATCAGTTTTAGCCCCTAGACTTAATAGAAATTAAGAAAAACACCTCTGCAAAGTGTAGCTAGACCCCTGGAAATTATGAAAATAATATTATAGACGCTGTAATGGGGTGAATTCATTATTTTAGCCCTGTTTAGTATTTAATTTAGAAAATTGAATATGTAACTAGTGTTTAAATATTAAAAAGGGGGACAAACCTAATTGTCAAAATTATTAAAAACTTTCTCAGTACTTAGAAAACTTTGGAGTGAGATAAAAATATATTTTTGGGGCTGAAATAAATCTGTTTCATCTATTATTCACATTTAATAGTATAGGGACACATTTTTAAGTAAAGAATAGTTAAAGAAAAATAGGGAAAATAATTATGAAATAGTATACATCAGAAGCCAAGGTCAAAATATGATCTTAAATTATTTAGGACCAGAACCTAATCTGTTTAGGTAGTGTGTATTACTAATTTAATAATAAAATGCACAATTATGCATAAGAATATAAATCTGAAAATATAGAAACTAGTAAATGATAAATGGAGTTTCTAAAGTACAAAGAATTCAGTTTAGGGTTGATAGAAATTATGAAGGCACATATGGAGAAGAAAAATACTTTTCATACATACTTGGTAGTTTAATATATAAGGAATTTATTTAAAACTGAAACACACATATATACATGTATATATATATATATAGTATGTGAGTATAAATATGAACACCAAAGTAGGAATCCTACACATGTAAATGAAAGTGTATGCAAGCCCCAAATCAACACACATAGAGTATCCACAACACATAAAATGGTAAAGAAACTTTAATAAATGTGAATGTGTGGTTTGTATGAAGTAGAAGTGTGAACTATGTCTTATGATTGTTGTTTTTCTTTTGCTATGTGTGATGGTATGAAGTAGAACCTGTTCAAGAGCAAGCTATCAGTTTCCAAGATCAGGACTACCCATTTCAGGAGCAGCAAGAAGGAGGCAAGTGTCCTTGACCACTTTGATCCTATGCTAGGATGTGTAGATAGAGTTATTTGCATTGTCAAATGAAATATGAAACCCATGCTAGGAAGTTTCCCTAGAATTGCATTACCTTGTTTCCTTGTAGCTTGGGTTGGGATTTATTTTGTCATGTCATTTATGTCCATGCATATGCTTAGCCATGTTTAGAATGGGATGTTTGGGACATGAAATCATCAGTTTATGTTACCATACTCTTGAATGAGATATTGTGAGTTATGTAGAGGTAGGGATCAAGGCAAGTTGGATGTTTTGGTTGTGTGCTGGGTGCACGAGACTTGGGTTTGTGTTTAGTACTTGCCTGGATCCTAAGGACCGGTTCATGGAGCATGTAACCCGGCTTTACAGTGCCAACCACATGCTGAGATGGGGCAGCTTGGCCAATTAATTAGGTGTATCCCCGGCGTAGTATGGGTGTGTTGGATGGTGCGGGGAGTGGGTGTCAGCTGGACTACCATATGAACCGCAAGGCTCAAGAGGGGGCCACTGCAGCGGGGTTGGAGCCTCTTGTATGCTGTTAGGGGTGAAACCTCAGTGGGCCCACGCTCGTCGGGAATCCCTTTGTAAAGGCTTCGTAGTGATCTCTTGGCCACACACCTGGGAAGTGTGAATGTGGTTCGTAGCCACTGGCATAATGGAGGTTCTCTTAGTCCAACCGACAACGGGGGATGAAATCACTACTTGTGGGTACAGTGGTACAAACTCTGCAGAGTCAAAACTGTCTTGACAGCCGTGCTCACGGTTAAGAGCGGCCTGGACTTATTCATGATTAGAGAATTGATGGTTTTGGAAGTTAAGCGGGGAGCTTAACATTGGAAATGATGATTATGGTTATTGGTTTATGATGATGGGATGGGAGATTTGGATCATTTCACCTGTGTAGTAATGTAGGTGCTTAATAAGCTAAGGTGATAGGTATTAATTGCGTAGTGCTTTAACCATGAGTTCAACCTCTCCTTGTTCTAGCCATGCATGATATAATTTTCCCACACTTGCTGAGTACCATTGGTACTCAACCTTGCATATTTGTTGGTTTATATTGCTGCTCAGGTCAAGATAATGAGATGGTGTATAATGACCAAGATTTTGGACCCGAGGAAGGTTTCTAGGTTCATGAAGACCCCCGGGCAACACCTGTGATGGAGCCCTAAAGAATAATATTCCGCTGCTAGTTTATTTACTTGTGATGAAGCATTAGTGTTCATTGAGACATTTGTGATGTAAGACTTATTTATATTCGACACCTGGCTTGTAATAAATGATGCTTCACTATTTGTCATCACATGTATGAGAAAATGATCCTGGCATACATGTGATATTCACTTGGTTGTTCTTCGGAAAAACCGGGTGTGACATATGTCTTACGGTGCATCGCCACCGTACTACACTTGATAGTCTTCTTTCCTATGAAGAAATGATTCATGAATAACTTTCAAACTAAAAATGGATGTTCGAAAGCACATATTAGTTACTGAGCTCTTCATTTGAACTAAGCTTCAAAGAAGAGACTTGCTAGGCTTCATTTGATCCAAAAACCAAGTGCTCTGTTCTGGCAGAAATTTCTGCTGGACTTTGACAGATCATAACTCTGAGTAGCTTGATCCAATGGAGGTGTATGATACAGTTATGGAAACATTTTTAAGTGCTCTACAACTTATCTGTAGACCTCCAGAGCAAAATCACACGTGGAGTTGGTGAAAAGTCCAGTTGAAGGCAAACTGTCCAGAACCAGGACAGCAGAAAAACCTCTCTGGACCTTTATGTTTTTAAGCCATAACTTTCTTTAGAAAAATACCTAAGGAGCCTATGATACATCGTTGGAAAGTTTATGAGATATGCAACATTGTTGTAGTTCAAAGGTTGCTCATATTCTTATTATATTTGCATATACAACTGTGATAAAGATAGCCACATACAAAGGAGATGCTGGCAAATTTTATCCAGGAATTCTGTCAACTTTGGAGAATCATAACTTTGATCCAGAAATGATCTAGAGGCATATGAGTACTCGTTGGAAAGATACTGAAGTTAACTTTAACTTTTGTATTCAACTTGAGTTATGAAAATGCTGTTAAACGGATCAAAAGCTGGGTTAGGACAGAAGAGTCTGTTCTGCACAGCAAAGAGAACGGGTTAGGCCCACCACACGGAAATGATTAGACTCGAGGATATTCCGGTGGGACGTGAATATCCGATGTGTTTCCGATGAGTTACCGGGCATGCCAGACAACGGTACATCGAGTTCAAGATTGAATTGGCGCCGGAAACAACACCAGTTTCACGGAGGCCGCACAAAATGGCAACCAATGAATGGGCAGAGTAGAAGACACCGCTAAATAACCTGAGTGAGCGAAGGGTTCATACGACTGAGTTTATCACCTTGGGGTTGTTCAGCATTGTTTGTAAAGAAGAAGGATGAAACACTACGGCTTAGTGTTGATTTTCGTCCGCTTAACATTGTGACAATCAAGAACAAGTACCCGTTACCACATATCGACATATTGTTTGATCAGTTGGTCAAAGCAAAGATCTTTTTCAAGATGGGCTTAAGATCAGGGTACCAACAGATTGAGATACAGGCTGAGGATATTCCGAAGACAGCTTTTCGACGAGGTATGGGCTTTATGAATACCTTGTCATGTTCCTTGGCCTCCCCAATGCTCCAGCTCAGTTCATGTACTTGATGAACTCGGTATTCATGCCGGAGCTGGACAAGTTTGTCGTGGTCTTCATCGATGACCTACTGGTTTATTCCAAGTCGGAGGAAGAACACGAGAATCACCTGTGTATAGTCTTGCAACGGCTGCGGGATCACAAGCTATACGCGAAATTCAGCAAGTGCCAATTCTAGATATCGCAAGTACTTTTTTGTTTTCTCCGGCATATTATCTCAGCGGAGGGCATCGCTGTAGACCCGAGTAAGATCGCACATGTATATGACCGAGCTGCTGAAGCAGGCTACCAAATAAGTTTGGAGTCCAGCATGTAAAGCAGCGTTCAAGGCATTAGTGAAGCACCTAACATCAGCACCAGTTTTGGCGCAGCCAGACACAACAAAACCGTTCGTTGTGTACTGCGATGCATCCGGCATTAGGCTCGGATGTGTGCTGATGCAAGACCGAAGTGTGGTAGCGTATGGATCACGGCAGCTCAGGAACCATGAGCAAATTTTTTCCAACTCATGACTTAGAGCTCGCTGCCATGGTACTCGCACTCAAAATGTGGAGGTACTACCTACTTGGTAAGCTCGTGCATTTATATACCGACCACAAGAGCCTCAAGTACATATTCACTCGGAGGAGCTGAACATGAGGCAACAAAGATGGTTGGAGTTGATAAAGGATTACAAAATATAGATCCATTATCATCCCTGCAAGGCGAACGTAGTGACGGATGCGCTGAGTCGCAAGTCACACGTTCCTAATCTGGCCATCACTCCGTTGGAAGAGAACGAGCCACCATTACATGTGATTCCACATGGAGCTCTATACAATTAGCTTTTATCCACACCATCCGTGAAGAGAGAGTGGAAGCCGAGAACCATGACAAAGGGCAGGTCACCTTTGCGGAGACGTATAAATAGTGGGGAATTGAAATTTTTCCGGATGGACGGAGGTGGTGTCCTATGGTTCAAGAACAGGATAGTCGTACCCCGTAAACCGGAGTTACGGAAGAAAATTGCGCACACCGCTGAATTGGTGTGAGTCTGGTGAAAGAGTTCTGTTTGGGGTTGATCTTGTCAACGAAGCCGAAGACCGAGTTCGGTTGATACAAGAAAATTTAAAGGCTGCACAATCCCGACGGAAGAGCTACGCTGATCAAAGGCGTAGGCCATTGCAGTTTGACGTCGGAGAGCACCTTTATCTTTGTGTATCTCCGATGAAGGGAATTCACCGGTTCGGTGTAAAGGGGAAACTCGCTCCCCGCTTTATAGGTCCATTTGCTATCACGGAGAAGTGCGGACCCGTAGCCTACCGGCTGGAATTACCGGCAAGCCTTGCAGGTGTTCATGATGCATTTCATGTGTCACAGCTGCGGAAGTGCCTCAAATTTACCGCTGCTGTCCGCACCGAAGAAATCGACAAATTGAAACCGGATCATACCTACACCGAGCGAACGGTTCAGATTGTAGATGAAAAGACCCAGGTAACCCGGAACCGGACAATAAAACTTTACAAGGTGCTGTGGAGTAATCATACCGCGGAAGAGGCGACGTGGGAAAGTGAAGATTATCTCCGCACCAACTATCCGGAAGTTTTATCTTTGTACAGTTTGTAATTACCTCTCCCGTCTCATCCTTCTTTTGTAATCTCGGGATGAGATTCTTTTAAGGGGAGGGAATGTAAAAGTACCAAAAATGTATATGAATAAACAAAAGTTTGAACTCTAGGGGATACAAATTTATGAAAAATGGGTCATGATAAAACTTTTCTTCATGCCAAGTTGTTCATGGAGGTTCATCCAAAAAGAGGCTCACATGTTCATTTGAATATGTTGAACCAATATGGACCTAAACATTTAATTGCATGACGGATTAAAAATCAGATTTCAAATTCAAAGTTCACACAAAAATTGTGGCCAAACCTTTGAATACTTATTCAGCCCTATATTTTGGAAGTGTGGAAGTTTTAGGGTGCAAACTTGTCATTTCAGGGTGGGCTTAAAAGGAATTAAATAGAAGCAATTGCAAATTCAAACTGATTTCAAATTTGCTATGCAAATTCAAACTGAAATCGGTGAATTCAAATTCTAGCCCACTTTTGAAATTCAGAGCTTTTGAATGGAATAGATTGACATGAGAAGATCTTTTGGGGAGGAAAATTGGGTGGAGCCAACATGTCACTGGAATAATTGTGACTTACCCCCAAAGCAAACAAGTCTCTGTTTTCTCTGTTCCTTCACCCGAACAACCCGAGAACCCACCGTATGCCACCGAGAGCAGCTGCGCCACCTCCTGCTCCTCTCACCAATCGCTGGCAATGTGTGTGTGTGTGTGCTTCTCTCTCAACGTGATCCTCTACTCACAGACGAGGCAACCGACTTTGCTTCCTCCTCACACACGAGAAGAGCTGAAACAAAGCCGAGCTCGTCGCTGCCTCTGTAAAACAATCGGGAACCGGCTAAACTTGTGCTACAGCGCCCTCCGAGCTGCACAACAACACGACACACTCATTCCTCACCTCCTCAGCGCGAGAGCTAGCGAGCTCCGGCGTTTCCCGAGCCCTAAACCACTTCCTCCGTGGCGACCTAAAGCTAGCCGATGACCGGTGTGCACGTGGACATCACTCCACATAAGCTTTCACGCCTGAGCAAGCACGGACAAGGGAGCACCCCACCTCGGTGCTGCTCTCCTCCAAAACTTGGAGCAAGCTGTTGATCATCGCCGGCGAATTCGAAGTTTTTGCTCCGGCAGGTGCAAACTGAGCGTCCGGTAAGACTTCAAAATTCCCACTCGTTAATCTTCTTTAGCTCATCAAACTTTGCACACACGGGCCGGACTAGCTGGCGATCATATTTCCTTTAGCAACCGTTGCTTGAAACCACCTCGGAGCGGCGGATTTTTGGGTTTTCTGAGCACTTCTATGGCGGAACCGATCGGGCGCACGGTGCCGACCCATTTGCAGCCGTTTCCGAGCTAGTTTGAGGCCATGCCAGTCTTCCCAAAGCATCCAGGGTGCTTTAGAGCGGGTTGGTCGAGTGTTTGGCGGTCTAGGAAGGTCGGCCGACGGCGCCGAACACTTCCCGTAGCCGCCGCACGTCGCCGAGGGTATTCCTACCACCAGCAGCCCGAGCACACCCCACCATCATGTTCCCCGGCCTTCAAAACACCCTAGCGGTGAGCCTAAGCTTGGGAGCGACCAGAAATACGGAGCCGGCGAGCTCCAGCGTCCGTCCGGCGAAGGGGGGGGGGGTGCGCGTGCGAAGGGGCGGCGGGAGGAAGAAGAAAGCGGGTGGGTCCCATGCGTCAGCAGCTGAAAACTTTAAACTGAGGATCTGTTGCGGCTCGGATCCGCTGTGAGTGTGCGCTGGAACCCTGTGGCCCGGTGTGGCCCAATTCCTATTGGCTGGATTTTAAACCCGTGGGCCCAAGCAATTTTCTATAGCAAAACAATTCCAGAGATTGCCACAACTTTGGAAAATCATATCTTTGTGCAGAAACCTCCAAATTGAGTTATTCAAATTTGGTTGGATTCATTTTGCAATGATCTATCCAAATATGAACCCCAATTTGTATGAAAGTCAATAATAAATTCTGGAATTGTTTTTAAAGTTTTCTGAATTGAGGGAGTTTGGTTTATCCAAAAATCCTCAAATTTTGCCAGAATATTTCTTAGGATATTGTTGATCATCTTGCAAAATTTAAGCTCATTTGAAGATCATTTGAGTAGGAGTTTGCTAAATACTAACTGCTGTGTTCATAAGGGTCCAGAAAAATTTTCAGAAAATGTTGCCCACTTGTAAAATCAATTCTAGGCAAATCATAGCTCCAAAAATCATGAGAAAATTTAGGCAAACTCTCTGAGACATACTGGAAATTGTAGTTCACTGAATTGGGCATGAAAATACACAATACTCCAGGATTAATTCTTTTGAATAGAAATGCTTAAGAAATTGTTCTGGAGGAACTACTCAAGTAAAAGGTCTGAATGTTGGATCAAATTACTTTCTTGTGACCAAGAACTCACATGTAAAGTTTCAGATCAAGTTGAGCAGTATAGCTCCCTGTCCTTGTTCTCCATGCTTATGTATGTGGGAAAATACATAAGAGTATTGGAGGATTTTTAGAGAACACATATTCTTTCCACATTAGCTGCAATTTGGCAAGCTAAATCTCTGATTAGAGTAGTACATGCTGTAAAGGTTTTGAAGTCATTGGAGTTCTGTATCTCCAGTTTCATTCAAATCTTTTCAGCTCACCTTATATGTTCATTAGGGAAACTTAGTTTATAATCCAACTTCTAAGTAAGCTTTAGTTTCTCTTGTTTTCCTTGCACAACAGAGGCAACACATCATTCTTAGCACTTCCACACATTCCTCTGTTCTTCACAAATTCAAGTCTTTAATTATATGAATTGCATTATAACAACATGTGCATATACATATATAGGACTTACGACGGAGGCAATCAACGGAGAAGTTCGACGGAGTGAATCCATTGAAGTGGATCAGTTGATCAAGCCTCAAGGAAGACAAGACTCTAACTGATTTATATACTATTAGACCCTGCAAAACAAAGGCAAGCCCCGGTTTGCATCCAAATTTACAAGTTTTTAGTTGTATACACTTTATATTGTCTAGAATATTAGTTTTGCATTATGGCTAGGTTTGTATGACACTCCACATGCATGACCCAGAAATACCCTGGAGTTTGATTTAGAATAGGTTATCATTTAATTATAACTGTTGATCTCAAGTTAACAGAAGTGGATTAAAAGAGGCATAACTCGAGTAGGCCGTTTCCTACTCGTGAACCAGGACTAAGGGGGGTCAATCGGAAGAGTTGGGAATTGATCCTCATAGTTGGGAATGGAGACAGGGCAGTGGATGGAAGGCTCAAGGACGTGGTCCTGTGAACCTAGTCTCTGTCTGAGTCGATTAAGGCCCGTTCTTGTGTGTAGCCCTGTGGGACAAGTTTGAGTTGTGTATCGGATGCATATTGGCTATATGGGACCCAGGAACCCAATGTAACATGTTAACCTGTGGGTCGAGGCAATCCCCACCGTCTTATGCAGATGCTGAAAGGATAGAGAAGTCGGCTCTACGAGGATTTGCCGTAGTGAGACATAATCCAAGTCGGTGGGACCGGTTCGATATTTGGATGTCTTGTGAAAGGAGGCCACATACGACGTTTAGGGGATCGGTTGATGATCAGTCTTGGACGGGCGTATGTGTCGTGTCAGCCGGGTGTTTTTTATTCGAATCACCGTCGTCCGAGGTAGTGAGCGTACTTGTTCTCCACGTCGTGACGTAGTAAGAAACTAGGAAAAATTAAAATGCTTTGTGAGTAATCCTCATATTGGAGATGAAGGATGATCAACACCATAACTAAATTTACTTTCTACCTTGGGCTAGTGGCGTCGAGACAAAGCGTTTCTTGTTTGATTGTGGAGTCTCGACATGGATGGCGCAAAGTCTGTATGGGTCTTGGGTAGCTCACTAAATTTATTTTCTCCTCGGGCAAGTGGCATCGAAATGAAGCGTTTCTTGTTTGATTGTGGATTCTCGATGTAAATTGTGCGAGGGCTATAAAATTTGCTTAAAACTTGAAGTAAGGACTCTCCTTTAGCTCAAGATCATATGTTGTGCAAACTTCTATATTCAGCCCTCTATTTTCAGCATGTAGAGTTTCATGACTAGGGTGACAGTTAAGTCTTGCTGAGCTTTATGCTCACAGATACAACATGAGTTGTTTTGCAGGTAATAACACTACGCTGATAAGTACGGTTGTCCGATGAGACTCGGAACTCTCCAAGTGGGGAACTCATGGAAACCCATGCCACCTCTATTGTGATCGTGTTGCTAGTGAGAAGGGTCCGCGGGCTGGACGTATTCTCTATTGCTTAGCGTAGATATGAGACGTGAGTTGTATCAGTCTTCCGCTGTAGATTTTCTTGAGAAGTATTTGTAAAATTCACACTTTGTAATCTTCCGCTTGATTTATGTAATATGATGCTTTATTATGTGTGTTGTTGGGTTCCGCACGACACCATCCAATGCGATTCCCGGGTGAGTGGCACGGCCCCGTAATCGGGTCCGGGCTCTCACAGTTGTCCTCTCTAACCCTTGAACAGATTGAAGAGTTTCCAGAGGAAGAACTTGCACTCATCTCTACTCGGTTCTCAAAAGCATTGCAAAATGTTATAACTAGAATGAGAGGAAGTGCTGGACCTCAACGATGCTTCGAATGTGGTATGACAGGACATTTTTGTACGGATTGCCCTGACCTTTCAGGTCCTACTTCCCGTGATGAAAAACAAACTAGGACGAAACACTCCTCTGCAAACGATAAGAAAAAAGAAGAAGGGTTTTATAGGATGCCAATTGGTAAATAGTTTTATGTCTGCACTTTAAGAACTTGGCTCCAGCGATGTGGACATTGGAAGTGACAAAGATGAAGATGATTTGGCAAACTTATGCTTCATGGCGGGCAAGTCAAGTTCAAGTATGGAGGAGGCAGAACACAACAGCGACAATGAAGTTGTATGTCCTACTTGCGAAGAAATGTGTGATGCTATTTCTCGTGCCACTGTTATAGTTAGGAAAAAGGACAAAAAGCTTAGGGACAATGCTGTTAAAATTGAGTCACTAGAATCTGAAATTAATTGTTTGAAATCTTTGATTTCTAGTGATGATTCTTGTTCCTCATGTGATTTAATATATGAACAATTGTCCTCTCTAATAAGTGCACATACCTCCACACTTGATAAACTTGAGTTAGAGATTGAAAAGAACAGAGATCTTGCTGCACCTAATGATAAAAACTTGAAAGATGCTTGTTGTTCTACAATTGATTTGCATTGTTCTACTTGTGATGATCCTAATAAGAGACTACAAGATGCTATGAATGAGATTTCTATATTGAACAATGTTTTACGTTCTCATGAAGTTAAATATTATTCCAATTGCAAACTAAAAGGAAAAAACTTCATGTCAAAATTGCCTAGACTTGTCTAAGAAACTTCTAGTCACTTTAGAACCTTATTTCTTAGATTATGAATTGATCAGCCAGGATCTTTAAAAGCAATTAGAAGTGATAACGGAACCGAATTTAAAAATCAATCATTTGATCACTTTTGTGCTGAAAATGGAATATATCACCAATTTTCTTCACCATATGTACCTCAACAAAACGGTGTTGTAGAGAGAAAGAACAGGACCTTAGTTGAGATGGCTAGGACTATGCCTGATGAATATTAAACTCCTAGAAAATTTTGGGCTGATGCAATTGCAACTACTTGTTATGTCTCAAATCGTGTTTTCTTGCATGCTAAGCTAGGTAAAACACCATATGAACTTTGGTTTGTACATAGGCCTAGTGTCACACACTTTTGTGTCTTTGGTTGCAAATGCTTTGTTAAGAAATATGGTAATCTTGATAAATTTTAACCTACATCCGTTGATGGCATGTTTCTTGGTTACCCATCTCATACTAGAGGCTATCGTGTGCTTTTACATGACACTAACAAAATTATGGAGACTTGTGAGGTTTCTCTTGATGAAGCTAGCCCAGGTACTAGCTCTAATATTGCAGGACCAGACCCATACCGCAGGGGGAGAGTATTTTCATCGAAGAAGATGAAGAAGTGATGCTGCTGCCCGAAAATTCACGAGCTAATGACATTGTTCCAGCTCCTGATTTTGATTCACAACCAGCACCGACGACCACCATTGCTGGTCCAGATCGTCCTTAAGTCACAAGTTCTTCAATTTGTGATGAACATGAAGAAGAAGGAGCTTGTGAATTGTCTACTCCCCTCCAGGTCCTCAAAAGTCATCCTCCAAAACAAATGATTGGAAGCCTGCACGAACAAGTCACACGGTCCAGGTTTTGTGACGCAAACTCTCACGCTCATTCTGCATTTGTTGCTTCTTTTGAACCCAAAGATATATCACACACACTCGCTAATGAATCTTGAATTATTGCCATGCAAGAAGAGTTAGAAAATTTTAAAATAAATAATGTGTGGAAACTTGTACCTCCACCTCAAGGTCACACTCTAATCGGAACTAAATGGGTGTTTAAAAATAAACAAAGTGAGGATGGGGTTATGGTTAGGAATAATGCTAGGTTGGTTGCTCAAGGTTTTACACAAGTTGAAGGACTAGATGTTGATGAAACTTTTGCTCCTGTTGCTAGATTAGAAGCCATAAGAATTTTGTTAGTATTTGCTGCATATAAAGGTTTCAAGTTATATCAAATGGATGTTAAAAGTGCTTTTCTTAATGGCTACATAGATGTGGAGGTTTATGTCAAGCAACCACCGGGTTTTGAAAATCCAAATTTTCCTAATCATGTTTACAAACTGCTCAAAGCATTGTATGGTCTTAAACAAGCCTCTAGAGCATGGTATGATAGGTTAAAAACAATCTTACTTGAAAAGGGGTTTACCATGGGCAAGGTTGATAAAACTCTTTTTGTGCTTAAGCATGGTAATGACTCATTATTCGTTCAAGTGTATGTGGATGATATCTTTGGTTTTGCTTCTCATGATCTTGTTTCCAAGTTTTCAGCTATGATGAGTTCAGAATTTTAGATGAGTATGATGGGAGAACTCACATACTTTTTGAGGCTGCAAATCAAGCAAACCAAGGAGGGTACTTTTATGCATCAAACAAAGTATACAAGAGACCTTCTTAAGCGCTTCAACATGGACAAAAGCAAGTCTATTCGGACACCAATGGGTACAGCAACGACACTTGAACTTGATGAAGATGGTGAACCCGTGAATAAAAAAGAATATAGAAGTATGATTGGATCACTTTTGTACCTCACGGCATCAAGACCGGACATACAATTCAGCGTATGTCTTTGTGCATGATTTCAATCTTTCCCACGTGCTTCACATCGTCAAGCCGTCAAAAGAATTCTCAGGTACTTACATGGAACTCAAGAATTTGGGATTTTTCTTCCTTCTTCCTCAACCGTTACTTTGAAAGCTTTTTCGGATGCTGATTTTGGGGGTTGTAGAATTGATAGGAAAAGTACTTCGGGTGCTTGTCATTTTCTTGGTAATTCACTTGTTGCTTGGTCCTCTAGAAAACAAAACTCAGTTGCACAATCCACGGCCGAATCTGAATATGTATCTGCTGCTAGCGCTTGCTCACAAATTCTTTGGATTGTTCAAACACTTAAGGACTATGAGGTTGATCTAGATAGTGTTCCACTATTTTTTGATAATACTAGTGCCATTTTCATTGCTAAAAACCCCGTGTAACATTCGAGAATAAAGCACATTGACATTAGGTATAACTTTCCCCGTGATAATGTTGAAAAAGGAAACATTGTGCTTCACCATGTAGATACCGAACAACAATTGGCTGACATTTTAACAAAACCTTTGGATTTCACTCATTTCGGTTTCATTTGTAGTGAAATAGGGGTTATGCATCCTCATGGCTTAAATTAAGGGGAAGTTTTGAAACTTGGGAAGTCTATGTGTGAATCTAAATTTAGAATAATTATAGCATAGTATTTCATAAATATATGACTTTGTGATTCCTTTTATATGCTGAAAGTTCTTATTACATTACTCATGTTATACATTTTGTAGTTTTTGCCATGACTAGTAATTGGAATAATTATTTACACTAAATCTGGTCATGATCGAACTTTCTTGCTGTTTTAAACTTGTTGCATGCTCACAAGTGCTTTTAATAATGAAAAATTAATCAATCAACTATTCACATGTTGAGCTTTTATGTTCAAATAAAAATTGAGAAAAAGATCAATATAATATGTGTAAAATCCTCAAAAAGTGGTAGCAAGAAGTTCAACACATGTACACTTAGGAAAAATGAGGGGAATTAAAACTTTGGATTATAACGGTGTGACTTCAAAGTGATGATTCAAACCTCCCAAAAACTTCTAACATGGAGATCTAAATTCATAACTTGGGTCTTCATATTTCAAATATTCAAACTTCCAAAATTCAGCTCATTTGAAGGGGTTTAAATATTTGTTTGGGATTAAAAGAGGAAGCCCTCTAATCTGAATTTAAATTTCAGTTTCAAATCCCAATTTTCTCAATTTGCAAATTGGTTCCACAAATGTGTTCTCCACATTTGAATTAACAGCCATACAAAAATTCAGAAACATTGGAGTTGGTTTGCTATGTTTTTGGAACAATGCAAAAGGGAGAATTCAAATTCCATTTCAAATTCAAATGACCAAACACAATTCAAACTCCACACCAGAATTCAAATCATTTGAATTCAACATTTCAAACCATGACTTTGAGGTGAAGTAAATCATTCAAGTGAGTAGCTGGGGTAAAAAGATCTGTGGAAAATTTGATTAAAAAAATGATGTGGTGGGACCCAGCAGTCAGTTTCACAATTTCATTTTTACCTCTCTGTATTTCCCTCGGGTGTTCACTGCGCGCCACCGAGCGACGGCCGCTCCACCGAGCTGCTTCCTCGTGTGCTCCCGAAATCAAGCCTGTGCGTGAGGGTGGATCAGAGCCGCAGCACACTTCCATTTACCCTCTCTGCCTTCAACCGACGTGCCTCTCAGCTCTCTGCTCGAGCGCACGATCAAAAACCACCGAGTCACGCTGTTCTTCTCGGTTCCCCCATCGCTGATCATCTTCCGGCGACACCAGAGCCTAGCTGAGCCACCTACCAGCTCCGCTGACGCCCCCTTGACGTTTTCCACCCTTTCCCAGGCCGTGTCCGGCCGTCTACACCGGTGCCGGGCTGTTCTGCTCCGAGGAAAACAGAGCATGACGCCTCCGCCTCGGTTCCACGTCTCCCGGCCAACTCCGACCTCCCCAGCGTGAGGAAAACCACCCAGAGGTGTGTCATGGAGTCTAGTTTCTCATACCGACGTACTCTTGTGCTTTACCACCGCCGGCTAGCCGGAATTTATGGATTACCGACGGTGCACGTGGAGGACCGATCGAAACAACTTCGGGAAATTCTCCCCACACGTTTGATCATCGGTTCTCTGGTCTTAGACACAGCTATTAGCGCTCCTAGCACCCTCCCACACTGAAGCACGAAGCAAATCATCCCTTCTACACCCCGGGCGACGAGAATCCATCGCCGCCGGCCAAAACGGCTCGGTGCACCGTCGAGTTCCCATTTGCGGGCGTTTTCGGCTCGGGCCAGGGGTAGCATATTGTTCTACGTAATCTAGGGATGGTGTACGGCCCCTTAGCTCACCGGTTAAAGCTTGGAACATGCTGTTCCTCGCCGGTGCCGATGGGTTTCCCGGCGTTTTCATGCCTCGAAACCTTGCCCGGCTGCTAGGCCGTGATCGTAAGGTGGTGTAGCACGAAACCGCATGGATAATTATCGGGAAACGGGTGAGAACAAGGCGCGCCATTGTCGGTTCCGGCGTGCGCGTGCGGGGTCTGTCGAGAGGTTGAAGACGACTGACTCATGGGCCCCACAATTGAGTTCTCCGTGTAGACTTCAAACAAAGAGCTATTCAGGTTTGAAAAATCCATAACTTTGTGTAGAGAACTCAAAAAAGGGTGAGACCAATTTTGTTGGAATCCTCATGAGGAGCACTTCACAGGGGAACAAATTGCTTGATATGAAAATGCCCAGGAATTTCTGTAGAATTGTTTTTAATAAATATTTTATATATTTATTTCAGGAGCAATTCTTTATGAAACATTCCCAAATAAGGACAGCAAATCCTTTTCATAGTTACTGATCTCCAGTAAAAATTTGAGCTTCATTGGAGTTCATTTGCTAGGCTAAGTTACCTGCCAAAGTTCAGCCTTTATTTGGAAATTCAAATTCTAAACATAAACTATTCAGAACTCCTGTCCTGTGACACCCTCATTTTCGGGTTCTGCATATATTCATATTTTATATGTAGAAAACATTTTAAAATAAGTAGAATAGAGAAAATATTAAAAAGATAGCCAAAAAGAGCCAAATTCCAGTCTAAGAGCGCCGAAGACAATTCCCTTGGCCGCTGACCACGTGGCGCGTTCGGAGCTCACCTCCGAGAGGTCCGGCCCTGCCGGAAACGTGTCACCTTCAGAGCTAACCTCCGGGAGGTCCGACACTACCGAACACGTGTCACCTCCGGAGCTCGCCTCCGGGAGGTCCGACGCTGATGGGCACGTGTCGACCTCGGAGCTCGTCTCTGAGGAAAAAGGGAGTCCGGCGCTACTTGACGCATGGCATTCACGGAGCTCACCTCCGAAGAGAGGGAGGTCCGGAATTGACACATGGCACCCCGGAGCCACCTCCGAAGAGAGGGGGAGGTCCGGAGCTGACACGTGGCATTCACGGAGCTCGCCTCTGTTGAGAGGGGAGGTCCCGACCCACCAGACATGTGGCGCACGTAGAGCTCGCCTCTGAAGAGAGGGAGGTTCCCGCCCGCCAGGATACATGGCGCACGCGGAGTCCGCCTCTGAGAAAGAGGGAAGTCTCGCTCGCTTGACACGCGGCACAACCGGAGCTCGTCTTTACAGAAAAGGAAGACCAGGCCCCCAATGGACACGTGGAACTTCCGGAGCTCATCACCACGTAAGGAAGCGATTCTAAAGCGGTTTTTCTTCTGTATGCATGGGAATCCCCGGTACTGAGGAAACCGACATGACTTCCACAATATTACCAAACCAAATCAGCAAGAGATGAGTTGTTAAGATTCAAAAACAGTTTGAACGGGACTCTTATTCGAAGTCCAATCAGATAAGAACTGAGAAATAGAACCCGAGACAATCCCCTTGGTCGTAACATCTTCTCTGAGCCGACAACTTAGAACCCTAGCCCCAACTCACCGAGTAAACCCTTCGCCGGAGTTCAGTCGCGGGAGATCGCCGGAAGAGAGCCCCAATGATCTGTGTTGCTAGGAGAAGGACCCCGAGACCAAGAAGAACGTAAGGTAGGTCTCCATTATCGCCTTATGACATCATCACGGTTTTTATTCACATCTGTTTCCTAAATTCCTTCGAAACAGAAGCTTTTTCATGGACAGATCAAGTGTTGATCGGTTTGATCTAGATCTTGAGTCCAGATCATCGCCACGTCCACATTTGATCTATACACCTCTGTTTTCCATAAAAATCCCATACAAACTTGCAAGAACACGCACAAACCAAAACTGCACCATAGGATTAACATGCATATGCATCATTGCATCTTAGAGTAAAGTTTGTGCTTGATATTGATTGTTGTGAATCTTGTATATGTGTGATCGCGAATAGAAGGACAAGCTCAGGGAGCTACCTACGACGAACTGTAACAACAAGATTTTGAGCAACCGGAACCGCCAGAACAAGGCAAGTGCCCCTTGACCATATTGATCCTATGTTTTGGAAAACTATTTTGTTTTGCGAAAAGGTGTGTATGTGCTGAGTCAAACATGATGGGAAACCTTTTATAGGAGTTTACTAGTTTTGGTTAAACCACCCTTGTCGCCTGGGAAGTTTATGAGTCGGGTATGGTTTTTGCTTTTATGCTTCGCTGAGTCCATGGGATTGGGAAGCGAGATAGATGTGTCTAGCTAACTGCACTCGTAATGATAATGAGAAACTGATGTTTTTAATGAACATGGATTGGAGGAAGATCTAGGCAAGCCTGGGTTTGTGCATGAGGTAGCCTAAGATGGTGGTTACTTGCCGTAGATCAAAGGACCGGTTCATGCGAGCACATACCAGGATAACAGTGTCACCACGAGGCCAAGTATGGGTGCGGATTAGCTGACTAATTAGGTAAGTTACTAGATTGTTATGGACCATGGAAGGCGCGGGGAATGGGAGTCGAGTGAGGACTGCCCTGGGAACTGCATGGCACAAGAGGGGGCCTGTGGGTGGGAGAATTGGAGATTCTAGCCTGCCGGTGAAACCTTAGTGAGTCCATACATCTAGTAGCCCCTTTGTAAAGGCTATTTTGTGATCTCTTTACCATACACCAATGGTTGTGTACTGGTATAATGGAGGTTCTACAGTCGCCGGCGGGTGACAAAATCACAAACTTGTGGGTAAAGTAGTACTACCTCTGCAGAGTCTAAAACTATCATGATAGCCGAGCTTACGGTCACGAGCGCCTGGCCAACTTCCATGATTAGTTGCGATGGTTATCGGTTATAGTTATTGGTTATGGTTATTGGTTATGGTTATTGGTTATGGTTTTGGTTATGGTTTGGCTTTCGGGACTGTTGAGTCCGGGTGATAAGATTTGTGAATGTGGCCTAGAGGGGGGTGAATAGGCCTTTAAAAGATTCCTGCACACTTAATAGAGTTATCAGAAACTTGATTGACCGGACTAATCCGCCCACACGGGCGGACTAGTCCGGTGTGCTGAATTATGTGAGTTAATTAAGTGTGTTTCAGAAATTGAATCTTTCAGCAGCGGAATGAGAACAACAGTTTTTATAAATTAAGTTTATTATATGAATGCACGTGCAAACTTATAAGAAACTCAAATGATGATTAGCAAACTAGTGATCTAATGTATCAAAATGTAAAGTAAATGAGAGACAAGAGACACAAATTTTTACCGAGGTTCGATCTCACCAAGAGATCTACGTCCTCGTTGAGGAAGCTCACACAGAGCCGGGTTCCCAACCCTTTCCCTCTTCAAGTCACCACAAAGGCCGACTTGACTCCACTATCACGGGCAATCAGCGAGTTTGTGGGGCTACCTCACAAGTTGAGGGCTCCCACGAGAATTACAATAAGAACGTGATCAAATACACTCGAAAATAGTACAATGCAGAATATGAGTGTAGAAAGATCAAACCCCAAGAGCTCACAACGAAAGAACGACGATCTCCCAATCCCGAATCCAAGTGTTCAATTTATTTTGATCTTTTTGCACTTTAGATGTGTGGGGAGATGTGTTTTGGGCTCTTGGGACAAGGTGGTAGCGCTAGGGTTTGTGTTTGCTGCTGTATTAGTCGTGTCACCCTTTGGGAGGCCGTGGATCACCCATTTATATGGTTTCCAAAAGGTTGTCGTTGTAAAACCTAATACCGGACTAGTCCGGTATATGATCGGACTTGTCCGGTCTACTTCCAGTGGGTTAACCGGACTAGTCCGGTCTAAAACCGGACTTGTCCGGTGCTATATGAAGTGGGGTTCCAGAAAGTTCAGCGGACTAGTCCTGTCGCTTGTATGGACTAGTCCGCAGTCCTCTAAAGAGGACAACAGAGACATGAGCGGACTAGTCCGGTCCAAAACCGGACTTGTTCGGTTGAGTTCCAGTAAGCTGACCGGACTAGTCCGGTCCATGGACGGACTAGTCCGGTGTTCAATGGATTTTAGTTGATTATTAGCCCTTACCCTTACGCAAAGTCATGAGCTCTTGGGATGTGTCTCTCACACACACCCTATACATTTACATCTACTTTGCTCTTCTAAATTCTACTAAAGTCTTCCGTTTCGGGCAGCACTTTATTTTTCACCTTTTTGTGTGCACGAGCTAGTTCACTTTGTTTGTCCTGCAATAATTTCATTAGGATCTCATATGCTTGTCATCAATTAGCCAAAACCCACAAGGAATATCCTAGATGCACTTACAATCTCCCCCTTTTTGGTGATTGATGACAACTATTTGAGATATCACAATTCAGAATAAAAAGTTGATTTTCATAAGGTGTGCACATATGAGAATAATAAAGAATTCACAAAAAGCTTCTCACATATGCACACACCTTATGGTGGGGTGCCTAACAGATGTGTGATAACCAAAATGTGATAAATTAAAGACAAACAATAGTGAACATATAAGTAGGCATTAGAGCATAGTGCATCACACATAAGAAAAGAAATAGTGCATTACAAGATTTTAAAATAGGTACATGTCCTTGATCACAAAAGAGCTTAATAACTAATACTAGATAGTTCGATTCCAAATCTAATCTCAATCTCTCCCCCTTTGGCATCAAGGCACCAAAAAGGGAAAAATTGAGGGGAATCACTCATCGTTGCCTCCTCCTTCAGTCTCAGTTTGATCTTCATCTTCACCAACTTCGGCATCCACGGGAGCAGGGTCTTCCTCTGAGTCCTCGGAGGCGGGCGGTGATCCAACGGGCTCAATCTCAAGCTTTGCACAGATAGACTTGATATTGGCATTGACACACTGTTGATGTTTCTTCCTTGCAAGCTTTTCCTTGCGCTGCCTGTCTTCGATCTTGCGGGAGCAGGCAAAGATGGAGGAGAGCACCTTGAGGATTCCACTGGATGATTCTTGGGCAGGTGGAGACCCAGGAGGAACAGCTGCAGATCTAGTGACATCATGAGCTTGCTTTGATCTCCTCTCCACTGGTGGAGAGGACGGGGCAGTTGGAGCCGGGGGGAGAGTGTACTCGGTGGGTTTTTGCGGCTTCAACAGCAGCATCTTTCCTTTGAGGCCTTTTGACAATGACTTTCCTCTTCTTAGGTAGATTGTCGTCGGAGGGTGGAGAGTGAGCATTGACATCATGTCTCTTCTTCATCACTCCCTCCTTAGCTCTCCTCACTCTTTCACGTTGAACTTCTTTGTCAGGGTGAAAAGAGCCGTCATCTGAGCCTGAAGACATGATGCCTGATAAGGAGTTTAAGGATTAGATGCAAATGGACGCATTATCGACTTCAAATGGGAATGTAGGGGTTCAACTGTCAGAGACCGGACTTCTCCGGTTTCAGAGTGCGGACTTGTCCGCATCTGAGCGCCGGACTAGTCCGGCCTAGCATAAGAACCCTAATGTTTCATTTGAATCAAATCTCCTATCTAAGGACACAAGGACAGGAAAGTGGTAGGAATACATCTATTGAGGCAATGTACATCCTTTTGAAATCAAAGGAAACTAGCTAGAACTAGAAAAGTTAAGATTTTGGTTTTAGGGGGGAATTTACCAAGATTTGAAGTTTCGCGTTGAAAGAGCAAGAATCTATCCGGATGAGTCCGGAGAGTAGAATCCCCTCGTCGAGAAGAGGCTTTTTCATGGAGAAAACTCCGAGTTTGAGGGCTCAACTCGAAAATCACTTTGGGAGCTAGGGTTTAGGAGAGGGGGTGAGACAAAGTGCTTATGAGTGGAGAGGGATGGGTTTGGTCCAGCCAACTGCTTCTATATGCGACTGACCGGACTAGTCCGGTCATGGTAGCGGACTAGTCCGGTGCCCCTTGAAATGACCTAACCAGTTTCTTCTGTCCGGACTAGTCCGGTTGAAAATCGGACTAGTCCGTTTCCAACAGACCTGATACATATATAGATGATTAATAGTGATCCAAGGACAATAATTTTGCAAATAGTCTTGGTGATTACGACCAGTAGGCAATCAGCAATCAAACAATGGTCATAATCCACAAGATTTCTTCATTAAAATAATTTTCTGGGTAGAAAAGGAGAAGAGGAGCATTTTAACAATACAAAGGAACATTTTAAGTTGCAACCAGGTATGCAATGTTTCAAGCCACATTTCGAGAGTCAAGAATGTTTAGCTCATTTCTTAGTTCACAAAACCTTTTCTCATCTAATGGTTTGGTAAAAATATCCGCAAGTTGTTTTTCAGTCCTAACATGTGAAATAGCAATGTCACCTTTTAATGAATGATCTCTAAGAAAGTGATGACGGATATCTATGTGCTTAGTTCTTGAGTGCTCTACAGGGTTGTGTGCAATTTTTATAGCACTTTCATTATCGCATAGAAGCGGGATATGACTTAGATTGTAGCCGTAGTCCCTAAGAGTCTGTCGCGTCCAAAGTAGTTGCGCACAACAACTACCGGCTGCAACATACTCCGCTTCCGCTGTGGAAAGAGCAATGGAGTTCTGCTTTTTAGATGACCAAGAAACTAGGGACCTACCAAGAAATTGACAAGTCCCTGACGTGCTCTTTCTATCGACTTTGCATCCTGCATAGTCGGCGTCGGAATACCCTATCAAGTTAAACTTGGATCCTTTGGGATACCAAAGGCCCAAGTTAGGTGTGTGCACAAGGTACCTTAGGATTCTTTTTACAGCAATTAAGTGACACTCTTTAGGTGCGGCTTGAAACCTTGCACACATGTAAACACTAAGCATAATATCTGGCCTAGATGCACATAAATAAAGTAAGGAGCCAATCATAGACCGATATACCTTTTGGTCCACATTTGGACCGTCTTCATTGAGGTCGAGATGTCCGTTGATGGCCATGGGTGTCTTGATGGGCTTGGCTTTGTCCATATTGAATTTCTTGAGAATGTCTTGTGTATATTTAGTTTGGCTTATAAATGTACCTTCTCTCAGTTGCTTCACTTGAAATCCCAAGAAGAACTTCAATTCACCCATCATTGACATCTCGAACCTGTCTGTCATTATTTTGCTAAATTCTTCACAGAAGGACTTGTTAGTGGATCCAAAGATAATGTCATCAACATAAATTTGACATACGAATAAATGATCATCAAAATGTTTAGTAAAGAGTGTATAGTCAGCTTTACCAATTTTGAATCCATTTTGAGTTAGAAAATCTCTAAGGCACTCATACCAGGCTCGAGGAGCCTGTTTGAGGCCATAGAGAGCCTTACGCAGTTTATAGACATGGTTGGGATACTCGTGATCTTCGAACCCCGGTGGCTGCTCCACATAGACTTCCTCCTTTATCGGACCATTGAGGAAGGCACTCTTGACGTCCATTTGATACAACTTAAAATTATGGTGAGTAGCATATGCCAATAAAATGCGAATGGACTCAAGTCTAGCTACAGGAGCGAAAGTTTCGTCGGAGTCCAAACCATCCACCTGAGAATAACCTTTGGCCACCAACCTCGCTTTATTTCTTGTCACTACTCCATGTTCATCTTGCTTGTTCTGAAAGACCCATTTGGTTCCAACGATGTTCGCCCTTGGTCTTTCCACCAGCTCCCACACTTCATTTCTTTTGAAGTTGTTCAGCTCCTCTTGCATCGCAATCACCCAGTCTGGATCCCTTAAGGCTTCTTCTACCCTGTATGGCTCCAGAAAAGACACAAAAGAATAGTGTTCACAAAAATTTGCAATTTGAGATCTAGTAGTTACTCCCTTAGCAATATCTCCAATGATATTGTTGACAGGATGGTCTCTTTGCACACACTGATGTACTCTTGGGTGTGGAATTTGTATAGTTGCTTGTTCTTCATTGTCTTCATGTGTCATGTCTCCCCCTAGATCATTGCTTCCATGATCATCTTGATCTTCTTGACCTTCCTCAACCTGATCTTGTGTAGGAGCTCCCCCTTGATCATTGCTTCCTTGTTGAAATTCGTCTTGTGTTTCCTCTCGTGGTAGGATATCACCAAGTGCCATTTTCTTCAGCGCTTCACATGGAGCTTCCTCCTTATCTAGCATAAACTTATCGACTTGCTCCACTTGTGAGCCGTTAGTTACATCGAACACTATGTCACGTGCTACTTCAACAAGGCCGAACACCTTGTTGAAGACATGATAGGCGTAGGCATTCAATTCATATCCGAGCAAGAATCCTTCATCGGACTTCGAAGCGAACTTCGAGGCCCTTGGTTTCTTGTTCAGAATAAAACATTTGCAACAAAAAACTTTGAAATAAGAAACATTAGGCTTTTTACCCGTGAGAAGCTCATATGGAGTTTTCTTCAGTAGTCGATGAAGGTACAACCGATTTGTGGCATGACAAGCGGTGTTCACCGCTTCTGCCCAAAATCGGTCTGACGTCTTGTATTCATCCAACATTGTTCTCGCCATTTCGATCAATGTTCTGTTCTTCCTTTCGGCCACCCCGTTCTGTTGAGGAGAGTAGGGTTGTCACACCCGGTTTTTCCGAAGAACAACCAAGTGAATATCACATGTATGCCAGGATCATTTTCTCATACACGTGATGACAAATAGTGAAGCATCATTTATTACAAGCCAGGTGTCGAATATAATTAAGTCTTACATAGTAAATGTCTCGATGGACAATAATAAGTTCATCACAAGTAAATAAACTAGCAGCGGAATATTATTCTTTAGGGCTCCATCACAGGCGTTGCCCGGGGGTCTTCATGAACCTAAAAACCTTCCTCGGGTCCAAAATCTTGGTCATTATACACCACCTCATTATCTTGACCTGAGCAGCAATATAAACCAACAAATATGCAAGGTTGAGTACCAATGGTACTCAGCAAGTGTGGGAAAATTATATCATGCATGGCTAGAACAAGGAGAGGTTGAACTCATGGTTAAAGCACTATGCAATTAATACCTATCACCTTAGCTTGTTAAGCACCTACATTACTACACAGGTGAAATGGTCCCAATCTCCCATCCCATCCTCATAATCCAATAACCATAACATCATTTCCAATGTTAAGCTTCCCGCTTAACTTCCAAAACCATCAATCCTCTAATCATGAATAAGTCCAAGCCGCTCTTGACCGTGAGCACGGCTGTCAAGACAGTTTTGACTCTGCAGAGTTTGTACCACTGTACCCACATGTAGTGATTTCATCCCCCGTTGCCGGGTGGACTAAAAGAACCTCCATTATGCCAGTGGCTACGAACCACATTCACACTTCCCAGGTGTGTAGCCAGGAGATCACTACGAAGCCTTTACAAAGGGATTCCCGACGAGCGTGGGCCCACTGAGGTTTCACCCCTAACAGCATACAAGAGGCTCCAACCCCGCTGCAGTGGCCCCCTCTTGAGCCTTGCGGTTCATATGGTAGTCCAGCTGACACCTACTCCCCGCACCATCCAACACACCCATACTACGCCGGGGATACACCTAATTAATTGGCCAAGCTGCCCCATCTCAGCATGTGGTTGGCACTGTAAAGCCAGGTTACATGCTCCATGAACCGGTCCTTAGGATCTAGGCAAGTACTAAACACAAACCCAAGTCTCGTGCACCCAGCACACAACCAAAACATCCAACTTGCCTTGATCCCTATCTCTACATAACTCACAATATCTCGTTCAAGAGTATGGTAAAATAAACTGATAATCTCATATCCCAAATATCCCATTCTAAGCATGGCTAAGCATATGCATGCAAATAAATGACATGACAAAATAAATCCCAACCCAAGCTACAAGGAAACAAGGTAATGCAATTCTAGGGAAACTTCCTAGCATGGGTTTCATATTTCATTTGACAATGCAAATAATACTATCTACACAATCCTAGCATAGGATCAAAGTGGTCAAGGGCACTTGCCTCCTTCTTGCTGCTCTTGAAATGGGTAGTCCTGATCTTGGAAAGTGATAGCTTGCTCTTGAACAGGTTCTACTTCATACCATCACACATAGCAAAAGAAAAACAACAATCGTAAGACATAGTTCACACTTCTACTTCATACAAACCACACATTCACATTTATGAAAGTTCTTTACCATTATATGTGTTGTGGATACTCTATGTGTGTTGATTTGTGGCTTGCATACACTTTTATTTATATGTGTATGATTCCTACTTTGGTGTTCACATTTATACTCACATACTATATATATATATATATATGTATATATGTGTGTTTCAGTTTTAAATAAATTCCTTATATTAAACTACCAAGTATGTATGAAAAGTATTTTTCTTCTCCATATGTGCCTTCATAATTTCTATCAACCCTAAACTGAACTCTTTGGATTTTAAAAACTCCATTTATCATTTACTAGTTGCTATAATTTCAGATTTATATTCCTATGCATAATTGTGTATTTTATTATGAAATTAGTAATACACATCATCTAAACAATATAGGTTCTGGTCCTAAATAATTTAATAACATATTTTGACCTTGGCCTCTGATGTAAACTATTTCATAATTATTTTCCCTATTTTTCTACAACTATTCTTTACTTAAAAATGTGTCCCTATACTAATAAATGTGAATAATAGATGAAACAGATTCATTTCAGCCCAAAAATATATTTTTATCTCACTCCAAAGTTTTCTAAGTACTGAGAAAGTTTTTAATTAATTTTGACAATTATGTTTGTCCCCCTTTTTAAATTTTTAAGCACTAGTTACATATTCAATTTTCTAAATTAAATACTAAACAGGGCTAAAATAATGAATTCACCCCATTACAGGGTCTATAATATTATTTTCATAATTTCCAGGGGTCTAGCTACACTTATCAGAGGTGTTTTTCCTAATTTCTATTAAGTCCAGGGGCTAAAACTGATTTTTAAATGAATTTACATGATTTTCTGGAGTTCCAGGGGCTAGATCTGAAGTTTCTGGGGCTAGCTCTCAATTTCAGAGAACCCCAGGGGGTAGCACGTAAGAATTCCAGTCTTTATAATGCGGGGTTGACGTGGACCGTCCGATTTTAAACCGATGGCTGAGATTATAACATCGAACCGGTACGCGGGGTTTTAAAGTCTACCGTGCGATTTAAAATAAACGGCGCACAAGCGGCCACGTCGCTCTGATCGAACGAGGGCGGCGCTGCCGGCGGCGCACGGCGGCGGGAAGCGGCGATCTCGCCGGAAAGTTTCGGATCCTCGAGAATTCTGCCTAAAACTGTGATCTCATGGCATAGATCGGTAGAGGGGAGGTCAGGGATCTCACCTCGGGGGTTTTCTCGAGCTCGGGGGTCCTGGAAAGTGATCGGCGGCGAGGTCCGAGGCAAAACCACGGCGAAGCTCGTCGGCGCTGGATTTACACCGTAAGTCTTCGGGTTTTCTGCACCTGCAAAGTTCCCCGGAGGCGGTGGATCAAGACCAGCGAGTTAGATCAGAGTTTCCGAGCTTAGATCGGCCAGAATTCACCGGCGAAGTCTCGGTGCTCACCGGAGTGAAAATTGGCGATCGCGTGAGAAAAACTGATCGGATCGGGGGTTTTTATAGCCGGGGGAGGGCTGTGGGTCTGTTGTGATCGAGTTGGAGTCCTCTGGGACCAGAATTCGGCTGCGGGACGGGCTTTCCCGGTCGGTTGCGATTTCGCGCGCTCGGGAGAAAAGTCCGGGGTCGCGGGGGCTCGGGGTTAGGGATGACAGGTGGGTCCCACCCGTCGGTGAGGGGCAGCGCGGCGCGCGCGGGGGCGGGCTGGTGCGGGAGTAGCTGGGCCGGCTGGCGGGTTTCGGCCCACTGGCCAGTTTTTTCCCGTTTTCTCTTTTTCTTTTTCCATTTCTTTTCTATTTTGAGTATAATTTGAATTCCAGTTTGAATTTGAATTTTTGCAAAACATGCAACACGTCCAAAAAATTTTAAATTCCCCTCTAAACATGGTTTAGAGTTTTAAATCAAAATTTGGGGTGTTACAGCTCTACCCCCCTTAAAAGAAATCTCGTTCTCGAGATTGGTGTTTCTAAGAAAACAATTCCGGAAATTGTGCCTTGAGCTCATCTTCCCGTTCCCAGGTGGCTTCCTCTTCTGAGTGATGCTTCCACTGCACCTTGCACATACGGATTCTTTTATTTCTGGTGAGGCGTTCCATTGTCTCCAAAATCTTGTAGGGTTGCTCGGTATAAGACAAATCTTCAGCTACATCCACTTCATTCATGGGTAACACCTCTTCAGGCGTCCTCAGGCATTTCTTGAGTTGTGACACATGGAATACATCGTGCATGTCCGATAGATGAACCGGTAACTCTAGTTGGTACGCCACTTCGCCTTTTCTTTCCAAAACTTGAAAGGGTCCGATGTATCGAGGTGACAACTTCCCTTTCACCTTGAACCGACGAAGTCCTCTGATAGGGGACACCTTGAGATAAACATAGTCTCCCACGTTGAAAACGAGCTCTCTTCTTCGTACATCGGCATAACTCTTCTGGCGTGTTTGTGCTATCCTCAAGTTGTTGCGAATCTCCCTCACCTTTGCCTCGGCTTCTTGTAGCACTTCTGGACCAAACACTTTACTTTCTCCTGTTTGGTTCCAAAATAGAGGAGTTCTGCACTTCCTTCCATACAAAGCTTCAAACGGTGACATCTTCATACTAGCTTGATAGCTGTTGTTATAGGAAAACTCCGCATACGGTAAGTTCTTGTCCCAACTTCTATTGTTTTTGAGTGCACATGCCCTTAACATATCTTCAAGGATCTGATTGGTTCTCTCCGTCTGCCCGTCAGTTTGGGGATGATAGGCAGAGCTGAAGTTCAGATGGGTTCCCATGGTTTCATGCAACTTCTGCCAAAACCTCGAGGTGAACTGTGTCCCTCGGTCCGACACTATCTTCTTTGGCACTCCATGGTAACACACAATCCTTGACATGTACAATTCTGCCAATTTGGATCCGCTGTAGCTTTCTTTCACAGGGATGAAATGAGCTACCTTGGTTAGCCTATCAATAATGACCCATATTGAATCATACCCGGATTGGGTCCTAGGCAATCCCACGATAAAATCCATGCTGATTTCTTCCCACTTCCATTCAGGCACTTTGAGTGGTTGCAGCAATCCCGCGGGTCGTTGATGTTCTGCTTTCACCAACTGACATGTGTCACATAGGGCAACATGTTCCGCGACATCTCGCTTCATGCCATACCACCAATACCTGCTCTTGAGGTCCTGGTACATCTTCGTACTCCCAGGATGAATGGAATAGTCGGAATCGTGAGCCTCCTTCAAAATTAATTCACGGATCTCCTTTACTTCTGGCACGCAGATCCTTTTCCCGTGCCACACCGTTCCTTGTTCATCCTCTCTAAAACCAGGAGCTTTATTTTCCTTGATGAGCTGTCTGATCTCTTGTATCCTCTCATCATTCTTTTGACCCTCGCGTATGTCTTGCTCGAGTGTGGAGTCCACTTCCATGGCGATGGCTTCACCACTATTTACTAGACATAGATTGAGCCTTATAACCTCGTCCTTCAATTCCGCAGGCATGTCCTTCAAGCTCAACTTATTGACCTGCACTTTCCGACTCAAAGCATCGGCCACGACGTTTGCTTTCCCGGGATGATAGTTGATGCCCACATCAAAGTCATTGATTAGCTCTAACCATCTCCTTTGTCTGAGGTTGAGATCTGGCTGTGTGAATATGTACTTCAAACTCTTATGATCCGTATATATCCCTGTCCTCTTCCCCATCAAATAGTGCCGCCAAATTTTCAACGCGTGTACCACTGCAGCTAGTTCTAGGTCATGTGTAGGATAGTTCTTCTCGTGCTTCCGAAGCTGCCGGGATGCATATGCCACGACATGTCCTTCTTGCATGAGAACACATCCCAACCCATTTCCAGAGGCATCGCAGTACACTGTGAAATTCTTCTGCATATCTGGCATAACCAACACTGGGGCTGTTGTCAATCTCTTCTTTAGCTCTTGAAAGCTCGTCTCGCACTGTGGCGTCCAGGTAAATGTGATTCCCTTCTCCAACAGTTTAGTGAGAGGTCTCGAGATCTTGGAGAATCCCTCAATAAACCGTCGATAGTATCCAGCCAATCCCAAAAAGCTTCGAACTTCCCCGACATTTTCAGGGGTCTTCCACTTCTGGATATCCTCGATTTTGGCGGGATCTACGGAGATTCCTCCCTCCGAGATTATATGTCCTAAAAAGGGAACTCTCTTCTGCCAAAACTCACACTTGCTCAACTTGGCATATAGTTGGTGTTCTCTCAGCCTTTGTAACACCAACCTTAGATGTTTCTCATGTTCTTCTTCATCTTTGGAGAAGACGAGAATATCATCTATGAAAACCACCACAAATTTGTCCAGATATTCCATGAATACCTTGTTCATGAGGTACATGAAATATGCCGGGGCATTGGTTAGCCCGAAAGGCATGACAGTGTATTCATACAGTCCGTACCGAGATACGAAAGCTGTCTTGGGAATATCAGATTGCCTTATCTTGAGTTGGTGGTATCCCGACCTGAGATCAATTTTCGAGAACACACAAGCTCCCCTCAACTGATCAAACAAGTCTTCAATACGGGGTAATGGGTACTTGTTCTTGATGGTTACCTCATTCAAGGCACGGTAATCCACGCATAACCTTTGGGTTCCGTCTTTCTTGGGCACAAATATCACCGGCGCTCCCCATGGTGAGGAACTAGGGCGAATATACCCCTTCTCCGTCAATTCTCTCAAATGATCCTTGAGCTCTTCTAGCTGCTTGGAGTCCATTCGATAAGGTCTCTTGTATATCGGGGCTGTTCCCGGTACTAGCTCAATTGCGAATTCCACGTCACGGTCGGGAGGCATACCTGGCAACTCCTCCGGAAAAACATCAGGATATTCCCTGATAGTCCTGATTTCCTCAACTTTCACCTCCACTTGATTTAATTTAATGTCCCTCCTAGGCTCGTGTATCGTTATGAACTTTACTCTTGTGCCACTAGGGTGAGTTAGTTCCACCGTTCTGGTCGAACAATGGATGATTCCTTTATGTTTGGTCAACCAATCCATACCCAAAATAATATCTATCCCTTGTGAATCGATCACTATGAGGTTAGCGGTAAATACTACCCCATTAATGTCTAGGTTCACTTTGGGACACACTTGTCTTGTCCTTATTTCTCCACCTGGAGAGTTTACCGCTAGCATATGGTTCATTTGTGTGGTTGCTAGGTCATGCTTCTTAACAAACCCTTGAGCAATGAACGAATGGGTAGCACCAGAATCAAACAGCAGAGTTGCAAGGTGTAAATTGGCAGGAAACTTACCAACTACCACGTCGGGTGCCTCTTGTGCTTCCTCCATAGTGACGTGGTTCACCCGTCCTCTCATTACGTTCTGCTGCTGTGGCTGCGTGGGCTTCTTCTTTGGACACTTATGGGCGTAGTGCCCCACTTCACCACAGCTGAAACATTGCACCCCAATCTTAGATGCTTGGCCCTTGTTGTCTTGGGGTTGGTTTGGGGGTCCTTGCACTGCTGGTCGAGGTGGATATGCGGGGCGAGGCTGCTGTACAAACTGACGTTGCGGCTGTGCTGGTGCTGCGGGAGGCCTGTAGTTTGGGTTGTACCCTCTTGGTGCTGAATAGGGTACCGCAGCACGGCTCGTCTGCCCCGTAGGTTGCTGCATCATACGTGGGCGGGTGTTGCTCCCTGAGGCTTGATGTGACCACCCAGCCTTCCTCTTATTCTCATTTTCCAGGGCCTTTAGCTTCCTTTCCACCACAAACGCTCTGTCCACCATCTTTTGAAAGCTTTCATACTCATTTGAGGACATTGCACACTGCATTTCTGCGGTAAGCCCTTCCACGAAACAATCTTGTTTCTGCTCGTCAGTCTCTATGTCCCGTGGGGCATAACGGGATAGTTGAGTGAATTTAGTGAGGTATTCCCTCACCGTCATGTTTCCCTGCTGCATTCCCAAAAACTCTTTCCTCTTGTTTTTGAGTTCACCTCTTGGGATGTAGTGGTTGCGGAAGCTACGCTTGAACTCTTCCCAAGTGATGCTCTCAGGGTCATGATGGGCGGCCACGTAGGCGGTCCACCAATCAGCAGCAGGTCCATGCAATTGATGAGAGGCAAACAGCACCCTCTCATACCCTTGGCATTGTATAATCCTCATCTTACTTTCAATGGTCTTCAGCCAATCATCTGCCTCCAGAGGTTCAGCAGCACTTGCAAACTTTGGAGGTTGAGTTCCTAGAAACTCACTCAACCTTGGTTGGCGTGGTGCCGCTTGTGGAGGTGGAACTTGATGCAAGTTGGCCACCACTTGAGTCAAGTTCTGGATGAGCTGATTTTGATTCTCCAGCATTTGGTGGAGAGGGTCAACTTCTTCACGGCGACCACCCCGGTCCTGGCCTCCAGAAAGATGAGGGTTGCATGCCTCATCATTGTTGTTGGCGGGGTTGGCAGCACGTCCTTTTCCTCTTCCGGCCATCTGGCAGAATCAACCAATGTTAATTTGAAAGCATTTAGTATCATCTTACTACTTTCACTTGTTTGTACTTTGAAGTGTTGAAGCTTTGTTAAAATTTCACGAGGGTTTATATCTCACACCAAACAAATGCACTATTATTTCCTGTGGGTTTACACACCAAAGCAAAACAATCTGAAGACGAGGCTGTGGACAATTGCTCATGGCTTCCACAACTCACGTCACACACCAAGCATTATCACACCATTAACTACGTAACGACTCGACTACTCGACCTCTTGCTAGCTAGGGGAAAGACTCTACACTACTCGTCCTCTTGAGCTGGTCCTCGGGATCTTCCTCCTCATTTCGGCTACCTTCTGACTCTGCTTTGGGTGGGGAGGCTGCTGATGGAGAAGTGCGACGACGCCTGATTGCTCGGCGATCCGGGGAGTCAGGGGTCCATGGATCACTCACGGTGACACACAGTTCATTCCCATCTCCTCTTTCTCTCGCCTTTAAGCAAGCTCGCAGCAATGCCTCCGTTTCCTTCAGGGTGTCTCGGACATCCTGAAGCTCTTGTTGACACTCCTGCAGTCGAGTGTTGAGCATAGCAGCATCCTCCAAGCACAAGTCCATGTGCTCATGGGAAGTCCCTTGCTGCACCGGTGGGTACTTGTACTCCGTGGTACCACTCTCACGTTGGAGGACATACATGTACTCAGTTTTGTTCAAGTGGCGATGATAGATGTGACTCTGGCAGGTGATGGCCTCCCAGGTGACATCTCTCTCCGCGTCAACTTGTGTTGCTCGACAAGTTGGAGAGTGGTGAATCTTAAGCAGCTGATTCTCGTGTATAATCCTCATCTCCGAACTCCATTCTTCCCTCTTCTCACGGATGGTCCTGGTGGAGTTATAGTGGATGATGAGCTTGCCCGTATTGCCGGCGGCTTCGAGCATACGTCGAAGACGGCGCAACAAATCTCCTACTGCCAATCCGTAGGAATGGTACGTCACTGGACGACTCTCCTCTCTTTCAGCAAGGGCAACTACGGGAACTCTCCGTCCCGTGGACTTACGAGCGGTGCGAATCATGCGAACCATCTAAAACAAAAGAATTTAAAATTAGGTTAGATAAACTTTTAAACAAAAATTCTATTTTGAATGAAAGTTGGGGTAAGATGAAGAAAGTGACTCCATTAAATAACACTTTTCAACACACACCTTGTAATATAGTTTTTAAGAAAATAGGGCCCTTAAATACGTCCATTTCTACCTAGGTCCACGTTCCTACGGGCAACCTTGGCTCTGATACCACCTCTGTCACACCTGGTTTTTCCGAAGAACAACCAAGTGAATATCACATGTATGCCAGGATCATTTTCTCATACACGTGATGACAAATAGTGAAGCATCATTTATTACAAGCCAGGTGTCGAATATAATTAAGTCTTACATAGTAAATGTCTCGATGGACAATAATAAGTTCATCACAAGTAAATAAACTAGCAGCGGAATATTATTCTTTAGGGCTCCATCACAGGCGTTGCCCGGGGGTCTTCATGAACCTAAAAACCTTCCTCGGGTCCAAAATCTTGGTCATTATACACCACCTCATTATCTTGACCTGAGCAGCAATATAAACCAACAAATATGCAAGGTTGAGTACCAATGGTACTCAGCAAGTGTGGGAAAATTATATCATGCATGGCTAGAACAAGGAGAGGTTGAACTCATGGTTAAAGCACTATGCAATTAATACCTATCACCTTAGCTTGTTAAGCACCTACATTACTACACAGGTGAAATGGTCCCAATCTCCCATCCCATCCTCATAATCCAATAACCATAACATCATTTCCAATGTTAAGCTTCCCGCTTAACTTCCAAAACCATCAATCCTCTAATCATGAATAAGTCCATGCCGCTCTTGACCGTGAGCACGGCTGTCAAGACAGTTTTGACTCTGCAGAGTTTGTACCACTGTACCCACATGTAGTGATTTCATCCCCCGTTGCCGGGTGGACTAAAAGAACCTCCATTATGCCAGTGGCTACGAACCACATTCACACTTCCCAGGTGTGTAGCCAGGAGATCACTACGAAGCCTTTACAAAGGGATTCCCGACGAGCGTGGGCCCACTGAGGTTTCACCCCTAACAGCATACAAGAGGCTCCAACCCCGCTGCAGTGGCCCCCTCTTGAGCCTTGCGGTTCATATGGTAGTCCAGCTGACACCTACTCCCCGCACCATCCAACACACCCATACTACGCCGGGGATACACCTAATTAATTGGCCAAGCTGCCCCATCTCAGCATGTGGTTGGCACTGTAAAGCCAGGTTACATGCTCCATGAACCGGTTCTTAGGATCTAGGCAAGTACTAAACACAAACCCAAGTCTAGTGCACCCAGCACACAACCAAAACATCCAACTTGCCTTGATCCCTACCTCTACATAACTCACAATATCTCGTTCAAGAGTATGGTAAAATAAACTGATGATCTCATATCCCAAATATCCCATTCTAAGCATGGCTAAGCATATGCATGCAAATAAATGAGATGACAAAATAAATCCCAACCCAAGCTACAAGGAAACAAGGTAATGCAATTCTAGGGAAACTTCCTAGCATGGGTTTCATATTTCATTTGACAATGCAAATAATACTATCTACACAATCCTAGCATAGGATCAAAGTGGTCAAGGGCACTTGCCTCCTTCTTGCTGCTCTTGAAATGGGTAGTCCTGATCTTGGAAAGTGATAGCTTGCTCTTGAACAGGTTCTACTTCATACCATCACACATAGCAAAAGAAAAACAACAATCATAAGACATAGTTCACACTTCTACTTCATACAAACCACACATTCACATTTATGAAAGTTCTTTACCATTATATGTGTTGTGGATACTCTATGTGTGTTGATTTGTGGCTTGCATACACTTTTATTTATATGTGTATGATTCCTACTTTGGTGTTCACATTTATACTCACATACTATATATATATATATATATATGTATATATGTGTGTTTCAGTTTTAAATAAATTCCTTATATTAAACTACCAAGTATGTATCAAAAGTATTTTTCTTCTCCATATGTGCCTTCATAATTTCTATCAACCCTAAACTGAACTCTTTGGATTTTAAAAACTCCATTTATCATTTACTAGTTGCTATAATTTCAGATTTATATTCCTATGCATAATTGTGTATTTTATTATGAAATTAGTAATACACATCATCTAAACAATATAGGTTCTGGTCCTAAATAATTTAATAACATATTTTGACCTTGGCCTCTGATGTAAACTATTTCATAATTATTTTCCCTATTTTTCTACAACTATTCTTTACTTAAAAATGTGTCCCTATACTAATAAATGTGAATAATAGATGAAACAGATTTATTTCAGCCCAAAAATATATTTTTATCTCACTCCAAAGTTTTCTAAGTACTGAGAAAGTTTTTAATTAATTTTGACAATTATGTTTGTCCCCCTTTTAAAATTTTTAAACACTAGTTACATATTCAATTTTCTAAATTAAATACTAAACAGGGCTAAAATAATGAATTCACCCCATTACAGGGTCTATAATATTATTTTCATAATTTCCAGGGGTCTAGCTACACTTATCAGAGGTGTTTTTCCTAATTTCTATTAAGTCCAGGGGCTAAAACTGATTTTTAAATGAATTTACATGATTTTCTGGAGTTCCAGGGGCTAGATCTGAAGTTTCCGGGGCTAGCTCTCAATTCCAGAGAACCCCAGGGGGTAGCACGTAAGAATTCCAGTCTTTATAATGCGGGGTTGACGTGGACCGTCCGATTTTAAACCGACGGCTGAGATTATAACATCGAAGCGGTACGCGGGGTTTTAAAGTCTACCGTGCGATTTAAAATAAACGGCGCACAAGCGGCCACGTCGCTCTGATCGAACGCGGGCGGCGCTGCCGGCGGCGCACGGCGGCGGGAAGCGGCGATCTCGCCGGAAAGTTTCGGATCCTCGAGAATTCTGCCTAAAACTGTGATCTCATGGCATAGATCGGTAGAGGGGAGGTCAGGGATCTCACCTCGGGGGTTTTCTCGAGCTCGGGGGTCCTGGAAAGTGATCGGCGGCGAGGTCCGAGGCAAAACCACGGCGAAGCTCGTCGGCGCTGGATTTACACCGTAAATCTTCGGGTTTTCTGCACCTGCAAAGTTCCCCGGAGGCGGTGGATCAAGACCAGCGAGTTAGATCAGAGTTTCCGAGCTTAGATCGGCCAGAATTCACCGGCGAAGTCTCGGTGCTCACCGGAGTGAAAATCGGCGATCGCGTGAGAAAAACTGATCGGATCGGGGGTTTTTATAGCAGGGGGAGGGCGGTGGGTCTGTTGTGATCGAGTTGGAGTCCTCTGGGACCAAAATTCGGCTGCGGGACGGGCTTTCCCGGTCGGTTGCGATTTCGCGCGCTCGGGAGAAAAGTCCGGGGTCGCGGGGGCTCGGGGTTAGGGATGACAGGTGGGTCCCACCCGTCGGTGAGGGGCAGCGCGGCGCGCGCGGGGGCGGGCTGGTGCGGGAGTAGCTGGGCCGGCTGGCGGGTTTCGGCCCACTGGCCAGTTTTTTCCCGTTTTCTCTTTTTCTTTTTCCATTTCTTTTCTGTTTTGAGTATAATTTGAATTCCAGTTTGAATTTGAATTTTTGCAAAACATGCAACACGTCCAAAATTTTTTAAATTCCCCTCTAAACATGGTTTAGAGTTTTAAATCAAAATTTGGGGTGTTACAAGGGTGCCGAGAATTCATGCTTTATACCTTCTTCATTGAGATATTCTTCAACTTGGGTGTTCTTGAATTCTGTCCCATTGTCACTTCTGATATTCTTTACGGTTGATGAGAATTCATTCTGAGCTCTTTTCAAGAACTTCTTGAGGATTCCCTGAGTTTCTGATTTATCATACAAGAAAAATACCCAGGTAAATCTTGAAAAAATCATCAACAATTACTAAACCGTATTTGTTACCACCGATGCTGATGTACGCAATTGGACCAAAGAGATCCATGTGGAGAAGTTCCAGCGGTCTAGCGGTGGTCATCACATTCTTGGCGGGGTGTGGTGCTCCAACCTGTTTTCCTGCTTGACAAGCGTTGCACGGCCTGTCTTTTTCAAAAACCACATCCTTAAGACCACGGATGTGACCACCTTTTAGAAGTTTCTGCAGATTTCTCATTCAAACATGGGCTAGCAGTCTATGCCACAGCCATCCCATGTTGGTCTTAGCAACCAAGCAAGTGTTGAGTTCGGCTTTATCTTTGTTGAAGTCAACAAGATAAAGCTTTCCCTTCAACAATCCCTTGAATGCAATCGAGCCATCGCTTCTTCTAAAGACGGTCACACCCTCATTAGTGAATAAACAGTTGTAACCTTTGTCGCATAGTTGAGATATTGATAAAAGATTATAATCTAGAGAGTCTACGTGTAAAACATTAGATAAGGTGTGTTGAGAGGATATTTCAATGTTACCACTACCAAGGACCTTTCCTTGGCTGTTGTCTCCAAAGTATATACCTACTTGGATCCTTGTTGCACGCGTACTCCACAAACATACCTCTCTCTCCAGTCATATGATTTGTGCATCCGCTATCTAGCACCCACTTATATCCGCCGGAGGAGTAAGCCTGCAAAATAGAATTATTTCTTGGTTTTAGGTACCCAAGCTTGCTTGGGTCCTCTCAGGTTAGTCAGAAGAGTCTTGGGCACCCACACACAAGTTTTTAAGTTCTTGTGGCATGGCCCTGTATATTTAGCAATGACTTTTCCATACTTGTTTTTCATGAGAACATAAGAAGCATCAAATGTACGAAACAGTGTTTGTAACTCTGATTCATGGGATTTTTCTTTAACAAAAGTGATTCTATTAGCATGATTAGGAGTAGACATGTGTTTGTTCCTGTCAAAACCAAGACCATCTTTGACATTGGGAGGTTAGTGATCATATATGCACTTCGTGCATATTTGATCTTCTCCTTATCAAAGATGCCGTTTTGAGAAGAATGCATGTCATGAGAGGTTGAAGCATTAGAAATTACATTCTTCTTACTAGAGCAAGTGCAGGTTCTTATTGTTGTCGAACTCATGTCTTTGGAGGAAGAGCTCTTGGAGGAAGAGGAGTCACTTTGTTTGAGCGACTCAACTTGCACCTCAAGGATTTTGTTAACTTTTGACCAGTTAGCAAGTTCTTCCTTGATTGCAATGTGCGAGTCCTCTAACTTTGAGTAAGTTTCCTTACTCAAGGCTAGCTCTAACTCAAGTGACTCATTCTTCTCTCTTTCAAGCTCAAGAAGCTTTTCAACTTCTTGATATCTCTTCCTCTCACGGATGAGCATATCTTCTTGTCGGTTGACAAGTTCCTCCTTTTCAAAGATTTCGTTCGACAACATTTCCATTTTCTTTAAAGCAATTTTACTTAGCCCTCTAAACATTTCTTCATTATCACTAGAGCTATCAAAGTCATCAATGGAGGAATTTAGTACAGGAGGAGTAAGTCGAACCTTTTTCTTGCCTTCCTTAGCCATAAGACAAGTGTGGTTGTTCATGTCCCGTCCTCCCATGTTCGGAAAGAGTGTGGCTCTCATAGTTGGTTTCTTGACTGCGATAGTGGCCATCTCTTCTTCTTCATCGGAGGAGGACTCGTCGTTTGAGTCCCACTCCTTCCCAATGTGAGCTTGATGGACTTGTCTTCTTTTTTCTGAAATTTTTCTTTTCTTGAGATCTTGTTTCCTTCTTCTTTTTGTTTTCTTCATAAGTACAGTCCACCATGAAGTGACCATACTCTCCGCAGTTGTAGCAAGTGCGTCGAGCCTTTGATTTTCCTTTATCCTTTCTTTTGCCTTCATGTGAATTGTTGCCGTGTCTTCTCTTCATCATGCGTTTGAACTTTTTGATGAAGAGTACCATTTGTTCGTCATCAAGATCGGTGCTCTCGTCACTTGTATCTCCATCGTCTTGGTCTTCATGAGTTTCTTTGAGTTTGGGTCTGCACGTTGCTTTGAGAGCAACTTCTTTCTTTTTGGATGAGGTGAGTTCGGCTAAGTATTTGACGTATTGGGCTTCTTTCTCCATCATTTCATGATTTATGATCTTCCCTAGTAATTCATCGGGAGTCATTTTGTGAAAATCGGGGCTCTCTCTGATCATTGAGCAAAGTGTGACATTTCATGGCATAAAGGCTCTAATCATTCTTTTGACCACTTCGTGATCTGTCCATTTCTTACTTCCATAAGCACAAATTTTGTTGATGAGTGCTTTCATCCGGTTGTACATATCTTGAGGTGATTCGCCTTCTTCAATAGCAAATCTCCCCAACTCTCCTTCAAGCATTTCGATTTTGGCTTCACGAACTGACCTATTTCCTTCGTGAGCTGTCTTGAGGGTATCCCAGATTTCTTTTGCACTTTCTAACCCATCGATCTTGGTGAATTCCTCTCTGCTTAGTGATGATGTGATCACGGTGACGGCTTGTGCGTTTCAGTGAATCTCTTGTTCTTGTTCTGGAGTGAGTTCATCATCCGTGTCCGGAATATCTATGTCTGTGCAAACAATGTGCCACAGACTAGGGTTCAGAGATATCAGATGCATCTTCATGTTGTACTTCCACATGGTATAGTCACTTCCGTCAAACTGTGGAGGCCTTCCCATAGAAATCGAAAGATAGTGATTGTTTGAATTGAGACGGTTGTAGTTGTAAGGATACCGGGAGTAGTCGTGATGACCACTCCCAGTCGTCTTCTCTTCTTATTTTCCCATTTGTGCTAGCAGTTTCTTTCTCAGGAGTGCTTTTAGCTGCCTCACTTCTTCATCATCATGTGGGATGTCTTTCAGCACATCGAAGGCTTTAGCTTCTTGCTCCTCCTCATTGATGTTCATCTTTGGGATGTCGTTGTTCTTCTCAGATGCCATGATCTCTCCGAGATGTGAGTCTCTTTGGTGGAGAACCTTGCTCTGATACCAATTGAATGTGGCCTAGAGGGGGGTGAATAGGCCTTTAAAAGATTCCTGCACACTTAATAGAGTTATCAGAAACTTGATTGACCGGACTAGTCCGGTTGTGTGGGTGGACTAGTCCGGTGTGCTGAATTATGTGAGTTAATTAAGTGTGTTTCAGAAATTGAATCTTTCAGCAGCGGAATGAGAACAACAGTTTTTATAAATTAAGTTTATTGTATGAATGCACGTGCAAACTTATAAGAAACTCATATGATGATTAGCAAACTAGTGATCTAATGTATCAAAATGTAAAGTAAATGAGAGACAAAAGACACGAATTTTTACCGAGGTTCGATCTCACCAAGAGATCTACGTCCTCGTTGAGGAAGCTCACACAGAGCCGGGTTCCCAACCCTTTCCCTCTTCAAGTCACCACAAAGGCCGACTTGACTCCACTATCACGGGCAATCACCGAGTTTGTGGGGCTACCTCACAAGTTGAGGGCTCCCACGAGAATTACAATAAGAACGTGATCAAATACACTCGAAAATAGTACAATGCAGAATATGAGTGTAGAAAGATCAAACCCCAAGAGCTCACAACGAAAGAACGACGATCTCCCAATCCCGAATCCAAGTGTTCAATTGATTTTGATCTTTTTGCACTTTAGATGTGTGGGGAGATGTGTTTTGGGCTCTTGGGACAAGGTGGCGGCGCTAGAGTTTGTGTTTGCTGCTGTATTAGTCGTGTCACCCTTTGGGAGGCCGTGGATCACCCATTTATATGGTTTCCAAAAGGTTGTCGTTGTAAAATCTAATACCGGACTAGTCCGGTATATGATCGGACTTGTCCGGTCTACTTCCAGTGGGTTAACCGGACTAGTCCGGTCTAAAACCGGACTTGTCCGGTGCTATATGAAGTGGGGTTCCAGAAAGTTCAGCGGACTAGTCCTGTCGCTTGGATGGACTAGTCCGCAGTCCTCTAAAGAGGACAACAGAGACATGAGCGGACTAGTCCGGTCCAAAACCGGACTTGTCCGGTTGAGTTCCAGTAAGCTGACCGGACTAGTCCGGTCCATGGACGGACTAGTCCGGTGTTCAGTGGATTTTAGTTGATTATTAGCCCTTACCCTTACACAAAGTCATGAGCTCTTGGGATATGTCTCTCACACACACCCTATACATTTACATCTACTTTGCTCTTCTAAATTCCACTAAAGTCTTCCTTTTCGGGCAGCACTTTATTTTTCACCTTTTTGTGTGCACGAGCTAGTTCACTTTGTTTGTCCTGCAATAATTTCATTAGGATCTCATATGCTTGTCATCAATTAGCCAAAACCCACAAGGGATATCCTAGATGCACTTACAATGTGGTTGCATGACTGTTGAGTCATGGCAACGAGATTGGTCTCGGTGTGAGACGGAATTATTTATGTGATGAAATGGTAGCGAATACAAGATGGTATTCGTGAGATGGCAGGGAATACGAGAAGGTATTCGTGAGCAAGAATGAAGTTGATTAATGTCTGGTTGGGACATGGAAAGTGATGAACATAATGGAGGTATGTGGGTATTTTAATACATGTTGGGATTACATTCACTTAAAGTTAAGTTGTTGTTTTATCGTGGTTTTGATAAATAACTTTGCTTTCTGCAATGAGCCTTTTTATACCTACCTTGTTGTGAGCTACATATCATATTTTCCCGCACTTGCTGAGTACATCATTGTACTCAAACTTGCATTATTATTTCATCATCAGCAACAGGAGAAGATTACTATGAAGACTAGTTGGAGCATTAGGCGTGTAATCTGTCCTCAACCTTGCCTGTGGGGACGGAGTAGAGATGGAGCTGCTGCTGCTTAGATTGTTTCCGCACTAGTTAGAAGACTTCCGCTGCATAGAAATAAGACTTCCGCTTTAAGATTAGACTTCCGCTGCCAAGCTGAGTCCAAGACTCATGAAACCTTGTAATAAACTCTGTTATTTGTGGTTATATATATTCTGAAATTCAGTTTGTGGATGATGTGTATATGTGTGATGAACATCCTGGGCACACATATGCATCAGTTCTCGGTTCCGTGGTTTTTCAACCAATTTGAGGGTGTCACATGTCCAACTTCAAAAATTCATATCTCTCTGTCGGTAGCTCCAAAAATGGTGAAACAAATTTTGTTAGAACCATGGAGACTTACCCAAATTAGATTTTCCACAGTTAGCCATGTCAAAACTTCAGAAGCCTTGTACTTGTGGGAATTTTGGAGACCACAATGTGCAATGACATTTCTCCAAATTTTGCTCAGATCATCTTTATAGGATCTAGTATCCAGTGGAAAAATATCAAAGCCAATTAAGGAACCTAAATAGCAGTAATTATGAATAGAAGTGTAATTCTTATACTTCATTAGCAGTTATACATATATTTTGCTACATTTCATATAGTGACCGAAGTTGAGGACGCACCGGAGCCGTTGGACGTCCTCCCACCAGAAGCTGAATTTTCCATTTAACTCGCAACCAGTCAAGCCCCAGTTTGCATTTAAGTACCTTTTACAAAGTTTTTCATTTGTACACTTATGTCTAGGTTGAAATGGTTGCATTAGAGTTAAGATGTTTGAAACCCCACTTGCATGACTTTAAATCCTATGAAGGGTTGGGTAGATTACAGACTCGATGAGTAGAGAATGTCGTGCAAATATGCTTTGGATCTCGGTAGAAGTCGAGTAGTTGGAATCTACTCGTGAGGTAAAGTTTTATCACACGGGATTTGGGTAGATGTCCTTCCACCGTGTAGAAACTGCATGCTTAAGTAGGACTCGGTAGAAGTCGAGTGGTTGGATACTACTCGCGAGTATTGGAAATTGGGAGCACAAGAGGATTGGTTGAATAAGATGTTGGTAAGTTGAAATGAGACCGGGCAGGGTGTAGGGGCAACAGGACATGGGGGCCTGGGTGCTTAGACCTGTCCGTGTCGGTTGAGGACCGATCCGTGTGCGGCCCACGCTGATCAAGTTTGAACGTACCGAAGGCATATCGGATATATGGGACCCGATTGTAAAGGTCCCAAAATATGCATACAAAGAAACTCTTTTTTGCACAAGGTTGGTTTCACATGTATGAAAAATGGGACTTGTTAAAACTTTTTCCACATGTGATAATACACATGAGAGTCTTCTTCACACAAGTTCAAATATTTATTTGAAGACTTGGAACCCAAGAGGGGTCTAAAACTATGGCGGGAAGTTCCCATATGTGTGAGGAAGATAAAGTTTGATTTTGAGAACAAATTTTTCCACTCAAAAAAAAATTAAATGAGAGTAACACAATGGTGTTCAAACTGTTGTATTAAAAATCTCATTTGCAGCAGCCAAATCAAATAACAGAGTTCATATTTGAATTCCTTAGGTCCAAATTATGGGGTAGGCAAAGTCTCATGAATTTAGGAAGATATTTGCTATCCATTTTCTAAATGGACTTAAATTGCAATGAATTCAAATATACATTTGAATTTGGATGAAACTTGTCCAAATGTCCACAAACATTTCAGATTTGAATTCTCACCATTTGATTTCCAGCATTTGCCAAAGTGTGGAGATATTTGTGAGAAAAATGAGAGGGGATAAGAAGGAGCAGTGGGACCCACATGTCATAGGGCCATTTAGACTTGGACACTAAGTTTCCTCTCTGTTCCTCACTCCACCGAGAGAGACTCGCCGTGTGCCACCGCGGGAGCAGCCCGACGCCACCTCCTGCTCGTCCCTCTCACGCTGGCTAGCTGCTTTTCTCCCCTTCTTATCACTTCAGCCCGTGCTTCTCTGATCACAACACCAGAACTGGTTCAGTTTCTTCGTTTCCTCATGCACGCCACAGAGAAAACGTCCCACGGCGTTTCTGCTCTCGGCTGCTCGACGCCGATCACCTCCAGCCACGTTGGTGCCAGGGTGAACCGCCCAGGAGCTGCTCTGTTCTCTCCTCGACGTGTTACACCAATCCCCAGCTCACGTCCGGCCTTCCTCTGCTGTGACCGAGCCAGTTTTCTCCCGGCAGAACCGAGCAACGACACTCCCGCTGCTACACATCGACTGGCTGCCACAACGCCTCTCCGGCAAGCTCAAGAGGCCACAGAGGTGCGCCAGAAGGTACTGATCCTCATCCCGTCGTCCCCCTGCTCTCCCCCGACGCCGGCTCGCCGGAATTTGATTTTTGGCACCGGCGCACGTATAGAACAGACCGTGTTTAATTCTTGAAATTCTCCCAAACCGATGGATCATACCTCCTACAATTCAAACTGTAAAATCCCCAAAAGTGGTAGCAAGAAAATTCAGTTCATGTACACTTAGGAAAAATGAGGGGGAATTAAAACTTTGAATTATAATTAGTGTGAGTTCAAAGTGAGGGTTTAGACTTCCCAAAACTTCCAAACATGGAGATCTAAATGCACAACTTGGATCTTCATGGTCTAAATATTCAACCTTCCAAATTTCAGCTCATTTGGAGGAGTTTTAATATTTGTTTGGGATTAAAAGGAAAAGCCCTCTAATCTGAATTTCATATTCAGTTTCAAATTCCATTTCCCTCAATTTCAAAATTTGGGTTCACAAATGTGTTCTCCACCTTTGAATGAGCAGCCATGCCAAAAGTTGGAAATTTTGGAGGTGTTTTGCTATATTTTTGAGGCAATACAAAGTGGAGAATTCAAACTCTTTTTTCAAATTCAAATGATCAATCCACATCCAATTTTCACACCCGAATTCAAACTATTTGAATTCAGAAAATTCAAACTATGACTTGGGGTTGAAGTCAAGTCTTAAATGTTGAGTTGCTGGTGGGAAAATATCAGAAAAAGTTGATTAAACAAAGAGGGGAGGTGGGACCCATTTGTCAGCCACCCACTGGGGTTGCCGCCTCAGCCGACGGCGGTCGAACAGCGGGAGCGCGCCAGCTCCCGGTTGAACCCGCGCCCGAGAGAGAGTCCGCGCCACCTCCTGCTGCCTCGGTGGCTCGGTTGGATCATGGCAAAGGGTGCGCCGGAGCTGTTTTCCTTCTTCCCCTGCTATAACTCGCGCCTCCGCCGTTTCTTCCGTCCAGAACACCGCCGCCGTTCTTTCCGATCACACCACAGCCCTCCGAGCTCGGCTGCTCGAGCGCTCCACAGCAAAGAGCATCGCCAGGAAGTGCTCTAGCTCTCCAGCACTTCTCCTTCCCTGTCCCGAACGTGATTGCTCCGGATATTGGCAGAATAGCCACGATCCTCGGGTGAACACGGACGAACCAAAGGTGGTCGCCATGGACAGCGCGCTACGGCCGGTGTCACCGCCCCTTCCCTACACAAGAAAGGTGCGTTCACATGTTCTGATCATGTAGCCGGAAACCGTTTAGTGATTGCTAGAATCGGTGGCGAGAATTTCACCGTTTCCCCAAACTGTACACCGACGGATAGAGCCGGGTCTAACCAAAAATTCGTTGTGCTCGGGGTAGCTCTGCTCTAGATAAGCTTACAGTAGCTCCAGCACAGGCTTGCGCATCTCCCCGAAGTTCTAGCAGCTCAAATGAGCAAGTAGAGATGCCGGGTATCGAGTTTTTGTCGTCGCCGGAGTTTTGCGGGCTCAGGTCGCCGGTGAGGTCCCCTCTCCGGTTGTTTTCATGGAGAGCGAGCTATGGGTCGGTGTTCTCCATGGGACACTGTTGCTTTTGGAGCCAACCCTAGCCCGAAAGACCCACTGCTGAGGGAGAGCGAGGTCGCCGAAGTAAGGTTCGACATGGTCCCTGGTGCAAGCACCTTTCCAGCTGTTGTCATCGGCTCCCGACCCCACCATCGTGTTCAGCACGGTGTAGAACTCACAGGCGGTGAGTTTGACGAAGTTTGGACCACAGGAACCCCGTCCCGGCGAGCCTCGCCGGCGTGCGCCGCCGCGGGAGGCGCGGGCAGCGCGAGGAAGACGAAGGAGGGCCGGTCCCACCGGTCAGCCTCCGGGTCTGCGCGAGGATCGGTTTGTGGCACCGGATCCAGTGCGGCTGCACGGGAATAACCCCGTAGCCCCCGGTGTTGCTAAAATCTGACTGGTCCGAATTAGAACAGTGGGCCCAGCCCAATTATTTGAAGTTTCTATTAGAGAAATAATTCCAGAAATTAGCTGATCTTTGCAAGCCCATAACTTTGTGTAGAAAACTTCAAAAAGAGTGAGACCAATTTTGTTGGAATCCTCATGAGGAGTACTTCACAGAGAAACCAATTTTAGGCTATGAAAATGCCCAGGAATTTCTGTAGAATTGTTCTTAGTAAATCTTTTAGGGATTTATTACAGGAGCAATTGTTTATGAAATATTCCCAAATTTGGTCTGAAAATCCTTCTCATAGTTACTGATCTCCAGTAAAAATTTGGGGTTCATTGGAGATCGTTTGCTAGGCTAAACTGCCTTCCCAAGTTCAGCCTTTATTTGGAAATTCAAATTTAAACAGAAGCTTTTTCAGAATTCCTATCCAACTTCAAAAATTCATCTCTCTCTGATGGTAGCTCCAAAAATGGTGAAACAAATTTTGTTAGAACCATGGAGACTTACCCTAATCAGATCTTCCACCATTAGCTATGTAAAAGCTCCTGAATTGGGCTCAAAATTCAGAGAAACATTGTACTTGTAGGAATTTTAAAGACTACGTTGTGCAATGACATGTCTCCAAATTTGACTTAAGTCATCCTTAGAGAGTCTAGTATCCACTGTAAAAATCCCAAAGCCAATTAAGGATTATAAATAGCAATAGCTATGAATAGAAGTCCAATTCTTATAAATCCTTAATACTTATACATGTATTTTATTACATTTCATGATAGTGACCAAAGTTGAGGATACGCCGGAGCCCTTGGACGTCCTGCCACTGGAAGCTGACTTTCCGTTTAACTCGCAACCAGGCAAGCCCCGGTTTGCACTTAAGTCCCTTTTATAATGTTTTGATTTGTATCATTTATGTCTAGGGTGAATGTTTGCATTAGAGTTAGGGTGATTGAAACCCCACTTGCATAGCCTCTTTATATCCTATAAAGGGTTGGGTAGTTTACAAACCGACGAGTAGAGAATGCCATGCTAATGTATAGGATCTCGGTAGAAGTCGAGTGGTTGGAAGCTACTCGCGAGATAGTACTTATCGAAGAAAAGAGGTAGATAATGGCTTGAGTTATGAAAATGAGACCCAGCAGGGGGGATAGGAAGCAGTGAGCAGAGGTCTCACGTGTGTAGCCCTGTTGGTGTCGGTTGAGGACCGTCCGTGTGCGGCCCTGCTGGACAAGTATCGAACAGTACCGGATGCATACTGGCATATGGGAACCAAGAAACCGATGTAATTGGTTAATCTGGGTGTCGAGGCTTACCCAACCGTAAATAGGAGTGGGTTGAGGGTAGCAAGGTGTAAATCTGCCGGTGGCACAGTCACGCTCCACGCGGGGACCTCCTACCCGTTACGGATGGACCGGTTCGACATTTGGGTTGCCTTTGAAAGGTTGTTGCATACAACAGAGTAGGAAGGAGTGTGGAATCACGCTTCTGAAAGTGGGTGTATGCAACGTGTTATCCGGGTGTGTCTTGATTGCAATCACCGTCCCTCGCGGTTATTTGAGTACCCGCTTGTTCACTGCGCTGTGACGTAGTAAGAAGTGAAATAAGCCAACTGAAAATGCTGTATTGATCTTAATGTCTTGAATACCTTGATTGCTGTAGATATAGAGCTAATTAAGTTTATATTCCACTTTGGGCATCTCCGCATCGGGGAAAGCGTTTCTTGTTTGATTGTGGACTTCCGATGTGAGGGCTGCCTAAGGCACATGAATCTGCTGCTATAAAACTGAAGGTAAGGACCAACTTATAGGCGTGTCTTTATTGCAAAATCCTTTCCTATCTTACATATCCTTGCACGTAGAGTTCCATGCCTAGGGTTGACGGTTAAGACTTGCTGAGCCTTCGTGCTCACGGTTGCAATATTTGAGCTGTGTGCAGGTGAGAGTTATGAGGAAGGTTCCGAGGACGAGGCGATGCCCCCGTCGGGGTACACGGCCGAGCTGGAGCCCTGCACGCCGCCGTGATTCTCCGGTTCCATGCTGCTAGTGTGTAGCGTCCCCGGGCTGGACGTCTGCACTTTTGCATAGTTAGGATGAGAGGCTACATATGTATATTACTTCCGCTGTATAAATAAGTTTTGTAAAAAGACTTCCGCTGTTTTGTATCAAATAAAAGTTTGTATGTTATCCTTTATTCTTTTTGTGTGTGCTGTTGGGTGCCGCATCGCACGGCACCACCCTATGCGATCCTGGAGTGGGTGAACCATGGGGTGGTCCCCACAGTCGTGGTATCAGACCCGCATTGGGAATAACACGCTCGAAAAGAGCTATTTTGAAAACCTAGAAGTAGTCGAGTGAGGATTAGTCATTAAGCCCACATAAGGTCTATGATAAGTAGTAGATATTATGGTGGAAAAGCTAACATATTTGCTATACATTCTGTAACGACGTTCCGACATCAGGTAAGAGGTAAGGTACGCTACCGCAGGCGGATCAATTGCGGTAACTCGCCATACGAGTAATAGTATGGAATGACATACCGTGGCTTGGCACGGTAGTGAATATGAGTCTCTGAACCTCTTAATGGTTCTGAGAGCATATGAAAACGCTGATCTCCAGCGTGCTTTAGGCAAAAGTGAGAATACCCCATCGTGTGGTAAGCAACACGATAGTATGCTACTCTTGAACGTTCAATGTTCAAAGGGTCATACGCAGCGCTCGCCATCGGCGTGCCTCAACGGTCATGAGGCAGTAGGTGGTATCCGTTGGGTTGATAAAATTCCCAACCGTGACGACCCGTTCGTGCTCTACTCGGGTTCCCCGTCGTGTGGTGTGAAAACACGACCATGTACCTTGAGACGTGGCTTGACTCAAGGACGATCCGTATGGCAATGATACGGACCGTATGTTTTTATTATGATATGGAACTGCCTGAAATGTAAAAACCATTGTGTGCACCATTATTGTGTGTTCTGCTGCAGGTACATTAACCACATTAGTGCATGACGTGTAGAAACCGTTTGTGAGTGACGACTTTAGTTCAACCATTTGACACGTATATGCCGGAATACCGGTTTAGGATTTTTCTTTGGTGAGGAAACGTAGTACCGACTGCATAAAAGTTTATTTTCAAAGGAAAGTGTCAAAATGAAGTTTAGGAATCCATTTAGGGGTTAGTAAACTCCTATATTGAACTAAGAGTCAATTGGGAGTATAGGTTCAATCTCAAAAGCTTAGGAACAACCTCCCCTGTTTTTGGCAGAAATTTTTTCTGAACTTGAACAGGGCATAACTTAAGATTGGTTGAACCAATGGAGGTGTGGGATACCATTCTGGAAAGGTTTAGAAGTCCTCTACAACTCTTCTATAGAGATCCAGAACAAAATCTCCCTCCAATGGGATGAAAATCTCAGATGAGTGGGCACTGTCCAGAAACAGGGCAGACCAAATGCTCTCTGGAATTTCAACCAAAACATTTAGTTTCACCGTTCGACATCCAGTGGCTGTTGAAAAACAGCGAGTGAAGTCGAAAAGTGTTTGCATTCCAAGTATCATTTCGAGCGAAATGGTGCGGACACGTTCAACGCAAGACGAGGGAGGTCCGAGTTAAGTTCGTGGTGATGAGTTTCCACCTCCGGAGCAGACCACGACGCAGCAGCAACCACCTCCTCCACCGCCAGAACTTCCAAGGAATCTTGCGGAGGTTCTCGCTGCAGTGCTCGGCTCGCGCGACGAGCAAACCGAGTTACTGCGAATGCTAGTGCAGCAGAATGTGTCCCATCAGGGAGGACGCCAAGACAATGGGCAACGCCAGCCCCATCAAAGCTCGTATTCAGAATTCATGGCGACCCATCCACCGGTCTTCACGGAGGCCGAAGAACCTTTGGAGGCGGACAGCTTTATCCGCACTCTCGAGGCGAAGTTCGGGCTTCTGCGATGCACCGAACACCAGAAGGCGCTGTATGCAGCACAACAGCTTCAAGGAGAAGCCGGTACCTGGTGGGCGAATTACACCGCCTCCTTACCGGCTGGCCATGCCGTCACATGGACGGAGTTCCGGGAGGCGTTCTGCGCCTATCACATACCTCCCGGTGTGATGGAAATGAAGCTCCAGGAGTTCCTGGCGCTACGACAGGGCGAGAGGAGTGCTCATGAGTACTCCAGGTTATTCAACTGGCTGGCGCAGTATGCGCCAGGATTTGTGGGCACGGAAGACAACAAGCGCAATGCGTTCTTCCGGGGCCTGAACTCCAAGATGAACGTCCATCTCGCCCAGAGCAATCGCGGCACATTCGACGACCTTGTTAATGCCGCGATTCTACAAGAAAATGCTCAGCGTGAGCGCGGTTCTGACAAGAGGAAATGCAGCGCGCTGACGAGCAGCAGTGGTGGGACGCCACAGAAATACCGCGTGGTGTATCGCTCACCATCCGGTCAGAGATGGCAGCCACCGGCGCGACCGCCTCAGTTTCGCGGTTGGCAATATAATGCGCCGGGCTTTCGACCCACGTATCCACCACAGCAACAGCAGCAGCAAAGGATGGTTCCGCGTGCACCTCAGTTTCAACAGCGTGCACCGGGATTCCGTCCTCAAGTCGGCGGGACCCTGACACCTTACACGTGCTACACGTGTGGCCGTGTCGGACACATTTCGAGGGACTGCCCTGAGCCGCGACAGGGCAGGGGTGCAGCACCATATCAGGGTGCTAATCAGCCCCGCAATCAGCCCAAGAAACCAGCACCAAAACCCGGCAACGTCCACCACTTAGCTATCGAAGACGTGCCGAAAGGCGAACCCGTCCTCGCGGGTACGTTCTCTTACCTAGGTCATCCCGTAGTCATATTTTTTGACTCCGGTGCCACCCATAATTTCATAAGTCAATCTTATGTTATTAAATATCAACTGCCTATCATTCCCACAAATAATTCATATTTGATATGTTCTCCGGGTGGGAAAATAACAGCTGATAGAATGGTCTATAGAGCACCATTACAGTTGGGTGGGAATCTTTATCCGACTTCTCTAATCATGTTAGAGAGTCCAAAAACTTGATGTCATTTTAGGAATGTCATGGCTACATCGCCATGGTGCTGTTCTTGACATCATTCCACGTGTGGTTCGTTTAAACTCTCCACTTCATGAACCACATGTTCTTATTCTTGACCGTTTGGTTCAAGAAACCCCAGCCACATATAACACGGAAGCCACGAAACTGGAGGATATTCGCGTGGTCCGTGAATACCCAGATGTCTTTCCAGGTGATCTTCCGGGCATGCCACCCGAAAGAGATGTCGAGTTCAAGATTGAACTCGTACCTGGGACGACACCAATCTCACGGAGACCATATAAGATGGCTCCGAATGAGCTGGCTGAACTAAAGGAGCAGCTCAACGATTTGATGAAGAAGGGTTTCATTCGACCGAGTTCCTCGCCATGGGGATGCTCGGCGCTGTTTGTGAAGAAGAAGGATGAAACCTTGAGGTTGTGTGTGGACTACCGGCCTCTCAACACCGTCACCATCAAGAATAAATATCCACTGCCCCGCATCGATATATTATTCGATCAACTTGTGGGTGCGAGTGTATTTTCCAAGATGGATCTTCGCTCCGGATATCATCAAATCAAGATCCGAGCGGAAGATATTCCGAAGACGGCCTTCTCGATGAGATATGGGTTGTATGAATACCTCGTCATGTCCTTTGGTCTCACCAACGCCCCAGCACACTTCATGTATCTTATGAACTCAGTGTTCATGCCGGAGTTGGACAAGTTTGTGGTGGTGTTCATAGACGACATCTTGGTCTACTCCAAGTCTGAAGAAGAACACACCAAACACTTGCATATCGTACTTCAACGATTAAGAGATCATAAGCTTTATGCTAAGTTCAGCAAGTGCGAGTTTTGGATCAGCCAAGTGCCATTCCTTGGTCATATCATTTCTGCAGAAGGCATTGCAGTTGATCCAAGCAAGATCGAACAAGTGCTGAAATGGAAGTCCCCCACATCAGTCCACAAAGTGAGGAGTTTCCTCGGGTTAGCAGGATATTATCGGAGATTCATACCAAATTTCTCCAAGCTTGCTAAGCCGATGACTGAACTGTTGAAAAAGGGGATCAAATATGTTTGGAGCTCAGCTTGTGAAGAAGCTTTCCAAGCATTAGTGAAGCATCTTACAACAGCCCCGGTGTTAGCTCAACCGGATACAACCAAGCCCTTTGACGTATATTGTGATGCGTCTGGCATCGGGCTTGGCTGTGTATTGATGCAAGGAGGAAGAGTGGTCGCCTATGGCTCACGTCAACTTCGTAACCACGAGCAGCACTATCCGACTCATGATCTTGAGCTCGCTGCTGTGGTATTGGCCTTGAAGATGTGGAGGCACTATTTGCTTGGGAACTTAGTGCACCTCTACACCGACCACAAAAGTCTGAAATATATATTCACTCAAAAGGAGTTGAATATGCGGCAACGAAGATGGCTAGAACTGATCAAAGACTATGAGATCGAGATTCACTACCATCCCGGTAAGGCAAACGTTGTTGCCGATGCCTTAAGCCGCAAATCCCATGTCAACAATCTGTCCATCACCCCACTTGATGAGGAGGAGCCGAGTCTGTACTTGGTTCCATATGGGGCGTTATATAATCTTGCTCTCATACCAACCATAAGAGAGGAGATTATGGAAGCTCAGAGGAAGGACATGGGAATGTCGCACATTCGGAGAAGGATGAAGAAGGGCGAAATGAAATGCTTCCAAAGAGATGAACACGACACGCTATGGTTTTAAGACCGTATAGTGGTACCCCGTGACATGAAGCTTCGGAAGAAAATCTTGGACGAGGCTCATTTGTCCAAGTATTCTATTCATCCGGGCAGCAACAAGATGTACCAGGATCTGAAAACCAGATTTTGGTGGACACGGATGAAAAGAGAAATCGCGAAATACGTATCCGAATGTGATACATGTCGGCGTGTGAAGGCCGACCATATGCGTAAAGCCGGACAGCTGCAACCATTGAACATTCCGGCATGGAAGTGGGAGGATATCAGCATGGATTTCATAGTCGGGTTACCTCTCACGTCTCACAAGCATGACTCGATTTGGGTGATAGTCGATCGACTAACCAAGTCGGCTCATTTTATCCCCTTACATACAAAGTACGTGGTCAAGCAATATGCGGAGCTGTACATTGCAAAGATCTTGTGTTTGCACGGTGTTTCCCGCTCCATCATTTCAGATCGCGGTGCGGTGTTCGTCTCTCGGTTCTGGGAACAGCTGCACGCATCCTTGGGGACCAAACTGATCTGAAGCTCCGCGTATCACCCACAGACAGATGGTCAAACTGAACGGGTGAATCAAGTGCTTGAAGACATGCTACGCGCTTGTGCCATCCACCACGGCAAGAATTGGGACGATCATTTGCCATTGGCGGAGTTTTCTTACAATAATGGCTATCAAGCTAGCATCAAGATGGCGCCGTATGAAGCTCTCTACGGCCGGAAATGTCGCACACCTCTCAACTGGTGTGAGTCCGGCGAGCGAGTTATCTACGGCATTGAACTTGTGAATGAAGCTGAAGAACGAGTGCGAGTAATACAAGCCAATCTTAAGGCTGCTCAATCTCGTCAGAAGAGCTATGCGGATAAGAGACGCCGCCCTCTCCACTTCGACATCGGGGACCATGTTTATGTCCGTGTGTCTCCGATGAAGGGAGTTCACCGTTTCGGAGTGAAGGGTAAACTTGCGCCGCGGTTCATTGGACCGTTCGCCGTCATTGAAAGATGCGGACCCGTGGCCTATCGCCTAGAGTTACCAGCGTCGCTCGTAGGCGTTCACAACGTCTTCCACATCTCTCAGCTGAGAAAGTGCCTCAAGCCCTCGGCTGAAATCCGCACAGAAGACATAGAAGTTCTTCAACCGGACCTCACGTACATGAAGTATCCAATCCGGATTATCGATGAAAAGACTCGTGCCACAAGAAACCGGACCTTATGGTTCTACAAGGTTAGTAACCATACCGCCGATGAGGCGACATGGAAAAGCGAGGATTATCTACGCACGTATTATCCGGACTTGCTATCATCATATACCCGGTAAAGTTTTCCCCACTTTGCTTTTCCTTTGGAATCTCGGGACGAGATTCTTTTTAAGGGGGGAGGGATGTAAAATCCCCAAAAGTGGTAGCAAGAAAATTCAGTTCATGTACACTTAGGAAAAATGAGGGGGAATTAAAACTTTGAATTATAATAAGTGTGAGTTCAAAGTGAGGGTTTAGACTTCCCAAAACTTCCAAACATGGAGATCTAAATGCACAACTTGGATCTTCATGGTCCAAATATTCAACCTTCCAAATTTCAGCTCATTTGGAGGAGTTTTAATATTTGTTTGGGATTAAAAGGAAAAGCCCTATAATCTGAATTTCAAATTCAGTTTCAAATTCCATTTCCCTCAATTTCAAAATTTGGGTTCACAAATGTGTTCTCCACCTTTGAATGAGCAGCCATGCCAAAAGTTGGAAATTTTGGAGGTGGTTTGCTATATTTTTGAGGCAATACAAAGTGGAGAATTCAAACTCTTTTTTCAAATTCAAATGATCAATCCACATCCAATTTTCACACCCGAATTCAAACTATTTGAATTCAGAAAATTCAAACTATGACTTGGGGTTGAAGTCAAGTCTTAAATGTTGAGTTGCTGGTGGGAAAATATCAGAAAAAGTTGATTAAACAAAGAGGGGAGGTGGGACCCATTTGTCAGCCACCCACTGGGGTTGCCGCCTCAGCCGACGGCGGTCGAACAGCGGGAGCGCGCCAGCTCCCGGTTGAACCCGCGCCCGAGGGAGAGTCCGCGCCACCTCCTGCTGCCTCGGTGGCTCGGTTGGATCACGGCAAAGGGTGCGCCGGAGCTGTTTTCCTTCTTCCCCTGCTATAACTCGCGCCTCCGCCGTTTCTTCCGTTCTGAACACCGCCGCCGTTCCTTCCGATCACACCACAGCCCTCCGAGCTCGGCTGCTCGAGCGCTCCACAGCAAAGAGCATCGCCAGGCAGTGCACTAGCTCTCCAGCACTTCTCCTTCCCTGTCCCGAACGTGATTGCTCCGGATATTGGCAGAATAGCCACGATCCTCGGGTGAACACGGACGAACCAAAGGTGGTCGCCATGGACAGCGCGCTACGGCCGGTGTCACCGCCCCTTCCCTACACAAGAAAGGTGCGTTCACATGTCCTGATCGTGTAGCCGGAAACCGTTTAGCGATTGCTAGAACCGGTGGCGAGAATTTCACCCTTTCCCCAAACTGTACACCGACGGATAGAGCCGGGTCTAACCAAAAATTCGTTGTGCTCGGGGTAGCTCCGCTCTAGATAAGCTTACAGTAGCTCCAGCACAGGCTTGCGCATCTCCCCGAAGTTCTAGCAGCTCAAATGAGCAAGTAGAGATGCCGGGTATCGAGTTTTTGTCGTCGCCGGAGTTTTGCGGGCTCAGGTCGCCGGTGAGGTCCCCTCTCCGGTTGTTTTCATGGAGAGCGAGCTATGGGTCGGTGTTCTCCATGGGACACTGTTGCTTTTGGAGCCAACCCTAGCCCGAAAGACCCACTGCTGAGGGAGAGCGAGGTCGCCGAAGTAAGGTTCGACATGGTTGCCGGTGCAAGCACCTTTCCAGCTGTTGTCATCGGCTCCCGACCCCACCATCGTGTTCAGCACGGTGTAGAACTCACAGGCGGTGAGTTTGACGAAGTTTGGACCACAGGAACCCCGTCCCGGCGAGCCTCGCCGGCGTGCGCCGCCGCGGGAGGCGCGGGCAGCGCGAGGAAGACGAAGGAGGGTTGGTCCCACCGGTCAGCCTCCGGGTCCGTGCGAGGATCGGTTTGTGGCGCCGGATCCAGTGCGGCTGCACGGGAATAACCCCGTAGCCCCCGGTGTTGCTAAAATCTGACTGGTCCGAATTAGAACAGTGGGCCCAGCCCAATTATTTGAAGTTTCTATTAGAGAAATAATTCCAGAAATTAGCTGATCTTTGCAAGCCCATAACTTTGTGTAGAAAACTTCAAAAAGAGTGAGACCAATTTTGTTGGAATCCTCATGAGTACTTCACAGAGAAACCAATTTTAGGCTATGAAAATGCCCAGGAATTTCTGTAGAATTGTTCTTAGTAAATCTTTTAGGGATTTATTACAGGAGCAATTGTTTATGAAATATTCCCAAATTTGGTCTGAAAATCCTTCTCATAGTTACTGATCTCCAGTAAAAATTTGGGCTTCATTGGAGATCATTTGCTAGGCTAAACTGCCTCCCAAGTTCAGCCTTTATTTGGAAATTCAAATTTAAACAGAAGCTTTTTCAGAATTCCTATCCAACTTCAAAAATTCATCTCTCTCTGATGGTAGCTCCAAAAATGGTGAAACAAATTTTGTTAGAACCATGGAGACTTACCCTAATCAGATCTTCCACCATTAGCTATGTCAAAGCTCCTGAATTGGGCTCAAAATTCAGAGAAGCATTGTACTTGTAGGAATTTTAAAGACTACATTGTGCAATGACATGTCTCCAAATTTGACTTAAGTCATCCTTAGAGAGTCTAGTATCCACTGTAAAAATCCCAAAGCCAATTAAGGATTATAAATAGCAATAGCTATGAATAGAAGTCCAATTCTTATAAATCCTTAATACTTATACATGTATTTTATTACATTTCATGATAGTGACCGAAGTTGAGGATACGCCGGAGCCCTTGGACGTCCTGCCACCGGAAGCTGACTTTCCGTTTAACTCGCAACCAGGCAAGCCCCGGTTTGCACTTAAGTCCCTTTTATAAAGTTTTGATTTGTATCATTTATGTCTAGGGTGAATGTTTGCATTAGAGTTAGGGTGATTGAAACCCCACTTGCATAGCCTCTTTAAATCCTATAAAGGGTTGGGTAGTTTACAAACCGACGAGTAGAGAATGCCATGCTAATGTATAGGATCTCGGTAGAAGTCGAGTGGTTGGAAGCTACTCGCGAGATAGTACTTATCACACGGGAAGAAAAGAGGTAGATAATGGCTTGAGTTATGAAAATGAGACCCAGCAGGGGTGATAGGAAGCAGTGAGCAGAGGTCTCACGTGCGTAGCCCTGTTGGTGTCAGTTGAGGACCATCCGTGTGCGGCCCTGCTGGACAAGTATCGAACAGTACCGGATGCATACTGGCATATGGGAACCAAGAAACCGATGTAATTGGTTAACCTGGGTGTCGAGGCTTACCCAACCGTAAATAGGAGTGGTTGAGGGTAGCAAGGTGTAAATCTGCCGGTGGGCACAGTCACGCTCCACGCGGGGACCTCCTACCCGTTACGGATGGACCGGTTCGAAATTTGGGTTGCCTTTGAAAGGTTGTTGCATACAACAGAGTAGGAAGGGGTGTGGAATCACGCTTCTGAAAGTGGGTGTATGCAACGTGTTATCCGGGTGTGTCTTGATTGCAATCACCGTCCCTCGCGGTTATTTGAGTACCCGCTTGTTCACTGTGCTGTGACGTAGTAAGAAGTGAAATAAGCCAACTGAAAATGCTGTATTGATCTTAATGTCTTGAATACCTTGATTGCTGTAGATATAGAGCTAATTAAGTTTATATTCCACTTTGGGCATCTCCGCATCGGGGGAAAGCGTTTCTTGTTTGATTGTGGGCTTCCGATGTGAGGGCTGCCTAAGGCACATGAATCTGCTGCTATAAAACTGAAGGTAAGGACCAACTTATAGGCGTGTCTTTATTGCAAAATCCTTTCCTATCTTACATATCCTTGCACGTAGAGTTCCATGCCTAGGGTTGACGGTTAAGACTTGCTGAGCCTTCGTGCTCACGGTTGCAATATTTGAGCTGTGTGCAGGTGAGAGTTATGAGGAAGGTTCCGAGGATGAGGCGATGCCCCCGTCGGGGTACACGGCCGAGCTGTTGCCCTGCACGCCGCCGTGATTCTCCGGTTCCATGCTGCTAGTGTGTAGCGTCCCCGGGCTGGACGTCTACACTTTTGCATAGTTAGGATGAGAGGCTACATATGTATATTACTTCCGCTGTATAAATAAGTTTTGTAAAAAGACTTCCGCTGTTTTGTATCAAATAAAAGTTTGTATGTTATCCTTTATTCTTTTCGTGTGTGCTGTTGGGTGCCGCATCGCACGGCACCACCCTATGCGATCCTGGAGTGGGTGAACCACGGGGTGGTCCCCACACAAACCACAGCAACTAGATGCCCCAGCGCCCTCCCACACCGAAGCACGAAGCAAACCGACCCTCCTATGCCCCGGGCGACGAGAAATCACCGGCGGCGGCCAAAACTGCCACGGTCCACGGTGACGACTAGGTTGCAGCCATTTTCTGCATGATTTGATCTCCGTTCCATGTTCCTAGACCCATAGGGATGCTGTAGGACATCGTAGCTCACCGGGAGATGCCTTGGACACGCTGGAACGCGTCCATGTCGAGCTCCCGAGCCGCCCCGCCGGTGCCGACCCACCTACAGCCGTTTTCACGCGGGGAAACCTTGCCCGGCAGCTGGGTCACGTTCCTAGGAGCATGTAGGGCGAAACAGGAACTCATTTGGTGGAGAAATGAGAGAGAACGAGCCATGCCACGTTTTCTGCCGGTGTGCACTCGCGGGCTCTGGCGGGAGGTCGAAGAAGCACCTGACCCGTGGGCCCCACGTGTGACTGTTCTGTTTAGAATCAAACAGAGAGTTGTTCAAACTTGTAAAATGCACAACTCGGTGTAGAAAGCTCCAAAAATAGTGAGATAAATATTGTTGGATTCCTCTAAGAGATTACTATCCAGGGGTACAGCCCAATAATGATGAAAATCCTTGGTTTTGGCTCATTAATTCATAGAAGGAAAATCTTGTGGGAATTTTTCCAGGAGTTCTGTGTATTTGAAAATCCCCAAATTTGGGCAGGGGATTCCTGCAAAAATACCTGAACTCCAGTAAAATTTTCAGAAGCATTGGGCCTCATTTGCTTGGCCAAATGTGGTTTTAATTCCTTATGTCTCTAAAAATTAGAAAATAAACAGAGTTCAATTTCAGAATTTTTCCCCAAACTTTAGAACCTCATAACTCTTGCTAGGAAGCCCCAAATTTAGTGATTCAAATTGGTTTGGATTCGTATGGAATAGCTCTGTCCAAATATACAACCCAATTTGTATGAAACTCATTATTTAATTCTGGAAAATTCTTTAAAGCTTTTCAGCAAAAGAATTTTAGAGTGAGTTTGGCTAATCCAAAAATCCTCAAATTTTGCCAGAATAGTCTTTAGGGTGTTAGTGAACCCCTGTAAAAGTTTCATATCAATTGGAGTTGATTTGTTCAGGGCAATTCATATTTGAAGATGCTGTGTTCAATTGAATACAGAAACATTTTCAGAGAATTTCCAAAACTTGGAAATTCAGTTCTGGGCAGATATTAGCTCCAAAAATGCTAGGAAAATTATTTCAAACTCTATGAACTATAATTGAAATTGTAGTTCACTAATTTTGACATGAACATGGGTGTGATCTCAGAATTAATTCTTCTTTGCTTAATTACTTAGAAAATTATTCTGAACAAACCACTCAATGAAAAGTGCTAATTTTTGTCCAGAGGGTTTTCTTGTGACAAGGAACTCACATGAAAATTCTCAGCTCCATTGGAGCTCTGGATCACCCCTGTTCTGTTTAACCTCTTTAGGTGATCAATATAGAAGGGGGGAAAACCACTTAGCACTTAATCATGTGTTTAGATCCAAACCTAAACTACTAGCACCAGTGTCATTTTAAATTCTTAAACTGAGTTCCAGTTTCTAAAAACTTATTATTATAACTCGTAGCAAAGTCTTTACAAGTAAACAATTGTGCATATTCATTACGTGTAGCATCTACGTGAAGGACTTGAAGTCATCGGAGTGGAGATCAAGGAAGGAGGACAGCACTTGATCAAGCCAAGTGATCTTAACTAACTGAATCCTCATATATATATATATATATAAGTCCCCTGCAACACAAAGGCAAGCCCCGGTTTGCATCAAATTTAGAAGTTTTTATTTGTATTCACTTCATACGTCTAGCATTTTATTTATTGCATTACGTCTAGATGGTATGAAACTCCAAATGCATGACCCAGAAAACCCTGGAGTTTAATGTAGGATATGTTACCAATTAATTATAACTGTTGATCTCAACAAAAGTGGATTAAAAGAGGCATAACTCGAGTGGGCAGATTCCTACTCGTGAAACGGGGTTAAGGGGGGATCAATCGGAAGAGTTGGGAATTGATCCTCATAGTTGGGAATGGAGACCGGGCAGCGGATGGAAGGGTCAAGGACGTGGTCCTGTGAACCTAGTCTATGTCTGAGTCGATTAAGGCCCGTTCTCGTGTGCGTCCCTGTGAGACAAGTTTGAGATGTGTACCGGATGCATACTGGCAATATGGGACCCAGGAAACCAATGTAACATGTTAACCTGGGTGTCGAGGCATACCTCACCGTCTGATGCCGATGCTGAAAGGATAGAGAAGTCGGCTCTACGAGGGTTTGCCGTAGAGAGACTTAATCCCAGTCGGTGAGACCGGTTCGACATTTGGGTGTCGTGTGAAAGGTTGCCACGTACGACGTCAGTGACGGTTGCTGTGTGCAACGTCGAGTGCGGGTGTACGTGTCGTGTCAGCCGGGTGTTTTTTATTGCAATCACCGTCGCTCGCGGTAGTGAGCATACTTGTACACTGAGTCGTGACGTAGTAATAAACTGGGATACGTTTAAAAGGCTTCGTGAGTAATCCTCATAATGGAGATGAGGAACGATCAACACTTACTAAATTTAATTTCCACCCTGGGCTAGTAGCGTCGAGGCAAAGCGTTTCTTGTCTGATTGTGGAGTCTCGACGTTGATGGTGCAAGGTCAGTATGAGTCTAGGATAGCTCACTAAAGTTACTTTCGCCTCGGGCAAGTGACATCGAGATGAAGCGTTTCTTGTTTGATTGTGGAGTCTCGATGTAAGTTGCGTGAGGGCTATAAAAGTTGCTTAAAACTTGAAGTAAGGACCCTCCTTTAGCTCAAGTTTATCGTTTGTGCGAACTTCTATAATCAGCCCTCTATTTTTCATCATGTAGAGTTTCATGACTAGGGTGACGGGTCAGTCTTGCTGAGCTTCGTGCTCACAGATACTGCATAAGTTGTTTTGCAGGTAATAACTGTACGCTGCTAAGTACGGGTGTCCGATAGACTCGGAGCTCTCCGAGTGGTGAACTCATGGCAACCCCTGCCGCTGCTATTGGTATAGTGTTGCTAGCGAGAAGGGTCCGCGGGCTGGACACCTTCTCCGTTGCTTAGCATAGGTATAAGACGTGAGTTGTAATAGTCTTCTGCTGTAGATTATTTTGAGAAGTATTTGTAAAATCAACACTTTGTAAGCTTCCGCTTGATTTATGTAATATGATGCTTTATTATGTGTGTTATTGGGTGCCGCATCACACGGCACCACCCAATGCGATTCCCGGGCGAGGTGCCCCGTCCCCGTGAGTGATCGGGACGGCGGGGTCCTCACACCGATAAACCAATGTAACCTATACCTCCGGGCGTCGAGGCATAACGCACCGATTTATAGGTGTAGGTTGAGGGCAGCAAGGTGGAAATCTGCTAACGGGCATAGAGAGATGCTCCGTGTAGGGAACCTCCTGTCCGTTTGGGTGCGACCGGTTCGACGTTTAGGCTGTGTGGTGAAAGGTTGTCCCGTACGACATTAGTGGAGCGTGCTGTGCAGTTCCGAGTATGGGCGTACGTGACGTGCTGTTCGGGTGTCCCTGCAGGTGTATATCTAGTCGATTTGTTGTCCCTCGCGGTTATGAGTACCACTTGGTCACTGAGTCGTGACGTAGAGGTAACTTGCACAGATATAAGAATAAATCACTATTGATTTGAAGTTGATACTAGTAATGAAATGTTGTCTTGTATGAATAGGTTAGTGCAAATTCGATTCTTTTCCACCATGAGCATGTTACATCGGGAGAAAGTGTTTCTTGTTTCATTGTGGACTCCCGATGTGAGGTGCCCAAGGTTACGCTTAATTTGATTCTAATAAGACCTGAAAGTAAGGATCCATATTTAGGCGAATTCATATGCAATGTACTATCCTACGTTATGTCTTTATCATTATGTAGAGTTTCATGATTAGGGTCGACGGTTAAGTCTTGCTGAGCGTTATGCTCACGGATACTATACGAGTTGTTTTGCAGGTAATAACACTACGCTGCTGAGTACGGTTGTCCGATGAGACTCGGAACTCTCCGAGTGGTAAACTCATGGAAACCCCTGCCGCTGCTACTACGATCATGTTGCTAGTGAGAAGGGTCCGCGGGCTGGACGTCTTCTCTGTTGCTTAGCATAGATATGAGATGTGAGTTATATTAGTCTTCCACTGTAGATTATTTTGAGAAGTATTTGTAAAATTAACACTTTGTAAGCTTCCGCTTGATTTATGTAATATGATTCTTTATTATGTGAGCTGTTGGGTGCCGCATCGCACGACACCACCCAATGCGATTCCCAGGCGAGAGGCATGGTCCCCTGAACGGGTCCGGGTCCCTCACATACACCGCCTCATTAGCGGCTGGCCATGCCATCAAATGGACGGAGTTCTGGGAGGCGTTCCACGCCTACCATATACCTCCCGGTGTTATGGAGAGGAAGCTCCAGGAGTTCCTGGCACTGAAACAAGGCGAGAGGAGTGCTCATGAGTACTCCAGGTTATTCAACCGGCTGGCACAGTATGCGCCGGGATTTGTGGGAAAGGAGGAAGACAAGTGAAACGCGTTCTTCCGGGGCCTGAATTCCAAAATGATGGTCCATCTCGCTCAAAGCAATCACGGCACATTCAACGACCTTGTTAATGCCGCGATTCTCCAAGAAAATGCTCAGCGCGAGCGCGGTTCTGATAAGAGGAAACGCAGCGCGCTGACGAGCAGCAGTGGTGTGGCGCCACAAAAATACTGCATGGTGTACCGCTCACCATCCGGTCAAAGATGGTAGCCACCGGCGCGGCCGCCTGAGTTTAGCGTTTGACAATATAATGCGCCAAGCTTCTGACCATCATATCCACCACAGCAACAGCAAAGGATGGTTCCGTGTGCGCCTCAGTTTCAACCGCATGCACCGGGATTCCATCTTCAAGTCGGAGGGACCCCGACACCTTACACGTGCTTCACGTGTGGCCGTGTCAGGCATATTGCAAGGGACTGCCCCGAGCAGCGACAGGGCAGGGGTGCAGCACCGTATCGGGGTGAAAATCAGCCCCGTAATCAGCCCAAGAAACCAGAACAGAAACCCGGCAACGTCCACCACTTAGCCATCGAAGACGTGCCGGAAGGCGAACCCGTCCTCGCAGGTATGTTTTCTTACTTAGATCATCCCGTAGTCATACTTTTTGACTCCGGTGCCACCCATAATTTCATAAGTCAGTCTTATGTTATTAAATATCAACTGCCTATCATTCCCACAAATAGTTCATACTTGATATGCTCTCCGGGTGGGGAAATAACAGCTGATAGAATGGTGTATAGAGCATCATTACAATTGGGTGGGAATCTATACCCGACTTCTCTAATTATGTTAGAGAGTCAAAAACTTTATGTTATTTTAGAGATATCTTGGCTACATCACCATGGTGCTGTTCTTGACATCATTCCACGTGTGGTTCGTCTAAACTCTCCACTTCATGAACCACATGTTCTTATTCTTGACCGTTCGGTTCAAGAAGATCCATCCACATATAACACGGAAGCCACAAAACTTGATATATTCGTGTGGTCCGTGAATTCCCGGATGTCTTTCCGGATGATCTTCCGGGCATGCCACCCGAAAGAGGATGTCAAGTTCAAGATCGAACTTGTACCCGGGACGACACCGATATCACGGAGACCGTATAAAATGGCTCCGAATGAGCTAGCTGAACTGAAGGAGCAGCTCAATGATTTAATGAAGAAGGGTTTCATTCGACCGAGTTCCTCACCATGGGGATGCTCGGCGCTGTTTGTGAATAAAAAGGATGAAACCTTAAGGTTGTGTATGGACTACCGACCTCTCAACGCTGTCACCATCAAGAATAAATATCCACTGCCCCGCATCGATATTCTCTTCGATCAACTTGTGGGTGCAAGTGTATTTTCAAAGATGGATCTTCGCTCTGGATATCAGCAAATCAAGATCCGAGCAGAGGATATTCCATAGACGGCCTTCTCGATGAGATACGGATTGTATGAATACCTCGTCATGTCCTTTGGTCTCACCAACGCCCCGGCACATTTCATGTATCTCATGAACTCAGTGTTCATGCCGGAGTTGGACAAGTTCGTGTTGGTGTTCATCGACGACATCTTGGTTTATTCCAAGTCTGAAGAAGAACACACCGAAAACCTGCATATCGTGCTTCAACGATTGCGAGACCATAAGCTTTATGCCAAGTTCAGCAAGTGCGAGTTTTGGATCAGCCAAGTGCCATTTCTTGGTCATATTATTTCTGCAGAAGGCATTGCAGTTGATCCAAGCAAAATCGAGCAAGTGTTGAAATGGAAGTCCCCCACATCTGTCCACATCGTCCACATACCGAACTTCTCCAAGCTTGCTAAGCCGATGACTGAACTGTTGAAGAAGGGGATCAAATATGTTTGGAGCTCAGTTTGTGAAGGAGCTTTCCAAGCATTAGTGAAGCATCTTACAACAGCCCTGGTGTTAGCTCAACCGGATACGACTAAGCCCTTTGACGTATATTGTGATGCGTCCGGCATCGGGCTTGGCTTTGTATTGATGCAAGGAGGAAGAGTGGTCGCCTATGGCTCATGTCAACTTCGTAACCACGAGCAGCACTAGCTGACTCATGATCTTGAGCTCGCTGCTGTGGTGCTGGACTTGAACATGTGGAGGCACTATTTACTTGGGAACTTAGTGCACCTCTCCACCAACCACAAAAGTCTGAAGTATATATTCACTCAAAATGAGTTGAATATGCGGCAACGGAGATGGCTAGAAGTGATTAAAGACTATGAGATCGAGATTCACTACCATCCCGGAAAGGCAAATGTGGTTGCCGATGCCTTAAGCCACAAATTTCATGTCAACAATCTGTGCATCACCCCACTTGAAGAGGAGGAGCCAAGTCTGTACTTGGTTCCATATGGGGCATTATATAATCTTGCTCTCGTCCCTACCATACGAGAGGAGATTATGGAAGCTCAGAAGGAAGACGTGGGAATGTCGCACATTCGGAGAAGAATGAAGAATGGCGAAATGAAATGCTTCCGAAGGGATGAACACGGTACACTATGGTTTAAAGACCGTATAGTGGTACCCCGTGACATGAAGCTTCGAAAGAAAATCTTGGACGAGGCTCATTTGTCCAAGTATTCTATTCACCTGGGCAGCAACAAGATGTACCAGGATCTGAAAACCAGGTTTTGGTGGACATGGATGAAAAAAGAAATCACAAAGTACGTATCCGAATGTGATACGTGTCGGCGCGTAAAAGCCGACCATATGCGTAAAGCCGGACAGCTGCATCCATTGAACATTCCGGTGTGGAAGTGGGAGGATATCAGCATGGACTTCATAGTTGGTTTACCTCTCATGTCTCACAAGTATGACTCGATTTGGGTAATAGTCGATCGACTAACCAAGTCGGCTCATTTTATCCCCATACATACAAAGTACGTGGCCAAGCAATATGCGGAACTGTATATCGCAAGGATATTATGGTTGCGCGATGTTCCCCGCTCCATTATTTCAGATCGCGCTGCGCTGTTCGTCGCTCGGTTTTGAGAACAGCTGCACGCGTCATTGGGGACCAAACTGATCCGAAGCTCCGTGTATCACCCGCAGACGGATGGTCAAACTGAACGGGTGAATCAAGTGCTTGAAGACATGCTACGCGCTTGTGCCATCCACCACGGCAAAAATTGGGGCGATCATTTGCCGTTGGCGGAGTTTTCTTATGACAATGGCTATCAAGCTAGCATCAAGATGGTGCCGTATGAAGCTCTCTACGGCCTGAAATGCCGCACACCACTCAACTGGTGCGAGTCCAGCGAGCGAGTTATCTACGGCATTGAACTTATGAATGAGGCCGAAGAACGAGTGCGAGTAATACAAGCCAACCTCAAGGCTGCTCAATCTCGTCAGAAAAGCTATGCGGATAAAAGACGCTGCCCTCTCCATTTCGACATCGGGGACCATGTTTATGTTCGTGTGTCTCCGATGAAGGGATTTCATCGTTTCAGAGTGAAGGGCAAACTTGCGCCATGATTCATTGATCCATTCGCCGTCATTTAAAAATGCAGACCCGTGGCCTATCGCTTGGAGTTACCGGCGTCGCTCGCAGAAATTCACAACGTCTTCCATATCTCTCAGCTGAGGAAGTGCCTCAAACCCTCGGCTGAAATCTGAACTGAAGACATAGAAGTTCTTCGACCGGACCTCACATACACGGAGTATCCGATCCGGATTATCGATGAAAAGACTCGTGCCACAAGAAACCGGACTTTATGGTTTTACTAAGTCTTGTGGAGTAACCATACCGCTGATGAGGCGACATGGGAAAGCAAGGACTATCTACGAACCAATTATCCAGACTTGCTATCATCGTATACCCGGTAAAGTTGCCCCACCTTTGCTTTTCTTTGGAATCTCGGGACGAGATTCTTTTTAAGGGGGAGGGATGTAAAATCCCCAAAAAATGGTAGCAAGAAGTTCAACACATGTACACTTAGGAAAAATGAGGGGAATTAAAACTTTGGATTATAATCGTGTGAGTTCAAAGTGATGATTCAAACCTCCCAAAAACTTCAAACATGGAGATCTAAATTCATAACTTGGGTCTTCATATTTCAAATATTCAACCTTCCAAAATTCAGCTCATTTGGAGGGGTTTTAATATTTGTTTGGGATTAAAAGAGGAAGCCCTCTAATCTGAATTTAAATTTCAGTTTCAAAACCCAATTTCCTCAATTTGCAAATTGGTTCCACAAATGTGTTCTCCACATTTGAATTAACAGCCATACCAAAATTCAGAAATATTGGAGTTGGTTTGCTATGTTTTTGGAACAATGCAAAAGGGAGAATTCAAATTCCATTTCAAATTCAAATGACCAAACACAATTCAAACTCCACACCAGAATTCAAATCATTTGAATTCAACATTTCAAACCATGACTTTGAGGTGAAGTAAAGCATTCAAGTGAGTAGCTGGGGTAAAAAGATCTGTGGAAAATTTGATTTAGAAAATGAAGTGGTGGGACCCAGCAGTCAGCCTCACAATTTCATTTTCCCTCTCTGTATTTCCCTCGGGTGTTCACTGCGCGCCACCGAGCGACAGCCGCTCCACCGAGCTTCTTCCTCGCATGCTCCCAAAGTCAAGCCTGTGCGCGTGGGTGGATCAGAGCCGCAGAACACTTCCATTTGCCCTCTCTGCCTTCAACCGACATGCCTCTCAGCTCTCTGCTCGAGCGCATGATCAAAAACCACCGAGCCACACTGTTCTTCTCGGTTCCCCCATCGCTGATCATCTTCCGGCAACACCAGCGCCTAGCTGAGCCACGTACCAGCTCCGCCGACGCCCCCTTGACGTTTTCCACCCTATCCCAGGCCGTGGCCGGCCGTTTACACCGGTGCCGAGCTGTTCTGCTCCGATGGAAACAGAGCACGACGCCGCTGCCTCCGTTCCACGTCTCCCGGCCATCTCCGACCTCCCCAGTGCAAGGAAAACCACCCAGAGGTGCGTCATGGAGTCTAGTTTCTCATACCGACGTCCTTTTGTGCTTTACCACCGCTGGCTAGCCGGAATTTGTGGATTACCGACGGTGCACGTGGAGGACCGATCGAAACAACTTCGGGAAATTCTCCCAACACGTTTGATCATCGGTTCTCCGGTCTTAGACAAAGCTACTAGCGCTCCTAGTGCCCTCCCACGCCGAAGCACAAAGCAAATCATCCCTTCTACACCCCGGACGAAGAGAATCCATCGCCGCCAGCCGAAACGGCTCGGTTCACTGTCGAGCTCCCATTTGCGGGCGTTTTCGGCTCGGGCCAGGGGTAGCATATTGTTCTACATACTCTAGGGATGGTGTAAGGCCCCTTAGCTCGGCGGTTGAAGCTTGGGACGTGCTGTTCCTCGCCAGCACCGCGCCGCCGAGCCGCCTCGCCGGTGCCGATGGGTTTCCCGGCGTTTTCATGCCTCGAAACCTTGCCCGGCTGCTAGGCCGTGATCCTAAGGTGGTGTAGCACGAAACCACATGCAGAATGATCGAGAAACGGGCGAGAACATGGCGCGCCATCGTTGGTTCCAGCGTGCGCGCGCGGGGTCTGTCGAGAGGTTGAAGACGACTGACTCGTGGGCCCCACAATTGAGTTCTCTGTGTAGACTTCAAACAGAGAGCTATTCAGGTTTGGAAAATCCATAACTTTGTGTAGAGAACTCCAAAAAGGGTGAGACCATATTTGATTGAATCCTCATGAGGAGTACTCCACAGAGGAACAAATTTCTTGCTTTGAAAATGCCCAGGAATTCCTGTAGAATTGTTTTTAGTAAATCCTTTAGAGATTTATTTCAGGAGCAATTCTTTATGGAACATTCTCAAATTTGCGAAGCAAATCCTTTTCATAGTTACTGATCTCCAGTAAAAATTTGAGCTTCATTGGAGTTAATTTGCTAGGCTAAATTACCTGCCAAAGTTCAGCCTTTATTTGGAAATTCAAATTCTAAACATAAACTATTCAGAACTCCTGTCCAACTTCATAAATTCATCTCTCTATGTTGGTAGCTCCAAAAATGGTGAAACAAATTTTGTTAGAACCATGGAGACCTACCCTCATTAGATCTTCCACAGTTAGCCATGTCAAAACTTCAGATTTGGGATCAAAATTCAGAGAAGCCTTGCACTTGTGGGAATTTTGGAGACCACAATGTGCAATGACATTTCTCCAAATTTTGCTTAGATCATCTTTATAGGATCTAGTATCCAGTGGAAAAATCCCAAAGCCAATTAAGGAATTTAAATAGCAGTAATTATGAATAGAAGTGTAATTCTTATACTTCATGTCACACCCGGTTTTTCCGAAGAACAACCAAGTGAATATCACATGTATGCCAGGATCATTTTCTCATACATGTGATGACAAATAGTGAAGCATCATTTATTACAAGCCAGGTGTCGAATATAAATAAGTCTTACATCGCAAATGTCTCAATGGACACTAATGCTTCATCACAAGTAAATAAACTAGCAGCGGAATATTATTCTTTAGGGCTCCATCACAGGCGTTGCCCGGGGGTCTTCATGAACCTAAAAACCTTCCTCGGGTCCAAAATCTTGGTCATTATACACCACCTCATTATCTTGACCTGAGCAGCAATATAAACCAACAAATATGCAAGGTTGAGTACCAATGGTACTCAGCAAGTGTGGGAAAATTATATCATGCATGGCCAGAACAAGGAGAGGTTGAACTCATGGTTAAAGCACTACGCAATCAATACCTATCACCTTAGCTTATTAAGCACCTACATTACTACACAGGTGAAATGGTCCCAATCTCCCATCCCATCATCATAATCCAATAACCATAACATCATTACCAATGTTAAGCTCCCCGCTTAACTTCCAAAACCATCAATCCTCTAATCATGAATAAGTCCAGGCCGCTCTTAACCGTGAGCACGGCTGTCAAGACAGTTTTGACTCTGCAGAGTTTGTACCACTGTACCCACATGTAGTGATTTCATCCCCCGTTGCCGGGTGGACTAAAAGAACCTCCATTATGCCAGTGGCTACGATCAACATTCACACTTCCCAGGTGTGCAGCCAGGAGATCACTACGAAGCCTTTACAAAGGGATTCCCGACGAGCGTGGGCCCACTGAGGTTTCACCCCTAACAGCATACAAGAGGCTCCAACCCCGCTGCAGTGGCCCCCTCTTGAGCCTTGCGGTTCATATGGTAGTCCAGCTGACACCCATTCCCCGCACCATCCAACACACCCATACTACGCCGGGGATACACCTAATTAATTGGCCAAGCTGCCCCATCACAGCATGTGGTTGGCACTGTAAAGCCGGGTTACATGCTCCATGAACCGGTCCTTAGGATCCAGGCAAGTACTAAACACAAACCCAAGTCTCGTGCACCCAGCACACAACCAAAACATCCAACTTGCCTTGATCCCTACCTCTACATAACTCACAATATCTCATTCAAGAGTATGGTATAATAAACTGATGATCTCATATCCCAAATATCCCATTCTAAGCATGGCTAAGCATATGCATGTAATTAAATGACATGACAAAATAAATCCCAACCCAAGCTACAAGGAAACAAGGTAATGCAATTCTAGGGAAACTTCCTAGCATGGGTTTCATATTTCATTTGACAATGCAAATAATTCTATCTACACATCCTAGTATAGGATCAAAGTGGTCAAGGACACTTGCCTTCTTCTTGCTGCTCTTGAAATGGGTAGTCCTGATCTTGGAAAGGAATAACTTGCTCTTGAACAGGTTCTACTTCATACCATCACACATAGCAAAAGAAAAATAACAATCATAAGACATAGTTCACACTTCTTACTTCATACAAACCACACATTCATATTTATGAAATTCATTCACCATTATATGTGTTGTGGTTACTTTGTGTGTTGATCTGTGGCTTGCATACACTTTTATTTATATGTGTATGATTCCTACTTTGGTGTTCATATTTATACTTACATACCATATATATATATATATATATATATATATGTGTGTGTTTCAGTTTTAAATAAATTCCTTATATTAAACTACCAAGTATGTATGAAAAGTATTTTTCTTCTCCATATGTGCCTTCATAATTTCTATCAACCCTAAACTGAACTCTTTGGATTTTAAACACTCCATTTATCATTTACTAGTTGCTATATTTTCAGATTTATATTCCTATGCATAATTGTGTATTTTATTATGAAATTAGTAATACACATCATCTAAGCAGTATAGGTTTTGGTCCTAAATAATTTAATAACATATTTTGACCTTGGCCTCTGATGTAAACTATTTCATAATTATTTTCCCTATTTTTCTATAGCTATTCTTTACTTAAAAATGTGTCCCTATACAATTAAATGTGAATAACAAATAAAACAGATTCATTTCAGCCCAAAATATAGTTTTATCTCACTCCAAGGTTTTCTAAGTACTGAGAAAGTTTTTAATTAATCTTGACAATTATGTTTGTCCCACTTTTTAATTTTTAAATACTAGTCACATATTCAATTTTCTAAATTAAATACTAAACAGGGCTAAAATAATGAACTCACCACATTACAGAGTCTATAATATTATTTTCATAATTTCCAGGGGTCTAGCTACACTTATCAGAGGTGTTTTTCCTAATTTTTATTAAGTCCAGGGGCTAAAACTGATTTTTAAATGAATTTACATGATTTTCTGGAGTTCCAGGGGCTAGATCAGAAGTTTCCGGGGCTAGCTCTTATTTCCCGAGAACCCCAGGGGGTAGCACGTAAGAATTCCAGTCTTTATAACGTGGGGCTGACGTGGACCGTCCGATTTTAAACCGACGGCTGAGATTATAACATCGAACCGGTACGCGGGGTTTTAAAGTCTACCGTGCGATTTAAAATAAACGGCGCACATGTGGCCACGTCGCTCTGATCGAGCGCGGGCGGCGCTGCCGGCGGCGCACGGCGGCGGGAAGCGGCGATCTCGCTGGAAAGTTTCGGATCCTCGAGAATTCTGCCTAGAACTGTGATCTTATGGCATAGATCGGTAGAGGGGAGGTCAGGGATCTCACCTCGGGGGTTTTCTCGAGCTCGAGGGTCCTGGAAAGTGATCGGCGGCGAGGTCCGAGGCAAAACCACGGCGAAGCTCGTCGGCGCTGTGTTTACACCGTAAGTCTCCGAGTTTTCTGCACCTGCAAAGCTCCCCGGAGGCGGTGGATCAAGACCAGCGAGTTAGATCAGAGTTTCCGAGCTTAGATCGGCCAGAATTCACCGGTGAAGTCTCGGTGCTCACCGGAGTAAAAATCGGCGATCGCGTGGGAAAAACCGATCGGGGCTGGGGTTTTTATAGCCGGGGGAGGGCGGTGGGTCAGTTGTGATCGAGTTTGATTCTTCTGGGACCGGAATTCGGGCTGAGGGACGCGGTATTCCGATCGGTTAAGATCGCGCGCGCGCGGGAGAGTCCGGGGTCGCGGGGTTAGGGATGACAGGTGGGTCCCACCCGTCTGTGAGAGACAGCGCGGCGCGCGCGGGGGCAGGCTGGCGCGGGGGAAACTGGGCCGGCTGGCGGGAATCGGCCCACTGGCCGGTTTTTTTCCCGTTTCTCTTTTCTTTTTTTCCATTTCTTTTCTGTTTTGAGTCTAATTTGAATTCCAGTTTGAATTTGAATTTTTGCAAAACATGCAACACGTCCAAAAATTTTTAAATTCCCCTCTGAACTTGGTTTAGAGTTTTGAATCAAAATTTGGGGTGTTACAGCTCTACCCCCCTTAAAAGAAATCTCGTCCTCGAGATTGGTGTTTCTAAGAAAATAATTCCGGAAATTGTGCCTTGAGCTCATCTTCCCGTTCCCAGGTGGCTTCCTCTTCTGAGTGATGCTTCCACTGCACCTTGCACATCCGGATTCTTTTATTTCTGGTGAGGCGTTCCATTGTCTCCAAAATCTTGTATGGTTGCTCGGCATAAGACAAATCCTCAGCTACATCCACTTCATTCATGGGTAACACCTCTTCAGGCGTCCTCAGACATTTCTTGAGTTGTGACACATGGAACACATCGTGCACGTCCGAAAGATGAACCGGTAACTCTAGTTGGTACGCCACTTCGCCTTTCCTTTCCAAAACTTGAAAGGGTCCGATGTATCGAGGTGACAACTTCCCTTTCACCTTGAACCGACGAAGTCCTCTGATAGGGGACACCTTGAGATAAACATAGTCTCCCACGTTGAAAACGAGCTCTCTTCTTCGTACATCAGCATAACTCTTCTGGCGTGTTTGTGCTATCCTCAAGTTGTTGCGAATCTCCCTCACCTTTGCCTCGGCTTCTTGTAGCACTTCTGGACCAAACACTTTACTTTCTCCTGTTTGGTTCCAAAATAGGGGAGTTCTGCACTTCCTTCTATACAAAGCTTCAAACGGTGACATCTTCATACTAGCTTGATAGCTGTTGTTATAGGAAAACTCCGCATACGGTAAGTTCTTGTCCCAACTTCTATTGTTTTTGAGTGCACATGCCCTTAACATATCTTCAAGGATCTGATTGGTTCTCTCCGTCTGCCCGTCAGTTTGGGGATGATAGGCAGAGCTGAAGTTCAGATGGGTTCCCATGGTTTCATGCAACTTCTGCCAAAACCTCGAGGTGAACTGTGTCCCTCGGTCCGACACTATCTTCTTTGGCACTCCATGGTAACACACAATCCTTGACATGTATAATTCTGCCAATTTGGATCCGTTGTAGCTTTCTTTCACAGGAATGAAATGAGCTACCTTGGTTAGCCTATCAATAATGACCCATATTGAATCATACCCGGATTGGGTCCTAGGCAATCCCACAACAAAATCCATGCTGATTTCTTCCCACTTCCATTCAGGCACTTTGAGTGGTTGCAACAATCCCGCGGGTCGTTGATGTTCTGCTTTCACCAACTGACATGTGTCACATAGGTCAACATGTTCCGCGACATCTCGCTTCATGCCATACCACCAATACCTGCTCTTGAGGTCCTGGTACATCTTCGTATTCCCAGGATGAATGGAATAGTCGGAATCGTGAGCCTCCTTCAAAATTAATTCACGGATCTCCTTTACTTCTGGCACACAGATCCTTTTCCCGTGCCACACCGTTCCTTGTTCATCCTCTCTAAAACCAGGAGCTTTATTTTCCTTGATGAGCTGTCTGATCTCTTGTATCTTCTCATCATTCTTTTGGCCCTCGCGTATGTCTTGCTCGAGTGTGGAGTCCACTTCCATGGCGATGGCTTCACCACTATTTACTAGACATAGATTGAGCCTTATAACCTCGTCCTTCAATTCTGCGGGCATGTCCTTTAATCTCAACTTATTGACCTGCACTTTCCGACTCAAAGCATCGGCCACGACGTTTGCTTTTTCGGGATGATAGTTGATGCCCACATCAAAGTCATTGATTAACTCTAACCATCTCCTTTGTCTGAGGTTGAGATCTGGCTGTGTGAATATGTACTTCAAACTCTTATGATCCATATATATCTCTGTCCTCTTCCCCATCAAATAGTGCCGCCAAATTTTCAACGTGTGTACCACTGCAGCTAGTTCTAGGTCATGTGTAGGATAGTTCTTCTCGTGCTTCCGAAGCTGCCGGGATGCATATGCCACGACATGTCCTTCTTGCATGAGAACACATCCCAACCTGTTTCCAGAGGCATCACAGTACACTGTGAAATTCTTCTGCATATCTGGCAAAACCAACACTGGGGCTGTTGTCAATCTCTTCTTTAGCTCCTGAAAGCTCGTATCGCATTGTGGCGTCCAGGTGAATGTGATTCCCTTTTCCAACAGTTTGGTGAGAGGTCTCGAGATCTTGGAGAATCCCTCAATAAACCGTCGATAGTATCCAGCCAATCCCAAAAAGCTTCGAACTTCCCCGACATTTTCAGGGGTTTTCCACTTCTGGATATCTTCGATTTTGGCGGGATCTACGGAGATTCCTCCTTCCGAGATGATATGTCCTAAAAAGGGAACTCTTTTCAGCCAAAACTCACACATGCTCAACTTGGCATATAGTTGGTGTTCTCTCAGCCTCTGTAACACCAACCTTAGATGTTTCTCATGTTCTTCTTCATCTTTGGAGAAGACGAGAATATCATCTATGAAAACCACCACAAATTTGTCCAGATATTCCATGAATACCTTGTTCATGAGGTACATGAAATATGCCGGGGCATTGGTTAGCCCGAAAGGCATGACAGTATATTCATACAGTCCGTACCGAGATACGAAAGCTGTCTTGGGAATATCAGATTGCCTTATCTTGAGTTGGTGGTATCCCGACCTGAGATCAATTTTCGAGAACACACAAGCTCCCCTCAACTGATCAAACAAGTCTTCAATGCGGGGTAATGGGTACTTGTTCTTGATGGTTACCTCATTCAAGGCACGGTAATCCACGCATAACCTTTGAGTTCCATCTTTCTTAGGCACAAATATCACCGGAGCTCCCCATGGTGAGGAACTAGGGCGAACATACCCCTTCTCCGTCAATTCTCTCAAATGATCCTTGAGCTCTTCTAGCTGCTTGGAGTCCATTCGATAAGGTCTCTTGTATATCGGGGCTGTTCCCGGTACTAGCTCAATTGCGAATTCCACTTCACGGTCGGGAGGCATACCTGGCAACTCCTCCGGAAAAACATCTGGATATTCCCTGATAGTCCTGATATCCTCAACTTTCACCTCCACTTGATTTAATTTGATGTCCCTCCTAGGCTCGTGTATTGTTATGAACTTTACTCTGGTGCCACTGGGGTGAGTTAATTCCACCGTTCTGGTCGAACAATGGATGATTCCTTTATGTTTGGTCAACCAATCCATACCCAAAATAATATCTATCCCTTGTGAATCTATCACTATGAGATTAGCCGTAAATACTACCCCATTAATGTCTAGGCTCACTTTGGGACACACTTGTCTTGTCCTTATTTCTCCACCTGGAGAGTTTACGGCTAGCATATGGTTCATTTGTGTGGTTGCTAGGTCATGCTTCTTAACAAACCCTTGAGCAATGAACGAGTGGGTAGCACCAGAATCAAACAGCAGAGTTGCAAGATGTAAATTGGCAGGAAACTTACCAACTACCACGTCGGGTGCCTCTTGTGCTTCCTCCATAGTGACGTGGTTCACCCGTCCTCTCACTACATTCTGCTGCTGTGGCTGCGTGGGCTTCTTCTTTGGACACTTATGGGCGTAGTGCCCCACTTCACCACAGCTAAAGCATTGCACCCCAATCTTAGATGCTTGGCCCTTGTTGTCTTGGGGTTGGTTTGGGGGTCCTTGCACTGCTGGTCGAGGTGGATATGCGGGGCGAGGCTGCTGCACAAACTGACGTTGCGGCTGTGCTGGTGCTGCAGGAGGCCTGTAGTTTGGGTTGTACCCTCTTGGTGCTGAATAGGGTACCGCAACACGACTCGTCTGCCCCGTAGGTTGCTGCATCAAACGTGGGCGGGTGTTGCTCCCTGAGGCTTGATGTGACCACCCAGCCTTCCTCTTATTCTCATTTTCCAGGGCCTTTAGCTTCCTTTACACCACAAATGCTCTGTCCACCATCTTTTGAAAGCTTTCATACTCATTTGAGGACATTGCGCACTGCATCTCTGCGGTAAGTCCTTCCACGAAACAATCTTGTTTCTGCTCATCAGTCTCTATGTCTCGTGGAGCATAACGGGATAGTTGAGTAAATTTAGTGAGGTATTCCCTCACCGTCATGTTTCCCTGCTGCAGTCCCAAAAACTCCTTCCTCTTGTTTTTGAGTTCACCTCTTGGGATGTAATGGTTGCGGAAGCTACGCTTGAACTCTTCCCAAGTGATGCTCTCAGGGTCATGATGGGCGGCCACGTAGGCGGTCCACCAATCAGCAGCAGGTCCATGCAATTGATGAGAGGCAAACAGCACCCTCTCATACCCTTGGCACTGTATGATCCTCATCTTACTTTCAATGGTCTTCAGCCAATCATCTGCCTCCAGAGGTTCAGCAGCACTTGCAAACTTTGGAGGTTGAGTTCCTAGAAACTCACTCAACCTTGGTTGGCGTGGTGCAGCTTGTGGAGGTGGAACTTGATGCAAGTTGGCCACCACTTGAGTCAAGTTCTGGATAAGCTGATTTTGATTCTCCAGCATTTGGTGGAGAGGGTCAACTTCTTCACGGCGACCACCCCTGTCCTGACCTCCAGAAAGATGAGGGTTGCATGCCTCATCATTGTTGTTGGCGGGGTTGGCAGCACGTCCTTTTCCTCTTCCGGCCATCTGGCAGAATCAACAAATGTTAATTTGATACCATTTAGTATCATCTTACTACTTTCATTTGTTGGTACTTTGAGGTGTTGAGGCTTTGTTAAAATTTTACGAGGGTTTATATCTCACACCAAATAAATGCACTATTATTTCCTGTGGGTTCACACACCAAAGCAAAACAATCTGAAGACGAGGCTGTGGACAATTGCTCATGGCTTCCACAACTCACGTCACACACCAAGCATTATCACACCATTAACTACGTAACGACTCGACTACTCGACCTCTTGCTAGCTAGGGGAAAGACTCTACACTACTCGTCCTCTTGAGCTGGCTCCTCGGGATCTTCCTCCTCATTTCGGCTACCTTCTGACTCTGCTTTGGGTGGGGAGGCTGCTGGTGGAGAAGTGCGACGACGCCTGATCGCTCGGCGATCCGGGGAGTCAGGAGTCCATGTATCATTCACGGTGACACACAGTTCATTCCCATCTCCTCTTTCTCTCGCCTTTAAGCAAGCTTGCAGCAACGCCTCCGTTTCCTTCAGGGTGTCCCGGACATCCTGAAGCTCTTGTTGACACTCCTGCAGTCGAGTGCTGAGCATAGCAGCATCCTCCAAGCACAAGTCCATGTGCTCATGGGAAGTCCCTTGCTGCACCGGTGGGTACTTGTACTCCGTGGTGCCACTCTCACGTTGGAGGACATACATGTACTCAGTTTTGTCCAAGTGGCGACGATAGATGTGACTCTGGCAGGTGATGGCCTCCCAGGTGACATCTCTCTCCGCGTCAACTTGTGTTGCTCGACAAGCTGGAGAGTGGTGAATCTTAAGCAGCGGATTCTCGTGTATGATCCTCATCTCCGAACTCCATTCTTCCCTCTTCTCACGGATGGTCCTGGTGGAGTTATAGTGGATGATGAGCTTGCCCGTATTGCCTGCGGCTTCGAGCATACGTCGAAGACGGTGCAACAAGTCTCCTACTGCCAATCCGTAGGAAAGGTACGTCACTGGACGACTCTCCTCTCTTTCGGCAAGGGCAACTACGGGAACTCTCCCTCCTGTGGACTTGCGAGCGGTGCGAATCATGCGAACCATCTAAAACAAAAAGAATTTAAAATTAGGTTAGATAAACTTTTTAAACAAAAATGCCATTTTGAATGAAAATTTGGGATAAAATGAAGAAAATGACTCCTTAAATAACACTCTTCAACCCACACCTTGGAAAATAGTTGTTAAGAAAATAGGGCCCTTAAATACGTCCATTTCTACCTAGGTCCATGTTCCTACGGGCAACCTTGGCTCTAATACCACCTCTGTCACACCCGGTTTTTCCGAAGAACAACCAAGTGAATATCACATGTATGCCAGGATCATTTTCTCATACATGTGATGACAAATAGTGAAGCATCATTTATTACAAGCCAGGTGTCGAATATAAATAAGTCTTACATCGCAAATGTCTCAATGGACACTAATGCTTCATCACAAGTAAATAAACTAGCAGCGGAATATTATTCTTTAGGGCTCCATCACAGGCGTTGCCCGGGGGTCTTCATGCACCTAAAAACCTTCCTCGGGTCCAAAATCTTGGTCATTATACACCACCTCATTATCTTGACCTGAGCAGCAATATAAACCAACAAATATGCAAGGTTGAGTACCAATGGTACTCAGCAAGTGTGGGAAAATTATATCATGCATGGCCAGAACAAGGAGAGGTTGAACTCATGGTTAAAGCACTACGCAATCAATACCTATCACCTTAGCTTATTAAGCACCTACATTACTACACAGGTGAAATGGTCCCAATCTCCCATCCCATCATCATAATCCAATAACCATAACATCATTACCAATGTTAAGCTCCCCGCTTAACTTCCAAAACCATCAATCCTCTAATCATGAATAAGTCCAGGCCGCTCTTAACCGTGAGCACGGCTGTCAAGACAGTTTTGACTCTGCAGAGTTTGTACCACTGTACCCACATGTAGTGATTTCATCCCCCGTTGCCGGGTGGACTAAAAGAACCTCCATTATGCCAGTGGCTACGATCCACATTCACACTTCCCAGGTGTGCAGCCAGGAGATCACTACGAAGCCTTTACAAAGGGATTCCCGACGAGCGTGGGCCCACTGAGGTTTCACCCCTAACAGCATACAAGAGGCTCCAACCCCGCTGCAGTGGCCCCCTCTTGAGCCTTGCGGTTCATATGGTAGTCCAGCTGACACCCATTCCCCGCACCATCCAACACACCCATACTACGCCGGGGATACACCTAATTAATTGGCCAAGCTGCCCCATCTCAGCATGTGGTTGGCACTGTAAAGCCGGGTTACATGCTCCATGAACCGGTCCTTAGGATCCAGGCAAGTACTAAACACAAACCCAAGTCTCGTGCACCCAGCACACAACCAAAACATCCAACTTGCCTTGATCCCTACCTCTACATAACTCACAATATCTCATTCAAGAGTATGGTATAATAAACTGATGATCTCATATCCCAAATATCCCATTCTAAGCATGGCTAAGCATATGCATGTAATTAAATGACATGACAAAATAAATCCCAACCCAAGCTACAAGGAAACAAGGTAATGCAATTCTAGGGAAACTTCCTAGCATGGGTTTCATATTTCATTTGACAATGCAAATAATTCTATCTACACATCCTAGTATAGGATCAAAGTGGTCAAGGACACTTGCCTCCTTCTTGCTGCTCTTGAAATGGGTAGTCCTGATCTTGGAAAGGAATAACTTGCTCTTGAACAGGTTCTACTTCATACCATCACACATAGCAAAAGAAAAATAACAATCATAAGACATAGTTCACACTTCTTACTTCATACAAACCACACATTCATATTTATGAAATTCATTCACCATTATATGTGTTGTGGTTACTTTGTGTGTTGATCTGTGGCTTGCATACACTTTTATTTATATGTGTATGATTCCTACTTTGGTGTTCATATTTATACTTACATACCATATATATATATGTGTGTGTGTTTCAGTTTTAAATAAATTCCTTATATTAAACTACCAAGTATGTATGAAAAGTATTTTTCTTCTCCATATGTGCCTTCATAATTTCTATCAACCCTAAACTGAACTCTTTGGATTTTAAAAACTCCATTTATCATTTACTAGTTGCTATATTTTCAGATTTATATTCCTATGCATAATTGTGTATTTTATTATGAAATTAGTAATACACATCATCTAAGCAGTATAGGTTTTGGTCCTAAATAATTTAATAACATATTTTGACCTTGGCCTCTGATGTAAACTATTTCATAATTATTTTCCCTATTTTTCTATAGCTATTCTTTACTTAAAAATGTGTCCCTATACAATTAAATGTGAATAACAAATAAAACAGATTCATTTCAGCCCAAAATATAGTTTTATCTCACTCCAAGGTTTTCTAAGTACTGAGAAAGTTTTTAATTAATCTTGACAATTATGTTTGTCCCACTTTTTAATTTTTAAATACTAGTCACATATTCAATTTTCTAAATTAAATACTAAACAGGGCTAAAATAATGAACTCACCACATTACAGAGTCTATAATATTATTTTCATAATTTCCAGGGGTCTAGCTACACTTATCAGAGGTGTTTTTCCTAATTTTTATTAAGTCCAGGGGCTAAAACTGATTTTTAAATGAATTTACATGATTTTCTGGAGTTCCAGGGGCTAGATCAGAAGTTTCCGGGGCTAGCTCTTATTTCCCGAGAACCCCAGGGGGTAGCACGTAAGAATTCCAGTCTTTATAACGTGGGGCTGACGTGGACCGTCCGATTTTAAACCGACGGCTGAGATTATAACATCGAACCGGTACGCGGGGTTTTAAAGTCTACCGTGCGATTTAAAATAAACGGCGCACATGCGGCCACGTCGCTCTGATCGAGCGCGGGCGGCGCTGCCGGCGGCGCACGGCGGCGGGAAGCGGCGATCTCGCTGGAAAGTTTCGGATCCTCGAGAATTCTGCCTAGAACTGTGATCTTATGGCATAGATCGGTAGAGGGGAGGTCAGGGATCTCACCTCGGGGGTTTTCTCGAGCTCGAGGGTCCTGGAAAGTGATCGGCGGCGAGGTCCGAGGCAAAACCACGGCGAAGCTCGTCGGCGCTGTGTTTACACCGTAAGTCTCCGAGTTTTCTGCACCTGCAAAGCTCCCCGGAGGCGGTGGATCAAGACCAGCGAGTTAGATCAGAGTTTCCGAGCTTAGATCGGCCAGAATTCACCGGTGAAGTCTCGGTGCTCACCGGAGTAAAAATCGGCGATCGCGTGGGAAAAACCGATCGGGGCTGGGGTTTTTATAGCCGGGGGAGGGCGGTGGGTCAGTTGTGATCGAGTTTGATTCTTCTGGGACCGGAATTCGGGCTGAGGGACGCGGTATTCCGATCGGTTAAGATCGCGCGCGCGCGGGAGAGTCCGGGGTCGCGGGGTTAGGGATGACAGGTGGGTCCCACCCGTCTGTGAGAGACAGTGCGGCGCGCGCGGGGGCGGGCTGGCGCGGGGGAAACTGGGCCGGCTGGCGGGAATCGGCCCACTGGCCGGTTTTTTCCCGTTTCTCTTTTCTTTTTTTCCATTTCTTTTCTGTTTTGAGTCTAATTTGAATTCCAGTTTGAATTTGAATTTTTGCAAAACATGCAACACGTCCAAAAATTTTTAAATTCCCCTCTGAACTTGGTTTAGAGTTTTGAATCAAAATTTGGGGTGTTACACTTCATTAGCACTTATACATATATTTTGCTACATTTCATATAGTGATTGAAGTTGAGGACGCACTGGAGCCGTTGGACGTCCTCCCACAAGAAGCTGACTTTCCATTTAACTCGCAACCAGGCAAGCCCATGTTTGTATTTAAGTACCTTTTACAAAGTTTTTCATTTGTACACTTATGTCTAGATTGAAATGGTTGCATTAAAGTTAAGATGTTTGAAACCCCACTTGCATAACATTAAATCCTATGAAGGGTTGGGTAGTTTACAGATTCTATAAGTAGAGAATGCCGTGCTAATATGCTTAGGATCTCGGTAGAAGTCGAGTAGTTGGAATCTGCTTGCGAGGTAAGGTTTTATCACACGGTATGGCAAGAGTAGAAAATGGCTTAAGAGTGGTGAAAATGAGACCTAGCAGGGGGGGGATAGGATGCAGTGAGCGGAGGTCTCATGTGCGTAGCCCTGTTGTCGATTGAGGACCGAGTCGTGTGCGGGCCTGCTGAACAAGTATTGAACAGTACCGGATGACATACTGTCATAAGCAGGAAACCGATGTAATTGGTTAACCTGGGTGCCGAGGCTTACCCAACCATTTTATAGGAGTGAGTTGAGGGTAGCAAGGTGTAAATCTACCGGTGGGCACAGTCACGCTCCACACGGGGACCTCCTGCCCGTTGGACCGGTTCGGCATTTGGGTTTCCTTTGAAAGGTGGTTGCATACAACAGAGTAGGAAGGTGTGTGGCATCACACTTCTAAAAGTGGGTGTATGTGACGTGTTGTCCGGATGTCTCCTGATTGCAATAACCGTCCCTCGCGGTTATTTGAGTACCACTTGTTCACTGTTCTGTGACGTAGTAAGAAGGGAAAGAAGCCAGATGAATGACAATATGCTGTGATGAACTATTAATATTTGGAAACCATGTCTGCTGTAGATGTAGAGCTAATTAAGTTTATTTTCCACTTTGGGCATCACCACGTCGTAGGAAAGTGTTTCTTGTTTGATTGTGGACTTCCGATGTGAGGGCTGCCTAAGGCTCATTAAACTTTGGCTATAAAACTGAACGTAAGGATTAACATGTAGGCATGTCTTTATTGCAAAGTCCTTGTCCTATACTACACATCCTTGCATGTAGAGTTTCATGATTAGGGTTGTCGGTTAAGCCTTGCTGAGCCATCGTGCTCACGGTTGCAATATTTGAGCTGTGTGCAGGTGAGAGCTATGAGGAGGGATCGGAGGACGAGGCGGTGCCCCCGTCGGGGTACACGGCCGAGTTGGAGCCCTGCACGCTGCCGTGATCTCCGGTTCCATGTTGCTAGTGTGTAGCGTCCCCGGGCTGGACGGCTACACTTTTTGCTTGGTTAGGATGAGAGAGTAGTTATAAAGAATACTTCCACTGTATAATTATGTTTTGTAAAAGACTTCCGCTGTTTTATATCAAATAAAAGTTTGTATGTTGTTCTTAATCTTTTCTTGTGTGCTATTGGGTGCCGCATCGCACGACACCACCCTCTACGATCCTTGAGTGGGTGAACCACGGGGTGGTCCCCAAAATATGCATGCATCATACTTCTTCTTCTGAGGTGAATTATCATTTGTAGGGTCGAAGTACACGTGTAAAGCTACCAGAGGGGGTGAATGGTAGATAAAAACTTTTCAGCGGAAGCAACAAAACACCCATCAGCAGAAAACCGATCTGTTAAAGAAACCGTGTGTGCGACTAATCTAAATGTGTTCAACTGTGACAAAACTAGTATAGATTGTATAGAATTAAGTCACGAATAAGTCACAACAAGAATCATGAAAATCTGTTGAGAGAAACTCAAGTTACGATCGAAAGATCGAACAAAGGTCAATCTGTCCTACGCGAGAAAAACAGTTCTGGAATACTGCAAAGAAACTCGTGTAGATCAGAAACCACAAATTCAATGACCGTGAAATTTTCACAGATGATAGATAATCAAGTTGTGAAGACATACCAAAAAGAATCACATCAATTGGATCTGTAAAACTCGAGTTATGATAAAACCACCGAAGCAAGGTAGTGCTGAACAGAAACTCGATGAGAAAAACTTGTCTGAAACAAGTCGGACGAACAAGGCACAAAAATTCCTTTAGAATACGAATTTTATTTATAAAAACACAAGAGAAACAGCCCCAAAGTCGTGCACCACGAGCTCTGGCCTCCCTTGCTTATATAACCAGCCCTAAGACCAACCCAATTCAATCTAGGACTCCTACTCCTACTTGGATTCAAACTGTAACTTTCCAATACTGCTCAAGACTCTTTTACACGCAGATAGAAGCAATCTTAAGACTTCCAAACATCTTAGAAACGTCCCAAACATTCCTAAAACAACTCAACTTCATGTCCCACACGAAATCCTATCATAACCAACTCAAAACTTTCCGTATTTGAGTCAAACACGACTCAGCCGCAGCCTGAGTCCATAACCGAGTCGGTTGGATCTTTCCGACCAATTCTTTACGTCCACATCTCTTCATCATGCCTTGGAACCATGCAGCCACGTCCATGCACTCCTTGCACACGTGAAAACATCTTCCAACGACGTCGAAGATACCTTCATATGCATTGTTCTTGATTCAAACATACTGCGCAACCTCCCGATCAACTCAACCACAATTCCTCCCGAACTTGGTTGTTGAACCTCATCTTCTCCCTAAGACTAGTTCAATGGGTCCCTTCACCAGCCATGTCTTGAACTCAAGCAACACCTGCACATGAATAAACAACCAATACTTCCGAGCACAAGTCCTCGACTTGACTCTCGTTAGTTCCGAAACTAACATCTTACGTGAGCACCTCACATAAGCATGTTGTAAACCATAGCAAAATGATATCAGCCATAACCACCAAAACACACCAAAAACTTAGTAAAATAATACTAAGCAAACTTTCCATAAGAGTAAAGCAAATTCGAAACATTGCAAGTTAAAAGCAGAACCATTGCAATCAAGCCCCGAACCTTACCAAAGCTAACCGGACCTTGAACCGGAGCTTACCAAAGCTAGTCGGACCTAGCGCTGGAGCTTACTAAAGCTTAGTCGGACCTAGCACGGAACTTACCAAAGCTAGTCGGACCTAGCACCGGAGCTAGCAAAAACAAGTCGGATCTAGCCAAAATAAGTCAGACCTAGACAAAGCAAGTCGGACCTTATGTAGGACCTATCGTCGGACCTTGCAGGAGCTCGGACCTAGAGTCGGACCTTGTTAAAAAGGTGTTTTGGTAGTATTCAAAACTTTTATCGTCAAAGCCAATGTATTCAGCACACATAGGTCTCACAATCTCCCCCTTGATGAATGCATTGGCAACACCACTTAAAATCTGAACATTGGCTTATTCACATGAAAAGTTTTGAAAATAATTTCTCCCCCTTTGTAAATCAGAAATAAAATGAGAAGAAAAACAAAAATACCAAAAATTCTCCCCCTGAGAAGAATCGTGCCAAAACACTTGTGAATGTGTGTAATGTGTGATCAATTTCTCCCCCTTTGACAATGTATTCAGCAAGGTACAAAAGAGAAATTTTATTTTTTTATGAGCACATTATAACATATACATATAAAACAAAGCTCATCCAAATCATACTATCAAGTAACTTACACTATCACATCAATGAGATACATAAAGTAGTGTAAGCCATGCTAGAGATCAAGTGTAATTTTCAATTTAAGCAAGTCATGATCTCACAAACTTAACTATTTCAAGACCTGAAAGTATGACACTTGTTGCTGCATTTGATTTATTATTTAAAGTACAAATTTTGATCTTATGACATTTGCAAGAGATTATATGCAGCATCAGCCTTATTCTAACCAACCAAGCCAAGCCTATGTCATTTGACAGTCAGAAGCTTAAGAACATGGTTTTAGTCATACACAACTATTTTCAAGTTCATATCTAAGTGCAATCATAAGCCATCTCAAAAGAAGAAGTGCGATGCGTGCATATTCTCTTGATCTTTTCACATTTTTTATTTGAACATAAAAACTCAACATGTGAGTTGATTACTTGATTAATTCTTTATGATTAAAAGCACTTGTGAGCATGCAACAAGTTCAAAACAGCAAGAAAGTTCAACCATGACCAGATTTAGTGTAAGTAATTATTTCAATTACTAGACATGGTAAAAAATAGAAAATGTATAAAACGAGTAATGTAGTAAGAACTTTCAGCATGAAAAAGGAATCACAAAGTCATATATGCATGAAATACTATGCTCATATTATTTTAATTTCAGATTCATACATAGACTTCCCAAGTTTCAGAATTCTCCCTCAATTTAAGCCATGAGGATGCATAACCCCTATTTCACTACGAATGTAACAAAAATGAGTGAAATCCAAAGGTTTTGTAAAAATGTCAGCCAATTATTGTTCGGTATCTACATGGTGAAGCAGAATGTTCCCTTTTTCGACATTATCACGGAGAAAGTGATACCTAATGTCAATGTGCTTAGTTCTCGAATGTTGCACATGGTTTTTAGCAATGCAAATGGCACTAGTGTTATTACAAAATAGTGGAACACTATCTAGATCAACCCCATAGTCCTTAAGTGTTTGAACAATCCAAAGAATTTGTGAGCAAGCACTAGCAGTAGCTACATATTCAGATTCGGCTATGGATTGTGCAACTGAACATTGTTTTCTAGAGGACCAGGAACCAAGTGAATTACCAAGAAAATAACAAGCACCAGAAGTACTTTTCCTATCAATTCTAAAATCCCCAAAATCAGCATCGGAAAAAGCTTTCTAACGGTTGAGGAAGAAGGAAGGAAAATGCCAAATTCTTGAAGTGCGGTGATGAAACTGTTTATCAGTTTGCGTCCTGTAAAAACCTTCTTTTTCTTGTTGGTGTTGCCAAAAGAGGACTTGACTTTATTCTTCTTTTCATCACGGTTAGAAGGACCTGAAAGGTTAGGGCAATCTGTACGAAAGTGTCCTGTCTTACCACATTCAAAGCATCGTTGAGGTCCAGAGCTTCCTCTCCTTCTAGTTCTCACATTCTGTAATGCTTTTGAGAACCTAGTAGAAAGAGGTACTAGCTCCTCCTCTGGAAACTCCTCAATCTGTTCCAGCGTTAGTGAAGACAGCAAAGCAAGTGTATTGTTAGATGACTGGCCTGAGCTAGGCATATCACGTTGTGAGACAAATGCAATAGTCTTATTTGGGTTCTTACGTGATATAATGTCAATTTCATGAGTTTTTAGCTTAGAATAAAGCACATCTAATGTAAGAGTACTCATGACAGTGGATTCACGTAGGGATGTTACTTTCATCTCCCAAATTGACATGTCTAATGCACTTGGTAATTGCCTAGCATTTTCAGCATCTGAAAAATTAACATTGACGCTACGCAAGTTGCTGAGAATTTTATTAAAGCGAGCAAAGAGGTCATCAATAGACTCATCGGGTTGCATCTCAAAGTGCGTGTATTCTTTCTTGAACATATCCTGTCTTACCTCCTTGATCGTGTTGAATCCTTCGTGGTAGTCACAAAGTGCTCTCCACACATCGTACGCCGATCGGAGGTGTGCAACACGGTCGAAGTCGCTCTGAGTTAGTCCTTGTATGATCAAGTTCCGAGCCTTGTTGTTGTTGTTGACATCTCTCATGTTTGTAGCCGTGGCTTGATCGTTTGAAAGCACATCGTAAGGCTTGTACACCTTTTCCCATATTGCAAAGCCTTGCGCCTGGATGAAAGCTTCCATGCGTGCCTTCCAAACCTGAAAATCAATACCACTAAACACACAAGGTTTGGCGGAGTATTTCTCCATGATGATTAGTCAAAACACGTGCAAATCACAAAGATTAGAGCAATCTGGCTCTGATACCAATTGTAGGATCGAAGTACACGTGTAAAGCTACTAGAGGGGGTGAATGGTAGATAAAAACTTTTCAGCGGAAGCAACAAAACACCCCTTAGCAGAAAACCGATCTGTTAAATAAACTGTGTGTGCGACTAATCTAAACGTGTTCAACTGTTACAAAACTAGTATAGATTGTAGAGAATCAAGTCACGAAGACGTCACAACAAGAATCATGAAAATCCGTTGAGAGAAACTCAAGTTACGATCGAAAGATCGAACAAAGGTCAATCTGTCCTACGTGAGAAAAAACAGTTCTGGAATACTGCAAAGAAACTCGTGTAGATCAGAAACCACAAATTCATTACCGTGAAATTTTCAAAGATGATAGATAATCAAGTTTTAAAGACAACCCAAAAAGAATCACATCAATTGGATCTGTAAAACTCGAGTTATGATAAAACCACCGAAGCAAGGTAATGCTGAACAGAAACTCGATGAGAATTGTCTGAAACAAGTCGGACGAACAAGGCACAAAAGTTTCTTTAGAATACGAATTTTATTTATCAAAACACAAGAGGAACAGCCCCAAAGTCGTGCACCACGAGCTCTGGCCTCTCTTGCTTATCTAACCAGCCCTAGGGCCAACCCAATTCAAACTAGGACCCTACTCCTACTTGAATTCAAATTGTAACTTTGCAATACTGCTCAAGACTCTTCTACACGCAGATAGAAGCAATCTTAATACTTCCAAACACCTTAGGAACTCCCAAACATTCCTAAAACAACTCAACTTCATGTCCCACACTAAATCTTATCATAACCAACTCAAAACTTCCCGTATTTGAGTCAAACACGACTCAGCCGTAACCTGAGTCGATAACCTAGTCGGTTGGACCTTTCCGACCAATTATTTACATCCACATCTCTTCATCACGCCTTGGAACCATGCAGCCACGTCCATGCACTCCTTGCACACGTGCAAACATCTTCCAACGACGTCCAAGATACCTTCATATGCATTGTTCTTGATTCAAACATACTACGCAACCTCCCGATCAACTCAACCACAATTCCTCCCGAACTTGGTTGTTGAACCTCATCTTCTCCCTAAGACTAGTTCAATGGATCCCGTCACCAGCCATGTCTTGAACTCAAGCAACACCTGCACATGAATAAACAACCAATACTTCCGAGCACAAGTCCTCGACTTGACTCTCGTTAGTTCTGAAATTACAACATCTTACGTGAGCACCTCACATAAGCATGTTGTAAACCATAGCAAAATGATATCAGCCATAACCACCAAAACACACCGAAAACTTAGTAAAATAATACTAAGCAGACTTTCCATAAGAGTAAAGCAAGTTCGAAACATTGCAAGTTAAAAGCAAAACCATTGCAATCAAGCTCCAAACCTTACCAAAGCTAACCGGACCTTGAACCGGAGCTTACCAAAGCTAGTCGGACCTAGCGCCGGAGCTTACTAAAGCTTAGTCGGACCTAGCACGGAACTTACCAAAGCTAGTCGGACCTAGCACCGGAGCTAGCAAAAACAAGTCGGACCTAGCCAAAATAAGTCAGACCTAGACAAAGCAAGTCGGACCTTACGTCGGACCTATCGTCGGACCTTGTAGGAGCTCGGACCTAGAGTCGGACCTTGTTAAAAAGGTGTTTTGGTAGTATTCAAAACTTTTATCATCAAAGTCAACGTATTCAGCACACATAGGTCTCACATCATTGCACTTAGATATGAACTTGGAATAAGTTGTGTATGACTAAAATCATGTCCTTAAGCTTCTGAATATGAACTTGGTTGGTTAGAATAAGGCTGATGCGGCATATAATCTCTTGCAAATGTCACATGGTCTGAATTTGTGCTTTGAAAAATAATTAAATTGCAGCAACAAGTGTCATGCTCTCAGGTCTTGACATAGTTAATTTTGTGAGATCATGACTTGTTTAAATTGAAAATTACACTTGATCTCTAGCATGGCTTACACTACTTTATGTATCTCATTGATGTGATAGTGTAAGTTACTTGATAGTATGGCTTGGATGAGCTTTGTTTTATATGTATATGTTATAAATATGCTCATAACAATTAAAATTTCTCTTTTGAACCTTGCTGAATACATTGTCAAAGAGGGAGAAATTGATCACAAATTGCATGATTCACAAGTGTTTTGGCACGATCCTTCTCAGGGGGAGAATTTTCGTTTTTCTTCTCAGTTTATTTCTGATTTACAAAGAGGGAGAAATATGTATTGGGGGAGAAATTTTTGTTTCGAAATTTCTTTCTGATTTGATTGTTTTCAAAACTTTTCATGTGGATAAGCCAATGTTTGGATTTTAAGTTGTGTTGCCAATGCATTCATCAAGGGGGAGATTGTGAGACCTATGTGTGCTGAATACATTGGCTATGACGATAAAAGTTTTGAATTCTGCCAAAACACTGTTTTTGTCAAGGTCCGACTCTAGGTTCGAGCTCCGACAAGATCCGACATAAGGTCCGTGGTTAGCTCTGGCGGTAGGTCCGACTAGCTTTGGTAAGTTCCGGTGCTAGGTTCTGCTAGCTTTCGTAAGCTCCGGCTCAAGGTCCGGTTAGCTTTGGCAAGGTCCGGAAATAAATCGCAATAGTTATGTTTTTACCATGCAAATGTTTCGAACTTGCTTTACATCTATGAAAAGTTTGCTTAGTATTCTTTTACTTAGTTTTTGAAGTATTATGGCTGTTTACGGTGGTTAACATTTTGCTATGGTTTGCAACATGCTTATGTGAGGTGTTCACGTAAGGTGTTGTGGTTTTCTGAACTAACATGAGTCAAGTCGCGGACTTGTGCTTGAAAGTATTGGTTGTTTATTCCTGTGCAGGTGTTGCTTGAGTTCAAGATATAGCTGGTGACGGGATCCACTGAACTAGTCTTAGGGAGAAGATGAGGCTCAACGACAAAGTTCGGGATGTGGTTGAGTTGATCGGGAGGTCGCGCAGCATGTTTGGATCAAGAACAATGCATATGAAGGTATCATGGACGTTGTTCGAAGGTGTTTGCACGTGTGCAAGGAGTGCATGGACGTGGCAGCATGGTTCCAAGGCGTGATGAAGAGATGTGGACGTAAAGAATTGGTAGGAAAGATCCAACCGGCTGGATTATGGACTCAGGCTGCGACTGAGTCGGTTATGGCTCAAATATGGAAATATTTGAGTTGGTTATGATAGGATTTAGTGTGGGACACAAAGTTGAGTTGTTTTAGGAATGTGGGATACGTTCCTAAGGTGTTTGGAAGTCTTAAGATTACTTCTATCTGCGTATAGAAGAGTCTTGAGCAGTTATGGAATGTTTCGATTCAGAAACTAAATAGGATTAGAGTCCTAGTTTGAATTGGGTTGTCCTCTGGACTGGTTATATAAGAAAGGGAGGCCAGAGCTCGTGGTAAGATGAACTTAGGCTGTTCCTCTTATGTTTTGATCAATAAAATTCGTAATTTAGAGGAGCTTTTGTGCCTTGTTCGTCCGACTTTTACTTGTCAAGTCTTTCTTGTAGAGTTTCTGGACAGAACGATAGTGCTTCGGTGTTTTGATCATAACTCGAGTTTTACAGATCCAATTGACGTGATTCATTTCGGGTTTTCTTCACAGCTTGATTATCTATCATATGTGAAAATTTCATGGTCATTGGATTTGTAGTTTTTGATCTACACGAGTTTCTTTCCAGTGTTGCAGATCTGGTTTTTACTCAAGTAGAACAGTTTGACCCTCGTTTGATCTTTCGATCATAACTTGAGTTTTTCTTGACGGATTTCCGTGACTCTTGTTGTAGTGTCTTTGTAACTTGATTCTCTATAATATATACCACCTTTGTCACGGTTGAACACATTTACATCAGTTGCATACACGGTTTCTTTAAAAGATTGATTTTCTGCCGAGGTGGTTTTTGTTGCTTCCGCTAAAAAGATTTAAATCTACCATTCACCCCCCCCCCTCTGGTAGATTTTCATGTGCTCTTTGATCCTACAAAAGTCAATACTACTTTCTAGCTTAAGTTATAGTCTTTACGTCATCAATGAATTCAAGTGCATTTTAAATTGACATATGCATTATTGATTTCATTACGTGTAGTCGTCGAAGTCGATGAAGCCCCGGAGATCCTCGACAGCATCCCTCTGGAAATTAACTTAGTCAATGACTTGCAGCAATGCAAGCTCTGGTTTGCATTAACACCATTTTTATAAAGTTTTACTTTCACATTTTATGTAGAAGTTAGATGAATTGTGCATTAGGTCTTTGGTTGAAAACTCCAAGTGCATAGCCTATGAATCCACGGGGCATTGTGTGAAGTTTAGACTCCTTGAGTAGACACTGCCATGCTCTAAATTGCAAATGTTTCGGTACAAGTCGAGTAGTCCCAAGTCGAGTAGTCGGAACTACTCGCGAGGTTTGAAGTTTTAAGGGGGACACCACTCGGGTTTAGAGACAAAATATGAGAACATGACATGAACTTGAGACCAAGCAGAGGGTAGGAGCAGCAGGACTTTGGGGGCCTTTGAGCCGTACCTCTGCTTGTGTTGGTTGATGACCGTCATGTGCGGCCCTGTTGAACAAGCTTGACATGGACCGAAGACATACCGAGATTTGGGGAATCGATAAACCAATGTAACTCGGGTAGCTGGGTGTTGAGGCATCGCTTGCCGTCCAGAGAGGTTGGTTGAGGGTAGCAAGATGTAAATCCGCTAGCGGGCACGTGGTTGCTCCGCGTAGGCACCTCCTGCCTTGGACGGTAGGACCGGTTTAACATTTGGCTAACGGGTGAAAGGTTGTCCCGTACGATGCCCAGGATATGTGCCGTGGAAACATCGAGTACAGGCGTACGTGGCGAGTTCTTCAGGTTAATCCTGCAGGTGTAAATCAATTATAATCGTTGTCCCTCACGGTCAGTGAGTACCACTTGTTCTCTGTATCGTGACGTAGATAACTGTTAAGCTACTATGCACTGACCAATTGCACCCAAAAGCTTAGGCTGATGCGGAAGGGTGGGCAATTCACTTATATTTCAACACTTCCCCTCACGTGCAGGCTCTATTGGGCCGCAAACGTGGAATAAGAGTCGGCTGCAATCTATTTTAATAAATTACGCGTGCCAGGATTCGAACTCGAGACCTCTGGCTCTGATACTATGATGCCCAGTCCCGTAGAACACGGAACCCAGCTAATGCATATGTGTGCCCAAGATGTTTAACACACATACACATGTAATCCACAAACTGAATTTAGAATATAACCACAGTAAAAGGGTTTAAGTACTTTATTACATCAATCTCTAACTCATTCTTGCAGCGGAAGTCTCTAACTTATTCTAGCAGTGGAAGTCTTATTCTAGCAGTGGAAGTCTTATTCTAGCCGTGGAAGTCTCTAAGCGATAGGGGAGCAAAACTAAACAGTAGCGGCTCCATCTCCAACTCCACAGGCAAGTTGACGGTAGTTCGCACGCCTAGTACTCCACATGATCTTTGAAGTACTCCTCTCCTGTTGCTGATGATTAAGAATAATGCAAGGTTGAGTACATGACGTACTCAGCAAGTGCGGGAAAATATGATATGTAGCTTTCAACAAGGTATGGAACAAAAGGATAATTGCATAAAGTAAAGTTTATTTCACAAACACGATAAAAACATCAACTATCTTTAAGTGAATTTAATCCCAACATAAATCCAATTAAACAATAACATACCTCCTTCATAATTCACCACTTTTCATGTCTCAATCAACCATAATCTTTCCCAATCTCTTTCTCGTGCTCATAATAACCATCCCATACTCATATCCTTCTCATAACCGAAACCAAAGCTCATTGTCACGACTCAACAGTCCCGAAACCATTCTCATTACCAATACTCAACAGTCCCGAAAATAATTTCCAATGACCATACCATAACCAAACCAATAACCATCCCATCTAATCATGTGAGTTGGCCAGGCGCTTGTGACCGTAAGCACGGCTATCATGATAGTTTTACACTCTTAAGAGGTTGCACCACTTTATCCACAAGTTTGTGATTTTGTCACCCGTCGGCGACTGCAGAACCTCCATTATACCAGTACACGCCCGTCGGTGTATGGCCAAGAGATCACAAAATAGCCTTTACAAAGGGGATAGTAGATGTATGGACTCATTAAGGTTTCACCAGCAGGCTCGAATCACCATTCTCCCACCTACGGGCCCCCTCTTGTGCCATGCAGTTCCCAGGGCAGTCCTCTCTTGACTCCCATACCCCGCGCCTTCCACGGTCCATAACAATCTAGCAACTTACCTAATTAGTCAGCTAAGCCGCACCCATATTTGGCCTTGTGGTGGCACTGTTTTCCTGGCATGTGCTGGCATGAACCGGTCCTTAGATCTACGGCAAGTAAACCACCATCTCATTCTACCACTTCCACGAACCAAGCTTGCCTAGATCTCCCCCGATTCATGTTCATTATCATCATCAAGTTCTTATTATCATTGTTCATATGAGTGCAGTAGCTAGACACATTCTATCTCGCTTCCTATATCCCGTAAGCTAAGCGAAGCAAAAAGCAAAAAAGACCATACCCGACTCATTAACTTTCCTGGCGACAAGGGTGGTTAACAAAACTAGTAAACTCCTATAAAAGGATGTCCCATAAAGTTGACTCAAGCATACATGTTTTCGCAAACAAGACAGTTTCCAAAACATGGGATCAATATGGTCAAGGGGCACTTGCCTTGTTCCTGTGGCTTTTGTTGCTCACGTGTCTCAAAATCTTGGTGTTGTAGTCCTTCATAGGTGGCTTCCTGAGCTTGTCCTTCTACTCACGACCACGCACATACAAAATCATAGCAATCAATCATCATGCACAACTCTACTAAAGATGCAATGGTGCAATGCCTATGATGATGTTTTATTAGACCAGTTTGTACGTGTTCTTACATGTTTTAATGGCTTGCATGGGGTTTTATGGTGAACAAGGGTGTAAGGATCAAGTGTGGACGTGGTGATGATCTTGACTCAAGATCTAGATCAATTCCACCGTCAAAAACCGATCAACACGTGATCTGTCCACACGGAAAAAGCTTATGTTCGAAGAAACAGATGCTTAGAAACCGCGATGATGTCGTAAGGTGGTAATGAAGACCTACCTCGGCCTTTCTCCTAGTAATGGCAGCAGGTCAGATCATCGGCTCTCTCTTCCGGAGATCGTGGCGGGGCTCGTCGGCGGTCTCACCGGTGGTTGAACTCCGGCGAAGGGGTTAGCTCGGCGAGTTGGGGCCTAGGTCCTCTAAGTCGTCGACTTGAAAAGGTGTTACGGCCAAGGGGTGTTTCGGGTTCTATTTATAAGGGGTGAAAGAAGAGTCCTTCTCCGATTGAATTTCAAATAAGAGCCCTATTCAATTTGTTTTTGGATCTTAACAACTTATCTTCAATCGATTCGGTGTGGTAGCAACGTAGAAATCGTGTCGGTTTCCTCAGTACCGGGTATTCCCACATGTACAGGAGAAAAACCGATTAAGATCTTGTCACCTCCGCATTGATGAGCTCCGGAGGCTCCACGTGTCCAGCGGGGGCCGGGCTTCCCTTGTCCGCGGAGGCGGGCTCCGGTTGTGCCGCGTGTCAGTGTCGGACCTCCCCTCTCTTCGGAGGTGAGCTCCGATAGTGCCACGTGTCCAGCAGCTTCGGACCTTCCTTCTCCTCAGAGATGAGCTCCGAGGTCGACATGTGTCAAGCAGCGTCGGACCTCCCGGAGGCGAGCTTCGAGAGTGACATGTGTCCGGCGGGGTCAGACCTCTCGGAGGCGAGCTTCGAGGGTGACACGTGTCCCGCAGTGTCTTCTCCTCAGAGGTGAGCTCCGAGAACGACACGTGTCTAGTAGGACTGGACCTCACTCCCTCCGCAGGGGTGAGCTCCGAGAGTGACACGTGTCCCGCGGGGTTGGACCTCGCTTCTCCGCAGAGACTAGCTCCAAAGGCGCCACGTGACCTCCGGGGCTAGGCCTCGCTTCTCCGCAGAGGCTAGCTCCGGGGGCAACACGTGTCCCACGGGGCCGGACCTCACCCCTTCCGCAGAGGCAAGCTTCGAGCCTGTGTAACACCCCAAAATCCTGTTAAGAGGGGAATTTAAAAATTTTTGGACGTATTGCATGTGTTGCAAAAATTTAAATTCAAACTGGAATTCAAATTAAACTCAAAATAGAAATGAAAAATAAAAAGAAAAAGAAAAAAATAAACCTTCCCGGCCAGTGGGCCGAAACCCACCAGCCGGCCCACCCAACCCCCGCGCCAGCCCGCAGCCGCGCTCCCGCGCCCCCTCTCGCAGACAGGCGGGACCCACCTGTCATCCCCGAGCTCCCGATCGCGCCGACCCCGGACTGTTCCCCGCGCGCGCGCAATCGTAACCGACCCGCGCGTTCCCAGCCGACTCCCGGTCCCAGAAGACTCCAGCTCGATCTAAACCAACCCGCCGCCCTCCCCAGTCTATAAAAACCCCGGCATCGTCCCGTTTTTCCCCCACGATCCGCCGTTTTTCCTCCCGGTGAGAACCCGAGCTTCTCCGGCAAATTCTGTTCGATCTTCGCTCGGGAATTCTGATCTAACTCGCTGGTCTTGATCCACCGCCTCCGGGGAACCGCGCAGGTGCAGAAAACTCGGTGGTTTGCGGCTTAAACACAGCGCCGACGAGCCTCGCCGTGAATTCACCTCGGACCTCGTCGCCGACCGCCTTCCAGGACCTCCGAGCTCAAGAAAACCCCCGAGGTGAGATCCCCGACCTCCCCTCTACCGATCTATGCCATAAAATCACGGTTTTAGGAAGAATTGACGAAGATCGGAAGCTCTCCGACGAGATCGCCGCCTCTCGCCGCCGTGCGCCGCCGGGCAGCGCCGCCCGCGCTCGATCAGAGCGACGTGGACGCTTGTGCACCGTCTATTTTAAATCGCACGGTAGAATTTAAATCCCCGCGTACCGGTTCGACGTTATAATCTCAGCCGTCTGTTTTAAATTGGACGGTCCACGTCAGCCCCGCGTTATAAAGGCCGGGATTCTTACGCGCTACCCCCTGGGGTTCTCGGAAAATACGAGCTAGCCCTGGAAACTTCTGATCTAGCCCCTGGAACTTCAGAAAATCATGTAAATTCATTTAAAAATCAGTTTTAGCCCCTGGACTTAATAAAAATTAGGAAAAACCCCTCTGTTATGTGTAGTTAGACCCCTGAAAATTCTTAAAATAATATAATAGACCCTGTAGTGGGGTGAGTTTACCTTTTTAACCCTATGTGATATTAAATTTAGGAATTTGGATATGTGATTAGTATTTAAAATTTAAAAGATGGGACAAACACATTGTAAATTCAAATTAAAAACTTTCCTAGTACTTGGAAAACTTGGGAGTGAGATAAAAATAGATTTTTGGCTGTAATGAATCTGTTTAATTGATTATTCACATTTATTAGTTATAGGGACACATTTTTAAGTAGAGAATAAATTCTGAAAATTAGTAAAATAAATGTAAAACAGTTCACATTAGAGGAGAAGTTCAAAAATATATTATTTAATATTTTAGACCCAAAACCTATTCTGTTTAGATGAGGTGTCTTACTATTTTCATATTAAAGTTCACATTTAGGCATAGGAAATAAATCTGAAAATATAGCAAGCTAGGTATGAATATCTAGAAAATGATAAATGAAGTTTACAAAATCCAAAGAATTCAGTTTAGGGTTGGTAGAAGGTCTGAAGACACATTGAGAGTAGGAAAATATCCTCCATGCATACTTGGTAGCTAAAATGTGTGTCAATTGAATATAAGGAATTTATTTAAATTGGAAACTCATATATATTATGCAAACATAAATATGAATGCAAAAGTAGAAATCATATGCACATGTTTAAAAGTACATGTAAGCCAAAATAAACACACATAGAGTAACCACAACACATAGAAATGTGAATGGCTTTCATAAATGTGAATGTGTGGTTTGTATGAAGTGGAAGTGTGAACTATGTCTTATGGATTGTTGTTTTCTTTTGCTATGTGTGATGGTATGAGTAGAACCTGCTCCAGAGCAAGTTCTTCCTTTCCAAGATCAGGACTACCCATTCCAAGAGCAGCAGGAAGAAGGCAAGTGTCCTTGACCACTTTGATCCTATGCTAGGATGTGTAGATAGAATTATTTGCATTGTCAATTGAAATATGAAACCCATGCTAGGAAGTTTCCCTAGAATTGCATTATCTTGTTTCCTTGTAGCTTGGGATTGGGATATATTTTATCATATCATTTATTTACATGCTTATGCTTAGCCATGCTTAGAATGGGATAATTGGGATATGAGATCATCAGTTTATTTACCATACTCTTGAATGAGATGTTATGAGTTACGTAGAGGTAGGGATCAAGGCAAGTTGGATGATTTGGTTGGTGCTGGGTGCACGAGACTCGGGTTTGTGTTTAGTACTTGCCTGGATCCTAAGGACCGGTTCATGGAGCATGTAACCTGGCTTTACCGGTGCCAACCACATGCTGAGATGGGGCAGCTTGGCCAATTAATTAGGTGTATCCCCGGCGTAGTATGGGTGTGTTGGATGGTGCGGGGAGTAGGTGTCAGCTGGACTACCATATGAACCGCAAGGCTCAAGAGGGGGCCACTGCAGCAGGGTTGGAGCCTCTTGTATGCTGTTAGGGGTGAAACCTCAGTGGGCCCACGCTCGTCGGGAATCCCTTTGTAAAGGCTTTGTAGTGATCTCCTGGCTACACACCTGGGAAGTGTGAATGTGGTTCGTAGCCACTGGCATAATGGAGGTTCTTTTAGTCCACCCGGCAACGAGGGTGAAATCACTACATGTGGGTACAGTGGTGCAAACTCTGCAGAGTCAAAACTGTCATGACAGCCGTGCTCACGGTAAAGAGCGGCTTGGACTTATTCATGATTAGAGGATTGATGGCTTTGGAAGTTGAGGATGTTAAGCGGGGAGCTTAACATTGGAAATGACGTTATGGTTATTTGATTATGATGATGGGTTGGGAGATTGGGACCATTTCACCTGTGTAGTAATGTAGGTGCCTAATAAGCTAAGGTGGTAGGCAATAATTGCGTAGTGCTTTAACCATGAGTTCAACCTTCCCTTGTTCTAGCCATGCATGACATATCTTTCCCACACTTGCTGAGTACCATCGGTACTCAACCTTGCATATTTGTTGGTTTATATTGCTGCTCAGGTAAAAATAATGAGGTGGTGTTTAATGATCAAGACTTTGGACCAGAAGAAGGTTTCTAGCTTCATGGAGTCCCCCGGGCAACGCCTGTGACGGAGCCCACAAGAATAATTATTCCGCTGCTAGTTTATTTACTTGTGATGAACTTATTATTGTCCATCGAGACATTTGCTATGTAAGACTTATTTATATTCGACACCTGGCTTGTAATAAATGATGCTTCACTATTTGTCATCACATGTATGAGAAAATGATCCTGGCATACATGTGATATTCACTTGGTTGTTCTTCGGAAAAACCGGGTGTGACAGCAGTGGTATCAGAGCCAAAGTTGCCCGTAGGAACGTGGACCTAGGTAGAAATGGACGTATTTAAGGGCCCTATTTTCTTAAAAACTATTTTACAAGGTGTGTGTTGAAAAGTGTTATTTAATGAGTCACTTTCTTCATCTTACCCCAACTTTCTTTCAAAATAGGATTTTTGTTTAAAAGTTTATCTAACCTAAGTTTAAATGCTTTCTGTTTTAGATGGTTCGCATGATTTGCACCGCTCGCAAGTCCACAGGAGGGAAAGTTCCCGTAGTTGCCCTTGCCCAAAGAGAGGAGAGCCGTCCGGTGACGTACCTTTCCTACGGTATTGTAGTAGGAGGCTTGTTGCGCCGTCTTCGACGTATGCTCCAAGCCGCCGGCAATACGGGCAAACTTATCATACACTATAGCTCCACCAGGACCATCCGTGAGAAGAGGGAGGAATGGAGTTCAGAAATGAGGATTTTCAACGAAAATCAGCTGCTCAAGATCCACCGCTCTCCAGCTTGTTGAGCGACACAGGTCGATGCGGAGAAGGATGTTACCTGGGAGGCAATCACCTGCCAGAGTCACATCTATCGTCAACACCTGGACAGAACCGAGTACATGTATGTCCTCCAGCGCGAGAGTGGTACAACGGAGTATAAGTACCCGCCAGTGCAGAAAGGGACTTCCCATGAGCACATGGACCTGTGCTTGGAGGATGCTGCTATGCTTAGCACTCGACTGCAAGAGTGTCAGCAGGAGCTTCAGGATGTTCGGGACACCCTGAAGGAAACCGAGGCGTTGCTTCGAGCCTACTTGAGGGCAAGAGAAAGAGGAGATGGGAATGAACTGTGTGTCACCGTGAATGATACATGGACTCCTGACTCCCCAGATTGTCGGGCGATCAGGCGTCGTCGCACTTCTCCACCAGCAGCTTCCCCACCCAAAGCGGAGTCAGAAGGCAGCCGCAATAATGAGGAAGACCCCGAGGAGCGAGCTCAGTGATACGAGTAGTGTAGAGTCCTTCCCTTAGTTTAACAGGATGTCGAGTAGTCGAGTCGTTATCTTAGTTAATGGTGTGTGACGTGAGTTGTGGAAGCCACGAGCAATTGTCCACAGCCTCGTCTTCAGATTGTTTTGCTTTGGTGTGTGAACCCACATGAAATAATAGTGCATTATTTTTGTGTGAGACATGAACCCTCAGAAAAGTATAACAAAGCCTCAACACTTCAAAGTACAAACAAGTGAAAGTAGTAAGATAATACGTAATCCTTTAAATTAACATTTGGTTGATCATGCTAGATGGCCGGAAGAGAAAAAGGTCGTGCTGCCAACCCCGTCAACAACAACGATGAGGCCTGCAACCCTCATCTTTCTGGAGGCCAAGACAGGGGTGGACGCCGTGAAGGAGTTGATCCCCTCCACCAAATGCTTGAGAATCAAAATCAGCTCATCCAGAACTTGACTCAAGTGGTGGCCAACTTGCATCAAGTTCCACCTCCACAAGCTGCACCACGCCAACCAAGGTTGAGTGAGTTTCTAGGAACTCAACCTCCAAAGTTTGCAAGTGCTGCTGAACCTCTGGAGGCAGATGATTGGCTAAAGACCATTGAGATCAAGATGAGGATCATACAGTGCCAAGGGTATGAGAGGGTGCTGTTTGCCTCTCATCAATTGCATGGACCTGCTGCTGATTGGTGGACCGCCTACGTGGCCGCCCATCATGACCCTGAGAACATCACTTGGGAAGAGTTCAAGCGTAGCTTCCGCAACCATTACATACCAAGGGGTGAACTCAAAAACAAGAGGAAGGAGTTTTTGGGGCTGCAGCAAGGAAACATGACTGTGAGGGAATACCTCACTAAATTTACTCAACTCTCCCGTTATGCCACACGGGACATAGAGACTGATGAGCAGAAACAGGATTGTTTCATGGAAGGACTTACCGCAGAAATGCAGTGTGCAATGTCCTCCAACGAGTATGAAAGCTTCCAAAAGATGGTGGACAGAGCATTTGTGGTAGAAAGGAAGCTGAAGGCCTTGGAAAATGAGAACAAGAGGAAGGCCGGGTGGTCACACCAAGCCTCAGGGAGCAACACCCGCCCACGTCTGATGCAGCAAACTGCAGGGCAGACGAGCCGTGCTGCGGTACCCTACTCAGCACCAAGAGGGTACAATCCGAACTACAGGCCTCCGGCAGCACCAGCACAGCCACAACGTCAGTTTGTACAGCAGCCTCGCCCCGCATATCCACCTCGATCAGCAGTACAAGGACCTCCAAACCAACCCCAACACAACAAAGGCCAGGCACTTAAGGTTGGGGTGCAATGTTTTAACTATGGTGAAGTGGGGCACTACGCCCATAAGTGCCCAAAGAAGAAGCCCACGCAGCCACAACAGCAGAATGTAATGAGAGGACGGGTGAACCACGTCACCATGGAGGAAGCGCAAGAGGCACCTGACGTGGTAGTTGGTATGTTTCCTGCCAATTTACACATTCCAACCCTGCTGTTTGATTCTGGTGCTACCCACTCGTTCATTGCTCAAGGGTTTGTTAAGAAGCATGATCTAGCAACAACACAAATGAACCATATGCTAGCAGTAAACTCTCCAGGTGGAGAAATAAGGACAAGACAAGTGTGTCCCAAGGTGAATCTAGACATTAATGGGGTAGTATTTACTGCCAACCTCATAGTGATAGATTCCAAGGGATCGATATTATTTTGGTCATGGATTGGTTGACCAGACATAAGGGAATCATCCATTGTTCGACCAGAACGGTGGAACTAACGCACCCTAGTGGCACAAAAGTAAAGTTTATAACAATACAAGAGCCTAGGAGGGACGTTAAATTGAATCAAGTTGAGGTGAAAGTGGAGGATATCAGGATTATCAGGGAATATCCAGATATTTTTTCCGGAGGAGTTCCCAGGTATGCCTCCCGATCGTGAAGTGGAATTCGCGATTGAGCTAGTGCCTGGAACAGCTCCGATATACAAGAGACCTTATCGGATGGACTCCAAGCAGCTGGGAGAACTCAAGGATCATTTGAGAGAATTGATGGAGAAGGGGTATATTCGTCCTAGTTCCTCACCATGGGGAGCTCCAGTGATATTTGTGCCCAAGAAGGACGGAACCCAAAGGTTATGCGTAGACTACCGTGCCCTGAATGAGGTAACCATCAAGAACAAGTACCCACTACCCCGCATTGAAGACTTGTTTGATCAGTTGAAGGGAGCTTGTGTGTTCTCGAAAATTGATCTCAGGTCGGGATACCACCAACTTAAGATAAGGCAATCTGATATTCCCAAGACAGCTTTCGTATCTCAGTACGGACTGTATGAATACACTGTCATGCCTTTCGGGCTAACTAATGCCCCGGCATACTTCATGTATCTCATGAACAAGGTATTCATGGAATATCTGGACAAATTTGTGGTGGTTTTCATAGATGACATTCTCGTTTTCTCCAAAGATGAAGAGGAACATGAGAAACATCTAAGGTTGGTATTGCAGAGGCTGAGAGAACACCAACTATATGCCAAGTTGAGCAAGTGTGGGTTTTGGCTGAAGAGAGTTCCCTTCTTAGGACATATAATCTCGGAGGGAGGAATCTCCGTGGATCCCGCCAAAATCGAGGATATACAGAAGTGGAAGACCCCTGAAAATGTCGTGGAAGTTCGAAGCTTCTTGGGATTGGTAGGATACTATCGACGGTTTATTGAGGGATTCTCTAAGATCTCGAGACCCCTCACCAAACTATTGGAGAAGGGAATCATGTTCACATGGACGCCGCAGTGCGAGACGAGTTTTCAGGAGTTAAAGAAAAGATTGACAACAGCCCCAGTGCTAGTTATGCCAGATATGCAGAAGAACTTTACGGTGTACTGCGATGCCTCTAGAAACGGGTTGGGATGTGTTCTCATGCAAGAAGGGCATGTCGTGGCTTATGCATCCCGGCAGCTCCGGAAGCATGAGAAGAACTATCCTACACATGACCTAGAGCTAGCCGCAGTGGTACACGCGTTGAAAATTTGGCGGCACCACTTGATGGGGAAGAGGACAGAGATATATACAGATCATAAGAGTTTGAAGTACATTATCACACAGCCAGATCTCAACCTCAGACAAAGGAGATGGTTAGAGCTAATCAATGACTTTGATGTGGGCATCAACTATCATCCTGGGAAAGCAAACATCGTGGCAGATTCTTTAAGTCGGAAAGTGCAGGTCAATAAGTTGAGCTTGAAGGACATGCCTGCAGAATTGAAGGACGAGGTTATAAGGCTCAATCTATGCCTGGTGAATAGTGGTGAAGCCATCGCCATGGAAGTGGACTCCACACTAGAGCGAGACATACGCGAGGGTCAAAAGAATGACGAGAAGATACAAGAGATCGGACAACTCATCAAGGAAAATAAAGCTCCTGGTTTCAGAGAGGATGAACAAGGTACGGTGTGGCACGGGGAAAGAATCTATGTGCCTGAAGTAAAGGAGATCCGTGAATTGATTTTGAAGGAGGCTCACGATTCTGACTATTCCATTCATCCTCGGAGTACGAAGATGTACCAGGATCTCAAGAGCAGGTATTGGTGGTATGGCATGAAGCGAAATGTCGCGGAACATGTTGCACTATGTGACACATGTCAGTTGGTAAAAGCAGAACATCAACGGCCCGCGGGATTATTGCAACCACTCAAAGTGTCTGAATGGAAATGGGAAGAAATCGGCATGAATTTCATAGTGGGATTGCCTAGGACCCAATCAGGATATGATTCAATATGGGTCATCATCGACAGGCTAACCAAGGTAGCTCACTTCATCCCCGTGAAGGAAAGCTACAGCGGATCCAAATTGGCGGAGTTGTACATGTCAAGGATCGTGTGTTACCATGGAGTGCCGAAGAAGATAGTGTCGGATCGAGGGACACAGTTCACCTCGAGGTTCTGGTAGAAGTTGCACGAAACCATGGGAACCCATCTGAATTTTAGTTCTGCCTATCATCCCCAAACTGATGGGCAGATGGAAAGAATCAATCAGATTCTTGAGGATATGCTGAGGGCATGTGCACTCAAAAACAATCGGAGTTGGGACAAGAACTTACCGTATGCGGAATTCTCCTATAACAACAGCTATCAGGCTAGTATGAAGATGTCACCGTTCGAAGCTTTGTATGGGAGGAAGTGCGGAACTCCCCTATTTTGGAACCAAACGGGAGAAAGTAAAGTGTTTGGTCCCGAAGTACTATAAGAAGCCGAGACGAAAGTGAGGGAAATTCGCAACAACTTGAGGATAGCACAGACACGACAAAAGAGCTATGCCGATGTATGGAGAACAGAGCTCGTTTTCAACGTGGGAGACTATGTCTATCTCAAGGTGTCCCCTATCCGAGGACTTCGTCGGTTCAAGGTGAAAGGAAAGTTGTCACCTCGATACATCGGACCCTTTCAAGTTCTAGAGAGGAAAGGCGAAGTAGCGTATCAACTAGAATTACCGGCTCGCCTATCGGATGTGCACGATGTATTCCATGTGTCACAGCTCAAGAAATGTCTGAGAACGCCTGAAGAGGTGTTACCCATGAATGAGGTTGACGTAGTTGAGGATCTGTCTTATGTCGAGCAACAATACAAGATTTTGGAGACAATGGAACGCCTCACAAGAAATAAAAGAATCCGGATGTGCAAGGTGCAATGGAAGCATCACTCAGAAGAGGCAGCCACCTGGGAGCGAGAAGATGAGCTTAAGGCACAATTTCAGGAATTGTTTTCTTAGAAACACCAATCTCGAGGACGAGATTTCTTTTAAGGGGGGGTAGAGCTGTAACACCCCAAAATCCTGATAAGAGGGGAATTTAAAAATTTTTGGACGTATTGCATGTGTTGCAAAAATTCAAATTCAAACTGGAATTCAAATTAAACTCAAAACAGAAATGAAAAAGAAAAAGAAAAAAAATAAACCTTCCTGGCCAGTGGGCCAAAACCCACCAGCCGGCCCACCCAACCCCCGCGCCAGCCCGCAGCCGTGCGCCCACGCCCCCTCTCGTAGACAGGCGGGACCCACCTATCATCCCCGAGCTCCCGATCGTGCCGACCACGGACTGTTCCCCGCGCGCGCGATCATAACCGACCGGAAAACCGCGCGTTCCCAGCCGACTCCCGGTCCCAGAAGACTCCAGCTCGATCTAAACCAACCCGCCGCCCTCCCCAGTCTATAAAAACCCCGGCATCATCCCGTTTTCCCCCACGATCCGCCGTTTTTCCTCCCGGTGAGAACCCGAGCTTCTCCGGCAAATTCTGCTCGATCTTCGCTCGGGAATTCTGATCTAACTCACTGGTCTTGATCCACCGCCTCCAGGGAACCGCGCAGGTGCAGAAAACTCGGTGGTTTGCGGCTCAAACACAGCGCCGATGAGCCTCGCCGTGAATTCACCTCGGACCTCGTCGCCGACCGCCTTCCAGGACCTCCGAGCTTAAGAAAATCCCCGAGGTGAGGTCCCCGACCTCCCCTCTACCGATCTATGCCATAAAATCACTGTTTTTGGAAGAATTGACGAAGATCCGAAGCTCTCCGGCGAGATCGCCGCCGTGCGCCACCGGGCAGCGCCGCCCGCGCTCGATCAGAGCGACGTGGACGCTTGTGCGCCGTCTATTTTAAATCGCACGGTAGAATTTAAATCCCCGCGTACCGGTTCGACGTTATAATCTCAGCCGTCTGTTTTAAATCGGACAGTCCACGTCAGCCCCGCGTTATAAAGGCCGGGATTCTTACGCGCTACCCCCTGGGGTTCTCGGAAAATACGAGCTAGCCCCGGAAACTTCTGATCTAGCCCCTGGAACTTCAGAAAATCATGTAAATTCATTTAAAAATCAGTTTTAGCCCCTGGACTTAATAAAAATTAGGAAAAACCCCTCTGTTATGTGTAGTTAGACCCCTGAAAATTCTTAAAATAATATAATATACCCTGTAGTGGGGTGAGTTTACCTTTTTAACCCTATGTGATATTAAATTTAGGAATTTGAATATGTGATTAGTATTTAAAATTTAAAAGATGGGACAAACACATTGTAAATTCAAATTAAAAACTTTCCTAGTACTTGGAAAACTTGGGAGTGAGATAAAAATAGATTTTTGGCTGTAATGAATCTGTTTAATTGATTATTCACATTTATTAGTTATAGGGACACATTTTTAAGTAGAGAATAAATTCTGAAAATTAGTAAAATAAATGTAAAACAGTTCACATTAGAGGAGAAGTTCAAAAATATATTATTTAATATTTTAGACCCAAAACCTATTCTGTTTAGATGAGGTGTCTTACTATTTTCATATTAAAGTTCACATTTAGGCATAGGAAATAAATCTGAAAATATAGCAAGCTAGGTATGAATATCTAGAAAATGATAAATGAAGTTTCCAAAATCCAAAGAATTTAGTTTAGGGTTGGTAGAAGGTCTAAAGACACATTGGGAGTAGGAAAATATCTTCCATGCATACTTGGTAGCTAAAATGTGTGTCAATTGAATATAAGGAATTTATTTAAATTGGAAACTCATATATAGTATGCAAACATAAATATGATTGCAAAAGTAGAAATCATATGCACGTGTTTAAAAGTACATGTAAGCCAAAATAAACATACATAGAGTAACCACAACACATAGAAATGTGAATGGCTTTCATAAATGTGAATGTGTGGTTTGTATGAAGTGGAAGTGTGAACTATGTCTTATGGATTGTTGTTTTCTTTTGCTATGTGTGATGGTATGAGTAGAACCTGCTCCAGAGCAAGTTCTTCCTTTCCAAGATCAGGACTACCCATTCCAAGAGCAGCAGGAAGAAGGCAAGTGTCCTTGACCACTTTGATCCTATGCTAGGATGTGTAGATAGAATTATTTGCATTGTCAATTGAAATATGAAACCCATGCTAGGAAGTTTCCCTAGAATTGCATTATCTTGTTTCCTTGTAGCTTGGGATTGGGATATATTTTATCATATCATTTATTTACATGCTTATGCTTAGCCATGCTTAGAATGGGATAATTGGGATATGAGATCATCAGTTTATTTGCCATACTCTTCAATGAGATGTTATGAGTTATGTAGAGGTAGGGATCAAGGCAAGTTGGATGATTTGGTTGGTGCTGGGTGCACGAGACTCGGGTTTGTGTTTAGTACTTGCCTGGATCCTAAGGACCGGTTCATGGAGCATGTAACCTGGCTTTACCGTGCCAACCACATGCTGAGATGGGGCAGCTTGGCCAATTAATTAGGTGTATCCCCGGCGTAGTATGGGTGTGTTGGATGGTGCGGGGAGTAGGTGTCAGCTGGACTACCATATGAACCGCAAGGCTCAAGAGGGGGCCACTGCAGCGGGGTTGGAGCCTCTTGTATGCTGTTAGGGGTGAAACCTCAGTGGGCCCATGCTCGTCGGGAATCCCTTTGTAAAGGCTTTGTAGTGATCTCCTGGCTACACACCTGGGAAGTGTGAATGTGGTTCATAGCCACTGGCATAATGGAGGTTCTTTTAGTCCACCCGGCAACGGGGGATGAAATCACTACATGTGGGTACAGTGGTGCAAACTCTGTAGAGTCAAAACTGTCATGACAGCCGTGCTCATGGTCAAGAGCGGCTTGGACTTATTCATGATTAGAGGATTGATGGCTTTGGAAGTTGAGGATGTTAAGCGGGGAGCTTAACATTGGAAATGATGTTATGGTTATTTGATTATGATGATAGGTTGGGAGATTGGGACCATTTCACCTGTGTAGTAATGTAGGTGCCTAATAAGCTAAGGTGGTAGGCAATAATTGCGTAGTGCTTTAACCATGAGTTCAACCTTCCCTTGTTCTAGCCATGCATGACATAACTTTCCCACACTTGCTGAGTACCATCGGTACTCAATCTTGCATATTTGTTGGTTTATATTGCTGCTCAGGTCAAGATAATGAGGTGGTGTTTAATGATCAAGACTTTGGACCCGAAGAAGGTTTCTAGGTTCATGGAGTCCCCCGGGCAACTCCTGTGACGGAGCCCACAAGAATAATTATTCCGCTGCTAGTTTATTTACTTGTGATGAACTTATTATTGTCCATCGAGACATTTGCTATGTAAGACTTATTTATATTCGACACCTGGCTTGTAATAAATGATGCTTCACTATTTGTCATCACATGTATGAGAAAATGATCCCGGCATACATGTGATATTCACTCAGTTGTTCTTCGGAAGAACCGGGTGTGACAGCCTGTCACATAGCCAGCTATGCCGGACCTCACCCCTTTTGCAGGGATGAGTTCCGAAGGCGCCACATGGCCGGCGGGCCGCGGGAAGTGTCGACGGCGCTCTCGGTGGATTGGAATTGGCTCTTTTTAGCTATCTTTCACCTGTTCTACTTCTTTTAAAATGTTCTCTATATAAAATATGTATGCATGCATGAATATGAAATTGAGGGTGTTACAAACCTACCCCCCTTAAACTGAATCTTGCCCTCGAGATTCGATAGAATGGAGAATAGATGAGGGAATTCTGTCTTGAGGTCTTCCTCACGTCCCCATGTAGCTTCGGCTTCTGTGTGATGGCTCCATTGTACCTTGCACCAACGGATCACTTTGTTCCTCGTGACCCTTTCCTTCACGTCCAAAATTTGTACAGGGTACTCTACATAAGTCAGATCCTCTTGAAGCTCAAGCTCATCCATTGGTACTTGTTCTCCTGGTACTCTCAAGCACTTCTTGAGCTGGGATACGTGAAACACGTCATGCACGTCAGAGAGGTGTGTTGGGAGCTCTAGTTGATAAGCTACCTCTCCTCGCTTGCCCAAAATCTTAAATGGCCCGATGTAGTGAGGTGCTAACTTGCCTTTGACGTTGAAACATCGTTGGCCACGGATAGGCGATACCTTAAGGTACACGAAGTCTCCTACTTCGAAGGTCAACCTTCTTCGCCTATTGTCCGCATAACCTTTTTGTCGTGACTGAGCGGCCTTCAAATTCTCCCGTATTGTTTGGACTTGCTTCTCGGTGTTTTGCAGCACTTCGGGTCCAAACACTTGGTTCTCTCCGGTCTCATTCTAAAACAGTGGCGTTCTACACCGTCTACCGTACAATGCTTCGAAAGTTGACATCTTCAAGCTGGCTTGATAGCTGTTATTGTATGAGAGCTCGGCATACGGCAAGCTCCTATCCCAACTACGCCCATGTTTCAAGGCGCAGGCTCTCAACATGTCCTCCAAAATTTGGTTTGTCCTCTCAGTTTGCCCGTCAGTTTGTGGGTGATAAGCGGAGCTAAAATTTAGCCGTGTACCCATGGCTTCATGCAGATTCCTCCAGAACCTAGAGGTAAACTGAGAACCCCGATCTGAAACGGTCCTCTTCGGGACTCCATGGCGGCACACGATTTGCTCCATGTACAGCTCGGCTAGTTCTGCGACGCGGTACGTGGTTCTAACAGGAAGAAAATGGGATGTTTTGTCAATCGGTCCATGATAACCCAGATGGAGTCGTAACCCGATCAAGTACGTGGTAATCCGATGATGAAATCCATGCCGATGTCTTCCCACTTCCACTCGGGTACTTTCAATGGTTGCAACAGAACAGCGGGTCTTAGATGTTCGGCCTTCACCCGTTGGCACGTATCGCATAAGGCAACATACTCAGCTATGTCCCTTTTCATACCATCCCACCAATAACAGGTTTTCAGGTCTTTGTACATCTTTGTACTGCCGGGATGTATGGAATAAGGTGAGTCATGTGCCTCTTTTAATATCGTGTCGCGGATGTGCGTAACGTTAGGCACACAAATCCTTTTCCCAAATCAAAGCGTACCCTTCTCGTCTTCCTTGAAGTCCTTTTCTATGCCTTGTCGGATTCTTTCCTTGATCTCCTTGATTTCCTCATCTGTTGCTTGGCCATCTCGTATCTCTTGTTCTAACGAAGAATGGAATTCCATCACTTCCATCTCGTTCAAGAACCCGAGATGTAACCGTTCGAACTCCTTGCGCAGCTCGGGCGGTAGCTCCCGAACCGTGAGTTGGTGACATGCTCCCTTTCGGCTCAATGCATCAGCTACTACATTGCCCTTTCCGGGGTGATAGTTGATTCCAACATCATAATCCTTGATGAGTTCCAACCATCGACGTTGCCTCAAATTCAAATCCGTTTGGGTGAATATGTACTTGAGGCTTTTGTGATCCATATAGATCTCACATCGGTGGCCAAGGATATAATGTCTCCAAATCTTCAATGCATGCACCACGGCTGCGAGTTCCAAGTCATGTGTGGGGTAATTCAGCTCGTGTTTCTTTAGTTGTCTCGATGCATAGGCTACCACTTGCCCTTCTTGCATGAGCACACATCCAAGCCCTTGTCTTGATGCGTCACAATATATGTCGAAACTCTTGCTCACGTCCGGCAATACCAAAACCAGCGCTGTGGTTAGCCTTTTCTTGAGCTCCTCGAAGCTTTCTTGACATGCTGGTGTCCACTGAAATGCTTTTCCCTTCATTAGCAATTCAGTCATAGGCTTCGCTATTTTGGAGAAATCCTTGATGAACCGGCGATAGTATCCAGCCATCCCAAGGAAACTCCGAATATCCCTCACATTCTGCGGTTGGTTCCACTTCAGAACATCTCCCACTTTTCCGGGATCAACCGATACTCCTTCCTCGGAGATGATGTGGCCTAGGACGATATCTCCTTTAGCCAAAATTGACATTTGCTGAACTTGGCATACAATTGATGCTCTCGCAGTTTCTGCAATGTCAATCTCAAGTGTTCTTCATGTTCTTCCTCACTTTTCGAATACACCATGATATCGTCGATGAAAACCACGATGAACTTATCCAAGTACTCCATGAAGACCTTATTCATGAGGTACATGAAATATGTGGGTGCATTCATTAACCCAAAAGACATAACGGTATATTCATATGAACCATACCGTGTTCGAAAGGCAGTCTTGGGTATGTCGGAGGGCTTAATCTTCAGCTGGAAGTATCCCGACCGAAGATCAATCTTAGAGAAAACTCGGGCACCTTTCGTTTGGTCAAGCAGGTCCTCTATACGGGGCAGCAGGTATTTATTCTTGATCGCCATCTCATTGAGAGACCTATAATCCACAAACATTCTTTGGGTCACATCCTTCTTGTCTACGAAGAGCACGGGGGCTCCCCATGGTGACGAGCTTGGGCGTATAAAACCCTTTTCTAGCTGCTCCTGAATTTGCTTCTTAAGTTCCACTAGTTAATTAAGAGGCATCCTATATAGCCTCTTCGCTATAGGTGCAGTTCCAGGTACTAAATTGATGGCAAACTCAATGTCCCGGTCAGGTGACATGCATGGAAGTTCTTCCGGAAACACGTCTGAAAATTCTTGAACCACCAGAATGCTTTCCAATGTTGCTTCTTCGACGTGGTTCAACGTTGCCTTCTCGGTTGCCGGTTGGGCTGACTCGAACTCAATACGAGTACCCTGCTCATTTGTCAACTGCACGCTCCTCTCAGCACATTGGATCACTCCGTTGTGCTTGCTTAACCAATCCATTCCAAGTATTATATCAAGCCCTTGAGAATCCAAGACAGTAAGGTTGGCAAGGAAGTCTACCCCCTTTATTTTAAGGTTTACTTTTGGACATACTATATTAGTCCTCATCTCTCCACTGGGAGAATTAACCAACATAGTATATTTCATGTGTGATATAGGTAGATTATACTTGGCAACATACTTGGATGATATGAATGAATGTGATGCTCCGGAATCAAATAAAACAGTAGCTGGGTTAGAGTTGGCAAGGAACATACCAGTCACGACGTCCTCAGCCTATTGCGCCTCCTCAGCAGAGACATGATTCACGTTGCCATGAGCGTAGTTCTTCTGTCCACGGTTACCTTGATTAGTTCCTCCGTTCGGCCGTGGGTTCTGCTTGGGTGCGTTGCTTGGCTGCCCAAGGCCTTTCTTCGGGCATTGACTTGCAAAGTGTCCTGCCTCTCCGCATGCAAAGCATGCCTTGTTGCCCAAGACAGCAGGTACGTTGGGGCAAGGGTGGTTTTGAGCATAAGCGCCCATGTTTGGACGGGGCGCAGGAGGCAAGGGCACACGAGGTGCTTGCATAACGGGACGTTCCTGCGGTGGTTGATTAGGGCGAAAAGTAGGAGTAGACGATCCATACTGTGGTGCAGCTGGGGGCATGAAATGGGGACGTACATTGCTCCCTTGTGGCTGGTATGGCATCTTTCTCTTGCCCTCTTGCTTGATCTCACGGATCCTGCTCTCAACCACTATATCTTTGTCAACAAGTCTCTAGAAGTTCGCATAGTCATTGTTGAGCAGTTGAACTTGGATCTCATTGTTCAACCCTCTCATGAACAAGTATTGCTTCCTTTGATCTGAGTTGACATCCTCGGGGGCATACCTTGACAGCTGCGTGAACTTGTTGAGGTACTCATTCACTCTCTTCCTGCCTTGGCGGAGACCTTCGAACTCTTGCCTTTTTAGCATCATGACTCCAGCAGGGACGTAATGAGAGCGGAAACTCTCCTTGAACTCAGTCCAAGTGATAGTCTCCTGGTTGACATGAGCATTGCAAAGAGCGTCCCACCAGTCAGCGGCTGCTCCCATAAGTTGGTGCGATGCAAAGAGAACTTTCTCCCGATCATTGCACTGAACAATAGCAAGCTTCTTCTCCATGGATTTCAACCAATCATCAGCCTCCATGCGGTCATTAGCTTGTGCAAAAGTAGGTGGCCGAGTCCTCATGAACTCTCCCAGTCTGTTGTGAGCCGGCGGTGGTGGCGGTGGTGGTGGTGGTGTTGCAGGAACGGGGTTAGGATTGTTGTTGTTGGCTTGCAGCTGACCCAAAGTTTAGATCGTAGTTTGCATAAGCTGGTTCTGCATAGACATCAACCGTTCAAGGTTGTTTTCACCAGCCCCGAGGTTAACATTCTCAGGAACTTCATTGTAGCCATCCTCTTGTGGTTCCTGGTTGCCACGAACGTTCCTCCTTTGTCGGCTAGCGTTTTCCTTCACCATCTGTGAGAGAGAGTGTTGGGTGGATTAGAAGTTAGAAGTTTAGATGGATCCCAACTCAACTATATGCGTCAAGGTGGATGGACTAAATATATTTACTTTTATATGAGGATGTGAACACATGCCGAAGCATCTCACATATCTCTACTATGGGTGGATATGGACAACGCTGAAGCATCCCACAACTCACACTCAGCACTCAAACACAAGCAATCATCACAACAGTTCAACACACCACTCCTATTCAAGCTCCTATGGTTTAAATGTTCCTATGTGTTTTAGGGTGTCCATTCTACCTAGGCTTGCATCCTACGGTCAAGGTGGTTCTGATGCCAATTCTATGCATTCTACCTAGGCTTGCGTCCTACGATCAATGTGGCTCTAATGCAAATCTGTGACTTCTACCTAGGCTTGCGTCCTACAGTCAACGTGGCTCTGATATCAATTTGTGACGCCCGGTACCGTAGAACACAGAACCCAGCTAATGCATATGTGTACCCAGGATGTTTAACACACATACACATGTAATCCACAAACTGAATTCAGAATATAACCACAGTAATAGGGTTTAAGTACTTTATTACATCAATCTCTAACTCATTCTTGCAGCGGAAGTCTCTAACTTATTCTAGCAGCGGAAGTCTTATTCTAGCAGCGCAATTCTTATTCTAGCAGCGGAAGTCTCTTAGCGATAGCGGGAGCAAAACTAAACAGCAGCGGCTCCATCTCCAACTCCACAGGCAAGTTGACGGTAGTTCGCACGCCTAGTACTCCATATGATCTTCGAAAAACTCCTCTCCTGTTGCTGATGATTAAGTAATAATGCAAGGTTGAGTACGTGACGTACTCAGCAAGTGCAGGAAAATATGATATGTAGTTTTCAACAAGGTATGGAACAAAAGGCTCATTGCAGACAGCAAAGTTTATTTCACAAACATGATAAAAACAGCAACTATCTTTAAATGAATTTAATCCCAACCTCTTTCATAATTCACCACTTTTCATGTCTCAATCAACAAAATCTTTCCCAACCTATTTCTCGTGCTCATAATAACCATCTCATACTCATATCCTTCTCATAACCGAAACCAAAGCTCATTGTCACGACAAAACAGTCCCGAAACCATTCTCATTACCAAGATTCAACAGTTCCTAAAACAATTTCCAATGACCATATCATAACCAAACCAATAACCATCCCATCTAATCATGTGAGTTGGCCAGGCGCCTGTGACCGTAAGCACGGCTATCATGATAGTTTTACACTCTTAAGAGGTTGCACCACTTTACCCACAAGTTTGTGATTTCATCACCCGTCGGTGACTGCAGAACCTCCATTATACCAGTACACAACCGTCGGTGTATGGCCAAGGGATCACAAAATAGCCTTTACAAAGGGGCTACTAGATGTATGGACTCACTAAGGTTTCACCAGCAGGCTCGAATCACCATTCTCCCACCTATGGGCCCCCACTTGTGCCATGCAGTTCCCAGGGCAGTCCTCTCTCGTATCCCATTCCCCGCGCCTTCCATGGTCCATAACAATCTAGGAACTTACCTAATTAGTCAGCTAAGCCGCACCCATATTTGGCCTTGTGGTGGCACTGTTTTCCTGGCATGTGCTGGCATGAACCGGTTCTTAGATCTACGGCAAGTAAACCACCATCTCATTCTACCACTTCCACGAACCAAGCTTGCCTAGATCTCCCCCGATTCATGTTCATTATCATCATCATGTTCTTATTATCATTGTTCATATGAGTGCAGTAGCTAGACACATTCTATCTCGCTTCCTATATCCCGTAAGCTAAGCGAAGCAAAAAGCAAAAACGACCATACCCGACTCATCAACTTTCCCAGCGACAAGGGTGGTTAACAAAACTAGTAAACTCCTATAAAAGGATGTCCCATCAAGTTGACTCAAGCATACATGTTTTCGCAAACAAAACAGTTTCCAAAACATGGGATCAATATGGTCAAGGGGCACTTACCTTGTTCCTGTGGCTTTTTTTGCTCACGTGTCTCGAAATCTTGGTGGTGTAGTCCTTCGTAGGTGGCTTCCTGAGCTTGTCCTTCTACTCACGACCACGCACATACAAAATCATAGCAATCAATCATCATGCACAACTCTACTCAAGATGCAATGGTGCAATGCCTATGATGCTGTTTTATTAGACTAGTTTGTACGTGTTCTTGCATGTTTTAATGGCTTGCATGGGGTATTATGGTGAACAAGGTTTTAAGGATCAAGTGTGGACGTGGTGATGATCTTGACTCAAGATCTAGATCAATTCCACCATCAAAAACACATCAACACGTGATCTGTCCACATGGAAAAAGCTTCTGTTCGAAGAAACGGATGCGTAGAAACCACGATGATGTCATAAGGTGGTAATGAAGACCTACCTCAGCCTTTCTCCTAGCTCGGCTCTCTCTTCCGAAGATCATGACGGGGCTCGTCGGCGGTCTCACTGGTGGTTGAACTCCGGTGAAGGGGTTAGCTCGGCGAGTTGGGGGCTAGGGCCTCTAAGTCGTCGACTTGAAAAGGTGTTATGGCCAAGGGGTGTTTCGGGTTCTATTTATAAGGGGTGAAAGAAGAGTCCTTCTCCGATTGAATTTCAAATAAGAGCCCTATTCAATTTGTTTTTGGATCTTAACAACTTATCTTCAATCGATTCGGTGTGGTAGCAACGTAGAAATCGTGTCGGCTTCCTCAGTATCGGGTATTCCCGCACGTACAGGAGAAAAAACGCTTAAGATCTCATCACCTCCGCATTGATGAGCTCCGGAGGCTCCACGTTTCCAGCGGGGGCCGGGCTTCCCTTCTCCGCAGAGGCGGGCTCCGGCTGTGCCGCGTGTCAGTGCCGGACCTCCCCTCTCTTCGGAGGTGAGCTCTGAGAGTGCCACGTGTCCAGCAGCGTTGGACCTCCCTTCTCCTCGGAGATGAGCTCCGAGGTCGACACGTGTCAAGAAGCGTCGGACCTCCCGGAGGCGAGCTCTGAGAGTGACACGTGTCCCGCAGTGTCTTCTCCTCGGAGGTGAGCTCCGAGAACGACACGTGTCCAGTAGGACCGGACCTCACTCCCTCCGCAGGGGTGAGCTCCGAGAGCGACATGTGTCCCGCGGGGTTGGACCTCGCTTCTCTGCAGAGACTAGCTCCAAAGGTGCCACGTGTCCTGCGGGGCTAGGCCTCGCTTCCCCGCAGAGGCTAGCTCTGGAGGCAACACGTGTCCCACGGGGCCGGACCACACCCCTTCCGCAGAGGCAAGCTCCGAGGCTGCCACGTAGCCAGCAGTGCCGGACCTCACCCCTTTTGCAGGGATGAGCTTCGAAGGCGCCACGTGGCTGGCGGGCCGCGGGAAGTGTCGACGGCGCTCTCGGTGGATTGGAATTGGCTCTTTTTAGCTATCTTTCACCTGTTCTACTTCTTTTAAAATGTTTTCTCTATATGAAATATGTATGCATGCATGAATATGGAATTGAGGGTGTTACAGATACCATGTTAAGCTACTATGCACCGACCAATTGCACCCAAAAGCTTAAGCTGATGTGGAAGGGTGGTCAATTCACTTAAGTTTCAACAATAACAAGGATTGTTTTCATGGAATAATATTGTTGTTTGATTAATTACTTGGGATGTTAAGTATGTTCTGTAGAGTATTGCAAATTAAAGTTATTCCACCTTGGGCAAGTAACATGGGAATGAAGCATTTCTTATTTAATTGTGGATTTCCTATGTTTCTCGGCACGAGGTTATTAATATGATGCTAAAATCTGAAAGTAAGGTTCCATTAATTAGGCGAGTTGTCTGCAAAACTGCAATCCTTGTCATTTGAATTCCTGCATATAGGGTTGCATGATCTAGCGGCGTCGGGTAAGACTTGTTGATCCTTCATGCTCACTGCTTGTTTTTTAAGTGTTGCTGCAGGTGAGGACGTAGAGGAAGAGGTTCCCGAAGATGAGACAGGTCCTCCAGGGGGTTCTACCGTCAAACGGGATCCGTGCATGCCGCCGTACTGAGTTGTGTGTGTGCTGCTAGTGGATCGTGTTCAAGGGCTGAATATGAACCTTTTTGCTTAGCCTACGCTCCTGAGTGTAGACTATGATACACTACGTATATCAATGTAAATTAAGTTTCAGAAAACCTTTGTGTAATAATAATTAAGATTCCGCTGTATGAAAATATGTTTGTCTTTATACTTGTGCTATTCGGTGTTGCGCAATACAACACCCCTCAGCGAGATCCTGGGATGTCGGGACCCCTGGTCCTTACATCGTGGTACCAAAGCTCCATTGAAGTTTAGCACAATGAAGAAGGCTCAACATTCAATAATTCGGTGAGGAACGAGTAATGGCCCACATAAGGATTGTTATTAGTATAGATAAGTGGCAATACTAACCTATTTGTTATGTCGGAAACATGCATCTCAGGACGTTTCATGTCTTGTGGGGTGCAGGGTTGTGCTGTCCAGAAGTGCGCGCAATCCGAAGGGTGGAGCCTCACGGGTGGCAGGTAACCCGGCCAACTTATGTGTTCTCTAAGACTCTTCATGTCGTTTGGGGTATGTGAGCAACTTTAGCCCCGGCATGCTGCGGAAAAGTAGATGGAGACCACGTCACGTGGTTGGTAACGTGAACACGTAGCCCAAGACGTGTTTGGCTTGAGAATGTCTGTGTGACTGACGACATATGGGCGGGTTAAAACTGTTGATGGAGCTAGGTTCAGTTTTGGGACTGAATCCGATGATTGAGTGTTCTTCTGCAGGTACAATAACCGCAATTACGTATCCCATGTAGAAAACGTGTGTGAGAGTCGAGTAGCGCCACTGAAATAATGAAGCCGGCTTAGTCCGGTACAGAGCTTTGCTTTCTGAGGTTACGTAGTACCGGCATGATATGGTGATGCTTCGACATCATACTCCACCTAATTGACAACCTCATTGTAAAATATTGAAGAATTTTAATCTAGAGAACTAAAAGTTTGATTAAAACTTCTTATCTTTATCTGGATTTCAAAATTAACCAAGTTTCAACCATATAAAATTAGAAACAGAGTCCTTTGTTTTCAGCTGAAACAATGCTGAAGTTGTACAGAGCAAAACTGTGGCGAACCGGAATCCGTACGCCCAGGATCTCAGAGGGTGGTGCCGCACAATGCGACACCCGACAGCACACATCATAAGGCAAACATTGTATTACATAGAAAAACAAACTGAATATGTAAAAAGTAGTAAATGCCTTCAGTTTACACCTAAATACAGAGTATACAACTGCGGAAGCTAAATTTTTACAACTCACGCCCACCTAACTAGGAAAAGCCGGTTGTCCAGCCCTATGGACAACCCACATTAGCTCCACTCCTCAGCTAAGCACGGCGTGTACGGCTCCCACTCAGCCATGGTCCCCGACAGCGGGTAGCCCTCGCCAGTGGACTCGTACCCCGAGTCCGTGGGGTACTCCTAACCTGCAAACAGTCAGTAGCAGCAACCGTGAGCACGATGGCTCAGCAAGTCTTAACCGACGCACCTACACATGAAAATCTACATGCAGGTCATAACGAAGATGGGATGGTAAATTGCAGCAAACGGACACGCCTACAAGTTCATCCTTAGTTCATCTTTTAGCCACAAATTAATGGTTCAGGAATCCGAAATTTAGTGAGCAACATTTGGTGGCACACAAGTAGCAATACAAGTTAATCATAACAGCAATATTGAATCACAACATTTCATATATTAACCTACGTCACGACTCAGTGACCAAGTGGTACTCATCACCACGAGGGACAGCGAATCGACTCGATATACACCTGCAGGGATACCCAAAGAGCACGTCACGTACGCCCACCCGTGGAGCTGCACAGCATGCTCACTCGATGTCATACGGGACAAACTTTCACCAAACAGTCCAAACGTCGAATCGGTCACACCCAAATCGATGCGTTATGCCTCGACGCCCGGAGGTATAGGTTACATCGATTTATCGGGGATCATATATCCGATATGCCTTCGGTACATTCAAAATTTTTTCAGCGGGGCCGCACACGAATCGGTCCTCAATCGACACGGACAGGGCTGCGCCCACAAGACATTCTCTTGCTGCACCCTAGCCCCCGCCTAGTTTCATTTTCTTACTAAAGTGATCTCACATCACTCGAACCAATCCCGTGTGTCCTGACGCCTATACTCGTGAGTAGATTCCAACTACTCGACTTTTACCGAAGTTCTATGAAAATTAAGCACAGCCCGACTACTCGAGGACTTAGACACTACTAGAATCACTCTTGTAGGAATAATCTGTTTATGCACTTGGGGTTTCATCCATCCTACAGCTAGTGCACATAAATACCTCAAGCTATGTGTATATAAAGCAAAACTTTGTAAACTTGTTAAATGCAAACCAGGGCTTTCCTTGTTGCTGCTGGTCGGGTGTTAGTGCTTCGTCCGGAAGTAGAAAGTCCAGAACTTCCGGGGTCTCTTCGCCTTCAGCGACTACACGTAAGCAATGTTTGATATGTCAATTTAAATGCAACGTGTTAAATTGAATATGTAAAGACCGTAACTCTAAATAGACATCCCCTTTGGCTCTGAAATTCTTATGGTGGCTTGGTAGGATCCTAACCAGAGACTTAACCAATTTTCATTTGAAACAAAGTTAACTTGAGCTCTGTACAAATAAAAGTTTATTTGGTCATTACTAGAGCCTCTAAGGATTTCCAGGGATTTTCATGGCTCAAACCATTACTTTCTAGAAACTAGAATTTGAGATGGTTCTAATGGAGTTGGTTTAATGTAATTTGAAGAATCCTAGAGAGAGTTATGCCCTAAACAAGATTTGCGAAAATCTGAAAAATGTTTCTGTACATTTTTCCATTTTCTCAGGGCAGTTCAATTAATCACACCATTAGGGGAAGTAAATGAACTTTAATGGAGCTGAAATTTTTCCTGTGACTCAAGGATTTTCAAAGGAACATCCCAGCCAAATTTCAGAATTTTCCATAAAAGAATTCTCCAGCTAAAATTCCCAACAATTTAAATTTAGGGAATTAATTGTGGAAAAATAATAAGTTTCATGAGCTGAAACTTCTTTTGCTGGATAGTACTCGAAGAGATGAATCCAACAAAATTTGTTTCACTAAATTTGGAGCTTTCTAGCAAACGTTATAGCTAGTTGAAGTTTGAACCAAATTCTGAAATTCAAAGAAAAGTTTAAACCGGCTGGTGGGTCCCAGGGCTACGTGTCAGCTCTACAGCCAAACCACACGTCGGTCCGCTTAATCTCCCACGTAGCCACACGCGATCCCGGCGCCACAGAAGATCCGGCACGGTAAAAATCAGAGACCTGTAAAAGCCCAAGAGAAGGGACTTGCAAAAACTTTTCTTCACCTCACAACACCACAGTTTTCATTGTGGATATCTTAGGAAACATTGTGAGAGCAAGTAACCCCCATCAAAAGAGTGATTAGAGGGGAAGGCCTTCATTTTCACAAAGGGGGATTTGTACACATGAACATGAGAGGTTCAGCTCACCCCTAGAACTTAAAAAGTCTTGGGAGGGTTCAAGCCAAGTTTCATGCAAATCCAACACTTTTTGAGGCATTTTTGGGTTATTTGAAAAAGAGGCCAATTGGAATGTAAATTCGAATTGCAGCAACTTTCATCACCCAAATTCAAAAGTTAGCTTCATATTAAAACTCAGCACATTTTTCTGAGTAAGCCCACCAATTTTCATCCTCATTGGAGTTCATCTTGTCAAGAGCTAAATTTGCAAGAATTTAAAACTGAATTTGAATTTCAGTTTAAACATGCAGCAAATTTAGCCAAATACAGTTCAAATTTGAGAATTCAAATTTAAACCAAGACTTGGGGGCTAAGTCTCCCATTCAATGTTCAGTTGCTGGGATATTTACAAAAGAAAGGGGGAGAAAGAATTAGAGGGGAGGAGAGGGCCCACTGGTGAGCCACCCAGGGATCAAACCGACTCAGGCACGAGGTCGAACACCCCTACGGGCGACAGCGCACAGGGTCGACCCCGTCCCAACGCGGCCACCGCACGGTGAAAGCGCGGAGTCACCACGCCAGCGCGACGCCCGCTCGGCTATTTTCACGGTGCCCCGGCTGCCCCAGCGTTCCCCCATCCACAATCGCCTCCGCGCGCAAACTTGTTCCTCGCCGCTCTCTGGTCGCCAGCGTCCAAGCAACCCAGGCACTCTCGTGCCCGACGAGCAACACAAGAAAAAACCGCCTCGAGGTACTGATCACCACCGTACTGACCTCGCCCTCTCTCTGGCACGGTCGGCAAAGAATTTGGGAGATTAGTGTGTCGGGGTGTTTAGAACCGAACCATGCGAAATCCAGAAATTCGCAGCAAGTAAGCCACCACTCCTTAGGACGAGCTAAAGACATGATCTAGACTCGCCCACGCGTCTCTGAGATCAGAAATCGTCGAGTTTCATCGAGTATGGGTGATGTTCTTCGAGCTTTTTGCATCGGCGCCGATTTCTGGTCTAGGTCACCGGTGAGGTCGTAGTTGCAGCTGTTTTCACAGAGATCGGTGCCCATATCCATGATCAGCAGGTGTCAGCGGAGCTCCCCGAGCAAACCGCATCGAAAAAGGTGCAGGGGATGCTGAGTTTGACGTCGCCGGTGAGCTCCCGGCCGCTGTTGCCGTCGGGAGCACTGTTCCGGCCGTTGTCAAGCTCCGGTGAGGGCACAAGCGTGTTCTCCGAGTCGAGTTAGGCACAGGCGGCAATTTCCGTCGAAGTTCGGGCAGTGAAACGCCCGGCGGCGAGCGCTCCAGCGAGGCGCCGCCGCGGGAGCTGCAGGAGAGCGCGAGGTAGACGAAGGGGGGGGTCGGGTCCACCGGTCAGCCTCTGATCTCGCGCGGGGATCGTTTTGCGGCCGGGATTCGGTGCGGCAGCGCGGGTAAACCCCCGTGGGCCGCGGTGTGGCCGCATTCTGAGTGGGCCGGCTCGAGGAGTGGGACCCACCCGCAGGATTTAAACATTTTTGGAATTTCCAGTTTTAGTTCAAACTTCAAATGCATAGAACTTTGGCTAGGAAACTCCAAATTCGCGGAACCAAATTTTGCTGAACTCAGAATTCTGAGTACTTTCCAGCAATACCAAATTCAGCTCATGAAAGTGAATAGGTTTCCATAATTAAATCCCTAAAGTTTAAACTATTGGGAATTTTATCTGGAGAACTACTTTATGAAAAATTCTGAAATTTAGCTGAGAGGTTCATTGGAAAATCCCTGAATCCCAGTAAAATTTTCAGACTCATCCAAGTCCATTTAGTTACCCTAATGGGGTGATTAAAAGAACTGCCTTGAGAAAATAGAAAAATGTACAGAAACATTTTTCAGATTTTCTCCAATCTTAATTAGGGCATAACTTTCTGTAGAATTCTTCAAATGACATGAAACCAACTCCATTAGAACCATCCTAAATTCTAGTTTCCAGAAAGTAATGGTTGGAGCCATGAAAACCCCTGGAATTAATTAGAGGCTCAGTTATTGGCCAAATAGATTTTTATTTGTACAAAGCTCAAAGGAACTTTGTTTCAAATGAAACTTGGTCAAGACTCTGGTTAGGACCCTACCAAGCCACAGTAAAAATTTCAGAACCAAAGGGGAGGGCTAGCTAGAGTTATTAGTAGTTAAGTATTCAAGTTTACACATTACATTTAAATTTACATGTCGTATTTCATTACACGTGTAGTCACTGAAGAAGAGATTTTGGAAGTGCTGGACTTCCTCCTTCCGGAAGAAGAGCTAACTACTGACCAGCAGCAACAAGGCAAGCCCCGGTTTGCATTAACCTTTTATAAGTTTTACTTTGTTTACATGTGTCATATGAAGTGTGAATGTGCATTAGGTATAGGATGGATGGAACCCCACTTGCATGACCAGAAATTTTCCATAAGAGTGAGGGTAGCGTCTAAGACCTCGAGTAGATAGGCTATGCTTAAAGATTCATAGGGCTTCGGTACAAGTCGAGTAGATGGAATCTACTCGCGAGATAGGCTTGGGACACACAGGTTCGGTGGAGTGATGTGAGATCACATTAGTAATGAAAATGAGACTAGGCAGGGGCTAGGGTGCAGCAAGAGGGAGTCTTATGTGCGCAGCCCTGTCCGTGTCGATTGAGGACTGATCCGTGTGTGGCCCACGCTGATCAAGTTTGAAAGTACCGAAGGCATATCAGATATATGGGCCCCGATAAACCGATGTAGCCTAAACCTCCGGGCGTCGAGGCATAACGCACCGATTTATAGGTGTAGGCTGAGGGCAGCAAGGTGGAAATCTGCCAACGGGCATAGAGAGAGGCTCCGTGTGGGGAACCTCCTGCTCGTTTCGGTGCGACCGGTTCGACGTTTGGGCTGTTGGGTGAAAGGTTGTCCCTTACGACATCGAGTGAGCGTGCTGTGCAGCTCCACGGGTGGGCGTACGTGACGTGCTCTTTGGGTTTCCCTGCAGGTGTATATCGAGTCGATTCGCCGTCCCTCGCTGTGAAGAGTACCACTTGGTCACTGAGTCGTGACGTAGGCTAATGTATGAAATATGATGATTCAATATTGCTGATTGATATAATTGCATTGCTACATGTGTGCCACCAAATATTTCTTACTAAATTTCAGATTCTTGAACTGTTAACTTGTTGCTAAAAGTTGAACTAAGGATGAATTAGTAGGCGAGTCCCTTTGTTGCAATATGACTATCCTATGTCATGGTACACCTCATGTAGAGTTTCATGCTTAGGTGAGTCGGTTAAGCCTTGCTGAGCCTTCGTGCTCACGGTTGCTGCTTAAGTGTTTTTCAGGTGAGGAGCCACCCACGGACTCGGAGTACGAGTCCACCGGCGAGGGTTACCCTCCGTCGGGGACCACGGCTGAGTGGGAGCCGTACACACCGCGCTGAGCTGAGACGTGCAGCTAGTGTGGGTTGCCTTAGGGCTGGGCAACCGACTTTTGCTAGATAGGCGGGCGTGAGTTGTACAAATGAAACTTCCGTTGTGTAATAAAGACCCTAGTTTGTAACTGAGAAGTGTACTACTTTGTACATTCAGTTTGTTTCCCATGTAATATAATGTGTTCTTATGACGTGTGCTGTCGGGTGTCGCATCACGCGGCACCACCCTCTGCGATCCTGGATGAGCGGATCCCGGTCCGCCACAAGACCGACACGCGGGGCCCGCGAGGCTTCGTCTTCCTCGCACTCCCGCGGCTCACCGCCGCCCCCCTCGCCGGAGCACTCGTCGGCAGAGGGTTCCCGTGACCGGAACTCGACCAAACTTGGCGCCCCCACCTAAAATTGCTCGGGGAACCTTTTGCTGACCTTGTCGCCGGCCGGCGATCACCGGAAACGGTCGTGCAACGGCAACAGTCGACATGGCGAGTTCGGCGAGGTCGGTATGGCGCTGTAGTGCCTCAAAACCCACTCTGTTGGCTCCTACAGCATCGCCATGACCTATGGAGCAACGACCCAGCCCTTGATCTTGCTCAAGATGGCGGCAAACAGGACTTCACCGTGCGACCTAGGCCTAAACCCGATGAAGAACAAAAAACACACGGAACTCGATGGTTTCTCGACGGTTTCTCGTGATTCTTGATCCTAAGTGGCCATGGGGACGTGTAGATCATGTGGGCATCTTGGCATACACGGTGGTGGAGTAATCCCTATGATTTTTTGTGTTTCATCCGGCTCGGTTCTCTGAATACCGAACGGATAACCGGACAAATTCTACCTCGGTAAGGCATGAGAGGAGGAGCGGTCGGCACGAGCGTGTTAAGCACCTTAAGGCGGTCAACTTTGCTGTAGGTCGTTGGCCACGAAGACGCTTGGAGCAGCGGTGCGCCGGGGAACCGAGAGGGCGGGCCGGCGATGGGTTTTGCTTCGGTTGTGTGCGAGGCAGACTGGAGAGGGTGAGGGAGGTTCACGTGGGCTGGCGTGTTGATCACGTGCTGCACTCGGCATCCTCAGCCCCAGAGCAGGAGGTGGCACAGAGACGAGGCGGTCAGGCGCTGGCGCTCGGGAGCTGGCGCGCACACGCTCTGTGTTCGAGTGAAAAGAACAGAGAAGACTTCAGTTGAAAGTCTACTGACCAGTGGGTCCCCCTCCCCTCTAATCCTTTTCTCTTTTTTCATTTTTGTTTCCACTGAAAAGATCTCAGCTACTCACAATTGAATGAGGGACTTAGCCACAAAGTCATGGGTTGAATTTGATTTCCTCAATTTGAAATTGGTTTGGCTAAATTTGCTGCACATTTGAATTTGAATTCAAATTTAGATTTGAATTAATGCAAATTTAGGTCCCGACAAGATGAACTCCAATGGGGATGAAAATCGGTGGGTTAACTCAAAAAAAATGTTCTGAGTTTGAATATGAAGCCACCTTTTGAATCCAAGTGATGGAAGTGGCTGAAATTCGAATTTGCATTCAAATTAGCCCTTTTTACAAATGTCTCCAAAAGTGGCTCAAAAGAGTTTGGATTCGCATGAGACTTGGAATGAGCATTGCTAAATGTATTTAGGACTGAATAGTGAACTCATCCTCTCATGTTTATGTGTGTGAGCTCCTAGTTTTTGGAGTGATGGTTCTTTCCTCTCATCACCCTCTTGATTGTGTTTACTTGCTCTTCACAAATGTTTGTGAACTATCCACCAAATGAGCTGTGGTGTGGTGATGTGATGAACATTTTGGCAAGTCAATTCTTGGCTTTTACAAAAATTGTGGAGTCTTTTCGACACTGGGATGGTATTATACATTTCTAAAAGCTCTTGAAGAGTTCTAAAACTTTTATATTGACATCCAGAGGTGTTTCCTGTAAAATCCCCAAAAAGTGGTAGCAAGAAGTTCAACACATGTACACTTAGGAAAAATGAGGGGAATTAAAACTTTGGATTATAACGGTGTGAGTTCAAAGTGATGATTCAAACATCCCAAAACTTCCAACATGGAGATCTAAATTCGTAACTTGGGTCTTCATATTTCAAATATTCAAACTTCCAAATTTCAGCTCATTTGGAGGGGTTCTAATATTTGTTTGGGATTAAAAGAGGAAGCCCTCTAATCAGAATTTAAATTTCAGTTTCAAATCCCAATTTCCTCAATTTGCAAATTTGGTTCCACAAATGTGCTCTCCACATTTGAATTAGCAGCCATTCCAAAATTCAGAAACATTGGAGTTGGTTTGCTATGTTTTTGGGAACAATGCAAAAGGGAGAATTCAAAGTCCATTTCAAATTCAAATAACCAAACACAATTCAAACTCCACACCAGAATTCAAGTCATTTGAATTCAACGTTTCAAACCATGACTTTGAGGTGAAGTAAAGCATTCAAGTGAGTAGCTGTGGTAAAAAGATCTGTGGAAAATTTGATTAAGAAAATGAAGTGGTGGGACCCAGCAGTCAGCCAAACAAGTCTTTTACCGACTCTGTTTTTCACTTTGGGCGCTACCGAGCGGTCGCACGGGCTGCCGGACGTCGACGTGCCTCCACCTCGGTTGTTTCTTTCCACGTCCTTAGCCTCAACTGAGCAAACTCGACACTCCACCTCGCTCATTCCTCGTTCTCCCGAGCTACTGCACCGAGTGAGCGGAAACTACTCCACTGCCTGGCAGAACATGCGCCGCCTCCTCCCTCGATCGGGAACCGGCACTATCAGCAGTACACAGCCTTGCTAAGCAGCAAAACGAAGCCTGAGCTTGCCCTCGATGTCCCCAATGCGAAAGCAACCGGCCTTCGGCTTGCCTCAGCTCAGGCGCGGCAAAAAGTTTCTCGGCGGTCCGAAGTCTGGAACCTCTCTGGTTCACCGTCGCCCTGGCGTTACAGGACCGTTTCTCCTCTACCAACCGGCATCCTAGGTGCGTTGTCGACCCTTCTTGCTGTCCTCCAAGTTTGGAGCTAGGTTGTAGCCTAGGTCGGCCGGAATTTGAAGTTTGTCGCCGGCGGTTTGTTTGAACCGAGGTGAAGGAAACGGGAAATCCCTCGGCCATATGGAGTTAGGGTTCACCAGAGGCTAGGCATAGGTTATCCAAACCATAGAGACCCTTCTCGAGCAATCGGCAAGCAAAACCGTGCAGAATCCGAAGGGTTCTCCGTGTTTTCCCTCACGGCGGCGCAAAACCACGTCGGTCGCATGGTGAGCTTATGCTTCCGGTTGTTTTCTGAGGGATCAGAGCAGTGTTCCGGGTTCCCCACGTCATGGTGGTGCTGTAGGAACAAACTGTGGTCGGTTTCCAGGCTCACCGAAGGAGTACCATGTCGCCGGAGTCACCAAAGTCGCTGCCACCGTCGCACGCCCATCTCCGGCCATCGTCGGGGAGGGGTGAGACCGGTAGCATGTTTCCCGTGTGGAAATAGGCTGTAGCGGCAAGTTTGGCAAAGGTTGGGGCACGGGAACATCGTTCCGGCGAGTTCTCCGGTGAGGGCAGCCGCAGGAAGGCGCGCGGGCGCGAGGTAGAAGATGAGGGAGGCGCGGGCCACCTGTCAGTGACTCAGACCCGGTGCGGGATCGGGGTGCGGCACGGGATCGGCTGTGGGTGCACGGGTTAACTCTGTAGCCCCCGGTGTTGCCGCAATTCTACTGGTCCGATTTAAAACAGTGGGCCCGGTCACAATTATTTGAAGTTTCTGTTAAGCCAATAATTCCAGAAATTAGCTAATCTTTGCAAGCCCATAACTTTGTGTAGAAAACTCCAAAAAGGGTGAAACCAATTTTGTTGGAATCCTCATGTGGAGTACTTCACAGGGGGACAAATTGCTTGCTACGAAAATGCCCATGAATTTCTGTAGAATTGTTTCTAATACATCCTTTAGAGATTTATTTCAGGAGCCTTTTTTTTACGAAACTGTCCCAAATTCTGGCAACAAATCCTTTTCATAGTTACTGATCTCCAGTAAAAATTTGAGCTTCATTGGAGTTCATTTGCTAGGCTAAATTACCTTCCAAAGTTCAGCCTTTATTGGAAATTCAAATTTTAAACAGAAACTATTCAGAACTCCTGTCCAACTTCAAAAATTCACATTTCTCTGTTGGTAGCTCAAAAAATGGTGAAACAAATTTTGTTAGAACCATGGAGACCTACCCTACTTAGATCTTAGACATGTCAAAACTCTTGATTTCGGCTCAAAATTCAGAGAAGCCTTGTACTTGTGGGAATTTTGGAGACCACAAGGTGCAACGAAATTTCTCCAAAATTTGCTCAGATCATCCTTAGAGAGTCTAGTATTCACTGTAAAAATACCAACGCCAATTAAGGAACATAAATAGCGGTAGCTATAAATAGAAGTGAATTCTTATATTTTATTAGCACTTATATACATATTTTGCTACATCTCATATAGTGACCGAAGTTGAAGATACACCGGAGCCGTTGGACATCCTCCCACCCAACACTAACTTCTCCTTTGACTCGCAACCAGGCAAGCCCCGGTTTGCATTTACGTACTTTTGCAAATTCTTCATTTGTATCACTTATGTTTAGGGTGAATTGTTTGCATTAGAGTTAGGTTGATTGAAACCCCACTTGCATAACCTTTAAATCCTATGGAGGGTTGGGTAGTTTACAAACTCGACGAGTAGAGAATGCCATGATAATGTTCTTAGAATCTCGGTAGAAGTCGAGTGGTTAGAATCTACTCGCGAGATAAGACTTTATCACACGGGATGAGAAAAGGTAGAGAATGGCTTAAGTTGTGAAACTGACACCCAGCAGGGGAGATAGGATGCAGTGAGCGGAGGTCTCACGTGCGTAGCCCTGTTGGTGTCGATTGAAGACCGAGCCATGTGCGGCCCTGCTGGACAAGTATCGAACAGTACCGGATGCATACTGGCATATGGGAACCAGGAAACCGATGTAATTGGTTAACCTGGATGCCGAGGCTTACCCAACCATTTTATAGGAGTGGGTTGAGGGTAGCAAGGTGTAAATCTGCCAGTGCGCACAGACACGCTCCACGCGAGGACCTCCTGCCCGTTACGGATGGACCGGTTCAGCATTTGGGTTGCCTTTGAAAGGTTGTTGCATACAACAGAGTAGGAAGGTGTGAAGCACCACACTTCTGAAAGTAGGTGTATGTGACATGTTATCCGTGTGTCCCCTGATTGCAATCACCGTCCCTCGCGGTTATTTGACTACCGCTTGTTCACTATGATGTGACGCAGTAAAAAGAGAAATAAGCGAGATGAATGTGCTGTATTGAATTAATATTGTCTTGTTACCATGTATGTTGTAGTTGTAGAGCTAATTAAGTTTATTTTCCACTTTGGGCATCACCACATTGGAGGAAAGCGTTTCTTGTTTGATTGTGGACTTCCGATGTGAGGGCTACCTAAGGCACATGAAACCGTTTCTATAAAACTGAAAGTAAGGATCAACATGTAGGCGTGTCTTTATTGCAAAGACTTTTTCCTATTACACATCCCTGCATGTAGAGTTCCATAACTAGGGTTGTCGGTTAAGCCTTGCTGAGCCATCGTGCTCACGGTTGCAATATTTGAGTTGTGTGCAGGTGAGAGCTATGAGGAGGGGTCCGAGGACGAGGCGGTGCCCCCGTCGGGGTACACGGCCGAGCTGGAGCCCTGCACGCCGCCGTGATCTCCGGTTCCATGTTGCTAGTGGGTAGCGTCCCCGGGCTGTACGGCTACACTTTTGCTTAGTTAGGAAGAGAGAGTAGTTATAAAGAATACTTCCGCTGTATAATTATGTTTTGTAAAAGACTTCCGCTGTTTTATATCAAATAAAAGTTTGTATGTTGTTCTTATTCTTTTCTTGTGTGCTTTTGGGTGCCGCATCGCACGGCACCACCCTCTGCGATCCCGGAGTAAGTGAACCACGGGGTGGTCCCCACTTTCCTCCACTAACTTGTTGAAATCTTCAGTAGAGTTGAAACTGTCCAGAAAACAGGGCAGAGTACAAACTCTCTGGAAATCTCTGTAATTTGACCATAAATTCCTGCATAAAAATCCAAAAATAGTAAATGAAATATTTCTGAAAGTTAGTGAGATAATTTACAACTTTGTAATTTATAGTTTTGTCAAATTCAGTACAAAATTAACTGGAATTGTTGGATCAAATCAGTACCTCAAAGCAGGGAGGTGCTGTCCAATTTGCTTGAGAATTCTGTTAAGTTTGACATCTCATAAATTTTGAACCAGATCTATTGAAGTTATGTTTAACTTTGGTATTGAACTCCAGAGGTAATTTTGCCCTTAGTGTCGTCTAATTCTGGGAAGAATGTAAACTGGTCAGCATTAAAAATCTTTGGCAGTGTAGCAAAAATCAACTTGTTTATAAGTTTGATTCATGTTTCCAAATTCTATGAGTTCAATGGCATGTTTTATGTTATAACTCATTATTTTACTGTTGAAATTAATATTTGACACTGTCAAATATGTTTCCACATATGGAAGACGATAGACGATTGGAGAACGGGTGTATAGTTTCCCACTGTTCTCAACTTTGAGGTTATCCGGATATGTTGAGGCACATGCTTTAATATTTAGGGAATATGGAGATGTCGCGATTTCTTGCAAGAGAAGATGGCGAGGAGGAGAACACGACGTGTGATACATGTCGATGTTCCGACAGGGCCAACTCCACCAGGGTGGGCACCGTTCACCATCACGATGAAAGGTGGATACCCGGAGGATGTCTGGCAGTTGGCATCCCGTGATGCCATGTCCCGCTTTTGCCAGATCATATGCGAGATACGGAGAGCACTCCATATGAGCTTTTTTCAGTGGAGGGACAAGCTAATCGCGTATGGTGGAGGAGGTACTTTGAGGCCAGTGATACATGCTTCCCAAAGTACAACCCAGCAGAGGCAAACCTCAGCCTCTATGCTATGGCAGGACGGAGCGTGATGGACGGCCAAGTTGTCAATGTGGCTCGTCTTGCTTTGGAGCTCAAGAAGAGCACCGCCCGTAGCGACCATTACGAGAGTGCTCATGATGCACTTCGTAATATGGTCACGCTGACGATGCAAAAGGTTGAATCAACGAGAGAATCAGTTGCAATCGCTCGAGGAAGGCAGGAAAGAAAAATTATGCTGACATAACGGCAATGCAGCAGCAAATCCAAGCCTTGACCCAGCAGAATCATGTTCTCACCCAAGAGCGTGATGAAGCGATTGAGGTGGGACAAAACTGGGAGATGGATTATAATCAAGCTATGGATGAGGTTAATGCTCTGCAGGATCTAGTACCTCCGGCAATGGCCATGCCATTTGCAGGTGCCATGCCCATGGTTCTTGGTATTCCGGTAGCGCCGGAACATGAGCCAGTGGAGGAGGTAATGGATCCAGAGCCACCAGCAGAACCGTAAGAGCCAGCATAGGAGGAAGACCCACAGGAGGTCGACTTCTACTCCGACTGGAGAGTTTCCATTGCCGGATAGGGCAGCGAGGGTAGCCTTACGTAGTAACTTTTGTAACAGCGGCATATCGTGTTAGAAAAACAGTAGCGTGTGAGTATGTAGTGACGATATGAGCACGACTCCTTGGGTAATCAAAAGATGTTGCTGTAATTTTGGACCCCGAGGATAATATATCTTGTATAAAGTTCTTACTTTATCAACATATGTGAATGTTGTGCAAATTTCTCAATCACCACCACAATACTGTACTGTTTTTATGGAAATTTTCAAGTATGACATGCGCTGACTTTAAATGCTATGGATTGCAGAATGACTCGCACCCGCGCAAACCCGAAAGTTGGTGGGTTCAGTAAGGGGGGATATGCCTCCCAGCAGCCCAAGACACCCTCGGGACAGCAGCAACCACCACCTCCTCCGATTATTACATTGGCGGATATTGTTGCTGCCATGGCGGGCTCGCACCAGCAGCACACCGAGCTGCTGAGGACATTGATTGAGAATACGTCATGCTCAGAGGGACGTCAAGACAGGGGCGAACGTCAGCAAAGTTCATACTCGGACTTTCTGGCAACACACGCGGGCCGAAGAATCCATCGATGCGGACAATTGGCTCTGCATGATGGAGATGAAGTTTGGGCTGATCCGAGTTAGCAAGCAGCAGAAGACATTGTTTGCGGCCCAGCAACTTATGGGGTCCGCAAGTGCTTGGTGGGTGAATTTCACTGCCTCCCAACCTACTGAGCGTGTTCTATTCTGGACGGAATTCCGGATGGCATTCTGTGCCTACCACATTCCGCCCGGGTTGATCAAGAGAAAGACGCAGGAGCTCCTGCATTTTAAGTAAGGGGGAAGAAACACACTTGAATATTCCCGTGAGTTCAACGATGTCGCTTTGTATGCATCGTATTATGCCAACACGGACGAGAAGAGGCGAGAGTATTTCTTTCAGGGGCTTAACCCGCAACTCAAAGATAAACTTATCATGTTCAATCGTGGCAGCCTAAATGATATGATTGATGCTGCGATTGTTCAAGAAGACGCTGCCAGGGAGTTAGCAATGGCGGAGAAAAAGAGAAGCATGCCACGGGGCAGAGGAGAGGGAGGTGGTCCTCCCAAGAAATAGCGGATGGTGTATCGCACACCGTCTGGACAGCAATGACAACCACCATCCCAACCGGTGCAATTCCGCAATCGGCCGTATCCGCAGCCGGCATACAGACCAGCACTACCCGCACCACCATAACAGCCGCAGCAACAGCAGCAAAGGGCGATGCCGTGTGCGTTCGTGCCCCAGCAACGTCCACAAGGCGGCAGCGGACAGCCACCGTACGCATGCATCACGTGCAGTCGCAAGGGGCATCTCTCAAATGGTTTCCCCGAGAAGCAACAAGGCAACCGAGTGGCACCACCATTCCAGGGGAGGAACCAGCCCCGAAACAACAATGCACGATGTGGAAACCCGAAGCCTGGCAACATACACCACCTCACCATTTAGTACGTGCCGGAGGGTCTCTCCACCACCACCCTGTCATAATCTTATTCGATTCGGGTGCCACTCACAACTTCATTAGCCATACTTATGTTGTCAAACATGATCTCAAATAATACCCACTGAAAATCCTTTCTTGATTTGTTCACCTGGTGGGAAAATTTTAGCAAGTGTAATGGTTCCTAAAGTACCATTATGCTTGGGGGGGGCATTATACCCTGCATCTCTCATTGTCTTAGAGGGAAAAAGGTTGACGTCATGTTAGGAATGTCGTAGTTAACTCGCCATGGTGCTGTTTTGGACGTCGTCTCTTGTATTGTGCACTTGAATTCATCGGTGCACGAATCTCATTCTCTATTTCTGGACAATCCAGAAATAAAACTTCCAGCAGTTTATCACTCTACAACTAGCAGCCTGGAAGACATTCCAGTGGTCCGAGAGTTCCCAGATATATTCCCAGACGATCTACTGGGTATGCCGCTCGACCAGGAGGTGGAGTTCAAGATAGAACTTGCACCAGGAACCATGCCGATATCTCGAAGACCGTACAAGATGGCACCAAAGGAGTTGGCAGAATTGAAAGAAAAATTGACGGACCTGCTGGAAAAAGGCTTTATTAGGCCAAGCTCCTCGACATGGGGATGTTCGGCATTGTTTGTTAAGAAGAAAGATGATACGTTGCGGCTTTGTGTGGACTATCGTCCACTAAACACCGTCACGATCAAGAACAAGTACCCACTGCACCGTATCTTCATGTTGTTTGATCAGCTGGTAGGGGCAAGAATCTTTTCCAAGATGGATTTTAGGTCAGGTTACCATCAAATCAAAATCCGAACAGAGGATATACCAAAGATGGCTTTCTCAATGAGGTACGGACTATATGAGTACCTTGTCATGTCTTTCGGCCTCACCAACGCTCCGTCCCACTTCATGTATTTGATGAACTTTGTGTTCACGCAAGAGCTGGACAAATTTGTCGTGGTCTTCATCGATGATATTCTAGTTTACTCCAAGTCGGAAGAAGAGCACGCAAATCACTTGCGTATAGTCTTGCAACGGTTGCGAGATCACAAACTATATGCGAAATTCAGCAAATGTGAGTTCTGGATTTCTCAAGTACCCTTTCTCGGGCATATAATCTCAGCGGAGGGAGTCGCTGTAGATCCGAGTAAGATTGTACAAGTGCTGAATTGGAAATCCCCGAGGTCTGTCCATGACGTTTGGAGTTTCCTTGGACTCGTGGGGTATTATCGGAGGTTCATCACGAACTTCTCATGAATTGCAAAGCCGATGACCGAACTGCTGAAAAAGACTTCCAAATACATCTGGAGTCCAGCATGTGAAATGGCACTCAAAGCTTTAGTAAAGCACCTCACATCAGCACCAGTTTTGGCGTAGATGGATACCACAAAACAATTCGATGTTTATTGCAATGCATCTGGCATCGGACTTGGATGTGTGCTGATGCAAGACAGGAGGGTGGTCGCTTATGGATCAGGGAAGCTCCGGAATCATGATCAAAATTATCCAACTCATGACTTAGAGCTCGCTTCTGCGGTACTTGCTCTCAATATGTTGAGGCATTATTTACTCGGAAACATCGTACATCTTTATACCAATCACAAAAGCTTAAAATACATATTAACTCAGAAGGAGTTGAACATGAGGCAGCGGATATGGTTAGAATTGATAAAGAACTACGACATTGAAATCCATTACCATCCCGGGAAAGCAAACATGGTGGCTGACGCGCTGACTCACAAGTCACACGTTAATAATCTGACCATCACACCATTGGAAGAGAGCGAACCAGATCTGTATTTGACTCCGTATGGAGCTCTGTACAACTTAGCTCTCATTCCCACCATATGTGAAGAAGTGGCAGCAGCCCAGAAACAAGATAAGGGTATGTCCCATTTTAGTAGATGAGTGGACAGCGGAGAGCTGAAATGTTTTCGTAAAGACGGATATGGTGTTCTGTGGTTTAAGAACAGAATCGTTGTACCCCATAATCCAGAACTACGGAAGAAAATTTTTGATGAGGCTCACTTGTCAAAATTTTCTATTCACCCCAATAGCAACAAGATGTACCAAGAGCTGAAAAGCAAGTTTTGGTGGACACGGATGAAGCAAGAGATCACTAGATACATGTCCGAGAGTGACACATGCCGGAGGGTGAAGAAAGATCACGTGAAGAAACCGGGACTGCTACAACCATTAAGCATACCAGCCTAAAAATGGGAGGACATGAGCATGGATTTCATTGTCGGCTTTCCCACGACGTTTCAAAAATAAGATGCAATTTCAGTGATTGTCGACCGGCAAACGAAATCTGCCCATTTTATCCTGGTCAATATCAATTACAACGCCAAGAAGTATGCTGAATTATTCATCTCCCGGATCCTGTGTTTACACGTTGTACCCTGCACCATCATCTTGGATCGAGGCACCCTGTTTGTGTCTCATTTTTGGGAGAAATTACATGCAGCTTTGGGTACAAAACTGATCCGGAGTTCAGCTTACCATCCGCAGACGGATGGGCAAACCGAGTGGGTAAATCAAATCCTAGAAGATATGCTACGAGCTTGCGCTGTTAATCACGGTAAGAACTGGGATGAACACTTACCATTAGCCGAGTTCTTGTACAATAATGGGTACCAGGCCAGCATCAATATGGTGCCCTATGAGGCGCTGTATGGAAGAAAATGCCGCACACCGCTAAATTGGTGTGAGTCCGGCGAGAGGGTTACTTTCGGGATTGATCTTGTCAACAACGCGAAAGAACAAGTTCGGATTATTCAATTGAATTTTGAAAGCCGCCCAATCCCGGCAGAAGCACTATGCGGACCGTAGAAGACGCCCTCTGCAGTTTGATATCGGGGATCATGTTTATTTGCATGTGTCTCCGATGAAGAGTGTGAGTAGATTCGGGGTCAGAGGGAAATTGGCACCCCGATTCATCGATCTGTTCGAGATTTTGGAGAAGTGCAGACCTGTTGCATACCGGATAGAACTACCAGCATCACTCGCCATTGTGCACAATATAATACACATATCTCAGCTGAGAAAGTGCCTCAAGTTTTCAACCACAGTTCAGCTGGGAGACATCGAGGAACTTAAACCGGATCTCATGTATCGGGAGGAACCGGTTCAGATCATCGACGAGAAAGCTCGAACCACACGCAGCCGGATGCTGTGGTTCTACAAAATAATGTGGAGTAATCATTATGATAAGGAAGCAACATGGGAGAGCGAGGATTATCTTCGCACCAATTATCCAGATTTCCTAACGTCGTATCTCCGGAAATTTCCACCATCCTCTCTTTATTCTCACATTGTAATCTCGGGACGAGATTCTTTTAAGGGGGAGGAATGTAAAGGACCCAAATTTGTGCTTGCTAAATTTTTAGCAAACTCACACACCACAGCATAAATTATACAACTCAAATGATTAAAGAGCAAGTAACAACCATCAATAGGACACATAAGAAAAGAAGGAACACAATCCAAGAGTTGTAATTCAAACATGCCATCTTTTATAGGCTGAGCTCCCTATTAAGTTCCAAACTTCCTTAGGAATGCTCATGCCAAATTTCATGCAAGTCCAAGCATGTTTTGAGTACTTTTGGATACAATTATTAAAAGGATAGTTTGTATTCAAGTTTCAAATTCAAACCACTTCTATCATAGCGATTCAGAAGATTTCTTCAAATTCAAACCCAGTGTATTTTTCTAAGCTACTCCACCAAGTTTCATCTCATTTGGAGTTGATCTTTACAGTAGCTAATTTTTGCCCCATTCAAAAAACTGAATTTGAATTTCAGATTCTAGTTTGATTCAGATTCAGCGAAACCAGTCCCCAATTTGATTCATTCTAATTCCCAAATGTCCATTTTGTGATTTCATCAAATCAGAGAGGCATTAGGGTCCACAGAAACTAAGCACAGTCATTTGGATGAGTATTGGGAGGTGTGGATCCCACTTGTAAGTGACTGGCTGCAGAGCAACGCGCTCAGTCGGGAGCAGCGCCGACCCTTCTCGGCGAAACCCACCGAAATCGCCTGGGGCACCTCCTGCTTCGCTTGAGGACGTGGAAAACCAGCTGTTGGCACGTCCTTCATCCTCTATTCGCTATAAAATGGGTAGCCACGTCCGGCGTTCAATCTTTTTCTCTCTCCCGTGACCACCTCACACCTGCACGAGCCCCCTCGCCGTGGACAGCACGATCCCGACCTTCTCCGTCCTTGATGCCAAGAGACGGATTGTGCGCCAGCCTTTCCTCAAGCTCACGGTGAAAACCGCTCATCAATCCGTGCTTCCTACTTCGCAAATTTCCAGTCATTCTCCCCGCGGTCATTTCGGAACCGAACTAGGGTTAGGCGAAATTCCGATTGATCTTTGCCTTTTCAGTTAAGAGGGGTTTAGAAATAGTGTCTACAGGACCTTGCGCACCTCCTCGATCAAACCCCGTCGAGGAACCATGCACCAAAACCCTAGAAACGCCAACGAGCAGCTTGGCGGAAGGGGAGTCGCCGGTGAGGTCAGGTTCTCGTGCTTTCGGGTCCAAACCAAGGCCATGTCGAGCTTCCCTAGGGTTCACTGGTCGTGGTGACGCGTTTAGTGCATGAATTGGGTGGCCAGATATCAGCAACGTGTCGCCGGAGTTGCTCGGCGGCACTGTTCTCGTCGCCGGTGAGCTACGGCCGTTTACTGTCGGTGACACCTTGCCCAACGTGTTCGGTATTGAAAATGGTGTGGGGTCGGCGAGTCTCATCGTCGCCGGCGAGCTAGGTCACCGGAAACATCGAGCTCGCTGGAGCTCCGGCGGCTCGGGCACGGCAGCAGCTGGAGGTAGACGAAGGCAGGCCCCAGCAGTCAGCCTCAGTTCAGCGTGTGCGTGTGGGTGCATTTAGTTTAAATTAAACGGGCTGGGCCCGGGTGTCAGTGGGAATTAGTGCGGGAAGGGAATTTCCTCTAGGAAAATAAATCCGAATTGGATCCAAACTTTAGAAATCCATATCTTCTGAATTAATCGTCCAAATTTAGTCAAACAAATTTTGTTGGATTCATCTATCTGAGTACTATCCAGCAGTACCAGTTTCATTCCTTGAAAGTCCATTATTTTCCAGAATTAAATCCCTAACTTTTAAAATGTTATAATTAATTACTGAAGATCCACTTGGTATGAAATTCTCAAATTTTGTCAGGAACTTCCTTTTAATATCCTTGACTCACATGTCAAATTTCACTTCAATCAGAGTTAATTAAGTCCACTTAATTGTGGGATTAAGTGAACTGCTCTTGGAAAATTGGAAAAATGTACAGAAACATTTCCAGGATTTTCCCAAATCTTCGAAAGGCCATAACTTTCTCTAGGATGCTTAGAAAAGCCTGAAACCAATTCCATTAGACTCAGTATAAACTCTAGTTTCTAAAAAGTTTAAATTATCTTCATGAAAATCCACAAGAAATATTCAGAGGCTCTAAAAATTACCTTTAATACATTTAATTGTACAGAGCTCAACTGAGATTTGATTCAAATGAATATTGGTCAAGCTCCTGTTCATGTCTTAAATTTCACAGTAAAAATTTCAGGGTCAATACTGCTGTCTAGCTTAAGTTATAGTCTTTACATCATCAATGAATTCAATTGCATTTTAAATTGACATATGCATTATTGATTTCATTACGTGTAGTCACCGAAGTCGACGAAGCCCCGGAGATCCACGACAGCATCCCTCCAAAGATTAACTTAGCTGAAGTCTCGTAGCAAGGCAAGCTCTGGTTTGCATTAACACCATTTTTATAAATTTTTACTTTCACATTTGATATAGAAGTTAGATGAATTGTGCATTAAGTCTTTGGTTTCAAACTCCAAGTGCATAGCCTATGAATCCCATGGGCTTTGTGTCCAGTTTAGACTCCTCAAGTAGACACTTCCATGCTCTAAATTGCATAGGTTTTGGTACAAGTCGAGTAGTCGGAACTACTCGTGAGGTTTAGGGTTTTAATGGGGGACACCACTCTTGGTTTTAGAGACAAAATATGAGAACATGACATGAACTTGAGACCTGTAACACCCCAAAACCTGTTAAAGAGGGGAATTTAAAATTTTTGGACGTAATGCATGTGGTGAAACAATTCAAGCTCAAACTGGAATTCAAATTTGAATCAAAACAGAAAAGAAAAAGAAAAACGGCCAGTGGGCCAAAACCTGCCTCAACCGGCCCAACAGCCCGCGGCTGTCCCCCCCCCCCCTCCCTCTCTCTCTGACGTGCGGGGCTCGCGTGTCATCTCCCTCCCCTGCGCGCGCCCCCAACTGCCCCGATACTCCCGCGCCGATCGCCGTTGCCTCGTCCGATTTCCTTGCCCCAGAGCCACAATCTCCAGCCCACGCATTGCGGCACCATCCCAACCGACCTCGCCGCCCCTCCTCGTGCATTTAAATGCAAGAAAACCCGCAGGGTTCCCCTTACCCGCTCCATTTTTCTCTCTGGTGAGAACCGAGGCATCCTCGGCCGTTTTCTTTCGATCCTCGTCTGGTTTCTCCGATCTAACACGCGTGGCATGCCCCACCGCCGCCGGGGAGTCTTGCAGGTGAAAGAAAAGACGTGTATTGCGCTCTAACCGCCGCTCCGACGAGCACCGAGGGCCATTGCCGGACTTCGACGCTGCCGACCGACTTCCAGGGCCTCCGAGTGCGAGAAAACCACCGAGGTGAGGTCCCCTACCTCCCCTCTTCCGTTCTATGCCAAGAAATCCACGTAATAGGAAGTGTAGACGAAAACCCGAAACTCTCCGGCGAGATCGCCGCCGCGCGCCGCCGGGCAGCGCCGCGCGCACACGGCTAGGGCGACGTGGCCCTCTGTGGCCCGTCCATTTTAAATCAGGCGGATGAAAACAGAACCCCCGCGTACCCCTTCGCGATCTAATCTCAGCCCTCCATTTAAAATCCAACGGCCCACGTTAGCCCCACGTTATAAGGCCGGGAATCTTACGCGCTACCCCCTGGGGATCTCGGAAAACACGAGCTAGCCCCGGAAACTTCTGATCTAGCCCCTGGACCCTCAGAAATTCATGTAAATTCATTTAAAAATCAGTTTTAGCCCCTGGACTTAATAAGAATTAGGAAGACCTCCCTGTTTTGCACACTTAGACCCCTGAAAATTTAGAAAATGAGAAATGGGGGGCCCCTGCAGTGTGAAATTGCACATCAGTCCCTGGGAAGTATTAATTTCAGGAAATTGAATATGTGAATATGATTTAAATTTAAACATAGGTGTAAGTTCAGTTGAATTATTCTAATCCTGTGAAAATTGGTAGAACAATCTGAGGTCTGAATTTAGAGGGTAAATAAACTTTTAAACTAAATGAGATTTGTTGTTTTGTAATTTATCTCTAAAATATACCCTTTAGGTATAAAACAAGTTTAAAATGTGGGAAAATGAATCTAAGTAACCAAAAAGGGGTAGGAAAAATTTATGAAGATTCTGTTTAGGTAAGTGGAACAGTAGCAATTTTTGTATGAATTTAGGTTGCTGTTTTGTTGGTAGAAATTCATTTTTAGACTAGAAAATAATTCTTAAAATGGGTAAAAATAAATTTAAATTGATCATCATCAGAGAGGAAGTCAAAAGATATTTTATTGGACATTTTAGATCAGAACACATTCTGTTTAGGAGATATCTTGTGCTATCTTAGTATTAAAGTTCACTTTTAGGTATGGAAAATAAATATGAAAATATAGGAAAATAGGTATACCTAGTTAGAAAATGTCAAGTGAGATCCCCAAATCCAAAACTTCAAAATTAGGGTTTTGTAGCAGCTCTGAAAACCTATTTGGAGTAGTAAGTTATCTTTTATACAAATTTTGTGACTAAGAAGTGTATTATTCAATATAGAAGATTTGTTCAAATTGGAAGTTCATATATAGTGTGCACTTAGGAATCTGAATATTAAAGCTAGAAATAATATATATGTTTAAAAGTGCATGTAATGCTCAGAATCAACATATCTAGGGTAAAAACAATACTTAAATATGTGTATGACGTTCATATGTATGCATGTGTGGTTTGCATGAGTGGAAATATGGACTATGGCTTATGGAATGTTGTTTTCTTTTGCTATGTGTATTGGCACGAGCAGAACCAGCCCTAGAGCAGGTTCTCACCACTTTGATCCTATACTAGGATGTGTAGTTAGAATTTAATTGCATTGTCAATTTGGAATATGATGCCCAAGCTAGGAAGTTTGCCTAATTTTCATTATCTTACTTCCTTGTAGCCTGGGTTGGGATTTATTTTATTATGTCATTCATTTATATTACTTATGCTTAGCCATGCAAAGAATGGGATAAATGGGATATGAGATGATCAACTTGTTCACCTTACCCTTGAATGAGATATTATGAATTATGTAGAGGTAGGGATCGAGGCAAGTTGGATGCTTTGGTTGGTGCTGTGTGCACGAGACTCGGGTTTGTGTTTAGTGCTTGCCTGGATCCTAAGGATCGATTCATGGAGAATGTAACCTGGCTTTACCGTGCCAACCACATGCTGAGATGGGGCAGCTTGGCCAATTAATTAGGTGCATCCCCGGCGTAGTATGGGTGTTTGGATGGTGCGGGGAATAGGTGTCAGCTGGACTATCATATGAACCGCAAGGCTCAAGAGGGGGTCACTGCAGCGGGGTTGGAGCTTCCTGTATGCTGTTACGGGTGAAACCTCAGTGGGCCCACACTCGTCGGGAATCCCTTTGTAAAGGCCTCGTAGTGATCTCCTGGCTACACACCTCGGAAGTGTGAACGTGGTTCGCGGCCACTGGCATAATGGAGGTTCTTTTAGTCCACCCGGCAACGGGGGATGAAATCACTACATGTGGGTACAGTGGTGCAAACTCTGCAGAGTCAAAATTGTCATGACAGCCATGCTCACGGTCAAGAGCGGCTTGGACTTATTCATGATTAGAGGATGATGAATTGGGAAGTTGAGGATGTTAAGCGGGGAGCTTAACATTGGAAATGATGTTATAGTTACTTGATATTGATGATGGTTTAGGGGAATTGGGACTATTTCACCTATGTAGTAATGTAGGTGCTTAATGAGCTAAGGTGATAGGCATTGGTTGCGTAGTGCTTAACCATGAGTTCAGCCTTTCCTTGCTCTAGCCATGCATGACATAATTTTCTCACACTTGCTGAGTACCAACGATACTCAAGCTTGCTTTTCTGTTGGTTTAAATTGCTGCTCAGGCCAAGGGAATGACGTGGTGTTCAATGACCAAGACTTTGGACCCGAAGAAGGATTCTAGGTTCACGGAGTCCCCCGGGCAACGCCTGTGATGAAGCTCACAAAGACTTATCTTCCGCTGTTGTTTTATTTACATGTTATGAACATATTATCGTCCATCGAGACGTTATGCTATGTAAGACTTACTTATATTCGAACACTTGGCTTGTAATATATTGATGCTTCACTATTTGTCGTCACATGTATGAGAAGATGATCCTGGCATACATGTGATATTCACTTGGTTGCTCTTTGGAGAAACCGGGTGTGACAAGACCAAGCAGAGGGTAGGAGCAGCAGGACTTTGGGGGCCCAGTGAGCCGTAGCTCTGCTTGTGTCGGTTGAGGACCAAGTCGTGTGCAACCCCTTTGAACAAGCTTGACATGTACCAAAGAGATACCAGGATTATGGGAACCGATAAATCGATGTAACTCGGGTAGCTAGGTGTTGAGGCATTGCTTGCTGTCCAGAGGGGTTGGATGAGGGCAGCACGTGGTTGCTCCGTGTAGGGACCTCCTGCCCTGGACGGTAGGACCTGTTCAACATTTGGCTAACGGGTGAAAGGTTGTCTCGTACGACATCCGGGATGTGTGTCGTGGCAGCATCGAGTCAGGCATACATGATGTATTTTTCGGGTTAACCCTGCAGGTATAAATCAATTATAATCGCAATCCCTCGCGGTCAGTGAATACCACTTGTTCACTGTATCATGATGTAGATAACGAGGATTGTTCTCATGGAATAATATGCTGTTTCATTAATTACTTGGGATGTTCAGTATGTGTTGTAGAGTAGGGCAAATTAAAGTTATCTTCCACCATGGGCAAGTAACATGGGAATGAAGCGTTTTTTGTTAGATTTTGGATTTCCTATGTTGCTCAGCACGAGGTTATTAATATGACGCTAAAATCTAAAAGTAAGGTTCCATTAATTAGGCGAGTTTTCTGGAAAACTGCCATCCTTGTCATTTGAATTCCAGCATAGAGAGTTGCATGATCTAGCGGCGTCGGGTAAGACTTGCTGAGCCTTCGTGCTCACTGCTTGTTGTTTAAGTGTTGCTGCAGGTGAGGACGTATAGGAAGAGGTCTCCGAAGATGAGACGGGTCCCCCAGAGGGTTCTACCATCTAATGGGAGCTCTGCACGCCGCCGTACTGAGTTGTGTGTGTGCTGCTAGTGGGTTATGCTCAAGGGATGAACATGAACCTTTTTGCTTAGCCTACGCCTGTGAGTGTAGACTATGATACACTACGTCTATTAATGTAAATTAAGTTTCAGAAAACCTTTATGTAATAATAATTAAGCTTCCGTTGTATAAAAATATGTTTGTCCGGTGTTGCGCAATACAACACCCCTCAGCTAGATCCTGGGATGTCGGGACCCCGGTCCTCACAGCTTCGTACATGGCTTGTATTTCATAAGACTATGCTTCAGGATATGGTCCCGGATGCATGTTAATGGTTGGAGCCAGTGGCTATTGTTTGTTTTTCCATGCACATGGATGGAAGCCTAGTCTTCATATTAATAACTAATAGTGTGTTTTACTTACTTGATACTTTATTAGGCCAGGTGCCCCATGTAATGCATATGTTGGGAGTGTTTCTTCAAGATGCATGATTGTATCATCTCAATGTAACGATCGTGATAAAAAATGTTCCCTTCTCTAAAAAAAAAGAATATTGTGATGAGTACATCATAACAGTATATACTCATATTCCCTCTATTGATATACAAGGACCAATCACAAGAGCAAGAACATGATTACTAAATCATCATGTGAACTCGTTTCTAAATTTTATTTTTGTGAATTTGAGAATGGATTGCTATCAAATGACTTAATTGTGATTAGGAACCACAGAGTGGATCAAAAATGATAAGAGGATGTTTTAGAAACGTGGAGAGCCAGAAGGGACGTCCACAAGATGCTAGGAGCAGACTCCAACTCGAACTTGAGGCTAAGTTGGAGCCCAGGAGCAGTCCACCTTCAGACGGACGCTGAGGATGCATACGGACTCGGTTTTAGACGTTCTGCATATGCATGAAAAGATGAGAAGATAAACTTTTCAATGGCTTTTGTTCCATATAAAAATACCTCTGGAGTAATCAGGAATCGTCGAAACAATGTCGACTATAGAGTTTGTCCGGTGTTGTGCCACCATATTGGTTTTTTGGGCCTTGTATCTCGTCAGAGTGAATTAGGGACACGTCCAAGGGTCTTTTTGCTGAATCATAGACTTTAAGTACTGCAATCGCTGGCCATGTTTCATGGGTTTTTCTTTGATTAATCTGTTTTAAACAGTTTCACCATTCTAGGGTTTGTGATATCCCAATTTCGCGATTTCAGATTGTGTCTTCATTGTTCTTGCTTGTGTTCTCGGTTGCACTTGCAGGAATTAGCCTTCTTGGTAAGGTCAAGCATGTGAAGCATGGTTGATAACCAATGGAGCAGTAGTGTAGTGATCGCAGAGGTTGTTCGGGTTCTGCTCGAGTGTCTTAGGTCATCAACGTCGAGATCTCCACTTCAACCGATCTACTGTTCGGAAGATCGGGCCTGCTATTCCTCATCACATCATGTCGCTACTAGAAAATCGCCCTCTCACAATTGGCCAAAACTGTTGCAAAAGGCCGTAAATCATGGCAACATCTACCAATTGCCACAATATCACTTTTGTTGTTAGTTGTTGCAGAAAACCGAGTGGTGAGATATCGTTGCAATGGCTTTTCGTTCTGTTGCAATTACTATGCAGTGGACAAGCACATTGGATGCATCTACGAAAATCAGTAGTGGTTAATTTTTATAGATTACACTCATAATTGAATGTTTCCTAAAACAACAACCCACAAACAAGCATCCTAAAACCCGAAGAAAAGGAATTGTGCTTGTTTTTATACATTTGCTGTCACGCTGGTATATTTGTGAAAAGATATTTCTAATTCTGCAAGGCATGTTAGTGAATTTCGTGATATTTTAATTCAAGCGTCTAACAACATTTCTTATAGCTGGTGTTTACAAAAAAAGGGTGGAGAAAAATAGATGGAGAAGCTCCGTCTAGCGCCTAGTAATTTTACAAAAAGCAGTCAAATATTTATCTATATATTTATAAATGTCAATTTTTATATTTGAAAAAGATAAATACTTTAATGTTCAATTAATGAAATTAAAGCAACAACAAATACTTTAAAGGTCAAAGCAGCTTTGTGCGAAAAGCTCAAAACACATGCAAATGCCTCAACTCAAAGCAACAAGTAGAGCTAGAGCATCTAGACACACTCGGATCTGACGCGTCCATATGTGTTCTAGGTGCAGGTTCACCTTCCCACGCCATCCGTAGAGAAAACTCGTATGAATGATATGTAGCTTAGAGACATATGAAATTATTGCATGTCCTGAATTATCCAAAGAGCCAAGGTGTCCGTGTTGGAGAGTGGGACGGGTCATGGTGCCAGACTCACTTCCAGTCTGGACCTGGTGTTTGGACGAGTGGATCGAGTTCGATGCCATGAACTACGACGTAGGTTACCGCTAGGGCTGTTAATCAGCCAACCTTGGAGCAAGCATAAACTCTACCCACTTCACCATACAAACTATCTTACTAAAATTAGTTGTCAGTACACCACTTTGTCATCACGCGTACAACTAATACAGTAAGATAATATTTAAGAACATTGCTTACTATTTAAAGACACCTGTAAGGCATGAAAAATTTTGCGCGTCATGACATGTCATGGTTCTACGATGGCCTATGAGCAAAAAAAAGAGAAATATGGGCACAAAGTTAACCACAGATCTAGAATTTTATTAAGAGGTATGCCGCACAAAAATCTTTATATGAAAATCAATAAAATCTTTATAATTTAGCAAATAATTATAAATATTTAACATAATTTGGTATATACAAACAGTAAACAGCACACCTTAAATTCAATTAGTTACAATATAAATAGTTCAAATGCAATACTGATAGATAAAAAGTATAGGCATAAGAGATATTACAGTAATACTTATTATTCAACTTTTTTAACCGTCGTTTTCTAAATGACATGAATGTCTTGATTATATCATCTTCATCTAACCACAAAATGTATCTTTGTTCAAATATCATCACCAAGATCGCAATAAGTACATTATGGATTATAGAATGATGTTGTGAACAATTTTATAATGAGATTTTCACAGAGTCTCACTTGACCTAGACAAACTCATTTGTTGATTCAATCCAGCCTTAGATTCAAATTCACTGCAATCAAGTGATTTCTTGATTCATAATTTCTTTCAGCTACTCTCTCTTCCTCCTAAGTTTTCTCCCCCGTAACCATTTCAACCAGAGATGAGGCAGGATTTAAAGCAGGAGTGGGCATCTTCTTGGTCGCATGTTTCTAAATAGAGATGCAATATGCTAGCTTTTCATTACACCTGAGCAATTGTATGAATCTTTATATGCAATATTTTAGCCGTGCCCCATGGTGTATCCTGCATGTGCCACTGCTAGTCCGAGGACTTGGGCCAGGCCAACTTCAGGTGGCCCAGAGCACAAGATTTTGGCACAACCCAATATCCAGCACAACATGTATTTTTTTGGGCCGTCCAGCCCAACTTTTTGTATCGGGTCGGGCCTAACATCTGGGCCTGACAGTCAGCACGGTGCGTACTTTGGGCTGTGCTTGGGCCAGCACGACCCAAATTTTGCCTGACAGTATGAAATTGGCATAAAATCCACTTGTTCTTGTGCCAGCTTCTATTTTTTATTTTTATTCAAGGTTAAAAATTAAAACTTGTTTAAATTTCACAAATGTGGTCCAAATGCGATGATTTTTTGTTAAATTCTTCAAAAAAATCCGCTCTACCACGTGAAAGCATTTTTATCAAACTTCGGAATTTTAATTTGATATTTTTCTGTAAGGCCTTAAACATATGTACATATTCTTCATTTCTTGTAAATTTCCAAAAATAAGAATCTTCAACCTAAATTTGTTGTGTATGTACATATTTTATATATCTACACGTAGGGATTTTATATACTTTTTTTAATCCCTTTAGACTTGTGAAATTTCTTTTACCCATTCATTTGTCTGGAAAGCTCATAACATATATGCCATTTACTAAAATGCAAACACAAATTGATGGAAATAAATTTGAAAAAATCTTACAAAAATTATAGAGGTGGATATTATCATGTAAAAGTCCCACCAAAAAATTCATTCCAAAATTCACTTTAATTTCTGTGGTAAAAAGACAAAATAAATTTTTAATTGTTTTATTATTTTTATTTCCAACATTATATGATGATTTTAAAAGTCAATTTTGATAAGTACAAGTAATATAACCCATTTAAACTTCTATGATTTTAGTAGCTTTTTAATTTTTTTGTACATGTAGTACTTTAAAAAAATACTTCAAAGCTCATATTAGGCCGTGTGCATGACCATGGCCCGTCGTGCTGACCGGCCTGACAGAAAAGCCACGGCGGGCTATCAGGTCGTGAGAAAGAAACATAGACGCAGCCGCATATGGCCGTATGATTCCTCATTTAGGGCCTGTTTGGCAGCCCACAATCCTATACAAATCCCTCCTAAATCCATGGGCCAAAAAACCTCTGGCCGAAAATTCCTCCACATGCATATGGTAACTTATTTCCCTGGCCCAATCCCCTTGGGACCACGGGCCTTTCTGTCCCGGCCTCGCCAGCCCGGGCAGCAAACCCTCGCCTCTCCCCCGTGCCGCTCGCCACTCTGCTCCCCCTCGCGCCACCAGCCTCTTCCCCACTCGTGCCGCTCGGCTCCTCCTCGCCCTGTGCCAGTCGCCTTGACCTCGCCCGGCATAGGTCGCTGCCCCCCACGGGCGACGCTCACCTCGCATCCGCCCCCAGGCGACGCTCGCCCGACCACCCTCCACCCATGGGCACTCGCCCGCCGCTCGCCCCCCCCCCAACCGCCGCTCGGGCTCCCCGGCATCGGTCCACACGCCCCTGGCGGCTGGATCTGGAGCCAGTGAGATCAGATGTGCTAAATCCTGTTGCTGTTTTGGTGCATTTTCGTATCTTGAACTTTTGAACATTTCAAGCATTTTTTCCAAAAAAATTCTCTGGTACTGTTTTCCCATATGTGCCAAATGAATGCAGGGAAATTCTCACCGCAGGGGAGGGCACACCCTAGGGAACCCAGCGGACATGGAAGAGATTTCCTTCCCTGGGTTACCTATAAAGCAGAGGAAAAAATTTGGTTACATATTAATTTTACATTATGAGGCAGGATTTCTCTCATGAGCAACAATCAGGAAATAATGCTACATGATATGGAGGTTACAACATTTTAAGAGATAATTGCTGTCAGATATCTGGCTCCAGCCCCAGCCCATGAGCGTGCTTCCTCCTTGAGTTCCTGAAAGATGCTTTCGGTCTCTTTGCCCCGAAAAACTCTCTCATTGCGTTCCTTCCAAATCAACCAGAACACTAAGATCACAAGTGACCGAAGACCTTTGTCTTTCGGAGCCATCCCTTCATCGGTGAGGTCAAGAAACCATTCCGCCAGCGTGAGCCGATGAGGTCATGTTTCAGGGCAAAGCTTCTGGATGTCCATAGCCCTCGGCTGGCAGGACAATCGATGAACAAGTGTAGCGTTGTTTCCAAGTTTCTATGACAAAAAGGGCAGAAATACTGAGTTGGCCAGCCACGATGTTGGAGCCGAGCTCCCGACCATATCTTATCTTGAACGAGGAGCCATGCAAAAATTTTGCATTTTGAAGGTTCCCAGACATGCCATACCTGCTTTGGGTACCACGAGATATGGATTCCCTCAAATTGCAGTTGGTATGCTGAGTGGGATGAATAGACTTCATTTGCATATGCTTTTCATACAATGTTATCCTCTTGCTCATCCGTCGGGTTAAATCCAACCTTCTGAACAGTGTGCCATAATAGGGACACAAACTGAGTGAAGAGGTCAGCATCTAGATTATGCATTAGATCCCTAATCCATGTATCATCTGCTAAGGCTGCCTTCACCGTTATGTTCTTTTGTGTACTGTGCTGGTAGAGCGCAGGGAATTTTGCAGCTGGTGCCCAACCAAGTAACCAGCTGGACCTAAAGAACAAAACTTTTCTTTCATTGTGCACTATCACTATCGTTACTATATTGAAAGATGCCTCATCAGTTCGGTCCGTGGGGATCTCCATGGTAATTAATCCAATGTTTATGTGGTTCTCTCCACTGTGCCTAGAGCCATCGCAAGCGAAGCGCTCTGCTGAACCGGTCAAGATCAACAATACCCATGCCTCCTCGGTCAATAGGTCGACAAACCATGGACCAGCTGACCTTACATTTACCTCCGTTTAGTTACTGATCACCTACCTATAGTAATTTTCTTCGTGCCATGTCAATCTCTTTTATTAGCTGCTTTGGCAAGCGTAACGCAGTCATGGCATATGTTGGCAGTGAGCTTAAAACAATACGCACCAATTCCCAATGTCCACCCAAACTCAACAGCTTGCCTTGCCATCTAGAGAATCTGGCAAGTATTCTATCCTTCCTGTGCTGTAAGTGATTTAGGCGTATTCTTTCGAGTGTCACTGGGAGACCTAAGTAAGCGATTGGAAAATCAGTTCGCACTCCCGGGAAGCGTCGGAGTACTGACTGTAAATCTAGTATTGTACAGCAAATAAGCGTAACTGTGCTCTTGGAGATATTAATTTTCATCCCTGTTGCATCGCCGAACTGTTGCATGATGTCCATGATCATCCCCACATCCTTCTGTACCAAGTTTGAGAAAAGGATCATGTCGTCTGCATATAAAGAAAGCGTAGCCTAGCCAGTTTATCTTCAACTGGAGACAACTGTCCTTGTGTGGCCAGCTCAAAAACTTTTTGTATCGTATCAAATGCTAGGATAATTAGATAGGGAGAAAATGGGCCACCCTGTCTAAATCCCCTTTTATGTTGCATCCTGTAATATCCCATTTTTCTTATAAGTTAATAAAACAAGCTTTATATCAAATTCCAAAAGACGCACACATGCTTAAGAAAAATCAAGAGCTGGAAACAAGAAAGAGAAAAAGAAAGGGAATATAAATGAGATTAACCAAATAATTCTTAATATGCTGACAAATATAATGTCCCTCTCCCTTTCTGTCCCCTGGCGCTATTGCACATGTTGTCCTACCGCCCGACCTGTTTTCTCACTCAATCACTACCACACCTGTCTGTGCCGTCTCCTTAGCTTCAAGATGAGCTTCATGACCCACAGCTCTAGGGCCCTCCTCACTACTCATGCGTCAATGATGCTCAGCACCATTAATACCCACTACCTAAACCGTCGCCTCACCTTGGTGCCTCGCTGAGCCGCTGTCCATGGAGTCGAATCGATTGAGCCACACCATGTGCTGGAACTCCTCAAGCAGCTTGCTCAGAGCACAGTGACGAGCATACACCCACTGCCCGAGCCGTCGCCTCATCTTTGTGCCTCGTTGAGCCGTTGTCCATGAAGTCCAATCAACTGAGCGACACCATGTGCTAGAACTCCTCAAGCACATTGCCTAGAGAACAGTGGTCAGCTCCGAGCTGTCACCTCAGCACTGTGCCTCGCTAAGCCACTGCCCGTGTAGTCCCAACGACTGAGCCACACCAGGTGCTAGGACTCCTCCAGTAGCTTGCTCAGTGTACAGTGGCGAGCAGAGTCCTGTCGCATCACCATTATCATCATCTGCAATGAGTGTTGTCCATCCCTCTTTGTCTCTCTCCACCCCCGCCGTCTTTAAAGGGGCGCTCGTGAACTCATCCCGCTCCGACCAGCCGCATCCTGCCTTTGTGTCGCTCTCCTGTAACACTCCAACTCTACAGCTGCATTTTTTTTAAAAAAATAATTGAGCACAGTGGGCCCCGCATGTCAGCCTCTTCTTCCTCCTCTCACTGCCATCTCGGGGGTGCGGCTGCTGCATGCACGCCAGCGCGACGGCGTGCCGTGCGCGCCCGCGGCGAGCCGCTGCAGTGCCTTAACGCCCCCTGCTGCGCGCCGTCTACCCCCTCCTCTTTTACTCCGCGACACCACAGTTTGCTTTCATTCATCCCGGCGACATTGCAGCTGCTCCGCCTACCTCGCAGCCGTGCCCCTCCTCGCCCAACTGAGGGCACCACCGGCTGCGCCAACTCGCCCTGCCTCTCCCTGACCCCCTCACTCGTCCCCGTTTTCATCCACGCGAGGTGAATTTGTTGTTATTCACCGGAGCCGGCCACCGGACCTTTGCAGCTTCCCCAGAAAAATTCGGCGAACACGGTGAGTCTCACCTCGATTCCTTTCACTCGGAGCTAGCCGACTCCCAGACTCACCTCCCTAACAAGTTTTCCCCAATTTTCCATGGTCGAGTAGGAAGAAAATCGAAGTCTTCTTCGCTGCCAACCTCAACCGAGCCGCTGCTCATGTTGCACGCCCTCTTCCGACTGTCGCCGCTCCAAATGGCGTGTTTGCCGGGGTTCCTCGACCTCTAGTGAAGCTCACCGATCAATTTCCCCGCTGCCTTGTGCCTTTCTTCTACCTCAGGACGTCGCCGAAGCCTCCCCGCTGCAGCTCATCGCCGGCAGCTCCCTTGGGTGAGATTCGGCCCCCAATCTATCTCCAAATGAATTTTCCGTGTCACATAGATTATTTTCCCCCAAAAATGGTGCTGAAATTAGGCCGCTACCCGCCTGGCGTGCGGCTCCGGCGAGAGCTGCCGCCGCTGGCTGCCTAGGAGAGCTCGGCCATGGCTGCTGCTGTCCCTGCTCAGATCGGATCTGGTGCGGCTGGCACCAGATCCCGTGGGGCAGCGCTGCTGTGGCCTGCTGTGTGGCCTGAGCCCCACTGGACAGCAATAAAAGGCCTTTTTCAGCACAAAAATAAATCCAGCAAATGATGGAAGCTTGTAAAAATTGTAGAAAATCGTAGAAAAATCAGAAAAATGTGAAACCAACTTTGTTAGATTCCATACAACCATATCCTTGCATGGGGCTAACTATTACTGTATGTAAGTGCACAAAATTTTTGTTGTTAATTATTTAAACATATATAGTAGGGAAATAATTGTATAAGATCCATACATTAGATACTTCTCTAACTTTGCTGAAAAATCATATACATCCCCTAGTATGCACAGAAAAAGTTTCACTTTCATCGGACCATTGAAACATATAAATTTTAGTTACCATACATACGCATGTGATAAAGCCCACATAGCCCCGTACATAGTAGAATGCAAATCATGTTTAATCCTTGCGGGTAACATCGGAGCCTATACGAAGACATCTCCGTTCCTCGATAAACTTAAGAATCCATGTATGTGGTGATAACAGTATGTATTAAAATGCTAATTATGAATCTTTCATGTGCATATGCATATCGGTAGAACCCGAGACGAAGATCGCCGAGGAGCTCAACCCGGAGGACACGACGAGTGACTCTATTTCTGCTGACTTTATATCTGAGCAAGGCAAGCCCCGGTTTACACTAGCCCTTTTATAAGTGTTTCATTTTTACCTCAATATGTACTTAGTGTTATGGGATTGTGCATTAAGTTCTAGGATTTGGTTGAGCCTCCACTTGCATGGCTTATAAGACCCTGGTTATCTCAGTGGGTAGATCGGCTTCGTGATTACTTCATGCTATGCTAATTAGACCTATCGAACGGTAGAAGTCGGGTAGTCGGAAACTACTCGCGAGTTATAGGATTTTCTAGGAAACATGGTAGGACAAGGAGTTCTAGAATCACAATGAATAAATGGAGACCGGGCAGGTAGTAGGAAGCAACGGGACATGATCCTGTGTGCATAGTCCTGTTTGTGTCGCTTAAGGGACCGTATCGTAGTCGGCCCTGTTGAACAAGTATTGAATGTACCGGTAGCATGCTAGTGATATGGGCACTAGTAAACCGACGTAACTTGATCACCCTGGATGCCGACGATCATTCCGCCGACCTTGGTCAGGCGTTGAGAGGGCAGTAGGTAATCCGCTCACGAAGATCGTCCTGGTCGGACGTCTCGTGTAGGGAACCCTCTGTCCGGGCCGGCAGACTTTTTCGGAATTTGGGGTGTCTTGAGAAAGGTTGCCATGTACGACAGTTGCGAACTGCATCGTATACGCCTTCGGAAAGTGCGTACGTGTCGTGCTTTCGGGTTTCTCCTGCAGGAGTAAAAATGGTTCGAATCGCCGTCACTCACGGATAAAGAGTGCCGCTTGTTCACTGCGTCGTCGCGTAGTAACAAGTGGAAGATTTCTATTAATATGGTCAGGTCTGAAATTAGATCAAGTGATAGTGTGAAAAACTTGAGTGCTTAGGTTAGCTGCCAACTAAATATTACCCTTTTGTGTCACTAAAAATGCTGCTATAAATTTGCTAATTAAGAGCGTACAAATAGACTTATTTTATGCAAACACCCATTCCTACCCATATCCCCAATTGCATACTAGTATAGCCATTAGAGAGTCTTTTGACGGGTAAGTCTTGCTGAGTATTAGTTGCTCAGGGTTTACTGCTTAATGTTTTTCAGGTAATCATGAGTATGATGTTAATGAAGAGTATATGACCTACGGGTTTCCGAAGGATGCGTCACCCCCGACGGGATGGACGGTCCAGTGGGAGCCCGACTCGCCGCCAGCTTAAATCCGTGTTGCTAGATCGACGTGTCATTGGGCTCGACACGCCGATAATGCTGCAGCTTTTGTTCCGGAGATGTAAACCCTCATATCACGTATCCGCTGCTGAACATCTCGTATTTTGAACAAAAATCTGTTGTAACTCCTCAAAGTACTTCTTTTGTAATATATTTTATTATCGTCTCCTGTGATGTGCAATTCGGTGTCACACCGAGTGGCACCACCCGAATATCGATCCTGTCGTTGAGGCGTGTCCCTCACAGCGTGGTATCAGAGCTTGTTCGGGATATTGCACATCAAAAAGGGACTTATCTTTAAAAACCAAAAACGTTTACGAGTGAGGTTCGTTAGTAAGCCCACATAAGGATGATATTAGCATGATTATCCAGGTGGCAAGCTGACAGTGTTTACATTCTTGTATTTAAATCATGTAACGACGCACCTACGCTCAGGTAAGAAGGTAAGTTACGCACTCGAATGCGGTGAAATTCGAGGGCTCACCTATACGAGTGTCGGAGGTATGGGGTGTCCCGTACAGCGATCAGTACAGGAAGTGAATATGTTTCTTTGAAGCATATGAAGCGCCGACCCCGGCGTGCCCTTGTGGCAAAAAGGTGGACGCTTTGTCGTGTGGTGAGAAACACGACCGCGTACCTCAAGACGTGGCTTACTTGAGGACGGCCCGTATGGAAACGATACGGGGCGTATGTATTTACTTATGAAAGTATTACTGCCTGTGATGTGCGATGAAGAAAACCCATGGGTGCAACATTATTGTGTGATTTTTATGCAGGTACACTAACCACGTGAATCGTAGTGCGAGTAGAAAAACGTTTGCGAGTGATCGATTTAGTGCCACCGTCTAAACGTATATACCAGTTATAATCTGGTTAGGATTTTTATTTTGTGAGGATACGTAGTACCGACATAATCTTTGGTTATACATTTGTTGGATTGCTAAAAAAAAAATCTTCAATTGGTGGCTATAAAAAAAAATGATATTAGTGTTAACTCGAATCACATGTATACCCCATATCCGTAGAAGGTTAAAGTTGCTTGGTTAAGTCCATTTTCTTCCCATGGTTTGTTCATTTAAAGATCTGAATATTAGTTTTGCTAGTTCTCAAAAGTATAACCATAAGCACCAAGTGTTTGACACAGCGTTTCTAAGACTGCATAACCGGTAAGCCATCTTTGAATGGTTGTGGAATCTGCCTACTCCCCGCACAAACGAGTATGAAAGCCTACCAACAAGATAAGAAAGTTTTCCACATTTTTGGTAGTTATGGGATCATGGGATTTGGCCGGCAAGGGCTCAAGAAAAACGTCGCGTATGGTCCAACTGTCCAGTCAGCCTTGTTGCTGAGTTTTCAGCACTGATTTCCAACCTTAGGATGTTGTGGAGATTATTCTGTGCAGCGAATAGATGTGTATAAGAATTCTTTACAAAGTTTAGAAAGTCCACTTTTGATGTTGATACTCTTGGTTCTTTTTAATTCTACCCCTGAGTCCTTCGAGGTGATGTCAGAATTCAGAATCCAATTTGCTATTTTGTTCAATACCGAGTTGGTTGAGTTTTGGTCGGATAAGCTAGAACTTAGGGGTAAATACTGCAGTATTATCATGGCTAGTTGTTGAACTTTTCCAAAAGTATTTACCATGCTAACATGGCTGCATAATTTGATATTACTGCTGGAATTGAGTTTTTGATATTTCTCGAAACTCTTCCTGCAGATGGCAAATCCTATTGTGCATTTGGAGAACGACTGGTTCTATTCTGAGTACCTTCACCGTCCGGGGTTTCCGCTGATGTTCTGGCGCATGCTCGAGAGCTTCGGATACATTGAGGCTCCTGTCTACGTAGGGAGAGAGACCCTGGAGCGGGGGGAGTCATCGTGCGTGATGCACGTGGCTGTCCCTGCGGGTCCCGTTCCTCCAGGTTGGGCTCCATGGACTGTCACGGTCACGGTGCCTAGCCTAGACGATGCGTGGGACTTGGCTGCACAGCGTGCGATCACGACGTTCTGTTAGGAGCACTCGGTGGAAATAGAGGGAACACCGTATGCTCTCCTCCCAATCAGAGACCAGTCTAGCTCCGTCTGGCTGCGTCGGGTGAGCATGGTGCAGGACTGGCAGCACCCGTTCTACGACCCACGCGTGGCTGCGCTCAGTTACTATGCCGCGTTGAGTCACCACATGCAAGAGGCCCAGGCGAGCGTTTGCAGCCTGCAGTTGGAGGCACTAAGGCAGGCTCATGCGCGAGAGAATGTGCACAAGCATATGCTTGAGATGCAAGGCGCTCAGATTGCCGAGCTAGAGCGCCAGGTGCAAGAGAGAGACCAACTCTTACAGCAGAGGGACCAGATCATACAGGAGAAAGACCAAAGAATTGAGGAGGTTGCCGCAGAGCGAGATGAGATACGGGAGGATGCAGAGTTCTTGGAGCAGGAGATGCTTGAGGCTCAGAACGAGTTGGCTGAATTTAGAGCCAACCCTCTGCAGTTAGGTGACCCTCGCAACGCTGAGGAGATGCAGCTTGACCAGGGAGCACCGATAGGGCCGGAGTCCGAGCCAGAGACAGAGGTAGAGCCCCCAGTTGACGAGCCAGGACCATTGTGGACATCAGGTTCAGACACCGACTCAGAGATGGAGATTGAGGCCAACCAAGAGGTGGGAGTCGATACCGGGTCAGAGACGGATCCTGATGAGGTGCTAGAGGCTGAGTTCGAGCAGGAGCAGCAACCAGCGCCAGCACCCGCACTCGCACCAGGACCCATGGACGAGTAGACTAGTCTCGTCATCTCCTATTTAGCATAGATGTCCACATGTGTATGTAATATATTATGCCGTAGTGACTCGTGTGTGATGTTAATGTGGACGAGAGCATGCTATGTATTTTGTTGACCAAGTGTAGGTGTGGATGAACTCCTGTAGAAGGGGTACATCATTTTGGGGACGTGACATTGTAAACTTGGTCATTGCCAGTAGTATTCTTGTATAAACTTCCGTAGTGCTAATACATGTGTGATGTTGCAAAAATCTGGGAATGAACCACTATAGTTAATGTTATTTTGAGAAAAGTATGAATTCAACCTTTGGAGATTAACTATGTTAGTCACTTTTTGCAGCATGGTTCGCACTCGCTTTCTACATGAGATCGGAGGCTCTAGTCAGCGTGGAGATAACCCTCCACCGTCGCAACATCAAGAACCACCACCGCAACCTCCACCGCCACCTCCACCCACCTTGGCGGAGGCTATTGCAGCAATGATGGGTTCTCACCGAGAAAACACCGAGCTACTCCGGGCATTAGTGCAGAACACATCCCGTCATGGTGAACGTCCAGAGGCACCTCCACGCCACCCACCTCAGAGCTCCTATTCGGAGTTCCTAGCGACGCACCCACCAGTATTCACCGAAGCGGACGAGCCTTTGGAGGCGGACAACTGGCTGCGTACTATTGAGTCAAAGTTTGGGCTGCTCCAATGCACCGAGCACCAGAAGACGTTGTTCGCTGCCCAACAATTGCATGGCTCAGCCGGAGCATGGTGGGCGAACTACCTTGCCAGCCTCCCCGTCGGTCAGCAAGTGGCATGGGCAGAGTTCCGTGCAGCTTTCCGAGCACATCACATTCCCTCGGGGATCATAAAGAGAAAGCTTCAGGAGTTCCTAGACTTGAAGCAAGGGGGGAGGACTGCTCACGAATACTCCAAGGCATTCAACCATCTAGCACAATATGCTCCAGAACATGTGAACACAGAAGCTAAGAAGCGTGATTGCTTCTTTAGAGGGCTGAACTCCAAGCTCCAAGATCGTCTAGCCTTGTTCAACAATGGCAGTTTTAACGACCTTGTTAATGCTGCTATTACTCAAGAGGACGCTTATCGCAGCCACCAGGCAGAAAAGAAAAGGCGAAGCACCCCTCAGGGCAGCGCAAGTGGTCCTCCAATCAAGTATCGAATGGTTCTCCGTTCACCATCCGGCCAGAGATTCCAAGCAGCCCCGCGACCGCCACAAGCTCGCCCCTTTCAGTCAAGCTTTCGACCACCTTCACAGCAGCAACAGATGGTACCTCGTGCACGCCCACCTCAACAAGGTGCACAAGGATACTGTCCTCCTCAGCCTACCGGAGGACCAAGCCGTAGTCTGTGCTTCAATTGTGGCCGCATGGGCCACTTTGCACGGGATTGCCGTCAAGCAAGGCAGATCAGCGGCAACACCCCTCCGTCTCAGGTTTCCAACCAGCCACGTGGGCTACAGAAAAAGGCAGCACCAAAGACCGGCCGTGTCAACTACGTCGCAGTTGAGGAGGTACCGGAAGGAGAACCCGTTCTAGCGGGTATGTTCACCTTATATGATCAACCCACCCTCATTCTTTTTGATTCTGGTGCCACTCATAACTTCATCAGTAAATCATATGCACAAAAATACCAGCTCTCCTCTACCTTGATGAAATACCCGTATACTATTCGTTCACCTGGAGGTACTATTTCAGCCAAACAAATTATATCTAGAGCACCTCTTCTCCTAGGTGGGCAAGTTTATCCTACTAATCTCATTATGCTAGAAGGGCAAGGAATAGATATTATTCTTGGGATGGCCTGGATGACACAATATAGAGCTGTATTGGATATGGGTTCGCGTACCATCCAACTGAAATCTCCGAGTCATGACCGCAACACTTTGATCCTTGAAAGCCCACCATCCAGAATTTCAGCCACACACCACACTGAGGGAACTCGACTTGAAAAGATTCCAGTGGTCTGTGAATACCCAGACGTCTTTCCGGATGACCTCCCGGGTATGCCCCCCGACCGGGAAGTCGAATTCAAAATTGAGTTGTTACCAGGAACTACCCCGATTTCTCGAAGACCTTACAAGATGGCGCCAAATGAACTAGCTGAATTAAAGGAACAACTCCAAGGACTCATGGACAAGGGATTCATCCGTCCGAGTTCTTCACCATGGGGATGTCCCGCGTTGTTCGTAAAGAAAAAGGATGAATCGTTGAGGTTGTGTGTGGACTACCGTCCGTTGAATGCTGTCACGGTCAAGAACAAATATCCACTCCCTCGCATCGATATTCTTTTTGATCAATTGATGGGTGCTAAGATCTTCTCAAAAATCGATCTTCGGTCCGGGTATCACCAAATCAAGATACGGCCGGAAGATGTTCCAAAAACAGCATTCTCGACTAGATACGGCCTCTATGAATATCTAGTCATGTCTTTTGGTCTTACTAACGCACCGGCATACTTTATGTATCTCATGAACTCGGTGTTCATGCCGGAGTTAGATAAGTTCGTCGTAGTCTTCATCGACGATATCCTTGTTTATTCCAAGTCTGAAGAAGAACATATTAAACACCTCCATATCGTACTCCAAAGACTAAGAGACCATAAGTTATATGCAAAATTAAGCAAATGTGAGTTTTGGTTAAGGGAAGTGGCTTTCCTTGGGCACATCATATCAGCTGAAGGAGTAGCAGTCGATCCGAGCAAAGTTCAGGATGTACTAAAGTGGAAATCTCCCACCTCCGTCCATGAAATTCGTAGCTTTTTAGGATTGGCAGGATACTACCGGAGGTTTATTCCCAACTTTTCCAAGATTTCTAAACCAATAACAGAGTTGTTGAAGAAAGGCGTTAAATACATGTGGAGCAATGACTGTGAGGAGGCTTTCCAAACCTTGAAGAAGCATCTCACCACAACACCTGTGTTAGCCCAGCCGGACATAACCAAACCGTTTGATGTATATTGTGACGCATCGGGCACGGGTCTCGGCTGTGTTCTTATGCAAGAAGGCCGAGTCATTGCCTATACATCTCGTCAACTCCGAAGGCATGAGCAACACTATCCGACTCATGATCTCGAGTTAGCTGCAGTTGTTCTTGCCTTGAAGGTGTGGAGGCATTACCTCTTGGGAAATTTAGTTCACCTGTACACTGATCACAAGAGCCTCAAGTACATTTTCACTCAGAAGGAATTGAATATGAGGCAGCGCAGGTGGATGGAACTAATCAAGGATTATGAGTTAGAGATTCACTATCATCCCGGGAAGGCAAATGTTGTGGCCGACGCTTTGAGTCGTAAACCTCATGTTCACTACTTGCCTAGCCATCCAGTTGAAGCCGAAGAACCCAGCCTTCATGTGATTCCACACGGAGCTTTGTATAATCTTGCTCTCATTCCCACCATACGGGAAGAAATCATAGCAGCCCAGAAGGAAGATGTTGGAATGTCTCACATTCGTAGGAGACTGAAAAATGGGGAAATGAAGTGTTTCCGCGAGGACGTAGAAGGGGCTCTATGGTTTAACAACCGACTCGTAGTTCCTAAAAATCAAGAACTACGGAAGAAGATCTTAGATGAGGCTCATTCATCCAAATATTCAATTCATCCGGGCAGCAACAAAATGTATCAGGACTTGAGGAAAAAGTTCTGGTGGACTCGAATGAAGAGGGAGATCGCTCAATATGTGGCCGAGTGTGACACTTGTAGAAGGGTCAAGGCCGATCATGTGAAGAAGGCAGGGTTATTGCAGCCCTTAAGCGTTCCTGCATGGAAGTGGGAGGACATCGGTATGGATTTTATTGTTGGACTGCCACTCACATTTCATAAGCATGACTCAATTTGGGTCATCGTCGACCGTCTAACCAAATCAGCCCACTTCATTCCTGTACATACCAGATACAACGCCAAGAAATATGCGGAATTATACATATCTCGTATCGTATGTTTACATGGAGTTCCTAACACTATCATATCAGACAGAGGCGCGCCATTCGTGGCTCGATTTTGGGAGAAGCTACACGCGTCCTTAGGAACTAAGCTCATTAGAGGCTCCGCATACCATCCCCAGACAGATGGTCAGACCGAGAGAGTAAACCAAATACTTGAAGATATGCTCCGAGCATGTACTATCGTCTATGGAAGAAATTGGGACGATCATCTACCTCTGGCCGAGTTCTCATATAACAACAGTTACCAAGAGAGCATCGGAATGGCACCATATGAGGCTCTATATGGAAGGAAGTGTCGGACGCCCCTCAATTGGTGTGAGTCAGGTGAAAGGGTCATTCTTGGAGTTGATATTGTCAAAGATGCTGAAGAACAAGTGAAAATCATACAAGCGAACCTTAGGGCAGCGAAGGCTCGACAGAAAAGTTATGCGGATAAAAGACGTCGCCCCCTAGAATTCGAAATAGGAGACCATGTATACCTACGTGTTTCTCCTATGAAAGGGGTGCATCGATTTGGGGTCAAAGGAAAGCTGGCTCCGCGCTTCATCGGCCCCTTTCCCATCATCGAAAAATGTGGACCCGTTGCGTATCGCTTGCAACTGCCTACCTCATTATCCGGAGTGCACGATATTTTTCACATCTCCCAACTACGAAAGTGTCTCAGAACACCGTCAGAAGTTCGCGTGGAGGACATAGAAGCTCTTCAGCCTGATCTCTCCTATAAAGAGCATCCCATCGGAATTGTTGATGAAAAAGCTAGAGTCACCCGAAATCAAACTATGAGATTTTATAAAGTACAATGGACTAATCATTCCGTTGAGGAGGCAACGTGGGAGCAAGAAGATTATCTCCAATTGCATTATCCGGAACTATTAGCGTCATACATTCGGTAACCACCTTCTCTCTCTCTGAAAGTCTGTCTTTATCCTAATCTCGGGACGAGATTTCTTTAAGGGGGGAGGGCTGTAACACTCCAACTCTACAGCTGCATTTTTTTTTAAAAAATAATTGAGCACAGTGGGCCCCGCATGTCAGCCTCTTCTTCCTCCTCTCACTGCCATCTCGGGGGTGCGGCTGCTGCATGCACGCCAGCGCGACGGCGTGCCGTGCGCGCCCGCGGCGAGCCGCTGCAGTGCCTTAACGCCCCCTGCTGCGCGCCGTCTACCCCCTCCTCTTTTACTCCGCGACACCACAGTTTGCTTTCATTCATCCCGGCGACATTGCAGCTGCTCCGCCTACCTCGCAGCCGTGCCCCTCCTCGCCCAACTGAGGGCACCACCGGCTGCGCCAACTCGCCCTGCCTCTCCCTGACCCCCTCACTCGTCCCCGTTTTCATCCACGCGAGGTGAATTTGTTGTTCTTCACCGGAGCCGGCCACCGGACCTTTGCAGCTTCCCCAGAAAAATTCGGCGAACACGGTGAGTCTCACCTCGATTCCTTTCACTCGGAGCTAGCCGACTCCCAGACTCACCTCCCTAACAAGTTTTCCCCAATTTTCCATGGTCGAGTAGGAAGAAAATCGAAGTCTTCTTCGCTGCCAACCTCAACCGAGCCGCTGCTCATGTTGCACGCCCTCTTCCGACTGTCGCCGCTCCAAATGGCGTGTTTGCCGGGGTTCCTCGACCTCTAGTGAAGCTCACCGATCAATTTCCCCGCTGCCTTGTGCCTTTCTTCTACCTCAGGACGTCGCCGAAGCCTCCCCGCTGCAGCTCATCGCCGGCAGCTCCCTTGGGTGAGATTCGGCCCCCAATCTATCTCCAAATGAATTTTCCGTGTCACATAGATTATTTTCCCCCAAAAATGGTGCTGAAATTAGGCCGCTACCCGCCTGGCGTGCGGCTCCGGCGAGAGCTGCCGCCGCTGGCTGCCTAGGAGAGCTCGGCCATGGCTGCTGCTGTCCCTGCTCAGATCGGATCTGGTGCGGCTGGCACCAGATCCCGTGGGGCAGCGCTGCTGTGGCCTGCTGTGTGGCCTGAGCCCCACTGGACAGCAATAAAAGGCCTTTTTCAGCACAAAAATAAATCCAGCAAATGATGGAAGCTTGTAAAAATTGTAGAAAATCGTAGAAAAATCAGAAAAATGTGAAACCAACTTTGTTAGATTCCATACAACCATATCCTTGCATGGGGCTAACTATTACTGTATGTAAGTGCACAAAATTTTTGTTGTTAATTATTTAAACATATATAGTAGGGAAATAATTGTATAAGATCCATACATTAGATACTTCTCTAACTTTGCTGAAAAATCATATACATCCCCTAGTATGCACAGAAAAAGTTTCACTTTCATCGGACCATTGAAACATATAAATTTTAGTTACCATACATACGCATGTGATAAAGCCCACATAGCCCCGTACATAGTAGAATGCAAATCATGTTTAATCCTTGCGGGTAACATCGGAGCCTATACGAAGACATCTCCGTTCCTCGATAAACTTAAGAATCCATGTATGTGGTGATAACAGTATGTATTAAAATGCTAATTATGAATCTTTCATGTGCATATGCATATCGGTAGAACCCGAGACGAAGATCGCCGAGGAGCTCAACCCGGAGGACACGACGAGTGACTCTATTTCTGCTGACTTTATATCTGAGCAAGGCAAGCCCCGGTTTACACTAGCCCTTTTATAAGTGTTTCATTTTTACCTCAATATGTACTTAGTGTTATGGGATTGTGCATTAAGTTCTAGGATTTGGTTGAGCCTCCACTTGCATGGCTTATAAGACCCTGGTTATCTCAGTGGGTAGATCGGCTTCGTGATTACTTCATGCTATGCTAATTAGACCTATCGAACGGTAGAAGTCGGGTAGTCGGAAACTACTCGCGAGTTATAGGATTTTCTAGGAAACATGGTAGGACAAGGAGTTCTAGAATCACAATGAATAAATGGAGACCGGGCAGGTAGTAGGAAGCAACGGGACATGATCCTGTGTGCATAGTCCTGTTTGTGTCGCTTAAGGGACCGTATCGTAGTCGGCCCTGTTGAACAAGTATTGAATGTACCGGTAGCATGCTAGTGATATGGGCACTAGTAAACCGACGTAACTTGATCACCCTGGATGCCGACGATCATTCCGCCGACCTTGGTCAGGCGTTGAGAGGGCAGTAGGTAATCCGCTCACGAAGATCGTCCTGGTCGGACGTCTCGTGTAGGGAACCCTCTGTCCGGGCCGGCAGACTTTTTCGGAATTTGGGGTGTCTTGAGAAAGGTTGCCATGTACGACAGTTGCGAACTGCGTCGTATACGCCTTCGGAAAGTGCGTACGTGTCGTGCTTTCGGGTTTCTCCTGCAGGAGTAAAAATGGTTCGAATCGCCGTCACTCACGGATAAAGAGTGCCGCTTGTTCACTGCGTCGTCGCGTAGTAACAAGTGGAAGATTTCTATTAATATGGTCAGGTCTGAAATTAGATCAAGTGATAGTGTGAAAAACTTGAGTGCTTAGGTTAGCTGCCAACTAAATATTACCCTTTTGTGTCACTAAAAATGCTGCTATAAATTTGCTAATTAAGAGCGTACAAATAGACTTATTTTATGCAAACACCCATTCCTACCCATATCCCCAATTGCATACTAGTATAGCCATTAGAGAGTCTTTTGACGGGTAAGTCTTGCTGAGTATTAGTTGCTCAGGGTTTACTGCTTAATGTTTTTCAGGTAATCATGAGTATGATGTTAATGAAGAGTATATGACCTACGGGTTTCCGAAGGATGCGTCACCCCCGACGGGATGGACGGTCCAGTGGGAGCCCGACTCGCCGCCAGCTTAAATCCGTGTTGCTAGATCGACGTGTCATTGGGCTCGACACGCCGATAATGCTGCAGCTTTTGTTCCGGAGATGTAAACCCTCATATCACGTATCCGCTGCTGAACATCTCGTATTTTGAACAAAAATCTGTTGTAACTCCTCAAAGTACTTCTTTTGTAATATATTTTATTATCGTCTCCTGTGATGTGCAATTCGGTGTCACACCGAGTGGCACCACCCGAATATCGATCCTGTCGTTGAGGCGTGTCCCTCACATCTCCCGCATACACCGCGTCGATCTCCGGCGAGGAGCCTCCACGCATGAGTCGTGGACTATGTGAGCACCCCGACCGTTGATTCTTCTTCCCCAAACCTGTCCCTGAGCTATCTCCCTCTTTCCTCAAGCTGAAGCGACCACCCCGCGCCATGGCCTCCCTCCCACAAAGTTGTCCTCCTTTCTCTGTCCTCCACCTAAATTGATGGTTCGATCGAGGGAGCCATAGTGTCGATGTTCGATTCTCTGCTCTCTGGCCACATTCTTGCTAATACCTACCCGATTCAGTCTCGAATGCCATCTATTGTGGTTGGAGGGACAGGAGATTGAACCGGAGAAGGAAGATCGAAGACTCTTATGCCTCTATCAGGCCAATATCTAGTCGAGCATTAGTTAATTAGGTGTTTCGTCCACATGTTGGACGCAAACCCAAGCATTCACTTGATCGGCCTAGACAATACTCATTCATACAAACATCAATCGATCCAATTCTTTTCTAAAAATCATCTAACATTATGATATATTAAGTTGATGCAAGTACATTTGAATGATGTATTAATATATATTTTCTTTGCATGTATGTTTGCTTGCGCGCAACGTTTCTGGATATAGAATCAGTGTCGGGGGAGCCGGGAGACTAGGAGCATGACGCTGCAAACGGTAGTGAAGGCAAGTTTCATCAACCCATTTTTGATCATATTGCTCCTATGTGATGTTCATCCATTGTGGCTAGTAGAATATGTTCTTGCAATTGTGAAGAGTGAGCTTTTTGGTGATAGAGAGAAAAACCATGCTAGTTTTCGATGTTGCATATTGTTACAATGAGATTATGCATAATGATGTTGCCCTTGTTTGTTGTATGGTTGGTGAGTGCATGAGTTATGACCAAGGCAAAAGGGTTAGTGTTGGTGTAAGCGCTACCGTGGTGTAGACTTGTAACGAGTTATATCATGAGAGTAGACTTGTGGTTTGAGTATGGAGGCTGCCCTGGTGATCCCCAAGGACCGAGTTGTTTTGACATATCACCTAACTTCTTTCAGTACGACCGCATGACCCTATACAGGGCGGGGCTTAGCCTAACCCCAATGGTTAGCCCGAGAGTCGTCCATGGTGGAAAAAGAGACATCTAGATTAAAGCTGAGATGATATTAAGATGAGTCATGACACTGCGTTGAGGACGACTTGTTTGGGTGATGTTTCGACTGGGTGTCGGTTATGATGGGCCGTTTTGATGGTCCGTGCGTGTGGGCACAATGTACAACCTCTGCAGAGTGTAGAACCCGTTCGGACGGTCATTTCCTCGGTCTATGACAGTTTATGGTGTGATATTAACAACTAGAAAGTCACATGTTGTGGGATTGAGATTTGGGATGCCTCTGGATGGGATATTGGGTCGAATTAGTTTGCATTAGGTTACACCACCCTTTACTTTGTGCATTGCATTTATATCTGTTTCATTCCCCTCCCGAAGGGCGAGATGGAGCTTGGTGAGTACCTTTGTACTCAGAAGTTGTTGATATGCTTTTTAGGGGATCCTGACTTCGTGCCGGAGGACTTTGAGTAGGGTCGCATCCGCACCCAAGTTGTGTGTAGTGGAACCATGGGTGACAAGAGCTATTAGTCTCTATGTTATTTACCATTATATCTTTCTTGTTAGTAGTTATAGTTTTTATCCATAAGATTATGTCGTTGTAATAAAGATCTGTATAGTTGTGGTTCCACTTATATTATAATATTATGTATCGAACTCTGCTTCTGGTATAATGTTACATGTTTAGTTCCGATCTTATTGGTCAGGACACTTCACATCCAAGGGCCTATGGCTCCATTCATCCTTACTACAGACGAAGAGGAAGACAATAGTGCTGCAATCCAATTTCGCAATCTACTAGGAAATCCTCTGACCTCCATAAGCTCAAACAGGTACTCCCAAGAGACTGAGTCGAAAGCCTTGGTTATATCTAACTTCAATAAGAGGGCAGCCTTGTGTTTTTTGTGATAAGTTCGAGCAAGGTTCTGGATGTAAACAAAATTATATTGTATGCATGTGTTTTTTATGAAAGCGCTCTGTACTGCCAGCACCTTGGACACCATTTTGGCAAAAAAATGTATCAGACTTACTGGACGAAATTTTGCAGGCAACTCAGAGATGTTGTTCTTGGGAACTAGTGTGATCCATGCACCATTCAACCTGCCCAACTGTCTTGTCGTCTGATTGAAAAAACACTGGAAAGCAGACATGACAGACTCCTTGATAATTGGCCAGCATGCTCGATAAAAATCTGATGTGATCCCGTCAGGGCCCGGAGCCTTTTCTGAAGGGAGCTTAGTTACAACCTTGTGAACTTCTTCACAATAGAAGGGGATATCCAGCTGATGGTCTTCTCTGAGTTTTGGAAGGCCCAGAACATGCCAGTCTAGAGTAACAGAGCAGGATACTCTAGTGCCAAGTATATTCTGGAAATGTCTGAAGAGTTCCTGCTCTTTTTGCTCGTGTGACCAAATGTATCGTCCATCAGGGAGCCGCAATCTTGGGATGTATATTTTCCTTTTCCTAGCATTGGCTCACCAGTGGAAAAACGGGTGCAAGCATCACACTGCTTGAGCCAGATTTGTCTCGAGGCTTGTTGTTTCCGTGCTCTTTCCGCTGCAGCTAGACCCAACAGCATGTTTCTAGGTCTTTCCGTAATTTGAGTTCCTCTGCTCAAAGATGGTGCTCCTCTTGAGCTGCATCAAGTCGCATGATCACCTCATTTACCATGTTGAACTGCATTCGGGCATCATCAAATCTCTGTTTACTCCATCGACGCAAAGCTATTGCTGTGCTGTAAAGTTTCTGAGTCAATTCTCCCTCTTGAAATGTGGACTAAATGACAGTGCCACAATTTCGATGAAGTCACTCTTAGTAATACTGTAGTATTGACGTACACGTGTAAAGCTACCAGAGGGGGGTGAATGGCAGATAAAAACTTTTCAGCGGAAGCAACAAAACACCCTTGGGCAGAAAACCGATCTGTTAAAAAAACCGTGTGTGCGACTAATCTAAACATGTTTAACTATGACAAAACTAGTATAGATTGTAGAGAATCAAGTCACGAAGACGTCACAACAAGAATCATTGAAATCCGTTGAGAAAAACTCAAGTTACGATCGAAAGATCGAACAAAGTTCAATTTGTCCTACGCAAGAAAAACAGTTCTGGAATACTGCAAAGAAACTCGTGTAGATCAGAAACCACAAATTCAATGACATTGAAATTTTCACATATGATAGATAATCAAGTTGTGAAGATAACCCAAAAATAATCACATCAATTGGATCTGTAAAACTCGAGTTATGATAAAACCACCGAAGCAAGGTAGTGTTGAACAGAAACTCGACGAGAAAAACTTGTCTGAAACAAGTCGAACGAACAAGGGACAAAAGTTCCTTTAGAATATGAATTTTATTTATCAAAACACAAGAGGAACAGCCCCAAAGTCGTGTACCCACGAGCCTTGGCCTCCCTTGCTTATATAACCAGCTCTATAGCCAATCCAATTCAAACTAGGACTCCTACTCCTACTTGGATTTAAACTGTAACTTTTCAATACTGCTCAAGACTCTTCTATACGCAGATAGAAGCAATCTTAAGACTTCCAAACAACTTCGGAACGTTCCAAATATTCCTAAAACAACTCTATTTCATGTCTAACACGAAATCCTGTTATAACCAACTCGAAACTTTCCATAAACAAACCATAACCGCCCCAGCCGCAGCCTGAGCGCAAAATCCAGCCGGTTGAACCTTTTCAACCATATCTCCACTTCCATATCTCTTCACCACGCCTTGGAACCATGTTGCCACGTCCATGCACTCCTTGCACACGTGCAAACACCTTCCAACAACGTCCACGATACCTTCATATGCATTGTTCTTGATCCAAACATGTTGCGCGACCTCCCGATCAACTCAACCACAATTCCTCCCAAACTTGGTTGTTGAACCTCATCTTCTCCCTAAGACTAGTTCAATGGATTCCGTCACCAGCCATGTCTTGAACTCAAGCAACACCTACACATGAATAAACAACCAATACTTCCGAGCACAAGTCCTCGACTTGACTCTCATTAGTTCCGAAACTACAATATCTTACTTGAGCACCTCACATAAGCATGTTGTAAACCATAGCAAAATGATATCAGCCATAACCACCAAAACACACCATAAACTTAGTAAAATAATACGAAGCAAACTTTCCATAAGAGTAAAGCAAGTTCAAAACATTGCAAGTTAAAAGCAGAACCATTGCAATCAAGCTCCGAACCTTAACAAAGCTAACCGGACCTTGAACCGGAGCTTACCAAAGCTAGTCGGACCTAGCGCCGGAGCTTACTAAAGCTTAGTCGGACATAGCACGGAACTTACCAAAGCTAGTCGGACCTAGCACCGGAGCTAGCAAAAACAAGTCGGCCCTAGCCAAAATAAGTCAGACCTAGACAAAGCAAGTTGGACCTAACGTCGGACCTTGCCGGAGCTACCCAAAACAAGTCGGACATATCGTCGGACCTTGCAGGAGCTCGGACCTATAGTCGGACCTTGTTAAAAAGGTGTTTTGGTAGTATTCAAAACTTTTATTGTCAAAGCCAATGTATTCAGCACACATAGGTCTCACAATCTCCCCCTTGATGAATGCATTGGCCACACCACTTAAAATCCGAACATTGGCTTATTCACATGAAAAGTTTTGAAAACAATTTCTCCCCCTTTGTAAATCAGAAATAAAATGAGAAGAAAAACAAAGATACCAAAAATTCTCCCCCTGAGAAGAATCGTGCCAAAACACTTGTTAATGTGTGCAATGTGTGATCAATTTCTCCCCTTTGATAATGTATTCAGCAAGGTATAAAAGAGAAATTTTCATTGGTTATGAGCACATTATAACATATACATATAAAATAAAGCTCATCCAAATCATACTATCAAGTAACTTACACTATCACATCAATGAGATACATAAAGTAGTGTAAGTCATGCTAGAGATCAAGTGTAATTTTCAATTTAAGCAAGTCATGATCTCACAAACTTAACTATTTCAAGACCTGAAAGCATGACACTTGTTGTTGCATTTTATTTAACATTTAAAGCATAAATTTTGATCTTATGACATTTGCAAGAGATTATATGCAACATCAGCCTTATTTTAACCAATCAAGCCAAGCCTATGTCATTTGACAGTCAGAATCTTAAAGACATGGTTTTAGTCATACACAACTCCTTTCAAGTTCATATCTAAGTGCAATGATAAGCCATCTCAAAATAAGAAGTGTGTCGCATGCATATTCTCTTGATCTTTTCTCATTCTTTTATTTGAACATAAAAACTCAACATGTGAGTTGATTACTTGATTAATTCTTTATAATTAAAAGCACTTGTGAGCATGCAACAAGTTCAAAACAGCAAGAAAGTTCGACCATGACCAGATTTAGTGTAAGTAATTATTCTAATTACTGGACATGGTAAAAACTATAAAATGTATAAAACGAATAATGTAGTAAGAACTTTCAGCATGAAAAAAAAATTACAAAGTCACATATGCATGAAATACTATGCTCATATTATTTTAATTTCAGATTCACACATAGACTTCCCAAGTTTCAAAATTCTCTCTCAATTTAAGCCATAAGGATGCATAACCCCTATTTCACTACGAATGTAACAAAAATGAGTGAAATCCAAATGTTTTGTAAAAATATCAGCCAATTGTTGTTCAATATCTACATGGTGAAGCACAATGTTCCCTTTTTCGATATTATCACGGAGAAAGTGATACTTAATGTCAATGTGCTTAGTTCTCGAATGTTGCACGGGGTTTTTAGCAATGCAAATGGCACTAGTGTTATCACAAAACAGTGGAACACTATCTACATCAACCCCATAGTCCTTCAGTGTTTGAACAATCCAAAGAATTTGTGAGCAAGCACTAGCAGTAGCTACATATTCAGATTCGGCTGTGGATTGTGCAACTGAACTTTGTTTTCTAGAGGACCAGGTAACAAGTGAATTATCAAGAAAATGACAAGCACCAGAAGTACTTTTCCTATCAATCCTACAACCCCCAAAATCAGCATCGGAAAAAGCTTTCAAAGTAACGGTTGAGGAAGAAGGAGAAAATGCCAAATTCTTGAGTTCCATGTAAGTACCTGAGAATCCTTTTGACGGCTTGACGATGTGAAGCACGTGGGGAGGCTTGAAACCGTGCACAAAGACATACGCTGAATTGTATGTCCGGTCTTGATGCCGTGAGATACAAAAGTGATCCGATCATGCTTCTATATTCTTTTTGATCAACGGGATCATAATCTTCACCAAGTTCAAGTGTTGTTGTTGTTCCCATTGATGTTCGAAGAGGCTTGCTTTTGTCCATGTTGAAGCGCCTTAGGAGATCTTTTGTATACTTTGTTTGATGCACAAAGGTACCCTCCTTGGTTTGCATTATTTACAGCCCCAAAAAGTACGTGAGTTCTCCCATCATACTCATCTCAAATTCTGAACTCATCATAGCTGAAAACTTTGACACAAGATCATGAGAAGCACAACCAAAGATAATATCATCCACATACACTTGAACGAACAATGAGTCATTGCCATGCTTGAGCACAAAAAGAGTTTTATCAACCTTGCCCATGGTAAACCACTTTTCAAGTAAGAATGTTTTTAACCATTCATACCATGCTCTAGGGGCTTGTTTGAGACCGTACAAGGCTTTGGACAGTTTGTAAACATGATTAGAAAAATTTTGATTTTCAAAACCAGGTGATTGTTTGACATAAACCTGCTCATCTATGTAGTCATTAAGAAAAGCACTTTTAACATCCATTTGATATAGCTTAAAACCTTTAGATGCAGCAAAAGCTAACAAAATTCTTATCGCTTCTAATCTAGCAACAGGAGCAAAAATTTCATCAAAATCTAGACCTTCAACTTGTGTGAAACCTTGAACAACCAACCTAGCCTTATTCCTAACTACAACCCCATCCTCACTTTGTTTATTTTTAAACACCCATTTAGTTTGAATTAAAGTGTGACCTTGAGGTGGAGGTACAAGTTTCCAAACATTATTTCTTTCAAAATTTTCTAACTCTTCTTGCATGGTAATAATCCAAGATTCATTACTGAGTGCGTGTGATATATCTTTCGGTTCAAAAGAAGCAATAAAAGCAGAATGAGCATGAGAATTGGGGTCGAAAAACCTGGATATTGTAACTCATTCATGCAAGCTTCCAATAATTTGTTGTGGAGGATGACTTTTAAGAATCCGGAGGGGAGTGGACACTTCACAAGCTTCTTCTTCTTCATGTTCATCACAAATAGATGAGCTTGTTACGTGAGGAGGATCTGGACCAGCAATGATGGTCGTCTGTGCTGGTTGTGAATCAAGATCAAGAGCTGGAACAATGTCATTAGCTGTTGAATTTTAGGGGAGTAGCACCACTTCTTCCTCTTCTTCAACGAAAATACTCTCCCCCTGCGGATATGGATCCGGACCTGCAATATTTGAACTAGTACCTGGGCTAGCTTCATCAAAAGAAACCTCACAAGTCTCCAAATTTTTGTTAGTATCAAGTAAAAGCACATGGTAGCCTCTAGTATGAGATGGATAACCAAGAAACATGCCATCAACAGATCTAGCTTCAAATTTATCAAGATTACCATGTTTCTTAACAAAGCATTTGCAACCAAACACCCTAAAGTGTGTGACACTAGGCCTATGTCCAAACCTGAGCTCATATGGTGTTTTACCTAGCTTAGGACGCTAGAAAACACGATTTGAGACATAACAAGTGGTTGCAATTGCATCAGCCCAAAATTTCCTACTAGTTTGATATTCATCAAGCATAGTCCTAGCCATCTCAACTAAGGTTTTGTTCTTTCTCTCTACAACACCGTTTTGTTGAGGTACATATGGTGAAGAAAATTGATGATCTATTATATTTTCAGCACAAAAGTGATTAAACGATTGATTTTTAAATTTGGTTCCATTATCACTTCTAATTGCTCTTAAAGATCCTGGGTGATCAATTGATAATCTAAGAAATAAAGTTCTAAAGTGACTAAAAGCTTTATTCTTAGATGCCATAAAGTAAAGCCAAGAGTATCTAGAGTAGTCATCAACAATCACAAGAACATACCATTTACCTCCAAAGGATTGAACACGTGAAGGTCCTACGGTGTCAAGGTGTAAAAGTTGACCCGGTTCAGTTGTCATGGTCATTGTGAGAGGAGCATGTGAACCTGCAACCATCTTAGCATGTCTACAAGAAGAGCACACAATTTCTTTGTCCCCTTTAAGCTTAGGCAGCCCACGTATGCGATCAAGAGCACTAACACGCGTGAGATGATCAAAGCCTACGTGACCAAGTCTATGATGCCAAAAATATAAATCTTTGGAATCATTTGCAACTAGACATCTATGCTTAGAGGAAGACATATCAAAATAAGCTTTAAAAACTCTTCCAAACCGAGACATGTTAAAGATAAGCTCACTATTTGAACCTATAACTTTGCAGCAGTTTTTATTGAAAATAATTTCTAGATTTCCATCTAGCAAATGTGAAACAGAAAGCAAGTTATATTTCAAATTTTTGACAAGTGCCACATCCTTCAAAGTGTAGTGATCATTTACTCGAACCGAACCCTTAGCAATTATAGGAGTTGAAGAATTATCGACAAAAGTAACATTCTCTACACGTGACACAAAAGAGAGAGAGGAGAACCATTCTTTGTTACCTGTCATGTGGCGTGAGCAACCTGAATCCACAATCCAAATGTTCTCCTTCCTCAAGCGTGTAACCTACATAGAAGCACAATACGTCGATGACTCAATACTGGGGTTAGTTAAAAGGCATTTAGGAATCCAGTACTGAGTCACACGACGTCCAGCAGGAATAACATGCGAGAGCTGAGATAAAACAACAGGTTTATGAGTCAAAGTTTGAGATTTTTTGTTCTTAACTACTGACCTATGAGGTGTTACTTGTGTAGCATGAAAATCAGTAGCTCCGGAGACAAAAACTGAAGCTCCGGAGGCAAAAACTGAAGCTCTAGAGGTAAACTTTGAATATTTTTGACTCATAACAGCAGGTTGCATGTTCCTGACATTCGGTTTAGTATGTGCAGCAAATTTTGCATGAGAGTTATAAGATCTAGCTTGCAGTCTTTCCTTTTTATGTTGTTTAGCTAGTATATAACAAAAATCTATGATATGACCATCTCTACCACAATAGCTACAATGAAATTTAACTTTGTGTTCATGTCTAGATGAGCATGCAGTATGCTTATTTGAACCCCAATGTGAAAACACTTCTGCAGATTTAAAAACCACTTCTTTTTGTTTAGGAACTGTTTGAATCAAACCACTTCCTAATGATTTTACAATTTTAGGTGGATGTTCCTTAGCATGAGCATGTGAATCAAAACCTAAACCAGTTTTATCATTGTAAGACTTGGAGGAATTCAACAGCAAGTTGAGGTTCTTATTCCCATTACAAAACCGATCTAATGTCCTATGCATGTTATCAAGTTTATTTGATAGATCAAGCCAATTTTCACATGAAGTTCTTCCTTTTAATTTGCAATTGGAACAATATTTAACTTCATGAGAACGTAAAGCATTGTTCAATATAGAAATTTCTTTCATAGCATCTTGTAGTTTCTTATCAAGATCATCGCAAGTAGAACAATGCAAATCAATTAGTGAACAACAAGCATCTTTCAAGTTTTTATCATTAAGTGTAGCAAGCTTTTTGTTCTTTTTGATTTCAAGTTCAAGTTTATCAAGTGTGGAGGTGTGTGCACTTCTTTGAGAGGACAATTGTTCATATATTAAATCACATGAGGAACAAGAATCATCACTAGGAATCAAGGATTTTAAACGATTAGTTTCAGATTCTAGTGACTCAATTTTAACAACATTGTCCCTAAGCTTTTTGTCCTTTTTCTTAACAATAATAGTGGCACGAGAAATAGCATCACATATTTGTTCGCAAGTAAGACATACCTCTTCATTGTCACTGTTGTGTTCTGAATCCTCCATACTTGATTTTGATTTGCCCGCCATAAAGCACAAGTTTTCCAGATCATCTTCATCACTTCTAATATTTACATCACTCGAGCCAAGTTCTTGAAGTGCGGTGATAAACTGTTTATCAGTTTGCGTCCTGTAAAACCCTTCTTTTTCTTGTTGGTGTTGCCAAAAGAGGACTTGACTTTATTCTACTTTTCATCACGGTTGGAAGGACCTAAAAGGTTAGGGCAATCTGTACGAAAGTGTCCTATCCACATTCAAAGCATCGTTGAGGTCTGGAGCTTCCTCTCCTTCTAGTTCTCACATTTTGTAATGCTTTTGGGAACCTAATAGAAAGAAGTACTAGCTCCTCATCTGGAAACTCCTCAATCTGTTCCAGGGTTAGTGAAGATAGCAAAGCAAGTGTATTGCTAGATGATTGGCCGGAGCTAGGCATATCACGTTGTGAGACAGATGCAATAGTCTTATTTGGGTTCTTACGTGATATAATGTCAATTTCATGAGTTTTTAGCTTAGAATAAAGCACATCTAATGTAAGAGTACTCATGACAGTGGATTCACGTATGGATGTTACTTTCATCTCCCAAATTGACATGTCTAATGCACTTAGTAATTGTCTAGCATTTTCAGCATCTGAAAAATTAACATTGACGCTACGCAAGTTGCTGAGAATTTTATTAAAGCGAGCAAAGAGATCATCAATAGACTCACGGGTTGCATCTCAAAGCGCATGTATTCTTTCTTGAACATATCCTGTCTTACCTCCTTGATCGTGTTGGATCCTTCGTGGTAGTCACAAAGTGCTTTCCACACATCGTACGCCGATCGAAGGTATGCAACAGGGTTGAAGTCGCTCTGAGTTAGTCCTTGTATGATCAAGTTCCGAGCTTTGTTGTTGTCGTCGATATCTTTCATGTTTGTAGCCGTGACTTGATCGTTTGAAGGCACATCGTAATGCTTGTACACATTTTCCCATATTGCAAAGCCTTGCGCCTGGATGAAAGCTTCCATGCGTGCCTTCCAAACCTGAAAATCAATAGCACTAAACACACAAGGTTTGGCGGAGTATTTCTCCATGATGATTAGTCAAAACACGTGCAAATCACAAAGATTAGAGCAACCTGGCTCTGATACCAATTGTAGGATTGAAGTACACGTGTAAAGCTACCAGAGGGGGTGAATGGTAGATAAAAACTTTTCAGCGGAAGCAACAAAACACCCCTCAGCATAAAACTGATCTGTTAAAGAAACCATGTGTGTGACTAATCTAAACGTGTTCAACTGTGACAAAACTAGTATATATTGTAGAGAATCAAGTCACGAAGACGTCACAACAAGAATCATGGAAATCCGTTGAGAGAAACTCAAGTTACGATCGAAAGATCAAACAAAGGTCAATCTGTCCTACGCGAGAAAAACAGTTCTGGAATACTGCAAAGAAACTCGTGTAGATCAGAAACCACAAATTCAATGACTGTGAAATTTTCACAGTTGATAGAAAATCAAGTTGTGAAGACAACCCAAAAAGAATCACATCAATTGGATCTGTAACACTCGAGTTATGATAAAACCACCGAAGCAAGGTAGTGCTGAACAGAAACTCGACGAGAAAAACTTGTCTGAAACAAGTCGGACGAACAAGGCACAAAAGTTCCTTTAGAATACGAATTTTACTTATCAAAACACAAGAGGAACAGCCCTAAAGTCGTGTACCCATGAGCCTTGGCCTCCCTTGCTTATATAACCAGCTCTATGGCCAATCCAATTCAAACTAGGACTCCTACTCCTACTTGGATTCAAACTGTAACTTTCCAATACTGCTCAAGACTTTTCTATACGCAGATAGAAGCAATCTTAAGACTTCCAAACACCTTAGGAACGTCTCAAATATTCCTAAAACAACTCTACTTCACGCCTAACATGAAATCCTGTTATAACCAACTCGAAACTTTTCATAAACAAAGCATAACCGCCTCAGCCGCAGCCTGAGCGCAAAATCCAGTCGGTTGAACCTTTTCAACCATATCTCCACTTTCATATCTCTTCACCACGCCTTGGAACCATGTTGCCACGTCCATCCACTCCTTGCACACGTGCAAACACCTTCCAACAACATCCACAATACCTTCATATGCATTGTTCTTGATCCAAACATGCTGCGCGACCTCCCGATCAACTCAATCACAATTCCTCCCGAACTTGGTTATTGAACCTCATCTTCTCCCTAAGACTAGTTCAATGGATCCCGTTACCACCATGTCTTGAACTCAAGCAACACCTGCACATGAATAAACAACCAATACTTCCGAGCACAAGTCCTCGACTTGACTCTCATTAGTTCCGAAACTACAACATCTTACGTGAGCACCTCACATAAGCATGTTGTAAACCATAGCAAAATGATATCAGCCATAACCATCAAAACACACAAACAACTTAGTAAAATAATACTAAGCAAACTTTCCATAAGAGTAAAGCAAGTTCGAAACAATGCAAGTTAAAAGCAGAACCATTGCAATCAAGCTCCGAACCTTACCAAAACTAACCGGACCTTGAACCGGAGCTTACGAAAGCTAGTCGGATCCAACGCCGAAGCTTACTAAAGCTTAGTCGGATCTAGCACGAAACTTACCAAAGCTAGTCGGACCTAGCAAAAATAAGTCGGACCTAGCAAAAATAAGTCAGACCTAGACAAAGCAAGTCGGACCTTACGTCGGACCTTGCCGGAGCTACCCAAAACAAGTCGGACCTATCATCGGACCTTGCAGGAGCTCGGACCTAGGGTCGGACCTTGTTAAAAAGTTGTTTTGGTAGTATTCAAAATTTTTATCGTTAAAGCCAATGTATTCAGCACACATAGGTCTCACAAATACGATTGTATTTATTGTTATGAATGTCACTTATATTCATCACAGAAGATTCACTAAGGGAAAGTAAATAAAGTTTGACTTGTCAGAAGGCAAGACCAACATCCTTATTATTGTAATTTATTAAACACTCCTTGTTCCTAAAATAGCATTCAAATCCGTCATCATCTAATAAAGAAACAGAAATCAAGTTTATTCTCATGCTAGGAACAAATAAAATATTATTACGGTGGAGCAAGAAGCCGCTATCTAAACAAAGTGAAAGCGAACCAATGGCTTCAACTTCAATTTATGTTCCATTAGCGACCTTTAGACTTCTCTCCCACGTTGTTACGCTTATCTTCATATCGAATGCCTGTAATTAATTAGTGACATGCACGGTTACACCTGAGTCAATCCTCCAAGTTTTTTATGAATAATTAGCATAAAAGGATTCATCAACAAAAGTAACAGCATCATTACCCTTTATAGCAAGCCATTTCAGAAAACCAGCACAATCTCTCTGAAAATGAACAGGTTTTCCATAAAAGTTGCAACCATCACCCTTGTTTTTACCTTAATTATTAGGGCAAGATGGCCCAGGCTTATCATTACCATTAGAGTTGTGCTTGTTTTCCTTACCACCATGATTATCATTACTGTGAAACTTTCTCTTACTAGAGCCAACTTGATTAATATAGTCTTGTTTGGTAGCCTTAATTCTGTCCTCCTCTTGGACAACATGAGCAATTAATTCATCAAAAATCCACTTATATTTAGCACTTGTGTCACACAACAATATTATGTGCTCTCTAACACTGCCAACACCATCAAATTTAGGGTTCAAAAGCTAATGCATTAGTGACAATGCATAGGATTTGTCATTTCCTTTGAATTTTTCTCCAATAGAGGCCAAATATTTCATAGCATTTTTGGAATCAGGGATTGCTCCCTTTATCCCTTTAGAAATTGACCCCTTCATAATCTATAATGACATGTGATCAGAGCGCTTCCACTTAGCAACATTTTACTTGTAAGACTTAAGTTTTTCATCATAAGTTTCCTCACTAGTGGCGGGAGGTGTGGGAACATCATGCTGAAACGCGTAGTCTAGCTCAAGAACATCAAGAACGATCTCAACATTATTATTCCACGTGGGAAAGTTGGTTCCACGAAGTTTCCAATTCCACTAATAGCGGAAATGATGTTCAGAGCTGAATAAAATAGAAAAAAATTTAGTAGACAACACTAATATTAATATGCATGAAAATAAGCCAAACGTTGATTCGGTTAAAATAATGCATATTAAGCTTTATTTTTCACATCACCGTTGGGCCAAAGTGAAAATTAACCTATTAAATAAAAATTTCAAATCGCCGTTGGGTAGAAATGACAATTAAAATGAGAAAACATGACATATAATTAAAAATAACGTTGGTTAGAAATTAATTACATTCCATATATTTAAACATAAATTCTCTATATAAATATCCCATTGGTTCAATTTAATTTAGAGAATGAACATAATGCGCAGCAAAAATTAATAACATAATTTTCAGATAATTAACAGTAAATTTACAGTTGGGAAAAAAATTGCAAGATTAAACACTAAATTTTAAATCCTGATGATAATCGTAATTTTGGCCCAAAATTCACAGCCCATACTGTAGCCCATAAAGAATCCAAGTTTAAATAGAAAAAACAGGCTAAACAGAGGCCATTTATATGTCGGGCCCAAACAATATAACCCGATGCAAGCCCAGCCCAGAACATAACCCTATCTCACATGTCCACCCGTTCTCCCAACCGAGCAGCCGGCGGCGGAGCAGCGCGCGACCACGGGCGAGCATAAGTCAGCGCGACACAGCACTGGCGCAAAGTCACGATGGTGCATGAATCAGCGGCGAGCATGCAGCACGGCGCGGGCGCGAAGCTACAGTGGAGAGTTCGGTGCTGGCGTGAGCGCAGCGCAGTGGCGAATGTGGCGCGCGGCTTGGTCCGGAGGACCATGCGCATGTGGGGCGCCGGGGCTTATGCAGCGCCTGTGCGCGTGGTCAACTGGGCACACATGTTCAGCGGTGTGGCCCAGTGATTCCCCGGCAGCGACGGTTTACTCAATGTAAGCATTAGTCATAGATTCTTTGGTTGTTCTATATTGTTCAGTGATTAGATTTTACTAGACCGAATCGTTGCTAAGGATTCATGAAAAGACTAGTATGAAATCTTATACCAAATGTTAAAATATAAGTTTGCATCATTATTATCTATAACATAAGCATTATCTAGCCTTATACATGAATACCAATAATAGGGACGTGAATAGGTTCTTAGTGTCCCCAGACGAAGCCATTATACTAAGCGAAGTCCCGTGCGTGCTTGATGCATGCGTGACGGTGATGCGTTTGGGGTACTGATGTATCTCAGGTCGCCCACGTCACTGGTCGGTCACTAGTGGCGTCGCCATTCTGTGGTAGATAATGGTGACGGCCTAGATAATGCTTATGTTATAGATAATGATGATGCAAACTTGATCGATCAGAGGATGAAAATCGTTCAGCTTTATTCCTGTATTGTTAGGAAGGAAGAGCATAAGTGTTTGGCTTGACCACAACATCCATGATAGATGGGCTTCCGTTGGCCAGTCGCGACCTATGGTTGCTTCAACCGGTGCCCTGCGGTGAGCCCCCAAGCCTCCTTTCAGGGTCGGATTGTTGTTACGGCGGATTCGCTCCGCCCCCGTCCGCGAGCCATTTGTTGCTCTGAGGGGTCGGGCCAGTCGAGGACTTTCCTCGATGGTCGAGTCCTTGATCACGGTGAGTTGGCTATCAGGTAAAACCGAGCGAAACCTGCCCGCCCTATTCGTAAGAGCAGTCGGAACCATTTACCCTATCTCACAGGGGCGTCTTGGTTGGGGCTCGGTACCGATGTTTCATTAGATCCCTGCTCGAGGCAACCACGTGGTTACCGGGCCTATTGGGTGGTTGGGTGACTCGATGTTGATCCCTCAGAGGGTTACCATGGCGTTCGTGGGGCTGGGACTCGGTTACGGACTTAGAGGCATCGGGGAGGTTCTTATTTCCCGATGTTGTCTCTATCGCAGACCACCTCGCATCGTCCATCCCTCACTCATGGGTGTCCCGGGCGACCTCGGAGCCTTGTGTGCCATCCTTTGAACCCAGGGGTTATCGGACCCCAAAAGTGGCCAGGAAACTTTCTTCCCTTACCTTGGTCGTACTTAAGCCTATACCTCGAGGAGCCGAGGAGACACCGCTTGACTCGGCTCACGTGCCGCGGAGGTGGTTTTAATTCGAGGAGCTGAGGAGATGCCGCTCGACTCGAGTCCCATGCCACGGGGGCGGTTTTAATCCTGGGCGGTTGGGCAAGCCTAGGCAGCATCGGTTCCAAGGGAACGTGAACGATCGCCTGCTCCCTGATGGTTGTCAGATCCCGCATCACTTTGGCGGTCTTATAGCCTTCCTCCCAGGCATCCCCTTTCGGATACGCCTTTTGCTTTTGCCCTCTCACTCCGCACTCTAATTCGCTTTTTCTTAGAGCGGAACCTTTTCGAGACCCGGCCAAAGCGAGCCAACAGAGAGCTTGTAGTCTCCTTTTTTCTTTCTCCGGCCATCATGTCTGCGTGGACGACGTCCCACACGAGTTCTAGCCAGATCTCTGAATATGCCATGAGCGGGCTGCTCTCGGCGAGGGAAGTGCACGCTATTCGCCTTGCCGGTGGAGAGGGTGCGTCCATGCCACGCGACGACGAGGTCGTGTCGTTCCTCGTGTTCCACGTGCGGGGGATCGGATTCCTAGCACACCCCTTCTTCCGGCGGCTCCTTGAGGAGTACAACGTTGAACTCCATCAACTGACGCCGAACGACGTCCTCCACATGTTAGCGTTCGTCACCTTGTGTGAGGCCTTCCTAAGGGTAGAGCCAGATCTGAACTTGTGGAGGCTCTTTTTCTGGGTGCAGGCTTTGGCGAACGATCTCCCGCTCCCCAACTTTGGCGGCTTCTTCGTCCAACTCCGCACGTAGCAGACGTGCTATTTCACCATCCCCTCCGGTCGTCCCTTGATGGGTGGCATCAAGGATGGTTCTACATCTTGAATGCGATGCCTAAGCTTCTGCGCTTCAATGGCAATCCTCTGTACCGAGGGCGTCCTGGCACAAAGGCGTTTCTTGTGAAATCCTAAAATTCTAGCTAGTGGAGCTGCAATTCACACCGAGAAAATGGGAGAGAATTTAAACTTTTGAATACAAACGTGTGAGTTCCAAATGCTAAAGTGAACGTGAAAAAATGTCCAAACACGGAGACCTAAATCTACCATTTTGTTCTCCACACATCCATGGGTAGCCCGGCAAAATTTCAGATCATATTGGAAAGGATTTCCTAGTCGTTGGAATTAAAATGGGAGAAAATTCAATTTTGAATTTAAATCTCAATTTTAAATTTTGACTTCACCAAAATTCAAATTTGAGTGCACATTGTGTTCCTCACATGTCTTTTGGCGTATCCTCCAAGTTTGATCAAATTTGGAGTTCATTTGCTATTTTAAACGGAATTAGAGGATAAGAGGGAGAGGGGCCGTGGACCCCACTTGTGGGAGACACGCGTAGAAGCTGTTTACCATGCTCTGTTTCTCATCAACCGGGAGCGCGCCACCTCCTGTCGTCCGGCGCCCAACCAACCCGGTTAGCGCCATCTCCTGCTCGCTAGATGAGGACGCCGAGTGAAGCAACCCCGTGCTTCTGCCGTGAACCGTTTCCCTCCCTCGCTCTCCACCCTCTGCCTCGTTCAGTCCCGAAGGAAACAGCCGCCGCCCGACGCCATCGGTTCTCTGGCGCCCAGGCGACACAAGCTTCATCGTGGCCAAAGCTCTACAGAGAAAAGAACCGCCCTCAGGTGTGCAAACCAACCGTTCGAACCTCTCATCTTCTCATACATTGCCGAGGACGAATTTGGTCGTTTAGTGTTTCGGTATTATTAGAACCGAGCCAAACAAACATGGGAAATGCGTAGTAATCAAGCCACCATCACTTGTGCCGAGCTATAAACATGATCTAGACCCACACTCCTCTAGGATAAAAAACCATTGAAAACCATTATGTTTTGGCGCTGTTCTTCGAGAATTTTGAGCCGCCGCCGGTTTTGGCCCTAGGTCACCGATGAGCTCCTATTTGCAGCCACTTTTGAGCTGATTTGAGCTCATGACGGTGATGAGGATGCGACCACGGTGCTCTAGGAAGAAGAACCGAAGCGTTTGAGCCATTCTAGCGTGAGTTCGACGCCGCCGAAGTCGAGCCACCGCTGCCGCTCGTCGTCGACGCCTTTCCGGTGATCGGGAGCTTCGGCCGACCCCGTGGACGAGCTCTCCGTGTCCCTAAAGTGAGTGGCGGCAAGTTTCAGCTCAAGGGGTGGCCGGAAATGCGGTTCCCGTGGAGCTTGCCGAAGGGTGTTAGTAGTTGAATTCTCACTCTCATTGGAAGAGAGGATGACACTAGGAGTTGGGGCAATTTTCTTGTCTATTTCTCACAATGCCATACCAACCCAAGAGGTTGAGACTACATATTTATAGCTTCCATGGCAGCCAAGCATATGCCACAAAGATGCTAGTCTAAGATGGTTAAATGCTGTCCTAATATGCTGTCCTTGGCTGACACTAAGATGCTATCCTAGTGTCCTTAATATGCTGTCCTAGTGTCCTTAGATGCTGTCGTAATTGGGGCCACAAAGACCAAAGGACCAGAGTACAACAAGGACCAAGGACCAAGGACTAAAGTGCAACAAACTAAAGGACTAGGGTACAAGGGACTAGGGGACCAAAGACCAAAGGACTACAAGACTTATTCCAGCATTCCCCCCCTAAGTCTTGTACGTCGTCTTCTGAGAGGGTTGGACCATCCCGATCTTGGTGCGAAGTTCAATGAACTTGAGCCTCCCAAGGGGCTTCTTGAGCAGGTCCGCAAGTTGGTCATTGGTGTTGATGTAGTTCGCCTTGATGCTCCCTTCCTCCAAGCATCTTCGGATGAAGTGGTACCTCACCCGGATGTGCTTGCTCCGTTCATGGAAAACGAGATTCTTTGCCAGGGCTAGAGCGGACACGTTGTCCACCCTGAGTTCGACCGCTCCAGTGTCTCTGCTGAGGAGATCACCAAGCAGTTGACTAAGCCAGAGCGCCTGAGTCGAAGCGGTGGAGGCCGCTATGTACTTGGCCTCGCAGCTGGACAGGGCCACCACCTGCTGCTTGACCGACTGCCAGCTAACGAGGCACTTGCCGAAGAAGAAGAGGATCCCGCTCGTGCTCTTGCTGGTGTCGATGTCGCCGGCGTGGTCGCTATCGCTGTACCCGACAAGGTGTGCCTCCCCAGGACACCTCGGGTAGTGGAGGCCGTGATCGAGAGTCCCCGCAACATAGCGGATGATCCTCTTCACAACCTGCTGGTGATCCGTCGTCGGTCGTTGCAGGAACCGACTAACGTAGCCGACAGAGAATGCCAAGTCCGGCCGTGTGTGGGTGAGGTAGCGAAGGCTCCCCACAAGACGCTGGTACTGCGTAGCGTCCACCTCCTCCGCCGTGCTGTCACGGCTCAGCTTCAGCCTCTCCTCCATCGGAGTGAGAGCTGGGTTGCAGTTTGTGAGACCAGCTAGCTCAACAATGCGCTTGGCGTAGGCGGTCTGTCGAAGTGTGATCCCGGAGTCGGCCTGGTGCACCTCAATCCCAAGGTAGAAGGAGAGAGATCCTAGGTCACTCATCTGGAAGGTGGCTTTCATCTCTTCCTTGAACGCTGCCACCTCCGCATCCTTGGTGCCGGTGATCACCAAGTCGTCGACGTAGACGCCCACCAGTAGGGTGTTTCCTCCATTGCCCCGCCGGTAGATGGCCGCTGCGTGCGGGCATTGCCCGAAGCCCATCCTCTTGAGCGTGGAATCCAACTTGGCATTCCACGCCCTTGGTGCCTGATGCAAGCCATAGAGGGCCTTGCGCAGGCGCAACACCTTGCCCTCCTTGCCAGGGACCACAAACCCCGACGGCTGGTGTACGTAGACCTCCTCCTTCAAGTCGCCGTTGAGGAACGCCGACTTGACGTCCATGTGCTGGACACGCCAGCCTTCTTGGGCAGCGAGTGCAAGGAGTCGCACGGATTTCATCCGTGCCACGGGGGCAAAAGCATCGTCGAAGTCGATCCCCTCCTGCTACACGAAGCCGCGTGCCACCAAGCGAGCCTTGTGCTTGACGATGGCGCCGACTTCATCCCTCTTCAACTTGAACACCCACTTAAGGGTGATCGCACAGTGACCGCGAGGGAGATCAGCAAGCTCCCAAGTGCGGTTCGTCTCAACCGCGTCCATCTCTGACTGCATCGCAGCACGCCATGCCGCGTGTTTCTCAGCCTCCGCAAAAGACCGAGGCTCGCCGTCATCGCATGCAAGGTGCAACTGCGCCTCCAGATCTTGATCATCCAGATCGTGAGGGGCCAGTCCCGGCACCGGCTGGTTGCCGAGAATGTTCTCCATCTTGCGATACCGCAACTGCTCGCCGTCGTAGCACCCGTCGAGGCGCTCCTCGTCGTGGGAGAGCGGAGTAACAAACTCCACTGGGTCGTGCTCAACACGAGCTGGGGACGGAGTGGGCGTGCCCGGAGGAGTGGCCGTCGGTGCTGGAGTGCGTTGGGTCGCCGGCTGAGGTGGAGGTGGACGGTCAGGGGCTGGGGTAGACACGCTCGATGGAGAAGAGTTGCCTACTCCCCCAACTCCCTTGAAGTGGACGTAGTCGACGATGAAGTCGTCGTGCGTCGAGGTCGAACCGTCGTCCACCGCCTTGTCCCATGCCCATCCTCGCCCTTCGTTGAACACAACGTCGCGCATCGTGCGCACACGCTGTGTCTCTGGGTCGAGAATGCGGTAGGTCTTCGAGCCCTCCGCGTAGCCGATGAACACCCCCGGAGTGCTCCTGTCGTCGAGCTTGCTGATGTGGCCAAGCTCCTTGGCAAACACGAGGCAGCCGAAGACCCGTAGATGAGAGACCGCCAGCTTGCGCCCATACCAAGCCTCGTACGGCGTCCTGCCGTTGAGAGCCTTGGTGGGCGAGCGGTTGAGGATGTAGACAGCCGTCACCACCGCCTCTCCCCAGAAGATAGCCGGCATTCCCCTCTGCTTGAGGAGGGCCCGAGCCATCTCCACAACCGTCTGGTTGCGCCGCTCGACGACGCCGTTCTGCTGCGGGCTGTAGGGCGCGGAGTAGTGGCGCTGAACACCCTCATCCGCGCAATACGACGCGAATTCAGCCGCCGTGAATTCGCCGCCGTTGTTGGTGCGCAGCACACACAACTTGCGGCCGCACTCCGCCTCCGCAATGGCCTGAGCGCGCCTGATGACGTTCGTAGCCTCTCCCTTGCTGCCAAGGACCACGACCCACATGTAGCGGGAGAGGTCGTCGACGAGCAGCAGGAGGTAGCGTCGTCCTCCTGGTGTAGCTGGTGTCACCCGGCCACACAAGTCCCCGTGAACGAGCTCGAGCCGTTCCTTAGCTCGAAAGCTCGACTGCTGGGGAAAAGGAAGCCTCCTCTGTTTCGTCAATACGCAGACGTCGCAGAGCTGCTCCACGTGGTCAAGGCATGGCATGCCTCGCACCATCTCCTTGGCACTGAGCTGCTTTAGGGCCTCGAAGTGAAGATGCCCAAAGCGCTCGTGCCACTGCCATGCCTCGTCGTCCCGACGAGTGGCAAGGCAGACATGCTGTGCTACCTGCACGTGAAGGACATAGAGTCGATTGGTGCCTCTAGTTACCTTGGCAAGAAGGCGACGATGGCGATCCCAAATCCTCATGACTCCGTCCTTAATCTCCACGCGCGAACCGTTCTCATCCAGCTGTCCCAGGCTGATGATGGAGTTTCTCAACGCGGGGATGTAGTAGACTCCGACGAGCAGCCTGTGCTCACCAGACTCGACGGTGAGGATGACGGAGCCGACACCCTTGATCTCCACGCCGGAGGCGTCACCAAACTTGACAGAGCCTCGAACATTGGAGTCAAGCTCAACGAAGAACTCCCGTCGACCGGTCATGTGATGGGTGGCGCCGGTGTCAAGGCACCACCCGTCAGTCTTGTCGTTGCTGGAGCCGTCGCCGAGGAAAGCGTGTGCTCTTGGCTCATCAAGATGAAGGAGAGCCACTGCGGTCGATGCCACTAAAGGTGGCTTGATGCTTTCGTGTGCCAGAAGCAAAGCTGACTCCTCTACCTGTGCCACGTGGGCCTCCTTCTCCACTTGTGCCACGTGGGCCTGGCCACGTCGTGGCTGTCGACACTTCCTGGCCCAATGACCAAGCTTGCCACAGTTGTGACAAGTGTCGTCTCGTGTCGGCTTGTGGTTGCCGACGGTGCCGCCCTGGGCGCCTCCGCGGGCGCCACCCTCGGTACGTCCGCGTGCCCCGGCCTGGGTACCTCCGCGCCCCTTGCGCGACTTGCCGCGCTTGCGGCCGCCTGTCGAGGAAGAGGACTCCCCCTTCTTCCGGTCACCCTGGCCAGCCTCCCACTGCTCGCGAGTGAGATGAAGCTTCCCGCCAATGGTGATAGGCCCCGAGAGAGGTTGTGGTTCGTCGCTGTCGACGACCTTGAGGTGACCTATCGCCTCTTCGATCGACATCGTGGAGAGGTCCAGCAGAGACTCGATCGAGCGAGCGATCTGCTTGTACTTCTCGGGGATGCACCGAAGGAGCTTCTCGACAGCTCTCTCTTCGTTGTAGGTGTCGTCGCCGAACTGCACCAACTTCTGCAACAAAGTGTTGAGACGGAGAGCAAAGTCATCAACGTCCTCACCTGGCTTAAAGGCCAGGTTCTCCCACTCCTTGCGAAGCGCCTGCAGTGTGGACTTGCGGGCACGGTCGCTGTCGATGCGTGCCGCAGCGATGGCATCCCATGCCTCCTTAGCAGTCCGCTTCTTGGAAAGCGAGAACTGCATCTCGGGAGGGACTGCAACAATGAGGGCATCCAACGTCCGTCGATCCTCGTAGTAGTCGACGTCGCCGTACTGAACTGCTTCCCACATGTGTCGCACCTGGAGCCATACCCTCATCACCGCGGCCCACTCGACGTAGTTGGTCTTGGTGAGGGTAGGCCACCCACCGCCGGGACCGACGTCCCTTACAATGGCCTGGACCCCGTGGTGTCCATGGTACCTGTCCGGGGAGGGAGAACCGCGCCGCCTGTAATGGCCGCGTTCTCCGTCGACCCAGCCGCCGCCGCCGGGAGCGCCACCGGCGCGTCCGCGCCCGTCTGGGTTGCGGCTGTCGCGCCCATGGGGGCGCGCGGCTGCTCGCTGCACCTCTCGTGCTCGCGCCGCCTCCCTCGCCGGCCTGAGCTCATCGTCGACGCTGCCGTCGACAGAGCTGCTAGAGCTACTGCCGCGCAGAGCCTCTAGCTCCGCTGCCGCCGCACGCGCTACAGCCGCCGCCGTCACTGCTTCCACTTCCGCCCTTGCTGCTGCCAGTTCCGCCACCGCCAACATTGCCGCCGTTGCCGCAGTCTCTGCCGCCGCTCGCTCGCGCTCCTCTGCCGCGACGACCTCCGTCTGCCGCGCGCTCGAGGCGACCAAGCGCTGAGACTGTCCGTCGGACATGGCGCACTAGTGGGGAAGGGCTGTTGTGTGTGGAAGACAAGTTCCTGCTCGTCTGTGCAGGAGAGGAATGAGCTGGAACAGCCGGTGTTCCTGCTGCCGGTTGCGGACAGAGAGAGGTGCGGGAAGGGGATGAGCAGGAGATGTTTAAGCTGCAGGATAGAACGGCTCTGATACCAGATGTTAGTAGTTGAATTCTCACTCTCATTGGAAGAGAGGATGACACTAGGAGTTGGGGCAATTTTCTTGTCTATTTCTCACACAATGCCATACCAACCCAAGGGGTTGAGGCTACATATTTATAGCTGCCATGGCAGCCAAGCATATGCCACAAAGATGCTAGTCTAAGATGCTTAGATGCTGTCCTAATATGCTGTCCTTGGCTGACACTAAGATGCTGTCCTAGTGTCCTTAATATGCTGTCCTAGTGTCCTTAGATGCTGTCCTAATTGGGGCCACAAAGACCAAAGGACTAGAGTACAACAAGAACTAAGGACCAAGGACTAAAGTGCAACAAACTAAAGGACTAGGGTACAAGGGACTAGGGGACCAAAGACCAAAGGACTACACTTATTCCAGCAGAGGGCGCCATCGCTCGACTGTTGGCGCGAGGAGGAAGAAGGAACTGTGATGTGGGGCCCGCCGGTAGGGTTTGAACTTTTTCATAATTTTTAGAGTTTAGTTCCAACTTCAAATGCTCATAACTTTTGATAGGAACCTCCAAAAATTATCAAATAAATTCCATTGGATTCCTCTCAGTGAGTACTATCCGAGGGTGTATCCCAATTTTTATGAAAATCCTTGGATTTGTCTCATTAATTCCTTTAATTATAATCTTGTAGGAATTATTACAGGAGTTCTGTTTATTGGAAAATTCCCATATTTGAGAAGGGCCTTCTTCCAAAAATTCTTGAACTCCAGTAAAACTTTTAGAGGCATCGGACCTAATTTGCTTAGCCAAATGTTGTGTCAATCCTTTATGTCTCGGAAAAATAGGAAAATAAACAGAGCCCATTTTCAGACTTTTACCCAAACTTGAAAAATCCATATCTCCATGTAGGAAACTCCAAAAATGGTGATACCAAATCCTATGGACTCATAAGACTCCCAAGTTTCTGAAAAACCAAAATTGGATCATGCCAAGACTCTAGAATTGCCATAGGAATTCAGAGAAGCCAAATAGCTAAGAAAATTCCTTAGGCCACATTTTACATCAATTTTGTCCGAAATTTTACAAGCCATACCTCTACATGATCTATGGACCACTGTAAAAATTTCAGAGCAAGTTGAGGTCATCTTGTCCAGTTTCTGCTAATTCATTCTAACTTCATCCCTAGGTCTATTATCTATTTCTTTCAACTTTAGTTCCAAAAACCTCGAATGCTCAAAATGATTCGTTCTCTGTTCAGCACATAGTCCAACCCAAATTTCAAGTCGTAATTGATCTGAACTCTTCTTAAGTCATAAAACACTTTTATTTTATAATTCATTTACTCGCAATATGAACTTGTGCATATTCATATCGGTAGAAAACACGACAAAGGAGCTCGATGAGGCATTTGACTCAAAACAACAACTTGAAACTCTACTCGTCACAAAGATACTGACTAAAAAGTAGAGTTAAACCTGCAACAACATAAGGCAAGCCCCGGTTTACATTTAACAACTTCTTAGTTATGTTTTGCTTTGTATCACTTTTATTGGTCTAGTATGTATTGTGCATTAGGTCAACGTGATTGATATTCCAAATGCATGACCACAAAAACCTTGGAGTTGAAGGGTAGAATAGGTTACCTTCATGTAGTTTCGGCTAGGATTAAGTTGTATAGGATTCGGTACAAGTCAGTTAGTTGGAAGCTACTCGTGAGGCTAGGATTTTGGTTCAACGGGGTTGATTCTAGAGAATGAAATTCCTGGAATGGAAAATGAGATCGAGCAGAGAGTAGGAGCAGCAGGACGGTGGGCCTGTGTTGTCGTAGCTCTATTTGTGTCGGTTAGGGATCGATGCGTATGCCGCCCTACTGAGCAAGTTTGAACAGTACCGGATGCATACTGGAATTATGGGGTCCAGGAAACTGATGTAACTCGGGTACTCTCGTGTCGAAAGTTATACGACCGTCCTTTGGGGGTTGGTGTCAGAGGTGTAAACCCACTAGCGGAGCAACTTCGACGTGTTCCGGGTAGTGGCCCTTCTGATGGGTCGGCAGAACTGGTTCGACACTGGAGTGACGGGTGAAAGGTTGCTGCATACAACGTAAGAAAGAACTCTTGTGTGAGCCTTTCGAGGCGGGTGTATGTGTCGTGTGTTCCGGGTGTGTCCTGATACGAATCACCGTCTCTCGCGGTTATATGAGTATCACTTGTTCACTGAGTTGTGACGTAGTAATTACTTCCTGATGAAGTGAGATGAATCATTGCTGATGTGAAATTCTTATGTTCATTGTATTGCCAACCATGTATGCTATAGTTGTAGAGCTCACTAAGTTTATAATCCACTTTGGGCATAACCACATCGGAGGAAAGCATTTATTATTTGATTGTGGACTTCCGATGTGAGGGATGCCTAAGGCATATTAATCTGCTTCTATAATACTGAAAATAAGGATTTACATGTAGGCGTGTCTTTATTGCAACATATTGTTCCTATGTTATTAATCCTGCATGTAGAGTTTCATGGTTAGGAGTGTCGGTTAAGTCTTGCTGAGCTATCGTGCCCACGGTTGCATTATTAGTGTTTTGCAGGTTATATAAAAATATGCTATGAAGATGGTTGTTCTGTGAGACCTAAAAGACATACCGGAAACCCTGCCGCTGCACTCACCTTAGTTGAAGCTAGTAAGAAGCGTCCGCGGGCTGGACGTCTTCTCTTTTGCATAGTTAGGACCGAGAGTATGTGTTATTTATATTCCGCTACGTGTACCTTCGTGGTACATTATTTTGTAAATGACACTATGTTGAGAAATAAAAGACTTTATAGTTTATAGTTCTTTTCGTGTATGCTGTTGAGTGCCGCATCGCACGGCACCGCCCAATGTGTATCCTGAAGTGTGGATCTCGGAAGAGGTTCCCCACAGGCATGGTATCAGAGCCGCATTGGGAATAACACACATGAAAATAGCATATTTTCAAAAACTTAGAAGTATACGAGTGAGTAATGTATAGTATGCCCACATAAGGACTATTAGTAGCATAGTTACTTAAGGTAGCAAACTAACTTGTGTAATATTCAGTATTTCAATTCTGTAACGATGCACCTACGTGGAGGTAAGAATGGTAAGAAACGCTACCGAAAACGGATCAATTTCGGTTAGCTCTTCCATATGAGGAAAGTTGTGTGGGATGTTCCGGTCAGCAATGGACGCGAAGTGAATATGTTTTCTAAGACTCTTCATGTCTTAGAGACATATGAAATGCACTAGCCTCCAGTGCGCAAAACCGGGGGAAGAGGAGGAGACCCCATCGTGTTGTTTGTAACACGGAGTATGTTCTCTAGGACTCTTCATGTCCTATGAGGCTTACGAAAGTGCTATTCCACCGGTGTGCTTTATTGCAAAGGTGTGGAACCCTCGTCGGGTGGTGAATAACCCGATCCTGTACCTTGAGACGTGGCTTGACTCAAGGACGGCCCGTGTGACAATGATACGGGACATATGTTTTTACTATGATATGGACCTGCCTGGAATGACAAACCTCTTGTGTGCTTCACTATTGATTGTTTTTCTGCATGTACCTTAAACACGAGTAGAACATGTCGTTTAGAAAAAGTGTGTGAGTGATCGTTTTAGAGCCACCACTTGAGACGTATATGCCGATTTAACGCCGGTTAGGATTTTTGATTTGGTGAGAAAACGTAGTACCGTAATATGTTCTTAACTGCATGAAAAATTAAGTTTTCAAAGAAAAGAGTAATTTTTTGGAGTCTATGATTCTATTAGGGATTAATGAACTCCTATATTGAACTAAGAGTCAATTTGGAGTATAGAATCATTCACAAAGATTTAGGAACAACCTCCCTTGTTTTTAGCAGAATTTTGCTGAATTTGAACAGGAAGTATCTTTTGATTGGTTGAACTAATGGAGGTGAGGAATACATTTCTAGAAAGGTTTTGAAGTTTTCTACAAATTTTGTGTAGAACTCCAGAACAGAATCCCCCTCCAAATGGATGAAAATCTCATATGAGTGTTAACTATCCAAAAACAGGGCAGACCAAAAATGCTCTCTGGAATTTTCTGTATTTCGACCATAACTTCTTATAGAAAAATCTCTAAGGGTCAGGTAAGACACCGTTGGAAAGTTTTTGATATGTGCTACGACTTTGTAGTTCAAAGTTTCTACAGATTTGGGGTAGAAGTTTATGAAATCTTGCGGACAAAACAACCACTTTTAGAGGAGCTGCTGTCAAAATTGTTCCAGATTTCTATCAACTTTGAAATATCATAACCCCTGATCCAGAATGGATATGAAGGCAAATAAATACTTGTTGGAAAGATATTGAAGTTACCTATAATTTTGATATTTGCCTTGAGACATGAAACTGCCATTTTCATAATCAAATTCTAGGATTAAGGCCACATGGTCATTCTGAACAGAGCCTTGCTCATTGCCAGTATGGATCTTACTAATTCCGGGTATGAGGTTGGTGGTTCAAGCCGTGATGGAAATGATTCGTCGCAACGACGATCACCGCCATCATCAACCGGACTGGCAGAGGTGTTGGAAAAAATGGCTGAGTCTCTGAACATGTTGGTGCAGCAAGGCATCCGACAAGAGACCATATAGCGTAATCCCACACTAAACACTTATCTAGATTTTCTAGCAAGACAACCACCGGTATTCTCGGAAGCTAAAGAAACCTTGGAGGCAGATCATTGGCTCCGGGTTATTGGAACTAAATTGGGAATGCTCCAGTGTGATGAATATGAGAAGAATTTATTTGCCGCTCAACAACTTCATGGATCCGCTGGGGCTTGGTGGTCCGAATATCTTGCTAAGATTGCCGAAGGCCATCGTGTGACGTGGACGGAGTTTCGTGATGCTTTCCGTGCACGTCATATCTGTGAGGGCATCGTCCAAACTAGAGTTGAAGAGTTCTATGAACTCAAGCAAGGAGTGATGAGTGTTATGGAGTACTTTATGGATTTTAACCGTTTAGTACAATATGCTTCTGCTTATGTGGATAAGGAGACAATGAAGTGTCATTACTTCTTCCGAGGCCTCAACGTGGAGCTTCGGGCAAAAGTGACACTATGCAATAAAGGGAATTATAGCGAGTTAGTCAATGCCGTTATGATTCAAGGAATAGCTGAACTCCAGCATAAGGAAAGTAAGAGGAAGAGAAGCTTATTACCGGCAAGTACGGATGATTATCCTCAAGAACAACCAGTGATATATTGCTTATCATCCAGGGTGGAAATTCAGTCCTTTGACGGACCACCGCCGATCCGATTCCATCCCTATTCAACAATGGATGTTTAGCCATTGCTACAGCAGCAACCAATGAGTATTTGTGCACCCCCACTTCAGCAAAGTGCACAAAAATATCAACCACTCTCAGATTATGAAGATCCTGAGCTCGCATCGTATGATACTAATAACGATGTGGGGCATATCACTCAGGAGTGCAATATGACCAAACAGAGCAGCAGTATCATGTCATCTCAAGCTGCAAAGAAATTCCACGGTCAGCCAAGGAGGACAACACTGAAAGTGGGAAATGTAAACTATATGGCAGTTGAAGATGTTCACATGGGAGAACCCGTGTTTGCGGATATGTTCAGCCTACGTGGTCAGCCCACGTTCGTGTTGTTCGACTCGGGTGCCACTCATGATTTTATCAGCAGAGATTATGTGGTTAAGCACTAAATAACTTCAACCACGTTGGCCGCATCTTATCAAATTAATTCACCGGGAGGTAGTAGGATAGCGGACAGGATTGTTGCTCGAGCGCCTATATGTTTGGATGGGCGGATATATCCTACAACTCTTATCATCCAGGAACGCTTGCGGACTGACATCATCTTGGGAATGGCTTGGTTGACACATCATCAAGCTATCTTTGATATTAGTTCATGAACGGTGCAGCTGAGAAATATTGAACCGGAATTCACTGCTGTACACACCGTTGAAGCTAAGAAACTGGAGGACATCCCAGTGGTCCGGGAATATCCGGACGTGTTTCCCAATGATCTACTGGGCATGCCGCCCGAATGTGAGGTGGAGTTCAAGATTTAACTAGCACCGGGAACCACACCCATCACTTGGAGGCCGTATAAAATGGCACCGAAGGAACTCGCGGAGTTGAAGGAGCAGTTGAATGATTTGCTAAGCAAAGGCTTCATTTGGCCCGGTTCATCACCGTGGGGATGTTCCCCGCTGTTCATCAAGAAGAAGGACAAGACTCTGAGGTTATGTGTGGACTATCGTCCGCTAAATGCCGTAACGATCAAGAACAAGTATCCACTACCACATATCAATATTCTTTTTGATCAACTAGTGGGTGCTAAGATTTTCTCGAAGATGGATCTTCTGTCTGGATATCATCAGATCAAAATCGAAGCAGAAGACATACCCAAGATGGCATTCTCGACGAGATACGAATTATATGAGTACCTCGTCATGCATGGTTATTAAGGCGTCGCTTAAGCGACGCTTAAGCGCTAAGGCGACCAGGGACCGTAAGGTGTCCCTGTCGCCTTAGATTCGCCGTAAGGCGACCACGCGGGGGTAGCTCCGTCGGGAAAGAAGACCACACGGGGGGAGATCCGCCGGGGAACACTACAGGGAAAACGATCATTGACGACGGCCAGATTTATTGTCGACGGGGCCGTCGTCTTTAATTTTATTGACGACGGCTAGAAAAAGCCGTCGTCAATAACACAGTTATTGACGACAGCTGAGCGAGTACCGTCGTCAATAAATAATTGACGACGGTGCCCGTCGTCTTTAACTAAATTCGGGCCCACCCGAGGAGTTATTGACGACGGTGACCTAGCACCGTCATCAATAACACAGTTATTGACGACAGCTGAGCGAGTACCGTCGTCAATAAGTAATTGACGACGGTGCCCGTCGTCTTTAACTAAATTCGGGCCCACCCGAGGAGTTATTGACGACGGTGACCTGGCACCGTCGTCAATTACTAGACATATAACCCGTACGTGAGCCGGGAGGCGGCCACAGTGCCGCCTCCCGACTAGCGCCGCGCGATCAGTCTCGTAGCCCTCCCCGCCGTTCCCCGCCGCCGCCGCCGGTCGCCGCCGCCGCCGGTCCCCGCCGCCTGTCGCCGCCTCCCAACTCGCACCGGCCGCCGCCGTCCCCCGGTCGCCGCCGCCCGTCCCCGCCACCGCCCCTCCGGCCGAGGTAAGTCCCCTCCCCCTCCCCTCCGTCCTCTCCCCGGCTTTTGCCGGGGCCGCGCCGCCGGCCACCGTATGGGAGGGCACATATTTTAGGCTGACTCGAATGGACTATTCATTTGGAGACCCAAACCGAAAGAGCTGTGTTTCGCAAACACGGTAGTTGTCCACTTAGCAAAAATCTGTAAGCAAACCTATTTGATATGTTAAAAGATGGCGCGTCGTGAGGTGGGCGGCAACTGCCATGAATAAAATGTAGTCTTGTCCAAGCTCATTCACAAACTTTTGGTCAAAACGTACCAAACTCTACACACTTCATTGTTTATTATAATTCATAGCAAAGATGCAAAAAATAACACTGCAGAGATCATCGACAAATGGAGGTGTGAACCCTAATCTAGCTGGCTTGCATCCAAATAAATACTCTGCTTCCAAATAGATACCCTGCTTGTAGCTTTCGACAGATAATAGTTACTACCTAACCATCTACACTACTATCTAATTGATGGCCGGCTTTGGCATCTCTTTGCACCTTCTTCCCCATACCATAATCATGCACTTAATCTGTTCGAGATGATCCCATGCGATGTCATTCTGTACCTCTGTAGAGAGAGAGAGAGAGAGAGAGAGAGAGAGTTGATGATAATAATAGTAACGGCCTGTCCATTTCTCTGCCTGTGCATGCATGCGGTGAAGGTGAACCTATCGTATACTGGTGCCTGAACATTTTGAAAGAAGCTATGCCTGCATCTGCCTATATAGCTGGGGGTGCTCAGACTAATCGCGTCCTCTGTGTTCTGATGGTCCTGAAAAAGGCCTGGAGAGGAGAGGACTTAAATAACACCCGAGGTTTCCTGTTACCCTGAGCAAAACTTTGTTTCTGGCACCAATGAGAAACTGAGACCATTGTGGCACTATGTGTGTGCTCTTCAGTCTAAAAACTTTCTTGCTTCAGTTTTTTTTTTTCAAGAAAAAAACCCGAAGAACTCAAGTGTATAGAGAGGCAACTGCAACATAATCAGGTTTATATTCAACACAGATCAGAAAAAGTTTCATTCATAATTAGATCAACTGAAATATCAATAAGCATCTCCAATTGGCTACCCAAACATGAGATGCATTTTAGGCTCCTCTTGTAAGGCTACCTAAATATGGGTGCTCTACTTCTCCCACCCAATACTATGCAACTAGATGTACCTATTTCAGATAGAGTATTAGAGACAAATGATTTTAGATCTTCTCACTTGTGGCCAAGAGTACCAAAAGAAAATAGATGTCTCATATGACCATTGCAGCTCCAGTGACGGCTCCGTACCACAAGCATTGTCTCTCCCTCCACTCAACTACAACAGCTCTAGCTAGTGATCTCTCATTTTGTCACTCATCTGAAATAGTGTGAGGCAGAGAATCGCATCATCACTTGTGGCGGACAAGTACTTGACGGAGGCACAGTACGCAGAGGTAAATTCTTTATTTTACTTTGCTTCATTATCCAATTTTCATCAATGTTTTCATCCAACAACAAATGTGTGCAGGTCAGCGTACCGTGGCTTGAGTCCTGTCCGGATGCCTACAGTTCCCTGTGTGCTCGTTGGGCGAGCCAGGGCTTCCAAGGCGTGTCGATGACCCGCCGACAGAGTCGAGGGACGGACGGGAAACACCGTCTTGGCGGAGACGGCTACGTACGCCTTGCTAAACGGATGGTAAGTGATACTCGAATTATATTCTAGTTAATTTCTATCGCTATCATTGTGCTAACACGTATCGATAGGAGCGAGAGATCGGTCAGGAGCCGACCGCTATCCAGGTGTGGAGGAGGGGTCACATGGGAAGTGACCCCTCGCAGCCTGATCAGCTGTCTTCTCAGACAGCGACAGAGACGTTGGTGAGTTCTTTTGTTGACTTAATTGTATTATTTTTAAAACTTCTGATGACTTTAATTTTCTATATTTTCAGGAAAAGTATGGGGAGGAGGTGCGGAGGCTTCGAGGCGACGATTACGATTGGCAGAACTCGCCGATCGTACCTGAAGCCGCCTATGCAAGCGGTGGCGCTAAACCTCACGGCCGGTGAGTTCTGTTGTTTTCATTTACTTTCATTAACTTCGAGATACGAAACTTTAATACTCTTACTTCGTTGTGTAGGTTGGCCATCTTCGATGGAGTAGTAGACTCGAGGGAGGCGCGGTCTTACTCGAGGGCCTCTTCATCGCAGGGTGGATCCAGCAGGCGTGGCAGCCGTGATCTGGAGCTCCAGAGTGTCCAGGAGGAGCTCCAGAGGACGCAGGAAGCGCTGAGGCTCGCGAACGAGAGGCAGGCAGCCGAGCTCCGGGCTAGGGACGAGTATCAACACTCGTACATGCTACAGCTGCAAGCTGCCATGCAGGTAAGTTCAGATCAATGTACTCAACGTTTCTAATATATAAATGACATGTATAATAATTTACTTCATATTTGCAGGCTATGGCCACAGGACAACCCGTTGTCTTTCCTCAGTGGACGCCGCCACCGATACAGCTACCACAGGGGCCGACGTCAGGAGCACAGGTACAAAATTTCTCATAATAGCTGCAACTAGTTAAATTTGCTCAAATTTAGTTGAATTTGATCAAACTTACTTAAACTTAGAGAAAACTAGTTAAACATCCTCAAACTGAGTAAAATATGGTACAACTTACTCAACTATAGTCAAATATGACCAAACTTACTCAAACATAGCCAAAACTTTTTGAACTAGCTCAAACACAAACACTACTAGTTCATACTTCTCAAACTTAGTAAAATATGAGCAAACTTACTCAAACATAGCCAAATCTAGCTAACTTGCTCAATTTTAACTTGTAATGAGTTTATTTAATCTTATACACATTTGTGAACTTCTAATTTGTCTAACTATACATGTACATCATAGGGATCGGCGACGCGGGCTCAGGAAACTCCATCCCCTCAGCAACCAGCGTTTGGACGAGCGCACGACGACTTCCTGGACTCCGGTGGCAGCGGTCGGGGTAGCGTAGGGTAGTGTGGCGTGCGTATAGTGTTTTTATGCAATTCTGTGATGTATAGTTTGATTGCTTGTGATCTGGCCATCGAGCCAGTGCTGGCCTCGAAGCCAGGGCAGGATTTTCTGTTTTTTTTTTAAAAATTGAAAAGCTTATTCACGACGGTTTCTGGTACTTGGCCGTCGTCAATAAGCCATTAGTATTGACGACGGCCAGGTACCAGAAACCGTCGTCAATAAGAAATTGTTATTGACGACGACCTAGTGTAAACCGTCGTCAATAAGCCACGGTTACTGACGACGGTTTCCTGGCCGTCGTCAATAAGCTTATTGATGACAGCCTGATTTAGCTGTCATCAATAAGTTTATTGACGACAGCTAGATTTAGCTGTTGTCAATAAACTTATTGACGACTAATAATTGACGACAGCTGAAAACCGTCGTCTATAAACTTTTACTGTCGTCAATAACTTATTGACGACGGTAGTGTCCTTATTGACGACGGTTTCCGGCCGTCGTCTATAGTCCCGATTCTTGTAGTGGAAGAAGGGGCGGGGGTGGCGCCGCCGGTGGAGGAAGCCAATCGGGGGGGGGGGGGCACTTACCTGTGCCAGGGGAAGAACAACGAGCACCGCCGGCGGAGGAAGCGGCGGTGAGGAAGGTGCGGGGTAGGGTTCGGGGGAGGACCGAAGGATGTCCGATCTGGGGGGGGCGGCGAGAGGGGGCTGGATCAGGTGGGGGCGGCTGGGGGGGATCGGGTGGGGGCGGCGGCGGGGGGTGGGGATCGGGTGGGGGCGGCTGGGGGGGATCTGGTGGGGGCGACAGTGATTTAGGATGTGGAGCTGGGCCGACAGTCAGTCTTGTGAATGCCCGCCTGCACCCCTAGGCGCCGGCGGGGCGCCTGGATGCCCAGGCGCTCGCCTAGGCGTCTAGGCGGCCGACCAGGCGTTCGAGGTGGGTAGCGACGGCGGGTGTGGCGGCGGCGGCGATAGCAGAGGAGGCGGGCGGCCAGCTAGGCGGCGGAGGAGGCGGGAGGCCGACTAGGAGGCGGAGGAGGCAGGGCAGGCGGCGACAGGGCGGGCGGGCGGAGGCGGCAGACTGGCGGGCGGAGGAGGCAGGGCGGGCGGGTGGGCCTCACGGCCCAACTCATCCGACGGTCCTCATTTTCACTGGGGTATATAAATAAACCCTACCCTAGTTTTCTCCTCACCCTCTCTCCCTCTTTTCTCCACTCCCGGCGGCGGCGACACTGTGATTGTGACGCGGCGGCGCTAGGGGTGGACAGCGGCGGCGCTAGGCGAGGTGGCAGCAGGCGGAGGAGGCGCCAGGCGAGGTGGCGGCGGGTGGAGGGGGCGTAGGCAAGGTGACTGCGGGCGGAGGGGTCGCCGGCGGCGGGCGGAGGCGGCGGCGCCGCGCGACCAGGCGAGGCGAGCCGTCCTGGCGTCCGCGCGCCACCGACTGGACGCCTAGGCGACGCCTCAAAAACGCTGCCGGCAGTGTATTGGGCTGGGGACCAGTGGGCCTAGCTGGTGGTGAAAATTCTTCTATTTTTTAATAACAATACATTTCTTAATATAAAATAATATTGTTGGTAATATTTTCCTAAATGTACATAATACTAAGGTGTCGGCTCGCCTTACGCCTTATCGCTTAAAAGGTAAAAAGGGGTAGATCGCCTTATATCGCCTTACCGCCTTAATAACTATATCGTCATGTCCTTCGGACTCACCAATGCTTCGGTTCATTTTATGTACTTGATTATCTTTATACCGGAGTTGGACAAGTTCGTCGTGGTATTCATCGACGATATATTGGTATATCCTAAATCGGAGGAAGAACACGCCGAACATCTGCATATTATGCTCCAACGCCTATGGGATCACAAACTATATGCAAAATTCAGCAAGTGCGAGTTTTGGATCAACCAAGTGCCATTTCTTGGGCATATTATTTCTGCGGAGGGCATTGCGGTTGATCCGAGCAAGATTGTCCAAGTGCTGAATTGTAGTTCACCAAAATCAGTCCACGAAGTCCGTAGCTTTCTTGGTTTAGCGGGGTATTGTTGACCTTCTAGTAAATTTTCAGCTCATTTGAAGATGATTTGAGTAGAAATTTGCTAAATACAAACTGCTGTGTTCAAAGGGGTCCAGAAACATCTTCAGAAAAATGTTGTTCACTTGAAAAATCCATTCTAGGCAATTTATAGCTCCAAAAATCATAAGAAAATATAGGCAAGCTCTCTGAGTCGCACTTGAAATCGTAGTTCACTTGATTGAGCATGAAAATGCACATTACTTTAGAATTAATTCTTTTTAGTAGAAATACTTAAGGAATTATTCTGGAGGAACTACTCAAGTAAAAGGTCTGAATTTTGGATCAAATTACTTTCATGTGATCAAGAACTCACCGCGGGGACCACCCCGTGGTTCACCCACTTCAGGATCGCATAGGGTGGTGCCGTGCGATGCGGCACCCAACAGCACACACGAAAGAATTAAGAACAACATACAAACTTTTATTTGATATATAACAGCAAAAGTCTTTTTACAAAACTTAATTATACATCGGAAGTATTATACATATATGACCTCTCATCCTAGCTATGCAAAAATTGCAGTCGTCCAGCCCGGGGATGCTACACACTAGCAGCAAGTAACCGGAGAATCACGGGGGCGTGCAGGGCTCCAGCTCGGCCGTGTACCCTGACGGGGGCATCGCCTCGTCCTCGGAACCTTCCTCATAACTCTCACCTGCACACAACTCAAATATTGCAACCGTGAGCACGAAGGCTCAACAAGTCTTAACCGTCAACCCTAGGCATGTAACTCTACATACAAGGACGTGTAAGATAGGAAAAGGACTTTGCAATAAAGACACGCCTACATGTTGGTCCTTACTTTTAGTTTTATAGCAACAGTTTAATGAGCCTTAGGCAGCCCTCACATCGGACGTCCACAATCAAACAAGAAACGCTTTCCTCCGATGTGGTGATGCCCAAAGTGGAATATAAACTTAATTAGCTCTATCACTACAGCAATCAAGATATTCAAGACATTAATAGTTCAATACAACATTTTCAGTTGGCTTATTTCACTTCTTACTACGTCACAGCGCAGTGAACAAGCGGGTACTCAAATAACCGCGAGGGACGTTAATTGCAATCAAGACATCCGGATAACACGTCACATACACCCACTTTCAGAAGCGTGATTCCACACCCCTTCCTACTCTGTTGTATGCAACAACCTTTCAAAGGCAACCCAAATGCCGAACCGGTCCATCCGTAACGGGCAGGAGGTCCCCGCGTAGAGCGTGACTGTGCCCACCGACAGATTTACACCTTGCTACCCTCAACCCACTCCTATTTACGGTTGGGTAAGCCTCGGCACCCAGGTTAACCAATTACATTGGTTTTCTGGTTCCCATATGCCAGTATGCATCCGATACTGTTCGATACTTGTCCAGCAGGGCCGCACACGGACGGTCCTCAACCGACACCAACAGGGCTAAACACGTGAGACCTCTGCTCACTGCATCCTATCCCCCCTGCTGGGTCTCATTTTCATAACTCAAGCCATTTTCTACCTCTTCTCATTTCGTGTGATAAATACTATCTCGCGAATAGCTTCCAACCACTCGACTTCTATCTAGATCCTAAACATTAGCATGACATTCTCTACTCGTCGATTTTGTAAACTACCCAACCCTTTATAGGATTTAAAAGGCTATGCAAGTGGGGTTTGAATCACCCTAACTCTAATGTAAGCATTCACCCTAGACATAAGTGATACAAATAAAAAAAGCTTTATAAAGGGTACTTAAGTGCAAACCGGGGCTTGCCTGGTTGCGAGTCAGAGAAGAAGTTAGCTTCTGGTGGGAGGACGTCCAAGGGCTCCGGTGCGTTCTCATCTTCGGTTACTATTATGAAATGTAACAAAATATATGTATAAGTATGAAGGATTTATAAGAATTTGAACTTCTATTCATAGCTACTGCTATTTAGGATCCTTAATTGGCTTTGGGATTTTTACAGTGAATACTAGACTCTCTAAGAATGATCTGAGCAAAATTTGGAGAATTTTCATTGCACCTTGTGGTCTCCCAAAATTCCCACAAGCATAAGTCTTCTCGGAATTTTGAGCCTAATTCCGGAGCTTTGACATAGCTACTAGTGGAGGACCTGATTAGGGTAAGTCTCCATGGTTCTAACAAAATTTGTTTCACCATTTTTGGAGCTAAGAACCGAGAGATATGAATTTTTGAAGTTGGACAGGAGTTCTGAAAAAGCTTTTGTTTAAATTGGAATTTTCAAATAAAGGCTGAACTTGGGAAGGCAGTTTAGCCTAGCAAATGAACTCCAATAAAGCCCAAATTTTTACTGGAGATCGGTAACTATGAAAAGGGCTAGCTGCCCAAATTTGGGAATATTTCATAAAGAATTGCTACTGTAATAAATCTCTAAAGGATTTAATAAAAACAATTCTATTGAAATTTCTGGGCATTTTCATAGCAATCAATTTGTTCCTCTGTGAAGTACTCCTCATGAGGATTCCAACAAAATTGGTCTCACCCTTTTTGGAGTTTTCTACACAAAGTTATGGGTCTCCAAAATTTGAACTGGATTAAGAAAATCTGAAAATGTTTAAATTCTGTCTGTGGGCCCACCCGTCAGCTCTCTCTCCTTCCTCGCGCCGAACAGAGGAGCCCGCGGCGCTGCTCCGGCGAGGTTGGCGGGAAGGGCTTTCCCGGCCATCTCCCGGGCCCAAACTGGCCGCTCCTCCATCATTGACCGTGCTGAACACTCTGGGAGGGTTGCCGGCGGCCGTAGCTCACCGGAAACCACCGTGCACCGGTGACAGCAGGGTTTTGAACTCCGGCGAGGTCGGGAACCCTCATCCCTTCACCAAATGATTGGTTCTTGGGCTCTAGAACACCCGTGAAAGATGTAGAAGCTCGACAGGGAGCCTAAACTGATCGAGGATCGCTGTAACCCTATCGGCACCGTGCGCCCGATGTGGTCCGGCGGTGCGCCATGATCAAGACGTGGAAATTCTCCCTCTACACCCCATATCTAGATCTAAGATCGAGGGAGGAAGTGCGCCAAGTAGTTAGGAAGCTTTGTGCACAGTTTGAATCAATGAGAACATGAATTAACGAAGAATTTGGCAAATTCCTACCTCGAGGTCAGTTGGTACCGCCCGGGAGAAAAACCCAAAATTCTTCTGCTGTGATCAACGTCCAAGGCTAAGCTTTGGGCTCGAGCAGCTGTGGTCGAGGGTGCACCGAGGGGCTCACTTGTTTTCGCGTGATCTTGCTCGGGGTGAGCTGTCCACGGCGACCTCTCTCGGGTTCTCAGTGTTCACCTGAGAACCGTGGCTACTTTGCCAATTTCTGGTGCAATCGAGCTCGGGACAGGAAAGGAGAGGGGCTGGATAACTAGAGCACTGGTGGGCGCAGCCCTTCGCTGTTGGGCGCTCGAGCAACCGAGCTCAGTGACTGTGGCGTGATCGGGAGGAAACGGCGGCGGTGTTCGGGGCGAAAGAAAGCGGCTGAGGCGCGAGTTATAGCTGAGGGATAGCGAAACAGCTCCGGTGCACCCCTTGCCGTGATCCAGCCGAGCAAACCCAGGCAGCAGGAGGTGGCGCGGTGCTCTCCCTCGGGCGTGGCCCCGATCGGGAGCTGGCGCACTCCCGCTGTTCGACCACCGTCGGCTGAGGCGGCAGCACTTATGTGTGGCTTATATGTGGGTCCCACCACCTCAAATTGTTATCCAATTACCACTGATATTTTTACCCTAGCTAGTCAGAATTAAATTCCATACTTCCACCCCAAGTCATGGTTTAAACTTTCTGAATTCAAATAGTTTGAATTCGGGTGTGAAGTTTGAATTGGGTTTGGTCATTTGAATTTGAAATGGAATTTGAATTCTCCATTTTGTATAGTTCCAAAAACATAGCAAATCAACTCCAAAGATTCTAATTTTTGATATGGCTGCTAATTCAAATGTGAAGAACACATTTGTGGAACTAATTTTGCAAATTGAGGGAATTGGAATTTGAAACTAAATTTGAAATTCAGATTAGAGGGATTCTCCTTTTAATCCCAAACAAATATTGAAACTCCTCCAAATGAGCTGAAATTTGGAAGGGTGAATATTTTGACTATGAAGATCCAAGTTATGAATTTAGATCTCTATGTTTGGAAGTTTTTGCGAAGTCTAAATCCTCACTTTGAACTTACACCGTTATAATTCAAAGTTTTAATTTCCCTCATTTTTCCTAAGTGTGCATGAGCTGAATTTTTCTTGCTACCACTTTTTAGGCTTTGTTTGGATACAATGAAATACTCTCCATTTGGAGTGGATTGGAGAGGATTGAAACAAAAATTAGTTCATTTTTCACTCAATTCCACTCCAATCCACTCCATTTATTGTTAGCCAAACAAGCCCTTAGGGATTTTACACTCATATGCAAATTATCAGCTCAAGTTGAGCCTTAGATCTCCCTGTCTTTGTTCTCCATGCTTATGTATGTGAGAAACACATAGGGAATTATGGGGGACACTTCCATCCACATTAGCTGAAATTTAGCAAGCTAAGTCCCTGTGTAGTGTATGACTTCCTATAAAAATTTTGAAGTCATCAGAGATCAGGATCTTTAGTTCTCTCTAAATCATTTCAGCTCGTCACATGTCCATTAGGAACCATAGCATATGTTAATGGAACTTCCTGTGGACAAGTGGTTCGTCCTTTAATTTCTTTGCACAACGGAGAAACTAAATCATTCTTAGCACTCCACACAGTCCTCTGTTCTTTATAAATTCAAGTCTTTAATTCCCCGAATTGCATTATAAAATTTGTGCATATACATGTTGATAGGATTCACAACGAAGGGGATTCGAAGGAGTGATTCATTGAAGTAGGATCAGACTCCGGAGGATCAAGTGAGCAAGGATCACTAACTTCTTATATACTACTATCCTACAAAACAGGCAAGCTCCGGTTTGCATTTAACAACATTTAAGATTTACTTTGTACTCATTCTTTCGGTTAAGATATGAAATGTGCATTAGATCTAGTGCTTTGATACTCCTCTTGCATGACCAAATGAACCCATGGAGTATTGGGTAGGTGTCTTTTATCGTGTAGAACTACCATGCTTAATTAAGGTTCGGTAGAAGTCGAGTGGTGAGATGCTACTCGCATGATCAGGAAAACATGGGCATAGGGGATTGTTTCAGAAAATTGTTAGCAACTTAAAGTGGAGACCGACAGGTTGTAGGAGCAGCAGAACATAGGGGCCTGAGTGCGTTAGACCTGTCCGTGTCGGTTAAGGACCGATCCATAAGCGGCCCTGTTTAGCAAGTTTGAGATGTGTATTGGACTCATGCTAGCTATATGGAACCTAGTAAACCGATGTACCTCGAGAAGCTTGCGTTGAGCCTTTTCGAGTCGCCTCAGGCGAGAGGGTTGGTGTGCAGTATGTGGGTAACACTCTCATGACATCTCATGTCGGTAGGTGCACCATGAGGGTGGCTACTATACGGGGCGATTTGATCGATTCAACGTGGGTGAAACGGGGGAACGGCTGCTATGTACGATGTTAGTGATAGTTGTTGTAGGCAACGTGGAGTACGGGCGTATGTGTCGTGTAGTCCGGGTGTTATTGATTCGAACCACCGTCGCTCGTGGAAAGGATTGAGCATACTTGTTCTCACAGTCGTGACGTAGTAAGAACTTGCAGTTGAGATAAGAACTAATCATTGTGGTTTGACGCTCATACTAGTTTGTTTTGTTATCTTTTATGAATAGACTAGTGCAAACTCGATTCATTTCCACGTTGAGCAAATTACATCGGGGAAAAGCATTTCTTATTTGATTGTGGACTCCCGATGTGGCGTGCCCAAGGTTACTTTTAAATTACTGCAAATAATACCTGAAAGTAAGGATTCACTTTTAGGCGAGTTCATTATGCCTATTGTTATCCCATTTTATGTTTTGAACATCATGTAGAGTTTCATGACTAGGCTTAACGGTTAAGTCTTGTTGAGTTTTATGCTCATGGATACTATCCTAGTTGTTTTGCAGGTATTGACTATGCTTATGAGGATGGTTACTGATGAGACTCGGAACCTCTGAGTGGTTAATCATGAGCATCCTCACCGCTGCGGTTTGATATTCTTGTTGCTAGTAAGAAACGTCCGCGGGCTGGACTATTTCTTTGTTCCTAAGTTAGAAATGACTCATGAGAGTTGTAGTCTTCCGCTGTAGTAATATTTGAGGTAAAGTATTCGTAAAATACTCTTTGTACGCTTCCGCAAACGCTTTGTGCAATATGTGTTTCCTCAACCCGTATGCTGTTGAGTGCCGCATCGCACGACACCACCCGACGCGGTCCTAGGGTGAGCGGCACGGCCCCGTGATTCGGGTCCGAGCCCTTGGCAGCGTGGTAAACCCGTGGATTATGACATCCTGGCTACCGGCTTAATAGGATTGATAGAGTACTCATACTATCAAGGTATACCTTTTTTTTCAGAAGCCCATCTGCAAAGGACTCCGGGGTTAAGCGTGCTTGGCCCGTAGAAATTTGGGGATGGGTGACCGACCGGGAAGTTTTCCTAGGTGCGCACGAATGAGGACAAAGTGCGCAGAAAAGACTAGTGTTGGTCCGTGGGGCTAGTCTATGATCATAGAGAGCTGCCACAAATGGTAGCAGAGCCGACCCTCACAATTTTACGGGTGCGTACGGGTCAGTGAGAAGGATACAGTACCGTACGGGTCAGGGACGTGGGTACGTACGCATGACGCGTGGGTCCTCTTTGTGGGACACAATATGGTACGTATGCTGCTAACAGGACGTACGGTATGCGTATGCCATTACTGAACGTACGGACGTGGCTAAGAGGGGAAGTTCTTGTCTTGTCGTTAACCGACGAGGACGTCGGTCTTCTAAGGGGGTGGATTGTGACATCCTGGCTCTCGGCTTAATAGGATTGATAGAGTACTCATACCATCAAGCTATACCTTCTATTCCGGAAGCCCAACTGCAAAGGACTCTTGGGTTAAGCGTGCTTGGCCCGGAGAAATTTGGAGATGGGTGACCGACCGGGAAGTTTTCCCGGGTGCGCACGAGTGAGGACAAAATGCGCAGAAAAGACTAGTGTTGGCCTATGGGGCTAGTCTAGTATCCTAGAGAGCTGCCACATTTCCGACGCCAAGATGGCCGCGTTGGCACCGTTCTCGCCCGGTTGGATGACCTCCAAGGAAGGGGCCTCACTGGCGTCGGACATTCCCCGTGCCTTTGTGGAGTGGAGGATTCAGTCCCTTCGGGTTTGAGGGTATCCAATGTGGGAATAACTCGGCCTGATGGACCCAATGAGGGATTCGGAGATGGAGCTCTCTTCCTCAAGATGGCTGCGAGGATGAGGGAGCTTTTGGGGGTGGCCTCGGCGGATGACGCCGACCTCGCGGTGCTCCCTCTAGTCGCGGACCCGATCTTCGCTCGTCCCGTGTCGATCCTCCTGGGTCGTCCTTGACTCGGGGCACTGCTCGAGAGCAAGCATCCGGGCGCGCTCCTGACCCGATGTTGAAGAAGAGGAAGGCAAAAGGCACGCCACCCGTCACCCCGGATCCGAGACCGACCGCGGAGGTCGAGGTCGATGCGATACTGCACCGCTTCAAGGGGTAAGGACCTTCTTCGTTTCGCGTCGGCATACGGAGGTGGGGACGCGTGATCTCCTCATTGTTTTTTTTGTTGCGCAGGAAATTAGACCTGGGCGTCGGCATTCCGGTCGAGAAGCTGGCGGAGGTGGTTCATCCGACGGCGGTCGTGAGAATGGAGCGGTTTCCCAAGTCTACGGACATCCCCGTGGACCCAGAGTCGACCGGGGTCTTCGCTGCTGATGTCCTCGGGTCAGCCATTGATTCTGCACCGTTGCTTCCTACCTCTGCAGGAGTCAGGATGGCGCCGAGTGACTCAGGTTCCCTGCTGCCGCTTGCGCCGATGGCGGATCGACTGGTGGGGGCTCGGTCCCAGCTCCGTCTGGCCATCCAGAGAGGGGCCCCTTGCCGACTGTCGAGGAGGTCAGTACTGAGGATGTACAGGGCCCAATCTCGGGTATTGGTTGGGAGGAGTCTGACCTTCCCTCTGGGAGCTTGGCCCCCGGGCACGGGTCTCCAGTCACAGGGATCCACTTAGATGGTTTTGGTCTGTGTTGGTATTTTTCATGTAGCAGTAAAAACCAAAAGGGGTGATGAACGCTGTTGCCAGCTGTTCCTCCTTGTGGAGGGCGATCTGGTTGTACCCCGAGTTGGAGTCGAGGAAGCACAAGGATTTGCTCCCTGCGGTGATGTCGATGACCTGGTCTATACGTGGCAATGGAAAGGGATCATTTGGGCATGCCTTGTTCAGAGTCGTATAATCGACACACATCCTCCATCCCCCGCTCTTTTTCCTTACAAGCACAGGGTTGGCCAGCCACTCGGGGTGTTGTACCTCTTCGATGAAACCGACTGATAGAAGCTTGTTAATCTTGACCCCGATGGCTCACTGCTTCTGCTCGTCAAAGTGGAGAAATCTTTGCTTGACGGCTTGGGAGCCTGACCTGATGTTGAGTGTGTGTTTGGCGATCTCTCTGGGGATGCCCGACATGTTGGAGGGCTGCCAGGCGAAGTCATCCCGGTTGGAGCGCAGTTTCCTGCTCCCGACCTAGGGTGGTGCCAACCCGGATTGTCTTGGATGGCTCTTTGGGGTCAATTTGGACTGCCTTTGTCGCTTCCGAGGGTTGGAAGGCATCGGACGTGGTGGTATGATCGGGTTTGCCTTCCACCGCATGCTGTCGGAGCTCGTCGAGCTCTGCTGCTGCAACCAAAGCCGACACCAGCTCGCACGCGTCCTGTTCGCATAGGAGGCCCTACCGGGCATCTTCAACTTGAGATAGGTATAGCGTGGGCGACCATGGACTTCGCATAGCATGGCCGCCCTAGGATGGCGTGAAATGGGCCATCGCACTCGGGGACCTCAAACATGAGGGTCTTCGTGCAGAAGTTTGTTTTGGTCTAGAAAGTGACGGGGAGGTCGATCTCTCCGAGTGGCATCACCCGCTTGCCGGGGATGACACCATAGAAAGGCGCTTGAGCTTGGCGCAGACGAGAGCGCAATATCCCCATAGCGTCAAGGGTCTCAGAATATAGGACGTTGAGACTACTTCCACCGTCCATCATCATCTTGGTCAGGCGTTTGGGGCCGACTATCGAGTCCAAGATTAGGGGAAGACACCCAGCTTGTAGCTGGTGGTCGGTGTTAGACACTGTGATTATGTGTGTGTCACAGGGGCATATTAGTCATTAGTGAGGGATTAGGGTTAGGGGTGATTTAGTCATTTCCCCGCACCTAATCCCTCTATATAATGGACCCTGTACCCTCATGATGTAATCATCCCATTCAGTCCAGATTTATCCCTCTAATATGGTATCAGCTAGGTAATCAAGGATTAGGGCTTAACCCTAATCCTCTTCCCCTGATGGCTGTGCAGCCGCCGCCGCCACAACCCCTCCACAGCGCCGCCGCTACAGCGGCCCTGCGCCTCCGCTGCAGCGGCCCTGCCCAGCTGCCGCCGGCCCAGCCGCCGCCACTGCAGCGGCCCTGCGCCGCCGCTGCCGCCGCCGCCTTCGCCGGCGTGCCGCCCGCAGGAGCAGCAGCCGCCGCCGAGGCACCACGCCTCCGTGCAGCCGTGCCGCCCGCGGTGGCTGCTGCTGCTGCCGCCCCATTCGCCTCCGCTGCTCCCAACCACGCCGCGGCGCCCAGGGCCGGGCCCGCCGCTGGCGCCGCCGCCGCCAGCACCCCAGTCGTGCCGCCTGCTGGGACCGCCACAGCTGCGCCCCTCACCCACGTTTTCGCGCCGCCTGGCGCAGCCGCCGCCGCCACTGGCGCGTCTCCAGCCCGCGCAGCTGCGCCCTGGGCCGCAGCGCCCTGGGTGCCCGCCGCCGCCTCGGGGAGGGCTGGCGCGGCCGCCACTGCCCCCTGGCCAGATGCCGCCGCATCACCATCCTGGGCCACCGCACAGCCACATCTGGCCCCCACCGCCCATCCAGCCCCCAGCGCTGCCACCCCTCGAGCCTAGCTCGCTGCTTCCGTCTGGCCCGCCGCCGTCGCCTCTGCAGCACCCCACGACAGCGCCACTGCTTGGCCCGCAGCAGCTGTAGACGCCCCTTGGGCCGTCAGCCCTGCAGCCCCCCACAACGGCGCCGCCTGGCCCGCAGCCGCCACTGCACCATGGGACGCCGCTCTGGGAGGTGCTCCTCGGCCGACATCGACTGGTATACCTGGATCGGCTGTTGCCTACTCGCTTGGCAGGACCGTCGAGGGTCCACGCGTGTTGTCTTCCTTCCCGGCGCCACCACCGCCGGGGCATGTCGCGACCCGTTCAACACCGTCGGTCTACCTGCGGGGTCTCACGCCGTCTGGCCCTGACTGGGTGGTAGACTCCGGTGCCTCCTACCACACCACCCCTGACGTCGGTATCCTCTCCTCTACCCGCCCTTCCCGTCCCTCTGATCCTTCATCTATCGTTGTTGGGAATGGGTCGACTCTCCCAGTCACCTCAGTAGGTGACTCGGGTTCGCCGGATTCGTTTCAGCTACGTGATGTTCTTGTTGCCCCTGACATCATTCAACATCTTCTTTCCGTTCGTCGTTTTACTACTGACAACCATGTTTCCCTTGAGTTTGATCCTTATGGTGTAACTGTGAAGGATCTTACTACTCGACGCTTTCTTTTTCGCTGTGATAGTACGGGTCCCCTGTACACGATGCGTCTTCCTGCTTCCGCTCTGCCTCTTGCCCTGACTACGACAGCATTTTCGACCATTTGGCATCGTCGGCTTGGCCACCCCGGTATTGATGCTATGTCGAAGTTGTCTGGTAGTTCAGCGATTTCGTGTACTCGGGGTACTCATGAGTCTCTTTGCCATGCTTGTCAGTTGGGTCGCCATGTTCGACTTCCTTTTCCGCATTCTGTCACTCGTGTCGAGCACACATTCGATTTGATTCATTGTGATCTTTGGACTTCACCTGTTCTTAGTGTCTCTGGATGCAAGTATTACTTGGTGGTCGTGGATGATTTTTCGCACTATTCGTGGACTTTTTCCTTGCGACAGAAGTCTGATACTTTCGGTACTCTTTCTCACTTCTTCGCTTGGGTGTCCACCCAGTTTGGGCGCACGATTCATGCGGTCCAGTGCGACAATGGGCACGAGTTTGACAACTCTACGTTCCGTGACTTTCTGCTTTCTCGCGGTGTTCAGTTACGCATGTCATGTCCGTACACTTCCCCCCAGAACGGCAAGACTGAGCGCATGATTCGTACCACCAACGATGTCATGCGCTCCCTGATGTTTCATGCTTCTACCCCTGCTCGCTACTGGGCGGAGGCGCTTCACACTGCCACCTACCTCATTAATCGCCTTCCTACTAAGGCGATTAGTGCTCCCACCCCTCACTTCGCTTTGTTCGGCACCCACCCTCTTTACGACCATCTTCGGGTCTTCGGGTGCGCTTGCTACCCGAACCTCTCTGCCATAGCTCCACATAAGCTTGCGCCTCGTTCGACTCAGTGTGTTTTCCTTGGGTACTCCCCTGACCATAAAGGGTACAGGTGCCTTGATCCCACCACCTGTCGTATCTTGATCTCCCGACACGTCGTCTTCGACGAGTCTTCCTTTCCCTTTTCCACCCCGTCCTCTGACTCCGTCACTGAGTTGGATTCCCTCTTCTCTACTGACCCCGAGGCCGCTCCTGTATAGCGACCTTGTCAGTTACCTCTTGCAGGTTACCCACCCGCTACGCCACGCATGACTTCGGCGTCTTCCACGCCACCTGTTGTGCCTTACGTGGCCCCAGCGTCCCTGACGCCACTTGCTGCGCCATGCGCGGCACCGGCGTCCCTGACGCCACCGGGTGCGCCACGCGTGGCACCGACGTCCCTGACGCCACCGGAGCTGCCTTCTCGTCGACTACTTCTCCACCGACCGACTCTTCTTCGATATCACCCGTACCTACTTCCGTGCGTAGCGCCCTCGCCGACCCTCACTGGCGCCGCGCTATGGAGGAAGAGTATGAGGCTCTGCTTGCCAACCGGACCTGGGACCTGGTTCCCCGTCCTGGTCGTGGCAATGTTGTCACGGGCAAGTGGGTGTTCACGCACAAGAAGAAGGCGGACCGTACCTTGGAGAGGTACAAGGCTCGGTGGGTACTCCGGGGTTTCACTCAGCGCCCTGGAGTCGACTACGACGAGACCTTCAGCCCGGTGGTAAAGCCAGTGACGGTTCGTACCGTTCTGTCGCTGGCTGTAACACCCCAAATTTTGATTTAAAACTCTAAACCATGTTTAGAGGGGAATTTAAAATTTTTTGGACGTGTTGCATGTTTTGCAAAAATTCAAATTCAAACTGGAATTCAAATTATACTCAAAACAGAAAAGAAATGGAAAAAGAAAAAGAGAAAACGGGAAAAAACTGGCCAGTGGGCCGAAACCCGCCAGCCGGCCCAGCTACTCCCGCACCAGCCCGCCCCCGCGCGCGCCGCGCTGCCCCTCACCGACGGGTGGGACCCACCTGTCATCCCTAACCCCGAGCCCCCGCGACCCCGGACTTTTCTCCCGAGCGCGCGAAATCGCAACCGACCGGGAAAGCCCGTCCCGCAGCCGAATTCTGGTCCCAGAGGACTCCAACTCGATCACAACAGACCCACCGCCCTCCCCCGGCTATAAAAACCCCCGATCCGATCAGTTTTTCTCACGCGATCGCCGATTTTCACTCCGGTGAGCACCGAGACTTCGCCGGTGAATTCTGGCCGATCTAAGCTCGGAAACTCTGATCTAACTCGCTGGTCTTGATCCACCGCCTCCGGGAAACTTTGCAGGTGCAGAAAACCCGAAGACTTACGGTGTAAATCCAGCGCCGACGAGCTTCGCCGTGGTTTTGCCTCGGACCTCGCCGCCGATCACTTTCCAGGACCCCCGAGCTCGAGAAAACCCCCGAGGTGAGATCCCTGACCTCGCCTCTACCGATCTATGCCATGAGATCACAGTTTTAGGCAGAATTCTCGAGGACCCGAAACTTTCCGGCGAGATCGCCGCTTCCCGCCGCCGTGCGCCGCCGGCAGCGCCGCCCGCGTTCGATCAGAGCGACGTGGCCGCTTGTGCGCCGTTTATTTTAAATCGCACGGTAGACTTTAAAACCCCGCGTACCGGTTCGATGTTATAATCTCAGCCGTCGGTTTAAAATCGGACGGTCCACGTCAACCCCGCATTATAAAGACTGGAATTCTTACGTGCTACCCCCTGGGGTTCTCTAGAATTGAGAGCTAGCCCCGGAAACTTCAGATCTAGCCCCTGGAACTCCAGAAAATCATGTAAATTCATTTAAAAATCAGTTTTAGCCCCTGGACTTAATAGAAATTAGGAAAAACACCTCTGATAAGTGTAGCTAGACCCCTGGAAATTATGAAAATAATATTATAGACCCTGTAATGGGGTGAATTCATTATTTTAGCCCTGTTTAGTATTTAATTTAGAAAATTGAATATGTAACTAGTGTTTAAAAATTTAAAAAGGGGGACAAACATAATTGTCAAAATTAATTAAAAACTTTCTCAGTACTTAGAAAACTTTGGAGTGAGATAAAAATATATTTTTGGGCTGAAATGAATCTGTTTCATCTATTATTCACATTTATTAGTATAGGGACACATTTTTAAGTAAAGAATAGTTGTAGAAAAATAGGGAAAATAATTATGAAATAGTTTACATCAGAGGCCAAGGTCAGAATATGTTGTTAAATTATTTAGGACTAGAACCTATATTGTTTAGATGATGTGTATTACTAATTTCATAATAAAATACACAATTATGCATAGGAATATAAATCTGAAATTATAGCAACTAGTAAATGATAAATGGAGTTTTTAAAATCCAAAGAGTTCAGTTTAGGGTTGATAGAAATTATGAAGGCACATATGGAGAAGAAAAATACTTTTCATACATACTTGGTAGTTTAATATAAGGAATTTATTTAAAACTGAAACACACATATATACATATACATATATATATATATATATATATATATATATATATATATATATATATATATATATATATATATATATATAGTATGTGAGTATAAATGTGAACACCAAAGTAGGAATCATACACATATAAATAAAAGTGTATGCAAGCCACAAATCAACACACATAGAGTATCCACAACACATATAATGGTAAAGAACTTTCATAAATGTGAATGTGTGGTTTGTATGAAGTAGAAGTGTGAACTATGTCTTATGATTGTTGTTTTTCTTTTGCTATGTGTGATGGTATGAAGTAGAACCTGTTCAAGAGCAAGCTATCACTTTCCAAGATCAGGACTACCCATTTCAAGAGCAGCAAGAAGGAGGCAAGTGCCCTTGACCACTTTGATCCTATGCTAGGATTGTGTAGATAGTATTATTTGCATTGTCAAATGAAATATGAAACCCATGCTAGGAAGTTGCCCTAGAATTGCATTACCTTGTTTCCTTGTAGCTTGGGTTGGGATTTATTTTGTCATGTCATTTATTTGCATGCATATGCGTAGCCATGCTTAGAATGGGATATTTGGGATATGAGATCATCAGTTTATTTTACCATACTCTTGAACGAGATATTGTGAGTTATGTAGAGGTAGGGATCAAGGCAAGTTGGATGTTTTGGTTGTGTGCTGGGTGCACGAGACTTGGGTTTGTGTTTAGTACTTGCCTAGATCCTAAGGACCGGTTCATGGAGCATGTAACCTGGCTTTACAGTGCCAACCACATGCTGAGATGGGGCAGCTTGGCCAATTAATTAGGTGTATCCCTGGCGTAGTATGGGTGTGTTGGATGGTGCGGGGAGTAGGTGTCAGCTGGACTACCATATGAACCGCAAGGCTCAAGAGGGGGCCACTGCAGCGGGGTTGGAGCCTCTTGTATGCTGTTAGGGGTGAAACCTCAGTGGGCCCACGCTCGTCGGGAATCCCTTTGTAAAGGCTTCGTAGTGATCTCCTGGCTACACACCTGGGAAGTGTGAATGTGGTTCGTAGCCACTGGCATAATGGAGGTTCTTTTAGTCCACCCGGCAACGGGGGATGAAATCACTACATGTGGGTACAGTGGTACGAACTCTGCAGAGTCAAAACTGTCTTGACAGCCGTGCTCACGGTTAAGAGCGGCCTGGACTTATTCATGATTAGAGGATTGATGGTTTTGGAAGTTAAGCGGGGAGCTTAACATTGGAAATAATGTTATGGTTATTGGATTATGATGATGGGATGGGAGATTGGGACCATTTCACCTGTGTAGTAATATAGGTGCTTAATAAGCTAAGGTGATAGGTATTAATTGCGTAGTGCTTTAACCATGAGTTCAATCTCTCCTTGTTCTAGCCCTGCATGATATAATTTTCCCACACTTGCTGAGTACCATTGGTACTCAACCTTGCATATTTGTTGGTTTATATTGTTGCTCAGGTCAAGATAATGAGGTGGTGTATAATGACCAAGACTTTGGACCCGAAGAAGGTTTCTAGGTTCATGGAGACCCCGGGCAACGCCTGTGATGGAGCCCAAAAAGAATAATATTCTGCTGCTAGTTTATTTACTTGTGATGAACTTATTATTGTCCATCGAGACATTTACTATGTAAGACTTACTTATATTCGACACCTGGCTTGTAATAAATGATGCTTCACTATTTGTCATCGCATGTATGAGAAAATGATCCTGGCATACATGTGATATTCACTTGGTTGTTCTTCGGAAAAACCGGGTGTGACAGAGGTGGTATCAGAGCCAAGGTTGCCCGTAGGAACGTGGACCTAGGTAGAAATGGACGTATTTAAGGGCCCTATTTTCTTAAAAACTATTTTCCAAGGTGTGGGTTGAAGAGTGTTATTTAAGGAGTCATTTTCCTCATCTTACCCCAAATTTTCATTCAAAAGGGATTTTTGTTTAAAAAGTTTATCTAACCTAATTTTAAATTCTTTTTGTTTTAGATGGTTCGCATGATTCGTACCGCTCGCAAGTCCACAGGAGGGAGAGTTCCCGTAGTTGCCCTTGCCGAAAGAGAGGAGAGTCGTCCAGTGACGTACCTTTCCTACGGATTGGCAGTAGGAGACTTGTTGCGCCGTCTTCGACGTATGCTCGAAGCCGCAGGCAATACGGGCAAGCTAATCATCCACTATAACTCCACCAGGACCATCCGTGAGAAGAGGGAAGAATGGAGTTCGGAGATGAGGATCATACACGAGAATCAGCTTCTTAAGATTCACCACTCTCCAGCTTGTCGAGCAACACAAGTTGACGCGGAGAGAGATGTCACCTGGGAGGCCATCACCTGCCAGAGTCACATCTATCGTCGCCACTTGGACAAAACTGAGTACATGTATGTCCTCCAACGTGAGAGTGGCACCACGGAGTACAAGTACCCACCGGTGCAGCAAGGGACTTCCCATGAGCACATGGACTTGTGCTTGGAGGATGCTGCTATGCTCAGCACTCGACTGCAGGAGTGTCAACAAGAGCTTCAGGATGTCCGAGACACCCTGAAGGAAACGGAGGCGTTGCTGCGAGCTTGTTTAAAGGCGAGAGAAAGAGGAGATGGGAATGAACTGTGTGTCACCGTGAGTGATCCATGGACTCCTGACTCCCCGGATCGCCGAGCAATCAGGCGTCGTCGCACTTCTCCACCAGCAGCCTCCCCACCCAAAGCAGAGTCAGAAGGTAGCCGAAATGAGGAGGAAGATCCCGAGGAGCCAGCTCAAGAGGACGAGTAGTGTAGAGTCTTCCCCCTAGCTAGCAAGAGGTCGAGTAGTCGAGTCGTTACGTAGTTAATGGTGTGATAATGCTTGGTGTGTGACGTGAGTTGTGGAAGCCATGAGCAATTGTCCACAGCCTCGTCTTCAGATTGTTTTGCCTTGGTGTGTGAACCCACAGGAAATAATAGTGCATTTATTTGGTGTGAGATATAAACCCTCGTAAAATTTTAACAAAGCCTCAACACCTCAAAGTACCAACAAATGAAAGTAGTAAGACAATACTAAATGGGATCAAATTAACATTTGTTGATTCTGCCAGATGGCCGGAAGAGGAAAAGGACGTGCTGCCAACCCCGCCAACAACAATGATGAGGCATGCAACCCTCATCTTTTTGGAGGCCAGGACCGGGGTGGTCGCCGTGAAGAAGTTGACCCTCTCCACCAAATGCTGGAGAATCAAAATCAGCTCATCCAGAACTTGACTCAAGTGGTGGCCAACTTGCATCAAGTTCCACCTCCACAAGCTGCACCACGCCAACCAAGGTTGAGTGAGTTTCTAGGGACTCAACCTCCAAAGTTTGCAAGTGCTGCTGAACCTCTGGAGGCAGATGATTGGCTGAAGACCATTGAAAGTAAGATGAGGATCATACAGTGCCAAGGGTATGAGAGGGTGCTGTTTGCCTCTCATCAATTGCATGGACCTGCTGCTGATTGGTGGACCGCCTACGTGGCCGCCCATCATGACCCTGAGAGCATCACTTGGGAAGAGTTCAAGCGTAGCTTCCGCAACCACTACATCCGAAGAGGTGAACTCAAAAACAAGAGGAAAGAGTTTTTGGGACTGCAGCAGGGAAACATGACGGTGAGGGAATACCTCACTAAATTCACTCAACTATCCCGTTATGCCCCACGGGACATAGAGACTGACGAGTAGAAACAAGATTGTTTCGTGGAAGGGCTTACCGCAGAAATGCAGTGTGCAATGTCCTCAAATGAGTATGAAAGCTTTCAAAAGATGGTGGACAGAGCGTTTGTTGTGGAAAGGAAGCTAAAGGCCCTGGAAAATGAGAATAAGAGGAAGGCTGGGTGGTCACATCAAGCCTCAGGGAGCAACACCCGCCCACGTATGATGCAGCAACCTACGGGGCAGACGAGCCGTGCTGCGGTACCCTATTCAGCACCAAGAGGGTACAACCCAAACTACAGGCCTCCCGCAGCACCAGCACAGCCGCAACGTCAGTTTGTGCAGCAGCCTCGCCCCGCATATCCACCTCGACCAGCAGTGCAAGGACCCCCAAACCAACCCCAAGACAACAAGGGCCAAGCATCTAAGATTGGGGTGCAATGTTTCAGCTGTGGAGAAGTGGGGCACTACGCCCATAAGTGTCCAAAGAAGAAGCCCACGCAGCCACAACAGCAGAACGTAATGAGAGGACGGGTGAATCACGTCACTATGGAGGAAGCACAAGAGGCACCCGACGTGGTAGTTGGTAAGTTTCCTGCCAATTTACGCCTTGCAACTCTGCTGTTTGATTCTGGTGCTACCCATTCGTTCATTGCTCAAGGGTTTGTTAAGAAGTATGACCTAGCAACCACACAAATGAACCATATGCTAGCGGTAAACTCTCCAGGTGGAGAAATAAGGACAAGACAAGTGTGTCCCAAAGTGAACCTAGACATTAATGGGGTAGTATTTACCGCTAACCTCATAGTGATCGATTCACAAGGGATAGATATTATTTTGGGTATGGATTGGTTGACCAAACATAAAGGAATCATCCATTGTTCGACCAGAACGGTGGAACTAACTCACCCTAGTGGCACAAGAGTAAAGTTCATAACGATACACGAGCCTAGGAGGGACATTAAATTAAATCAAGTGGAGGTGAAAGTTGAGGAAATCAGGACTATCAGGGAATATCCAGATATTTTTCCGGAGGAGTTGCCAGGTATGCCTCCCGACCGTGACGTGGAATTCGCGATTGAGCTAGTACCGGGAACAGCCCCGATAAACAAGAGACCTTATCGAATGGACTCCAAGCAGCTAGAAGAGCTCAAGGATCATTTGAGAGAATTGACGGAAAAGGGGTATTGTTCGCGCTAGTTCCTCACCATGGGGAGCTCCGGTGATATTTGTGCCCAAGAAAGACGGAACCCAAAGGTTATGCGTGGATTACCGTGCCTTGAATGAGGTAACCATCAAGAACAAGTACCCATTACCCCGTATTGAAGACTTGTTTGATCAGTTGAGGGGAGCTTGTGTGTTCTCGAAAATTGATCTCAGGTCGGGATACCACCAACTCAAGATAAGGCAATCTGATATTCCCAAGACAACTTTCGTATCTCGGTACGGTCTGTGTGAATACACTGTCATGCCTTTCGGGCTAACCAATGCCCCGGCATATTTCATGTACCTCATGAACAAGGTATTCATGGAATATCTGGACAAATTTGTGGTGGTTTTCATAGATGATATTCTCGTCTTCTCCAAAGATGAAGAAGAACATGAGAAACATCTAAGGTTGGTGTTACAGAGGCTGAGAGAACACCAACTATATGCCAAGTTGAGCAAGTGTGAGTTTTGGCTGAAGAGAGTTCCCTTTTTAGGACATATAATCTCGGAGGGAGGAATCTCCGTAGATCCCGCCAAAATCGAAGATACCCAGAAGTGGAAAACCCCTGAAAATGTCGGGGAAGTTCGAAGCTTTTTGGGATTGGCTGGATACTATCGACGGTTTATTGAGGGATTCTCCAAGATCTCGAGACCTCTCACCAAACTGTTGGAGAAGGGGATCACATTTACCTGGACGCCCCAGTGCGATACGAGCTTTCAGGAGTTAAAGAAGAGATTGACAACAGCCCCAGTGTTGGTTATGCCAGATATGCAGAAGAATTTCTGTCACACCCGGTTTTTCCGAAGAAACAACCAAGTGAATATCACATGTATGCCAGGATCATTTTCTCATACATGTGATGACAAATAGTGAAGCATCATTTATTACAAGCCAGGTGTCGAATAATAGTAAGTCTTACATAATAAATGTCTCGATGGACAATAATAAGTTCATCACAAGTAAATAAACTAGCAGCGGAATATTATTCTTTAGGGCTCCATCACAGGCGTTGCCCGGGGGTCTTCATGAACCTAAAAACCTTCCTCGGGTCCAAAATCTTGGTCATTACACACCACCTCATTATCTTGACCCGAGCAGCAATATAAACCAACAAATATGCAAGGTTGAGTACCAATGGTACTCAGCAAGTGGGGGAAAATTATATCATGCATGACTAGAACAAGGAGAGGTTGAACTCATGGTTAAAGCACTACACAATTAATACCTATCACCTTAGCTTATTAAGCACCTACATTACTACACAGGTGAAATGGTCCCAATCTCCTATCCCATCATCATAATCCAACAACCATAACATCATTACCAATGTTAAGCTCCCCGCTCAACTTCCAAAACCATCAATCCTCTAATCATGAATAAGTCCAGGCCGCTCTTAACCGTGAGCACAGCTGTCAAGACAGTTTTGACTCTGCAGAGTTTGTACCACTGTACCCACATGTAGTGATTTCATCCCCCGTTGCCGGGTGGACTAAAAGAACCTCCATTATGCCAGTGGCTACGATCCACATTCACACTTCCCAGGTGTGTAGCCAGGAGATCACTACGAAGCCTTTACAAAGGGATTCCCGACGAGCGTGGGCCCACTGAGGTTTCACCCCTAACAGCATACAAGAGGCTCCAACCCCGCTGCAGTGGCCCCCTCTTGAGCCTTTCGGTTCATATGGTAGTCCAGCTGACACCTACTTCCCGCACCATCCAACACACCCATACTACGCCGGGGATACACCTAATTAATTGGCCAAGCTGCCCCATCTCAGCATGTGGTTGGCACTGTAAAGCCGGGTTACATGCTCCATGAACCGGTCCTTAGGATCCAGGCAAGTACTAAACACAAACCCAAGTCTCGTGCACCCAGCACACAACCAAAACATCCAACTTGCCTTGATCCCTACCTCTACATAACTCACAATATCTCATTCAAGAGTATGGTAATATAAACTGATGGTCTCATATCCCAAATATCCCATTCTAAGCATGGCTAAGCATATGCATGTAAATAATTGACATAATAAATAAATCCCAACCCAAGCTACAAGGAAACAAGATAATGCAATTCTAGGGAAACTTCCTAGCATGGGTTTCATATTTCATTTGACAATGCAAATAATTCTATCTACACATCCTAGCATAGGATCAAAGTGGTCAAGGACACTTGCCTCCTTCTTGCTGCTCTTGAAATGGGTAGTCCTGATCTTGGAAAGTGATAGCTTGCTCTTGAACAGGTTCTACTTCATACCATCACACATAACAAAAGAAAAACAACAATCAAAAGACATAGTTCACACTTCTACTTCATACAAACCACACATTCACATTTATGAAAGTTCTTTACCATTATATGTGTAGTGGATACTCTATGTGCGTTGATTTGTGGCTTGCATACACTTTTATTTATATGTGTATGATTCCTACTTTGGTGTTCACATTTATACTCACATACTATATATATATATGTATATATGTGTGTTTCAGTTTTAAATAAATTCCTTATATTAAACTACCAAGTATGTATGAAAAGTATTTTTCTTCTCCATATGTGCCTTCATAATTTCTATCAACCCTAAACTGAACTCTTTGGATTTTAAAAACTCCATTTATCATTTACTAGTTGCTATAATTTCAGATTTATATTCCTATGCATAATTGTGTATTTTATTATGAAATTAGTAATACACATCATCTAAACAATATAGGTTCTGGTCCTAAATAATTTAATAACATATTTTGACCTTGGCCTCTGATGTAAACTATTTCATAATTATTTTCCCTATTTTTCTACAACTATTCTTTACTTAAAAATGTGTCCCCATACTAATAAATGTGAATAATAGATGAAACAGATTCATTTCAGCCCAAAAATATATTTTCATCTCACTCCAAAGTTTTCTAAGTACTGAGAAAGTTTTTAATTAATTTTGACAATTATGTTTGTCCCCCTTTTTAAATTTTTAAACACTAGTTACATATTCAATTTTCTAGATTAAATACTAAACAGGGCTAAAATAATGAATTCACCCCATTACAGGGTCTATAATATTATTTTCATAATTTCCAGGGGTCTAGCTACACTTATCAGAGGTGTTTTTCCTAATTTCTATTAAGTCCAGGGGCTAAAACTGATTTTTAAATGAATTTACATGATTTTCTGGAGTTCCAGGGGCTAGATCTGAAGTTTCCGGGGATAGCTCTTAGTTCCCGAGAACCCCAGGGGGTAGCACGTAAGAATTCCAGTCTTTATAACGCGGGGCTGACGTGGACCGTCTGATTTTAAACCGACGGCTGAGATTATAACATCGAACCGGTACGCGGGGTTTTAAAGTCTACCGTGCGATTTAAAATAAACGGCGCACAAGCGGCCACGTCGCTCTGATCGAGCGCGGGCGGCGCTGCCGGCGGCGCACGGCGGCGGGAAGCGGCGATCTCGCCGGAAACTTCCGGATCCTCGAGAATTCTGTCTAAAACCGTGATCTTATGGCATAGATCGGTAGAGGGGAGGTCAGGGATCTCACCTCGGGGGTTTTCTCGAGCTCGGGGGTCCTGGAAAGTGATCGGCGGCGAGGTCCGAGGCAAAACCACGGCGAAGCTCGTCGGCGCTGGATTTACACCGTAAGTCTTTGGGTTTTCTGCACCTGCAAAGTTCCCCGGAGGCGGTGGATCAAGACCAGCGAGTTAGATCAGAGTTTCCGAGCATAGATCGGCCAGAATTCACCGGTGAAGTCTCGGTGCTCACCGGAGTGAAAATCGGCGATCGCGTGAGAAAAACTGATCGGATCGGGGGTTTTTATAGCCGGGGGAGGGCGGTGGGTCTGTTGTGATCGAGTTGGAGTCCTCTGGGACCAGAATTCGGCTGCGGGACGGGCTTTCCCGGTCGGTTGCGATTTCGCGCGCTCGGGAGAAAAGTCCGGGGTCGCGGGGCTCGGGGTTAGGGATGACAGGCGGGTCCCACCCGTCGGTGAGGGGCAGCGCGGCGCGCACGGGGGCGGGCTGGCGCGGGAGTAGCTGGGCCGGCTGGCGGGTTTCGGCCCACTGGCCAGTTTTTTCCCGTTTTCTCTTTTTCTTTTTCCATTTCTTTTCTGTTTTGAGTCTAATTTGAATTCCAGTTTGAATTTGAATTTTTGCAAAACATGCAACACGTCCAAAATTTTTTTAAATTCCCCTCTGAACATTGTTTAGAGTTTTGAATCAAAATTTGGGGTGTTACAGCTCTACCCCCCTTAAAAGAAATCTCGTCCTCGAGATTGGTGTTTCTAGAAAACAATTCCGGAAATTGTGCCTTGAGCTCATCTTCCCGTTCCCAGGTGGCTTCCTCTTCTGAGTGATGCTTCCACTGCACCTTGCACATCCGGATTCTCTTATTTCTGGTGAGGCGTTCCATTGTCTCCAAAATCTTGTATGGTTGCTCGGCATAAGACAAATCCTCAGCTACATCCACTTCATTCATGGGTAACACCTCTTCAGGCGTCCTCAGACATTTCTTGAGTTGTGACACATGGAATACATCGTGCACGTCCGATAGATGAACCGGTAACTCTAGTTGGTACGCCACTTCGCCTTTTCTTTCCAAAACTTGAAAGGGTCCGATGTATCGAGGTGACAACTTCCCTTTTACCTTGAACCGATGAAGTCCTCTGATAGGGGACACCTTGAGATAAACATAGTCTCCCACGTTGAAAACGAGCTCTCTTCTTCGTACATCAGCATAACTCTTCTGGCGTGTTTGTGCTATCCTCAAGTTGTTGCGAATCTCCCTCACCTTTGCCTCGACTTCTTGTAGCACTTCTGGACCAAACACTTTACTTTCTCCTGTTTGGTTCCAAAATAGGGGAGTTCTGCACTTCCTTCCATACAAAGCTTCAAACGGTGACATCTTCATACTAGCTTGATAGCTGTTGTTATAGGAAAACTCCGCATACGGTAAGTTCTTGTCCCAACTTCTATTGTTTTTGAGTGCACATGCCCTTAACATATCTTCAAGGATCTGATTGGTTCTCTCCGTCTGCCCGTCAGTTTGGGGATGATAGGCAGAGCTGAAGTTCAGATGGGTTCCCATGGTTTCATGCAACTTCTGCCAAAACCTCGAGGTGAACTGTGTCCCTCGGTCCGACACTATCTTCTTTGGCACTCCATGGTAACACACAATCCTTGACATGTACAATTCTGCCAATTTGGATCCGCTGTAGCTTTCTTTCACAGGGATGAAATGAGCTACCTTGGTTAGCCTATCAATAATGACCCATATTGAATCATACCCGGATTGGGTCCTAGGCAATCCCACGATAAAATCCATGCTGATTTCTTCCCACTTCCATTCAGGCACTTTGAGTGGTTGCAGCAATCCCGCGGGTCGTTGATGTTCTGCTTTCACCAACTGACATGTGTCACATAGGGCAACATGTTCCGCGACATCTCGCTTCATGCCATACCACCAATACCTGCTCTTGAGGTCCCGGTACATCTTCATACTCCCAGGATGAATGGAATAGTCGGAATCGTGAGCCTCCTTCAAAATTAATTCACAGATCTCCTTTACTTCTGGCACACAGATCCTTTTCCCGTGCCACACCGTTCCTTGTTCATCCTCTCTAAAACCAGGAGCTTTATTTTCTTTGATGAGCTGTCTGATCTCTTGTATCTTCTCATCATTCCTTTGGCCCTCGCGTATGTCTCGCTCGAGTGTGGAGTCCACTTCCATGGCGATGGCTTCACCACTATTTACCAGAAATAGATTGAGCCTTATAACCTCGTCCTTCAATTCTGCAGGCATGTCCTTCAAGCTCAACTTATTGACCTGCACTTTCCGACTCAAAGCATCGGCCACGACGTTTGCTTTCCCGGGATGATAGTTGATACCCACATCAAAGTCATTGATTAGCTCTAACCATCTCCTTTGTCTGAGGTTGAGATCAGGCTGTGTGAATATGTACTTCAAACTCTTATGATCCGTATATATCTCTGTCCTTTCCCCATCAAATAGTGCCGCCAAATTTTCAACGCGTGTACCACTGCAGCTAGTTCTAGGTCATGTGTAGGATTGTTCTTCTCGTGCTTCCGAAGCTGCCGGGATGCATATGCCACGACATGTCCTTCTTGCATGAGAACACATCCCAACCCATTTCCAGAGGCATCGCAGTACACTGTGAAATTCTTCTGCATATCTGGCATAACCAACACTGGGGCTGTTGTCAATCTCTTCTTTAACTCCTGAAAGCTCGTATCGCACTGGGGCGTCCAGGTGAATGTGATCCCCTTCTCCAACAGTTTGGTGAGAGGTCTCGAGATCTTGGAGAATCCCTCAATAAACCGTCGATAGTGTCCAGCCAATCCCAAAAAGCTTCGAACTTCCCCGACATTTTCAGGGGTTTTCCACTTCTGGATATCTTCGATTTTGGTGGGATCTACGGAGATTCCTCCCTCCGAGATTATATGTCCTAAAAAGGGAACTCTCTTCAGCCAAAACTCACACTTGCTCAACTTGGCATATAGTTGGTGTTCTCTCAGCCTCTGTAACACCAACCTTAGATGTTTCTCATGTTCTTCTTCATCTTTGGAGAAGACGAGAATATCATCTATGAAAACCACCACAAATTTGTCCAGATATTCCATGAATACCTTGTTCATGAGGTACATGAAATATGCCGGGGCATTGGTTAGCCCGAAAGGCATGACAGTGTATTCATACAGTCCGTACCGAGATACGAAAGCTGTCTTGGGAATATCAGATTGCCTTATCTTGAGTTGGTGGTATCCCGACCTGAGATCAATTTTCGAGAACACACAAGCTCCCCTCAACTGATCAAACAAGTCTTCAATGCGGGGTAATGGGTACTTGTTCTTGATGGTTACCTCATTCATGGCACGGCAATCCACGCATAACCTTTGAGTTCCATCTTTCTTAGGCACAAATATCACCGGAGCTCCCCATTGTGAGGAACTAGGGCGAACATACCCCTTTTCCATCAATTCTCTCAAATGATCCTTGAGCTCTTCTAGCTGCTTGGAGTCCATTCGATAAGGTCTCTTGTATATCGGGGCTGTTCCCGGTACTAGCTCAATCGCGAATTCCACGTCACGGTCGGGAGGCATACCTGGCAACTCCTCCGGAAAAACATCTGGATATTCCCTGATAGTCCTGATTTCCTCAACTTTCACCTCCACTTGATTTAATTTAATGTCCCTCCTAGGCTCGTGTATCGTTATGATCTTTACTCTTGTGCCACTAGGGTGAGTTAGTTCCACCGTTCTGGTCGAACAATGGATGATTCCTTTATGTTTGGTCAACCAATCCATACCCAAAATAATATCTATCCCTTGTGAATCGATCACTATGAGGTTAGCGGTAAATACTACCCCATTAATGTCTAGGTTCACCTTGGGACACACTTGTCTTGTCCTTATTTCTCCACGTGGAGAGTTTACCGCTAGCATATGGTTCATTTGTGTGGTTGCTAGGTCATGCTTCTTAACAAACCCTTGAGCAATGAACGAATGGGTAGCACCAGAATCAAACAGCAGAGTTGCAAGGTGTAAATTGGCAGGAAACTTACCAACTACCACGTCGGGTGCCTCTTGTGCTTCCTCCATAGTGACGTGGTTCACCCGTCCTCTCATTACGTTCTGCTGCTGTGGCTGCGTGGGCTTCTTCTTTGGACACTTATGGGCGTAGTGCCCCACTTCACCACAGCTGAAACATTGCACCCCAATCTTAGATGCTTGACCCTTGTTGTCTTGGGGTTGGTTTGGGGGTCCTTGCACTGCTGGTCGAGGTGGATATGCGGGGCGAGGCTGCTGCACAAACTGACGTTGCGGCTGTGCTGGTGCTGCGGGAGGCCTGTAGTTTGGGTTGTACCCTCTTGGTGCTGAATAGGGTACCGCAGCACGGCTCGTCTGCCCCGTAGGTTGCTGCATCATACGTGGGCGGGTGTTGCTCCCTGAGGCTTGATGTGACCACCCAGCCTTCCTCTTATTCTCATTTTCCAGGGCCTTTAGCTTCCTTTCCACCACAAACGCTCTGTCCACCATCTTTTGAAAGCTTTCATACTCATTGGAGGACATTGCGCACTGCATCTCTGCGGTAAGTCCTTCCACGAAACAATCTTGTTTCTGCTCATCTGTCTCTATGTCTCGTGGAGCATAACGGGATAGTTGAGTAAATTTAGTGAGGTATTCCCTCACCGTCATGTTTCCCTGCTGCAGTCCCAAAAACTCCTTCCTCTTGTTTTTGAGTTCACCTCTTGGGATGTAATGGTTGCGGAAGCTACGCTTGAACTCTTCCCAAGTGATGCTCTCAGGGTCATGATGGGCGGCCACGTAGGCGGTCCACCAATCAGCAGCGGGTCCATGCAATTGATGAGAGGCAAACAACACCCTCTCATACCCTTGGCACTGTATGATCCTTATCTTACTTTCAATGGTCTTCAGCCAATCATCTGCCTCCAGAGGTTCAGCAGCACTTGCAAACTTTGGAGGTTGAGTTCCTAGAAACTCACTCAACCTTGGTTGGCGTGGTGCAGCTTGTGGAGGTGGAACTTGATGCAAGTTGGCCACCACTTGAGTCAAGTTCTGGATGAGCTGATTTTGATTCTCCAGCATTTGGTGGAGAGGATCAACTTCTTCACGGCGACCACCCCGGTCCTGGCCTCCAGAAAGATGAGGGTTGCATGCCTCATCATTGTTGTTGGCGGGGTTGGCAGCACGTCCTTTTCCTCTTCCGGCCATCTGGCAGAATCAACCAATGTAAATTTGAAAGCATTTAGTATCATCTTACTACTTTCACTTGTTTGTACTTTGAAGTGTTGAAGCTTTGTTAAAATTTTACGAGGGTTTATATCTCACACCAAACAAATGCACTATTATTTCCTGTGGGTTTACACACCAAAGCCAAACAATCTGAAGACGAGGCTGTGGACAATTGCTCATGGCTTCCACAACTCACGTCACACACCAAGCATTATCACACCATTAACTACGTAACGACTCGACTACTCGACCTCTTGCTAGCTAGGGGAAAGACTCTACACTACTCGTCCTCTTGAGCTGGCTCCTCGGGATCTTCCTCCTCATTTCGGCTACCTTCTGACTCTGCTTTGGGTGGGGAGGCTGCTGGTGGAGAAGTGCGACGACGCCTGATTGCTCGGCGATCCGGGGAGTCAGGGGTCCATGGATCACTCACGGTGACACACAGTTCATTCCCATCTCCTCTTTCTCTCGCCTTTAAGCAAGCTCGCAGCAATGCCTCCGTTTCCTTCAGGGTGTCTCGGACATCCTGAAGCTCTTGTTGACACTCCTGCAGTCGAGTGCTGAGCATAGCAGCATCCTCCAAGCACAAGTCCATGTGCTCATGGGAAGTCCCTTGCTGCACCGGTGGGTACTTATACTCCGTGGTACCACTCTCACGTTGGAGGACATACATGTACTCAGTTTTGTCCAAGTGGCGACGATAGATGTGACTCTGGCAGGTGATGGCCTCCCAGGTGACATCTCTCTCCGCGTCAACTTGTGTTGCTCGACAAGCTGGAGAGTGGTGAATCTTAAGCAGCTGATTCTCGTGTATAATACTCATCTCCGAACTCCATTCTTCCCTCTTCTCACGGATGGTCCTGGTGGAGTTATAGTGGATGATGAGCTTGCCCGTATTGCCGGCGGCTTCGAGCATACGTCGAAGACGGCGCAACAAATCTCCTACTGCCAATCCGTAGGAAAGGTACGTCACTGGACGACTCTCCTCTCTTTCAGCAAGGGCAACTACGGGAACTCTCCCTCCTGTGGACTTACGAGCGGTGCGAATCATGCGAACCATCTAAAACAAAAGGATTTAAAATTAGGTTAGATAAAATCTCAAACAAAAATCCTATTTTTGAATGAAAGTTGGGGTAAGATGAAGAAAATAACTCTTTAAATAACACTCTTCAACCCACACCTTGGAAAATAGTTTTTAAGAAAATAGGGCCCTTAAATACGCCCATTTCTACCTAGGTCCACGTTCCTACGGGCAACCTTGGCTCTGATACCACCTCTGTCACACCCGGTTTTTCCGAAGAAACAACCAAGTCAATATCACATGTATGCCAGGATCATTTTCTCATACATGTGATGATAAATAGTGAAGCATCATTTATTACAAGCCAGGTGTCGAATAATAGTAAGTCTTACATAATAAATGTCTCGATGGACAATAATAAGTTCATCACAAGTAAATAAACTAGCAGCGGAATATTATTCTTTAGGGCTCCATCACAGGCGTTGCCCGGGGGTCTTCATGAACCTAAAAACCTTCCTCGGGTCCAAAATCTTGGTCATTATACACCACCTCATTATCTTGACCTGAGCAGCAATATAAACCAACAAATATGCAAGGTTGAGTACCAATGGTACTCAGCAAGTGGGGGAAAATTATATCATGCATGGCTAGAACAAGGAGAGGTTGAACTCATGGTTAAAGCACTACACAATTAATACCTATCACCTTAGCTTATTAAGCACCTACATTACTACACAGGTGAAATGGTCCCAATCTCCTATCCCATCATCATAATCCAACAACCATAACATCATTACCAATGTTAAGCTCCCCGCTCAACTTCCAAAACCGTCAATCCTCTAATCATGAATAAGTCCAGGCCGCTCTTAACCGTGAGCACGGCTGTCAAGACAGTTTTGACTCTGCAGAGTTTGTACCACTGTACCCACATGTAGTGATTTCATCCCCCGTTGCCGGGTGGACTAAAAGAACCTCCATTATGCCAGTGGCTACGATCCACATTCACACTTCCCAGGTGTGTAGCCAGGAGATCACTACGAAGCCTTTACAAAGGGATTCCCGACGAGCGTGGGCCCACTGAGGTTTCACCCCTAACAGCATACAAGAGGCTCCAACCCCGCTGCAGTGGCCCCCTCTTGAGCCTTGCGGTTCATATGGTAGTCCAGCTGACACCTACTTCCCGCACCATCCAACACACCCATACTACGCCGGGGATACACCTAATTAATTGGCCAAGCTGCCCCATCTCAGCATGTGGTTGGCACTGTAAAGCCGGGTTACATGCTCCATGAACCGGTCCTTAGGATCCAGGCAAGTACTAAACACAAACCCAAGTCTCGTGCACCCAGCACACAACCAAAACATCCAACTTGCCTTGATCCCTACCTCTACATAACTCACAATATCTCATTCAAGAGTATGGTAATATAAACTGATGGTCTCATATCCCAAATATCCCATTCTAAGCATGGCTAAGCATATGCATGTAAATAATTGACATAATAAATAAATCCCAACCCAAGCTACAAGGAAACAAGATAATGCAATTCTAGGGAAACTTCCTAGCATGGGTTTCATATTTCATTTGACAATGCAAATAATTCTATCTACACATCCTAGCATAGGATCAAAGTGGTCAAGGACACTTGCCTCCTTCTTGCTGCTCTTGAAATGGGTAGTCCTGATCTTGGAAAGTGATAGCTTGCTCTTGAACAGGTTCTACTTCATACCATCACACATAACAAAAGAAAAACAACAATCAAAAGACATAGTTCACACTTCTACTTCATACAAACCACACATTCACATTTATGAAAGTTCTTTACCATTATATGTGTAGTGGATACTCTATGTGCGTTGATTTGTGGCTTGCATACACTTTTATTTATATGTGTATGATTCCTACTTTGGTGTTCACATTTATACTCACATACTATATATATATATGTATATATGTGTGTTTCAGTTTTAAATAAATTCCTTATATTAAACTACCAAGTATGTATGAAAAGTATTTTTCTTCTCCATATGTGCCTTCATAATTTCTATCAACCCTAAACTGAACTCTTTGGATTTTAAAAACTCCATTTATCATTTACTAGTTGCTATAATTTCAGATTTATATTCCTATGCATAATTGTGTATTTTATTATGAAATTAGTAATACACATCATCTAAACAATATAGGTTCTGGTCCTAAATAATTTAATAACATATTTTGACCTTGGCCTCTGATGTAAACTATTTCATAATTATTTTCCCTATTTTTCTACAACTATTCTTTACTTAAAAATGTGTCCCTATACTAATAAATGTGAATAATAGATGAAACAGATTCATTTCAGCCCAAAAATATATTTTTATCTCACTCCAAAGTTTTCTAAGTACTGAGAAAGTTTTTAATTAATTTTGACAATTATGTTTGTCCCCCTTTTTAAATTTTTAAACACTAGTTACATATTCAATTTTCTAGATTAAATACTAAACAGGGCTAAAATAATGAATTCACCCCATTACAGGGTCTATAATATTATTTTCATAATTTCCAGGGGTCTAGCTACACTTATCAGAGGTGTTTTTCCTAATTTCTATTAAGTCCAGGGGCTAAAACTGATTTTTAAATGAATTTACATGATTTTCTGGAGTTCCAGGGGCTAGATCTGAAGTTTCCGGGGCTAGCTCTTAGTTCCCGAGAACCCCAGGGGGTAGCACGTAAGAATTCCAGTCTTTATAACGCGGGGCTGACGTGGACCGTCTGATTTTAAACCGACGGCTGAGATTATAACATCGAACCGGTACGCGGGGTTTTAAAGTCTACCGTGCGATTTAAAATAAACGGCGCACAAGCGGCCACGTCGCTCTGATCGAGCGCGGGCGGCGCTGCCGGCGGCGCACGGCGGCGGGAAGCGGCGATCTCGCGGGAAACTTTCGGATCCTCGAGAATTCTGTCTAAAACCGTGATCTTATGGCATAGATCGGTAGAGGGCAGGTCAGGGATCTCACCTCGGGGGTTTTCTCGAGCTCGGGGGTCCTGGAAAGTGATCGGCGGCGAGGTCCGAGGCAAAACCACGGCGAAGCTCGTCGGCGCTGGATTTACACCGTAAGTCTTCGGGTTTTCTGCACCTGCAAAGTTCCCCGGAGGCGGTGGATCAAGACCAGCGAGTTAGATCAGAGTTTCCGAGCTTAGATCGGCCAGAATTCACCGGCGAAGTCTCGGTGCTCACCGGAGTGAAAATCGGCGATCGCGTGAGAAAAACTGATCGGATCGGGGGTTTTTATAGCCGGGGGAGGGCGGTGGGTCTGTTGTGATCGAGTTGGAGTCCTCTGGGACCAGAATTCGGCTGCGGGACGGGCTTTCCCGGTCGGTTGCGATTTCGCGCGCTCGGGAGAAAAGTCCGGGGTCACGGGGGCTCGGGGTTAGGGATGACAGGCGGGTCCCACCCGTCGGTGAGGGGCAGCGCGGCGCGCGCGGGGGCGGGCTGGCGCGGGAGTAGCTGGGCCGGCTGGCGGGTTTCGGCCCACTGGCCAGTTTTTTCCCGTTTTCTCTTTTTCTTTTTCCATTTCTTTTCTGTTTTGAGTCTAATTTGAATTCCAGTTTGAATTTGAATTTTTGTAAAACATGCAACACGTCCAAAAATTTTTTAAATTCCCCTCTGAACATGGTTTAGAGTTTTGAATCAAAATTTGGGGTGTTACAATTTCACAGTGTACTGCGATGCCTCTGGAAATGGGTTGGGATGTGTTCTCATGCAAGAAGGACATGTCGTGGCATATGCATCCCGGCAGCTTCGGAAGCACGAGAAGAACTATCCTACACATGACCTAGAACTAGCTGCAGTGGTACACGCGTTGAAAATTTGGCGGCACTATTTGATGGGGAAGAGGACAGAGATATATACGGATCATAAGAGTTTGAAGTACATATTCACACAGCCAGATCTCAACCTCAGACAAAGGAGATGGTTAGAGATAATCAATGACTTTGATGTGGGCATCAACTATCATCCCGGGAAAGCAAACGTTGTGGCCGATGCTTTGAGTCGGAAAGTGCAGGTCAATAAGTTGAGCTTGAAGGACATGCCTGCAGAATTGAAGGACGAGGTTATAAGGCTCAATCTATGTCTAGTAAATAGTGGTGAAGCCATCGCCATGGAAGTGGACTCCACACTCGAGCAAGACATACGCGAGGGTCAAAAGAATGATGAGAAGATACAAGAGATCAGACAGCTTATCAAGGAAAATAAAGCTCCTGGTTTTAGAGAGGATGAACAAGGAACGGTGTGGCACGGGAAAAGGATCTGTGTGCCAGAAGTAAAGGAGATCCATGAATTAATTTTGAAGGAGGCTCACGATTCCGACTATTCCATTCATCCTGGGAGTACGAAGATGTACCAGCACCTCAAGAGCAGGTATTGGTGGTATGGCATGAAGCGAGATATCGCGGAACATGTTGCCCTATGTGACACATGTCAGTTGGTGAAAGCAGAACATCAACGACCCGCGGGATTGCTGCAACCACTCAAAGTGCCTGAATGAAAGTGGGAAGAAATCAGCATGGATTTTATCGTGGGATTGCCTAGGACCCAATCCGGGTATGATTCAATATGGGTCATTATTGATAGGCTAACCAAGGTAGCTCATTTCATCCCTGTGAAAGAAAGCTACAGCGGATCCAAATTGGCAGAATTGTACATGTCAAGGATTGTGTGTTACCATGGAGTGCCAAAGAAGATAGTGTCGGACCGAGGGACACAGTTCACCTCGAGGTTTTGGCAGAAGTTGCATGAAACCATGGGAACCCATCTGAACTTCAGCTCTGCCTATCATCCCCAAACTGACGGGCAGACGGAGAGAACCAATCAGATCCTTGAAGATATGTTAAGGGCATGTGCACTCAAAAACAATAGAAGTTGGGACAAGAACTTACCGTATGCGGAGTTTTCCTATAACAACAGCTATCAAGCTAGTATGAAGATGTCACCGTTTGAAGCTTTGTATGGAAGGAAGTGCAGAACTCCTCTATTTTGGAACCAAACAGGAGAAAGTAAAGTGTTTGGTCCAGAAGTGCTACAAGAAGCCGAGGCAAAGGTGAGGGAGATTCGCAACAACTTGAGGATAGCACAAACACGCCAGAAGAGTTATGCTGATGTACGAAGAAGAGAGCTCGTTTTCAACGTGGGAGACTATGTTTATCTCAAGGTGTCCCCTATCAGAGGACTTCGTCGGTTCAAGGTGAAACGGAAGTTGTCACCTCGATACATCGGACCCATTCAAGTTTTGGAAAGAAAAGGCGAAGTGGCGTACCAACTAGAGTTACCGGTTCATCTATCGGACGTGCACGATGTATTCCATGTGTCACAACTCAAGAAATGCCTGAGGACGCCTGAAGAGGTGTTACCCATGAATGAAGTGGATGTAGCTGAAGATTTGTCTTATACCGAGCAACCCTACAAGATTTTGGAGACAATGGAACGCCTCACCAGAAATAAAAGAATCCGTATGTGCAAGGTGCAGTGGAAGCATCACTCAGAAGAGGAAGCCACCTGGGAACGGGAAGATGAGCTCAAGGCACAATTTCCGGAATTGTTTTCTTAGAAACACCAATCTCGAGAACGAGATTTCTTTTAAGGGGGGTAGAGCTGTAACACCCCAAATTTTGATTTAAAACTCTAAACCATGTTTAGAGGGGAATTTAAAATTTTTTGGACGTGTTGCATGTTTTGCAAAAATTCAAATTCAAACTGGAATTCAAATTATACTCAAAACAGAAAAGAAATGGAAAAAGAAAAAGAGAAAACAGGAAAAAACTGGCCAGTGGGCCGAAACCCGCCAGCCGGCCCAGCTACTCCCGCACCAGCCCGCCCCCGCGCGCGCCGCGCTGCCCCTCACCGACGGGTGGGACCCACCTGTCATCCCTAACCCCGAGCCCCCGCGACCCCGGACTTTTCTCCCGAGCGCGCGAAATCGTAACCGACCGGGAAAGCCCGTCCCGCAGCCGAATTCTGGTCCCAGAGGACTCCAACTCGATCACAACAGACCCACCGCCCTTCCCCGGCTATAAAAACCCCCGATCCGATCAGTTTTTCTCACGCGATCGCCGATTTTCACTCCGGTGAGCACCGAGACTTCGCCGGTGAATTCTGGCCGATCTAAACTCGGAAACTCTGATCTAACTCGCTGGTCTTGATCCACCGCCTCCGGGAAACTTTGCAGGTGCAGAAAACCCGAAGACTTACGGTGTAAATCCAGCGCCGACGAGCTTCGCCGTGGTTTTGCCTCGGACCTCGCCGCCGATCACTTTCCAGGACCCCCGAGCTCGAGAAAACCCCCGAGGTGAGATCCCTGACCTCCCCTCTACCGATCTATGCCATGAGATCACAGTTTTAGGCAGAATTCTCGAGGATCCGAAACTTTCCGGCGAGATCGCCGCTTCCCGCCGCCGTGCGCCGCCGGCAGCGCCGCCCGCGTTCGATCAGAGCGACGTGGCCGCTTGTGCGCCGTTTATTTTAAATCGCACGGTAGACTTTAAAACCCCGCGTACCGGTTCGATGTTATAATCTCAGCCGTCGGTTTAAAATCGGACGGTCCACGTCAACCCCGCATTATAAAGACTGGAATTCTTACGTGCTACCCCCTGGGGTTCTCTGGAATTGAGAGCTAGCCCCGGAAACTTCAGATCTAGCCCCTGGAACTCTAGAAAATCATGTAAATTCATTTAAAAATCAGTTTTAGCCCCTGGACTTAATAGAAATTAGGAAAAACACCTCTGATAAGTGTAGCTAGACCCCTGGAAATTATGAAAATAATATTATAGACCCTGTAATGGGGTGAATTCATTATTTTAGCCCTGTTTAGTATTTAATTTAGAAAATTGAATATGTAACTAGTGTTTAAAAATTTAAAAAGGGGGACAAACATAATTGTCAAAATTAATTAAAAACTTTCTCAGTACTTAGAAAACTTTGGAGTGAGATAAAAATATATTTTTGGGCTGAAATGAATCTGTTTCATCTATTATTCACATTTATTAGTATAGGGACACATTTTTAAGTAAAAAATAGTTGTAGAAAAATAGGGAAAATAATTATAAAATAGTTTACATCAGAGGCCAAGGTCAGAATATGTTGTTAAATTATTTAGGACCAGAACCTATATTGTTTAGATGATGTGTATTACTAATTTCATAATAAAATACACAATTATGCATAGGAATATAAATCTGAAATTATAGCAACTAGTAAATGATAAATGGAGTTTTTAAAATCCAAAGAGTTCAGTTTAGGGTTGATAGAAATTATGAAGGCACATATGGAGAAGAAAAATACTTTTCATACATACTTGGTAGTTTAATATAAGGAATTTATTTAAAACTGAAACACACATATATACATATATATATATATATATATATATATATATATATATAGTATGTGAGTATAAATGTGAACACCGAAGTAGGAATCATACACATATAAATAAAAGTGTATGCAAGCCACAAATCAACACACATAGAGTATCCACAACACATATAATGGTAAAGAACTTTCATAAATGTGAATGTGTGGTTTGTATGAAGTAGAAGTGTGAACTATGTCTTATGATTGTTGTTTTTCTTTTGCTATGTGTGATGGTATGAAGTAGAACCTGTTCAAGAGCAAGCTATCACTTTCCAAGATCAGGACTACCCATTTCAAGAGCAGCAAGAAGGAGGCAAGTGCCCTTGACCACTTTGATCCTATGCTAGGATTGTGTAGATAGTATTATTTGCATTGTCAAATGAAATATGAAACCCATGCTAGGAAGTTTCCCTAGAATTGCATTACCTTGTTTCCTTGTAGCTTGGGTTGGGATTTATTTTGTCATGTCATTTATTTGCATGCATATGCTTAGCCATGCTTAGAATGGGATATTTGGGATATGAGATCATCAGTTTATTTTACCATACTCTTGAACGAGATATTGTGAGTTATGTAGAGGTAGGGATCAAGGCAAGTTGGATGTTTTGGTTGTGTGCTGGGTGCACGAGACTTGGGTTTGTGTTTAGTACTTGCCTAGATCCTAAGGACCGGTTCATGGAGCATGTAACCTGGCTTTACAGTGCCAACCACATGCTGAGATGGGGCAGCTTGGCCAATTAATTAGGTGTATCCCCGGCGTAGTATGGGTGTGTTGGATGGTGCGGGGAGTAGGTGTCAGCTGGACTACCATATGAACCGCAAGGCTCAAGAGGGGGCCACTGCAGCGGGGTTGGAGCCTCTTGTATGCTGTTAGGGGTGAAACCTCAGTGGGCCCACGCTCGTCGGGAATCCCTTTGTAAAGGCTTCGTAGTGATCTCCTGGCTACACACCTGGGAAGTGTGAATGTGGTTCGTAGCCACTGGCATAATGGAGGTTCTTTTAGTCCACCCGGCAACGGGGGATGAAATCACTACATGTGGGTACAGTGGTACAAACTCTTCAGAGTCAAAACTGTCTTGACAGCCGTGCTCATGGTTAAGAGCGGCCTGGACTTATTCATGATTAGAGGATTGATGGTTTTGGAAGTTAAGCGGGGAGCTTAACATTGGAAATAATGTTATGGTTATTGGATTATGATGATGGGATGGGAGATTGGGACCATTTCACCTTTGTAGTAATATAGGTGCTTAATAAGCTAAGGTGATAGGTATTAATTGCGTAGTGCTTTAACCATGAGTTCAATCTCTCCTTGTTCTAGCCCTGCATGATATAATTTTCCCACACTTGCTGAGTACCATTGGTACTCAACCTTGCATATTTGTTGGTTTATATTGCTGCTCAGGTCAAGATAATGAGGTGGTGTATAATGACCAAGACTTTGGACCCGAAGAAGGTTTCTAGGTTCATGGAGACCCCGGGCAACGCCTGTGATGGAGCCCAAAAAGAATAATATTCCGCTGCTAGTTTATTTACTTGTGATGAACTTATTATTGTCCATCGAGACATTTACTATGTAAGACTTACTTATATTCGACACCTGGCTTGTAATAAATGATGCTTCACTATTTGTCATCGCATGTATGAGAAAATGATCCTGACATACATGTGATATTCACTTGGTTGTTCTTCGGAAAAACCGGGTGTGACACTGGCTCTCTCACGTTCTTGGCCTGTCCACCAGTTGGACGTTAAGAATGCCTTCCTCCATGGTACACTGACCGAGACGGTATACTGCAGTCAGCCGGCAGAGTTTGTTGATTCAGCTCACCCAGACATGGTCTGTAAGCTGAACAAATCCCTATACGGACTGAAGCAGGCACCGCGAGCCTAGTATAGCCGGTTCTCCTCCTTCTTGGTCTCACAGGGGTTCGTCGAAGCTAAGTCGGACACTTCGCTGTTTGTCTATCGACGTGGCAGTGACACTGCCTACCTCCTACTGTACGTCGATGACATTGTACTAACAGCGTCTAGTCCGGCTCTGCTTCGGCGCACCATTTCTGCTTTACAGCAGGAGTTCGCTATGAAGGACCTGGGCCATCTTCACCACTTCCTGGGCATTGCGGTCGAGGACCGACCAGGCGGCTTATTCCTTCACCAGCGACAGTACTGCCTGGATATCCTCCAGCGAGCGGGCATGACCGAGTGCAAGCCTTGCTCCACTCCAGTGGATACTCAGGCGAAGCTCTCCGCTACCGACGGGACACCCGTCTCTGACCCCACTACTTACAGGAGTCTTGCAGGTGCTCTTCAGTACCTCACCTTCACCAGGCCGGATATCTCGTATGCAGTTCAGCAGGTGTGCCTCCATATGCATGACCCGAGGGAGCTGCACCTCACCGCTGTGAAGCGGATTCTTCGGTACCTACGAGGTACTCTCGACTACGACCTCCTCCTTCGACGTGACACGGCCTCCGAGCTGGTCGTGTACATCGATGCTGACTGGGCTGGCTGCCCGGACACACGACGTTCTACTTCTGGGTATGCCGTCTTCCTGGGCGGTAACCTCGTCTCCTGGTCCTCGAAGCAATAGCCCGTGGTGTCGCGTTCGAGTGCTGAGGCGGAGTATCGCGCCGTGGCTAACGGCGTAGCTGAGGCCTCCTGGCTCCAGCAGTTGCTTCAGGAGCTCCACACTTCCGTCGCCAGGAGCACCCTCATCTACTGCGACAACGTCAGCGCCGTGTACCTCTCCACCAACCCGGTCCAGCATCAGCGCACAAAACATGTGGAGATCGACCTCCACTTTGTTCGTGAGCGGGTTGCACGCGGCGAGATTCGGGTACACCATGTCCCGATGACGACGCAGTTCGCTGACATCTTCACGAAGGGCCTCCCGTCGTCGCTGTTCTCCGAGTTTCGGTCCAGTCTCAACATCTGCAGTGGCTAGATGTTGTGACTGCGGGGGGGGGGGGGGTGTTAGACACTGTGATTATGTGTGTGTCACAGGGGCATATTAGTCATTAGTGAGGGATTAGGGTTAGGGGTGATTTAGTCATTTCCCCTCACCTAATCCCTCTATATAATGGACCCTGTACCCTCATGATGTAATCATCCCATTCAGTCCAGATTTATCCCTCTAATAGTCGGGATGATCGGACCAATTGAACATGATCCCCGTTCCGGACCACCGGAGGGGGGTCAGGGCAATCCTCATGGCGACATTGACTTCCAGGGTATCGCGGGAAGGTGGTAGAACGGGCTCGATTGTCCCCACATAAGAGGGCAAGAGGCTGTCAACGGCGCTCCCGTCGGAGTCGTGGGTCGGCCTGCCTATCGGGAGCGAGACGCCCGGTCGTGCGCCTGGGATCTAGAGGATGCCCGAGTCACTGGCAAAGAGAACCAAACTCCCTAGGCATGTGGATGGGCTGTAGAGATAGGCGGGGGTGTACTCCAGCCAATCGCCATTGCCGGCGGTTAACTTGAAGTCGCCAAAGAACATCTTCATGCCGGGCATGATAGTGATCATGGTGGAGCCATCGAGGAAGCAAATGATGGAACGCGCAGAAGTCCCCCTACCTGGCGCGCCAATTGTCGGTGTTTGGATTTCCGACTAGTACTGAATGCGCCGCGCGTTCGTCCTCGAGGTGACCTAGCTAAGAAGACAAAGGGTTTATACTGGTTTGGGAAAGATGCCCCAGGTCCAGTTCGTGCGTCTTGTTGTTCTTTGATGAAAATAGGGTGGTTCCCTTATAAGCGAGTTGCCTCTCTCTCGAGGGGGGCGACTGATCCCCCTTTTATATCCCTCTCTATCAGCCTCTCCTTGTCTTTTCATAAAGTGGTGGGGGCTATGGTTAGATGGACGTCTGTCCTATCATACATCAGCTGGGGTGCCTGATGAAGCTGCCGCATCGGGGAGATTGCTGTTCAGTGTGCCTCCGTCTTATCACTAGAGCGAGCCGTACCAGGGCGCACGCGCGCCTGTTGTACTGTGCGCATGCCCGCTACTCCGCTGGATGTGACGGGGCTTCAAGCATGCGTCAGGGACGCACTCAAGTGCTCTTGACTTGATACTGACGGTGCCCACTCTGCACTGGAGGCTACTTGCACCGCTCTCTCCCGAGTTCAGGCGCTCGGGGCCTCATCCCACTGTCTTGACCCTCCGGAGGCGTGGCCCGTCTAGGCCCATTGGTGGACGGGGTTCCACACCCCGTCAGTAGCCCCCAAGCCTTTGGTTGAAACTTGGGCTCTGGCCCTCCTCTGGGACCCACCTGCCATCTGAGCGCCGAGGGGGAGAGACGCCACTACTGGTCGCTCGGCGGGAGCCACATCTTGTTGAGGACTCGAATGGGCACACCTACAAATCACAGACGGTCCATACCTCCTTGTGGCCGGAGTCGGGAACCCCGCCAAAATTCATGTTCTAACAGGAGATGGTTGAAGGTCTAACTTGTAGGCAACAGTACCAATGCGTGCAATGATTTGAAATGGTCCAAAATACTTGAATGCCAATTTCTGACAAGAACGCCTTGACAGCAAAAGAATGAACACAAGGTTGGAGTTTAACATACACTCAATCACTGACTGAGAAAGGCCTTTCAGTCCTCTGCTTGGCAGCTTGTTTTTTTCATGTGCTCCTGAGCCCGAATCAAATGTTGCCAATTAGATTAGGGAAAAGTCATCTCTATTAACAACCTGTCAATGGGTTACATATATAGGGGGATACAGCTTAAGGGTTAAGCAACCCTAATACCAAAAGACTAAAATGCCCCTACCCCCTATACATGCAGTCTAACACCCCCCCGCAGTCCCAACATCTAGCCACGACAGATGTTGAGACTGGACCGAAACTCGGTGAACACTGTCGAAGGAAGTCCCTTGGTGAAGATGTCGGCGAACTGCGACGACGTCGGTACGTGCAGGACTCGCACCTCCCCGAGAGCCACCCGCTCACAAACAAAGTGAAGATCGATCTCTACGTGCTTCGTGCGCTGATGCTGCACCGGGTTGGTGGAGAGGTAGACGGCGCTGACGTTATCACAATAGACCAACGTACTCCGGGCGAGGGGGGAGTGGAGCTCCTGAAGCAACTGCTGAAGCCAGGAGGACTCGGCCACGCCGTTGGCCACGGCGCGGTATTCCGCCTCGGCACTCGAGCGGGACACCACGTGCTACCGCTTCGAGGACCAGGAGACGAGGTTGCCGCCCAGGAAGACGGCGTAGCCGGAGGTGGACCGACGGGTGTCCGGGCAGCCCGCCCAGTCAGCGTCGGTGTAGACGACCAGCTCGGAGGTAGAGTCGCGCCGCAGAAGAAGACCGTAGTCGTGAGTGCCACGCAGGTACCGAAGGATCCGCTTCACCGCCGTGAGATGGGGCTCCCGCGGATCATGCATGTGGAGACACACCTGCTGAACCGCGTAGGAGATGTCCGGCCTGGTGAAGGTGAGATACTGCAGTGCACCAGCAAGACTCCTGTAAGTGTTGGGGTCGGCTACCGGAGCGCCGTCGGTCGAAGACACCTTTGCCTGGGTGTCCACGGGAGTGGAGCATGGCTTGCAATCAGCCATGCCCGCTCACTCAAGGATATCCAGGTAGTACTGGCGCTGGTGGAGGAACAGAGCACCCGGGCGGTGCTCGACCGCAACGCCCAGGAAGTGGTGGAGCTGGCCGAGATCCTTCATCGCAAACTCGCGCTGCAGGGCGGAGATCGTGCGCTGAAGATGAGCCGGGCTGGACGCCGTGAGGACGATATCGTCCACGTACAGGAGGAGGTAGACAGTGTCACCCTCACGCCTGTAGATGAAGAGCGAAGTGTCCGACTTGGCCTCGACGAAGCCGAGCGAGGCCAGAAAGGAGGCGAATGGGCTGTACCAGGCCCGAGGCGCCTGCTTCAGCCCGTACAGAGACTTGTTCAGCCGGCAGACCATGTCTGGACGGGCTGAATCAACAAACCCTGTCGGCTGACTACAGTACACCGTCTCCGTCAACGTCCCGTGGAGAAAGGCATTCTTGACGTCCAGCTGGTGGACAGGCCAAGAACGCGACAGAGCCAACGACAGAACGGTACGAAATGTCGCCGGCTTCACTACCGGGCTGAAGGTCTCGTCGTAGTCGACGCCGGGACGCTGCGTGAAACCGCGAAGCACCCACCGTGTCTTGTACCTCTCTAGAGACCCATCTGCCCTCCTCTTATGCGTGAATACCCACTTGCCCGTGACAATATTGCCACGACCAGGACGGGGAACCAGGTCCCAGGTCCGGTTGGCAAGTAGGGCCGCATACTCTTCTTCCATAGCCCGACGCCAATTAGGATCGGCGAGGGCGCTATGGACAGAAGAGGGGATAGGCGAGATGGGTGACGAGGCAGGCTCCGGGGGGGTCGAGGACGAGAGAACAACGCCGGAGAAGCGCTCCACAGGACGAAGGACGCCGGCAGCCCGTCGAGTCACCATCGGGTGAACGTGAAGAGGGTCCCGGTGAAGCAGCGGAGGGTGATACACCAGATCCTCAGGCCGCGAAGAGGATGATCCACCATCCCGCGCTCGTCGCTGATAGACAAGAGCGGGGTCGGCGTACCGCGCTGCAGGAGCCGCGCGTGGTGCAGTAGTCGAAGTCGGGGACGTCGAGGCCGCGCTCGGCGCAGCAGGCGTCGGCAGGGACGCCGGAGCTACGCTCGGCGCAGCAGGTGTCGTCCGGGCCGCGCGTGGCACAGCAGGTGTCGTCGGGGCCGCGCATGGCGCAACAGACGACGCCGGGGACACAGGTACCGCGCGTGGCGCAGCAGGCGTCGTCCGGGCTGCGCGTGGCACAGCAGGTGTCGTCGGGGCCGCGCATGGCGCAGCAGACGACGCCGGGGACACAGGTACCGCGCGTGGCGCAGCAGGTGTCGTCGGGGCCGCGCGTGGCGCAGCGGGCGACGCTGGGGACACTGGGGCTGCGCGTGGCGCAGCAGGTGGCGTCAGGGACGCCGGGGCCGCGCGTGGCGCAGCAGGTGGCGTCAGGGACGCCGGGGCCGCGCGTGGCGCAGCAGGAGGGTAAACTGCAAGAGGTAAAAGACAAGGTCGCGGTACATGAGCGGCCTCGGGGTCAGTGGAGAAGAGGGAATCCAACTCAGCGACGGAGTCAGAAGACGGAGTCAGAAGACCGGGCGGGCGCGGCGGCGGGGCGGCCGGGCGATGAGGGCAGCACGGCGGCGGGCGGCGCGCAGCCGTGTGGAGAGAGAAAGAAGGGGTGGGGCGCGGCGGCCGCGAGGTGGGGCGCGCGGCGGCGCGAGGGAGGGGCGCGCGGCGGTGCGAGGAGGGGGAGGCGCTCGCGCGGCGGCCGGGTGAGGAGAGAGAAGAAAAAATCTGATACCAAATTAGATTAGGGAAAAGTCATCTCTATTAACAACCTGTCAATGTGTTACATATATAGGGGGATACAGCTTAAGGGTTAAGCAACGCTAATACCAAAAGACTAAAATGCCCCTACCCCCTATACATGCAGTCTAACATTGCCGAACTAGGTTGGTCATTAGAGATCTTTCTAGAAGCCATGTGCTCAAGTAAGAATTAGAGTAGCAGCTATACCGAAGTGATTGGGCTGAGACTTGTTCAATGCAGAGTGCAAACTTGTGTTATACCAGTATTCTACCAACTATATCCAGTGGATCCATATTGATGGACAAGCATTGACGAATCAACGAAAGAATGTTTCTATACATTGATTGACTCGTTCAGTTTGCCCATCCGATTGAGGGTGGTATGCAGAACCCATACAAAGTTGTACTCCAGCTAGTGAAAATAATTCTTGCCAAAATTTACTTATGAAGATATGGGTCCCTATCGGACACGATAGCTTGAGGCATTCCATGTAGTTTGTACACATTATAATGAATGTTTTTGTGATAGTAGAAGCCTTATAAAGATGGCGAACAGGGATGAAATGACTGTACTTAGAGAACTTGTCAACCACACAGGCCCAGCTCTAGGCCTAGGCGGGAGGGGCAACCGCCTAGGGCCCAGACCGGAGGGGGCCCTTAATTTTTGTGTATATATGTACTATAGAAAGAAAGAAAAAATATATAGTTTGAGAAAAAATGAGGAGTTACTATTTTGTTGTGAAATAGAAAAAACAGCTTATAAAATATAATTGCGTTCCTCAGAGTGTTGTGAGCTCAAGTTTTGCTCAGTCCAAAGCAGTTTCTGCAGTCCAACAGTATCATATAGTTCACCATGTATGTGTGTACGCTTTCTCCTTCCATCCATCCTAATTCCCATAACAAGAATGGTATTAGCGTCTCGCTCGCCTCACGCGTGAAGCTGTCTCGGCTTCATCGCTTTGGACCTCCCCTTCATCGTGATTCTCTTTCAAAATCAGATTTGCTAGCCCCTCAAAATTGCTTCAATCGCAAACAGATGTCGCAAATTTTGCCAAAATTTTGCCATCTGTTTTTCAAGCATCAAAGGTATTTAAGTAGTAGAGACTTCATTTTATAGAACTAATTTCATTCGGCCTTTTGTTTGTCTACTTTTTCATGATTGTCATCTTTATAACTTCACAAGGTCTTGTACTCTTGTTCTGTTAATCTTGTTTGATGGAGGAACGTTGCATCTAAAACATTTGTCGAAGCATTCAAAAAAGAAAGAAAAGTAAGCATGAAGATCTATTTGATGAATGATAAAAAGGTGTTATAGGTAAGTTCCATCTGGTGTTGTTGATCTGAATTCTGGGAAGAATATGAGAAATTACAGCATCCATCTCACTGAAAATCCAGATGTTGATGAACAACAAGATTTGCTTTCAAATATCTATGATTGGGATAGTCTTGAGAATAATGCAAGAAAAATTTTAGTTAAAAAGGCATATGAGCGAGTACTATAATTAATGAATTTACATCAAGTAATACTCGAAAGAGTTATTTTTATGGCTAGTTAGAAGGTTGGTTTCCAAGTGATATCGTTAAAGTTTTTTGTCATTTGAAGTAATCATATTATATTTTTTATTTAATAGTTCTATTGAAATATTGTTATTAGTTGTCAAGAACGAAATGTTTGTAGCTAGAAGTTATTTTCAACTATGTTTTAATGTTTATATTTTAGCATCATATATATATATATTATGAGAGTAAAGTATAGATGCACATAACAAGGGGCCCAAGCATTGAGTTCGCCGCAGGGCCTTTAAAAATATAGAGCCGGCCCTGCAACCACAACCACAATAAGGATACGATTAACCGAACTGATTTAAGCACACCCTCCACAAAGTCCATTGAGATTCCTTGCCAGGCTGAAGAAGGAACTTCGAGGTAGTAAGAGTCCATGGTAGTGAGATTGATCAGGTTTGGCTTGTTGGTGGATGGAGCATGTTTTAACATATTCATGAACTTGCTTTGAGCCCGCGCCTAGCAAAAAGTTGCTTGATTCTTGTGAGGTTAACAGGTATCCCAGAATGACCTCCTATTTCACAGTTGTGGAGACATGATATATTTCCTGTTGCAGTTCAGAATTATTACCAACCCAGATTCTCCCTTTATAACAAATAATGCCTTTGTGCAAGGAAAAATTGGGAACAGCGGAAGGGTCAACAGATAATGCTGATATCATATCCTGGCCTTGTTTATCAAACTTGTAGCTGTTTCCAATTTCAGTTAACCAGAGTGGTGTTACAGATGAAATATCTAGGGCTTGAGCATCATTATGGGGCCTTCTTACAAACAATCCTGTATTGTATACCAAGCAGTTTAGTAAATACTTTTTGCTGCCACAGGGTGTGGAGTCTTTGGTCGCAGAGATGAGTAAGACACCGTTCATCGGTCTTAATGAGGAATTCACCGAACTGAAGATACCGGCGCCACTGCTCCACTGCTAATAAGATGGCCAGATACTCCTTTTGTAGGATGATAACCCTATTGTTTTATGTAGTGTTTACCAGGCGTCGCCTAGGCAACGCCTAGTTGCCACCTAGGCGTCTAGGCGCTCTGGCCTGGACGCCATGGCTGGCCGCCTCCGCGGCCGCTGAACAGGCCGATGCTGACACCTTATGCCGCTGCCGCTGCCGGGCCCTCGTGCCACCACAGCCACCGCCTTGCCATGTATTGACAGCCGCCGCCGTTGGCAAGGAGAGAGAGGGGGTGAGGGAAGAAAATGAGTAGGGTTAGCGTAAGGGTAGTTTTTATATGTCTCCATCTAAAACATGGATTATCAGATGAGATCCCACGGTTCACACTAATTGGGCTACTCAGCCCCCTTCCTAAGCCCGCTCCTCACCCCACCACTGCCTCCGCCTCCGCCATAGCACGCGCCTGGCCGGACGCCTAGGTGCCCAGGCGCTCATTTGAAACCCTGGTTTTAGTAGCAAGAGATTTAAACGCTATAGGATGGTTGTTCTGCATGACCACTGCACCAACTCCAGAACCACTGGCATCTGTTTCGATGCAAAAAGGCTGGTTGAAATCCGGAAAAGCCAGAACTGGTGCAGCGGACAGTTCTTCCTTAAGCTTTGAAATGATAAGTCATGCTCTTGTGTCCAAACATAAGGTATATTTTTCTTAAGCAAACTGGAGAGAGGCTTGCTAATAATGCTAAAGTTTTAACAAATTTCCGATAGTAACCTACTAGTCTAAGGAAACTGTGTAATTCTGACATTTTTGGGTCTGGCCAACTAATAATAGCAGCTATTTTAGTGGGACCAGTAGAAACACCTTCAGAGCTAATTATGTAACCCAAACACTTAAGCTGTTGCTGCGCGAAAGAACATTTAGACAATTTGATTTTCCAATCATCTTTCAGCAATGACTCCAGAACTTGTCGGAGGTGAACCAAATGTGTTTGATAATCAGGACTGTAGATTAATATATCATCGAAAAAGACCATAACACGTTTCCTTAACAGAGGTGTTAATGTGGCATTCATAGCCCCTTGGAAGGTTGCCGGGGCTCCAGTTAACCCAAATGCAAGGACTCTGAATTCAATGTGCCCTTCATGTGTAGAAAGGCTGTTTTATGCTCTTCTCCTGGATGCAATAAATTCTGATGGAATCCAGCCCTGAGATCAAGGTTAGTAAACCATTTTGAACATGCTAGCTCATGAAAAAATTCCTGCATTATAGGAATAGGAAACTGCCTTTTAATTGTCAACGCATTAAGGTGGTAAAAATCAACACATAATCTCCATGTTTGGTCCTTTTTCTTAACTAGAAGAACAGGGGAGTTAAACTCAGGTAGTGCATGGTTGAATCAACCCATTCTTCAACATTTCTTTCACTTGTGATTCAATTTCTTTCTTTAGCTTGGGAGGGTACTGTTGAATATTGAATGGTTTTGCACCAGGAATGAGAAGTATCTTGTTGTCACAATCTCTACTTGGAGGAAGCCCAGAGGGTGTCTCATATAGTGTCAAAAACTGATGTAGCATTGACTGGATGTCCGGGGTGCAAGGATGCCAGAATATCAGTATTATGAGATGATTCTACATATGAAACATGAACAAGTGTATCAGTTGGAAGTTCAGGTAGGATACCTTGCAACAAGACATGAGGATTATCATAAGAAATGGACATCCACTTCTGTCCCCAATGAATCTCCATAGGACTGAAGTTCCAACCAGTCCATTCCCACGATGAGGTCATAGCAGGGTAAGGGCAATATCTTGAAGTCTGAAATGAAATTATAGTGTTGAGTGGACCAGGAAGCTTGTTTCAACTCTGAAGAACAAGAAGGAAATGCTCCATTCGCTACTGAAACTCTGATAGCTCTTGGCAAGGGTGATACTCCATGTAACCTTGCAGCTACTTGAGAACTTAGAAATGAGTGAGAACTTCCACTATCAACGAGGATGAGGATCTCAATGCTCTGAATATAGCCTATCAGTTTCAGTCTTAGGAGCTTCCTGACCGAAAATCCAGCCTGGGATAGGGCCATGAGAAGTTGATGGTCAGAGAGAGTATCTTGGGCTTCAGAATGTTGATCTTCTAAATTAAGTAGTTCCCGCAGCTCCTGAACAACATGCAGTTGCACTGATGGGGAGCACTTATGACCTTTGTGCCATTTTTCAGCACAAACGTTACACAATCCTTCAGCCATTCGATAAGCTCTCAAGGCTTCTAACCTGTCTTGTGATTGTTGAGGACAGGAAACTTCTGCACCACGGCGATCATCAACACCAGGAGAATTCTTGGCGTGGTCGGTGCGTGGATGAGAATGTAGAGGATAAGCACCACGAGAAACAGATCATGTGGTATTGGGTAATTCCAACGTATGAGACAATAAAAATTCCGATCGTCTAAATTATTTCTTTGGAATTTCGGCCACCTCCTCCTGTAAAGAAGCCAAAACACAAGAAGTATCTCAATCCCGAGGACATTGAACTAACACGACAGCATGAATATCATCACAAAGTCAATCAATGAAATGGGAAGTGAAAAATAGAGGATCTGTAAATGACTCATAGGCGTGTAACTGGTCCATAAGTTCAGATGTCGGTACCCTCAAGACCCGGTACCCCCGCGTGGATGATTAAGAGAAGGCGTACGCCGGCACGTATGTAGAAGATAAGAGACCCAACCTGCAAGCTGGGCCCAACTGTCTGTCAGCGAGCACTCATGAGAAGGCACATGCCTTAGGCCTCGGGTCCAACCACCCGCTAAGGAGGGCCTCGAGGCTGGCACGTGTCTTCAGGTTCTGAGCCTGACTATTGGCCGAGGGTGGCTCTGGAGCCACCACGTGTCCAGTAGTGCCGGGCCCAATCTACTGCCAGGGAGGGCTCCGGTGTTGTCACGTGTCTGGAACCTCCGAGCCACGCCTCGTGCCGGAGAATGCTAGAAAGGTGCCACGTGTCCTACGGCTCCGGGTCCGACCACCAGCATGGGGAGGCTCCGGTGCGGCCACGTGGACAACAACTCCAGGTGTACCTTCCCGTCAAGGAGGGCTCCGGAGGTGCCACATGTCCTACAGCCCCGGGCCCGACGTCCAACATGAGAGGGCTCCGGTGCGGCCACATGGACAACGACTCCGAACGGCACACTACTTCGCAGGACAGCTCTGGTGGAGACGCGTGTCCCAGGGGCCAGCCGCCCGGACGCACCGCCCACAAGCAACGGGCCGATGGCCCAGGAGTAAAGCCGAAGGTACGCTGTCAGGCCGTGCATTCAAGGTTTGCGCCTTCCCCAGAAGCGTGGCGCACGGCGCACGCCTACATCCTACGTCTGTACTCCATTACGGTGAAAGACAGGGCGGCGAGACGTGATGTCACAATAGTGGCGCCCAACAACGCAGAGCTGCCTAGCAGAGTGAGGAGATGCGGCGACAATACGGGTACTTCATCATCACCTGCTTCCCAGTATGAGGCGCCCGGCGGGACTTCCCAGTATGAGGCACCTGGCGGGACAGGCGGCGCGCCTTATTTCCACCGACAGTGACAATGCGTATAGCAATAAAGACCCTAGCTCATGTATAGGGCACGGATAGCTGCGGGGCAACATGTCGGGCCCCGGGCCACATTGTAACTGCCTTGGCCTTGGGCTATAAAAGGATCGAGGCAGCCACCGTAGAAAGGGTCAGCTCTCGGACCCCTCTAGCACCAAAAAGGCTGAACTCCGTCAGCACAGACATGCTCAAGAATACAAGCACTCTCGTGGATGTAGGGTATTACGCTCCGACGGCCTGAACCACGTAAATCCTCGTGTCCTTCCTTGCCGTTGTGCTCTGTGACACCCGGTTCCGTAAATAGAACCAAGTGAATGCATATGTGTGCCAAGGATATTCATCACATATACACATCTAATCCACAAACTGAATTCATAATATAACCACGAATAAATAGTGTTTAAATACTTTATTACAATGACTCAATGTCTCACTCATGAATGTCTATCTTATTCTTGCAGCGGAGGACTCTAAACGACAGCGGAATATCAATAAAGGCAGCAGCCTCCAACTTCAACTCCACAGGCATGTTGACGGTAGTTCGCACGCCTAGTACTCCACATGGTCCTCGAAGTACTCATCTCCTGTAGCTGATGTTTATGTGGTAATGCAAGGGTGAGTACATGTCGTACTCAGCAAGTGCGGGAAAAGTATGACTTGTAGTTTACAACAAGTTATGGAGTAAAAAAGACTCATTGCAGCAAGTAAATTTTATTTCACAAACATAGTAAACACAACAACTATTTCTACGTAAACTAAAGCCCAATATATCTAAGTAAATCAACAACATTCTCTCAACATAATTCACTATTTATCAAGTCTCAATCGTCCATTAATCTTTCTTAAGTTCATCTAATATTCATATAACCGAAACCAAACTCATTGTTATGACTCAAAACAGTCCCAAAAACCAATCCCAATGTCCATACCATAACCATACCAAATAAACATCCCAAATTTGCCTCTAATCATGTGAGTTGGCCAGGTGCTTGTGACCGGAAGCATGACTATCATGATAGTTTTACAGTCTGTAGAGGTGACACCATTTTACCTACAAGTTTGTGATTTTGTCACCCGTCGGCGACTGCAAAACCTCCATTATACCAGTGCACAACCCTCGGTGTCTAGCCAAGAGATCACAAAATAACCTTTACAAAGGGGCTACTAGATGTACGGACCCACTGAGGTTTCATCGGCAGGACCGAATCACCATTCTCCCACCCACGGGCCCCCTCTTGTGCCATGCAGTTTCCAGGGCAGTCCCTCTCGACTCCCATTATCGGCGCCATCCAATGGTCCATCACAAGCTAGCAACACACCTAATTAGTCAGCTAAGCCGCACCCATATTTGGCCTTGTGGTGGCACTGTTTTCCTGGCATGTGTTGGCATAAATCGGTCCTTAGATCTACGGCAAGTAAACCACCATCTCATTCAACAACATCCATGAACCAAGCTTGCCTAGATATTCATGATTACATGCTCATTAACATCATCAAGTTCTCATCATCATTATTCACATGAGTGCAGTAGCTAGACATGTTTTATTTCACCTTCCCGTATCTCGTAGATTAAGCAAAGCCAGAAAGAAAAAACGACCATACCCGACTCATCAACTTTCCCGGCGACAAGGATGATTAACAAAACTAGTAAACTCCTATAAAAGAGTGTCCCATCAAGTTGACTCAAGCATACATATTTTCGCAAACAAAACAGTTTCAAAACATATGATCAATATGGTCAAGGGACACTTGCCTTGCTACCGTGGTTCGTGTTGCTCAAACGTCTCAAAATCTTGGTGCTGTACTTCCTCGTAGACGGCCTCTTGAGCTTGTACTTCTACTCACGACCACGCACGTACAAAATTCACAGGAATCAATCATCATGTACAAACTTTACTGAAGATGCAATGGGGTAGATGAATGCAAATCCTACAGTGCAGTTTAATTAAACCATTTTGTACGTGTTCTTGCATGTTTTAATGGGCTTTCATGGGACTTTATGATGAACAAAGGTGTAGGGATCAAGTTTGGACGTGGTGATGATCTTCACTCAAGATCTATATCAATTCCACCGTCAAAAATTGATCAAAACACGATCTGTCCACACGCAAAAGTTTCTGCTCGAAGGAGATGAAAAAAACGAATGCGTAGAAACAGCGGCGACGTCGTAACATTGGTAATGGAGACCTACCTCACTTCCTCCTTGTGGCAGAGCCTTTCTCCTAGCAATGGCACCAGCGGTGGATTTGTCTATGGAAAATTATGGTAGGACAGATTGTCGGGCTTCTTCTCCGGCGACGCGTGACGGGGCTCGATGGCGGCCAAATTCCGGCAAGGGGGGAACTTGGCGACTTGGCAGCAAGGAAGGTGGCTTGGCAACGGGGGAGACGACCAAAAGGGAGAGGTTTGCAGCCAGGGGGTGGGGGTTATATTTATAAGGGGGGGGGGGGGGAAGAGTCCTAGGGGTGGAAATGAAGAGTCCTAGAAGTATGTGACTCAACCAAAGAGTCCTAGAGGTGGAAACAAAGAGTCCTAGAGGTAGGAGACCCAACCAAAGAGTCCTAGAGGTGGGGGACTTAACGAAAGAGTCCTAAAGGTGGGGGACTTAACCAAAGAATCCTAGAGGTGAGGAACTTCACCAAAGAGTCCTAGAGGTGGGGGACTAGGGCTCCCCCCTCAAGGGCTGCGGCCAAGGGGTCTCCCCCCTAATTTGGTGCGACCAATTTGAGGGCAAATTCCCCCCCAAATATAGGAGAAATTCCCCCTAGGGGAATTTTGGGGAATTTGGGGAAAATCAGGAAAAATTGGGAAGAATTTAGGAATTTTTGGGAAGGGGGAAATTTGGGGATCTTGGGGAAAATTTGAGAAAATTTGCGAATGGCTCATTTCAACTATCTTATTTCCATTTCTCTCCATTTCTATGTCCCTTACTCCATTTCTATATTCACCTCTCCATTTCTATGGTTCTTTCTCCATTTCTATGGTTCTTTCTCCATTTCTATGGTTCTTTCTCTATTTCTATGGTTCTTTCTCCATTTCTAGTGTTCTTTCTCCATTTGTACCTCTTTTCAAATGCATCTCTACATGAAAAATGTATGCAATGCATGGTAATGAATTTGAGTGCGCTACAAACCTACCCCCTTAAAATGATCTCGCCCTCGAGATTTGATAGAGTGGAGAATAGATGGGGGAATTCTGCCTTGAGATCTTCCTCACGCTCTCATGTGGTTTCGGCTTCCGTGTGATGGCTCCATTGTACCTTGCACCAACGGATCACTTTGTTCCTCGTGACCCTTTTCCTTCACGTCCAAGATATTGACGGGGTGTTCCGCCTAGGTCAGATCCTCTTAAAGCTCTTGCTCATTCATCGGTACTTGTTCTTCCGGTATTCTTAGTCATTTCTTATGTTGGGATACGTGAAACACGTCGTGCACGTCGGAGAGGTGCGTTGGCAGCTCTAGTTTATAGACTACTTCTCTTTGGTTGCCCAAAATCTCGAATGACCCGATGTAGCGAGGTGCTAATTTGCCTTTGATGTTGAACCCGTCGTTGGCCTCGGATAGACGATACTTTAAGATACACAAAGTCTCCCACTTAGAAGATCAATCTTCTTTGCCTATTGTCTGCATAACCTTTTTGTCGTGACTGAGCGGCCTTCAAGTTTTCACGTATCGTTTGGACTTGCACTTCGGGTCCAAACACTTGGCTTTCTCCGGTCTCATTCTAGAACAACGGTGTTCTACACTGTCTACCATACAATACTTCGAAAGGTGACATCTTCAAACTGGCTTGGTAGCTGTTGTTGTAAGAGAATTCAGCATACGACAAGCTCCTTTCCCAACTACGCCCATGTTTCAAGGCGCAAGCTCTCAACATGTGTTTCAATATTTCATTTGTCCTCTCAGTTTGCCTGTCGGTTTGCGGGTGATAAGCGGAGCTGAAATTCAGCCGTGTACCCATGGCTTCATGCAGCTTCTTCCAGAACCTAGAGGTAATTGAGAACCCCGATCTGAAACTATCCTCTTCGGAACTCCATGGTGACACACTATTTGCTCCATATACAGCTCGGCTAGTTGTGCGACGCTGTACTTGGTTGTAACAGGAAGGAAATGGGCTGTTTTCGTCAACCGATCCACGATAACCCAAATAGAATCGTAACCCGACTGAGTACGTGGAAGTCCGACTATGAAATCCATGCTGATGTCTTCCCACTTCCACTTGGGTACTTTCAATGGCTGCAACAATCCAGCGGGTCTTTGATGTTCGGCCTTCACTCGTTGGCACATGTCGCATAAGGCAACATATTCAACTATGTCCCTTTTCATACCATCCCACCAATAGCAAGTTTTTAGGTCCTTGTACATCTTTGTACAGCCAGGATGTATGGAATAAGGTGAGTCATGTGCCTCCTTTAATATTGTGTCACGGATGTGTTTCACGTTACGCACAAAAATCCTTTTCTCTAACCAAAGTGTGCCTTTCTCGTCTTCCTTAAAATCTTTTTCTATGCCTTGTCGGATTCTTTCCTTGATTTCCTTGATTTCCTCATCTGTTGCTTGGCCATCTCTTATCTCTTGTTCCAGCGAGGAGTTCAGTTCTATCACCTCCATCTCGTTGAGAATTCGAGATGTAACCGTTCGAACTCCTTGCGCACTCGGGTGGCAGCTCCCGAACCGTGAGTTGGTGACATGCTCCCTTTCGGCTCAACGCATTAGCTACTACATTGGCCTTTCTGGGGTGATAGTTGATTCCAACATTATAATCCTTGATGAGTTCCAACCATCAACGTTGCCTCAAATTCAGATCCGTTTGCGTGAATATATACGTGAGGCTTTTGTGATCCGTATAGATCTCACATCGGTGGCTAAGGATATAATGCCTCCAAATCTTCAAGGCATGTACCATGGCTGCAAGATCCAAGTCATGTGTGGGGTAATTCAGCTCATGTTTCTTTAGTTGTCTCGACGCATAGGCTACCACTTGTCCTTCTTGCATGAGCACACATCCAAGCACTTGTCTTGATGTTTCACAATATATGTCGAAGCTCTTGCTCACATTCGGCAATACCAAAACCGATGCTGTTGTTAATCTCTTCTTTATCTCCTCAAAGCTTTCTTGACACGCTGGTGTCCACTGAAATTCTTTCCCCTTCATTAGCAATTCAGTCATAGGCTTCGCTATTTTGGAGAAATCCTTGATGAACCGGCGGTAGTATCCAGCCATCCCAAGGAAACTCCAAATATCTTTCATATTTTGCGGTTGGTTCCATTTCAGAACATCTCTCACTTTTCCGGGATCAACCGATACTCCTCCCTCGGAGATGATGTGGCCTAGGAACATATCTCCTTTAGCCAAAATTGACACTTGCTGAACTTAGCATACAGTTGATGCTCTCGTAGTTTCTGCAATGTCAACCTCAAGTGTTCTTCGTCTTCCTCGCTTTTCAAACACAACATGATATCGTTGATGAAAACCACGACGAACTTGTCCGTGTACTCCATGAATACCTTATTCATGAGGTGCATAAAGTATGTGGGTGCATTCGTTAATCCAAAAGACATAACAGTATACTCATACAAATCATACCGTGTTCGAAATGCAGTCTTGGGTATGTCGGAGGGCTTAATCTTCAGCTGGAAGTATCCCGACTGAAGATCAATCTTGGAGAAAATTCGGGCACCTTTCATTTGGTCGAATAGGTCCTCTATACGGGGCAGTGAGTATTTATTCTTGGTCGTCACCTCATTGAGAGACATATAATCCAGACACATCCTTTGGGTCCCATCATTCTTGTCCACGAAGAGCACGGGGGCTCCCCATAGTGATGAGCTTGGGCGTATAAAACCCTTCTCTAGCTGCTCCTAAATTCGCTTCTTGAGCTCCACTAGTTCATTAGCGGGCATCCTATATGGCCTCTTCGCTATAGGTGCAGTTCCGGGTACTAAATCAATAGCAAATTCAATGTCCCGGTCAGGTGGCATACCTGAAGTTCTTCTAGGAACACATCTGAATATTCTTGAACAACCGGAATGCTTTCCAATGTATCTTCTTCGACGTGGTTCAACACTGCCTTCTCGGTTGCCGGTTGGGCTTCCTTGAACTCAATACGAGTACCGTGCTCACTTGTCAACTGCACGATCCTCTCAGCACATTGAATCACTCCGTTGTGCTTGCTTAACCAATCCATTCCAAGTATTATGTCAATCCCTTAGGAATCCAAGACGATAAGGCTGGCAAGAAAGTCTACCCCCTTATTTTAAGCCTTACTTTCGGACATACTATATTTGTAGGAGCTAGAATTCATATTTGAAAGAAGCGATTTCCCAACTATATGCATCAAGGTGTATGAACTAAGCAACTTCTTTTATTGATTTCAGCCTATGTGAGGATGTGAACACGTTCCGAAGCGTCTCACATCTCCCCACTATATGTGGATGTGGACATTCGTCGAAGCGTCTCACAACTCACATCAGCACATAACACAAGCAATCATCACAAAAATTCAGCACACTATTCTTATTCAAGCTACAACGATCTTAACGTTCCTATTACAACTTTATTCAATGGAAATCTAAACTTAATAATGAGAACCGGTGTTTTTCTCGCCGTGTGATGGGGGTGGTCCATACATGGGCGCACGCCATGGTGAATCGACAGTCCATGTAGGGTTAGATGACGCTGGTGCTCCATTCGCTCCCGCGTTGGCACGAGTCTCCTCCTGTTTCTCCAGCAAATACAGCTTCTTGCGGAGGTAACGGATCTCTTCTTGTACGCTTGCGTAGCGGTTTCCTAACTCCACGAGCAACCTCTGAGACTTGTCAGCAGCTTGTGGGTTGGAAAGAGCTTACATGGAGTCCAATGATCTCCCTTGTACCACTCTTCCGAGACGAGTGCAGCTCAAAAGTGGTGTCCTCAAGCTGCTCACGGAAGGCGTAGCACAGTCCGGTGAGTGCATCCCATGCAGCATCATTGATAGCTTCCGCCCTTGTAGCTCTCCATGTGGGTGCGAAGTGCCGAGTGAAAACCCTACAGTTAGATAGGATGGTTACTTTAACCTTTCACTCTTCATGTCTGCGACGAGGGACTTTCTTGAGAAGATATCCCGGGTATAGGCTGCAGCAATCCAGAAAATCTTTGAGCTCCCTGGATATGTGTCCTCCCTCCATTCCGTCGGACCGAAATTATTGAACTGAATGGTTGGCCCGTTCGTCACCTCAATCATTTGTCTCAGCAAGGGGTGGCTCCTCTTCGAATTCATCTCTTCCTGACATAGCGTCTTCGAATGTTTCCACCTGTTCCGGATCATCTTCCTCATGCATAGAGCTATTAACTTACTCTTCATCATGAGGTTCCATCTTCACCTCCTCCCAATATGGTCCTTCGGACACCTCAATGGGGTTAAGTGCACTCCCACGTGATGGTGGACGCGTCCTTATGCGTGCTGTGCTCCGGATCACCGGCATCTATAAATAGGACATGAGAATATTTAGAGAAGAAGAAAATACTTCAAAACTTCAGAAGCTATGAAGCAAGAAAGCAAAAGTGTTGCTGTCCAAAAGAAGAGAAAAAGAGGGGCTGAAAATAGCACTTTGCGGTGGCTGAATTGACAAATAAAGTGCAGCTGCAAGCAATTTTTGAAAATAGCAGTTTAGAAGGGTGTTACTATGTGTTTTAGAGTGTCCATTCTACCTAGGCTTGCGTCCTATGGTCAACGTGGCTCTGATACCAATCTGTGACACCCGGTTCCGAAAATAAAACCAAGTGAATGCATATGTGTGCCCAGGATGTTTATCACACATACACATGTAATCCACAAACTAAATTCAGAATATAACCACGAATAAGTAGTGTTTAAGTACTTTATTACAATGACTCAATGTCTCACTCATGAATGTCTATCTTATTCTTGCAGTGGAAGACTCTAAACGACAACGAAATATCAATAAAGGCAGCAAACTCCAACTTCAACTCCACAGGCATGTTGATGGTAGTTCTCACGCCTAGTACTCCACATGGTCCTCGAAGTACTCATCTCCTGTAGCTGATGTTTATTTGATAATGCAAGGGTGAGTACATGTCGTACTCAGCAAGTGTGGGAAAAGTATCACTTGTAGCTTACAACAAGTTATGGAGTAAAAAGGCTCATTGCAGCAAGTAAATTTTATTTCACAAATATGGTAAAAACAACAACTATTTCTAGGTGAAATAAAGCCCAATATATCTAAGTAAATCAAAAACATTCTCTCAACATAATTTACTATTTATCAAGTCTCAATCGTCCATTAATCTTTCTCAAGTTCATCTCATGCTCATAAATATCCATAACCATCTCATATTCATATAACCGAAACCAAACTCATTGTTATGACTCAAAACAGTCCCAAAAATCAATCCCAATGTCCATACCATAACAATACCAAATAAACATCCCAAATTTGCCTCTAATCAAGTGAGTTGGCCAGGTGCTTGTGACCGAAAGCATGGCTATCATGATAGTTTTACAGTCTGCAGAGGTGACACCACTTTACCTACAAGTTCGTGATTTTGTCACTCGTCGACGACTGCAAAACCTCCATTATACCAGTACACAACCGTCGGTGTCTGGCCAAGAGGTCACAAAATAGCCTTTATAAAGGGGCTACTTGATGTACGGACCCACTGAGGTTTCATCGGCAGGATCGAATCACCATTCTCCCACCCACGGGCCCCCTCTTGTGCCATGCAGTTCCCAGGGCAGTCCCTCTCGACTCCCATTCTCGGCGCCATCCAATGGTCCATAAAAATCTAGCAACACACCTAGTTAGTCAGCTAAGCCGCACCCATATTTGGCTTTGTGGTGGCACTGTTTTTCTGGCATGTGCTGGCATGAACCGGTACTTAGATCTACGGCAAGTAAACCACCATCTTATTCAGCAACATCCATGAACCAAGCTTGGCTAGATCTCCCTGATTCCATACTCATTACATCATCAAGTTCTCATCAACATTATTCACATGAGTGCAGTAGCTAGACATGTTTTATTTCAGCTTTCCGTATCCCGTAGGTTAAGCGAAGCCAAAAAGGAAAAAGATCATACCCGACTCATCAACTTTCCCGCCAAAAGGGATGGTTAAAAAACTAGTAAACTCCTATAAAAGGGTGTCCCATCAAGTTGACTCAAGCATACACGTTTTCGCAAATAAAACAGTTTCAAAACATGGGATCAATATGGTCAAAGGGCACTTGCCTTGCTCCCATGGTTCGTGTTGCTCAAACGTCTCAAAATCTTGGTGCTGTAGTTTCTCGTAGACGGCCTCTTGAGCTTGTACTTCTACTCACGACTACACACATACAAAATTCACAACAATTAATCATTATGCAAAAACTTTACTCTAGATGCAATGGGGTAGAGGAATGCAAATCGTATAGTGCAGTTTTATTAAACTAGTTTGTACGTGTTCTTGCATGTTTCAATGGGCTTTCATGGGATTTTATGATGAATAAAGGTGTAGGGATCAAGTGTGGACGTGGTGATGATCTTGACTCAAGATCTAGATCAATTCCATCGTCAAAAATTGATCAAAACACGATCTGTCCACACGCAAAAGTTTCTGCTCGAAGAAGACGAAGAAAACGGATGTGTAGAAACAGCGGCGACGTCGTAAGATGGGTAATGGGGACCTACCTCACTTCCTCCTTGTGGCAGGGCCTTTCTCCTAGCAATGGCAGTCGCGGGAGATTTGTGTATTGAAAATTATGGTAGGACAGATCGTCAGGCTTCTTCTCCGGTGACGGCGAGGCGTGACAGGGCTCAACGACGGCCAAATTCCGGCAAGGGGTGAACTTGGCGACTTGGCAGCAAGGAAGGGGGCTTGGCAGCAGGGGGGTGACCAAAAGGGAGAGGGGTGCGGCCAGGGGGCGGGGGTTATATTTATAAGGGGGAAAAAGAGTCCTAGGGGTGGAAACAAAGAGTCCTAGAAGTATGGGACTCAATCAAAGAGTCCTAGAGGTGGAAACAAAGAGTCCTCGAGGTAGGGGACTCAACCAAAGAGTCCTAGGGGTGGGGGACAAAGAGTCCTAGATGTGGGGGACTTAACAAAAGAGTTCTAAAGGTGGGGGAGTTAACCAAAGAGTTCTAGAGATGGGTAACTTCACCAAAGAGTCCTAGAGGTGGGGGACTAGGGCTCCCCCCTCAAGGGCTGCGGCCAAGGGGTCTCCCCCCTAATTTGGTGTGGCCAATTTGGGGGAAAATCGCCCCCCCCCCCAAAAATGTGGGGGAAATTCCCGCTAGGGGAATTTTGGGGAACTTGGGATAATCAGGAAAAATTGGGAAGAATTTGGGAATTTTTGGGAAGGGGAAAATTTGGGGAACTTGGGGAAAATTTGAGGAAATTTGCGAATGGCTCATTTCAGCTATCATATTTGTATTTCTCTCCATTTCTATGTCCCTTTCTCCATTTCTATATTCACCTCTCCATTTCTATGTCCCTTTCTCTATTTATATATTCCCTTCTCCATTTCTATGGTTCTTTCTCCATTTCTATGGTTCTTTCTCTATTTCCGTGGTTCTTTCTATATTTCCGTGGTTCTTTTTCCATTTCTAGGGTTCTTTCTCTATTTCTACTTCTTTTCAAATGCTTCTCTAAATGAAAAATGTATGTAATGCATGATAATGAATTTGAGGGTGTTACATGCTCCGACCTTTGAGATCCACTAGCCCCTCCAAAAAAAGAACCTCCGCGGGCTGCTTCCGAGGAGACCGGGGGAAGTGTCGTAGCAAACACTTCGACATTTGGCGCGCTAGGAAGAGGGCTTTTGGTTCTTGAAGCTGTTCGTGAAGCCCACAATGGCGAACATCCAATATGTCGGAGGTTCTTCCCGCCCCTCGCGCCGGCAGCGGCAGAGCGAGCAGGAAGCATCCTCTGGTCACAAAGCGGGATCGTCTGCGCCAGCGCCAGTCCCAACGGCGACGGTGCCCGTTGCCTCCTGGCAGCCTTCGGTTGTGATGGCATCGCAAGCACCGACCGGGGCCAGCCTGGAGAGTGCTTTGCTAGCAGCCCGCACGCTCCTTCACAACCCCCCGAGTGCGGGAGCTTCCCTATCCGCTTCAGAGTAGTGGCACAACGATGTCGACCACCTGGTCGTCACCGCGCTCAACTCGCCGTGTCACTGGAGACGGCAGCCAGAAATATTGCAGCTGCCGTCCCGTGCCCTAACAAGGGATTACAGGACGGCGACAATCAACTTGACGGTGACGTCCAGGCTCCCCACCACAGACCTCAGGGGCAAGCTGGACCACCACCACTGTCAGAAAGAAGATGGCCGCGTCACCATCGAGCGACAGCACGAGTGGCGTCGTAGCCTCGGGGAGGAGTATGGTACGCCGAGTACCATGCGCCCCATCTACACGGGCCAGAACCCCGTCTCCCCAGGCTCAATGGGAGGCTGCATGGCTCTGGCTCCACAACTTCGTATGTCAGTGTGGCCGCGCAAGTTCTAGCCGCACTTGCCGGAGAAGTTCGACAGGACAGTCAACCTCATCGAGTTCCTGAAGATCTAATCCACCGCCATCCTAGTTGTAGGAGGGGATGAGGCCATCATGGCCAACTACTTTTACGTGGCCTTGACCGGGTCAGCCTAGTCATGGCTCATGAACTTGCCTCAAGAGTCTATAACCTCCTGGGAAGAGTTGTGCCACCAGTTGACGGCCAACTTCCGGAGTTCCTACATTCGACTGGGCTCGGAGGCCGACCTCCACGCCCTGCAACAGCAACCGGGAGAGTCGCTACGCTCCTTCATCCAACGTTTCTCCCAGGTTAGGAACACCATCCCCCGCATCTTTAATGCCTCCGTTGTCATCGCCTTCCGACAGGGCGTCCGCGACAAGAAGATGCTCGAGAAGTTGGCCACGCTCGACGTGCAGGACGTCTCCAAGCTCTCCAACTTGGCGGACAAGTGTGCCAGGGCCGCGGAAGGCCGCAACTGGCACAAACCGCCCGGCAAGGGGAGTGAGTCCGCCAGGGAGAGCTCTAGTGGCAAGAAGAAGAAGACCGGCAGCAAGGACAAGCGGCTGGCCGGAGCCCACACTGCAGCAGCAGTAGCGGCCGCAGGGGGCCGGGGGCCGCGCACCGACAAGAGCCCGCGACAGCCGTCCGGCAGCGACGACGACGACTAGAGGAGCCCGGTCCACGACACCAACTGGCACAACGCCAGCGAGTGCCAGGAGATCTAGAGGTTGGTGGAGCTCTTCCGAGAGCTCCGGCAGCACCAGGATGGTGCACGCTTCCGTCAGCGGGAGGGCAAGCAAAAGGCTGACGCGGAGGTCAGCACCGACCAGAAGATAGAGTTCCAAGACGCCAAGCGGGAGTTGAATGTCATCTATGACCAAGGAGAGAGCTCCAACTCCGACCGCAGCGATAGACGCAAGACGATCCACACCTAACCGGACCCCACTTCATCGTGCAACAAGGGCTCACCCAATGCACAGACATACAACGAAGAGTTGGCAGCTCAAGGTAGGTCTACCTGGTGCCTCGACTAATGCTTTCTCGAGGAGGGGTGACAAGCCCTCCCCCCAGCTAGGAGAGTCCCTCCCGACCAGTACAAGCATGCCGCCCCAGGTACGCCGCCTGGCTGCAGGGGATGGGTATCTCTACCCAGACCACAGGACATAGAACGCCTCTGTAAGTCCTACCCTTAGCGTAGTGGCAGGATACTTTTTTTTCTCTTTCTTGTAAGGGTGACATAGAGTCTAGGAACAATGCTTAGAACAGCTAAAGTCCTGGAAGGGTTCATCTACTCTTGTTATCCGGGGTGGGTCGCTGCCTTCTTACGCTGTTACCTCCTATCGCCCGAAGGAAGCCAGAAATAAGAAAAGTGTATCCTATCCTACCCACTTTATTACAGTTTATGCTAGCTCATGCATATCAGCTATTAACGGCATGTCCGGAGGCTGCCCTACACACTTGTCCTACACATTTGTGGCAGAATGTACTCCATCTCAGTGCCACCCAGGGGGCCAAGATGACGGCGACTTGGAGCCCAGAGCCCCGGTGTTAACCGGACTCCACTGGACACTCTTCTTCGATGGTTCCTTGCGCAAGCATGGTGCTGGAGCGGGGGTCCTGCTCATCTCGCTAGCGGGAGAGCAGTTCAAGTACATAGTGCACCTTGACTTCAAGGCTACAAACAACACGGCAGAGTACGAAGCCCTCATATTTGGGTTGAGTACTGCCCTTTCTCTAGGCGTGCGCCAGATGCTAGTTAAAGGAGACTCCCAACTCATCATCAAACAAGTCAAGCGTGAGTGCTCCTACAATGATCCTAAGCTAACTGCCTACCTTATCCGTGTGCAGAAGATGGAGATGGAATTTCATGCCTTGGAGTTTTACCAAATCCCCCACGTCAACAACGCGTAGCAGGCAACCTTTCAACAAAAGCCTCTACATGGACTCCGGTCCTCGAAGGTGTCTTTGAAAGGAAGCTACTGCGTCATTCAGCCTGGCCTGCCGAACCAGTCGAACGGGGCGGGCCCAGCAGCTCGAAGATGGCAGTCCCGGCGGCCCTGCAACTATGGCGCCCGCCAAGGATTGCATGCATCACCGGGGACTCCGTGCAACCTGGCACCCAAGATCCAGAAGCTCAAGTAGGTCCTGATGCATGGATCACGGAGGTCTGGACCTACTTGAAGGACAACATCCTTCTCGATGAACATGTAACCGCTGAATGGATCGTTCGTATGGCTAAGAGATACACACTGGTAGATGGGGATCTCTACTTGCGTGGTGCCAACAACATTCTATTGCGGTGCATAACCCAGGAGGAGGGCTGCGAGCTACTCGCAGCACTACAGGAAACAGGGCAACATACGACAGCCAGTATAACATATGACGGCTAGCTGTCGTATATAAACTTACATACGATGGTCAACCGAAGCTGTCGTATATAAGTATATGGCTGTCGTATATAAGTGTTATATACGACAGCCAACCCTTGGCTGTCGTATATAGAAGTTATATACGACATCCAACCCTAGGCTGTCGTATATAGCAGTTATATACGACAGCCACACCGAGGCTGTCGTAAATAAGCCTTATTTACGACGGCCCATGTTGTGGCCGTCGTAAATAAGGCTTATATACCCGCGGGGGCTCGGGTCGGCGCGGGCATTCACGATACGACACAAAAAGTACTATATGTGCATAAATGGGCTTAGTGCCCGATACGACCCATTTAGTGGTAACGTATACGTCTACAAAAGCACGATGTGAACAATGTAGGCCGCCTCGCCCTACCCCCCCTCCCCCCCGTGGCGTTTGGCCTCCGATCCCCCATCCCCCTCCCCCCTCCCCCGCCCCCCCCCCCCCCCCCCCCCCCCCCCCGCTTGGTAGTTTTTATTATATTCATAATGTAGTATTATTCGTACTAACATATGTTCACAGGAAAAGGAGACCGGCGTGCGACCGAGTGCTACTGCGGTCTATAGGAGAGGTCACGCTGACCCTTCTCAGCTGGAGCAGTGTAGTCAGCACGCAGCGGAGCGCCTGGTAAGTTTCATGACCTCTGAAATTATTTGACACTATATATGTTGTTGAACTTACACAATTTTATTGTTTTTCAGACTAGGTATGGGCAAGAGGCTGTGAGGATACACGGCGAAGGGTTCGATTGGGAAAACTCCCCGAACATCGACCCTCAAGCCGCGTATGCAAGCGGAGGTGGAAAAGCACGCGGAAGGTGAATTCATTTACTTTCATTGTTTTCAATTAAAGATTATTTAATTTTACCTTGAATTGATTCGGTTTTTTAGGCTTGCCATATTCTCTGGAGTCGTCAACTCTAGGAAGGCACGACCTGCGAGAGGCAGCTCCTCGCAGTCTTCGGCTGCAGGCTCCTCCAGCCGCCGTGTCACCGAGAGAGATCTCGAAGTCATGGTGCTTCGGGAGAGCTTGGCTCGGCAGGAGGAGGCCTTGGCGAGAGAGCGAGAGAACAACAGGGCTGCCATGGCGTACCATGCGTCCTATATGGCACAGATGCAAGCGGCAATGGAAGTAAGAAACATACAATTATAGTTTAATTACATTGCATTTCAATTAGTTTTGTAAATTGTAATGTTTGAAATGGCAGGCGCTAGCTCGACAGCAAGGGCAGCAAATCCAGATACCGTTGTGGCAGCCACCTCCGTTCGTGCTGGAGCCGTCGCCACCACAGGAGCAGTTTCCTGGAGTACAGGTATAAAAAGAAAGTTACATTAAGTGAAAGCCCCAACCGCTAAGAATCCTAATGAAACTAGAAAAACAATTGTAAACTTGTACATATGTCACTTTGTTTCGCAGGGATCAGGGACGGAGGCTCAGACTCCATCGCCACAGCTAAGGGCGCCAGGTTCGCCGCGGCAGGATGACTTCTTCGCTCCCGGAGGTAGTGGAGGGGCTAGTAATCAATAGATTTTTGATTTTGTTTTCATTTGTGTGGATGTCAGACTTTGTGATTGTCGATGTGTACTATTGCACTTTGTTGTGAATTTATATATCAAACTGTTTTTTTGTTGTCTTTGTATGTGTAGCTGACCATCGAGCCAGGTTAGCCGTTTTCTATTTTTTTTTAAAAAATGGAAAAGCTTATATACGACGGCCTGTATAGTTTATATACAACGGCTGCTATACAGGGCCGTCGTATATAAGCCTAAATTATATACGACGGCTGGGCCAGGCTGTCGTATATAAGACCTTATATACGACAGCCAGGGCCCAGCGGCTGTCGTATATAGGGCTTATATACGACAGCCAGGGCCCAGCCGTCGTATATAAAGGCCCTGGTCCACTGGGCCAAGTCCACGAAACGGGCCGTTGTATATAAGCGGCCGTCGTATATATACTGTTATATACGACGGCCCCGTCGTATATAACTATATATACGAAAAATTATATACGACGGCCGCAAACCGTCATATATAAACAACTGCCGTCGTATATAAACTATATACGACGGCTTCTGCTTTATATACGACGGTTTTAGCCGTCGTATGTTGACAGGAATCCTGTAGTGCAGAGATCCATGGCGGCGAGTGCGGCAACCACGCTTCGTTCCGCACGCGGGTCGGTAAATACTTCCAGCATGGCTTCTACTGGCCGATAGCTCTCCTGGATGCCGTCGAGCTGGTCAAGAGATGTGTGGCGTGCCAGTTCCATGCCAAGAAGATCCACACACCGGCGCAGACGCTGCAGATGATCTCGCCCTCATGGCCATTCGTAGTATTGGGGCTAGACATCCTAGGGCCATTCCCTAGAGCCATCAGAGGGTACCGGTACCTTTACGTCTCCATAGACGAGTTCACCAAGTGGTCGGAAGCAACCCATGTGGTCACCATCAACAAGCAGTCTGCAGTAAAATTCATCAAGTCAATCATCTGCCGGATTGGGATCCCAAACAGGATCATCACCGACAACGGGACCCAGTTCACCAGTGCAGCATTCGAAGAATACTATGAGGACCTTGGTATCCAGGTCTGTTATGCGTCTGTTGCTTACCCAGAGAGCAACGGCCAGGTCAAGAGAGCCAACACTGAGATACTCAGGGGCCTCAGGACGCATACATACGCTGGCCTGGAAAAGCGTGGCGTCAACTGGATTGATGAGCTTCCGTGCAACCTATGGACTAGCCAAACATCACCCAGCCGAGCCATAGGGGAGACTCCCTTCTTCTTGGTCTACGGGGAAGGGGCCGTCCTCCCCCCCGGAGATCACCATTGGCTCCCATCGTGTCAAGGCATACGACGAAGCCACGCAGGACCAGTTCCGGCGTGAAGATCTCGAGCTCGTCAATGAGCACAGATGACAAGAAGCAATCTGGAATGCACGGTATCGCCAGGCACTCCGGCGCTATCACCAGCGGTCCGTGCGGAGTAGAGAGCTGTCGATGGGTGACCTGGTGCTCCGGCGAATACTTTCCCAGGAGGGGTCCAACAAGCTTTCCCCCACTGGGAAGGGTCCTTCTGGGTGACAAAAGCATGCCGCCCAGTATGCGTCCGCCTAGCGACGGAGGATGGCGACTCGATTCCAAACCCTTGGAACATTAAAAACATCCTGTTTGCACAGGCCACAGGGCTCCGGTCTGTGGGGTTGCTTCTGGAACACCAGCTTTCCTAGAGGGGGCCACGTTCGGACCTCCAAGGCTGGCATCTCCCGAAGGGTCCGGAGCTGGCGTCTTGCGCCTTTCTGGCAGGTGTCCCCAAACACTTGGGCACACATGCCAGGGGGCCATCACGACTAGTCAACGCAAGCAAGACTGCCGGGTGAACATCAAGGACCAGGGGACATTGTGGAAACTAAGTGGTCATTTGTACCGGACCCTGCACCGAGTGACTGAAGCACGAAAGGCCGACAAAAAGTCTTTCATTTATCAGCACTGGAGTACAAGACAAGACTCAAAAAGATAAAAGAATGATACAAAGACCGAGGCCCACTTAGGACTCGCCCGCGCTATGACTAAACCGCTCGGCGACGAGGGCTCCTAGGTCTTCGACCTCAGATCGGACTGCCGCCTCCCTCGCAGCGACGGGGCCTTGGACGACCGGCTCCAGGGAGACAATAGGGTTCCAGCTTCGGAAGCAAGTCAACACATGTGTTGCCACCTCCTTGGCCAGGGCCTTTCCCTCCGCCTCCAGCTAGTCGACGACAACGTCTTCCAACGCTGCCATCTTCAAGCCTGCGGAGTCAAGCGCAGGGAGCATTTGGCTCATCTCCTGCGAAGGCTCGCCGGCGCGCACCGGGCTGAAGCCGAAGGGCACCAGTGCTGACTCGGCGCGGCCCAGGAAGTCAAAGACTTCCTGGACTTCCACCGTGCTCAAGGCCCGGAGCTCCTGAAGCTCGTGCCGCGCCGCCGCCAGGGCTGCTGCGTTGCTCTCGAAGAGTTTTCTCTTCTTGGCAGCCAACGTCGCCGTTCGGGCATCAAGCTCACAGGCACGGCGCTGCAGTCCTTCCTCGCGAAATGAGGCATCGAATTCCGCAGCCAGGAGGTCCTGGCACTCCTTCATCTGCCTCTCCCGCTACTTGTTCAGAGAGGCCTGCTAGCAATCCAAGTCGTCGGCCAAGGACTTCATCTCGTCCTGCTCCCGCTGCAAGCGCGATGAAGTCTCCTCCTCCTTCTCCACTACCTCGCGCTTGCGCTCGCCTACGGCGATCTCACGACGAGCCAGCGCTAGCTATAGCACCTCCAGGATGGCGAGGCGATCGTTGGCTGCCTGGTGGGCCTCCATGTCTTCTGCCCAGAGCTTTTTAGAATGCTCGTCCAACTTATCAACCAGGTCCCGCTGCCGGTTGGTCATTTCTTCTCCTCCCGCAAGCGAGCCTCCTTCGTCTCAAACCTCCTCTGTGTCTTCTAGGTCCACAGCTTGAGCAATTTCTCCCAACCAACGAGGCGCTCCTCCTCCTGCTGGATGGCTTCCTGCTCCTGGCCCAGCGCCAGCTGAACTCGGTGGAGGCTCGCCTGAGCCGAGGCCACGGCCTCAAAAAGAGGATCCGCTCGACACGTGCCGGAGCCTCTTGGGTGTCATCCTCCGTGATGTCAATCGTCGTCGGTGTAGGCACCGGGGCGCAGGGGCCCTGAGAGGTTTCGGCTTGGTCTGCGGAAGGAGGCAAGCGTGCTTCTGGCTGGGGAGTACTACCCTCTGGAGTAGGGGCCGCAGCATCAGACGCGCCCTCGTCGACGGCGGGAGCAGGCTCGTCGCCATATGCCAACAGAGCCTTGTCAGCCGCAGCTGGCCCAGAACCAGGCCCCGGAGCCTGGACCGATGGAGGATCTTGGCTGAGGTCCTCCACTCCAGTGTCTGCTAGGGATACATCTATAGAAGAGGCAGGCGGCGTGGACGACGCTGGCGCTGGAGGGTCCGCACCCTGAACCGAAGCAGTCCCAGAAGCCGTCGGCGGATCGCTGGGCACCTTGGGCACCGTAGCGCCCCCAAGAGCACTCGCGGATGGAACCCTACACAAAGAACAAGGGTCAGCAGACAACCTCAAACCATAACCAAAAGCAGCAAGGGCTGGCCTCGGATGATCCACCTAGGGCAAGCGAAGCTCCACGAAGTGGCTCGGAAGCGCTTGCCCGGGCCTCCAAAACCACTGGACCCCCGGCTGTAGCCGGCCTCTTCGTCGACGCCGGAGGCGCTGGAGTTGCGGGAGCTCTCTCTAGGGGCTTCGATGCAGGGCCGACCGCACTGTCTCCGGCCGCACCCTCCGCTTCAACCTCGGCGACTGTTGGGGCCGCCGCAGGCGCCGAGGGACCGGATGCCGAGATGAAGCTCTCGTTTGCGCGCATCAATCTCCACTTCTTCACAGGGGAGCTAGGCCGGGGGACACCCGGCGCCTCCCTCCTTCCCTTATCCAGGCTTGGGGCGGAGGAAGTCGGAGCGGCGGAGCCCGGCGCAGTGGTACTTGGAGCAGCAGGGCCCGAAGCGGAGGAAGCAGTCCTCCCGTCGCTCACTCTGGTTACCCCAGGGATCGTTATTCCTCGTGAAGCGTCGCCAACCTGCTGGGGAGCGATATCAATGTCGTCTAGCGTCGGCATAATCTTCACGAGCCATGATCTCAACTCCTGGTCCATGAAGATGGGCAAGCACAACACCGGTGGGTTGATGAGATCGTCGGAGATGCCACCAGTTCCAACATCGACGCACAGCTTCCCCAACATGGTGTCCAGGAGCTCCGTCTTCAAGTTAGTCCCTGGGCCACGCTCCAGGCGAATCGAGTCATTCTCGCCGGTGTACATCCAAGCCACACGGCAACAACTTTGGAGGGGGGCGATGCGCCGACTCAGGAAGTCGGCCAACACCATCAGTGATGACAGCCCCTGGTCTGCCAAGAGCTTAATCCTCGCCAGCACAGGGGAGTAAGCGCTCTGAAGGCGGGGCAACTCCTCCCAGCGGGTCTTCACGATGATTCAGTCATCTCTCCAGTTCTCCCACTTGTTGGGGGAAAGGGGAGAGATGTACGTCACCAAAGAACTGGTGTGGTGCTGGAAATAGTAGGCGCCCAGTAAGATCGCGCTCCTCCCCGACGGCCGCAGGACGTAGAACGCCCGGAACAGCCGCACCCCCATGAACATCTCGCAGAGGTCGACGAAGATTGCCACCAGCACGAGGGAGTGCGGCATCAAGTGGTGCAGCTGGAGCCCGTAGAACTCCAGCAGGGTCAGGAAGATGAAAGAAGTGGGGAAGGCAAGCCCCGCCAGCATGTTCCCGACGAAGACGACGACTTCGCCGGGCTGAAGTCCTACAAGCGGGAGGGATCCGCAGCGAATCCTCCCGTCGTAGTGGGGCGCCTGCCAGCCAATCAGACGCCTCACACGTCCCACATCGCTGATGCTTCGGAGACGAGACGCTCGGAGGTACGTCGCCATTGGGGCAGGAAGAGAAGCAGGGAAGCAAGGCGGCCGTAATGAAAGGAAGGAAGGAAGGAGAGGCACAAGGAAGCAAATAAAGGAGCGGACTTCTGCCAGCTGCAGAGGACCTCTTTATTTGCCCCTGACTCTCGGAAACCGCCGAGCGCAGCGTGCAGATGAATCGCACCCGCATCGGCTATACCGCCGAGGGCCGAGGCGTCAGACCCACTCGACAGGCAGTGTGGACAAAAGGCACCGCAATTATGATAGGCAGAAGTGTTACCCCAATAAAGCCTGACAAGAGGAAAAGCAGGGATCGTGTTGGGAATAGTCGCAAGTTATGCGGCAGTTGCACGCAACATGCGCCCCCCACGACCCTCCAACAATGAAGAGGCACCTGTCTGTGACAGCAGAAGAGTCTCTTCGACTGAAGCAAGAACGGAAGACCACCACGCGAGATTTCAGACGGAGTCCCTAGGGGCCACTGTCGGTACCCTCAAGACCGGGTACCCCTGCGTGGATGATCAAGAGAAGGCGTATGCTGGAACATATGCAGAAGATAAGAGACCCAGCCCGCCAGCTGGGCCCAAACGCCTGTCAGGGAGCACTTATGAGAGGGCGCGTACCCTAGGCCTCAGGCCCAACCACCCGCTAAGGAGGGCCATGAGGCTGCCACGTGTCTTCAGGTTCTAAGCCTTACTATCGGCCGAGGGTGGCTCCGGAGCCACCACGTCTCCAGTAGTGCCGGGCCTGATCTTCTGCCAGGGAGGGCTCCGGTGCTGCCACGTGTCTGGAATCTCCGGGCCACGCCCCGTGCCAGAGAAAGCTCCGAAGGTGCCATTCCTATGGCTCCGGGTCCGACCCCCAACATGGGGAGGCTCCGGTGCTGCCACGTGGACAACAACTCGAGGTGTACCTTCCCGCCAAGGAGGGCTCCGGAGGTGCCACGTGTCCTACGGCTCCGGGCCCGACCTCCAGCATGAGATGGCTCCGGTGCTGCCACGTGGATAATGACTCCAGACCCCCCACTACTCCGCAGGACAACTCTGGTGGAGACACGTGTCCCAGGGACCAGCCACCCGGACGCCGCGCCGACAAGAAACGGGTAGATAACCCAGGAGTAAAGAGGAAGGTACGTTGTCAGGCCGTGCATTCAAGGTTCGCGCCTTCCCCAGAAGCATGGAATGGCACACGCCTCCGTCCTCCGTCTGTACACCATTACGGTGAAAGACAGGGCAGCGAGGCGTGATGGCACAACAGTGCCGTCCAATAGCGCAACGCCGCCTAGCAGTGTGAGGAGACGCGGCGATAAGACGGGTACTTCATCATCACCCGCTACCTGGTCAAAGGCGCCTGGCGGGACAGGCGGAGTGCCTTAACTCCACCGAGAGTGACAATGAGTATAGAAGTAAAGATCCTAGCTCATGTATAGGGCACAAATAGCCACGGGGCTACCTGTCGGGCCTCGGGCCACATTGTAACTGCCTTGGCCTTGGGCTATAGTAGGACTTGGGCAGCCACTGTAGAAAGGGTCGGCTCTCAGAACCCTATAGCACCAAAAAGGCTGAACTCCCTCAGCACACACACGCTCAAGCAATACAACAAGCACTCCCGTGGACGTAGGGTATTACGCTCCGGTGGCCCGAACCACACAAATCCTTGTGTCCTTCCTCGCCGTTGTGCTCCGAACTTCGAGATCCACTAGCCCCTGCAAAAAAAGAACCTCCGCGGGCTGCTTCCGAGCGGACCGTGGGAAGTGTCGTAGCGAACACATCGACAAGAAAACCGATTGATATAATCGGTAACAAAATCTATCTGTTTAATTTGAAGTAGTTTTTGAATCAAAATCTAATATTGGTTTCTACCAAATCGATCCAGAACTAATGAACAGAACATATCCCAAGAGGCATAAGTCAATTTCGCCTCGATGGTCTGAAGCCAACAAGTAGCAGGCCCTCAAAATGTAGTATGGCGACATTGATCCATAACCCAGGATCAATAGAATACATATCAAAATAGCTTTCGCAATGAGATTTACAAAGTTTTGGGGATTCACCATCAAACATAGGGATTGCAGTTTAGGAAGGTTGCTTGTATGTCTGAAACTTCTAGCCTTTTCAAATTTAGTTTGATTTGATCCACCTATGCCAGTTTGAGTCTGGTGAGTCGCTCCTTTATTCGGGGGAGTTCTACCCGATGCAATGGAAGGTCCCACTCCAGTATCTGCTTTGATTCCTGCAGCTACTATGGTCACTGCTGGCGTTTTCATGATAGCAAGGTGCTCCCCTTTATTTGAGATCGGTTGAATATGGTGAGAATCATATGAATGACTGAAGGGATGAGAAAAATGAAGAGGATTAGTGTCGTACGTACCCTTGATCGGGATATGGGTATGGGTGAACACCAACCAAAACCCATCACTCTGGCGGAAATGATCAACACTGTGCCCGATTAGGACGTCGATGGAGGTACCGGCGTGTGGTTGCTTGGACGCCGACTCGATGTCGACAACATCGGGGTGGTGTGCTTGATCACGAGCCTCCCGATCGAAGAACTTGTTGAGTTTAGTGATCTTGAGCTTGACGGCAGTGACGACAGCTTCTATTTCAGGCTTCTAAGTGGCAAAGCTTTTGTCGAACTCGGCCGCAGATGATTCCAACGCGGTGTAACATCCCAAAATCCTGTTAAGAGGGGAATTTAAAAATTTTTGGACGTATTGCATGTGTTGCAAAAATTCAAATTCAAACTGGAATTCAAATTAAACTCAAAACAGAAATGAAAAAGAAAAAGAAAAGGAAAAAAATAAACCCCCCGGCCAGTGGGGCAAAACCCACCATCCGGCCCATTTATTCCCGCGCCAGCCCGCAGCCGCGCGCCCTCCCCTCTTTCCCACTGACACGTGGGGCCCGCCAACCCTTCTTCCTCCTCGCGCCCGCGCTCGGCCGGCCGGACTCTTCTCACCTCCGAATCGAAACCGCCCCGGATCCTCGCGTATCCCAGCCGAATTTTGTTCCTGGACGACGCAAATTCGATCACAACCGAACGCCGCCCTCCCCCGGCTATATAAACACCGGCATCTTCCCGATTTTCATCCTCGATCGGCTGTTTTTCTTCCCGGTGAGAACCCGAGTTTCTCCGGCCAATTTCGCTCGATCTTCGCTCGGGATTTCTCATCTAACGTGCTGATCTTGATCCACCGCCTCCGGGGAACTGCGCAGGTGCAGAAAACTCGGTGGTTTGCGCTTCAAACACAGCGCCGACGAGCCTCGCCGTGAATTCACCTCGGACCTCGTCGCCGACCGCTTTTCAGGACCTCCGAGCTCAAGAAAACCCCCGAGGTGAGATCCCCGACCTCCCCTCTACCGATCTATGCCATAAAATCACAATTTTAGGAAGAATTGACGAAGATCTGAAACTCTCCGGCGAGATCGCCGCCTCCTGCCGCCGTGCGCCGCCGGGCAGCGCCGCCCGCGCTCGATCAGAGCGACGTGGCCGCTTGTGCACCGTCTATTTTAAATCGCACGGTAGAATTTAAATCCCCGCGTACCGGTTCGACGTTATAATCTCAGCCGTCTGTTTTAAATCGGACGGTCCACGTCAGCCCCGCGTTATAAAGGCCGGAATTCTTACGCGCTACCCCCTGGGGTTCTCGGAAAATACGAGATAGCCCCGGAAACATCTGATCTAGCCCCTGAAACTTCAGAAAATCATGTAAATTCATTTAAAAATCAGTTTTAGCCCGTGGACTTAATAAAAATTAGGAAAACCCCTCTTTTATGTGTAGTTAGACCACTGGAAATTCTTAAAATAATATAATAGACCCTGTAGTGGGGTGAGTTTACCTTTTGAACCCTATGTGATATTAAATTTAGGAATTCGAATATGTGTTTAGTATTTAAAATTTAAAAGATGGGACAAACACATTGTAAATTCAAATTAAAAACTTTCCTAGTACTTGGAAAACTTTGGAGTGAGATAAAAATAGATTTTTGGCTGAAATTAATCTGTCTAATTGATTATTCACATTTATTAGTTATAGGGACACATTTTTAAGTAGAGAATAATTCTGAAAATTAGTAAAATAAATGTAAAATAGTTCACATCAGAAGAGAAGTTCAAAAATATATTATTTAATATTTTAGACCCAAAACCTATTATGTTTAGATGAGGTGTTTTACTATTTTCATAATAAAGTTCACATTTAGGCATAGGAAATAAATCTGAAAATATAGCAAGCTAGGTATGAATAACTAGAAAATGATAAATGAAGTTTCCAAAATCCAAAGAATTCAGTGTAGTGTTGGTAGAAGGTCTGAAGACACATTTGGAGTAGGAAAATACCCTCCATGCACACTTGGTAGCTAAAAGGTGTATCAATTGAATATAAGGAATTTATTTAAATTGGAAACTCGTATATAGTATGCAACATAAATATGAATACAAAAGTAGAAATCATATGCACATGTTTAAAAGTGCATGTAAGCCCAGAAATCAACACACATAGAGTAACCACAACACATAGGAATGGGAATGACTTTCATAAATGGGAATGTGTGGTTTGTATGAAGTGGAAGTGTGAACTATGTCTTATGGATTGTTGTTTTCTTTTGCTATGTGTGATGGTATGATGTAGAACCTGCTCCAGAGCAAGTTCTTCCTTTCCAAGATCAGGACTACCCATTCCGAGAGCAGCAGGAAGAAGGCAAGTGTCCTTGACCACTTTGTTCCTATACTAGGATGTGTAGATAGAATTATTTGCATTGTCAATTGAAAATATGAAACCCATGCTAGGATGTTTCCCTAGAATTGCAATACATTGTTTCCTTGTACCTTGGGTTAGGATTTATTTTATCATGTCATTTATTATTATGCATATGCTTAGCCATGCTTAGAATGGGATATTTGGGATATGAGATCATCAGTTTATTTTACCATACTCTTGAATGAGATATTGTGAGTTATGTAGAGGTAGGGATCAAGGCAAGTTGGATGTTTTGGTTGGTGCTGGGTGCACGAGACTCGGGTTTGTGTTTAGTACTTGCCTGGATCCTAAGGACCGGTTCATGGAGCATGTAACCCGGCTTTACCGTGCCAACCACATGCTGAGATGGGGCAGCTTGGCCAATTAATTAGGTGTATCCTCGGCGTAGTATGGGTGTGTATGATGGTGCGGGGAATAGGTGTCAGCTGGACTACCATATGAACCGCAAGGCTCAAGAGGGGGCCACTGCAGCGGGGTTGGAGCCTCTTGTATGCTGTTAGTGGTGAAACCTCAGTGGGCCCACGCTCGTCGGGAGTCCCTTTGTAAAAAGGCTTCGTAGTGATCTCCTAGCAACACACCTGGGAAGTGTGTATGTGGTTTGTGGCCACTGGCATAATGGAGGTTCTTTTAGTCCACCCAGCAACGGGGGATGAAATCACTACATGTGGGTACAGTGGTGCAAACTCTGTAGAGTCAAAACTGTCATGACAGCCGTGCTCACGGTCAAGAGCGGCTTGGACTTATTCATGATTAGAGTATGATGACCTTGGAGGTTGTGGATGTTAAGCAGGGAGCTTAACGTTGGAAATGGTGTTAGGGTTATTTGATTATGATGATGGGATGGGAGATTGGGACCATTTCACCTGTGTAGTAATGTAGGTGCTTAATAAGCTAAGGTGATAGGTATTAATTGCGTAGTGCTTTAACCATGAGTTCAACCTCTCCTTGCTCTAGCCATGCATGACATAACTTTCCCACACTTGCTGAGTACCATCGGTACTCAACCTTGCATATTTGTTGGTTTATATTGCTGCTCAGGTCAAGATAATGAAGTGGTGTTTAATGATCAAGACTTTGGACCCGAAGAAGGTTTCTAGGTTCATGGAGTCCCCCGGGCAACGCCTATAACGGAGCCCACAAGAATAATATTCCGCTGCTATTTTATTTACTTGTTATGAACTTATTATCGTCCATCGAGACATATGCTATGTAAGACTTATTTATATTCGACACCTGGCTTGTAATAAATGATGCTTCACTATTTGTCATCACATGTATGATAAAATGATCCTGGCATACATGTGATATTCACTCGGTTGTTCTTCGGAGAAACCGGGTGTGACACGCGGCCACCCTCTAGTCTGTATTACTAGAAAAAGCGTTTTCACATGCGGCTCTAAATGTATTATCACATGCAGTTTTGAAAACCGCCTGTGACAAAGTGCCTGTGAAAATGGGCGATTATCAAAGGTGGCTGCAAAAACTGCCTGTGATAATACATTTTCACAGGCAGTCTGTTAGAAAAATGGCCTGTGAAAATGTCTTATCACAGGTGGCCTGTTAAAAAAAACGCCTGTGAAAATGCCTTATCACAGACGGCTGGTTGCCACTGACCGCCTGTGATGATTCCTTATCACACGCAGTTATTCTTTACCACCCTCCTTGTCGTCTTATTCGAGTGGCTCTCCAGGCTCAGGTACTACAGCACGTTGTCAGACCCATCGTGCTCGCTCGTATGTGTGTCCGGCGCCGTCTTGCCGTCGTATGCTCTGCCGCCTCTGCCGGTGCCATTTCCGTCGAACAGAAGCTCCACGTCATCCGCGCGGCTAGTGAGCGCAGTGAAGAATGACCCGTTAGGCCACTTGAGGTCCCTGTCTGACGCTTGTTCCCCACCGGGCTCCATCTGCTGCTGCTAGTGCTCCATCAAGTGTGGTAAAGGGAAGCAATATCAAGTGATTTGCAAAGGGAGAAGCGCACCTCACCTTATAAGTCGGGTATAACGCCTGCAACTTTCCGATGTGGGACAAAAGTTCCCATGCTGGCACGGCCGCGCAGTGCGCCGCTGGCCGAATCATGGACTGAAATCGCGTGTGGCCCATTGCAAATAACATCTTAACAGGCGGTCCATATTAAAAATGTCTGTGAAAATATATGGATTTGCACACACATATATGTGATGCATGCATGTAAAAGCTCCTACACTCTATGGTTCAAACTAATGTGTGGTACCGTAAAAAAACAGTTTGTTTTACCCATCCAACTATCCAAGTTTTGACTTTTCATCCCTGGATAGGTATGTAGGTCTTAATAATTCTGGAGTGGCAAATCCCACGTAGTCAGTGGATGTTGGCGTCTTTATCTTCATCATCAGTTTCTCCGACCTTTGTCAAGAACTCGCTTGTTTTTGCATTCTTCATTGCCATTAGACCACGGACTTCAAGGTCAATGACAGCATTAATTAAGCTAATAATACCGTATCTCAATAAAATTTTGGGAAAATAGAATGCTGCATGTACGGATTCTGCCCAGAAATATATGGATTTTCATAGGTGGTCCGTATTAAAAACCGCCTGTGATAATATAGATTTTCACAGTCGTTTATTATTAAAAACCGTCTGTGAAAATATATGCATTTTCACAAGCGGTCGTTATTAAAAACCGCTTGTGATAATCTATTATCACAGGTGACTTGGATTGGACATCACAGGCGTTTTTTAACGGATCACCTATAAAAAATGAGAGGCGACTGAGCAAATGCTTTCTTTAGTAGTGCCTGCCGGTGCTCCGAAGCCATGTGCTCGGAGAAACGCTTGTCCAGGGTGTCATTGTGCTTGGCGAAGCCCTTTCATGATTTCCCCATGAACATAGTTTATCATCTTCTCGATCAGGAGCTTGGTATTTTGTTCCATGGCCCCCTACGATTTTTGTTGACGAGTGTAGTGATGATGCTCTTCCAGTTTCGATCGGCATGGCAAATCTGCTATCAAATGTTAGGTGTGTTGGTGAACAGATCGTTGGAGTCGCCTGTTTTGTGATGAATCTCAGCGTTAGTCACCGAAACATAGATGAAGTCGAGGTTCATGAAGCGGGAATGCGATAAGTCTCACTTACGTGGAGAGAATCTGGATGCTTTATTCGGCAAAGCATCAAAGAACTATGAACTATGCCTAAAAACTACAAAGAACAAAAGAACAAGTAAAGGATGAAAGTAATTTGATTAGAATTTGGCTTATGCTTTTTATTCTCGGCAAAAGGCTACCTTTATATAGCCTTGGTATAAAGCTTTACGACTCTATCTATACTAAGTTCAAACTAGGTGTGGCTCCCGGTTCTGAAAAATGAACCAAGTGAATGCATATGTGTGCCCAGGATGTTCATCGCACATGCACAGATTTATCACAAACTGAATTCAGAATATAACCACGTACAATTAGTGTTTAAGTGCTTTATTACAATAACTCAATGTCTCACTCATAAATATCTAACTTATTCTGCAGCGGAAGACTCTATCGATAGCGGAAAATAACTATAGACGATGGACTCCAACTTCAACTCCACAGGCATGTTGACGGTAGTGCGCACGCCTAATACTCCACCTGTTCCTCGAAGTACTCTTCTCCTGTAGCTGAATTATATGTGGAAATGCAAGGGTGAGTACATGTCGTACTCAACAAGTGCGGGAAAGTATGACATATAGCTTAAAACAAGGTAGGAAATAAATGGCTTCATTGCAGCAAGCAATCATTAGTCCACAAACATTATAAAACCAGCAACTATCTCTAAGTGATCAATTCCCAACATAACCAAGTAATTCATCATCCCTCATGTTCCATACTATCATAATTCATCATTAATCAAGTCTAAACCAGTCGATACTCTTTCTCAAGTTCATCTCATATTCATAATTGTTCATGATCAACATATATTCATATAACCGAATCAAACCTCATATTCATGACCGAACCAGTCCCAAAACCAATCCCAATAACCATACCACAACCATACCCAAATAACCATCCTAGGTTATGCCTCTAATCATGGAAGTTGGCCAGGTGCTTGTAACCGGAAGCACGGCTATCATGATAGTTTTACACTCTGCAGAGGTGGCACCACTTTACCCACAAGTTTGTGATTTCGTCACCCGTCGGTGACTAGAGAGAACCTCCATTCTGCCACTACACAACCTTAGGTGTATGGCCAAGAGATCACAAAATATCCTTTACAAAGGGGCTACTAGAATGTACGGACCTACTGAGGTTTCGCCGGCAGGCTCGAATCTCCATTCGCCCACCCACAGGCCCCGTCGTGTGCCATGCAATTTCTAGAGCAGTCCTCCTCGACTCCCATTCCCCACGCGATCCAGTGGTCCATAACAAGCTAGCAACACACCTAATTAGTCAGCTAAGCCGCACCGATATTTGGCCTTGTAGTGGCACTGTTTTCCTGGCATGTGCTCGCATGAACCGGTCCTTAGATCTAAGGCAAGCAAACCACCATCTCATTCAGCGAAATCCACGAACCAAGCTTGCCTTGATCTCCTCGATTTCATGCTCATTAACATCATCATGTTCTCATCATTATTAATCTTTATAAATGCAGTAGCTAACCAAGTTTATTTCAATTTTCCCGTAAGCCCTAAGTTATGCGAAGCAAAAGAGAAAAACGGCCATACCCGACTCAACAATTTTCCCGGCGACAAGGGTGGCTAACAAAACGTAGGTTCCCATCAAGTTGACACAAGCATGCAGTTTTCACAAGCAAAACAGTTCGAAAACGTATGTTCAATAAGGTCAAGGGGCACTTGCCTTGCTCCCGCGGTTCGTGTTGGTCAAGCGTCTCGAAGTCTTGGTGCTGTAGTTCCTCGTAGATGGCCTCTTGAGCATGTTCTTCTACTTACGACCACACACATACAATAATTACAAAAATCAATTGTCACGCACAAGCTTTACTCAAGATGCAATGAGGTAGATGAATGCAATTCCTATGGTGCAGTTTATAGTTATCAGTTTGCACATGTTCTTGCAAGTTTTAATAAGCTTCCACAGGGTTTTACGATGAACAAGGCTGCTGGAATTAAGTGTGGACGTGGTTGTGATCTTAACTCAAGTTGTAGATCAATCCCACTGTCAAAACATAACCAAAATGTGGTCTACCCACGTGCAGAAATTTCCGCTCGCCGAGGGTGGAGAAAAATGGGTGCGTAGCAACAGCGGTGACGTGGTAAGAGGGGTAACTGGGACCTACCTCTCTTCTTCCTCCTCGCCTCCTTGCGGCTGGACCCTTTTCCTTGCAATGGGAGCAGCTGGGGTTTTTCTTTGGAGAATTATGGAGCTGCGGCTAGGGCCGAATGTCAGGGTCTTCTTCTCCGGCAACGGCGAGGCGGGGAAGAGCTTCGACGGCGGCCAAAACTCAGTAGGGGCGACGGCCAAAGCTTGGCAGCAGAGAGGAGGGGCGGCAGCCAGGAATTATGGGGCTGGGGGTGGCGGCTAGGGCGGGGGTTATTTATAAGGGGGAGAAAATAGCTAAAGGGGCTAGGATTTTAGCAACTCATTTATCCAAGGGCTGAGATTTAATTTGAGAAATGGTGGGAGCTAGGGGCTAAGATTTAATCTATTATTTTCAACCAAGGGCTGAGATTATTTGGGGAAAAATAAAATCCAAGGAAAAAAGGGGGTCGGCTAGGGTTTCCACCTTAGGGTGGTGCGGCCAAGAGGAGGGAGGCCGGCTAGGGCTTTCCACCTTAGGGTGGTGCGGCCAAATTGGAGAGAAATTCCCCCAAAATGTGGGGGAAATTAGGGGGAATTTTTAGGGGGGGGGATTTGGTGGGCGGGGGAATTAGGGGGGGGGGAATTGGGGAAAAATTGGGAGCGGCCAGGTTAGGCTATTTTTATTTATTTATTCTTTTTATTTTTATTTCTTTTTCTTTTCTTTTTATTATTATTATTTCCTTTTATTTTTTTATTTGTTTCAACCATGTACCCATGGCTTCATGCAGTTTCTTCCAGAACCTAGAGGTAAATTGAGAACCTCAATATGAAACTATCCTCTTCGGAACTCCATGACAACATACTATTTGCTCCATATACAGCTCGTCTAATTGCGCCGCAGTGTACTTGGTCCTAACAGAAATAAAGTGGGCTGATTTCGTCAATCGGTCCACGATAACCCAAATAGAGTCGTAGCCGGACTGAGTATGTGGCAATCCGATAATGAAATCCATACTGATTTCTTCCCACTTCCACTCGGGTACTTTCAATGGCTGCAATAATCGAGCGGAACTTTGATGTTCGGCCTTCACTCGTTGGCACTTGTTTTGCATAGGGCAACATATTCAACGATGTCCCTTTTCATACCATCCCACCAATAGCAAGTTTTCAGGTCCTTATACATCTTCGTACAGCCGGGATGTATGGAATAAGGCGAGTCATGTGCCTCCTTTAGAATCATGTCGTGACTGTGCATCACGTTAGGCACACATATCCTTTTCCCTAACCAAAGCGTGCCATTCTCGTCTTCCTTGAAATCCTTCTCTGTCCCTTGTCGGATTCTTTCCTTGATTTCCTTTATCTCCTCATCTGTTGCTTGGGCATCTCGTATCTCTTGTTCCAGTGTTGACTTTAGTTCTATCACTTCCATCTCGTTCAAGAACTCGAGATGTAATAATTCAAACTCCTTACGTAGCTGGGGTGGCAGCTCCCGAACCGTAAGTTGGTGACATGCTCCTTTTTGGCTTAACGCATCCGCTACTACAATAGCCTTCCCGCGGTGATAGTTGATTACTACATCATAATCGTTGATGAGCTCTAACCATCGACGTTGCCTCAAATTCAGATCCTTTTGTGTGAATATGTACTTGAGGCTTTTGTAATCCGTATAGACCTCACATCGGTGACTAAGGATGTAATGCCTCCAAATCTTCAATGCGTGCACTACGGCTGCAAGTTTCAGGTCGTGTGTAGGGTAATTCAGCTCATGTTTCTTTAATTGCCTCGATGCATAGGCTACCACTTGGCTTTCTTGCATAAGGACACATCCATGTCTTTGTCTTGAGGCGTCACAATATATATCAAAGCTCTTGCTCACGTCCGACAGTACCAAAATTGGTGCTGTTGTTAATATCTTCTTTAACTCTTCGAAACTGTCTTGACACGCTTGTGTGCACTGAAATGCTTTCCCTTTCATTAGAAATTCAGTCATAGGCTTCACTATTTTGGAGAAATCCTTGATGAACCGGCGGTAATATCCAGCCATCCAAAGGAAACGTCAAAATATCCCTCACATTTTGCGGTTGGTTCCACTTCAAAACATCTCTCACTTTTCCGGGATCAACCGATACTCCTTCGGAGATGATGTGGCCTAAGAATGATATCTCCTTTAGCCAAAATTGACACTTGCTGAACTTCGCATATTATTGATGCTCTCGCAGTTTCTGTAATGTCAATCTCAAGTTTTCCTCATGTTCTTCCTCGCTTTTTGAATACACCATGATGTCGTCGATGAAAACCACGATGAACTTGTCCAAGTACTCCATGAAGACCTTATTCATGAGGTATAAAAGTATGAGGGCACACTTGTCAACCTGAACGACATGATGGAATATTCGAAAGAACCATACCGTGTTCAAAAATCCTTCTTAGGTATGTCGGGGGGGAGGGGTTAATCTTCAGCTGGAAGCATCCCGACCGAAGATCAATCTTAGAGAAAATCTGGGCACCTTTCATTTGATCGAATAAGTCCTCTATGCGGGGCAGCGGGTACTTATTCTTGATTGTCACTTCGTTGAGAGACCTATAGTCTACTACAGGAAACCTAACATATTACGATGGCTAAGTTATTTACGACGGTGACTGTGGGACGTCGTAAGTAAACTAAGTTACGATGGCCTTAGGCCCATGGCCATCGTAAGTTACGGGACCGTGTAACTTACGACAGCCATATCCCTAAGCTGTCGTAAGTTAAAGCGCTGTCGTAAACTAAGAGTAACTTACAACGGCTTAGGTTACACCCGTCGTAAGTTGCGGGTTTTAACCGCCGCCTCGGTCCGGGCTCGGGCTCATTAAGCCCGAGCCCGCACCGCCGCCGCTGCCGCCACGCCACGCCTCCACCCCGCGCGGCCGATGCCACCGCCCCGCGCCACCCCCAGCGCCTCCGCCGCCGCCCCCAGCGCTGCCGCCACGCAACGCCCCAGCGCCTCCGCCCTGAGGTACCTCGGCCCCCTGCGCCGCCCCTTCTGCGCGCCTGCCCATGCTGCCCCTGCACGCCTCCCCATGCCGCCCCACCGCTTGTGCCGCCCCGTGCTCCCCCGGTCGCGCCGCCGCCTCATGCCTCCCCGCGCCGTCCTGGCGCTGCTGCCCCGCGCCTCCCCGCCGCCGATGCTGTAAAATCCCAAGAAGTGACTTGCAAAAATGTTCATCACCTTACAACACCACAACTCATTTGATGGGCAGCTCATGAACACTTGTGAAGAGAAAGTAAACACCATCAAGAGGGTGATTAGAGGAAAAACCCATAACTCCAAAAAGTAGTAGCTTACACACATAAACATGCGAGGATGAGTTCACTAGTTGGTCCTAAATATTTTTAGGATTGATCATGCCATGTTTCATGTAAACCCAAACTCTTTTGAGCCATTTTTGGAGACATTTGAAGAAGGGGCTATTTGAATGCGAATTCAAATTTAAGCTAGTTTTCATCACTTGAATTCAAAAGTTGATTTCATATTCAAACTCAGCACATTTTTTTGAGTTAGTCCCCCAATTTTCATCCCCATTGGATGTGACGCCCCTGTTCTGAGAGAGAACCTCTCGGAACTGAGACTGATGCGTATGTGTGCCCAGGATGTTCATCACACATACACATATAATCCATAAACTGAACTCAGAATATATATAACCATGAATGAATAAAGTTTTATTACAATGTTTCATGAGTCTCAAACTCATTCTAGCAGCAGAAGTCTTATCTTAGCAGCGGAAGTCTTATTCTAGCAGCGGAAGTCTTTATTCTAGCAGCGGAAGTCTTCTAAATTATTGCGGAAGCAACTAAGCAGCAGCGGCTCCATCTGTACTCCACAGGCAAGGTTGAGGATAGATTATACGCCTAATACTCCACTTGGTCTTCATAGTACTCCTCTCCTGTTGCTGGTGATGAAGTAATAATGCAAGTTTGAGTACATGACGTACTCAGCAAGTGCGGGAAAATATGATATGTAGCTCACAGCAAGGTAGGTATAAAAGGATCATTGCAGAAAGCAAAGTTTATTTCACAAAACTGGATAAAACAACAACTAGCTTTAAATAAATGTAATCCGGACATGTATTTAAACATCAACATACCACCATCATGATTCACCACTTTTCATATCTCATCCGAACATTTATCTTTCTCAACTTTCCTCATGCTCATGAATACCATCTCGTATTCACTACCATCTCATCTCATATTCAATTCCGTCTCATAACCGAGACCAATGCTCATTGCCATGACTCAATAGTCATGCAACCAATCTCAGTATCCGGACGCAACAGTCCCAAAACCCAAATCCAAAGACCAAACAATAACCAAACCAAATACCATTCCAATAACCATCCCATCTAATAATGTGATTTGTCCAGGCGCTCGTGACCGTAAGCTCGGCTATCATGATAGTTTTACACTCTGCAGAGGTGGCACCACTTTACCCACAAGTTTGTGATTTCGTCACCCGTCGGCGACTGCAGAACCTCCATTATACCTGTACACATCCGTCGGTGTATGGCCAAGAGATCACAAAATAACCTTTACAAAGGGGCTACTAGATGTATGGACTCACTATGGTTTCACCAGCAGGCTAGAATCTCCAATTTTCCCACCTACAGGCCCCCTCTTGTGGCATGCAGTTCCCAGGGCAGTCCTCTCTCGACTCCCATTCCCCGCGCCTTCCATGGTCCATAACAATCTAGCAACTTACCTAATTGGTCAGCTAAGCCGCACCCATATTTGGCCTTGTGGTGGCACTGTTATCCTGGCATGGCTGGCATGAACCGGTCCTTAGATCTACAGCAAGTAAACCACCATCTCGTTCTACCTCATCCACAAACCAAGCTTGCCTAGATCTCCCTCCGATTCATGTTCATCAAGTTTTCATTATTATTATGAGTGCAGTAGCTAGACACTTCTATCTCGCTTCCCATAATCTCGTGGACTCAGCGAAGCAAAAAGTAAAAATGACCATACCCGACTCATCAACTGTCCCAGCGACAAGGGTGGTTAACAAAACTAGTAAACTCCTATGAAATGGTTTCCCATCAAGTTGACTCAAGCACACACACCTTTTCGCAAACAAAACAGTTTTCCAAAAACATGGGATCAATATGGTAAAGGGGCACTTGCCTTGTTCTTGCGGCTTCTGTTGCTCTGGGATCTCGAATTCCTGGTGCTGAAATCCCTCGTAGACAGCTCCCTGAGCTTGTTCCTCTATTCATGATCACGCACATAAAAGGTTCACAGCAATCAATTATCATGCACAAACTCTACTTAAGATGCAATGATGCATATGCATGCTAATCCTATAATGCAATTTTTATTAGATCGGTTTGTACGTGTTCTTGCATGGCTCGCATGGGTTTTAAAATAAACAGAGGTGTAGGGATCAAATGTGGACGTGGCGATGATCTTGACTCAAGATCTAACCAATCAACAGGTGATCTGTCCGCGAAAAATATTCTGTTCGAAAGGATCGAAGAACAGATGCAAAGAAAACGTGATGACATCGTAAGGTGATAATAGAGACCTACCTTACTTCCTTCGGGTCCTTTCTCTAGCAAAAACAGATCGCCAGGCTCTCTTCCGGCGGCAGCGACCGTGTCTGAGCTCGTCGGCGGTTCTCCGATGGTCAAACTCCGGCGAAGGGGTTAAGCTCGACGAGTTTGGGGCTAGGGCTTCTAAGTTGTCGGCTTAGAAAAGATGTTACGACCAAGGGGTTGTTTCGGGTTCTATTTATAATCGGGAAAAGAAAAGTTCTCCTCCTCCGATTGGATTTCAAATAAGAGTCCTATTTGATTTGTGTTTAGATCTTAACAACTTATCTCTAATCGATTTGGTTGCAGTATTCAACGTAGAAGAGTTCGTGTCGGTTTCCTCAGTAACGGGTACTCACGTACAGAGGAAAACCGCTTCAGAATCGCATCCTTCCGTGGGGATAAGCTCCGGAGGCTCCACGTGTCCAGCAGAGGCCTGGGCTTCCCTTTACCGTAGAGGCGAGCTCTGGTTGTGCCGCGTGTCAGGCGGGTGAGACCTCCCCTTCCTCAGTGGCGAGCTCCACGTGCACCACGTGTCTGGCGGGTGGGACATCCCTCTCTCCAGAGGCGAGCTCCGCGTACGCCACGTGTTAGTTTCGGACCTCCCCTCTCTTCGGAGGTGAGCTCCAAGAGTGCCATGTGTCAGAGCCGGACCTCCCCTCTCTTCGGAGGTGGGCTCCAAGAATGCCACGTGTCCAGTAGCACCAGACTTCCTTTCTTCTCGGAGGTGAGCTTCGAGGTCGACACGTGTCCATCAGCGTCGGACCTCCCGGAGATTAGCTCTGGAGGTGACACGTGTCCGGTAGTGTCGGACCTCCCAGAGGTGAGTTCCGGAGGTGACACGTGTCCAGTAGGACCAGACCTCTCGGAGGTTAGCTCCGAGAGCGGCACGTGTCCCGCGGTGTCGGACCTCTCGGAAGTGAGTTCCGAGAGCGACACGTGTCCCGCGCGGCTGGTCCTCTCTTTTCCATAGTGACTAGCTCCGAAGGCGACACGTGTCCTTCGGGCTGACCTCGCTCCTCCGTAGAGCTAGCTCCGGGGGCAACACGTGTCCCATGGGGTCGGACCTCGCCCCTTCCGTAGAGACGAGCCCCGAGCCTGCCACGTAGCCAATTAGCGGCGGACCTCTCCCTTTTTTGCGGGGATGAGCTCCGAAGGCGCCACGTGGCCAGCGGGCCACGGGAATTGTCTTCGGCGCTTCTCGGTGAACTGGAATTAGTTCTTTTCGGCTATCCTTTTGATTATTTTTCTGTTTCCACTTCTTTTAAAATGCTTTTCTCTATATAAAATATGAATGCATGCAGAAATCAAAATTGAGGGTGTCACAAATCAACCCCCTTAAATTGAATCTCGCCCTCGAGATTTGCTAGTGGAGAATAGATGAGGGAATTCTGCCTTGATGTCTTCTTCACGCTCCCATGTGGCTTCAACTTCGGTATGATGGCTCCATTGTACCTTGCACCATCGGATAACCTTGTTCCTCGTGACCCTTTCTTTTATGTCCAAAATTCGGACTGGGTGCTCTACATAGATCAGATCCTCTTGAAGTTCAAGTTCATCCATTGGTACTTGCTCTTCTGGTACTCTCAAGCACTTCTTGAGCTGGGATACATGAAACACGTCATGCACGTCGGAGAGATGCATCGGGAGCTCTAGTTGATAGGCTACTTCTCCTCGCTTGCCTAAAATCTTGAATGGTCTGATGTAGCGAGGTGCTAGCTTGCCTTTGATGTTGAAACGTCGTTGGCCTCGGATAGGCGATACCTTAAGGTATACGAAGTCTCCTACTTCGAAAGTCAACTTCCTTCGCGTATTGTCCGCATAGCCTTTCTGTCGTGACTGAGCAGCCTTCAAGTTCTCCCGTATTGTTTGGACTTGCTTCTCAGCTTCTTGTAGCACTTCGGGTCCAAACACTTGGTTCTCTCCAGTATCGTTCCAAAACAACGGCGTTCTACACCGTCTACCATACAATGCTTCAAAAGTTGACATCTTCAAGCTAGCTTGATAGCTGTTGTTATAGGAGAATTCGGCATACGGCAAACTCCTATCCCAACTACGCCCATGTTTCAAGGCGCAAGCTCTCAACATGTCCTCCAAAATTTGGTTTGTCCTCTCGGTTTGTCCATCAGTCTGCGGGTGATAAGCGGAGTTAAAATCCAGTCGTGTACCCATAGCTTCAGGCAGCTTCTTCCAGAACCTAGAGGTAAATTGGGTACCCCGGTCTGAAACTATCCTCTTCGGGACTCCATGACGGCACACAATTTGCTCCATGTATAGCTCGGCTAGATCTGCCATGCGGTACGTGGTTTTAACAGGAAGAAAATGAGCTGTTTTCGTCAATCGGTCCATGATAACCCAGATTGAGTCGTAACCCGACCGAGTACGTGGCAATCCGACGATGAAATCCATACTGATGTCTTCCCACTTCCACTCAGGTACCTTAAATGGTTGCAACAGTCCAGCGGGTCTTTGATGTTCTGCCTTCACCCGTTGGCATGTGTCGCATAAGGCAACATACTCTGCTATGTCCCTTTTCATACCATCCCACCAATAACAAGTCTTTAGGTCCTTGTACATCTTGATACTCCCGGGATGTATGGAATAAGGTGAGTCATGTGCCTCCTTTAATATCGTGTCGTGGATATGCTTCACATTAGGTACACAAATCCTTTTTCCTAGCCAAAGCGTACCCTTTTCGTCTTCCTTAAAGTCATTTTCTATTCCTTGTCGGATCCTTTACTTGATCTCCTTGATCTCTTCATCTGATGTTTGGCCATCTCTGATCTCTTGTTCCAATGAAGAGTGGAGTTCCATTACTTCTATCTCGTTCAAAAACCCGAGATGTAACCGTTCGAACTCCTTTCGTAGCTGGGGTGGTAGCTCCCGAACCGTGAGTTGGTGACATGCTCCCTTCCGGCTCAATGCATTTGCCACTACATTGGCCTTTCCGGGGTGATAGTTGATTCAAACATCATAATCCTTTGCCTCAAATTCAAATCCGTTCGGGTGAATATGTACTTGAGGCTTTTATGATCCGTATAGATCTCACATCGATGACCAAGGATATAATGTCTTCAAATCTTTAACGGATGCACCACGGCTACAAGTTCCGAGTCATGTGTGGGGTAATTCAGCTCGTGTTTCTTGAGTTGTCTCGACGCATAGGCTACCACTTGTCCTTCTTACATGAGCACACATCCAAGCCCTTGTCTAGATGCGTCATAATATATGTCGAAGCTCTTGCTTACGTCTGGCAATACCAGAACCGGTGCTGTGGTTAGCCTTTTCTTGAGCTCCTCAAAGCTTTCTTGGCACGCTGGTGTCCATTGGAAGGCTTTTCCTTTCATTAGCAATTCCGTCATAGGTTTTGCTATCTTGGAGAAGTCCTTGATGAACCTTCGGTAGTATTCAGCTATCCCAGGAAAACTCTGAATATCCCTCACGTTTTGCGGTTGGTTCCACTTCAGAACATCTCCCACTTTTCTGAAATCAACTGATACTCCTTCCTCGGAGATGATGTGGCCTAGGAACGATATCTCCTTTAGCCAAAATTGACATTTCCTGAGCTTGGCATAAAATTGATGCTCTCGCAGCTTCTGTAATGTCAATCTCAAGTGTTCTTCAAGTTCCTCCTTACTTTTTGAATACACCATGATGTTGTCAATGAAAACCACGATGAACTTGTCCAAGTACTCCATGAAAACCTTGTTCATGAGGTACATGGAATGTGCGGGTGCATTCGTTAACCCAAAAGACATAACGGTATATTCATATGAACCATACCGTGTTCGAAAGGGAGTCGTTGGTATACCGGAGGGCTTAATCTTCAGCTGGAAGTATCCCGACCGAAGATCAATCTTAGAGAAGACTCAGGCTCCCTTCATCTGGTCGAACATATCCTCTATACGAGGCAGAGGGTACTTGTTCTTAATCGTCACCTCATTGAGAGACCTATAGTCCATGCATATCCTTTGGGTTCCATCCTTCTTGTCTACGAAGAGCACGGGGGCTCCCCATGGTGCCGAGCTTGAACGTATAAAATCCTTCTCCAGCTGCTCCTGGATTTGCTTCTTGAGCTCCACTAGTTCATTAACGGGCATCCTATACGGTATCTTTGCTATAGGTGCAGTTCCGGGTACTAGGTCAATGGAAAACTCGATGTCCCGGTCAGGTGGCATACCTGGAAGTTCTTCCGGGAACATGTCCCAGAATTCTTGAACCACCGACATCCTTTTTGATGTTGCTCCTTCGACGTGGTTCAACGTTGCCTTCTCGGTTGTTGGCTGGGCTGACTCGAACTCGATATGGGTTCCGTGCTCTTTTGTCAACTGCACGCTCCTCTTAGCACATTGGATCACTCCGTTGTGCTTGCTTAACCAATCCATTCCGAGTATTATGTCAAGCCTTTGGGAATCCAAGACAATGAGGTTGGCAAGGAAGTCTACACCCCTTATTTTAAGGTTTACTTTCAGACATACTATATTAGTCCTCATCTCTCCACCGGGAGAATTAACCAACATAGTATATTTTAAGTGTGATATGGTTAGATTATACTTGGCAACATACTTGGATGATATGAATGCATGTGATGCTCCAGAATCAAATAAAATGGTGGCTGGGTTGGAGTTGGCAAGGAACATATCAATCACGACGTCCTCAGCCTGTTGCGCTTCCTCAGTAGAGACATGGTTCATGTTGCCGCGAGCGTAGTTCTGCTGTCCACAGTTTCCTTGATTGGCTCCTCCATTCGGCCATGGGTTTTGCTTGGGCACGTTGCTTGGTTGTCCAGGACCTCTCCTTGGGCACTGGCTCGCAAAGTGTTGTCACACCCGGTTTTTCCGAAGAACAACCAAGTGAATATCACATGTATGCCAGGATCATTTTCTCATACATGCGATGACAAATAGTGAAGCATCATTTATTACAAGCCAGGTGTCGAATATAAGTAAGTCTTACATAGTAAATGTCTCGATGGACAATAATAAGTTCATCACAAGTAAATAAACTAGCAGCGGAATATTATTCTTTTTGGGCTCCATCACAGGCGTTGCCCGGGGTCTCCATGAACCTAGAAACCTTCTTCGGGTCCAAAGTCTTGGTCATTATACACCACCTCATTATCTTGACCTGAGCAGCAATATAAACCAACAAATATGCAAGGTTGAGTACCAAGGGTACTCAGCAAGTGTGGGAAAATTATATCATGCAGGGCTAGAACAAGGAGAGATTGAACTCATGGTTAAAGCACTACGCAATTAATACCTATCACCTTAGCTTATTAAGCACCTATATTACTACACAGGTGAAATGGTCCCAATCTCCCATCCCATCATCATAATCCAATAACCATAACATTATTTCCAATGTTAAGCTCCCCGCTTAACTTCCAAAACCATCAATCCTCTAATCATGAATAAGTCCAGGCCGCTCTTAACCGTGAGCACGGCTGTCAAGACAGTTTTGACTCTACAGAGTTTGTACCACTGTACCCACATGTAGTGATTTCATCCCCCGTTGCCGGGTAGACTAAAAGAACCTCCATTATGCCAGTGGCTACGAACCACATTCACACTTCCCAGGTGTGTAGCCAGGAGATCACTACGAAGCCTTTACAAAGGGATTCCCGACGAGCGTGGGCCCACTGAGGTTTCACCCCTAACAGCATACAAGAGGCTCCAACCCCGCTGCAGTGGCCCCCTCTTGAGCCTTGCGGTTCATATGGTAGTCCAGCTGGCACCTACTCCCCGCACCATCCAACACACCCATACTACGCCGGGGATACACCTAATTAATTGGCCAAGCTGCCCCATCTCAGCATGTGGTTGGCACTGTAAAGCCAGGTTACATGCTCCATGAACCGGTCCTTAGGATCTAGGCAAGTACTAAACACAAAACCCAAGTCTCGTGCACCCAGCACACAACCAAAACATCCAACTTGCCTTGATCCCTACCTCTACATAACTCACAATATCTCGTTCAAGAGTATGGTAAAATAAACTGATGATCTCATATCCCAAATATCCCATTCTAAGCATGGCTAAGCATATGCATGCAAATAAATGACATGACAAAATAAATCCCAACCCAAGCTACAAGGAAACAAGGTAATGCAATTCTAGGGAAACTTCCTAGCATGGGTTTCATATTTCATTTGACAATGCAAATAATACTATCTACACAATCCTAGCATAGGATCAAAGTGGTCAAGGGCACTTGCCTCCTTCTTGCTGCTCTTGAAATGGGTAGTCCTGATCTTGGAAAGTGATAGCTTGCTCTTGAACAGGTTCTACTTCATACCATCACACATAGCAAAAGAAAAACAACAATCATAAGACATAGTTCACACTTCTACTTCATACAAACCACACATTCACATTTATGAAAGTTCTTTACCATTATATGTGTTGTGGATACTCTATGTGTGTTGATTTGTGGCTTGCATACACTTTTATTTATATGTGTATGATTCCTACTTTGGTGTTCACATTTATACTCACATACTATATATATATATATATATATATATATATATATGTATATATGTGTGTTTCAGTTTTAAATAAATTCCTTATATTAAACTACCAAGTATGTATGAAAAGTATTTTTCTTCTCCATATGTGCCTTCATAATTTCTATCAACCCTAAACTGAACTCTTTGGATTTTAAAAACTCCATTTATCATTTACTAGTTGCTATAATTTCAGATTTATATTCCTATGCATAATTGTGTATTTTATTATGAAATTAGTAATACACATCATCTAAACAATATAGGTTCTGGTCCTAAATAATTTAATAACATATTTTGACCTTGGCCTCTGATGTAAACTATTTCATAATTATTTTCCCTATTTTTCTACAAATATTCTTTACTTAAAAATGTGTCCCTATACTAATAACTGTGAATAATAAATGAAACAGATTTATTTCAGCCCAAAATATAGTTTTATCTCACTCCAAGGTTTTCTAAGTACTGAGAAAGTTTTTAATTAATTTTGACAATTATGTTTGTCCCACTTTTTAATTTTTAAACACTACTTACATATTCAATTTTCTAAATTAAATACTAAACAGGGCTAAAATAATGAATTCACCCCATTACAGGGTCTATAATATTATTTTCATAATTTCCAGGGGTCTAGTTACACTTATCAGAGGTGTTTTTCCTAATTTCTATTAAGTCCAGGGGCTAAAACTGATTTTTAAATGAATTTACATGATTTTCTGGAGTTCCAGGGGCTAGATCTGAAGTTTCCGGGGCTAGCTCTCAATTCCAGAGAACCCCAGGGGGTAGCACGTAAGAATTCCAGTCTTTATAATGCGGGGTTGACGTGGACCGTCCGATTTTAAACCGACGGCTGAGATTATAACATCGAACCGGTACGCGGGGTTTTAAAGTCTACCGTGCGATTTAAAATAAACGGCGCACAAGCGGCCACGTCGCTCTGATCGAACGCGGGCGGTGCTGCCGGCGGCGCACGGCGGCGGGAAGCGGCGATCTCGCCGGAAAGTTTCGGATCCTCGAGAATTCTGCCTAAAACTGTGATCTCATGGCATAGATCGGTAGAGGGGAGGTCAGGGATCTCACCTCGGGGGTTTTCTCGAGCTCGGGGGTCCTGGAAAGTGATCGGCGGTGAGGTCTGAGGCAAAACCACGGCGAAGCTCGTCGGCGCTGGATTTACACCGTAAGTCTTCGGGTTTTCTGCACCTGCAAAGTTTCCCGGAGGCGGTGGATCAAGACCAGCGAGTTAGATCAGAGTTTCCGAGCTTAGATCGGCCAGAATTCACCGGCGAAGTCTCGGTGCTCACCGGAGTGAAAATCGGCGATCGCGTGAGAAAAACTGATCGGATCGGGGTTTTTTATAGCCGGGGGAGGGCGGTGGGTTTGTTGTGATCGAGTTGGAGTCCTCTGGGACCAGAATTCGGCTGCAGGACGGGCTTTCCCGGTCGGTTGCGATTTCGCGCGCTCGGGAGAAAAGTCCGGGGTCGCGGGGGCTCGGGGTTAGGGATGACAGGTGGGTCCCACCCGTCGGTGAGGGGCAGCGCGGCGCGCGCGGGGGCGGGCTGGTGCGGGAGTAGCTGGGCCGGCTGGCGGATTTCGGCCCACTGGCCAGTTTTTTCCCGTTTTCTCTTTTTCTTTTTCCATTTCTTTTCTGTTTTGAGTATAATTTGAATTCCAGTTTGAATTTGAATTTTTGCAAAACATGCAACACGTCCAAAAATTTTTAAATTCCCCTCTAAACATGGTTTAGAGTTTTAAATCAAAATTTGGGGTGTTACAGCTCTACCCCCCTTAAAAGAAATCTCGTCCTCGAGATTGGTGTTTCTAAGAAAACAATTCCGGAAATTGTGCCTTGAGCTCATCTTCCCGTTCCCAGGTGGCTTCCTCTTCTGAGTGATGCTTCCACTGCACCTTGCACATACGGATTTTTTTATTTCTGGTGAGGCGTTCCATTGTCTCCAAAATCTTGTAGGGTTGCTCGGTATAAGACAAATCTTCAGTTACATCCACTTCATTCATGGGTAATACCTCTTCAGGCGTTCTCAGGCATTTCTTGAGTTGTGACACATGGAATACATCGTGCACGTCCGATAGATGAACCGGTAACTCTAGTTGGTATGCCACTTCGCCTTTTCTTTCCAAAACTTGAAAGGGTCCGATGTATCGAGGTGACAACTTCCCTTTCACCTTGAACCGACGAAGTCCTCTGATAGGGGACACCTTGAGATAAACATAGTCTCCCACGTTGAAAACGAGCTCTCTTCTTCGTACATCAGCATAACTCTTCTGGCGTGTTTGTGCTATCCTCAAGTTGTTGCGAATCTCCCTCACCTTTGCCTCGGCTTCTTGTAGCACTTCTGGACCAAACACTTTACTTTCTCCTGTTTGGTTCCAAAATAGGGGAGTTCTGCACTTCCTTCCATACAAAGCTTCAAACGGTGACATCTTCATACTAGCTTGATAGCTGTTGTTATAGGAAAACTCCGCATACGGTAAGTTCTTGTCCCAACTTCTATTGTTTTTGAGTGCACATGCCCTTAACATATCTTCAAGGATCTGATTGGTTCTCTCCGTCTGCCCGTCAGTTTGGGGATGATAGGCAGAGCTGAAGTTCAGATGGGTTCCCATGGTTTCATGCAACTTCTGCCAAAACCTCGAGGTGAACTGTGTCCCTCGGTCCGACACTATCTTGTTTGGCACTCCATGGTAACACACAATCCTTGACATGTACAATTCTGCCAATTTGGATCCGCTGTAGCTTTCTTTCACAGGGATGAAATGAGCTACCTTGGTTAGCCTATCAATAATGACCCATATTGAATCATACCCGGATTGGGTCCTAGGCAATCCCATGATAAAATCCATGCTGATTTCTTCCCACTTCCATTCAGGCACTTTGAGTGGTTGCAGCAATCCCGCGGGTCGTTGATGTTCTGCTTTCACCAACTGACATGTGTCACATAGGGCAACATGTTCCGCGACATCTCGCTTCATGCCATACCACCAATACCTGCTCTTGAGGTCCTGGTACATCTTCGTACTCCCAGGATGAATGGAATAGTCGGAATCGTGAGCCTCCTTCAAAATTAATTCACGGATCTCCTTTACTTCTGGCACGCAGATCCTTTTCCCGTGCCACACCGTTCCTTGTTCATCCTCTCTAAAACCAGGAGCTTTATTTTCCTTGATGAGTTGTCTGATCTCTTGTATCCTCTCATCATTCTTTTGACCCTCGCGTATGTATTGCTCGAGTGTGGAGTCCACTTCCATGGCGATGGCTTCACCACTATTTTCTAGACATAGATTGAGCCTTATAACCTCGTCCTTCAATTCTGCAGGCATGTCCTTCAAGCTCAACTTATTGACCTACACTTTCCGACTCAAAGCATCGGCCACGACGTTTGCTTTCCCGGGATGATAGTTGATGCCCACATCAAAGTCATTGATTAGCTCTAACCATCTCCTTTGTCTGAGGTTGAGATCTGGCTGTGTGAATATGTACTTCAAACTCTTATGATCCGTATATATCTGTGTCCTCTTCCCCATCAAATAGTGCCGCCAAATTTTCAACGCGTGTACCACTGCAGCTAGTTCTAGGTCATGTGTAGGATAGTTCTTCTCGTGCTTCCGAAGCTGCCGGGATGCATATGCCACGACATGTCCTTCTTGCATGAGAACACATCCAAACCCATTTCCAGAGGCATCGCAGTACACTGTGAAATTCTTCTGCATATCTGGCATAACCAACACTGGGGCTGTTGTCAATCTCTTCTTTAACTCCTGAAAGCTCGTATCGCACTGGGGCGTCCAGGTGAATGTGATCCCCTTCTCCAACAGTTTGGTGAGAGGTCTCGAGATCTTGGAGAATCCCTCAATAAACCGTCGATAGTATCCAGCCAATCCCAAAAAGCTTCGAACTTCCCCGACATTTTCAGGGGTTTTCCACTTCTAGATATCTTCGATTTTGGCGGGATCTACGGAGATTCCTCCCTCCGAGATTATATGTCCTAAAAAGGGAACTCTCTTCAGCCAAAACTCACACTTGCTCAACTTGGCATATAGTTGGTGTTCTCTCAGCCTCTGTAACACCAACCTTAGATGTTTCTCATGTTCTTCTTCATCTTTGGAGAAGACGAGAATATCATCTATGAAAACCACCACAAATTTGTCCAGATATTCCATGAATACCTTGTTCATGAGGTACATGAAATATGCCGGGGCATTGGTTAGCCCGAAAGGCATGACAGTGTATTCATACAGACCGTACCGAGATACGAAAGCTGTCTTGGGAATATCAGATTGCCTTATCTTGAGTTGGTGGTATCCCGACCTGAGATCAATTTTCGAGAACACACAAGCTCCCCTCAACTGATCAAACAAGTCTTCAATACGGGGTAATGGGTACTTGTTCTTGATGGTTACCTCATTCAAGGCACGGTAATCCACGCATAACCTTTGGGTTCCGTCTTTCTTGGGCACAAATATCACCGGAGCTCCCCATGGTGAGGAACTAGGGCGAATATACCCCTTTTCCGGCAATTCTCTCAAATGATCCTTGAGCTCTTCTAGCTGCTTGGAGTCCATTCGATAAGGTCTCTTGTATATCGGGGCTGTTCCCGGTACTAGCTCAATTGCGAATTCCACGTCACGGTCGGGAGGCATACCTGGCAACTCCTCCGGAAAAACATCTGGATATTCCCTGATAGTCCTGATTTCATCAACTTTCACCTCCACTTGATTTAATTTAATGTCCCTCCTAGGCTCGTGTATCGTTATGAACTTTACTCTTGTGCCACTAGGGTGAGTTAGTTCCACCGTTCTGGTCGAACGATGGATGATTCCTTTATGTTTGGTCAACCAATCCATACCCAAAATAATATCTATCCCTTGTGAATCGATCACTATGAGGTTAGCGGTAAATACTACCCCATTAATGTCTAGGTTCACTTTTGGACACACTTGTCTTGTCCTTATTTCTCCACCTGGAGAGTTTACCGCTAGCATATGGTTCATTTGTGTGGTTGCTAGGTCATGCTTCTTAACAAACCCTTGAGCAATGAACGAATGGGTAGCACCAGAATCAAACAGCAGAGTTGCAAGGTGTAAATTGGCAGGAAACTTACCAACTACCACGTCGGGTGCCTCTTGTGCTTCCTCCATAGTGACGTGGTTCACCCGTCCTCTCATTACGTTCTGCTGCTGTGGCTGCGTGGGCTTCTTCTTTGGACACTTATGGGCGTAGTGCCCCACTTCACCACAGCTGAAACATTGCACCCCAATCTTAGATGCTTGGCCCTTGTTGTCTTGGGGTTGGTTTGGGGGTCCTTGCACTGCTGGTCGAGGTGGATATGCGGGGCGAGGCTGCTGCACAAACTGACGTTGCGGCTGTGCTGGTGCTGCGGGAGGCCTGTAGTTTGGGTTGTACCCTCTTGGTGCTGAATAGGGAAACGCAGCACGGCTCGTCTGCCCCGTAGGTTGCTGCATCATACGTGGGCGGGTGTTGCTCCCCGAGGCTTGATGTGACCACCCAGCCTTCCTCTTATTCTCATTTTCCAGGGCCTTTAGCTTCCTTTCCACCACAAACGCTCTGTCCACCATCTTTTGAAAGCTTTCATACTCATTTGAGGACATTGCACACTGCATTTCTGCGGTAAGCCCTTCCACGAAACAATCTTGTTTCTGCTCGTCAGTCTCTATGTCCCGTGGGGCATAACGGGATAGTTGAGTGAATTTAGTGAGGTATTCCCTCACCGTCATGTTTCCCTGCTGCAGTCCCAAAAACTCTTTCCTCTTGTTTTTGAGTTCACCTCTTGGGATGTAGTGGTTGCGGAAGCTACGCTTGAACTCTTCCCAAGTGATGCTCTCAGGGTCATGATGGGCGGCCACGTAGGCGGTCCACCAATCAGCAGCAGGTCCATGCAATTGATGAGAGGCAAACAGCACCCTCTCATACCCTTGGCATTGTATAATCCTCATCTTACTTTCAATGGTCTTCAGCCAATCATCTGCCTCCAGAGGTTCAGCAGCACTTGCAAACTTTGGAGGTTGAGTTCCTAGAAACTCACTCAACCTTGGTTGGCGTGGTGCCGCTTGTGGAGGTGGAACTAGATGCAAGTTGGCCACCACTTGAGTCAAGTTCTGGATGAGCTGATTTTGATTCTCCAGCATTTGGTGGAGAGGGTCAACTTCTTCATGGCGACCACCCCGGTCCTGGCCTCTAAAAAGATGAGGGTTGCATGCCTCATCATTGTTGTTGGCGGGGTTGGCAGCACGTCCTTTTCCTCTTCCGGCCATCTGGCAGAATCAACCAATATTAATTTGAAAGCATTTAGTATCATCTTACTACTTTCACTTGTTTGTACTTTGAAGTGTTGAAGCTTTGTTAAAATTTTACGAGGGTTTATATCTCACACCAAACAAATGCACTATTATTTCCTGTGGGTTTACACACCAAAGCAAAACAATCTGAAGACGAGGCTGTGGACAATTGCTCATGGCTTCCACAACTCACGTCACACACCAAGCATTATCACACCATTAACTACGTAACGACTCGACTACTCGACCTCTTGCTAGCTAGGGGAAAGACTCTACACTACTCGTCCTCTTGAGCTGGCTCCTCGGGATCTTCCTCCTCATTTCGGCTACCTTCTGACTCTGCTTTGGGTGGGGAGGCTGCTGGTGGAGAAGTGCGACGACGCCTGATTGCTCGGCGATCCGGGGAGTCAGGGGTCCATGGATCACTCACGGTGACACACAGTTCATTCCCATCTCCTCTTTCTCTCGCCTTTAAGCAAGCTCGCAGCAACGCCTCCGTTTCCTTCAGGGTGTCTCGGACATCCTGAAGCTCTTGTTGACACTCCTGCAGTCGAGTGCTGAGCATAGCAGCATCCTCCAAGCACAAGTCCATGTGCTCATGGGAAGTCCCTTGCTGCACCGGTGGGTACTTGTACTCCGTGGTACCACTCTCACGTTGGAGGACATACATGTACTCAGTTTTGTCCAAGTGGCGACGATAGATGTGACTCTGGCAGGTGATGGCCTCCCAGGTGACATCTCTCTCCGCGTCAACTTGTGTTGCTCGACAAGCTGGAGAGTGGTGAATCTTAAGCAGCTGATTCTCGTGTATAATCCTCATCTCCGAACTCCATTCTTCCCTCTTCTCACGGATGGTCCTGGTGGAGTTATAGTGTATGATGAGCTTGCCCGTATTGCCTGCGGCTTCGAGCATACGTCGAAGACGGCGCAACAAATCTCCTACTGCCAATCCGTAGGAAAGGTACGTCACTGGACGACTCTCCTCTCTTTCAGCAAGGGCAACTACGGGAACTCTCCCTCCCGTGGACTTACGAGCGGTGCGAATCATGCGAACCATCTATAACAAAAGAATTTAAAATTAGGTTAGATAAAATCTCAAACAAAAATCCTATTTTGAATGAAAGTTGGGGTAAAATGAAGAAAATAACTCTTTAAATAACACTCTTCAACCCACACCTTGGAAAATAGTTTTTAAGAAAATAGGGCCCTTAAATACGTTCATTTCTACCTAGGTCCACGTTCCTACGGGCAACCTTGGCTCTGATACCACCTCTGTCACACCCGGTTTTTCCGAAGAACAACCAAGTGAATATCACATGTATGCCAGGATCATTTTCTCATACATGCGATGACAAATAGTGAAGCATCATTTATTACAAGCCAGGTGTCGAATATAAGTAAGTCTTACATAGTAAATGTCTCGATGGAAAATAATAAGTTCATCACAAGTAAATAAACTAGCAGCGGAATATTATTCTTTTTGGGCTCCATCACAGGCGTTGCCCGGGGTCTCCATGAACCTAGAAACCTTCTTCGGGTCCAAAGTCTTGGTCATTATACACCACCTCATTATCTTGACCTGAGCAGCAATATAAACCAACAAATATGCAAGGTTGAGTACCAATGGTACTTAGCAAGTGTGGGAAAATTATATCATGCAGGGCTAGAACAAGGAGAGATTGAACTCATGGTTAAAGCACTACGCAATTAATACCTATCACCTTAGCTTATTAAGCACCTATATTACTACACACGTGAAATGGTCCCAATCTCCCATCCCATCATCATAATCCAATAACCATAACATTATTTCCAATGTTAAGCTCCCCGCTTAACTTTCAAAACCATCAATCCTCTAATCATGAATAAGTCCAGGCCGCTCTTAACCGTGAGCACGGCTGTCAAGACAGTTTTGACTCTGCAGAGTTTGTACCACTGTACCCACATGTAGTGATTTCATCCCCCGTTGCCGGGTGGACTAAAAGAACCTCCATTATGCCAGTGGCTACGAACCACATTCACACTTCCCAGGTGTGTAGCCAGGAGATCACTACGAAGCCTTTACAAAGGGATCCCGACGAGCGTGGGCCCACTGAGGTTTCACCCCTAACAGCATACAAGAGGCTCCAACCCCGCTGCAGTGGCCCCCTCTTGAGCCTTGCGGTTCATATGGTAGTCCAGCTGACACCTACTCCCCGCACCATCCAACACACCCATACTACGCCGGGGATACACCTAATTAATTGGCCAAGCTGCCCCATCTCAGCATGTGGTTGGCACTGTAAAGCCAGGTTACATGCTCCATGAACCGGTCCTTAGGATCTAGGCAAGTACTAAACACAAACCCAAGTCTCGTGCACCCAGCACACAACCAAAACATCCAACTTGCCTTGATCCCTACCTCTACATAACTCACAATATCTCGTTCAAGAGTATGGTAAAATAAACTGATGATCTCATATCCCAAATATCCCATTCTAAGCATGGCTAAGCATATGCATGCAAATAAATGACATGACAAAATAAATCCCAACCCAAGCTACAAGGAAACAAGGTAATGCAATTCTAGGGAAACTTCCTAGCATGGGTTTCATATTTCATTTGACAATGCAAATAATACTATCTACACAATCCTAGCATAGGATCAAAGTGGTCAAGGGCACTTGCCTCCTTCTTGCTGCTCTTGAAATGGGTAGTCCTGATCTTGGAAAGTGATAGCTTGCTCTTGAACAGGTTCTACTTCATACCATCACACATAGCAAAAGAAAAACAACAATCATAAGACATAGTTCACACTTCTACTTCATACAAACCACACATTCACATTTATGAAAGTTTTTTACCATTATATGTGTTGTGGATACTCTATGTGTGTTGATTTGTGGCTTGCATACACTTTTATTTATATGTGTATGATTCCTACTTTGGTGTTCACATTTATACTCACATACTATATATATATATATGTATATATGTGTGTTTCAGTTTTAAATAAATTCCTTATATTAAACTACCAAGTATGTATGAAAAGTATTTTTCTTCTCCATATGTGCCTTCATAATTTCTATCAACCCTAAACTGAACTCTTTGGATTTTAAAAACTCCATTTATCATTTACTAGTTGCTATAATTTCAGATTTATATTCCTTTGCATAATTGTGTATTTTATTATGAAATTAGTAATACACATCATCTAAACAATATAGGTTCTGGTCCTAAATAATTTAATAACATATTTTGACCTTGGCCTCTGATGTAAACTATTTCATAATTATTTTCCCTATTTTTCTACAAATATTCTTTACTTAAAAATGTGTCCCTATACTAATAAATGTGAATAATAAATGAAACAGATTTATTTCAGCCCAAAATATAGTTTTATCTCACTCCAAGGTTTTCTAAGTACTGAGAAAGTTTTTAATTAATTTTGACAATTATGTTTGTCCCACTTTTTAATTTTTAAACATTAGTTACATATTCAATTTTCTAAATTAAATACTAAACAGGGCTAAGATAATGAATTCACCCCATTACAGGGTCTATAATATTATTTTCATAATTTCCAGGGGTCTAGCTACACTTATCAGAGGTGTTTTTCCTAATTTCTATTAAGTCCAGGGGCTAAAACTGATTTTTAAATGAATTTACATGATTTTCTGGAGTTCCAGGGGCTAGATCTGAAGTTTCCGGGGCTAGCTCTCAATTCCAGAGAACCCCAGGGGGTAGCACGTAAGAATTCCAGTCTTTATAATGCGGGGTTGACGTGGACCGTCCGATTTTAAACCGACGGCTGAGATTATAACATCGAACCGGTACGCGGGGTTTTAAAGTCTACCGTGCGATTTAAAATAAACGGCGCACAAGCGGCCACGTCGCTCTGATCGAACGCGGGCGGTGCTGCCGGCGGCGCACGACGGCGGGAAGCGGCGATCTCGCCGGAAAGTTTCGGATCCTCGAGAATTCTGCCTAAAACTATGATCTCATGGCATAGATCGGTAGAGGGGAGGTCAGGGATCTCACCTCGGGGGTTTTCTCGAGCTCGGGGGTCCTGGAAAGTGATCGGCGGCGAGGTCCGAGGCAAAACCACGGCGAAGCCCGTCGGCGCTGGATTTACAGCGTAAGTCTTCGGGTTTTCTGCACCTGCAAAGTTTCCCGGAGGCGGTGGATCAAGACCAGCGAGTTAGATCAGAGTTTCCGAGCTTAGATCGGCCAGAATTCACCGGCGAAGTCTCGGTGCTCACCGGAGTGAAAATCGGCGATCGCGTGAGAAAAACTGATCGGATCGGGGGTTTTTATAGCCGGGGGAGGGCAGTGGGTCTGTTGTGATCGAGTTGGAGTCCTCTGGGACCAGAATTCGGCTGCGGGACGGGCTTTCCCGGTCGGTTGCGATTTCGCACGCTCGGGAGAAAAGTCCGGGGTCGCGGGGGCTCGGGGTTAGGGATGACAGGTGGGTCCCACCCGTCGGTGAGGGGCAGCGCGGCGCGCGCGGGGGCGGGCTGGTGCCGGAGTAGCTGGGCCGGCTGGCGGGTTTCGGCCCACTGGCCAGTTTTTTCCCGTTTTCTCTTTTTCTTTTTCCATTTCTTTTCTGTTTTGAGTATAATTTGAATTCCAGTTTGAATTTGAATTTTTGCAAAACATGCAACACGTCCAAAAATTTTTAAATTCCCCTCTAAACATGGTTTAGAGTTTTAAATCAAAATTTGGGGTGTTACAAGTGTCCCGTCTCTCCACATGCAAAGCATGCTTTGTTGCCCACGACAGTAGGTACGTTGGGGCGGGGGTTTTGAACAGGAGCGCCCATGTTGGGTTGGGGCGCAGGAGGCAAAGGAACACGACGTGCTTGCATGGCAGGACATTGCTATGGTGGCTGATTTGGGCGAAAAGTAGGAGCGGACGATCCATACTGTGGTGCAGCTGGGGGCATGTACCGGGGGCGTACGTTGCTCCCTTGTGGCTGGTATGGCATCTTTCTTTTTCCCTCTTGCTCGATCTCTTGGATCTTGCTCTCAACCACTATGGCTTTGTCAACTAGCTTCTGGAAGCTCGCATAGTCATTGTTGAGGAGCTGAATCTGGATACCTTTGTTCAACCCTCTCATGAACAAGTACTGCTTCCGTTGGTCCGAGTTGACATCTTCGGGGGCATACCTTGAAAGCTGCGTGAACTTGTTAAGGTACTCATTCACGCTCTTCTTGCCTTGGTGGAGACCCTCAAACTCTTGTCTTTTGAGCATCATTACTCCAGCAGGGATGTAATGAGAGCGGTAACACTCCTTGAACTCAGTCCAAGTAATAGTCTCCTGGTCGACATGAGCGTTGCAGAGAGCGTCCCACCAATCAGTGGCAGCTCCCATAAGTTGGTGTGATGCAAAGAGAACTTTCTCTCGGTCATTGCACTGAACTATGGCAAGCTTCTTCTCCAAGGATTTCAACCAATCGTCAGCCTCCATGGGATCATTAGCTTGAGCAAAAGTGGGTGGTCGAGTCCTCATGAACTCTCCCAGTCAGTTGTGAGCCAGCGGTGCTGGCGGTGGTGGTGGCGGTGGTGCAAGAACAAGGTTATTGTTGTTGGCTTGCAGCTGACCCAAAGTTTGGATCATGGTTTGCATAAGCTGGTTCTGCATAGCCATCAACCGTTCCATGTTGTTTGCACCAGCTCTGGGGTTGTCATTCTCAGGAACCTCAACGTGGTCATCCTCTTGGTTGCCACGAACGTTCCTCCCTTGACGGCCGGCGTTTCCTCTTACCATCTGTGAGAGAGTTGAGTAGAATAGAGGTTAGAAGTTTTAGAGTGATCCCTCCCAACTATATGCATCAAGGTGAATGGACTATATATCATCCTATATGAGGATGTGAACAAGTACCAAAGCATCTCACATCTCTCTACTATGTGTGGATGTGACACAGTCATTTTTTACTTCTACATATATTCATATTTTACATGTAGAAAAACATTTTAAATAAGTTGAAACAGAAAAGGAATAAAAAAGATAGCCAAAAAGAGCCAAATCCAATCCACAGAGAGCATCGAAGACAATTCCCGTGACCCGCTGGCCACGTGGCGCCTTCGGAGCTCATCCCTGCAGAGGGGGGAGAGGTCCGCTGCAAACTGGCTACGTGGCAGGCTCGGGGCTCATCCCCGCAAAGGGGGAGAGGTCCGACCCCGTGGAACACGTGTTGCCCCCGGAGCTAGCCTCTGCGGAAGGAGTGAGGCCAGTCCCATAGGACACGTGTCGTCACCAGAGCTAGCCATTGCAGGAAAGAGAGGACCAGTCGCGCGGGACACGTGTCGCTCTCGGAGCTCACCTCCGAGAGGTCCGGCCCCGCCATACACGTGTCACCTCCGGAGCTCCACTCCGGGAGGTCCGACGCTGATGGACACGTGTCGACCTCGGAGCTTACCTCCGGGAGGTCCGTCACTATTGGACACGGTGTCAACCTCGGAGCTCGTCTCTGAGGAGAAAGAAAGTCTTGCGCTGTTAGGACATGTGGCACTATCGGAGCCCACCTCCGAAGAGAGGGGAGGTCCGGCTCTGAGACGTGGCACTATTGGAGCTCACCTCCGAAGAGAGGGGAGGTCCAGAATTGACAAATGGCACACTCGGAGCCACCTCCGAAGAGAGGGGGAGGTCCGGAACTGACACGTGGCGTTCGTGGAGCTCGCCTCTATTGAGAGGGGAGGTCCCGACCCACCAGACACGTGGTGTTCACGGAGCTCGCCTCTGTTGAGAGGGGAGGTCCCGACCCACCAGACACGTGGCGCACACGGAACTCGCCTTTGAGGAAGAGGGAGGTCCCGCTGCCAGGACGTGTGGCGCACGCAGAGCTCACCTCTGAGTAAGAGGGAGGTCTCGCCCGCCTGACACGCGGCACAACCGGAGCTTGTCTCTGTAGAAAAGGGAGCCCAGGTCCCGCAGGACACGTGGAGCCGCCGGAGCTTATCCCTGCAGAAGGACGCATTCTGGATCGGTTTTTTCTCCCATGCACGAGTGTCCGACACGGAGGAAACCGACACGAACTCTTTTACGTTGATACTGCAACCAAATCAATTAAAGACAAGTTGTTAAGATTCAAAAATAATTTGAATAGGCCTCTTATTCGAATTCCAATCAGATTAGGACTCTTCTCTTCCCGATTATAAATAGAACCCGAAACAACCCCTTGGTTGTAACATCTTTCTAAGCCGACAACTTAGAAGCCCTAGCCCCCAAACTCGCCGAAGTAAACCCCTTCGCCGGAGTTTGACCACCGGAGATACCGCCAACGAGTCCAGACACGATCGCCATCGCCGGAGGAGAGCCGACGATCTGTTTTTGCTAGGAGGAAGGACCCGAAGAAAGTAAGGTAGGTCTCCAATACCACCTTACGATATCATCGTGTTTTCTTTGCATATGTTCTCTCGATCCTTTTGAACAGAAGCTTTTTCGTGGACAGATCACGTGTTGATCGGTCTGATCTAGATCTTGAGTCAAGATCATCACCACGTCCACATTTGATCCGAACACCTCTGTTCATCATAAAACCCCATGCAAAGCTATTAAAATAGGCAAGAACATGTACAAACTAAACTGCACCATAGGATTAGCATGCATATGCATCATCGCATCTTGAGTAGAGTTTGTGCATGGTGATTGATTGCTATATATCTTGTATGTGCGCGATCGCGTATAGAAGGACAAGCACAGGAACCGCAAGAACAAGGCAAGTGCTCCTTGACCAATTGATCCCATGTTTTGGAAAACTGTTTTGTTTGCGAAAAGGTGTGTGTGCTTGAGTCAAACATGATGGGAAACCCTTTATAGGAGTTTACTAGTTTTGTCAAACCACCCTTGTCACCCAGGAAAGTTAATGAGTCGGGTATGGTTTTTGCTTTTATGCTTCGCTGAGTCCATGGGATACGGGAAGCGAGATAGATTTATCTAGCTAACTGCACTCGTAAGAATAATGAGAAACTGATGTTGTTAATGAACATGAATCGGAGGGAGATCTTGGCAGCTTGGTTTGTGGATGAGTTAGTATGAGATGGTGGTTACTTGTCGTAGATCTAAGGACCGGTTCATGCGAGCCATGCTAGGATAACAGTGCCACCACAAGGCCAAGTATGGGTGTGGCTTAGCTGAGTAATTAGTGTAGGATCGAAGAGCACGTGAAAAGCTACCAGAGGGGGGGTGAATGGTAGATTAAAACTTTTCGCAGCGGAAACAACAAAAACCCCTCAGCAAAAAATCAATCGGTTAAATAAACCGTTTGTGCAAGTGTTTTCAAACGTGTTCAACCGTGACAAATCAAGTAGAGAGGTAGAGAATCAAGTCACGGATCTAATGCAACAAGAATCACTTTAAAACACGAAGTAAAACTTGAGATACGATCAAAACATTAAACGAAGATCAATCTGTTCTACCCGATATAAAACAGATCTGCAATGCTGCAAAGAAACTCGTGTATCTCAAAAACTACAGATCCAAAGCTCGTGAAAATTTCACAGATGATAGATAATTTAGTTGGGAAGACAACTCAAAAAGAATCACGTCAATCGGATCTGTAAAACTCGAGTTATGAACAAAACACCGAAGCAACGTCGGTCTGTCCAGAAACTCGGCGAGAAAGACTTGACGAAAAACAAGTCGGAAGAACAAGGCACAAAAGCTCCTCGAAACTATGAACTTTATTCAATAGAAACACAAGAGGAACAGCCCAAAGTTCTCTACCCACGAGAGCACTGGCCTCCCTTGCTTTTATAGCCAGCCCTCAGGCTAATCAATCCAATCTAGGACTCCTACTCCTAATTGGACTCGTATCCTAACTTACCATAACTGCTCAGGACTCTCCTATTCGCAGATAGAAGCAATTGTGAGACTTCCAAACACCTTAGGAACGTTCTAAACATTCCTAAAACAACTCAACTTCGTGCCTAGCATGAAATCCTATCATAACTAACTCAAATCTTCCATATTTGAGCCATATCTGACTCAGCCTCAGCCTGAGTACGCAATCCAGCCGGTTGGACCTTTCCGACCAATTCTTTACGTCCACTTCTCTTCATCACGCCTTGGAACAATGTTGCCACATCCATGCACTCCTTGCACATGTGCAAACACCTTCCAACGACGTACACGCAACCTTCATATGCACTGCCCTTGATCCAAACATGCTGCGCGACCTCCCGATCAACTCAACCACAGCTCCTCCCGAACTTGGTTGTTGGAACCTCATCTCCTCCCTGAGACTAGTCCAAGGATCCCGTCACCAGCCATGTCTTGAACTCAAGCAACACCTGCACATGAATAAACAACCAATTCTTCCGAGCACAAGTCCTCGACTTGACTCACGTTAGTTCGAAAACCACAACACCTTACATGAGCACGTCACATAAGCATGTTGCAAACCATATCAAATGATAACAGCCATAACCACCAAAACACACCAAAAACTTTGCAAATTAATACTAAGCAAACCTTCCCATAAATCAAGTTTGAAACATTGCGAGTTAAAAGCAAAAACAAGACGCTGCAGTTCTACGAGTTGAACTTCACGGGAGCTCCCTAAAAACAAGCTCCGGACCTCACAGAAGCTCTCCGGACCTTGCAGGAGCTCTCCGGACCTTGCGTCGGACCTTGCCAACACTTGGCGGACCTAACAAAGAACTTGTCGGACCTTGCCACATAAGAATGTTTTGGCAATATTCAAAACTTTGAATGTTAATGCTAACTTTTATCCTAATTGCCAATGTATTCAGCACACATAGGTCTCACAATCTCCCCCTTGATGAATGCATTGGCAACACCAATTAAAATCCGAACATTGGCTTATGAAAAGTTTTGAAAAGCTTTGAAAACTTATTTCTCCCCCTTTATTAATTTCTCCCCATTTTTTAAAATCATAGAAGGAAGAAAGTGTATAACATATGCAAAGTGTAAAAAAAATCTCTCCTTATACATATTTCTCCCCCTTTGACAATGTATTCAGCGAGGTTCAAAAGAGAAATTTTTAAATGTTATGAGCATATTATAACATATACATACAAAACAAAGCTCATCCAACTCATACTATCAGGTTACTTACACTATCACATCAATGAGATACATAAAGTAGTGTAAGCCATGCTAGAGATCAAATGTATTTTTCAGTTTAAGCAAGTCATGATCTCCCTTACTCAACTATTTCAAAACCTGAAAACATGACACTTGTTGCTGCATTTTTATTATTCATAATCATTTAAGGCACAAAGTTGATCATATGATATTTGCAAGAGATTATATGCCGCATCAGCCTTATTCTAACCAACCAAGCCAAGCCTATGTCATTTGACAATCAGAAGCTTAAGGACATGGTTTTAGTCATACACAATTCCTTCCAAGTTCATATCTTAGTGCAATGATAAGCAATCTCAAAAGAATAAGTGCGATGCATGCATATTCTCTTGATCTTTTCTCAATTTTTTATTTGAAAACTCAACATGTTAGCTGATCACTTGATTAATTTTTTATGATTAAAAGCACTTGTGAGCACGCAACAAGTTCAAAATAGCAAGAAAGCTCGATCATGATCAGATTTAGTGTATGTAATTATTCCAATTACTAGTCATGGCAAAAACTACAAAATGTATAACATGAGTAATGTAGTAAGAACTTTCAGCCTGTAAAAGGAATCACAAAGTCATATATGTATGAAATACTATGCTCATATTATTTTAGTTTCAGATTCACACAGACTTTAAAAGTTTCAAAAACTCCCCCTCAATTTAAGCCATGAGGATACATAACCCCTATTTCACTACGAATGAAACAAAAACGAGTGAAATCCAAAGGTTTTGTAAAAATATCAGCCAATTGTTGTTCGGTATCGACATGGTGAAGCACAATATTTCCTTTTTCAACATTATCACGAAGAAAGTGATACCTAATGTCAATGTGCTTAGTTCTAGAGTGTTTCACGGGGTTTTTAGCAATACAAATTGCACTAGTGTTATCATAAAACAGTGGAACACTATCTAAATCAACCCCATAGTCCTTAAGTGTTTGAACAATCCAAAGAATTTGTGAGCAAGCGCTAGCCACAGCTACATATTCAGATTCGGCCGTGGATTGTGCAACTGAACTTTGTTTTCTAGAGGACCAAGCAACAAGTGAATTACCAAGAAAATGACAAGCACCCGAAGTACTTTTCCTATCAATCCTACAACTCCCAAAATCAGCATCCGAAAAAAGCTTTCAAAGAAACGGTTGAGGAAGAAGGAAGAAAAATGCCAAATTCTTGAGTTCCATGTAGGTACCTGAGAATCCTTTTGATGGCTTGGCGATGTGAAGCACGTGGAGAAGCTTGAAAACGTGCACAAAGACATACGCTGAATTGTATGTCCGGTCTTGACGCCATGAGATACAAAAGCGATCCAATCATACTTCTGTATTCTTTTTTATCGACCGGGTCACCATCTTCGTCAAGTTCAAGTGTTGTTGCTGTTCCCATTGGTGTCCGAAGAGGCTTGCATTTGTCCATGTTGAAGCGCTTAAGAAGGTCCTTTGTATACTTAGTTTGATGCACAAAAGTTCCTTCTTTTGTTTGCTTGATTTGCAGCCCCAAAAAGTATGTGAGTTCTCCCATCATACTCATCTCAAATTCTGAACTCATCATAGCTGAAAACTTGGACACGAGATCATGAGAAGCACAACCAAAGATAATATCATCCACATACACCTGAACGAATAATGAGTCATTGCCGTGCTTAAGTACAAAAAGAGTTTTATCAACCTTGCCCATGGTAAACCCCTTTTCAAGTAAGAATGTTTGTAACCTATCATACCATGCTCTAGGGGCTTGTTTTAGACCGTACAAGGCTTTGGACAGTTTGTAAACATGATTAGGAAATTTTGGATTTTCAAAACCCGGTGGCTGCTTAACATAAACCTCCTCCTCTATGTAGCCATTAAGAAAAGCACTTTTAACATCCATTTGATATAACTTGAAACCTTTAGATGCAGCAAATGCTAATAAAATTCTTATATCTTCTAATCTAGCAACAGGAGCAAATATTTCATCAAAATCTAGACCTTCAATTTGAGTGAAACCTCGAGCAACCAACCTAGCTTTATTCCTAACCACAACCCCATCCTCACTTTGCTTATTTTTAAATACCCATTTAGTTCCAATTAATGTGTGACCTTGAGGTGGAGGTACAAGTTTCCAAACATTATTTCTTTCAAAATTTTCCAACTCTTCTTGCATGGCATTAATCCAAGATTCATTAGTGAGTGCGTGTGATATATCCTTGGGTTCAAAAGAAGCAACAAAAGCAGAATGAGCATGAGAGTTTGGATCGCAAAACCTGGACCGAGTGACTCGTTCATGCAAGCTTCCAATGATTTGTTGTGGGGGATGACTTTTGAGTACTCGGAGGGGAGTAGACACATCACAAGCACCTTCTTCTTCATGTTCAGACCTTTGATTAGGAGAGCTTGTTGATTGAGGAAGGTCCGAACCAGCAGTAGTGACTGTTGGTGCTGGTTGTGGTGCAAAATCAGCAGCTTGATCATTATTCACTTCCGAGTTTTCGGGCAGCAGCACCACTTCTTCATCTTCTTCAACAAAAATACTCTCCCCCTGCGGATATGGTTCCGGACCTGCAATATCGGAGCTAGTACTTGGGCTAGCTTCATCAAAAGAAACCTCGCAAGTCTCCACAATTTTGTTAGTGTCAAGTAAAAGCACACGGTAGCCTCTAGTATGAGATGGATAACCAAGAAACATGCCATCAACAGATCTAGCTTCAAATTTATCAAGATTACCATGTTTCTTAACAAAGAATTTGCAACCAAAAACCCTAAAGTGTGTAACACTAGGCCTATGTCCAAACCGGAGCTCATATGGGGTTTTTCCAAGCTTAGCATGCAAGAAAACACGATTTGAGACATAACAAGCGGTTGCAATTGCATCAGCCCAAAATTTCCTAGGAGTTTTATATTCATCAAGCATAGTCCTAGCCATCTCAACTAAGGTCCTGTTCTTTCTTTCTACGACACCATTTTGTTGTGGTACATAGGGTGAAGAGTTTTGATGATCTATTCCATTTTCAGCACAAAAGTGATCAAAGGATTGGTTTTTAAATTCAGTTCCGTTATCACTTCTAATTGCTTTTAATGATCCTGGGTGATCAATGATAATCTAAGAAATAAAGTTCTAAAATGACTAAAAGCTTCATTCTTAGATGCCATAAAATAAATCCAAGAATATCTGGAATAATCATCAACAATCACAAGCACATACCATTTACCTCCGAAGGATTGAACACGTGCCGGACCTACTGTGTCAAGATGTAAAAGTTGTCCCGGTTCAGCTGTCATGGTCATTGTGAGAGGAGCATGTGAACCTGCAACAAACTTAGCATGTCTACAAGAAGAGCACACAATATCATTGTCCTTTTTAAGCTTCGGCAGCCCACGTAGGCGATCGAGAGCACTAACACGAGTGAGATGATCAAAGCCTATGTGACCAAGTTTACGATGCCAAAAATATAGATCCTTTGTATCATTAGCAACTAGACACCGATGCTTAGAAGTTGACAAATCAAAATCAGCTTTAAAAACTCTTCCAAACCTAGACATGTTAAACAAAAGCTCACCTTTTGAATCTACAACCTTGCAGCAATTTTTAGCAAAGCTAACCTCTAGATTTTCATTTAGCAATTGTGAAACCGAAAGCAAGTTGTATTTCAAATTTTTAACAAGTGCCACATCTTTCAAAGTGTAGAGATTGTTTACTCTAACTGAACCTTTAGCAATTATGGGAGTAGAAGAGTTATCGGCGAAAGTAACATTTTCTACACGTGGCACAAGAGAGAGAGAGGAGAACCATTCTTTGTTACCGGTCATGTGGCGTGAGCAACCTGAATCCACAATCCAAATGTTCTCCTTCCTCAAACGTGAAACCTACACAGCGGCACAATACGTCGATGACTCAATACTGGGGTTAGTTAAAAGACTTTTAGGAATCCAGTACTGAGTCATACGACGTCCAGCAGGAATAACACGCGAAAGCTGAGAAGGTACAGCAGGTTTATGAGCCAAACATCGAAAATTTTTGTTCCCAACTACTGACTTAGAAGATGTGTTATATGTAGCACAAAAAACAGTAGGTCTGGAAGCAAGTTTTTGACTCATTACAGCAGGTTGCAAGCTCCGAACATTCGGTCTAGCAGATTTTGCTTGGTTGTTATGTGATCTAGCAAGTATTCTTTGTTTCTTATCGTGTTTAGCTAGTCTATAACAAAAATCCATGACATGACCATCTCTACCACAGTAGGTACAATGAAAAATAACCTTATTATCATGTCTAGATGAGCAAGCAACACGTTTATTAGAACCCGAATGGGACAGTACTCCTGCAGATTTGAAAATCACCTCTTTTTGTCTAGGAGCTGTTTGAATCAAACCGCTTCCTAATGACTTTACAACTTTAGGTGGGTGTGCCTTAGCATGAGCATGAGAATTAAAAAACTAAACCAGTTTTATCATTACAAGAATTGGAAGAATTCAACAGCAAGTTTAGGTTCTTATTTGCATTAGAAAACCGATCTAGTGTCCTATGCATGTCATCAAGTTTATTGGACAGATCAAAGCAGTTTTCACATGAAGTTTTTCCTTTTAGTTTGCAATTTGAACAATATTTAACTTCATGCACACGTAAAGCATTGTTCAAAATAGAAATCTCATTCATAGCATCATTTAGTTTCTTATTCAGATCATCACATGAAGAACAATGCAAATCAAATGTAGAACAACAAGCATCTTTCAAATTTTTATCATTAAGTGCAGCAAGCTCTTTGTTCTTTTCAATTTCAAGTTCAAGATTATCAAGTGTAGATGCGTGTGCACTTCTTAAAGAGGATAATTGTTCATAAATCAAATCACATGAGGAACAAGAATCATCACTAGGAATCAAAGTTTTTAAACGATTAATTTCAGATTCTAGTGATTCAATTTTAACAGCATTGTTCCTATGTTTTTTATCCTTTTTCTTTAATATAACAGTGGCATGAGAAATAACATCACACATTTCTTCGCAAGTGGGACATACCTCTTCATCGTCGCTGTTGTGTTCTGCCTCCTCGGAGCTTGAACTTGACTTGCTCGCCATGCAGCACATATTTGCCATAGCTTCTTCATCTTCATCACTACCGGTGTCCACATCACTTGAGCCGAAATCTTGAAGTGCAGAGATCATACTATGCACTATGTTGCGCATTGATAAATCTTTCTTCTTCTTATTCTTTGCAAACGATTTCTTCGGCCTTGTTTGCTTTTCTTCACGTGAAGTCGGACCTGAAAGGTTAGGGCACTCCGTACGAAAATATCCTGTCTTACCACATTCAAAATATCGTTGAGGTCCGGAGCTTCCTCTCCTTCTAGTTCTCACATTTTGCAATGCTTTTGAGAACCGAGTAGAGATGAGTGCAAGCTCCTCCTCTGGAAACTCTTCAATCTGTTCAAGGGTTAGAGAGGACAGCAAAGAGAGTGCACCACTAGATGATGATTGACTAGAACTAGACATGTCACGTTGCGAAACAAATGCAATAGACTTGTTGGGGTTTTTACGTGAGATGATGTCAATTTCATGAGTTTTCAATTTAGAATAAAGCACGTCTAAAGTAAGAGAACTCATGACAGTAGATTCACGAATAGATGTAACTTTCATCTCCCAAATTGACATATCTAATGCTCCTAACAATTGTCTAGCATTTTCAGCATCTGAAAAGTTAACATTGACACTACGCAAGTTGCTGAGAATTTTATTAAAGCAAGCAAAAAGGTCGTCAATTGACTCACCGGATTGCATCTCAAAACGCATGTATTCTTTCTTGAACATATCTTGCCTTACCTTCTTGATCGTATTGGATCCTTCATGGTAGTCACAAAGTGCTTTCCAAACATCATATGCAGATCGGAGGTGTGCAACATGGTCGAAGTTGCTTTGAGTCAATCCTTGGATGATCAAGTTGCGAGCCTTGTTGTTGTTGTCAACATCTCTCATGTTCGCAGCCGTAACTTGATCGTTGGGTGGTACATCGAAGTTCCGGTAGACCTTTTCCCATATGGCGAAGCCTTGCGCCTGTATGTAGGCCTCCATCCGCGCCTTCCAAACCTGAAAATCGATGCCATTGAACACACAAGGTTTTGCGGAGTACTTCTCCATGATGGTTAGTCAAAACATGTGCAAATCACAAAGATTAGAGCACCTTGGCTCTGATACCAATTGTAGTATCGAAGATCACGTGAAAAGCTACAAGAGGGGGGGTGAATGGTAGATTAAAACTTTTCGCAGCGGAAACAACAAAAACCCCTCAGCAAAAAATCAATCGGTTAAAGAAACCGTGTGTGCAAGTGTTTTCAAACGTGTTCAACCGTGAAAAATCAAGTAGAGAGGTAGAGAATCAAGTCACGGATCTAATGCAACAAGAATCACTTGAAAACAAGAAGTAAAACTTGAGATACGATCAAAACATTAAACGAAGATCAATCTGTTCTACCCGATATAAAACAGATCTGCAACGCTGCAAAGAAACTCGTGTATCTCAAAAACTACAGATCCGAAGCTCTTGAAAAATGTCAAAATGATAGATAATTGAGTTGTGAAGACAACCCAAAAAGAATCACGTCAATCGGATCTGTAAAACTCGAGTTATGAACGAAACACCGAAGCAACGTCGGTCTGTCCAGAAACTCGGCGAGAAAGACTTGACGAAAAACAAGTCGGACGAACAAGGCACAAAAGTTACTCGAAACTAGGAACTTTATTCAATAGAAACATAAGAGGAACAGCCCAAAGTTCTCTACCCACGAGAGCTCTGGCCTCCCTTGCTTTTATAGCCAGCCCTCAGGCTAATCAATCCAATCTAGGACTCCTACTCCTAATTGGACTCGTATCCTAACTTACCATAACTGCTCAGGACTCTTCTATTCGCAGATAGAAGCAATTGTGAGACTTCCAAACACCTTAGGAACGTCCTAAACATTCCTAAAACAACTCAACTTCGTGCCTAGCACGAAATCCTATCATAACTAACTCAAATCTTCCATATTTGAGCCATATCTGACTCAGCCTCAGCCTGAGTACGCAATCCAGCCAGTTGGACCTTTCCGACCAATTCTTTACGTCCACTTCTCTTCATCACGCCTTGGAACAATGTTGCCACGTCTATGCACTCCTTGCCCACGTGCAAACACCTTCCAACGACGTACACGCAACCTTCATATGCACCTCCCGATCAACTCAACCACAGCTACTCCCGAACTTGGTTGTTGGAACCTCATCTCCAACCTGAGACTAGTCCAAGGATCCCGTCACCAGCCATGTCTTGAACTCAAGCAACACCCGCACATGAATAACAACCAATTCTTCTGAACACAAGTCCTCGACTTGACTCACGTTAGTTTGAAAACCACAACACCTTACATGAGCACGTCACATAAGCATGTTGCAAACCATATCAAATGATAACAGCCATAACCACCAAAACACACCAAAAACTTAGCAAATTAATACTAAGCAAACCTTCCCATAAAGTAAGTTTGAAACATTGCGAGTTAAAAGCAAAAACAAGACGCTGCAGTTCTACGAGTTGAACTTCATGGGAGCTCCCTAAAACAAGCTCCAGACCTCACAGAAGCTCTCCGGACCTTGCAGGAGCTCTCCGGACCTTGCGTCGGACCTTGCCAACACTTGGCGGACCTTACAAAGAACTTGTCGGACCTTGCCATAGAAGAATGTTTTGGCAATATTCAAAACTTTGAATGTTAATGCTAACTTTTATCCTAATTGCCAATGTATTCAGCACACATAGGTCTCACAATTAGGTAAGTTGCTAGATTGTTATGGACCGTGGAAGGCGCGGGGAATTTGAGTTGAGTGAGGACTGCCCTGGGAACTGCATGGCACAAGAGGGGCCCCGTGGGTGGGAGAATTGGAGATTCTAGCCTGCCGGTGAAACCTTAGTGAGTCCATACATCTAGTAGCCCCTTTGTAAAGGCTATTTTGTGATCTCTTGACCATACACCGACGGTTGTGTACTGGTGTAATGGAGGTTCCGCAGTCGCCGACGGGTGATGGAATCATAAACTTGTGCATAAAGTGGTACAAACTCTGCAGAGTCTTAAAACTATCATGATAGCCGAGCTTAAGGTCACGAGCGCCTGGACAACCCACATGATTAGATGAGATGGTTTTTGGGATGGTTTTGGATGGTTTGGTTTTGGTTATGGTTTGGTCTTTGGATTTGGTTTTCCGGGCTGTTGAGTCCGGGTAATGAGATTGGTTGCATGACTGTTAAGTCATGGCAACGAGAATTGGGTCTCGGAATGAGACAGAACTGAATATGAGATGAAATGTTAGTGAATACGAGATGGTATTCATGAGCAAAGTTGAAAGATTAATGTCTGGTTGAGACATGGAAGGGGATGAATCATAATGGAGGTATATTAATGTTTAAATACATTTTGGGATTACATTCACTTAAAGCTAAGTTGTTGCTGTTTTTATCGTGTTTTGAGAAATAAACTTTGCTTTCTACAATGAGCCTTTTTATACCCTCCTTGCTGTGAGCTACATATCATATTTTCCCGCACTTGCTGAGTACATCATGTACTCAAACTTGCATTATTACTTCATCATCAGCAACAGGAGAGGAATACTATGAAGACCACGTGGAGTATTAGGCGTATGAACTACCCCCAACCTTGCCTGTGGAGTAGAGATGGAGCCGCTGCTGCTGCTTAGTTGCTTCCACATTAGTTTAGAAGACTTCCGCTGCTAAGATAGACTTCCGCTGCTAGAATGAGTCCAAGACTCATGAGACATTGTAATAAACCCTGTTATTCGTGGTTATATATATTCTGAATTCAGTTTTTGAAGTATATGTGTATGTGTGATGAACATCCTGGGCACACATACGCATCAGTCTCGGTTCCGAGAGGTTTCCTCCCAGAACAGGGGCGTCACAGATTGGTATCAGAGCCACGGTTGACGGTAGGTTACACGCCTAGATGAAAAACATAAATTGGTATCAACCTGTCACGGGTTGATCGTAGATCACACACCTAGATAGGTCACAGATTGGTATCAACTTGCTACGGGTTGATCGTAGGTCACACGACTAGATAGAAGTCACAGATTCATATTAGAGCTGCCATGCCTAGTCACAGATTGGTACAATCCACAGATTGGTATCAAGCTACCACGGTTGACTATAGGTCACAAGCCTAGATTGATCACAGATTGGTAGCTGAACCACGTTGACTGTAGGACGCACCCTAGTAACAAATTGGTATTATAAGCCACGCTGACCATAGGATGCAAGCTTAGGAAAAATGCATAGATTGGCAGCGGAACCACCTTGACATAGGGTGAAATCACAGATTGGTATCACCCCAAAAACCCTATAGGACTCCCATTGAATAAGCCTTGAATAGGAGTTATGTGCTGGACTTTTGTTATGATTGTTTGTGCTTGTGTGCTTAGTGTGAGTTGTGGGACGTTTCAGCGTTGTCCATATCCATACATAGTAGGGAGGTGTAAGATTCTTCGGCACTTGTTCACATCCTCATATAAGGCTAATATATGTAGCCCATCCACCTTGATACATATAGTTGGGAGGGATCCATCTAACCTTCTAAACCTCTATTCTATCCAACTCTCTCTCAAGATGGTAAGAAGAAACGCCGGCCGTCAAGGGAGGAACGTCCGTGGCAACCGAGAGGATGACCACGTCGAAGTTCCTGAGAATGCTAACCTCGGAGCTGGTGAAAACAATCTGGAATGGTTGATGGCCATGCAAAATCAGCTTATGCAGACAATGATCAAAATTTTGGGTCAGTTACAAGCCAACAACAACAACCCCGTTCCTGCACCACCGTCACCACCACCGCCACCACCACCGGCTCACAACCGACTGGGAGAGTTCATGAGGACTCGACCACCCACTTTTGCTCAAGCTAATGATCCCATGGAGGTCGACGATTGGTTGAAGTCCATGGAGAAGATGTGACACCCTCATTTTCAGGTTCTTCATATATTCATATTTTATATGTAGAAAACATTTTAAAATAAGTAGAAACCGAGAAAGAATAAAAAAGTTAGCCAAAAAGGGCAAATTCCAGTTTACAGAGAGCGCCGAAGACAACTCCCACGGCTCGCTGGCCACGTGGCGTGATCGGAGCTCATCTCCGCAAATGGCGAGAGGTCCGCCGCTAAACTAGCTACGTGGTAGGCTCGGGGCTCATCCCCACGAAGGGGGCGAGGTCCGACCCCGTGGGACACATGTTGCCCCCGGAGCTAGCCTCTGTGGAGGAGCGAGGCCAGTCCCGCAGGACACGTGTCGTCAACGGAGCTAGTCACCACGGAAAAAGAGAGGACCAGCCGCGCGGGACACGTGTCACTCTCGGAGCTCATCCCCGAGAGGTCCGGCCCCGCCAGACACGTGTCACTTTCGGAGCTCATCTCCGAGAGGTCCGGTCTTACTAGAAACGTGTCACCTCTGGAGCTCACCTCCGGGAGGTGAGACACTACCGGACACGTGTTAGCTCTGGAGCTCATCTCCGTGAGGTCCGTCATTGATGGACACGTGTCGACCTCGGAACTCGTCTCTGAGCAGAAATGAAGTCCGGCGCTACTTGACACGTGGCATTCTCAGAGCCACCTCCGAAGAGAGGGGAGGTCCGGAATTGACACATGGCACACTCGGAGCCACCTCTGAAGAGAGGGGGAGGTCCAGAACTGACACGTGGCGTTCGCGGAGCTCGCCTCTGTTGAGAAGGGAGGTCCCGACCCACCAGACATGTGGCGCACGCGGAGCTCGCCTCTGAGGTAGAGGGAGGTCTTGCCCGGCTAAGACGCGGCACAACTAGAGCCCGCCTCTGCGGAAAAGGGAAGCCCAGGTTTCCGCAAGACACGTGGAGCCTCCGGAGCTTATCCCTGCAGAAGGACACGATTCTGAAGCGGTTTTCCTCTGTACTTGAGTACCATTGCTGAGGAAACCGACACAAACTCTTCTACGTTGATACTGCAACCAAATCAACTAAAGATAAGTTGTTAAGATTCAAAAATAATTTGAATAGGACTCTTATTCGAATTCCGATCAGAGTAGGACTCTTCTCTTCCCGATTATAAATCGAACCAAAAACCTTTGGCCGCAACCACAAACTTCTTTTCCACCTCATGAGCCGACAACATAGAGCTCTAGCCCCAAACTCGCCGAGCTAAACCCTTTGCCGGAGTTTGACCACCAAAGAGATCGCCGACGAGCCCAGAGACGATTGCCATCGCCGGAGGAGAGCCGACGACCTGAGGAAAGACCGAAGATAGTAAGGTAGGTCTCCAATACCACCTTACGACATCATCGCGTTTTCCTTGCATCTTTCTCTTCGATTCCTTTCGAACAGAAGCTTTTTCGTGGACAGATCACGTGTTGATCGGTTTGATCTAGATCTTTTAACGAGATCATCGCCACGTCCACAATTGATCTTTACACCTCTGTTCATCGTAAAAACCATGCAAACATGCAAGAATACTGTAACACCCCAAAACCTGTTAAAGAGGGGAATTTAAAATTTTTGGACGTATTGCATGAGGTGAAACAATTCAAATTCAAACTGGAATTCAAATTTGAATCAGAACAGAAAAGAAAAAGGAAAAATAAAAACGGCCAGTGGGTCGAAACCCACCTCAGCCGGCCCAAAGCCCGCGACCGCTCCTCCCTCCCCCTCTCTTTGACGCGCGGGGCCCGCGTGTCATCTCCCTCCCCCCGCGCGCGCCCAACTGCCACGCTACTTCCGCGCCGATCGCCACTGCCACGCCCGATTTTCTTGCTCCGGAGCCGCGATCTCCAGCCCACGCATTGCTGCACATCTAAACCAACCCCCGCCGCCCTCCCTCGCCCATTTAAACATCGAAATCCGCCCCTTTTCTTCCCCGATCGGCCCGCCTCAGTTCCCGGTGAGAACCAAAGCTCCCATCGCCGTTTTCCTTCGATCCTTGTCCGGATTCTCTGATCTAACGGGCTTGTTGTGTTCCACCGCCGCTGGGGAGTCTTGCAGGTGAAGGAAACCCGGTGTTTTGCGCTCTAGACACAGCTCCGGTGAGCACCGCCGCGTTTTCCCCTCAGACCTCGTCGCCGACCGCCTTCCAGGGCCTCCGAGCTCAAGAAAAACCCCGAGGTGAGATCCCCTACCTCCCCTCTTCCGTTCTATGCCAAGAAATCCAAGTTTTAGGAAGTATAGACAAAAACCTGAAACTCTCCGGCGAGATCACCGCCGCGCGCCGCCGGGCACTGCCGCCCGCACACGGCCAGGGTGACGTGGCCCCCTGAGGCCTGTCCATTTTAAATCGTGCGGCCCCGAATAGATCTAACCCATACCGTTTCGCGTTATAATCTCAGCCGGCTGTTTTAAATCCAAAGGCCCACGTCAGCCCCGCATTATAAAGGCCGGGAATCTTACGCGCTACCCCCTAGGGATCTCGAAAATACGAGCTAGCCCCAGAAACTTCTGATCTAGCCCCTGGACCTTCAGAAATTCATGTAAATTCATTTAAAAATCAGTTTTAGCCCCCGAACTTAATAAAAATTAGGAAAACCTCTCTGTTTTGTGTAATTAGACCCCTGAAAATTTAGGAAATAGTAAAGTAGACCCTATAGTAGGGTGGATTTGCCCTTTAGACCCTATAGGGTATTAAATTCAGAAATTTGAACATATGAGTAGAATTTAAATTCAAATGGTGATGTAAACACATGTGCAAATACAAATGTAAATTTTCCTAGCACGTGGAAAACATTTAGAATGAGTTGAGAACTGATTTTAGGCTGAAATGCAATCTGACTAAGTGCTGTTTACTTTTATTATTTCTGGAAATTCATTTCTGGCTAGAAAATAGTTCTGAAAATGGGTAAAATAAATTTATTTTGATCCCCATCAGAGAGGAAGTTCAAAGATATTTTATTGAACATTTTAGATCAGAACCTATTCTGTTTAGGTGATATGTCTTACTATTTTAATATTAAAGTTCACTTTTAGGCATAGAAAATAAATCTGTAAATATAGGAAAATAGGTATGCATAATTAGGAAATGTTTAATGAGGTCTCCAAATCCAAAAACTTCAAATTAAGATTTTGTAGAAGATCTGAAAACCTATTTGGAGTAGGAAATTATCTTTCATGCAAATTTTGTGGCTAAGAAGTGTATTAATTAAATATAGAGAATTTGTTCAAATTGGAAATTCATATATAGTGTGCAATTAGAAATCTGAATACAAAAGTTAGAAATAATATATATGTTTAAAAGTGCATGTAGGCCTAAAATCAATACGTCTAGGGTAACCACAACACTTAAAAATGTGAATGACTTTCATATGTATGTATGTGTGGTTTGCATGAGTGGAAGTGTGGACTATAGCTTATGGAATGTTGTTTTCTTTTGCTATGTGTGTATTGGCATGAGTAGAACCAGCCCCAGAGCAGGTTCTCACCTTTCAAGATCAAGACTTTCCATTCCTAGAGCAGCAGGAAGAAGGCAAGTGTCCTTGACCACTTTGATCCTATACTAGGATGTGTAGTTAGAATTTAATTGCATTGTCAATTTGGAATATGATACCCAAACTAGGAAGTTTCCCTAGATTTTCATTATCTTATTTCCTTGTAGTCTGGGTTGGGATTTATTTTATTATGTCATTTATTTATATACTTATGCTTAGCCATGCTTAGAATGGGATAAGTGGGATATGAGATCATCAACTTATTTACATTACTATTGAATGAGATATTATGAGTTATGTAGAGGTAGGGATCGAGGCAAGTTGGATGATTTGGTTGGTGCTGTGTGCACGAGACTCAGGTTTGTGTTTAGTGCTTGCCTGGATCCTAAGGACCGGTTCATGGAGCATGTAACCTGGCTTTACCGTGCCAACCACATGCTTAGATGGGGCAGCTTGGCCAATTAATTAGGTGTATCTCCGGCGTAGTATGGGTGTTTGGATGGTGCGGGGAATAGGTGTCAGCTGGAGTACCATATGAACCGCAAGGCTCAAGAGGGGGCCACTGCAGCGGGGTTGGAGCCTCTTGTATGCTGTTAGGGGTGAAACCTCAGTGGGCCCATGCTCGTTGAAAATCCCTTTGTAAAGGCCTCGTAGTGATCTCCTGGCTACACACCTGGGAAGTGTGAACGTGGTTCGCGGCCACTGGCATAATGGAGGTTCTTTTAGTCCACCCAACAACGGGGGATGAAATCACTACATGTGGGTACAGTGGTGCAAACTCTGCAGAGTCAAAACTGTCATGACAGCCGTTCTCACGGTCAAGAGCGGCTTGAACTTATTCATGATTAGAGGATGATAAATTTGGAAGTTGAGGATGTTAAGCGGGGAGCTTAACATTGGAAATGTTGTTATGGTTACTTAATTTTGATTACGGGTTGGGAGATTGGGACCATTTCACCTATGTAGTAATGTAGGTGCTTTATAAGTTAAGGTGATAGGTATTAATTGCGTAGTGCTTTAACCATGAGTTCAACCTCTCCTTGCTCTAGCCATGCATGACATAATTTTCCCACACTTGCTGAGTACCAACGGTACTCAAGCTTGCTTTTCTGTTGGTTTAAATTGCTGCTCAGGCCAAGGGAATGACGTGGTGTTAAATGACCAAGACTTTGGACCCGAAGAAGGATTCTAGGTTCACGGAGTCCCCCGGGCAACACCTGTGACGGAGCCCACAGGATTTATATTCCGCTGCTGTTTTATTTACATGTTATGAACATATTATCGTCCATCGAGACATTATGCTATGTAAGACTTATTTTATATTCGAACTCTTGGCTTGTAATAAATGATGCTTCACTATTTGTCATCACATGTATGAGAAAATGATCCTGGCATACATGTGATATTCACTCAGTTACTCTTTGGAGATACCGGGTGTGACAAAAGTAATATCAGAGCCAAGGTTGCCCGTAGGAACATGGACCTAGGTAGAAATGGACGTGTTTAAGGACCATATTTTCTTAAAAACTATTTTACAAAGGTGTGGGTTTAAAGTGTTATTTAATGGGGTCACTTTATTCATCTTGTCTCAACTTTTATTCAAAATACTATCTTTATTTAATCCTTATCTAACTTAATTTTTTTTAAATGCTTTATGTTTTAGATGGTTCGCATGGTCCGCACCGCTCGCAACTCCACCGGAGGTAGAGTTCCTGTAGCTGCCTTGCCTTGAGAGAGGAGAACCGCCCGGTGACGTACCACTCCTACGGGTTGGCAGTAGGAGGCTTGTTGCGCCGTCTTCGGCGTATGCTCCACGCCGCGGGCAATGTTGGCAAGCTGATCATACACTACAGCTCCACCAGGACCCTCCGTGAGAAGCGTGAAGAATGGAGCTCAGAGATAAGGATTATCCATGAAAACCAGCTGCTCAAGATCCACCGCTCTGCAGCTTGTCGGGCGACTCAGGCCGATGCTGAGAAGGATGTCACCTGGGAGGCCATCACCTGCCAGAGTTACATCAGCCGTCACCACCTGGACAAGACTGAGTACATGTATGTCCTCCAGCGTGAGAGTGGCATAGCGGAGTACAAGTACCCGCCAGTGCAGCAGGGGACTTCCCACGAGCACATGGACCTGTGCCAAGAGGATGCAACTATGCTTAGCACTCGACTGCAGGAGTGCCAGCAGGAGCTTCAGGATGTTCGTGACACCCTGAAGGAGACTGAGGCGTTGCTTCGCGCCAGCTTGAGGGCGAGAGAAAGAGGAGATGGGAATGAACTGTGTGTCACCGTGAATGACACGTGGAGTCCTGACTCCCCAGACCGTCGGGCGAGCAAGCGTCGCCGCCCTTCTACACCAGCAGCTTCCCCACCTAAAGCAGAATCAGAGGGCAGCCGCAATGATGAGGAAGACCCCGACGAGCCAGCTCAGTGATACAAGTTGTTAAATTATTTCCCCTTATTTCCGCATGATTATCAAGTAGTCGAGTCAATAACCCCTCTATTTGCTTGTTAGTGTTGGTGTGTGACGTGAGTTGTGGAAGCCATAGTCACTTGTCCACAACCTCGTCTTTAAGTTGCTTTGCTTTGGTGTGTGAACCCCTATGAATCAATAGTGCATTTATTTTCGTGTGAGACATGACGCTCAAAGATCTATGTGAAATCTTCAGAAATTGTCTAGATATTAAGGCCTCAAAAGTTTAAGTTCAAATAAGCAATTTGGGAAGTTAATGCGTAATGATTAAAGTTCACATTTGGTTGATCATGATAGATGGCTAGAAGAGGAAAAGGTCATGGTGCCAACCCCAACAACAACAACGATGAGGCCGCCAATCCTCACCGTCCTGGAGGGCAAGACAGGGGTGATCGCCGTGAAGGAGCTGATCCTATCTACCAAATGATCGAAAATCAGAATCAGCTCATCCAGAGTTTAACTCAAGTGGTGGCCAACCTACACCAAGCTCCACCCCCACAAGCTGCACCACGTCAACCAAGGTTGAGTGAGTTTCTGGGAACTCAACCCCTAAAGTTTGCAAGTGCTGCTAAACCTCTGGAGGCAGATGACCGGCTAAAGACCATAGAGAGCAAGATGAGGATCATACAATGCCAAGGGTATGAGAGGGTGCTGTTTGCCTCTCACCAATTGCATGGACCTGCTGATGATTGGTGGACTGCTTATGTGGCAGCCCATCATGATCCCGAGAACATCACTTGGGAACAGTTCAAGCACAGTTTCCGCAACCACTACATACCTAGGGGTGAACTCAAGAACAAGAGAAAGGAGTTCTTGGGACTGCAGCAAGGCAACATGACTGTGAGGGAATACCTCACCAAGTTCACCCAATTATCCCGTTATGCACCACGGGACATCGAAACCGATGAGCAGAAACATGACTGTTTTGTGGAAGGACTTACCATGGAGATGCAATGTGCAATGTCCTCCAATGAGTATGAAAGCTTCCAAAAGATGGTAGACAGAGCGTTTGTCGTGGAGAGGAAGCTGAAGGCCTTGGAGAATGAAAACAAGAGGAAGAGGGGATGGTCACACCAAGCATCAAGCAGCAACACACGTCCACATCTAATGCAGCAACCGGCAGGGCATACGAGCCGTGCTGTGGTACCCTACCCGACACTAAGAGGGTACAACCCGAACTTCAAACCTCCACCAGCACCAGTACAGCCGCAGCGTCAGTTTGTGCAGCAGCCACGCCCCACTTATCAATCTCGACCAGCAGGACAAGGGCCACAGAACCAACCCCAAGATAACAACGGCCAAACACCTAAAGTTAGGGTGCAATGCTTCAACTGTGGTGAAGTGGGGCACTACGCTCATAAGTGCCCAAAGAAGAATCCCATGCAGCCACAGCAGCAGAATGTGATGGGAGGACGGGTGAACCACGTAACCATGGAGGAAGCGCAAAAGGCACCTGACGTGGTAATTGGTAAGTTTCCTGCAAATTTACACATTGCAACCCTACTGTTCGATTCGGGTGCTACCCACTCGTTCATTGCTCAAGGGTTTGTTAAGAAGCACGAACTAGCAACAACACAAATGAACCATATGTTAGCAGTGAACTCTCCGGGGGGAGAAATAAGAACAAGACAAGTGTGTCCCAAGGTGAATCTAGACATTAATGGGGTAGTATTTACTGCAAACCTCATAGTGATAGACTCCCAAGGGATAGATATTATTTTGGGTATGGATTGGTTGACCAAACATAAAGGTATCATCCACTGTTCGACAAGAACGGTGGAACTAACTCACACTAGTGGCACAAAAGTGAAGTTCGTATCCGTGCAAGAACCTAGGAGGGACATTAAACTCAATCAAGTTGAGGTGGAAGTGGAAGAGATAAGGATTATCAGAGAATATCCAAAAGTTTTTCCGGAGGAGTTGCCAGGCATGCCTCCAGATCATGAAGTGGAATTCACGATTAAACTAGTACCTGGAACAAACCCAATATACAAGAGGCCTTATCGGATGGACTCCAAACAGCTAAAAGAACTCAAAGAACATATAAGAGAATTGATAGAGAAGGGGTATATTCTTCCTAGTTCCTCACCATGGGGAGCTCCAGTGATATTTGTGCCCAAGAAGGACGGAACCCAAAGGTTATGCGTAGACTACCATGCGTTGAATGAAGTAACCATCAAGAACAAGTACCCATTACCCCACATTGAAGACTTATTTGATCAGTTGAGGGGAGCTTGTGTGTTCTCAAAAATTGATCTCAGGTCGGGATACCACCAACTGAAGATAAGACAAACTGACATTCCAAAGACAGCTTTCGTATCTCGGTACGGGCTGTATGAATACACCGTCATGCCGTTCAGGCTAACTAATGCCCCGGCGTATTTCATGTATCTCATGAACAAGGTATTCATGGAATATCTGGACAAATTCGTGGTGGTTTTCATTGATGACATTCTCGTCTTCTCCAAAGATGAAGAAGAACATGAGGAACATTTACGATTGGTGTTGCAAAAGCTGAGAGAACACCAACTATATGTCAAGTTGAGCAAGTGTGAGTTTTGGCTGAAGAGGGTTCCCTTCTTAGGACATATAGTCTCGGAGGGAGGAAACTCCGTAGACCCCTCCAAGATCGAGGATGTGCAGAAGTGAAAGACCCCTGAAAATGTCGGGGAAATTCGAAGCTTCTTAGGGTTGGCTGGGTATTATCGACGGTTCATTGAGGGTTTCTCCAAGATCTCGAGACCCCTCACCAAATTGTTAGAGAAGGGAATCACATTCACATGGACACCGGAGTGTGAGACGAGTTTTCAAGAACTGAAGAAAAGATTGACAACAGCCTCAGTGCTAGTTATGCCAGATATGCAGAATAATTTTTCGGCGTACTACGATGCATCTGGACACGGGTTGGGATGTGTTCTCATGCAAGAGGGGAATGTCATTGCCTATGCGTCCCGGCAGCTCCGAAAACACGAGAAGAACTATCCTACGCATGACCTAGAGCTAGCCGCAGTGGTCCACGCATTGGAGATTTGGCGGCATTACTTGATGGGAAAGAGGACAGAGATATATATAGATCATAAGAGCTTAAAGTACATTTTCACACAGCCATATCTTAACCTCAGACAAAGGAGATGGTTAGAGCTAATCAACGACTTTGATGTGGGCATCAACTATCATCCTGGGAAAGCGAACGTCGTGGCAGATGCTTTAAGCCAGAAGGTGCACGTCAGCATGTTGAGCTTAAGTGACACGCCTACGGAATTGAAGGAAGAGATTGCAAAACTCAATCTATGCCTGGTGAATAGTGGTGAGGCCATCGCCATGGAGGTGGACTCCACATTGGAGCAAGACATACGCAACGGTCAGAAGAATGATGAGAAGATACAAGAAATCAGAGAACTCATCAAAGAGAATAAAGCTCCTGGGTTCAGAGAGGATGAACAAGGTATGGTGTGGCATAGGAAAAGGATCTGTGTGCATGAGGTGAAGGAGATCCGTGAACTGATTTTGAAGGAGGCTTATGATTCCGACTATTCCATTCATCCAGTGAGTACGAAGATGTATCATGACCTCAAGAGCAGATATTGGTGGTATGGAATGAAGCGAGATGTCGCGGAACATGTCGCCCTATGTGACACATGTCAGCTAGTAAAAGCAGAACATCAAAGACCCGCAGGACTGTTGCAACAACTCAAAGTGCCTGAATGGAAATGGGAAGAAATAGGTATGGACTTCATAGTGGGACTGCCTAGGACCCAATCGGGATATGATTCGATATGGGTCATCATCGACAGACTGACTAAAGTAGCAAATTTCATCCCCGTGAAAGAAAGCTACAGCGGATCCAAGTTGGCAGGATTGTACATGTCAAGAATCGTGTGTTTTCATGGAGTGCCAAAGAAGATAGTGTCAGACCGAGGGACACAGTTCACCTCAAGGTTCTGGCAGAAGTTACATGAAACCATGGTAACTTATCTGAATTTTAGTTCTGCCTATCACCCCCAGACTAACGGGCAGACCGAAAGGACCAATCAGATCCTTGAGGATATGCTGAGAGCTTGTGCACTCAAGAACAATAGGAGTTGGGATAAGAACTTACCGTATGCAAAGTTCTCCTACAACAACATTTATCAGGCTAGTATGAATATGTCACCATTTGAGGCGTTGTACGGGAGGAAGTGCCAAACTCCACTATTTTGGAACCAAACTGGGGAAAGTAAAGTGTTTGGGCCTGAGGTACTACAAGAAGCCGAGGCAAAAGTGAGGGAAATCCGCAACAACTTGAGGATAGCCCAGACCCAACAAAAGAGCTATGCCGATGTACGGAGAAGAGAGCTCGTTTTCAATGTGGGAGACTATGTTTTATCCGAGGGCTTCGTCGGTTCAAGGTGAAAGAGAAATTATCACCTCGATACATCGGACCCTTTCAGATTCTGGAGAGGAAAGGCGAAGTGGCATATCAGCTAGAACTACCGGCTCGCCTATCAGATGTGCACGATGTATTCCATGTGTCACAACTCAAGAAATGTTTAAGAACACCCGAAGAGATGTTACCCATGAATGAGGTGGACGTACGAGAGGATCTTTCTTATGCCGAGCAACCGGTCAAGATTTTGGAGACAATGGAACGCCTCACAAGAAATAAAAGAATCCGAATGTGCAAAGTGCAGTGGAAGCATCACTCGGAAGCTGAAGCCACATGGGAGCGAGAAGACGAGCTCAAGGCGCAGTTTCCGGATTTGTTTTCCTAGAGTCACCATTCTCAAGGACGAGATTTCTTTTAAGGGGGGTAGAGTTGTAACACCCCAAAACCTGTTAAAGAGGGGAATTTAAAATTTTTGGACGTATTGCATGAGGTGAAACAATTCAAATACAAACTGGAATTCAAATTTGAATCAGAACATAAAAGAAAAAGGAAAAAGAAAAATGGCCAGTGGGCCGAAACCCACCTCAGCCGGCCCAAAGCCCGCGACCGCTCCCCTCTCCCCCTCTCTCTGACGTGCGGGGCCCGCGTGTCATCTCCCTCCCCGCGCACGCGCCCAATCGCCACGCTACTTCCACGACGATCGCCGCTGCCACGCCCAATTTTCCGTCTCCGGAGCCGCGATCTCCAGCCCACGCATTGCTGCACATCTAAACCAACCCCCGCCGCCCTCCCTCGCCCATTTAAACGCCGAAATCTGCCCCTTTTTCCTCCCCGATCGGCCCGCCTCAGTTCCCGGTGAGAACGGAAGCTCCCATCGCCGTTTTCCTTCGATCCTCGTCCGGATTCTCTGATCTAATGGGCTTGTTGTGTTCCACCGCCGCCGGGGAGTCTTGCAGGTGAAGGAAACCCGGTGTTTTGCGCTCTAGACACAGCTCCGGTGAGCACCGCCGCGTTTTCCCCTCGGACCTCGTCGCCGACCGCCTTCCGGGGCCTCCGAGCTCAAAAAAAACCCTGAGGTGAGATCCCCTACCTCCCCTCTTCCGTTCTATGCCAAGAAATCCAAGTTTTAGGAAGTATAGACGAAAACCCGAAACTCTCCGGCGAGATCGCCGCCTCCCGCCGCCGGGCAGCGCCGCCCGCACACGGCCAGGGCAACGTGGCCCCCTAAGGCCCGTCCATTTTAAATCGTGCGGCCCCAAATAGATCTAACCCGTACCGTTTCGCGTTATAATCTCAGCTGTCTGTTTTAAATCCAACGGACCACGTCAGCCCCGCGTTATAAATGCCGGGAATCTTATGCGCTACCCCCTAGGGATCTCGAAAAACACAAGCTAGCCCCGAAAACTTCTGATCTAGCCCCTGGACCTTCAGAAATTCATGTAAATTCATTTAAAAATCAGTTTTAGCCCCTGGACTTAATAAAAATTAGGAAAACCTCTCTGTTTTGTGTAATTAGGCCCTTGAAAATTTAGGAAATAGTAAAGTAGACCCTGCAGTAGGGTGGATTTGCCCTTTAGACCCTATAGGGTATTAAATTCAGAAATTTGAACATATGAGTAGAATTTAAATTCAAATGGTGATGTAAACACATGTGCAAATACAAATGTAAATTTTTCTAGCACATGGAAAACATTTAGAATGAGTTGAGAACTGATTTTAGGCTGAAATGAAATCTGACTAAGTGCTGTTTACTTTTATTATTTCTGGAAATTCATTTTTAGGCTAGAAAATAATTATGAAAATGGGTAAAATAAATTTAATTATATCCATCAGAGAGGAAGTTCAAAGATATTTTATTGAACATTTTAGATCAGAACCTATTCTGTTTAGGTGATATGTGTTACTATTTTAATATTAAAGTTCACTTTTAGGCATAGAAAATAAATCTGTAAATATAGGAAAATAGGTATGCTGAAAATATTAAATGACGTCTCCAAATCCAAAAACTTCAAACTAAGATTTTGCAGAAGATCTGAAAACCTATTTGGAGTAGGAAATTATCTTTCATGCAAATTCTGTGGCTAAGAAGTGTATTAATTAAATATAGAGAATTTGTTCAAATTGGAAATTCATATATAGTGTGCGATTAGAAATCTGGATACAAAAGTTAGAAATAATATATATGTTTAAAAGTGCATGTAGGCCTAAAATCAACACATCTAGGGTAACCACAACACTTAAAATGTGAATGACTTTCATATGTATGTATGTGTGGTTTGCTTGAGTGGAAGTGTGGACTATGGCTTATGGAATGTTGTTTTCTTTTGCTATGTGTGTATTGGCATGAGTAGAACCAGCCCCAGAGCAGATTCTCACCTTTCAAGATCAAGACTTTCCATTCCCAGAGCAGCAGGAAGAAGGCAAGTGTCCTTGACCACTTTGATCCTATACTAGGATGTGGTTAGAATTTAATTGCATTGTCACTTTGGAATATGATACCCAAACTAGGAAGTTTCCCTAGATTTTCATTATCTTATTTCCTTGTAGCCTGGGTTGAGATTTATTTTATTATGTCATTTATTTATATACTTATGCTTAGCCATGCTTAGAATGGGATAAGTGGGATATTAGATCATCAACTTATTTACCTTACTCTTGAATGAGATATTATGAGTTATGTAGAGGTAGGGATCGAGGCATGTTGGATGATTTGGTTGGTGCTGTGTGCACGAGACTCGGGTTTGTGTTTAGTGCTTGCCTAGATCCTAAGGACCGGTTCATGGAGCATGTAACCTGGCTTTACCGTGCCAACCACATGCTGAGATGGGGCAGCTTGGCCAATTAATTAGGTGTATCTCCGGCGTAGTATGGGTGTTTGGATGGTGCAGGGAATAGGTGTCAGCTGGACTACCATATGAACCACAAGGCTCAAGAGAGGGCCACTGCAGTGGGGTTGGAGCCTCTTGTATGCTGTTAGCGGTGAAACCTCAGTGGGCCCACGCTCGTCGGAAATCCCTTTGTAAAGGCCTTGTAGTGATCTCCTGGCTACACACCTGGGAAGTGTGAACGTGGTTCGTGGCCACTGGCATAATGGAGGTTCTTTTAGTCCACCCGACAACGAGGGATGAAATCACTACATGTAGGTACAGTGGTGCAAACTCTGTAGAGTCAAAACTGTCATGACAGCCGTGCTCACGGTCAAGAGCGGCTTGGACTTATTCATGATTAGAGGATGATAAATTTGGAAGTTGAGGATGTTAAGCGGGGAGCTTAACATTGGAAATGTTGTTATGGTTACTTAATTTTGATGACGGGTTGGGAGATTGGGACCATTTCACCTATGTAGTAATGTAGGTGCTTTATAAGCTAAGGTGATAGGTATTAATTGCGTAGTACTTTAACCATGAGTTCAACCTCTCCTTGCTCTAGCCATGCATGACATAATTTTCCCACACTTGCTGAGTACCAACGATACTCATGCTTGCTTTCCTGTTGGTTTAAATTGCTGCTCATGCCAAGGGAATGACGTGGTGTTCAATGACCAAGACTTCGGACCCGAAGAAGGATTCTAGGTTCACGGAGTCCCCCGGGCAACACCTGTGATGGAGCTCACAAGATTTATATTCCGCTGCTGTTTTATTTACATGTTATGAACATATTATCGTCCATCGAGACATTATGCTATGTAAGACTTATTTTATATTTGAACTCTTGGCTTGTAATAAATGATGCTTCACTATTTGTCATCACATGTATGAGAAAATGATCCTGGCATACATGTGATATTCACTCGGTTGCTCTTTGGAGAAACCGGGTGTGACAAATACATACAAACCGATCTAATAAAAATTGCATCATAGGATTAACATGCATATGCATCATTGCATCTAAAAGTAGAGTTTGTGCATGGTATTGATTGCTATGAATCTTGTATGTGCGTGATCGCGTATAGAAGGACAAGCTCAGGGAGCTGTCTACGACGAGCTGCAACAACAAGGTTTCGAGATCCAAGACCAACAGGAACCGCAAGAACAAGGCAAGTGCCCCTTGACCATATTGATCCCATGTTTTTGGAAAATTGTTTTATTTGCGAAAAGGTGTGTGTGCTGAGTCAACATGATGGGAAACCCTTTTATAGGAGTTTACTAGTTTTGTTAGCCACCCTTGTCACCGGGAAAGTTAATGAGCCGGGTATGGTTATTGCTTTTATGCTTCGCTGAGTCCACGGAATTATGGGAAGCGATAGATGTGTCTAGCTAACTGCACTTGTATGAATAATGAGAAATGGATGTTGTTAATAAACGTGAATCGGAGGGAGATCTAGGCAAGCCTGGGTTTGTGAATGAGGTAGAATGAGATGGTGGTTACTTGCAGTAGATCTAAGGACCGGTTCATGCGAGCCATGCCAGGATAACAGTGCCACCACAAGGCCAACTATGGGTGTGACTTAGCTGAGTAATTAGGTAAGTTACTAGATTGTTATGGACCGTGGAAGGCGCGGGGAATGGGAGTCGAGTGAGGACTGCCCTAGGAATTGCATGGCACAAGAGGGGGCCCGTGGGTGGGAGAATTGGAGATTCTAGCCTGCCGGTGAAACCTTAGTGAGTCCATACTTCCAGTAGCCCCTTTGTAAAGGCTATTTTGTGATCTCTTGACCATACACCGGTTGTGTACTGGTATAATGGAGGTTCTGCAGTCGCTGACGGGTGACGAAATCACAAACTTGTGGGTAAAGTGGTACAAATTCCGCAGAGTCTTAAAACTATCATGATAGTCGAGCTTACGGTCACGAGCGCCTGGTCAACTTCCATGATTAGTTGGGATGGTTTTTGGGATGGTTTGGTTTTGGTTATGGTTTGGTCTTTGGATTTGTTTTTTTTTGGGACTGGTGAGTCCGGGTAATGAGATTGGTTGCATGACTGTTGAGTCATGACAACGAGATTTAGTCTCGGAATGAGACAAAATTGAATGGTAGCGAATACGAGATGGTATTCGTGAGATGGTAGCGAATACGAGATGGTATTCGTGAGATGGTAGTGAATACGAGATGGTATTCATGACAAAGTTGATTAATGTCTGGTTGAGACATGGAAAAGGATGAATCATAATGGAGGTATGTTAATGTTTAAATACATGTTGGGATTACATTCACTTAAAGCTGAGTTGCTGTTTTTATCATGTTTTGAGAAATAAACTTTGCTTTTCTTCAATGAGACTTTTTATACCTTCCTTGCTGTGAGCTACATATCATATTTTCCCGCACTTGCTGAGTACATTATGTACTCAAACTTGCATTATTACTTCATCATCAGCAATAGGAGACGAGTACTATGAAGACCAAGTGGAGGATTAGGCGTGTAATCTGTCCTCAACCTTGCCTGTGGGGATGGAGTAGAGATGGAGCTGCTGCTGCTTAGTTGCTTCCGCAATAGTTAGAAGACTTCCGCTGCTAGAATTAATACTTCCGCTGCTAGATTTAGACTACCGCTGCTTAGATAAGACTTCCGCTGTTAGCATGAGTCCAAGACTCATGAGACATTGTAATAAACCCTGTTATTCGTGGTTATATATATTCTGAATTCAGTTTGTGGATATATGTATATGTGTGATGAACATCCTGGGCACACATATATATCAGTTCTCGGTTGTGTTCTACAGAAACGAGGGCGTCACATATTGGTATCAGAGCCACGGTTGACGGTAGGTTACATGCCTAGATAGTATACACAAAATTGGTATCAACCTGCCACGGGTTGATCGTAGATCACACAGCCTAGATAGGTCACAGATTGATATTAGAGCTGCCATGCCTAGTCACAGATTGGTACAATCCACAGATTGGTATCAAGCTACCACGGTTGACTGTAGGTCATAAACCTAGAATGATCACAGATTGGTAGCTGAACCACGTTGACTATAGGACACACCCCTAGTAACAGATTCATGTTATAAGCCACGCTGACCATAGGATGCAAGCCTAGGATGCATAGATTAGCATTGGAACCACCTTGATATAGGATGCAAGCCTAGGAGAAGCCATAGTTAGATCACAGATTGGTATCACCCCAAACCACCTTGACATAGGGTGAAATCACAGATTGGTATCACCCCAAAAACCTTATAGGACCCCCATTGAATAGAAGCTTGAATAGGAATGGTTGAACTTCTGTGATGATTGTTTGTGCTTATGTGCTTAGTGTGAGTTGTGGGATGTTTCAGCGTTGTCCATATCCACACATAGTAGGGAGGTGTGAGATGCTTCGGCACTTGTTCACATCTTCATGTGGGCTAATATATATAATCCATCCACCTTGATGCATATAGTTAGGGGGATCCATCTAAACTTCTAAACCTCTATTCTATCCTATTATACTCAAAGATGGTGAGAGGAAATGCCGGCCATCAAGGGAGGAACATCCATGGCAACCAAGAGGATGATCATGTCGAAGTTCCTGAGAATGACAACCCCGGAGCTGGAGCAAACAATCTGGAACGGTTGATGGCCATGCAGAATCAGCTTATGCAAACCATGATCTAAACTTTGGGTCAGCTGCAGGCCAACAACAATAACCCCGTTCCGGCACCACAGCCACCACCGCCGGCTCACAACAGACTGGGAGAGTTCATGACGACTCGACCGCCCACTTTTGCTCAAGCTAATGACCCCATGGAGGCCGACGATTGGTTGAAGTCCATGGAGAAGAAGCTTGCCATTGTTCAGTGCAATGGCAGAGAAAATGTCCTCTTTGCATCGCACCAACTCATGGGAGCGTGAAGAAGACATCAAGACAGAGTTTCTTCATCTATTCTCTACTAACGAATCTCGAGGGCGAGATTGAATTTAAGGGGGGTAGATTTGTGACACCCTCATTTCCGGGTTCTGTATATATTCATATTTTATATGTAGAAACATTTTAAAATAAGTAGAAACCGAGAAAGAATAAAAAAGTTAGCCAAAAAGAGCAAATTCCAGTTTACAGAGAGCGCCGAAGACAACTCCCGCGGCTCGCTGGCCACGTGGCGTGATCGGAGCTCATCTCCGCAAATGGGGAGAGGTCCGCTGCTAAACTGGCTACGTGGCAGGCTCGGGGCTCATCCCCACGAAGGGGGCGAGGTCCGACCCTGTGGGACACGTGTTGGCCCCGGAGCTAGCCTCTGCGGAGGAGCGAGGCCAGTTCCGCAGGACACGTGTCATCACCGGAGCTAGTCACCGCGGAAAAGAGAGGACCAGCCGCGCGGGACACGTGTCGCTCTCGGAGCTCATCATGGAGAGGTCCGGCCCCGCCAGACATGTGTCGCTCTCGGAGCTCGTCTCCGAGGGGTCCGGTCTTACTGGACACGCGTCACCTCCGGGTGGTCCGACACTACCGGACACGTGTCAGCTCTGGAGCTCATCTCCGTGAGGTCTGTCACTGATGGACACGTGTCGACCTCAAAGCTCGTCTCTAAGCATAAAGGATGTCCAGCGCTACTTGACACATGGCATTCTCGGAACTCACCTCCGAAGAGAGGGGAGGTCCGGAATTAACACATGGCACACTCGGAGCCACCTCCGAAGAGAGGGGGAGGTCCGGAACTGACATGTGGCATTCGCGGAGCTCGCCTCTGTTGAGAGGGGAGGTCCCGATCCACAAGACACATGGCACACGCGGAGCTCGCCTCTGTTGAGAGGGGAGGTCCCGACCCACCAGCCACATGGCGCACGTGGAGCTCGCCTCTGAGGAAGAGGGAGGTCCCGCCGCCAGGACGCGTGGTGCATGCAGAGCTCTCCTCTGAGTAAGAGGGAGGTCTCGCCTGCTTGACACGCGGCACAACCAGAGCTTGTCTCTGCAGAAAAGGGAGCCCAGGTCCCGCAGGACACATGGAGCCTCCGGAGCTTATCCCTGCAGAAGGACGCGATTCTGGATCGGTTTTTCTCCCATGCACGAGTGCCCGACACGGAGGAAACCAACACGAACTCTTTTCTGTTGATACTGCAACCAAATCAATTAAAGATAAGTTGTTAAGATTCAAAAACAATTTGAATAGGACTCTTATTCGAATTCCGATCAGATTAGGACTCTTCTCTTCCCGATTATAAATAGAACCCAAAACAACCCCTTGGTCGTAACATCTTTCTAAGCCGACAACATAGAAGCCCTAGCCCCCAAATTCGCTGAGCTAAACCCCTTCGCCGGAGTTTTACCACCGAAGAGACAGCGAACGAGTCCAGACATGATCGCCATCGCCGGAGGAGAGCCGACGATTTGTTTTTGCTAGGAGGAAGGAGCCGAAGAAAGTAAGGTAGGTCTCCAATACCACCTTACGACATCATCGCGTTTTCTTTGCATATGTTCTCTCGATCCTTTTGAATAGAAGCTTTTTCGTGGACAGATCACGTGTTGATCGGTCTGATCTAGATCTCGAGTCAAGATCATCACCACGTCCACATTTGATCCGAACACCTCTGTTCATTGTAAAACCCCATGCAAAGCTATTAAAACATGCAAGAACACGTACAAACTAAATTGCACCATAGGATTAGCATGCATATGCATCATCGCATCTTGAGTAGAGTTTGTGCATGGTGATTGATTGCTATATATCTTGTATGTGCGCGATCGCGTATAGAAGGACAAGCTCAGGGAGCTACCTACGACGGACTACAACAACAAGAATTTGAGCAACAGGAACCGCAAGAACAAGGCAAGTTCTCCTTGACCATATTGATCCCATGTTTTGGAAAACTGTTTTGTTTGCGAAAAGGTGTGTGTGCTTGAGTCAAACATGATGGGAAACCCTTTATAGGAGTTTACTAGTTTTGTCAAACCATCCTTGTCACTCGGGAAAGTTAATGAGTCAGGTATGGTTTTTGCTTTTATGCTTTGCTGAGTCCATGGGATACGGGAAGCGAGATAGATGTGTATAGCTAACTGCACTCGTAAGAATAATGAGAAACTGATGTTGTTAATGAACATGAATCGGAGGGAGATCTAGGCAAGCTTGGTTTGTGGATGAGGTAGTATGAGGTGGTGGTTACTTGCCGTAGATCTAAGGACCGGTTCATGTGAGCCATGCCAGGATAACAGTGCCACCACAAGGCCAAGTATGGGTGCGGCTTAGCTGAGTAATTAGATAAGTTGCTAGATTGTTATGGACCGTGGAAGCCGCGGGGAATGGGAGTCGAGTAAGGACTGCCCTGGGAACTGCATGGCACAAGAGGGGCCCCGTGGGTGGGAGAATTGGAGATTCTGGCCTGTCAGTGAAACCTTAGTGAGTCCATACACCTAGTAGCCCCTTTGTAAAGGCTATTTTGTGATCTCTTGACCATACACCGACGGTTGTTTACTGGTGTAATGGAGGTTCCGCAGTCGCCGACGGGTGACAAAATCACAAACTTGTGCGTAAAGTGGTACAAACTCTGCAGAGTCTTAAAACTATCATGATAGCCGAGCTTACGGTCACGAGCGCCTGGACAACCCACATGATTAGATGGGATGGTTTTTGGGATGGTTTTGGATGGTTTTGTTTTGGTTATGGTTTGGTCTTTGGATTTGGTTTTTCGGACTGTTGAGTCCGGGTAATGAGATTGGTTGCATGACTGTTAAGTCATGGCAACGAGAATTGGGTCTCGGAATGAGAGAGAATTGAATATGAGATGAAATGGTAGTGAATACGAGATGGTATTCATAAGATGGTAGTCAATACGAGATGGTATTCATGAGCAAAGTTGGAAGATTAATGTCTGGTTGAGACATGGAAGGGGATGAATCATAAAGGAGGTATGTTAACGTTTAAATACATGATGGGATTACATTCACTTAAAGCTAAGTTGTTGCTATTTTTATCGTGTTTTGTGAAATAAACTTTGCTTTCTGCAATGAGCCTTTTTATACCCTCCTTGCTGTGAGCTACATATCATATTTTCTCGCACTTGCTGAGTACATCATGTACTCAAACTTGCATTATTACTCCATCTTCAGCAACAGGAGAGGAGTACTATGAAGACCATGTGGAGTATTAGGCGTATGAACTATCCTCAACCTTGCCTGTGGAGTAGAGATGGAGCCGCTGCTGCTGCTTAGTTGCTTCCGCATTAGTTTAGAAGACTTCCTCTGCTAGAATAAAGACTTCCGCTGCTAAGATAGACTTCCACTGCTAGAATCAGTCCAAGACTCATGAGACATTGTAATAAACCCTGTTATTCATGGTTATATATATTCTTAATTCAGTTTGTGAAGTATATGTGCATATGTGATGAACATCCTGGGCACACATACGCATCAGTCTCGGTTCCAAGAGTTTTCCTCTCAGAACAGGGGAGTGACAGTGGATATGGACAACGCTAAAACGTCCCACAACTTACACTAAGCACTCAAGCACAACAATCATCATAAAAGTTCAGCACACAACTCCTATTCAAGGATTACTCAATGGGGGTCCTATGTGGTCTTGGGGTGATACCAATTTGTGGCCAATCTGTGACTTTGTCCTATGGTCAATGGGGTTCTAATGCCAATCTATGCATTCTACCTAGGCTTGCATCCTATGTTCAGCATGGCTCCTAATACCAATCTGCGACTAGGCTTGCGTCCTATGGTCAACCGTGGTTTAGCTATCAATCTGTGATCAATCTAGGCTTGTGACCTACAGTCAACCGTGGTAGCTTGATACTATCTATGAATTGTACCCATCTGTGATCTTATCTAGACCTGTGACCTACAGTCAACTGTGGTATCTATACCAATCCGTGACTAGGCATGGCAGCTCTAATATTAATATGTGATTTCTATCTAGGCGTGTGACCTACGATCAACCCATGGTAGGTTGATACCAATCTGTGACCTATCCAAGCGTGTGACCTATGATCAACCATGGCTCTGATACCAGTCTGTGACGCCCCTGTTCTGAGAGAGAACCTCTTGGAACTTAGACTGATGCGTATGTGTGCCCAGGATGTTCATCACACATACACATATAATCCACAAACTGAACTCAGAATATATATAACAACGAATGAATAAGGTTTTATTACAATGTTTCATGAGTCTCAAACTCATTCTAGCAGCGGAAGTCTTATCTTAGCAGCGGAAGTCTTATTCTAGCAGCGGAAGTCTTTATTCTAGCAGCGGAAGTCTTCTAAATTATTGCGGAAGCAACTAAGCAGCAGCAACGGCTCCATCTCTACTCCACAGGCAAGGTTGAGGATAGATCATACGCCTAATACTCCACTTGGTCTTCATAGTACTCCTCTCCTGTTGCTGGTGATGAAGTAATAATGCAAGTATGAGTACATGACGCACTCAGCAAGTGCGGGAAAATATGATATGTACCTCACAGCAAGGTAGGTATAAAAGGCTCATTGCAGAAAGCAAAGTTTATTTCACAAAACTGCATAAAACAACAACTAGCTTTAAATAAATGTAATCCCAACATGTATTTAAACATCAACATACCTCCATCATGATTCACCACTTTTCATATCTCATCCGAACATTTATCTTTCTCAACTTTCCTCATGCTCATGAATACCATCTCGTATTCACTACCATCTCATCTCATATTCAATTCTGTCCCATAACCGAGACCAATGCTCATTGCCATGACTCAACAGTCATGCAACCAATCTCATTATCCAGACTCAATAGTCCCGAAACCCAAATCCAAAGACCAAACCAAATACCATCCCAATAACCATCCCATCTAATCATGTGAGTTGTCTAGGCGCTCGTGACTGTAAGCTCGGCTATCATGATAGTTTTACACTCTGCAGAGGTGGCACCACTTTACCCACAAGTTTGTGATTTCGTCACCCGTCGGTGACTGCAGAACCTCCATTATACCAGTACACATCCGTCGGTGTATGGCCAAGAGATCACAAAATAGCCTTTACAAAGGGGCTACTAGATGTATGGACTCACTAAGGTTTCACCAGCAGGATAGAATCTCCAATTATCCCACCTACGGGCCCCCTCTTGTGCCATGAAGTTCCCAGGGCAGTCCTCTCTCGAATCCCATTCCCCGTGCCTTCCACGGTCCATAACAATCTAGCAACTTACCTATTAGTTAGCTAAGCCGCACCCATATTTGGCCTTGTGGTGGCACTGTTATCCTGGCATGGCTGGCATGAACCGATCCTTAGATCTACGGCAAGTAAACCACCATCTCGTTCTACCTCATCCACAAACCAAGCTTGCCTAGATCTCCCTCCGATTCATGTTCATCAAGTTTTCATTATTATTATGAGTGCAGTAGCTAGACACTTCTATCTCGCTTCCCATAATCTCGTGGACTCAACGAAGCAAAAAGTAAAAACGACCATACCCGACTCATTAACTGTCCCAGCGACAAGGGTGGTTAACAAAACTAGTAAACTCCTATGAAAGGGTTTCCCATCAAGTTGACTCAAGCAAACACACCTTTTCGCAAACAAAACAGTTTTCCAAAAACATGGGATCAATATGGTCAAGGGGCACTTTCCTTGTTCTTGCGGCTTCTGTTGCTCTGGGATCTCGAATTCCTGGTGCTGAAATCCCTCGTAGACAGCTCCCTAAGCTTATTCCTCTATTCATGATCACGCACATACAAGGTTCAAAACAATCAATTATCATGCACAAACTCTACTTAAGATGCAATGATGCGTATGCATGCTAATCCTATGATGCAGTTTTTATTAGATCGGTTTGTACGTGTTCTTGCATGGCTCGCATGGGTTTTATGATAAACAAAGGTATAGGGATCAAATGTGGACGTGGCGATGATCTTGACTCAAGATCTAACCGATCAACACGTGATCTGTCCACGAAAAAGCTTCTGTTCGAAAGGATCAAAGAACAGATGCAAAGAAAACGCGATGACATCGTAAGGTGGTGTTTGGGTCCTTTCTCTAGCAAAAACAGATCTTCGGGCTCTCTTCCGGCGGCGGCGATCGTGTCTGGGCTTGTCGGCGGTCTCTCCGATGGTCAAACTCCGACGAAGGGGTTAAGCTCGGCGAGTTTGGGGCTAGGGCTTCTAAGTTGTCAGCTTAGAAAAGATGTTACGACCAAGGGGTTGTTTCGGGTTCTATTTATAATCGGGAAAAGAAAAGTCCTCCTCCTCCGATTGGATTTCAAATAAGAGTCCTATTTGATTTGAGTTTAGATCTTAACAACTTATCTCTAATCGATTTGGTTGCAGTATTCAACATAGAAGAGTTCGTGTTGGTTTCCTCAGTAACGGGTACTCACGTACGTAGGAAAACCGCTTCAGAATCGTATCCTTCCTTGGGGATAAGCTCCGGAGGCTCCACGTGTCCAGCAGAGGCCTGGGCTTCCCTTTTCCGCAAAGGTGAGCTCTGGTTGTGCCGCGTGTCAGGAGGACGAGACCTCCCTCTTCTTCAGAGGTGAGCTCCCCGTGCGCCATGTGTCTGGCAGGCGGGACCTCCCTCTCTCCAGAGGCGAGCTCCGCGTACGTCATGTGTTAGTTCCAGACCTCCCCTCTCTTCGTAGGTGAGCTCCGAGAGTGCCACGTGTCAGAGCCAGACCTCCCCTCTCTTCAGAGGTGGGCTCCAAGAATGCCACGTGTCCAATAGCACCAGACTTCCTTTCTTCTCGGAGGTGAGCTCCGAGGTCGACATGTGTCCATCAGCGTCGGACCTCCCGGAGATGAGCTCCGGAGGTGACACGTGTCCGGTAGTGTCGGACCTCTCGGAGGTGAGCTCTGGAGGTGACACGTGTCAAATAGGACCGGACCTCTCGGAGGTTAGCTCTGAGAGGGGCACGTGTCCCGCGGTGTCGGACCTCTCGGAAGTGAGTTCCGAGAGAAACACGTGTCCCGCGCAGCTGGTCCTCTCTTTTTCGCAGTGACTAGCTCCGAAGGCGACACGTGTCCTGCGGACTGACCTCGCTCCTCCGCAGAGGCTTGCTCCGGGGGCAACACGTGTCCCACGGGGTCGGACCTCACCCCTTCCGCAGAGACGAGCCCTGAGCCTGCCACGTAGCCAATTAGCGGCGGACCTCTCCCCATTTTGCAGGGATGAGCTCCGAAGGCACCACGTGGCCAGCGTGCCGCGGGAATTGTCTTCGGCGCTTCTCGGTGAACTGGAATTAGTTCGTTTTGGCTATCCTTTTGATTATTTTTCTGTTTCCACTTCTTTTAAAATGCTTTTCTCTATATAAAATATAAATGCATGCAGAAATTGAAATTGAGGGTGTCACATTAGAGTTCATCTTGTCGGGAGCTAAATTGGCATTAATTGAAAAATGAATTTGAATTTCAAATTCAAATATGAAGTTAATTTGGCCGAACCAATTTCAAACTGATGAATTCAAATTCATCCTTTGCATTGGTGGCTATGTCTTCCCTTCAAGTTTGAATAGCTGAGATATTTGCACCAACAAAGGAAAGGATTAGGGGGAAACAGGGGCCCACCTGTCAGCCTATTGCACTGATCAACGAGCACTCACACGGGCTCTGTTACTACGGGATACTTCATCGGGCACCATCGAGCAGCTGCCGAACAGCCACCACGGCGAGCTGGTGTTGTGCTGGAGGCTAGCGCCGGGTAGTTTGCTTTCCCACGAAGCCACCTCTCGCAGCTCACACGGAAACCCTGCCGGCTTTCTCACACGCTCGACCGAAAGTACCGACGTTTCGGCCGCTCTCTCGGGTCCTCGGTATGCCAACTATCTAAGCGCTCTCGTGACCGACGATCAACAGCAACTAGACGCGCCAGAGGCTGCTCGAACTCATGGTGAAAACCCTACCCCTTTTCGTGCCCTGTCGGGGGAGAATTTCCCCGTTTATTTCTCGGTGTTCAAATAACCGAGCTAGCCAAGAATCCAAAATTCGTGGTGATCGGTCCACCACCGCATATGCCAAGCTTACCACATGTTCTACACGTCCCCACGACCACCTAGGCTCAAAGACCATCAGGAACCGTCGAGTTCTGACGCTGCTATTCGAGTTTTTTTATATCCACCGTTTTAGCCCTAAGTCGACGGTGAGGTGCTAGCTCCGACCATTTCTATGGCAAACCGAGTTCATTTTTGTGCTCAGCATGCCACCGCAGAGCTGTAGGAGCAAGCCGTTCCAAAAATAGGGCCCGGGGTAGCTCGGGCGACATCGCCGTAGTGGGGGTTGCCGCTGTCACCGTCGCAAGCATGGTTCCGGCCATCGCGGAGCTTTGGGGAGTGCACCAACGTGTTCCCGAGCAAAGTTGGGCACAGGCGGCGAAATAAGTCAACGGTCGTGCGGTAAAATGGCCGGCGGCGAGCTCTCCGGCGAAGCGCCGCCGTGGGGATCGCGGGTTGTCGCGAGGAAGACGAATGGGGCGGGGGGCGGGTCAACCAGTCAGTCTCTGTTTTCCAGCGGGGATCCTTTTGCGGCTGGGATCCGGTGTGGCAGCGCGGGTACATTCCCGTGGGCCGCGGTGCGGCCGCGATCTCAGTGGGCCGGTGTAAAGAGTGGGGCCCACAACCCGAGTTATGATTTTCAGATTTGGTTCAAACTTCAAATGCCTATAACTTTTGCTAGGAAGCTCCAAATTCAGTGAACCAAATTTTTTGGATTCATCTTTTTAAATACTAACCAGCAAAATAAGTTTCAGCTTATGAAACTTATTCTTTTCCCAGAATTAATTCCCTAAAGTTTAAACTGTTGGGAATTTTATCTGGATAATTCTTTTATGGAAAATTCTGAAATTTGGCTGGGATGTTCATTTGAAATCCTTGAGTCACAGTAAAAATTTCAGATCCATCCAAGTTTATTTAGTCCCCCTTATGGTGTGATTAAGTGAACTGCCCTGAGAAAATGGAAAAAGGTACAGAAACATTTTTCAGATTTCTCAAATCTTATTTAGGGCATAACTTCATGTAGAATTCTTCAAATAACATGAAACCAATTCCATTAGAACCATCTCAAATTCTAGTCTCCAGAAAGTAATGGGTTGAACCCAGAAATTCCCTGGAAACCCTTAGAGACTCTAATAATGACCAAATAGGCTTTTATTTGTACAGAGCTCAAATGAACTTTGTTTCAAATGAAACTTGGTCAAGTTTCTGGCTAGGACCCTACCAAGCCACCATAAAAATTTCAGAGCCAAAGGGGAGGCTAGCTAGAGATATGGTATTTACATATTCAGTTCCAAAAATTGCATTTAAATTGACATATAGCATATTGCTTACGTGTAGTCGCTGAAGGCGAGGAAACCCTGGAAGTGCTGGACTTTCTTCTTCCGGACTAAGCACTAACCACTGACCAGCAGCAACAAGGCAAGCTCCGGTTTGCATTAACACGTTTTGTTTTGCTTTATGTATACTTAGCATGAGTTATGTTTGTGCATTAGGTGTAGGATGGATGAAACCCAAGTGCATAACCAGATTTTCCTACAAGAGTGAGGGAAGTGTCTAAGTCCTCGAGTAGTCAGGCTGTGCTTAATGTTCATAGAACTTCAGTACAACTTGAGTAGTTGGAATCTACTCACGAGTATAGGTGTCGGGACACACGGGATTGGTTCGAGTGATGTGAGATCACTTTAGTAAGAAAATGAGACTAGGCAGGGGCTAGGGGCAGCAAGAGGAGGTCTTGAGGGCGCAACCCTATCCATGTCGATTGAGGACCGATCCGTGTGCGGCCCTGCTGAACAAGTATTGAACGTACCGAAGGCATATCGGATATATGGGCCCTGATAAACTGATGTAACCTATACCTCCGGGCGTCGAGGCATAACACACCGGTTTATAGGTGTAGGTTTAGGGCAGTAAGGTGGAATTCCGCTAACGGGCATAGTGAGGTGCTCCGTGTAGGGAACCTCCTGTCCGTTTAGGTGCGGCCGGTTTGACGTTTGGGCTGTTTGGTCAAAGGTTGTCCCGTACGACATCGAGTGAGCGTGATGTGCAGCTCCACAGGTGGGCGTATGTGACGTGCTCTTCGAGTATCCCTGCAGATGTATATCGAGTCGATTCGCCGTCCCTCGTGGTGATGAGTACCACTTGTTCACTGCATCGTGACATAGATAAATTATGGAATGTTGTGATTCAATTCTGCTAACATGTATAAATTGTATTACTACATGTGTGCCACCACATATCGCTCACCAAATTTCAGATTCATGAACTGTTAACTTGTGGCTAAAAGATGAACTAAGGATGAACTTGTAGGCATGTCCGTTTGCTGCAATTTACCATCCCATGTTTGGCCTGAACTGCATTGTAAGGGCCTAAGTTTTTGGCACATATTCAAAGTGTTCATCACACCACACACAACCCTCATTTGAGGAAACTTTATGAATACATTTGAAGAGCAAGTAAACACCATCAAATGCTCATTAGAGAATAAACTCACAAAATGCAAAAGTGGCATTTCCCACATGCATCATCTAGGGGCTGAGCATATGAAAAACTCCAACACCTTGCTAGGAATTCTCATGCCAAAATTCACCCAAACCCAAAACCTTTTTGAGGTATTTTTGGGTGTAACTAGAAAGAGGTTAGTTTGAACTCAAATTTAAATTCAAACTACTTTTATCCCATGGTTTCAAAAGTGGGATCCATATTCACACTCAGCACATTTTTGTGAGCTCACACACCAATTTTGACTCTATTTGGAGTTGATCTTGACATGAGCTAAGTCTAGCAAATTCAAACTCCATTTGAATTTCAAACTGCATATGTGCTGAAACTATATTCAAACACTCCCCAATTTGAATTCTATCCAATTCAAATGGCCAGGGGGTAGATAATTCAAATGACCAGGGTTATTTGGGTTTCTACTGTTTATAGCAGTGGGGAAAATTCAATTTCAGAGGTTAAAACCAGAGTGGGACCCACATGTCAGCCTAACCAGCAAAATCAACCGACTGAATTATAGAGTGCTCGGTTCTCGGGTTGCAGCCGAGCGCGCCACTGAGAGGCTGACCGGCGCCAGCTCCTGCTGTGTTTCCCCGCACGGTAGACCAGCTGCCCGGCTTCTTATCCCTCCCCGACGTGCTCCTTTTTGCTTACCACCCGAAGTCCAAGGCGAGTTCACTTTTCCTTACACTGAGCTCCACCGAAAACCAGCCGCTCTCTCGTTTCCGCTCGTGAGCAGGCCGATCGCTCGCGAACACAACCTTCCCAGTAGCAAAACGGCAGTGTGAGTGTGACACCCGGTTCCGGAAACAGAACCGAGTTAATGCATATGTGTGCCCAGGATGTTTTCATCACACATACACATGTAATCCACAAACTGAATTTCAGAATATAACCATGAATAAATAGTGTTTAAGTACTTTATTAGATCGACTGATTGTCTCACTCATGATTGTCTATCTTATTCTTGCAGCGGAAGTCTCTAAACGACAGCGGAAAATAACTAAGCAGCAGCGGCTCCATCTTCAACTCCACAGGCATGTTGACGGTAGTTCGCACGCCTAGTACTCCACATGGTCCTCGAAGTACTCCTCTCCTATTGCTGATGTTTATGTAATAATGCAAAGTTGAGTACATGACGTACTCAACAAGTGCAGAAAAAATATGACATGTAACTTACAACAAGGTAGGAATAAAAAGGCTCATTGCAGCAAGCAAATTTTATTTCAAAAACATGATTAAAACAGCAACTATATTTAAGTGATATTTATCCTGACATGACCAAGTAATTCATCATCTTTTTCTCCATCATGATCCACCATTTATCAAGTCTCAACCAACCATTAATCTTTCTCAAGTTCATCTCATGCTCATAAATATTCATAACTGTCTCATAATTCATATATCCAAAACCAAACTTAATGTCCTGACTCAAAACAGTCCAAAAACCAATCCCAATGACCATACCATAACCATACCGAACATCCATCCCAAGTTTTCCCTTCTAATCATTGTAGTTGGCTAGGTGCTTGTGACCGTAAGCACGGCTATCATGATAGTTTTACACTCTGCAGAGGTGGCACCACTTTACCCACAAGTTCGTGATTTCGTCACCCGTCGGCGACTGCAGAACCTCCATTATACCAGTACACAATCGTCGGTGTATGGCCAAGAGATCACAAAATATCCTTTACAAAGGGGCTACTAGATGTATGGACTCACTAAGATTTCACCAGCAGGCTCGAATCACCATTCTCCCACCCACGGGCCCCCTCTTGTGCCATGCGGTTCCCAGGGCAGTCCTCTCTCGACTCCCATTCCCCACGCCATCCACGGTCTATAACAAGCTAGCAACACACCTAATTAGTCAGCTAAGCCGCACCAATATTTGGCCTTGTGGTGGCACTGTTTTTCTGGCATGTGCTGGCATGAACCAGTCCTTAGATCTACGATAAGTAAACCACCATCTCGTTTAACAACATCCATGAACCAAGCTTTCCCAGATCTCCCCCGATTCATTGCTCATTATCATCACCAAGTTCTCATTATCATTATTCATATGAGTGCAATAGCTAACCATGTTTTAATTCCGCTTCCCGTATCCCGTGGATTAAGCGAAGCAAAAATGAAAAACAATCATACCCGACTCATCAACTTTCCCGGCGACAAGGACGGTTAACAAAACTAGTAAACTCCTATAAAAGGGTGTCCCATCAAGTTGACTCAAGCACACACATTTTCGCAAACAAAACAGTTTCAAAACATAGGATCAATATGGTCAAGGGGCACTTGCCTTGCTCCCGTGGTTCTTGTTGTCCGAGTGTCTCGAAGTCTTGGTGCTCTAGTTCTTCGTAGATGGCTTCCTGAGCTTGTCCTTCTACTCATGACCACGCACATACAAAATTTACCGCAATCAAACATCATGCACAAACTTTACTCAATATGCAATGGTGTAGATGGATGCAAATCCTATGGTGCTGTTTTATTAAACCAGTTTATACGTGTTCTTGCATGTTTTAATGGCTTTCATGGGGTTTTATGACGAACAAGGGTGTAGAGATCAAGTGTGGACATGGCGATGATCTTGACTCAAGATCTAGATCAATTCCACCGTCAAAAACCGATCAAAACACGATCTGTCCACACGTAAGAGTTTCTGCTCGAAGGAAGCGAAGAAAACGGATGTGTAGAAACAGCGACGATGTCGTAAGATGGGTAACGAAGACCTATCTCACTTCCTTTCGGTGGCAGGGTCTTCCTCCTAGCAATGGCAGCAGCGGGGGCTCACCGGTGACTGAACTCTGGCGAGGGGGAGGGGTTTAACTCGTCGAGCTGGGGGCTAGGGTCTCCAAGTCGTCGACTTGGGAGGAAGAAAAAGGAAAAAGGGGTTACGGCCAAAAGGGGTTTTGGGTTCTATTTATAAGGGGAAAAAGAAGGGTCCTACTCCAATTGGAGCTCAAATAAGAGTCCAACCCAACTTTGGATTTCAACAAACTTATCTTTTCAGTTTGGTGCGGCAGTAATGTGGGGAAAATTTGGGGGAAATCATGTCGGTACCCTCGGTACCGGGTATCCCCGTGCACAGGAGAAAAATCCACCTAAGGACCTCGCCCCCTAAGCAGGGCTGAGCTCCGAAAGCACCACGTGTCTGGCGGGGCCGGGCCTCCCCTTTCCTCAGAGGTGAGCTCCGGGCCTGCCACATGGCCAGTAGGGCCAGGCCTCGCCCCCTCCGCAGGGGAGAGCTCCGAGGACGCCACGCGTCCAGCGGGGTCAGACCTCCCTTCTCATCAGAGGCGAGCCCCGAGGGCGCCACGTGTCCAGCGGGTGCCGGACCTCACACCCTCCGCGGAGGTGAGCTCCGAGAGCGACACGTGTCCAGCGGTGCTGGACCTCACCCCCTCCATGGAGGTGAGCTCCGAGGGTGACACGTGTCCCGTGGTGCCGGACCTCACTCCCTCCGCGGAGGTGAGCTCCGCGGGCGCCACGTGTCCTGCGGTGCAGGACCTCACCCCCTCCACGGAGGTGAGCTCCGCGGGTGCCACGTGTCCCGCGGTGCCAAACCTCACCCCCTCCGCGGAGGTGAGCTCTGCGGGCGCCACGTGTCCCGCGGCCTGGGGATGTGTCGACAGCGCACTTAGAGAAATTGGAATTGGCTTATTTCAGCTATCTTTTTCCCATTCCCCATTATTTTTATGATTCTTTCTCCATTTCTACTTCTTTTTTTAATGATTCTCTATATGAAAAATGTATGAATGCACAGATCTGAATTTGAGGGTGTTAAAACCTACCCCCCTTAAACTGAATCTTGCCCTCGAGATTCGATAGAGTAGAGAATAGATGAGGGAATTCTGCCTTTAGGTCTTCCTCACGCTCCCATGTAGATTCGGCTTCCGTGTGATGGCTCCACTGTACCTTGCACCAACGGATCACTTTGTTCCTCGTGACCCTTTCTTTTACGTCCAAAATTTGGATGGGGTGCTCCATATAGGTCAGATCCTCTTGAAGCTCGAGCTCATCCATCGTACTTGTTCTTCCAGTACTCTTAAGCACTTCTTGAGTTGGGATACGTGAAACACATCGTGTACGTCGGAGAGGTGCGTTGGCAGCTCTAGTTGATAGGCTACTTCTCCTCGCTTGCCCAAAATCTTAAATGGCCCGATGCAGCGAGGTGCTAATTTGCCCTTGACGTTGAACCGTCGTTGGCCTCGGATTGGCGATACCTTAAGATACACGAAGTCTCCTACTTCAAAGGTCAATCTTATTCGCCTATTGTCCGCATAACCTTTTTGTCGTGATTGCGCCGCCTTCAAATTTTCTCGTATCGTTTGGACTTGCCTTTCGGCGTCTTGGAGCACTTCAGGTCCAAACACTTGGCTCTCTCCGGTCTCATTCCAGAACAGTGGCATTCTACACCGTTTACCATACAATGCATCGAAAGGTGACATCTTCATGCTGGATTGATAGCTGTTGTTGTAGGAGAATTCAGCATATGGCAAGCTCCTATCCAAACTACACCCATGTTTTAAGTCGCAAGCTCTCAACATGTCTTCCAAAATTTGATTTGTCCTCTCATTTTGCCCGTCAGTTTACGGGTGATAAGCGGAGCTGAAATTGAGCCGTGTACCCATGGTTTCATGCAGCTTCTTCCAGAACATAGAGGTAAATTGAGAACCCCGATCTGAAACTATCCTCTTCGGAACTCCATGGTGACACACGATTTGCTCCATATACAGCTCGGCTAGTTCCGTAACGCGGTACGTGGTTCTAACCGGAAGGAAATGGGCTGTTTTCGTCAATCGGTCCACAATAACCCAAATGGAGTCGTAACCCGACCGAGTACATGGCAATCTGACAATGAAATCCATGCTGATGTCTTCCCACTTCCACTCGGGTACTTTCAATGGTTGCAACAATCCAGTGGGTCTTTGATGTTCGGCCTTCACCTGTTGGCACGTGTCGCATAAGGCAACATATTCAGCTATGTCCCTTTTTGTACCATCCCACCAATAGCAAGTTTTCAGGTCCTTGTACATCTTTGTACAGCCGGGATGTATGGAGTAAGGTGAGTCATGTGCCTCCTTTAATATTGTGTCGCGGATGTGCTTCCTGTTAGGCACACAAACCCTTTTCCCTAACCAAAGCGTGCCTTTTTCGTCTTCCTTGAAATCCTTTTCTATGCCTTGTCGGATTCTTTCCTTGATTTCCTTGATTTCCTCATCCGTTGCTTGGCCATCTTGTATCTCTTGTTCCAGCGAAGAGTTGAGTTCTATCACTTCCATCTCGTTCAAGAACCCGACATGTAACCGTTTGAACTCCTTGCGCAGCTCGGGCGGTAGCTCCCGAACCGTGAGTTGGTGACATGCTCCTTTTCGGCTCAACGCATCAGCTACTACATTGGCCTTTCCGTGGTGATAATTGATTCAACATCATAATCCTTGATGAGTTCCAACTATCGACGTTGCCTCAAATTTAGATCCGTTTGCGTGAATATATACTTGAGGCTTTTGTGATCCGTATAGATCTCACATCGGTGGCCAAGGATATAATGCCTCCAAATCTTCAAGGCATGTATCACGGCTGCAAGTTCCAAGTCATGTGTGGGGCAATTCAGCTCGTGTTTCTTCAGTTGCCTCGACGCATAGGCTACCACTTGTCCTTCTTGCATGAGCACACATCCAAGCCCTTGTCTTGATGTGTCACAATATATATCAAAGCTCTTGCTCACGTCCGGCAATACCAAAACCGGCGCTGTGGTTAGTCTTTTCTTGAGCTCCTCAAAACTTTCTTGGCACACAGGTGTCCACTGAAATGCTTTTCCCTTCATTAGCAATTCAGTCATAGGCTTCCCTATTTTGGAGAAATCCTTGATGAACCGTTGGTAGTATCCAGCCATCCCAAGGAAACTCCGAATACCTCTCACATTCTGCGGTTGGTTCCACTTAAGAACATCTCCCACTTTTTCAGGATCAACCGATACTCCTCTCTCGGAGATGATGTGGCCTAGGAACGATATCTCCTTTAGCCAAAATTGACACGTGCTGAACTTGGCATACAATTGATGCTCTCGCAGTTTCTGCAATGTCAATCTCAAATGTTCTTCATGTTCTTCCTCGCTTTTTCAATACACCATGATATCATCGATGAAAACCACGATGAACTTATCCAAGTACTCCATGAAGACCTTATTCATGAGGTACATAAAATATGCGGGTGCATTTGTTAACCCAAAAGACAATGGTATATTCATACGAACCATACCGTGTTCGAAATGCAGTCTTAGGTATATCGGAGGGCTTAATCTTCAGCTGGAAGTATCCCGACTGAAGATCAATCTTGGAGAAAATTCGGGCACCTTTCATTTGGTCGAATAGGTCCTCTATATGGGGCAGCGGGTATTTATTCTTGATCGTCACCTCATTGAGAGACCTATAATCCACACACATCCTTTGGGTCCCATCCTTCTTGTCTACGAAGAGCACGGGGGCTCCCCACGGTGACGAGCTTGGGCGTATAAAACCCTTTTCTAGCTGCTCCTGAATTTGCTTCTTAAGTTCCACTAGTTCATTAAAGGCATCCTATATGTCCTATTCGCTATAGGTGCAGTTCCAGGTACTAAATCAATGGCAAATTCAATGTCCCGATCAGGTGGCATACCAGGAAGTTCTTCCGGGAACACATCTGAAAATTCTTGAACCACCGGAATGCTTTCCAGTTGTAACACCCCAAAACCTGTTAAAGAGGGGAATTTAAAATTTTTGGACGAATTGCATGTGGTGAAACAATTCAAATTCAAATTGGAATTCAAATTTGAATCAGAACAGAAAAGAAAAAGGAAAAAGAAAAATGGCCAGTGGGCCGAAACCCACCTCAGCCGGCCCAAAGCCCGCGACCGCTCCCCCCTCCCCCTCTCTCTGACGTGCGGGGCCCGCATGTCATCTCCCTCCCCGCGCGCGCGCCCAACCGCCACGCTACTTCCGCGCCGATCGCCGCTGCCACGCCCGATTTTCTTGCTCGGGAGCCGCGATCTCCAGCCCACGCATTGCTGCACATCTAAACCAACCTTCGCCGCCCTCCCTCGCCCATTTAAATGCCGAAATCCGCCACTTTTTCCTTCCCGATCGGCCCGCCTCAGTTCCCGGTGAGAACCGAAGCTCCCATCGCCGTTTTCCTTCGATCCTCGTCCGGATTCTCTAATCTAATAGGCTTGTTGTGTTCCACCGCCGCCGGGGAGTCTTGCAGGTGAAGGAAACCCGGGGTTTTGCGCTCTAGACACAGCTCCGGTGAGCACCGCCGCATTTCCCCCTCGGACCTCGTCGCCGACCGCCTTCCAGGGCCTCCGAGCTCAAGAAAAACCCCGAGGTGAGATCCCCTACCTCCCCTCTTCCGTTCTATGCCAAGAAATCCAAGTTTTAGGAAGTATGGACGAAAACTCGAAACTCTCTGGCGAGATCGCCGCCTCCCGCCGCCGGGCATCGCCGCCCGCACACGGCCAGGGCGACGTGGCCCCCTGAGGCCCGTCCATTTTAAATCGTGCGGCCCACATCAGCCCCTATTATAAAGGCTGGGAATCTTACGCGCTACCCCCTGAGGATCTCGGAAACCACGAGCTAGCCCCGGAAACGTCTGATCTAGCCCCTGGACCTTCAGAAATTCATGTAAATTCATTTAAAAATCAGTTTTAGTCCCTGGACTTAATAAAAATTAGGAAAACCTCTCTGTTTTGTGTAACTAGGCCCCTGAAAATTTAGGAAATAGTAAAGTAGACCCTGCAGTAGGGTGGATTTGCCCTTTAGACCCTATAGGGTATTAAATTCAGAAATTTGAACATATGAGTAGAAATTTGAACACATGTGCAAATACAAATGTAAATTTTCCAAGCACTTGGAAAACATTTAGAATGAGTTGAGAACTGATTTTAGGATGAAATAAAATCTGACTAAGTGCTGTTTACTTTTATTATTTCTGGAAATTCATCTTTAGGCTAGAAAATAATTCTGAAAATAGGTAAAATAAATTTAATTTGATTCCCATCAGAGAGGAAGTTCAAAGATATTTTATTGAACATTTTAGATCAGAAACTATTCTGTTTAGGTGATATGTCTTACTATTTTAATATAAAGTTCACTTTTAGGCATAGAAAATAAATCTGTAAATATAGGAAAATAGGTATGCATAATTAGAAAATGTTAAATGAGGTCTCCAAATCCAAAAACTTCAAATTAAGATTTTGTAGAAGATCTGAAAACCTATTTGGAGTAGGAAATTATCTTTCATGCAAATTTTGTGGCTAAGAAGTGTATTAATTAAATATAGAGAATTTGTTCAAATTGGAAATTCATATATAGTGTGCAATTAGAAATCTGAATACAAAAGTTAGAAATAATATATATGTTTAAAAGTGCATGTAGGCCTGAAATCAACACATCTAGGGTAACCACAACACTTAAAAATGTGAATGACTTTCATATGTATGTATGTGTGGTTTGCATGAGTGGAAGTGTGGACTATGGCTTATGGAATGTTGTTTTCTTTTGCTATGTGTGTATTGGCATGAGTAGAACCAGCCCCAGAGCAGGTTCTCACCTTTCAAGATCAAGACTTTCCATTCCCAGAGCAGCATGAAGAAGGCAAGTGTCTTTGACCACTTTGATCCTATACTATGATGTGTAGTTAGAATTTAATTGCATTGTCAATTTGGAATATGATACCCAAACTAGGAAGTTTCCCTAGATTTTCATTATATTATTTCCTTGTAGCCTGGGTTGGGATTTATTTTATTATGTCATTTATTTATATACTTATGCTTAGCCATGCTTAGAATGGGATAAGTGGGATATGAGATCATCAACTTATTTACCTTACTCTTGAATGAGATATTATGAGTTATGTAGAGGTAGGAATCGAGGCAAGTTGGATGATTTGGTTGGTGCTGTGTGCACGAGACTCGGGTTTGTGTTTAGTGCTTGCCTGGATCCTAAGGACCGGTTCATGGAGCATGTAACCTGGCTTTACCTTGCCAACCACATGCTGAGATGGGGCAGCTTGGCCAATTAATTAGGTGTATCTCCGGCGTAGTATGGGTGTTTGGATGGTGCAGGGAATAGGTGTCAGTTGGACTACCATATGAACCGCAAGGCTCAATAGGGGGCCACTGCAGCGGGGTTGGAGCCTCTTGTATGCTGTTAGAGGTGAAACCTCAGTGGGTCCACGCTCGTCGGAAATCCCTTTGTAAAGGCCTCGTAGTGATCTCCTGGCTACACACCTGGGAAGTGTGAACGTGGTTCGCGGCCACTGGCATAATGGAGGTTCTTTTAGTCCACCCGGCAACGAGGGATGAAATCACTACATGTGGGTACAGTGGTGCAAACTCTGCAGAGTCAAAACTGTTATGACAGTCGTGCTCACGGTCAAGAGCGGCTTGGACTTATTCATGATTAGAGGATGATAAATTTAGAAGTTGAGGATGTTAAGCGGGGAGCTTAACATTGGAAATGTTGTTATGGTTACTTAATTTTGATGACGGGTTGGGAGATTGGGACAATTTCACCTATGTAGTAATGTAGGTGCTTTATAAGCTAAGGTGATAGGTATTAATTGCGTAGTGCTTTAACCATGAGTTCAACCTCTCCTTGCTCTAGCCATGCATGACATACTTTTCCCACACTTGCTGAGTTCCAACGGTACTCAAGCTTGCTTTTCTGTTGGTTTAAATTGCTGCTCAGGCCAAGGGAATGACGTGGTGTTCAATGACCAAGACTTCGGACCCGAAGAAGGATTCTAGGTTCACGGAGTCCCCCGGGAAACATCTGTGACGGAGCCCACTAGATTTATATTCTGCTGCTGTTTTATTTACATGTTATGAACATATTATCGTCCATCGAGACATTATGCTATGTAAGACTTATTTGATATTCGAACTCTTGGCTTGTAATAAATGATGTTTCACTATTTGTCATCACATGTATGATAAAATGATCCTGGCATACATGTGATATTCACTCGGTTGCTCTTTGGAGAAACCGGGTGTGACAGAAGTGGTATCAGAGCCAAGGTTGCCCGTAGGAACGTGGACCTAGGTAGAAATGGACGTGTTTAAGGACCATATTTTCTTAAAAACTATTTTACAAAGGTGTGGGTTGAAAGTGTTATTTAATGGGGTCACTTTATTCATCTTATCTCTACTTTTATTCAAAATACTATCTTTATTTAATCCTTATCTAACTTATTTTTTTTTAAATGCTTTATGTTTTAGATGGTTCGCATGGTCCGCACCGCTCGCAAGTCCACCGGAGGGAGAGTTCCTGTAGCTGCCATTGCCTTGAGAGAGGAGAACCGCCCGGTGACGTACCACTCCTATGGGTTGGCAGTAGGAGGCTTGTTGCGCCGTCTTCGGCGTATGCTCCACGCCGCCGGCAATGTTGGCAAGCTGATCATACACTACAGCTCCACCAGGACCCTCCGTGAGATGTGTGAAGAATGGAGCTCAGAGATAAGGATTATCCATGAAAACCAGCTGCTCGACATCCACCGCTCTCCAGCTTGTCGGGCGACTCAGGCCGATGCTGAGAAGGATGTCACCTGGGAGGCCATCACCTGCCAGAGTTACATCAACCGTCGCCACCTGGACAGGACTGAGTACATGTATGTCCTCCAGCGTGAGAGTGGCACCGCGGAGTACAAGTACCCGCCAGTGCAGCAGGGGACTTCCCACGAGCACATGGACCTGTGCCTGGAGGATGCAGCTATGCTTAACACTCGACTGCAGGAGTGCCAGCAGGAGCTTTAGGATGTTCGTGACACACTGAAGGAGACTGAGGCTTTGCTTCGCGCCAGCTTGAGGGCGAGAGAAAGAGGAGATGGGAATGAACTGTGTGTCACCGTGAATGACATGTGGACTCCTGACTCCCCAGACCGTCGGGCGAGCAAGCGTCGTCGCCCTTCTACACCAGCAGCTTCCCCACCTAAAGCAGAATCAGAGGGCAGCCGCAATGATGAGGAAGACCCCGATGAGACAGCTCAGTGATACGAGTTGTTAGAATTATTTCCCCTTATTTCCGCATGATTATCGACTAGTCGAGTCAATAACCCCTCTATTTGCTTGTTAGTGTTGGTGTGTGACGTGAGTTGTGGAAGCCATAGGCACTTGTCCACAACCTCGTCTTTAAGTTGCTTTGCTTTGGTGTGTGAACCCCTATGAATCAATAGTGCATTTATTTTCGCGTGAGACATGACGCTCAAAGATCTATGTGAAATCTTCAGAAATTGTCTAGATATTAAGGCCTCAAAAGTTTAAGTTTAAATAAGCAATTTGGGAAGTTAATGCGTAATGATTAAAGTTAACATTTGGTTGATCATGATAGATGGTTGGAAGAGGAAAAGGTCGTGGTGCCAACCCCAACAACAACAACGATGAGGCCGCCAATCCTCATCTTCCTGGAGGGCAAGACAGGGGTGATCGCCGTGAAGGAGCTGATCCTATCTACCAAATGATCGAAAATCAGAATCAGCTCATCCAGAGTTTAACTCAAGTGGTGGCCAACCTACACCAAGCTCCACCCCCACAAGCTGCACCACGTCAACCAAGGTTGAGTGAGTTTCTGGGAACTCAACCTCCAATGTTTGCAAGTGCTGCTGAACCTCTGGAGGCAGATGACTGGCTAAAGACCATAGAGAGCAAGATGAGGATCATACAATGCCAAGGGTATGAGAGGGTGCTGTTTGCCTCTCACCAATTGCATGGACCTGCTGCTGATTGGTGGACCGCTTATGTGGCAGCCCATCACGACCCCGAGAACATCACTTGGGAAGAGTTCAAGCGCAGTTTCTGCAACCACTACATACCCAGGGGTGAACTCAAGAACAAGAGAAAGGAGTTCTTGGGACTGCAGCAAGGCAACATGACTGTGAGGGAATACCTCACCAAGTTCACCCAATTATCCCGTTATGCACCACGGGACATCGAAATCGATGAGCAGAAACAAGACTGTTTTGTGGAAGGACTTACCATGGAGATGCAATGTGCAATGTCCTCCAACGAGTATGAAAGCTTCTAAAAGATGGCAGACAGAGCGTTTGTCATGGAGAGGAAGCTGAAGGCCTTGGAGAATGAAAACAAGAGGAAGATGGGATGGTCACACCGAGCATCAAGCAGCAACACACGTCCACGTCTGATGCAGCAACCGGCAGGGCAGACGAGCCATGCTGTGGTACCCTACCCGACACCAAGAGGGTACAACCTGAACTTCAGACCTCCATCAGCACCAGTACAGCCGCAGCGTCAGTTTGTGCAGCAGCCACGCCCCACTTATCAAACTCGACCAGCAGGACAAGGGCCACAGAACCAACCCCAAGATAACAATGGCCAGGCACCTAAAGTTGGGGTGCAATGCTTCAACTGTGGTGAAGTGGGGCACTACGCTCATAAGTGCCCAAAGAAGAAGCCCGTGCAGCCACAGCAGCAGAATGTGATGCGAGGACGGGTGAACCACGTAACCATGGAGGAAGCGCAAGAGGCACCTGACGTGGTAATTGGTAAGTTTCCTGCAAATTTACACATTGTAACCCTACTGTTCGATTCTGGTGTTACCCACTCGTTCATTGCTCAAGGGTTTGTTAAGAAGCACGATCTAGCAACAACACAAATGAACCATATGTTAGCAGTGAACTCTCCTGGGGGAGAAATAAGAACAAGACAAGTGTGTCCCAAGGTGAATCTAGACATTAATGGGGTAGTATTTACTGCATACCTCATAGTGATAGACTCCCAAGGGATAGATATTATTTTGGGTATGGATTGGTTGACCAAACATAAAGGTATCATCCACTGTTCGACAAGAACGGTGGAACTAACTCACACTATTGGCACAAAAGTGAAGTTCGTAGCCATGCAAGAACCTAGGAGGGACATTAAACTCAATCAAGTTGAGGTGGAAGTGGAAGAGATAAGGATTATCAGGGAATATCCAGACGTTTTTCCGGAGGAGTTGCCAGGTATGCCTCCAGATTGTGAAGTGAAATTCGCGATTGAACTAGTACCTGGAACAGCCCCAATATACAAGAGGCCTTATCGGATGGACTCCAAACAGCTGGAAGAACTCAAAGAACATATAAGAGAATTGACAGAGAAGGGGTATATTCGTCCGAGTTCCTCACCATGGGGAGCTCCAGTGATATTTGTGCCCAAGAAGGACGGAACCCAAAGGTTATGCGTAGACTACCGCGCGTTGAATGAAGTAACCATCAAGAACAAGTACCCATTACCCCGCATTGAAGACTTATTTGATCAGTTGAGGGGAGCTTGTGTGTTCTCAAAAATTGATCTCAGGTCGGGATACCACCAACTAAAGATAAGGCAAACTGACATTCCAAAGACATCTTTCGTATCTCGGTACGGGCTATATGAATACACCGTCATGCTGTTCGGGCTAACTAATGCCTCAGCGTATTTCATGTATCTCATGAACAAGGTATTCATGGAATATCTGGACAAATTCGTGGTGGGTTTCATTGATGACATTCTCGTCTTCTACAAAGATGAAGAAGAACATGAGGAACATTTAAGATTGGTGTTGCAAAAGCTGAGAGAACACCAACTATATGCCAAGTTGAGCAAGTGTGAGTTTTGGCTGAAGAGAGTTCCCTTCTTAGGACATATAATCTCGGAGGGAGGAATCTCCATAGACCCCGCCAAGATCGAGGATGTGCAGAAGTGGAAGACCCCTGAAAATGTCGGGGAAATTCGAAGCTTCTTAGGGTTGGCTGGGTATTATCGACGGTTCATTGAGGGTTTCTCCAAGATCTCGAGACCCCTCACCAAATTGTTAGAGAAGGGAATCACATTCACATGGACACCGGAGTGTGAGACGAGTTTTCAAGAACTGAAGAAAAGATTGACAACAGCCCCAGTGCTAGTTATGCCAGATATGCAGAAGAATTTTTCGGTGTACTGCGATGCAACTGGACACGGGTTGGGATGTGTTCTCATGCAAAAGGGGCATGTCATTGCCTATGCATCCCTGCAGCTCCGAAAACACGAGAATAACTATCCTACGCATGACCTAGATCTAGCCGCAATGGTCCATGCATTGAAGATTTGGAGGCATTACTTGATGGGAAAGAGGACAGAGATATATACAGATCATAAGAGCTTAAAGTACATTTTCACACAGCCAGATCTCAACCTCAGACAAAGGAGATGGTTAGAGCTAATCAACGACTTTGATGTGGGCATCAACTATCATCCTAGGAAAGCGAACGTCGTGGCAGATGCTTTAAGCCGGAAGGTGCACGTCAACATGTTGAGCTTAAGTGACACGCCTACGGAATTGAAGGAAGAGATTGCAAAACTCAATCTATGCCCGGTGAATAGTGGTGAGGCCATCGCCATGTAGGTGGACTCCACATTGGAGCAAGACATACGCAACGGTCAGAAGAATGATGAGAAGATACAAGAAATCAGAGAACTCATCAAATAGAATAAAGCTCCTGGGTTCAGAGAGGACGAACAAGGTACGGTGTGGCATGGGAAAAGGATCTATGTGCCTGAGGTGAAGGAGATCCGTGAACTGATTTTGAAGGAGGCTCATGATTCCGACTATTCCATTCATCCTGGGAGTACGAAGATGTATCATGACCTCAAGAGCAGATATTGGTGGTATGGCATGAAGCGAGATGTCGCGGAACATGTCGCCCTATGTGACACATGTCAGCTAGTAAAAGCAGAACATCAAAGACCCGCGGGACTGTTGCAACCACTCAAAGTGCCTGAATGGAAATGGTAAGAAATAGGTATGGACTTCATAGTGGGACTGCCTAGGACCCAATCGGGATATGATTCGATATGGGTCATCATCGACAGACTGACTAAAGTAGCTCATTTCATCCCTGTGAAAGAAAGCTACAGCGGATCCAAGTTGGTAGAATTGTACATGTCAAGAATTGTGTGTTTTCATGGAGTGCCAAAGAAGATAGTGTCAGACCGAGGGACACAGTTCACCTCAAGGTTCTGGCAGAAGTTACATGAAACCATGGGAACTTATCTGAATTTTAGTTCTGCCTATCACCCCCAGACTGACGGGCAGACCGAAAGGACCAATCAGATCCTTGAGGATATGCTGAGAGCTTGTGCACTCAAGAACAATAGGAGTTGGGATAAGAACTTACCGTATGCAGAGTTCTCCTGCAACAACAGTTATCAGGCTAGTATGAAGATGTCACCATTTGAGGCGTTGTACTGGAGGAAGTGCAGAACTCCACAATTTTGGAACTAAATAGGGGAAAGTAAAGTGTTTGGGCCCGAGGTACTACAAGAAGCCGAGGCGAAAGTGAGGGAAATCTGCAACAACTTGAGGATAGCCCAGACCCGACAAAAGAGCTATGCCGATGTACGGAGAAGAGAGCTCATGTTCAATGTGGGAGACTATGTTTATCTCAAGGTGTCCCCTATCCGAGGGCTTCGTCGGTTCAAGGTGAAAGGGAAATTATCACCTCGATACATCGGACCCTTTCAGATTCTAGAGAGGAAAGGCGAAGTGGCATATCAGCTAGAACTACCGGCTCGCCTATCAGATGTGCACGATGTATTCCATGTGCCACAACTCAAGAAATGTTTAAGAACACCTGAAGAGATGTTACCCATGAATGAGGTGGACGTACGAGAGGATCTTTCTTATGCCGAGCAACCGATCAAGATTTTGGAAACAATGGAACGCCTCACAAGAAATAAAAGAAAACGAATGTGCAAAGTGCAGTGGAAGCATCACTCGGAAGCAGAAGCCACATGGGAGCGAGAAGACGAGCTCAAGGCACAGTTTCCGGATTTGTTTTCCTAGAGTCACCAATCTCGAGGACGAGATTTATTTTAAGGGGGGTAGAGTTGTAACACCCCAAAACCTGTTAAAGAGGGGAATTTAAAATTTTTGGACGTATTGCATGAGGTGAAACAATTCAAATTCAAACTGGAATTCAAATTTGAATCAGAACAGAAAAGAAAAAGGAAAAAGAAAAATGGCCAGTGGGCCAAAACCCACCTCAGCCGGCCCAAAGCCCGCGACCGCTCCCCCCCTCTCTCTGACGCGCGGGGCCCGCGTGTCATCTCCCTCCCCGCGTGTGCGCCCAACCGCCACGCTACTTCCGCGCCGATCGCCGCTGCCACACCCGATTTTCTTGCTCCGGTGCCGCGATCTCCAGCCCACGCATTGCTGCACATCTAAACCAACCCCCGCTGCCCTCCCTCGCCCATTTAAACGCCGAAATCCGCCCCTTTTTCATCCCCGATCGGGCCACCTCAGGTCCCGTTGAGAACAGAAGCTCCCATCGCCGTTTTCCATCGATCCTCGTCTGGATTCTTTGATCTAACGGGCTTGTTGTGTTCTACCGCCGCCGGGGAGTCTTGCAGGTGAAGGAAACCCGGTGTTTTGCGCTCTAGACACAGCTCCGGTGAGCACCGCCACGTTTTGCCCTCGAACCTCGTCACCGACCGTCTTCCAGGGCCTCCGAGCTCAAGAAAAACCCCGAGGTGAGATCCCCTACCTCCCCTCTTCCGTTCTATGCCAAGAAATCCAAGTTTTAGGAAGTATAGACGAAAACCCGAAACTCTCCGGCGAGATCGCCGCCTCCCACCGCCGCGCGCCGCCGGGCAGCGCCGCCCGCACACGGCGAGGGCGACGTGGCCCCCTGAGGCCCGTCCATTTTATATCGTGCGGCCCCGAATAGATCTAACCCGTACCGTTTCGCGTTATAATCTCAGCCATCTGTTTTAAATCCAACGGCCCATGTCAGCCCCGCGTTATAAAAGCCGAGAATCTTATGCGCTACCCCCTGAGGATCTCAGAAAACACGAGCTAGCCCCGGAAACTTCTGATCTAGCCCCTGGACCTTTAGAAATTCATGTAAATTCATTTAAAAATCAGTTTTATCCCCTGGACATAATAAAAATTAGGAAAACCTCTCTGTTTTGTGTAATTAGGCCCCTGAAAATTTAGGAAATAGTAAAGTAGACCCTGCAGTTGGGTGGATTTGCCATTTAGACCCTATAGGGTATTAAATTCAGAAATTTGAACATATGAGTAGAATTTAAATTCAAAAGAGGATGTAAACATATGTGCAAATACAAATGTAAATTTTCCTAGCACTTGGAAAACATATAGAATGAGTTGAGAACTGATTTTAGGCTGAAATGAAATCTGACTAAGTGCTGTTTACTTTTATTATTTCTGGAAATTCATTTTTAGGCTAGAAAATAATTCTGAAAATGGGTAGAATAAATTTAATTTGATCCCCATCAGAGAGGAAGTTCAAAGATATTTTATTGAATATTTTAGATCAGAACCTATTCTGTTTAGGTGATATGTCTTACTATTTTAATATTAAAGTTCACTTTTAGGCATAGAAAATAAATCTGTAAATATAGGAAAATAGGTATGCATAATTAGAAAATGTTAAATGAGGTCTCCAAATTCAAAAACTTCAAATTAAGATTTTGTAGAAGATCTGAAAACCTATTTGGAGTAAATTTTGTGGCTAAGAAGTGTATTAATTAAATATAGAGAATTTGTTCAAATTGGAAATTCATATATAGTGTGCAATTAGAAATCTGAATACAAAAGTTAGAAATAATATATATGTTTAAAAGTGCATGTAGGCCTAAAATCAACACATCTAGGGTAACCACAACACTTAAAAATGTGAATGACTTTCATATGTATGTATGTATGTATGTATGTATGTATGTATGTATGTATGTATGTATGTATGTATGTATGTATGTATGTATGTATGTATGTATGTATGTATGTATGTATGTATGTATGTATGTATGTATGTATGTATGTATGTATGTATGTATGTATGTATGTATGTATGTATGTATGTATGTATGTATGTATGTATGTATGTATGTATGTATGTATGTATGTATGTATGTATGTATGTATGTATGTATGTATGTATGTATGTATGTATGTATGTATGTATGTATGTATGTATGTATGTATGTATGTATGTATGTATGTATGTATGTATGTATGTGTGGTTTGCATGAGTGGAAGTGTGGACTATGGCTTATGGAATGTTGTTTTCTTTTGATATGTGTGTATTGGCATGAGCAGAACCAGCCCCAGAGCAGGTTCTCACCTTTCAAGATCAAGACTTTCCATTCCCAGAGCAGCAGGAAGAAGGCAAGTGTCCTTGACCACTTTGATCCTATACTAGGATGTGTAGATAGAATTTAATTGCATTGTCAATTTGGAATATGATACCCAAACTAGGAAGTTTCCCTAGATTTTCATTATCTTATTTCCTTGTAGCCTGGGTTGGAATTTATTTTATTATGTCATTTATTTATATACTTATGCTTAGCCATGCTTAGAATGGGATAAGTGGGATATGAGATCATCAACTTATTTACCTTACTCTTGAATGAGATATTATGAGTTATGTAGAGGTAGGGATCGAGGCAAGTTGGATGATTTGGTTGGTGCTGTGTGCACGAGACTCGGGTTTGTGTTTAGTGGTTGCCTGTATCCTAAGGACCGGTTCATGGAGCATGTAACCTGGCTTTACCGTGCCAACCACATGCTGAGATGGGGCAGCTTAGCCAATTAATTAGGTGTATCTCCGGCGTAGTATGGGTGTTTGGATGGTGCGGGGAATAGGTGTCAGCTGGACTACCTTTGAAAGGTTGTTGCATACAATAGAGTAGGAAGGTGTGAAGCACCACACTTCTGAAAGTGGGTGTATGTGACGTGTTATCCAGGTGTCTTCTGATTGCAATCACTGTCATTCACGGTTATTTGAGTACCGCTTGTTCACTGCACTGTGATGTAGTAAGAAGTGAAATAAGCCAGGTGAATATGCTGCATTGAACTATTAATGTATTGAAACCCTGTATGCTGTAGTTGTAGAGCTAATTAAGTTTATCTTCCACTTTGGGCATCGCCACATCGGAGGAAAGCGTTTCTTGTTTGATTGTGGACTTCCGATGTGAGGGCTGCCTAAGGCTCATTAAACTGCTGCTATAAAACTGAAAGTAAGGATTAACATGTAGGCGTGTCTTTATTGCAAAGTATTTTTCCTATATTATACATCACTGCATGTAGAGTTCCATGACTAGGGTTGTCGGTTAAGCCTTGCTGAGCTATCATGCTCATGGTTGCAATATTTGAGCTGTGTGCAGGTGAGAGTTATGAGGAAGGTTCCGAGGACGAGGCAATGCTCCTGTCGGGGTACACGGCCGAGCTGGGGCCCTGCACGCCGCCGTGATCTCCGGTTCTATGTTGCTAGTGTGTAGCGTCCCCAGGCTGGACGGCTGCACTTTTGCTTTCGGACATACTATATTAGTCCTCATATCTCCACCGGGAGAATTAACCAGCATAGTATATTTCAAGTGTGATATGGGTAGATTATACTTGGCAACATACTTGGATGATATGAATGAATGCGATGCTCCGGAATAAAATAAAATGGTGGCTGGGTTGGAGTTGGCAAGGAACATACCAATCACGACGTCCTCAGCCTGTTGCGCTTCCTCAGCAGAGACATGGTTCACGTTGCCACGAGTGTAGCTCTGCTGTCCACGGTTGCCTTGCGTAGCTCCTCCGTTCGGTCGTGGGTTCTGCTTGGGCACGTTGCTTGGATGTCCAGGACCTTTCCTCAGGCACTGACTCGCGAAGTGTCCTGTTTCTCTGCATGCAAAGCATGCCTTGTTGCCCAAGACAGCAGAGACGTTGGGACGAGGGTGGTTTTGAGTATAAGCACCCATGTTTGGACGGGGTGCAGGAGGCAAATGCACACGAGGTGCTTGCATAACAGGACGTTGTTGTGGTGGTTGGTTAGGGCAAAAAGTAGGAGTGGACGAGCCATACTGCGGTGCAGCTGGTGGCATGTACCGGGGGCGTACGTTGCTCCCTTGTGGCTGGTATGGCATCATTCTTTTGCCCTCTTGCTCGATCTCCCGGATCTTGCTCTCAACCACTATAGCTTTGTCAACAAGTTTCTGGAAGTTTGCATAGTCATTGTTGAGGAGCTGAACCTGGATCTCATTGTTCAACCCTCTCATGAACAATTACTGCTTCTTTTAGTGGAGTTGACATCTTCGGAGGCATACCTTGACAGTTGCGTGAACATGTTGAGGTACTCATTCACGTTTTTTTTCCTTGGCGGAGACCTTCAAACTCTTGACTTTTGAGCATCATGTCTCCAACAGGGACGTAATGAGAGCGGAAACTCTCCTTGAACTCAGTCTAAGTGATAGTCTCCTGGTTGACATGAGCGTTGCATAGAGCGTCCCACCAGTCAGCGGCTGCTCCCATAAGTTGGTGCAATGCGAAGAGAACTTTCTCTCGATCATTGCACTAAACTATGGCAAGCTTCTTCTCCATGGACATCAACCAATCGTCAGCCTCCATGGGATCATTAGCTTGTGCAAAACTGGGTGATCGAGTCCTCATGAACTCTCCCAATCGGTTGTGAGCCGGCGGTGGTGGCAGTGGTGCAGGAATGGGGTTGTTGTTGTTGGCTTGCAGCTGACCCAAAGTTTGGATCATAGTTTGAATAAGCTGGTTCTGCATAGCCATCAACCGTTCCAAGTTGTTTGCACCAGCCCCGGGGCCATTCTCAGGAACCTCAACATGGTCATCCTCTTGTGGTTCATGGTTGCCATGGACGTTCCTCCTCTGACGGCCGGCGTTTTCTCTCACCGTCTGTGAGTGAGAGTTGGGTAGAATAGAGGTTAGAAGTTTAGATTGATCCCCCAACTATATGCATCAAGGTGGATGGTCTATATATCAGCTTATATGAGGATGTGAACACATGCCGAAGCATCTCACATCTCTCTACTATGTGTAGTTATGGACAACGCTGAAACGTCCCACAACTCACACTAAGCACACAAGCAATCATCACAAAGTCACACCACTCCTATTCAAACTTACTCAATGGAGGTCCTATGTGGTTTGGGGTGATGTCAATCTGTGATCCATCTATGACTTCTACCTAGGCTTGCACCCTACGGTCAATGTGGATCTAATGCTAATTTGTGAGTAGGCCTAGGCTTGCATCCTATGTTCAGTGTGGCTTCTAATACTAATCTGTTGCTAGGCCTGCGTCCTACAGTCAATGTGGTAGCTCTGATACCAATCTGTGAAGCCCCTGTTCCGAAAACCTCGGAACCGAGCTGATACATATGTGTGCCCAGGATGTTCATCACACATACACATATAATCCACAAACTGAATTCAGAATAATACCACAAATAACAGGGTTTTATTACAATGTCTCGTGAGTCTCTGTCTCATTCTAGCAGCGGAAGTCTTCTAACTATTGCAGAAGCAACTAGGCAGCAGCAGCGGCTCCATCTCCTACTCCACAGGCAAGTTGACGGTGGATCACATGCCTAGTACTCCACATGATCTTCGAAGTACTCTTCTCCTGTTGCTGATGATGAAGTAATAATGCAAGTTTGATTACATGACGTACTCAGCAAGTGCGGGAAAATTTGATATGTAGCTTTCAACAAGGTATGGAACAAAAAGGCTCATTGCAGAAAGCAAAGTTTCTTTCACAAACACGATAAAAACGGCAACTATCTTTAAGTGAATTTAATCCCAACTTATATCCAGTTAAAACATCACTATACCTCCTTTATGATTCACCATCTTTTCATGTCTCATCCAGACATTTATCTTTCTGAACTCTTTCTCATGCTCATAATGACCATCTTACGATCATATCCATCTCACATCCGAAACCAAAGCTCATTGTTTCGACTCAACAGTCCAAAACTATTCTCATTACCAGGACTCAACAGTCCCGAAACGAAATTCCAAAGACCAAACCATACCAATAACCAAATCAAACATCCATCCCAATGACCATCCAATCTAATCATGTGAGTTGGCCAGGCGCTTGTGACTGTAAGCTCGGCTATCATGATAGTTTTATACCCTGCAGAGTTTGCACCACTTTACCCACAAGTTTGTGATTTCATCACCCGTCGGCGACTGCAGAACCTCCATTATAACAGTACACAACGGTCGGTGTATCGCTAAGCGATCAAAAAATAGCCTTTACAATGGGGCTACTAGATGTATGGACTCACTAAGGTTTCACCAGCAGGCTCGTGGTGGTGTTTATCGACGACATCTTGGTTTATTCCAGGTCTGAAGAAGAACACGCCGAACACCTGCATATCGTGCTCCAACGATTCCGAGACCATAAGCTTTATGCCAAGTTCAGCAAGTGCGAGTTTTGGATAAGCCAAGTGCCATTTCTTGGTCATATTATTTCTGCGGAAGGCATTGCAGTTGATCCAAGCAAAATAGAACAAGTGCTGAAATGGAAGTCCCCTACATCTGTCCATGAAGTCAGGAGCTTTCTTGGTTTAGCGGGATATTACCGTTGATTCATACCGAACTTCTCCAAGCTTGCTAAGACGATGACTGAATTGTTGAATAAGGGGATCAAATACATTTGGAGATCAGCATGTGAAGGAGCTTTCCAAGCATTGGTAAAGCATCTTACCACAGCCCTGGTGTTAGCTCAACCGGATACGACCAAGCCCTTCGACGTATATTGTGATGCGTCCGGCAACTGGCTTGGTTGTGTATTGATGCAAGGAGCAAGAGTGGTCGCCTATGGCTCATGTCAACTTCGTAACCACAAGCAGCACTATCCGACTCTTGATCTTGAGCTTGCTGCTGTGGTGTTGGCATTGAAAATGTTGAGGCACTATTTACTGGGGAACTTAGTGCACCTCTACACCGACGACAAGAGTCTGAAGTATATATTCACTCAAAAGGAGTTGAATATTTGGCAATGGAGATGGCTGGAACTTATCAAAGACTATGAAATCGAGATTTACTACCATCCCGGAAAGGCAAACGTGGTTGCCGACGCCTTAAGCCGCAAATATCATGTCAACAATCTGTCCATCACCCCACTTTAAGAGGAGGAGCCGAGTCTATACTTGGTTCCATATGGGTCATATAATCTTGCTCTGTCCCTACCATATGAGAGGAGATTATGGAAGCTCAGAAGGAAGACACGGGAATGTCACACATTCGGAGAAGAATGAAGAATGGCGAAATGAAATGGTTACGAAGGGATGAACATGGTACTCTATGGTTTAAAGACCGTATAGTGGTACCCCGTGACATGAAGCTTCGGAAAAAATTCTTGGATGTAGCTCATTTGTCCAAGTATTCTATTCATCCAGGCAGCAACAAGATGTACCAAGATCTGAAAACCCGGTTTTGGTGGACACGGATGAAAAGAGAAATCGCAAAGTACGTATCCGAATGTGATACGTGTCGGCGGGTGAACGCCGACCATATGCGTAAAGCCGTACAGCTGCAACCATTGAACATTCCAGCATGGAAGTTGGAGGATATAAGCATGGACTTCATAGTCGGGTTACCTCTCATATCTCACAAGCATGATTCGATATGGGTGATAGTCGATCGACTAACCAAGTCAGCTCATTTTATTCCCGTACATACAAATTACGTGGCCAAACAATATCCGGAGCTGTATATTGCAAGGATCTTGTGCATGCATTGTGTTCCCCACTCCATTATTTCAGATCGCGGTGCGCTGTTCGTCGCTCAGTTTTGGGAACAGCTGCACGCGTCATTGGGGACCAAACTGATCCGAAGATCCGTGTATCACCCAAAGACGGATTGTCAAACTGAACGGGTGAATCAAGTGCTTGAAGACATGCTACGTGCTTGTGCCATCCACCACGTCAAAAATTGGGACGATCATATGCCGTTGGCGTAGTTTTCTTGTCTGACGCCCCTGTTCCAAAAACCTCGGAACCGAGCTGATGCATATGTGTGCCCAGGATGTTCGTCACATATACACATATAATCCACAAACTGAATTCAGAATAATACCACGAATAACAGGGTTTTATTACAATGTCTCGTTAGTCTCTATCCCATTCTAGCTGCAGAAGTCTTATTCTAGCAGCGGAAGTCTTCCAACTATTGCGGAAGCAACTAGGCAGCAGCAGCGGCTCCATCTCCTACTGCACAGGCAAGTTGACGGTGGATCACACGCCTAGTACTCCACATGATCTTTGAAGTACTCTTCTCCTGTTGCTGATGATGAAGTAATAATGCAAGTTTGAGTACATGACGTACTCAGCAAGTGCGGGAAAATATGATATGTAGCTTTCAACAAGGTATGGAACAAAAAGGCTCATTGCAGAAAGCAAAGTTTATTTCACAAACACGATAGAAACAGCAACTATCTTTAAGTGAATTTAATCCCAACATATATTCAATTAAAACATCAGCATACCTCCTTTATGATTCACCACCTTTTCATGTCTCATCCAGACATTTATCTTTCTCAACTCTTTCTCATGCTCATAATGACCATCTCATGATCATATCCATCTCACGTCCGAAACCAAAGCTCATTGTTTCGATTCAACAGTCCGAAACCATTCTCATTACCAGGACTCGACAGTCCCGAAACCAAAATCCAAAGACCAAACCATACAAATAACCAAACCAAACATCCATCCCAATGACCATCCCAATAACCATCCCATCTAATCATGTTAGTTGGCCAGGCGCTTGTGACCGTAAGCTCGGCTATCATGATAGTTTTATACCCTGCAGAGTTTGCACCACTTTACCAACAAGTTTCTGATTTCGTCACCCATTGGTGACTGCAGAACCTCCATTATACCAGTACACAACTGTCAGTGCATGGCCAAGAGATCACAAAATAGCCTTTACAAAGGGGGCTACTAGATGTATGGACTCACTAAGGTTTCACCAGCAGGCTCGAATCACCATTCTCCCAGATACAGGCCCCCTCTTGTGCCATGCAGTTCCCAGGGCAGTCCTCTCTCGACTCCCATTCCCCTCGCCTTCCATGGTCCAAAACAATCTAGCAACTTACCTAATTAGTCAGATAAGCCACACCCATATTTGGCCTTGTGGTAGGACTGTATTCCTGGCATGTGCTGGCATGAACCGGTCCTTAGATCTATGGCAAGTAAACCACCATCTCATGCTACCACATCCACGAACCAAGCTTGCCTAGATCTCCCCCGATTCACGTTCATTATCATTATCAAGTTCTCATTATCATCATTCATACGAGTGCAGTAGCTAGACACATTCTATCTCACTTCCCATATCCTGTAGACTCAGCGAAGCAAAAAGTAAAATGACCATACCCGACTCATTAACTTTCCCGGCGACAAGGGTGGTTAACAAAACTAGTAAACTCCTATGAAAAGGGTTTCCCAGTAAGTTGACTTAAGAATACACAATTTCCGCAAACAAAACAGTTTCAAAAACTTGGGATCAATATGGTCAAGGGGCACTTGCCTTGTTCCTGTGGCTCTTGTTGCTCTTGTGTCTTGATGTTTTGGTGCTGTAGTCCTTCGTAGGTAGCTCCCTGAGCTTGTCCTTCTACTCACAATCACACACATACAAGATTCACAGCAATCAATTATCATGTGCATACTTTACTCAAGATGCAATGGTGTATATGCATGCTAACCTATGATGCTGTCTTATTTAGATCGGTTTGTACGTGTTCTTGCATAGATTGCATGGGGTTTTACGATGAACAGAGATGTAAAGATCAAGTGTGGACATGGAGATGATCTTCTCTTAAGATCTAGACCAATTCCATTGTTAAAAACTGATCGACATCTGATCTGTCCACACGAAAAGGCTTATGTTCGAAGAGATCGAAGAAACAGATGCAAAGAAAACGCGATGACGTCGTAAGGTGGTAATGGAGACCTACCTTACTTCCTTCGGAACCTTCCTCCTAGCAATGGCAGCAAAACAGATCGTCAGCTCTCCTCCGGCGATCGTGTCGGGGCTCGTCAACGGTCTCTCCGGCGGTTGTACTTCGGCGAAGGGGTTTAGCTCGGCGAGTTTTGGGGCTAGGGCCTCTAAGTCGCCGACTTAGGGAGGGGAAAGTAAGAGTACGTGGTTGCGGCCAGGGGTTTCGGTTTCTACTTATAATTAGGAAAAGAAGAGTCCTACTCCGATTATATTTCAAATAAGAGTCCTATTTGATTTGTTTTGGATCTTAACAACTTATCTTCTGTAGATTTGGTGCAGTATCAATCGTAGAAGAATTCGTGTCGGTTTCCTCTGTATCGCGCGCTCGCGCACAGGGCAAAACTGCTTACGAAACTTGTTCTTCCGCAGGGATAAGCTCCGGAGGCTCCACGTGTCCAGTGGGGGCCTGGGCCTCTCTTTACCTCAGGGGCGAGCTCTGGTTGCGCCATGTGTCAGGCACGTGGGACCTCCCTCTCTCTCAGATGCGAGCTCCGCATGCGCCACGCGTCCTGTCTGGCGGGACCTCCCTCTCCTCAGAGGCGAGCTCCGCGTGCGCCATGTGTCTGGTAGGTCAGGACCTCCCCTCTTTTAGAGACGAGTTCCGCGTACGCCACGTGTCAGTTCCGGACCTCTCCTCTCTTCGGAGGTGAGCTCCGATAGTGCCACGTCAGAGCCGGACCTCTCCTCTCTTGGGAGGTGGGCTCTGGAAGTGCCACGTGTCCTAGCAGCGCCAGACTTCATTTTTCCTCAGAGACAAGCTCCGAGGTCGACACGTGTCCAACAGCGACAGACCTCCCGGAGGCGAGCTCTGAGGGTGACACGTGTCCCGCTGGATCGGACCTCTCGGAGGTGAGCTCTGAGAGCGACACGTGTCCCACGGGCTGGGCCTCGCTTCTCCGCAGAGGCTAGCTCCGGGGGCAACACGTGTCCCATGGTGCCAGACCTCGCCCCTCCCGCAGAGGCAAGCTCCGAGCCTGCCACGTAGCCAGCAGTGCCGGACCTCACCCTTTTTGTAGGAATGAGCTCCGAAGGCGCCACGTGGCCGGCGGGCCACAGGAAATGTCTTCGGCGCTCTTGGTGAACTGAAATTTGCTCTTTTCGGTTATTTTTAAGATTCTTTCTCTGTTTCCACTTCTTTTAAAATGTTTTCTCTACATGAAATCTGTATGCATGCACGGATATGAAATTGAGGGTGTCACATCTTGGCTATCAAGCTAGCATCAAGATGGCGCCGTATGAAGCTCTCTACGGCCGGAAATGCCGCACACCCCTCAACTGGTGCGAGTCCGGCGAGCGAGTTATCTACGGCATTGAACTTTTGAATGAGGCTGAAGAACGAGTGTGAGTAATACAAGCCAACCTCAAGGCGGCTCAATCTCGTCAGAAGAGCTATGCGGATAAAAGACGCCGTCCTCTCCACTTCGACATCAGAGACCAAGTTTATGTCTGTATGTCTCCGATGAAGGTAGTTCATCGTTTCGGAGTGAAGGGCAAACTTGCGCCGTGATTCAATGGTCCGTTCGCAATCATTGAGAAATGCGGACCCGTGGCCTATCGCTTGGAGTTACCGGTGTCGCTTGCAGGAATTCACAACGTCTTCCACATCTCTCAGCTGAGGAAGTGCCTCAAACCCTCGGCTGAAATTTGCACTGAAGACATAGAAGTTCTTCAACCGGACCTAACATACGCAGAATATCCAATCCGGATTATCGATGAAAAGACTCGCGCCAAAAGAAACCGGACCTTATGGTTTTACAAGGTCTTGTGGAGTAACCATACCGCTGATGAGGCGACATGGGAAAGCAAGGAGTATCTTATAGAAAATTACCCAGAATTGCTATCATCGTATACCCGGTAAAGTTTCCCCACTTTGCTTTTCTTTTGGAATCTCGGGACGAGATTCTTTTTAAGGGGGGAGGGATGTAAAATCCCCAAAAGTGCTAACAAAGATTTCAGCACATTTACACTTAGGAGAAATGAGGAGAATTAAAACTTCAAATTATAACGGTGTGAGTTCAAAGTGGTGATTCAAACCTCACAAAAACTTCCAACATGGAGATCTAAATTCATAACTTGGGTCTTCATATTTCAAATATTTAACCTTCAAAATTTCAGCTCATTTGGAGGGGTTCTAGTATTTGTTTGGGATTAAAAGAGGAAGCCCTCGAATCTGAATTTAAATTTCAGTTTCAAATCCCAAATTTCTCAATTTGCAAATTTGGTTCCACAAATGTGTTCTCCACATTTGAATTAGCAGCCATGCCAAAATTCAGAAATATTTGAGTTGGTTTGCTATGTTTTTGGAACAATGCAAAGGGAGAATTCAAATTCTAATTCAACTTCAAATAACCCAAAATCAGTTCAAATTCCACACTAGAATTCAAATCATTTAAATTTAAAGATTTCAAACCATGACTTTGAGGTGAAGCAAAGCTTTTTAACTGTGAGTAGATGTGAGAAAATTTTGATTAAGAAATGAGGGGGTGGGACCCATCTGTCAGCCACACACCCAATACAAACCGACTCTGTTTCTATTTCTCTCGGGTGCGCACGAGCTCACAGCGCGCCGGCGCCACCACCGTCCGAGGCTTCAGGTGCCACCTCCTGCTACGTGATCTTTTGCTTGGCTTGATCACCACAGAGCATGCACCGAAGCTACTTCTCTTCCTCCACCCGCTCTCGCCCTCGGTTGTTTGCCTTGCGAAGAACACAGCCGCTCGGTTCCTCCCAATCACGCCATAGCAAACCGAGCTCGGTTGCTCGAGCTTTCCACAGAAAAAAAGCATCACCAATACGTGCTCTAGCCATCCACCATCCCTACTCCTTTGGTCTCTGGCCGTTGGAACTCAAAATTTCCGGAGTTGTAGCAGTGCCGCAGTGACCACCGAAGGTTTCCACTTTCGGTCACCATGGACAGCCCGAACCGAGGATGATCAAGCTCAAGTGAGCCACTCCTTCGGTGCACCCGTGAACTGAGCTGCTCACCCCCAAAACTCAGCCCAAGCCGTGACTCCTCGGAGGAGAATTTGGAAATTTTCCCCCAGGCGACGCAACTCAACCCCGAGGTAAAGATTTGCAAAATTCGTTGTCAATTCGGGTTGTTAAGGCTTCAAACTTTGCACAAAGCTTCCTCACTACCTAGCACACATTATCCCTCTAGTCTAGGCCGGGAAATTAAGTGTAGAGCGAGAATTCCCCGTTCTTGACGCGGGAAAACCTTCGGACCACTTCGGGCGCACGGTGCCGATTGGTTTGCAGAGCTTCTCGGCCGGTTTGGTTGCCATATCCATCTTCTACACCTTCTCCTGGTGATCTAGAGCTCGAGAGCCAATTATTTGGTGAAGAAATGAGCCGTCGCAACCTCGCCGGAACCCTAGTAAGGGCTGTGACCGGTGCGCACTATTTTCTGGTGAGCTTCGGCCGTCGGTGCCCCTCTAGATGGGTTCAGCGTGCTGGAAAATGGGGAGGCGGCGACTAGGAGGCCGGGAGGCGGCCGGGAAGGCCGTTCCGGTGACCCTCGCCGGAGGGCGCCGCCGGGTCCTCTGTTTCGCGCGAGGTTGAAGAGAGTGCTGACGTGTGGGGCCTGCCGGCAGCATTTAAACATTTCCAGGATTTTCGTATTTCAGTTCAAACTTTGGAGAGCCATAACTTTGTGTAGGAATGTCCAAAAGTTGTCAAACAAATTTTGTTGGATTACTCTCAGAGAGTACTATCCAGGAGTGCAGCCCAATGCTTATGAAAATCCATGAATTTGACTCATTAATTCATTTAAGGAAATCTTGTAGGAATTATTACAGGAGTTCTGTCTATTAGAAAATTATCTAATTTGGTCAGGACATTCTCCCAAAAATCCTTGAACTCCAGTAAAAATTTCAGAGGCATTGCACATTATTTGTTTGGCCAAATGTGGTGTCAATCCTGTATGTCTCTGAAAAATGGGAAAATTAAACAGAGACATTTTCAGATTTTACCCAAACTTGAAAAACCCATATCTTCCTGTTGGTAGCTCCAAAAATGGTGAAACAAATTTTGTTAGAACCATGGAGACTTACCCTAATTAGACCTTCCACTGTTAGCCATGTCAAAACTTCAAATTTGGGATCAAAATTCAGGGAAGCCTTGTACTTGTGGGAATTTCGGAGACCACAAAGTGCAATGAATTTTCTCCAAACTTTGCTCAGATCATCTTTATAGGATCTAGTATCCACTGGAAAAATCTCAAAGCCATTTAAGGAACCTAAATAGCAGTAGCTTTGAATAGAAGTTTACTTCTTTTAAATCACTAGCACTTATACATATATTTTGCTACATTGCATATAGTGACCGAAGTTGAGGATACGCCGGAGCCATTGGACGTCCTCCCACCAGACGCTGACTTTCCATTTAACTCGCAATGAGGCAAGCCCCGGTTTGCATTTAATTACCTTTTGCAAAGTTTTCATTTGTATCACTTATGTATAGGTTGATTTGCTTGCATTAGAGTTAAGGTGTTTGAAACCCCACTTCCATGACCTTAAATCCTATAAAGGGTTGGGTAGTTTACAAACTCGATGAGTAGAGAATGCGATGCTAATGTGCTTAGGATCTCGGTAGAAGTCGAGTAGTTGGAATCTACTCGTGAGGTAAGGTTTTATCACACGGTATGGAAAAGAGTAGAAAATGGCTTAAGAATGTGAAACAGAGACCCAGCAGGGGGGATAGAATGCAGTGAGCGTAGGTCTCACGTGCGTATCCCTGTTGGTGTCGATTGAGGATCGAGTTGTGTGCAGGCCTGCTGAACAAGTATCAAACAGTACCAGATGGCATACTGACATAAGCAAGAAACCGATGTAATTGGTTAATCTGGGTGCCGAGACTTACCCAACCATTTTATAGGAGTGGGTTGAGGGTAGCAAGGTATACATATGATGAATATCTGGTGGCAATTCTTGATGAGAAAGCCCGAACCACGCGTAGCCGAATGTTGTGGTTCTATAAGACACTCTGGAGCAACCACACCACCGAAGAAGCGACGTGGGAGAGCGAGGAATTCCTTCGCTCAAATTACCCGGAGCTCATGGCATCTCAACAGGGGTAAGTCCCTGTTACATCGCTATCTCTTCTTTTGTAATCTCAGGACGAGATTCTTTTAAGGGGGGAGGGATGTAAAAGCCCAAGAAAAGGGACATGCAAAAACTTTTCTTCATCTCACAACACCACAGTTTTTGTTGTGGATATCATAGGAAAAATTGTGAAGAGCAAGTAACCTCCATCAAAAGAGTGATTAGAGGGGAAGGTCTTCACTTTCACAAAGTAGGATTTCTACACGTGAACATGAGAGGTTGAGCTCACCCCTAGAACTTAAAAAGTCTTGGGAAGGTTCAGGCCAAATTTCATGTAAATCCAACACTTTTTGAGGCACTTTTGGAGGTATTTGAAAAAGAGGCCAATTTGAGTGTAAATTCAAATTGCAGCAACTTTCACCACTCAAATTCAAAAGTTAGCTCAGTACATTTTTCTGAGTTAGCCCACCAATTTCCATCCCCATTGGAGTTCGTCTTGTCGAGAGCTAAATTTGCAAGAATTCAAAACTGAATTTGAATTTCAGTTTAAACATGAAGCAAATTTAACCCAACAAAGTTTAAATTTGAGAACTCAAATTCAAACCAATACTTGGGGGCTAAGTCTCCCATTCAATGTTTAGTAGCTGGGGATATTTACAGCAGAAGGGGGAGAAAGAATTAGAGGGGAGAAGGGGGCCCACTGGTCAGCCACACAGGAGTTAAACCGACTCAGTCACGCGGTCGAACACTTCTGCGGGTGCCAGCGCACGGGGTGGACCCCGTCCCAACGCGACCACCGCACCACCTCCTGCTCGGGGGATGAGGGCACCGGCTACAGAGCGTTCGGTTGCACCGCTGGGCTGCGTGAACCTCCCCGTATCCTCTCTGTTCCACTGCATACAAACACAGCGACACACTCGGTGTTTCGCCACCCACTGATCGCCGGCGTCCAAGCAACCCAGGCGCTCTCGTGCCCGACACTCAACACAAGAAATGACCGCCATAAGGTGCTGGTTCTGCTCATCCCTACCGTTCAGCATTTCATGCACCGTCGGGGGAGAATTTCTCCCTGGAACGTTTCGGTGTTCTTAAGGCCGAGCGATACCAAATCTGGAAATTTGTGGGTGTTAGCTCATCACCAGGCATACCGAGCCACGCACACGCTCTACACCCTGCCACGACCACCTAGGATAAAAAACCAGCAAGAACCATGGGCTAGGGTTACGGTTCTTCGAAGTTTTCTGAGCACAGCCAATATCGGGCCTAGGTCGACGGTGAGGTCCTAGCTCCGGCCATTTTCATGGCCAAACGAGCTCATATTCGTGGTCAGCATGTTACGGCGGAGCTATAGAAGCAAACCACTTGAGAAATAAGGCCCTGAGTAGCCCGGGCGACGTCGCCAGAGTAGAGAGAGGCTCTTCCACCGCCGCGGGCATAGTTCCGGCCATTACCGAGCTCCGGTGAGGGCACCAGCGTGTTCTCCGAGTCGAGTAAGGCACAGGCGGCAAGTTTCCGGCCGAGAGGTGGCCGGGAAGCCAGGTCCGGCGAGCTTCAGTGCGGTGCCGGCGAGGGGGCGGCGCGGAAAAAGGGGCTGGCGCGAGGAAGAAGACGAGCCGGCCGGGCCCGCTCGTCAGACGCTCAATATACAGTGGGGGGATTCTCTGTTGCACCGGATCATCTGTGACAACACGGAGAATAGTCCTGTGGCGCAGCGGAGGTGGTGACACGTGGGGGCCGGGCCCGCTGTCAGGAATTTGAACTTTTCCCGGTTAATTCAAATTCCAAAATTTCCCCAAACTTTAGAACCCCATAACATTTTCTAGGAAGCTCCAAATTTAGTGATTCAAATTGGGTTGGATTCATCTTGCCTATCTCTGTACAAATATACAACCCAATTTGTATGAAACCCATTAATTAATTATGGAAAATTATTTAATGCTTTTCAGCAAATGAATTTTAGAGGGAGTTTGGTTCATCCAAAAATCGTCAAATTTTGCCAGAATATCCTTTCGGATGTTAGTGAACCCCTGTAAAAGTTTCAGACTATTTGGAGTTGATTTGACCAGGGCAATTCAGATTTGAAGGTGCTGTGTTCATTTGAATACAGAAACATTTTCAGAGAATTTCCAAAACTTGGAAATTCAGTTTCTGGGCAGATCTTAGCTCCACAAATGCTAGGAAAATTCATGCAAACTCTAGGTGCTATAATTCAAATTGTAGTTCATTATGTTGGGCATGAACAGGGGTGTTACCTCAGAATTAATTCTTCTTTGCTTATTCGCTGAGAGAATTATTCTGAGCAAACCACTCAATGAAAAGTGCTAATTTTTGGTCCAGAGGGTTTTCTTGTGACAAGGAACTAACACAAAAATTCTCATCTCCATTGGAGCTCTGGATCACCCCTGCTCTTTTGAACCACTTGAGGTGATCAATGTGGAAGAGGGGGATAACCACTTAGCACTTAATCATGTGCTTAGATCCAAACCCAAACCACTAGCCCCAGTTTCACTTCTAAATTCTTAAACAGAGTTCCAGTTGTTAAAAACTTGTTATTAGAACTAATAGAAGAAGCATTACAATAAACTTATGTGCATATCAATTAACATGTAGTATTTCATTAACGTGTAGTCGCTGAAGGCGAGGAAGCTCCGGAGGTACTCGACTTCCTACTTCCGGAAGAAGAACTAACACCTGACCAGCAGCAACAAGGCAAGCCCCGGTTTGCATTAACCTTTTTATAAGTTTTACTTTGTTTACATGTGTCGTATGGAGTATGAATGTGCATTAGGGGAAGGATGAATGGAACCCCACTTGCATAACCAGAATTTTTTCCATAAGAGTGAGGGTAGTGTCTAAGACCTCGAGTAGACAAGCTATGGTTAGTGATTCATAGGACTTCGGTACAAGTCGAGTAGTTGGAATCTACTCGCGAGTTAGGCTTGGGACACACGGGATTGGTTCGAGTGATGTGAGATCACCTTAATAATGAAAATGAGACTTGGCAGGGGTTAGGGCGCAGCAAGTGGGAGTCTTGTGTGCGCAGCCCTGTCCGTGTCAATTGAGGACCGATCCGTGTGCGGCCCACGCTGATCAAGTTTGAACGTACCGAAGGCATATCGGATATATGGGCCCCGATAAACCGATGTAGCCTAAACCTCCGTGCGTCGAGGCATAACACACCGATTTATAGGTGTAGGTTGAGGGCAGCAAGGTGGAAATCTGCCAACGGGCATAGAGAGATGCTCTGTGTGGAGAACCTCCTGCTCGTTTTGGTGCGACTGGTTCGACGTTTGGGCTGTTGGGTGAAAGGTTGTCCCGTACGACATCGAGTGAGCGTGCTGTGCAGCTCCACGGGTGGGCGTACGTGACGTGCTCTTTGGGTTTCCCTGCAGGTGTATATCGAGTCGATTCGCCGTCCCTCGCGGTGAAGAGTACCACTTGGTCACTGAGTCGTGACGTAGGCTAATGTATGAAATATGATGATTCAATATTGTTGATTGATATAATTGTATTGCTACATGTGTGCCACCAAATAATGCTTACTAAATTTCAGACTCTTGAACTGTTAACTTGTTGCTAAAAGATGAATTAAGGGTGAACTTATAGGCGTGTCCATTTGCTGCAATGTTACTATCCTATGTGCTTTGTACACCTCATGTAGAGTTTCATGCTTAGGTGAGTCGGATAAGTCTTGTTGAGCCTTCGTGCTCATGGTTGCTGCTTAATTGTTTTTCAGGTGAGGAGCCACCCACGGACTCGGAGTACGAGTCCACCGGCGAGGGTTACCCTCCGTCGGGGGACCACGGCTGAGTGGGAGCCGTGCACGCCGCGCTGAGCTGAGGAGTGCAGCTAGTGTGGGTTGCCCTAGGGCTGGGCAACCAACTTTTGCTAGGTAGGCGGTCGTGAGTTCTACAGAGTAGACTTCCGCTGTGTAAAATAAATAATAGTTTGTACTGAAGTTTTACCTGTTTGTACAGTTCAGTTTGTTTTTCCCATGTAACATATTGTGTCCTTATGACATGTGCTGTCGGGTGTCGCATCTGCGGCATCACCCTCTGCGATCCTGGATGGGCGGATTCCAGTCAACCACAGAGGGTTCTGAGGATCAGGTGATGCCCCCGTCGGGTTACACGGCCGAGCTTGAGCCCTGCACGCCGCCGTGACCTTCGTTGGAGTGCTGGTAGTGTGTAGCGTCCCCAGGCTGGACGGCTACACTTTTTGCTTAGTTAGTATGAGAGTGTAGCATGTATAATAATTCCGCTGTACATTAAGTTGTAAAAGACATCCACTGTTTTTATATCAAATAAAAGTTTGTATGTTGTTCTTAATCTTTTCTTGTGTGCTGTTGGGTGCCGCATCGCACGGCACCACCCTCTGCGATCACAGAGTGGGTGAACCACGGGGTGGTCCCCACATGTGCCATGTTCCCCGTAGCAATAATACAATAGCCAACGACCTGTCAACGAAGGCTTCCACTTGGGCTCTGGTACCTGAGGAGTTCTTTGAAAGGAAGTTGCTGCGACCTACCGTCTGGCCGGCCGAACCAGGCAAACAGGGCGGGACCACCATCTCGAAGCTGGCAGTCCCGGCGGCCATGTTACCATGTTGCCTGCTAAGGATCGTAAGCATCACCAGGGACTCCGTGCAACCCGGCGCTCAAGATCCAAGTGATCAAGTAGGTCTCGATGCATGGACCACGGATATCCAGAACTACTTGAAAGACAATTTCCTTCCCAATGAACATGTATCCGCTGAACGGATCTCTCGGTTGGCTAAGAGATACACGCTGGTAGAAGGGGATCTCTACCGACGTGGCGCTAATGGCATCCTATTGCGGTGCATAACCCGGGAAGAGGGCTGTGACCTGCTGACAGAGATCCATGGAGACGAGTGTGGGAATTATGCATGTTCCCGCGTGCTGGTCGGTAAAGCCTTTCGGCATGGCTTTTACTGGCCGACAGCTCTCCCGGATGCCGTCGACCTGGTCAAGAGATGCAAGGTGTGCCAGTTCCATGCTAAGCAGATCCACACACCAGCTCATACACTGCAGATGATCCCGCCCTCATGGCTCTTTGCTGTGTGGGGGCTGGACATTTTCGGACCATTCCCCAGATCGGTCGTAGGATACCGGTACCTCTACGTTGCCGTAGACAAGTTCACCAAGTGGCCGGAAGCTACCCCTGTAGTAACTATCAACAAGAAGTCAGCAGTCAAGTTCATCAAGTCAATCGTCTGCTGGTTCGGGGTCCCGAACAGAATCATCACCGACAACGGGACCCAGTTCACCAGTGCAGTATTCCAAGACTGCTGCAAGGACCTCGGAATCAAAGTTTGCTATGCCTCTGTTGCTCACCTAGAGAGTAACAGTCAATCCGAAAGAGCAAACGCTGAGATACTTAGGGGACTCATGACGCGCACCTACAACAGCTTGAAGAAGCACGGTGACAATTGGTTTGAAGAGCTTCCGTGTGCACTGTGGGCTAGCCGGACATCCCTCAATCGCTCGACAGAGGAAACATCCTTCTTCCTGGTGTATGGGGCTGAGGCCGTCCTCCCCCCGGAAATCACCATGGGCTCATCCCGTGTCTGAGTGTACAACGAAGCCACGCAGGACCAGCTCTGGTGTGAAGATATCGACCTTGTCGATGAGCGAAGGTGGCAAACAGCTGTCCGGAACACGCAATACTGCCAAGCGCTCCAGCGTTATCAACAGTGGTTCGTGCGGAGTAGACAGCTTGAGGTGGGTGACCTGGTACTACGACAAATACTCTCTCGAGAAGGAGGGAACAATCTCTCCCCCAGCTGGGAGGGCCCCTTCCAAGTGACACAAGTATGTCGCCCCGGGTGCGTGCGCCTAGCCACAGAGGATGGGGTACCTCTACCCATTGCATGGAACATAGTACACCTCCGTAAGTTTTATCCTTAGCTCAGCGGTCGGGTTTTATTTTCTCTTAAAGGGTGTCATAGTGTCTAGGAACAGAGCTTAGAACAGCTAAGTAATAGAGGAGCCTTGTCACTCTCGACATCTGAGATGGGTCACTGCCTTCTAGTGACACGGCCGCACGGCCTCGTCGAGCCAGGATCACGCTGAGGGGTGATGCGTTGCACAGCACCGGATAAAACATATAAAAGGTACAAAACGGAAGAAAAGTTTTATTACATAAATGAGTTTATGAACATTTTTACAACAAAATATGTTCAGTCTACACTCACGGGCATAAACTACGCACCGATTTCACGTTCAGCCCATTAACGTGTCCCCACTAGCACACACGCACACTAACACGGCGGCGTGCACGACTCCCACTCGACGGGGTTTCCCTCTTGGGATTCCGTCTCCTCCTCGGGAGTCTCTTCCTCATAACACCCTGCAAAAGCTCCAAACACAAGCAGTGAGCATGATGGCTCAGCATGTCTGACCCGTCTTTCCTATACATGGAACTTCTACATGATGGATTACAGTGTAAATGGGAATGTAAGTTGCAAAGGAATCGCCTAAGTAGGTTAAACTTACTTTCAAGTTTTAGCAGCAAGTTGTGGAGAACCTCACGCTAAGGCACATAAGAGAGCCGCAATCAAACAAGAAACACATTTCTCTCATGTGCTTTGCCCAAGGTTGAAAAGAACGTTAATTAGCTCTAAACTATAGCACTCCATTAGCAATCAAGGTCCATCCTTCAAATCAGCAAACTTTTAATATTTATCTAGCCTGTTCTTTATACGTCATGGTACAGTGAACAAGTGGTACTCACTGACCGTGAGAGACGGCGATTATAATCGATTTACACCTGCAGGGTTACCTGAATAACCAGTCACATACACCCGTACTCGATGTTGCCTACAGCAACCATCACGGACGTTGTACGCAACCACCTTTCATCCGTCAGCCAAATGTTGAGCCTGTCCATTAATCCCAAGCAAAAGGTCTCTACGCGCGCATCTGCAGTGCCGCCAGCCGATTTACACCTCAAGCTCTCAACCTACGCTCTGAACGACCAGCTATGCCTCAACACCCAGCTACCCGAATTACATTGGTTTCCCGGTTCCCATATATCCGGTAGGTCTTCGGTACCGTTCTAGCTTGTTCAACAGCGCGAACATGCCTCAGTCCTCAATCGACACAAGCGGAGCTATGGCACCCAGACCCCAAAGTCCTGCTGCCCTTACTCTCTTCTTGGTCTCATTTTTCTTGCCATGTGTTCCATTTGCTATCTTTACCCGAGTAGTGTGCCTCTAGCCTATTCTCGCGAACAGTTCCAACTACTCGGCTTGTACCAAATCCTACCCTATATTAGCATTGCAGTAGCTAATAGAGGTTTAAAAACTAAGCCCAACCCAGGGATTTCTTGGCTATGCATTTGGGTTTTCAAACAAGACTCTAATGCATAACTGAAGTGGGTGCTCAAAGTAAGTTTTCAAAACAGTAAAATTTATAAAAAGGCTAATGCAAACCGGAGCTGCCTTGCTGCTGTTGGTCGTAGGCTAGATGTTCCTCCGGAGTGATGAAGTCTAAGACTTTGGGCTCCTACTCAACCTTAGCGACTACATGAGATAAATACATGTATGTATCAATTTGAATGCATTTGAATTTGAAGTTAAATTTGTGAAGACTATAAGTATTGCTAGACAGGCCCAATGACTCTGAATTTTTTATTGTTGTTTGGATACAACCTAAACAGATACTTGGCCAAGTTTCATTTGCAGCAAAGCTCATTTGAGCCCTCCACAAATAATTGTGTATTTGGCCTTAATTGGAGCTCTTGGGGTGTTCTAGGGATTTTCATGGAGCAAGCCATGACTTTCTGAAAACTAGATTTTCAGAGGGTTTTAATGGAGTTGGTTTCACCTAATTTGAAAACTCCTAGCCAAAGATATGAGCTAAACAATTTAAGGTGAAAATCTGAAAATGTTTCTGGACATTTTCCATTTTCTCTGGAACAGTTTCATTAATCACACCATTAGGTGGATCAAATGAGCTCCAATGGATCTGAAAGTTTTATGGTAGCTCAGGGATATTATGGTGAACATTCTGGCCGAATTTCAGAATTTTCCTCCAAAGGGTTCTCCAGTTAAAATTCTAAACAGTTTATATTTTTGAAGAATTAATTCTGGAGAAATAAGGATTTTCATAAAGTGAAACTTGATTTGTTGGAAAGTACTCAGAGAGCTGAATCCAAGAAAATTTGGTTCACTCGATTTGGAGCTTCCTAGCCAAAGTTATGTGGGTTTGAAGTTGAACTAAATCTGAAAATCAGGGAAATGTTTAAAACACTGCACGTGGGTCCCATGCACAGTGCCTTCTTCAACCTCCCGCCGGCGCCCGAGCGTGCGACGCACAGCGGCAGTGGCGCGGCTTTCTCTCAGCCGTTACTGCCTAATTCTCCATGCGGTTTCTTCCTACGTGACCCTTGAAACACGGCGCACACACCGGACAACTCCTCGCGCCTCGACATCGCCGGAAAAGTAGTCGGCGACAGTGGTGGCGGAATTGAGCTCGGGTCCAACGGTGATAGCTCGTCTCGTCAGTGGAAACGATCAACCAACGGGTCGCAAAGCACCACTGGGGCAGGGGGAAGCTAACCCTGCCCTCCTCTTGGCTGGAAATCACCGGGAAAGTAGACTTCACCGGCGACCCAAGCCGTTTTCACCGGCGGTGGCCAAAATACGCTATGCTCACTGGGTTGATCATCGTCGCTAGGATTTGGCCGAGGTAATCGTGAGGTGCTACTCTAGCTTCAGCTCAACCAGGATTTCCAGTGATCAAGTGATCGAGGTGAATTTCTGGTTTTGGTTCTCGGTGTTCTATTCGACGATCGTCGGGAAAAGTGAAATTCCAGCTAACCGGCAATAAGAGGGAGCTAGGGAGCTCAGCGAAAGCTACTAGACCTCGATGCTAACCTCAGAGACCAGTTGGCTGCACCAGAGAGGCTTGGAGCTACGCGGGCGACGGTGTCAAGTCGGAGGCGCTTCAGGGTGAATCGGGAAGTGGAAAATCGGCTCGGGAAAGCTCGAGGGAAGCTGATCACGAGCAGCTGAGGGTTGGAGCATGTCGAGCAAAGGTCGGCGGTGCTGTTTATGGCCTCAGCTCACGGTGGAAGGGATGGGTTTGGCCGGTCGACGGCGAGGTGGTGAGTTGGGGTGTGCAGCGAGTTTCTCCCGTTTCTCGGGGCGAAAAAACGCCAAGGCAGTGTGGAAACAGGCTTATGCCGTCGGTGTCTCAGAGATTAGAAGCTGAGGACGTCGGTCGGGAGCTGGAACCGCTGGGCAGGAGGTGGCGCCGATCGCCCAGCGCTGTGGCGCAAGCTGCTTCAGCCCCAGAAACAGAGCACGGCGCCTCAGTCGGTTCTCCTCGGTTGTGTGACTGACAGGGGGATCCCACTTCACATTTTAGCCTCCAAACTTCATTTTTCCCACTGCTCTAAACAGTAGATACACTAATAACCTTGGTGAGTTGATCAAATTTCCAAATGGCCACTGGACTTTGAATAATTCAAAGTGGAAATTGATTTGATCAAATTTGCAGCAAAGGTTTAGTTGAGATTCAAATTTGATTTGAATTTAGCCAAAATAGCTCATGTCAAGATTAACTCCAAATGGAGTGAAAATTGGTCTGTGAGCTCACAAAAATGTGCTGAGTGTGAATATGAATCCCACTTTTGAATTCATGGAATAAAAGGAGTTTGAATTTGAATTTGAGTTCAAACTAGCCTCTTTCTCATTATGCCCAAAAATATCTCAAAAAGGTTTTGGATTTGCGTGAAATTTGGCATGAGCATTTCATATGCTCATCCTCTATATGATGCATGTGGGAAGTACCATTTTTGCATTTTGTGAGTTTATCCTCTAATGACCATGTTGATGGTGTTTACTTGCTCTTCAAATGTAATCATAAGTTTTCCTCAAATGAGGTGGGTGTGGTGTGATGAACACTTTGATTATGTGCAAAAACTTAGGCCCTTACATCTAGTACAGCCTGTTTCCTCCTATGAGAAAGTTTTGCCTTGTCCAGTGCATCCTCCCCTTACAATTTGTGCTTCCTCAAGCATATCAACTGTAAACAGGCAGTGACGTGCACGTGGCCCTAAGGTCGACCCTAGGGCTGCCACATGCGCTTAAGTTCCAGAGCTCACACGTGCTGTGGGCTCCGGCCTGAGCCTTCCCTCTGAGGTAAGGTTTGGGGCTGCCACGTGTCCCCTGGCTCCGAGCCGCCTCCCCGCTGAGGACAACTCTGATGCAGACACATGCCCTGGGCTCCAGCCCATGCTTTCCCGCTCAGGTGAGGTCTGGAGCTTTCAAGTGCCCCCCCTGGAACAAGCTGAAGGCAAGGACCTATCTTTCCTTAGGTCCTTACGCTGCTAAGGACCCGGAGGAACAAGCTCGAAACATCGGCAAAGAGCTATCCACTTCAGTTAAAGTCATCCTGGACCCTTGCGCTGCTAAGGGTCCAAAGTCTACATTGACAATACAAGGCAAAGGAAGACTGAAACAAAGAAGCTTCCATTAATGACAGAGCTTGGCATACAAAAGGGGGGATAAGACAACTAAGGAACTCAGCAGCTACAAGTCGAGCAATCTCCTGCTCCATGGCATACTTGGTTGTTCCCCAAGCCAATCTCTATGCAGAGAGACGGTCACCTGCTGTAAGATCGAGGAAGGCAGCATCTCATTCTGGACCAAGGCAACAGTGACATCCAGTGTCACGTGGCCCAAACGCCATCTATGGTGGATTTGGTTGTCCACAACCGTACATGGTGGAAGACTTGATCACTCTGGACATAACCTTCATCCGGTACCGGCAGGTAGCCCTTCTTCGGCGAGGCACCTAGAGGACATGTCCCACACGACACTGGCTTAGGGGCTCTCTACGAGTTGAGGCTCCTGTCCCCGACGGCCTCCCTTTCCATCGGCAAGCCATCAGGATGGCTTGTGCTTCTATCCGGGACCGTCAAGATGAGGGACGCCTCAGTGAGCCACACCGAAGACCACACACACACGAACATCTCGCAAAAGTGGACGAAGAAGGCTGCCGATGTAAGAGCATCTGATGGGCAAGAGGAGAACAAAAGCCACATGGTGAAGGAGTGTGCCGTCCAACAACGGAAGGCCCCCTTTTATACATGACTGCGACCTCAGGCAGGGCAACAGGTGCGACGATTGGGCTTCCTTCTTTGCACGGGTCCTGGCCACCCGTTCAAGGGGCCGTGCCACTCGCCCGGGAAACGCATTTGGTGGTGCCGTGTTGTGCGGCACCCAACAACATGTATTACATAAATCAAAAGCGGAAGCTTACAAAGGTTCTTTGTAAATAATTTACATCAAATAGCTACAGCGGAAGACTATAATCAGCTCACGTCGAATAACTAATGAGCACTCGAGAAGAGGTCCAGCCCACAGACTCCTCTCGTTAGCAACACGAAGACATGGCAGAGGCTGGGTTCTCCATGTGGTACACGACTCGGAAGTCTCCGAGTCTCACCGGACAACCTTCTTCTTAGCATCGACGTTAACCTGCAAAACCACTCATATAGCAAGCGTGAGTACATAGGCTCAGCAAGACTCATCCGTCTCTCCTAATCAAGAAACTCTACATGCACGACAGATTGAAATGGGTTAGCTAACTTTGCATAAAGGACTCGCCTACAGTTGATCCTTAACTTTCAGATTTAAGCCTCATTGTAAAGACCTTGAGCCAAACAGCATTGCAACTTCACAATCAAACAAGAAACGCTTTGTTACGATGCTTCATGCACAAAATGAAGTAAACTATAATTAGCTTATCTCTAATTCAAGCATGATTGTAATACAAGTTACATCACAGCCTTATCAAGTTCAAATGAAACCAGCTCAGTTCTTACTACGTCAAGACGCAGTGAGCAAGTATGCTCATATGACCGCGAGCAACGGTGATTTGAATCAGTACACACCCGGACTACACGACACGTACACCCGTACTCCGAGTTGCCGGCAGCAACCTCGACTGACGTTGTACGCGTCCATCTTTCCCATGTTCTTCCACAAAGGACGCAGTCTAACTGCCCCGAATAGCAAGCTCCCTCAAGGTACATACCCGCAGTGATATGCTCTTGAGCGAGTTACCTGACGCCGAAATCCTAAGACGTTAGAAAAGTTCCAGTGTGGATCTCACAAGGTACATCGGTTTCCTGAGTCCCATATAGCCAGTATGCGCCCGGTACACAACGCAAACTTGTCCAGCAGGGCCAAGTACGTACGGGCCTTAACCGACACAGGCAGGGTTATGCACACACGGTCCGCAGCCTGCTGCATCTAAACCTCCCTGCCCGGTCTACATTTCTTACTTGTGAACTTTTCTCAATGTTTCTATTCTTGACCCGCTCCGAATAAACCAAGCCCTAAACTCGCGGGTAGATTCCAACTACTCGACTTCTACCGGACCATTCCTACTAACATTTAGCGTAGCCAAATCCCACTCGAGGAGGTGCTAATCTACCCTTTCTCTCTTAGGGAATTCTGGTCATGCAGTTGGGTTTTCAACATCAACTAGACCTAATGCACTCAATCATTCAAATCTATGATCTCTAGAAATGGAAATACATTATGAAACTGTTCGCATGGAAACCAGGGCTTGCCTGTTTTGCAGGTGACTAAGATTACAATCAGTTAGTGTCGTCGATTACTTGAGGCGTGATCACTCAATCACCTTGTCTTGGAAATCTCACTTCACTTCCTTCACAAGTCCTCACGTAGATGCTACACGTTATGAATATGCATATGTATTTAATTGTAAAGCTTTTGCTAATAAGCTCTAATGACAAGTTTAAAAACTGGAACTCTGTTTAAGAATTTAAAATGACACTGGTGCTAGTGGTTGGTTTGGGTTTAAGCACTATGATCAAGTGATAAGTGTTTTTCAACACTTGTGTGTTGATCACCTAATGAGGTTGAACAGGACAGTAGTGATCCAAAGCTCCAATGGAGCTGAAAATTTTCATGTGAGTTCCTTGTCACAAGAAAGTCATCTGGACCAAAATTTAGCACTTTTCACTTAGTGGTTTATTCAGAACAATTCTCTAAGCAACAAAGAGGAATTAATTCTGAGGTAACACCCATGTTCATGTCAAACTTAGTGAACTACAATTTCAATTATAGTTCATAGAGCCCACATGAATTTTCCTAGGAGTTTTGGAGCTAAGAATTGCCTAGAACTGAATTTCTAAGTTTTTGGAATTCTCTGAAATTGTTTCTGTATTCATTTGAACACAGCAATTGAAATCCGAATTCTCCTAACCAAATCAATTCAAAATGATTTGAACTTTCTACAGGAGTTCAATAACATTCTAAGGAATATTCTGGCAAAAGTTGAGGATTTTTGGATGAACCAAACTCCCTCTAAAATTCTTTTTCTGCAATGCTTAAATAACTTTCCAGAATTAAATATTGACTTTCGTACAAATTGGGTCTCGTATTTGTATAGAGTTTTTCAATGAGAGTCTAACCCAATTTGAATCACTAAATTTGGAGTTTCCTAGCAAAAGTTATGCTCTTCTAAAGTTTGGGGAAAATCTGAATTTGAATTAAATCGGGGAAAAAGTTCAAATGCTGCCGGTGGGTCCAGGGGACACGTGTCATGTGCTGGAACAAAGCTACACGGGCCACAGAGTCTTTCCCGTGTCGTCACAGTTTAATCCGATGCCACAGAGTATCCCACACCCCATTGGCTTCTCACTGACAGCGGGCCCGGTAGCTTCTTCAACCTCGCGCCACTCCCGCGCCGGTCCGCCGCCCGAGCTCGACGAAAACTGTCTCTACGTCCACCTCTCGAGCTGCCACTTGCTGCCAGCCCCTAAAATCAAGCGCCGAACATGTTTGGAGTGTTTCCCCGGACCGGCAACGGCTCTAACCTAGCTCGCGACGGTGCGGCGGCTCGGTGGAGGTTCGGCGACATCGCTCCGATGTGCTAGCCCGGCCCACTTAAAGTGCCCTACAGCATCAGTGATGGCTAGAGGAGCTCAGCATGGTGGCAAAAGAGATCGGGAATGGCTCTAACCATACTCTCACCGTGCGCCCGAAGCTTGCCGCCGCGGCCGCTGTCGGGAAAGTTCAAAGTACACAGGCTACACGTGGTTTCATGCTACCTTTGCGAAGAAAACTCATGCGCCATTGAGTCTAGCTCCTGTGAGTGCAATTTTGTGGGCTCCAAACAAGAATCAATCGGGAATTTCATGATTTCATACCCGAGGGACGTTTTGCACCGATCGGGACAAAAACTGGAATTCCGCCGGCGATGATCCACGGTTAGACTTGAGCTTCGGAGGTGAGCTGTGTGGAGGGCTCGGCGCGTCCAAAGGATGTCTTGCTCAGCCGTGACAAGCTCTGGGTGAGGCTGTCCATGAGAGCACCTCGTCGCCTTTGCTTTCGGCCGCCGCGGAAAAGCTTATTCCCGAGTGAGGAGAGCCAAGAAACGCGCGGCTGTGGTGCGAGGAAATCGTGGGGGTTGCTGTGGTGTTGTTTTGCTGCTCAGAGGATTTTGTTTGCGGGAGCTCGGGGGTTCCCGAGCGATCGAAGCCTCGGTGGTGGTGGCTCTGTTGTGTGCTTGCGTCAGGGAAAAGCAGAGCCGGGGTTCTCGGTTATATGGGCGAAAAGGAACACGACAGTGAGGGATGAGCACCCAGGCAGCTCTCCAGCGCGAGAGAACAATGGAGAGAGGTGTCTCGGCTTCCCTTGGTGTCGCTCGGTGGGTAGCTGCTGCTCTGCTCGAGTGAACCGACTGAAGAGCAAAAACAGAGACTGTGCGCTGAGATCTTTTGTAAATTTTAATTGCCTCAATGACATGTGGGTCCCACAAACAGCTCCCTCTTATCCTCTAAAATATCTCCCAAAATTTGCAAATGATGAAATTAAATTGTGAGTTCAAATCTGAGGTGCATTTGAATAATTGGGCAAGTTTCATCCAATTCAAATGGGTATTTGAATTCTTTTCAATTTAAAGTCCTTTTTGAAAATGAGTTGCAAAACATTTCAAAATTTCATGAAACTTTGCATACCCACTAATTTTGACCTAAGGAATTCATATATGAAACCTGATTTTTGGTTTGGCTGATGGAAATGATATTTTTAACACAACAGTTTGAAATTCATTGTGTTACCCTCATTTGAAATTTTAGTTGAACAAATTTGTTCCAAAATCTGAATTTAACTTTCTCACACATATGGGAACTTCCCGCCTTGGGTTCAAATCCCTTTGGGTTCCATGTTTTTGTAAGGGCCTAAGTTTTTGGCACATATTCAAAGTGTTCATCACCCCACACACAACCCTCATTTTAGGAAACTTTGTGAATACATTTGAAGAGCAAGTAAACACCATCAACATGCTCATTAGAGAAGAAACTCACAAAATGCAAAAGTGGCATTTCCCACATGCATCATATAGGGGCTGGGCATATGAAAAACTCCTACACCTTGCTAGGAGTGCTCATGCCAAATTTCACCCAAATCCAAAACCTTTTTGAGGTCTTTTTGGGTATAACTAGAAAGAGGGTAGTTTGAACTCAAATTCAAATTCAAACTACTTCCATCCCATAAGTTCAAAAGTGGGAGGCATATTCTTACTCAGCACATTTTTGTGAGCGCACACACCAATTTTCACTCCATTTTGAGTTGGCCTTGACATGAGCTAAGTTTAGCAGATTCAAACTCCATTTGAATTTCCAAACTGCATATGTGCTGGAAATTAATTCAAACACTTCACAATTTGAATTCTGTCAACTCCAAATAGGCATGTGGTAGATAATTCAAATTCAAGAGGGTATTAGAGGGATTACTGTTTGGAGCAGTAGAGGAAAGTTATTTTCAGAGGTTAAAACTTGGGTGGGACCCACTTGTCAGTCTCAATAGCAAATTCAACCGACAGAAGCCCGAGCTCGGTTTCTTGCGCCTGGTCCAGCAGCCGCCACGGTGAGAAAACGGCGAGGCCAGCAGCTGCTTGCCGCCCCGGGCCGCTGAACTGCCTCTCTGGTCCCTTATCTACACGCCCGAGCCGTCCCTGTTGCTTCTCACCGTTGTTCCGACGTGCTCTCACCCAGAAACCTCGAAACACCTCGCCGCTAGACCGAGCTCTTGGTCCACCATCGCCCGGCCAAACCTGTGGTTGTCACGGTGATCTGAGGCCATAACTGAGTGCGCCAAGTCTTTCTTGATGTCCTCGCACCGGTTACAGACCCTGATCAACCCTCCTCGAGCTCCACCGTGACGTTCTTCCATTCCTCGGTTCAACCCGAGCCGCCATCATGGGAACGATCCGTCTGGCCACCACAGCCCACAGTTCTCCGAGCCGTGAATAGCAAAAAGGTTCACCTTCAATCCCTCTTTCATTACCGCAAGCCCCGGCGCCGTGACATGAGCCACCCACACCGGAATTTTACGATTTTGTGATGGTGTACAAAAGAGACACCCGGACCGATTCGCAAAATTCGTGATACACAACGCACCACTCATCCTCTTACAAAGAGAAGCACCTCTAGGCGTCCATGCGAGTCCATAGGATCCAAAACTTCAAAGAACTACTGGGTGTAGCCACTGTTCTTCGAGTTTTAAGAGAATTCCCGGTTTCCAACCTAGGTCGCACGGTGACAGCCCAGTACGGCCATTTCCGAGCTCCGTGGAGCTCATATCAATCTTTCCTGGGGTCCACTGATTCTCCACGGCCTTTTTCTCAATCGTTTGGGGTGCTAGGTAGGCCGGCCGACACGGCCGAAGTTCTTCCGAAGCCACCGCTCGTCGTCGGCCGTGTTCCGTGATCGTCATGACGAGCTGAGCCCAGCATCGTATTCCCTGGATGGATTTAAGCAGAGGCGGCCAAAATCATGGAGTTTGGCACATGGCAGAAGCCCTCCGGTGAGCACTGCGGCGAGGGGGGCGGCGGCCGAGCGCGGGAGGCCGGAGGTAGACGAAGCCCCCGGTCCCACGTGTCAGCGGCCGATATTTTAAAACCGGGATTTGCTGTGGCAATGGATGGGGTGTGGCTGCACGCGAAAGACTCCATGGCCCCATGTGTCGACCGCTGAGAAGTGGACACGTAGCCCCGGTCCCACGCGCAGCAATTTAAACATTTCCCTGATTTTCAGATTTAGTTGAAACTTCAAACCCACATAACTTTGGCTAGAAAACTCCACATCGAGTGAACCAAATTTTGTTGGATTCAGCTCTCTGAGTAATTTCCAGAAAATCAAGTTTAACTCTATGAAAATTTTTATTTCTCTATAATTAATTCTTCAAAATTTAAACTGTTTAGAATTTTAACTGGAGAATCCTTTGGAGGAAAATTCTGAAATTTTTCTGGGATGTTCACCAAAACATCTCTGAGCTACCATAAAAATTTCAGATCCATTTGAGCTAATTTGATCTACCTAATGGTGTGATTAATAAAAATTGTTCCAGAGAAAATAGAAAATGTCCAGAAACATTTTCAGAATTTCTCTGAAATTGTTTAGCTCATATCTTTGGATAGGAACCTTCAAATTAAGTGAGACCAACTCTATTAGAACCCTCTGAAAATCTAGTTTTCATAAAGTCATGGCTTGCTCCATGAAAATCCCTAGAACATCCTAAGAGCTCCAATTAAGGTCAAGTACATAATTATTTGTGGAGAGCTCAAACGAGCTTTGCTGCAAATGAAACTTTGCCAAGTCTGTTTTTATGTTGTAACCAAACCACAGTAAAAATTTCAGAGTCATTGGGTCTGTATAGAAAAACTTATAGTCTTCACAAGTTTAACTTCAATTCAAATGCATTTAAATTGATACATATACATGTTTATCTCATGTAGTCGCTAAGGTTGAGGAGGAGTCCGAAGTCTTAAACTTCTTTACTCCGGAGGAACAGCTAGCCTACGACCAAGAGCAGCAAGGCAAGCTCCGGTTTGCATTAACGCTTTTACAAATTTTTATTGTCTTGAGAACGTACTTTGAGCACCCACTTAATTCTTGCATTAGAGTCTTGTTTGAAACCCAAATGCATAGCCAAGAAAACCCTTGGTCGGGATTAGGTTGAAAACCTCGTTAGCTACTGCAATGCTAAAATAGTGTAGGATTCAGTACAAGTCGAGTAGTTGGAACTACTCGCGAAAATAGGCTAGAGGCACATTGCTCGGGTAAAGATAGCAAATGAAACACATGGCAAGAAAAATGAGACCGAGCGGAGAGTAAGGGCAGCAGGACTTTGGGGCCTGGGTGCTATAGATCCACTTGTGTCGATTGAGGACCGAGCCGTGTGCATGCCTGTTGAACAAGATAGAACAATACCGAAGACCTACCGGATATATGGGAACCGGGAAACCGATGTAACTCGGGTAGCTGCTTATTGAGGCATTGCCTGTCGTTCAGAGGGTAGGTTGAGAGCTTAAGGTGTAAATCGGCTGGCGGCACTGCGGATGCGCGCGCAGAGACCTCTTGCTCGGGACGATAGGACTGGTTCAATATGTGGCTGACGGGTGAAAGGTGGTTGCGTACGAAGTCCGTGATGGTTGCTGTAGGCAACATCGAGTACAAGCGTACGTGACGGGTTATTCGGGTAACCCTGCAGGTGTAAATCGATTATAACCGCCGTCCCTCACAGTCAGTGAGTACCACTTGTTGACTGTACTGTGACTTAGAAAGAACAGGCTACATACATGTTAAAAGTTTGCTGATTTGAAAGATATACTTTGCTTGTTAATGTCTTGTTGTAGTTTCGAGCTAATTAAAGTTCTTTTCAACTTTGTGCAAAGTACATGAGAGAAATGCGTTTCTTGTTTGATTGCGGCTCTCTCATGTGCCTTAGCATAAGGTTCTCCACAACCTGCTGCTAAAACTTGAAAGTAAGGTTCAAATAATTAGACGAGTCCTTTGCAACTGATTTTACCTCATGTACCCTATAACCCTTCATGTAGAAGTTTCATGTATAGGAGAGACGGGTCAGTCTTGCTGAGCCATCGTGCTCACTGCTTGTGTTTGAAGCTTTTGCAGGGGTTTATGAGGAAGGGACTCCCAAGGAGGAGACGGAACCCCTGGAGGGGAACCCCGTCGAGTGGTAGTCGTGCACGCCGCCGTGTTAGTGTGTGTGCGTGCTAGTGGGGACAAGTTCACGGGCTGAACGTGAATTCGATGCGTAGTCTATGCCCGTGAGTGTAGATGGAACATATTTTGTTGTACAAATGTTCATAAACATGTTTATCTAATAAAACTTTGCTTCCGCTTTGTATCTTTGATGTGGGTTATCCGGTGCTGTGCAACACAGCACCCCTCAGCGTGATCCTGACTCGACAAGGCCGTGGGGTCGTGTCAGCGTGGTATCAGAGCTCGCTTGAGGTTTAACGCACTACAAAGTCATCTTTTTCAAAAATTCGGTGAGGAACGAGTTAGTAGCCCATATAAGGATGTTATTAGTGTATAGAAAGTGGCATACCAACCTATTTGTTTATGTCGTAAAATCGTGCATCTCGGGACGTTTATGTCTTGGGGGGTGCAGGTAAGCGCTGTCCACCAGTGCGCACAAGCTGAAGGATGGAGCCCCACGGGTGGCAGGTAACCCGACCCGCTTTAATATCCTCTACGACTTTTCATGTTGTTAACGTCTGTCCCCGGCATGCTTTGGTCAATTTGGGAGACCCCGTCACGTGGTCAGTAACGTGAACGTAGCTCAAGGCGTGTTTGGCTTGAGAACATCCGGGCGAGTGATAAAGGCCGGGTGTATAAACTGTATGGATACCGGTCTCGGTGTGCAGCCGAGTCTGATGATTATATGAGTTATCTGCAGGTAGTCTAACCATGAAACGGTAGACGTGTAGCATCATGTGCGAGTGTCGTTTAGTGCCACTGAATTAATAAAGCTGGCTAGGTCCGGTATAGGTTTTTCTTTGTGAGGAACGTAGTACCGACATGAACTGGTGACGCTTCGACGTCACACCCCACTAAATGAGCAACTTCATTGTAAAACTTGAAGGTTTGATTCAAAGTACTAAAACTTTGATGTAACTTCTTCCCTTAACCAGGATATTCAAAGTTAACAAGTTTTCAACTAATAGGATACTAAGGACAGTCCCATGTTTTCAGCTGAAATACGGCTGAAGTTAATCAGAGGTTAGAGGTTGAGTTCTTTCGAGTTTTGGGGCATATGATACATTTCTGGAAATATTTGGAAGAGCTTTACAACTTTTCTGTTGATGTCCAGAGGTGTTTCATCCCTTAACCCATCGAAAAATGCAGTAGAGTTCAAACTGTCCCGAAAACAGGGCAGAGCAAACACTCTCTGTAACTCTCTGTAAATTAAGCATAACTTACGGCATAAAAATCCAAAAATAGAAAATTAAGTAGTTCTAAAAATTTCATGAGGTGGGTTACAACTTTGTAACAGAATGTTTTATCAAATTTGGTGTAGAACTAACGGGAATTCTTGGATCAAATCAGTACCTCAAGCAGGGTGGTGCTGTCCAATTTTCTCCAGAAATTCTGTCAACTTTAACATCTCATAACTTCAAGACAGATCTTAGGCCAAGAAAATACTTTATGGAAAGATTTTGAAGTTAACTCAAGACAGATCTTAGGCCAAGAAAATACTTTATGGAAAGATTTTGAAGTTAACTTTAACTTTGATGTTGAGCTCCAGAATTGGTTTTGCCGTTAGCATGGTCTAAATCAGGTTGAAATGGAAACTGGCAGGGCTGTCATATTGGACAGCAGATCAGCAGTCAAATTTGTTTAAGTTTGAACTATGTTTCCAAGTTTTATAAGTTCAATGACATGTTTTATGTTATAACTCACTGGTTTACTGTTCAAACAAATATTTGACATTTTTCAAATATGTTTCTACAGATGACAGTGGATAGACAATTGGAGAACGGGTGGGTGGTATCCCACTGTTCTCACCGCAGCGGTTATCCGGAAACGTTGAGGCAAATGCTTCAATATTTCAGATACAGCGAGATGCTGCAGTTCTTCGCCAAGGAAGAAGGCGATGAGGGGAACAAGACGTGGACAATACATGTCAAAGTTCCTGCAGGACCCACGCCACCCGGTTGGGCGCCGTTCACCGTCACGGTGAGAGGTAGACAGCCGGAGGGGATGTGGCAAGTGGCAGCCCGCGACACCATGTCGCGTTTCTGCCAACTACACATGAGAGCTATGGAGGGCACTCCATACGCGCTCTTTCCGGTGGAGGGACGAGCTAATCATGTGTGGGGGGAAAGGTACATGGAGGCAACAGATCCGGGTTGCCCAAGGTTCAACCCCGCGTAGGCAAACCTCAGCCTCCAGTTGAGGGCAGGAAAAGCCGTGATGGACAGCCAAGCTGTTCATACGGATTGTCTTGCCGCAAAGCTCAAGAAGAGCACCAGCCATGGATATCATTTTGAGAGTGCTCACAGCGCACTCCACAATGTTCTCCTTCTGACGATAAAGCGACTGAACGAACAACATAATCAGTTGCATCGTCTGAAGAACGCGAAGAAGAAAAGCCGCGTCGACATCACAGCTTTACAACAGCAAGTGCAAGCCTTGACCCAGCAGAATTAGGTCATCACTCAAGAGCGGGATGATGCTATTGAGGAGGGGCAAGGCTGGGCAGAGGACTACAACCAGGCCATGGACGAGGTGCACGTGTTGCAGGACCTCGTACCTCCGGTAATGGGCATACCAGTGGTGGGTGCCGTACCTGTGGTTTTGGGTCTTCCGGCAATGGGAGAACCTGAATCGAAAGAGGAGGTTATGGACCCGGAGCCACCAGCAGAGGTAGCGGAGGAGGACGACCCACAGGAGGTCAAATTCTACTCCGAGTAGGAGGTTACCGTTGCCGAGTAGGGCAGCCAGAGTGATGTAACCAAAACTTTTGTAATCAGGGACATGTCGTGTAGACAGTAGGGTATGGATAGGTATTGACGACATGAGCACGACTTCTCGGAGAAACGAGAATAATGTATCTTGTATAAAATTTATGCTTTATCAATATATGTGAATGTTGTGCAAATTTTTCATGTGTCACTTCAATACCTATTGTTTCATAGAGAATTTTAAGTATGACATGTGTTGATCGCTGCTGTTTTTGACTTTCAGAATGACTCGCACTCGTGCCAACCCGGACGTTGGGGGTTCCAGTCAGGGGGGAGAGACCTCCCAACAGCCTCCCGAGGATTCCTCGGGACAACAACAGAAGCAGCAGCAACAGCAATAACCGCCCCCGCCACCGCCAATTGTTACTTTGGCTGACATCGTGGCAGCGATGGCGGGTTCTCATCAGCAGCACACCGAGTTGCTGCAAACCCTTATTGCGAATACGTCTCGACCAGAGAGGCGTCAAGATCGCGAGGAGCGCCAACAAAGCTCCTGCTCCAATTTTCTGGCTACTCATCCCCCAGTATTCTCAAGGGCGGATGAACCCCTCGATGCGGACAACTGGCTCCGCATGATGGAGATGAAGTTCAAGCTGCTCCAAGTGAGTGAGCAGCGCAAGACTCAGTTTCCGGTCCAACAACTTCAAGGATCCACGAGCTCTTGGTGGGTGAACTACTGTTCTTCGCAACCCACCGAGCGGGTTATGACCTGGGTGGAATTCCGGACGGCCTTCAGGGCCTATCATATACCGTCGGGTCTCATGAAGAGGAAGACGCAGGAGTTCCTTCGCCTGCAGAAAGGAAGCCGGAACGTGCTGGAATCCTCCAGGGCATTCAATGATCTTGCACTCTACGCTTCTTATCACGCTGATACCAACGAGAAGCGGCGGGATCATTTTTACCAGGGGCTTAACCCGCTCCTGAAGGACAAGCTGGCGATGTTCAATCGCGACAGCCTCAATGATATTATTGATGCTGCGATTATTCAGGAGGACTCCGGCAAGGAGTTAGCAGCGGCGAAGAGGAAGCGAAGCGCGCTGCAAAGCAGCGGAGAAGGAGGTTGTCCTTCTCAAAAATACAGGATGGTGAATCGTTCACCATCGGGTCCATGCTGGCAGCCACCATAGAGGCTGATGCCATTCCGCAGTCAGCCATATTCTCCACCGGCATTCAGGCCGGCACTGCCAGTACCACCTCCGCAGCAACAACAGCAGAAGCGGGTGATGCCGCGTGCGTATGCACCTCAGCAGCGCATGCCGGGCTTTCGTCCCCCATGCACCGGCCAGGCAGCAGCCACATGCTACAAGCGTGGTCGTCCAGGACACTTCACCAACAATTTTCCTGAGAGGCAGGGCAGCGGAGTTGCACCACAGCTTCCGGGGAGGAATCAGCGCCGGAACCCCACTAATGCGCGGCGGGAAAACCCTAGGCCCTGCACCATCCACCAACTTGCCATAGAGGACGTGCTGGAGGGAGAGCCCATCCTTGCGGGTATGTTCCAACTCCACCAGCATCCCGCCATAGTATTATTTGATTCAGGCGCCACGCATAATTTTATCAACCAAGCTTTCATTGCTAAACACAGCTTGCAAATACTACCCACCGAAAGTCCATATTTGATTTGTTCACTGGGTGGGAAGATTTCAGCAAGCATGATGGTTTCTAAAGTACCATTATGCTTAGCGGGTAGAGTGTACCCTACGTCTCTCATAGTTCTAGAGGGACAGAAGGTCGATGTCATCTTAGGGATGTCGTGGTTAACCCGCCACAGCACTGTTTTAGACACCGTCCTCCGAGTCGTGCCTTTACACCCAGAAATGCACGAGTCACACTCTTTATTTCTGGACAGTCCAGGAATAAAACTTCCAAGTGTATATCAATCCACAACCATTCGATTGGAAGACATTCTAGTAGTCCGTGAGTTCCCTGATGTGTTCCCGGATGATTTACCGGGGATGCCGCCCGACAGAGAGGTGGAGTTCAAAATTGAACTTGCACCGGGAACCATGCCAATATCCTGAAGGCCGTACAAGATGGCGCTCAAAGAATTGGCTGAACTGAAAACCCAGTTAACGGATCTGCTGGAGAAGGGTTTTATTAGGACGAGCTCCTCGCCATGGGGCTGTTCGGCATTATTTGTGAAGAAGAAAGACGAGACGTTGCGTCTTTGCATGGACTATCGTCCACTAAACGCCGTAACCATCAAGAACAAGTACCCGTTGCCACGGATCGACATGTTGTTTGATCAGTTGGTCGAAGCAAAGATCTTTTCCAAGATGGATTTAAGATCCAGGTACCAACAGATTAAGATAAGGGCTGAGGATATTCCGAAGTCGGCTTTCTCGATGAGGTACGGACTTTATGAGTACCTGGTCATGTCCTTCGGCCTCACCAATGCTCCAGCTCACTTCATGTATTTGATGAACTCGGTATTCATGCCGGAGCTGGACAAGTTTGTCGTGGTCTTCATCGATGACATATTGGTATATTCCAAGTCGGAGGAAGAACACACGAAGCATCTGTGTATAGTCTTGCGATGGCTGCGGGATCACAAACTATACGCGAAATTCAGAAAGTGCGAATTCTGGATATCGCAAGTGCCTTTTCTCGGGCATATTATTTCAGTTGAGGGAATCGCTGTAGACCCGAGTAAAATCACACAAGTGCTGAATTGGAAGTCCCCGAGAACTGTTCATGAGGTACGGAGTTTCCTCGGACTTGCAGGATATTATAGGAGGTTCATTCCGAACTTCTCAAAGATTGCCAAGCCTATGACGGAGCTGCTTAAAAAGGCTACCAAATATGTTTGGAGTCCGGCATGTGAAGCAGCGTTTAAGGCATTAGTAAAGCACCTAACATGAGCACCGGTTTTGGCGTAGCCGGACACAACAAAACCATTCGATGTGTACTGAGATGCATCCAGCATTGGGCTCGGATGTGTGCTGATGCAAGACCGAAGGAAGGTCGCGTATGGATCATGGCAGCTCAGAAACCATGAGCAGAATTATCCAACTCATGACATGGAGCTTTCTGCCGTGGTACTCGCACTTAAAATGTGGAGGCACTACCTACTCGGTAACCTCGTGCATTTATATACCGACCACAAAAGCCTTAAGTACATATTCACTCAGAAAGAGCTGAACATGAGGCAGCGAAGATGGTTAGAATTGATAAAGGATTACGAAATAGAGATCCATTATCACCCCCCAAGGCAAACGTAGTGGCGGATGCGCTGAGTCACAAGTCACACGTCAACAATCTGACCATCACACCGTTGGGAGAGAGCGAGCCACCATTGCATGTGATTCCACATGGAGCTCTCTACAACTTAGCGTTGATCCCCACCATCTGTGAAGAGGTAGCGGCAGCTCAGAAACATGACAAGGGCATGTCGCATTTGCGGAGACGTGTTTACAGCGGGGAGCTGAAATGTTTCCGGAAAGACGGAGACGGCGTCCTATGGTTCAAGGACCGGATCGTCGTAGCCCGTAACCCGGAGTTATGGAGGAAAATCTTTGATGATTCTCACTTACGTGTCCGAGTGTGATACATGTCGAAGGGTGAAAGCAGACCACATGAGGAAACCGGGACCGCTACAACCACTGGGTGTTCCTGCCTGGAAGTGGGAAGACGTGAGCATGGTCTTCATCGTTGGTTTACCCACTACTTTTAAGAATCATGATTCTGTGTGGGTGGTCGTCGACAAGCTCACCAAAGTTGCTCACTTCATCCCAGTCAACACAAACTACAATGCCAAGAAGTATGCTGAATTGTACATCTCACGGATCCTATGCTTATACGGCGTACCCCGCACCATCATACCGGATCGGGGAACTTTATTTGTGTCCCGTTTTTGGGAGCAGCTACACGCTGCATTGGGGACGAAGCTGATCCGTAGTTCAGCGTACCACCCGCAGATGGATGGGCAAACCGAGCGGGTGAATCAGATTCTAGAGGATATGCTACCAGCTTGCGCCATCAACCACGGTAAGAATTGGGATGATGACTTACCGTTGGCCGAGTTCTCGTACAACAATGGCTACCAAGCCAGCATCAAGATGGCGCCGTATGAGGCGCAATACGGGAGAAAATGCCGCACGCCACTGAATTGGTGTGAGTCTGGCGAAAGGGTTACCTTCGGGATTGATCTTGTCAATAACGCGGAGGAAAAGGTTCGCCTGATTCAAGGAACCTAAAAGCCGCCCAATCCCGACAAAAACAGTATGCGGACCGGAGAAGACGCCCATTACAGTTTGAAGTCAGGGATCACGTGTATCTACATGTGTCTCCAATGAAGGGCGTGAACAGATTCGCGGTAAGAGGAAAGTTAGCACCCCGATTCATCGGTCCGTTTCAGATTACTGAAAGATGTGGATCAGTAGCATACCAGCTGAAATTACCAGAAGCACTTTCCGGTGTGCACAACGTCTTTCAGATTTCCCAGCTGAGGAAGTGTATTAAGCTATCAACTACCATTTTCAGCTGGCAGATATAGAAGAACTGAAACTGGATCTTACATATCGGGAGGAACCGGTTCAAATTATTGATGAAAAGGCCCGAACCACATGCAACCGTACGTTGTGGTTCTACAAAGTTCTATGGAGTAATCACTCTGTAGACGAAGTGACATGGGAGAGCGAATGATTTCTTTGCGCTAACTACCCCGACTTTTTCACGTCGCATATACGGTAATTTTCCACCGTCCTCTCTCTCATTTTACCCTTATAATCTCGAGACGAGATTCTTTTAAGGGGGAGGAATGTAAGGGCCTAAGTTTTTGGCACATATTCATAGTGTTTCATCACCCAACACACAACCCTCATTTGAGGAAACTTTGTGAATACATTTGAAGAGCAGGTAAACACTATCAACATGCTCATTAGAGAAGAAACTCACAAAATGCAAAAGTGGCATTTCCCACATGCATCATATAGGGGCTGGTCATATGAAAAACTCCTACACCTTGCTAGGAGTGCTCATGCCAAATTTCACCCAAATCCAAAACCTTTTTTAGGTCTTTTTGCGTATAACTAGAAAGAGGGTAGTTTGAACTCAAATTCAAATTCAAACTACTTCCATCCCATAAGTTCATAAGCGGGAGGCATATTCTTGCTCAGCACATTTTTGTGAGCTCACACATCAATTTTAACTCCATTTGGAGTTGGCCTTGACATGAGCTAAGTTTAGCAAATTCAAACACCATTTGAATTTCCAAACTGCATATGTGCTGGAAATTAATTCAAACACTTCACAATTTGAATTCTATCAACGTCAAATGGGCATGTGGTAGATAATTCAAATTCTAGAGGGTATTAGATGGATTACTGTTTGGAGCAGTAGAGGAAAGTTAATTTCAGAGATTAAAACTTGGGTGGGACCCACATGTCAGTCTCAATAGCAGATTCAACTGAGTGAAGCCCGAGCTCGGTTTCTTGTGCCTGGTCCAGCAGCCGCCACGGTGAGAAAACGGCGAGGCCAGCATCTGCATGCCGCCCCGGGCCGCTGAACCGCCTCTCTGGCCCCTTATCTACGTGCCCGGGCCGTCCCCGGTGCTTCTCACCACTGTTCTGACGTGCTCTCACCCAGAAATCTCGAAACACCTCGCCGCTCGACCGAGCTCTCGGTCCACCGTCGCCCAGCCAAACCTGTGGTTGTCACGGTGATCTGAGGCCATAACCGAGTGCGCCAAGTCTTCCTTGACGTCCTCGCACCGGTTCCAGACCCTGATCAACCCTCCTCGAGCTCCACCGCGACGTTCTTCCATTCCTCAGTTCAACCCGAGCCGCCGTCACAGGAACGATCTGTCCGGCCACCACAGCCCATCGTTCTCCGAGCCGTGAATAGCAAAAAGGTTCGCCTTCAATCCCTATTTCATTACCGCAAGCCCCGGCGGCCGTGACATGAGCCACCCACCCCGGAATTTCACGATTTTGCGACAGTGTACAAAAGAGACACCCGGACCGATTCGCAAAATTCATGATACACACCGCACCACTGATCCTCTTACAAAGAGAAGCACCTCTAGGCATCCGTGCGAGTCCATAGGATCCGAAACTTTGAAGAACTATTGGGTGTAGCCACTGTTCTTCGAGTTTTAAGAGAACTCCCGGTTTCCGACCTAGGTCGCACGGTGACAGCCCAGTACGACAATTTCCAAGATCCATGGAGCTCATGTAGATCTTTCCTAGGGTCCACTGATGCTCTACGGCCTTTTGCTCAATCGTTTGGGGTGCTAGGAAGGCCGGCCGACACGGCCGAAGTTCTTCCGAAGCCACCGCTCGTCGCCGGCCGTGTTCCGATGATTGTCATGACGAGCTGAGCCTAGCATCATGTTCCCCGGATGGATTCAGGCAGAGGCGGCCAAAATCATTGAGTTTGGCACAAGGCAGAAGCCCTCCGGCGAGCACTCCGGCAAGGGGGGCGGCGGCAGAGCGCAGGACGCTGGAGGTAGATGAAGCCTCCGGTCCCACGTGTCAGCGGCCGATATTTTAAAACCGGGATTTGCTGTGGCACCGGATCAGGTGCGGATGCGCAAGAAAGACTCCGTGGCCCCGTGTGTCGACCGCTGAGAAGTGGACACGTAGCCCCGGTCCCATGCGCAGCAATTTAAACATTTCCCCGATTTTCAGATTTAGTTCAAACTTCAAACCCGCATAACTTTGTTAGAAAACTCCAAATCGAGTGAACCAAATTTTGTTGGATTCACCTCTATGAGTACTTTCCAGCAAAACAAGTTTCACTCTGTGAAAATCTTTATTTCTCCAGAATTAATTCTTCAAATTTTAAATTCTTTAGAATTTTAACTGGAGAACCCTTTTGAGGAAAATTCTGAAATTTTGCTGGGATGTTCACCAAAATGTCTCTGAGCTACCATAAAAATTTCGGATCCATTTGAGCTCATTTTATCCACCTATTGGTGTGATTAATAAAACAGTTCCAGAGAAAGTAGAAAGTGTCCAGAAACATTTTCATAATTTCTCTGAAATTGTTTAGCTCATATCTTTAGCTGGGAACCTTCAAATTAAGTGAGACCAACTCTATTAGAACCTTCTGAAAATCTAGTTTTCAGAAAGTCGTGGCTTACTCCATGAAAATCCCTAGAACACCCTAAGAGCTCCAATTAAGGTCAATTACATAATTATTTGTGGAGAGCACGCATGAGCTTTGCTGCAAATGAAACTTGGCCAAATTTTTGTTTAGGTTGTAAACAAACCACAGTAAAAATTTCAGAGTCATTGGGTCTGTCTAGCAAAACTTATAGTCTTCACAAGTTTAACTTCAATTCAAATGCATTTAAATTGATACATATACATGTTTATCTCATGTAGTCGCTAAGGTTGAGAAGGAACCCGAAGTCTTAGACTTCGTTACTCCGGAGGAACAGCTAGCCAACGACCAAGAGCAGCAAGGCAAGCTCCGGTTTTAATTAACCCTTTTACAAATTTTTATTGTCTTGAGAACGTACTTTGAGCACTCACTTAATTATTGCATTAGAGTCTTGTTTGAAACCCAAATGCATAGCCAACAAAACCCTGGGTCGAGATTAGGTTGAAAATCTTGTTATCTACTGCAATGCTAAGACAGTGTAGGATTCGGTACAAGTCGAGTAGTCGGAACTACTCGCGAGAATAGGCAAGAGGCACATTGCTCGGGTAAAGATAGCAAATGAAACACATGGCTAGAAAAATGAGACCGAGCGGAGAGTAAGGGCAGCAGGACTTTGGGCCTGGGTGCTATAGCTCCGCTTGTGTCGATTGAGGACCGAGCCGTGTGCGGGCCTGTTGAACAAGCTAGAACAGTACCGAAGACCTACCGGATATATGGGAACAGGGAAACCGATGTAACTCGGGTAGATGGGTATTGAGGCATTACCTGTCGTTCAGAGGGTTAGTTGAGAGCTTGAGGTGTAAATTGGCTGGTGGCACTGCAGATGCGCGCGCAGAGACCTCTTGCTCGGGACGATAGGACCGGTTCAATATGTGGTTGACGGGTGAAACGTGGTTGCCTACGACGTCCATGATGGTTGCTGTAGGCAACATCGAGTACAGGCGTACGTGACGGGTTATTCGGGTAACCCTGCAGGTGTAAATCAATTATAATCGCCATCCCTCACGGTCAGTGAGTACCACTTGTTCACTGTACAATGACGTAGAAAGAACAGGCTAGATACATGTTAAAAGTTTGCTGATTTGAAAGACATACTTTGCTTGTTAATGTCTTGTTGTAGTTTCGAGCTAATTAAAGTTGTTTTCAACTTTGGGCAAAGTACATGAGAGAAATGTGTTTTTGTTTGATTGCGGCTCTCTCATGTGCCTTAGCATAAGGTTCTCCATAACCTGCTGCTAAAACTTGAAAGTAAGGTTCTCCACAACCTGCTGCTAAAACTTGAAAGTAAGGTTCAAATAATTAGACGAGTCCTTTGCAACTGATTTTACCTCATGTACCCTATAACCCTTCATGTAGAAGTTTCATGTATAGGAGAGACGGGTCAGTCTTGCTGAGCCATCGTGCTCACTGCTTGTGTTTGAAGCTTTTGCAGGGGTTTATGAGGAAGGGACTCCCGAGGAGGAGACGGAACCACAGGAGGGGAACCCCGTCGAGTGGGAGTCATGCACGCCGCCATGTTAGTGTGTGTGCGTGCTAGCGGGGACACATTCACGGGCTGAACGTGAACTCGATGCGTAGTCTACGCCCGTGAGTGTAGACGGAACATATTTTGTTGTACAAATGTTCATAAACCTGTTTATGTGATAAAACTTTGCTTCCGCTTTGTATCTTTGATGTGCGTTATCCGGTGCTGTGCAACGCAGCATCCCTCAGCGTGATCCTGGCTCGACGAGGCCGTGGGGCCGCGTCAGTTTTCAAATAAATAATTGACTTGTGTGAAGAAAGCTCTCATGTGTATTATCACATGTGGAAAAGTTTAAACAAGTCTTATTTTTCATAAATATGAAACAAACTTTGTGGAAACATGAGTTTCTTTGTATTCATATTTTTGGGACCTTTACATTCCTCCCCCCTTAAAAGGAATCTCGTACCTAGATTACAAAAGATGAACGAGACGGGAGGGTAATTACAAAGTTTATGACAAAAGTTCTAGATAATTCTTGTGGATGTAATCTTCACTTTCCCACATCGCCTCTTCCGGGGTATGATTACTCCACAAGAGTTTGTAAAATCTCAAGGTCCGGTTTCGGGTGATCCGAGTCTTTTCATCGATAATCTGAATGGTTGTTCGCCTCCCCCAATGACGGGTTAGACCCAGGTCCACCCGTCAGACACTGGGGGCCGGGCGAGTAACGTCTCGGGAATGTCCGGCGGTTCCCGACGAGAGCGGCGCGGTGGAACTATGGCGACCAACCCATTTTTTGACCCAGTAAATGCCCATGGGCAACCCCTCGAGCACGTCACCACAAGTTATTCGCCTCTCCCAATGATGCGTAGGACCCAGGTCCACCCGGCAGACATTGGGGGTCGGGCGAGTAACGTCTAGGGAATGCCCGGCGGTTCCCGAGGAGAGCGGCGTAGTGGAACTGTGGCAAGCAACCCATTGGTTGCCGCAGTAAGTGCCCCGAGGCAACCCCTCGAGCAAGTCGCCTTGGCACTCGCCCCCCAATGACGGGTAGGGCCTAGGTCCACCGGTCAGACACTGGGGGCTGGGCGAGTAACTGTAAAAGCCCAATAAAAGGTACATGCAAAAACTTTTCTTCACTTCCCAACACCACAGTTTTTGTTGTGGATATCTTAGGAAATATTGTGAAGAGCAAGTAACCTCCATCAAAAGAGTGATTAGAGGGGAAAGCCTTCACTTTCACAAAGTAGGAGTTCTACACATGAACATGAGAGGTTGAGCTCACCCCTAGAACTTAAAAAGTCTTGGGTAGGTACAGTCCAAGTTTCATGTAAATCCAACACTTTTTGAGGCACTTTTGGAGGTATTTGAAAAAAGAGGCCAATTTGAATATAACAACAACTTTCATCACTCAAATTGAAAAGTTATCTTCATATTCAAACTCAGCACATTTTTCTGAGTTAGCCCACCAATTTTCACCCCCATTGGAGTTCATCTTGTCGGGAGCTAAATTTGCAAGAATTCAAAACTGAATTTGAATTCCAGTTCAAACATGAAGCAAATTTAGCCACACAAAGTTTAAATTTGAGAACTCAAATTCAAACCAATACCTGGGGGCTAAGTCTCTCATTCAATGTTTAGTAGCTGGGGATATTTACAGCAGAAGGGGGAGAAAGAAATAGAGGGGAGAAGAGGGCCCACTGGTCAGCCACCCAGGGATCAAACCGACTCAGGCACGCGGTCGAACACCCCTACGGGCGACAGCGCACCGGGTCGGCCCCGTCCCAACGCGGCCACCACGCCACCTCCTGCTCGGGGGATGAGGACGCCGGCTACAATACACGCGATCGCACCCTGGTCTGTGTGAATTCCCTCCCCATTCTCTCGGTTCCACCTGCCCACATCCGAAGCAGCGTACCCGGAGTCGCCGCCCTCTGATCGCCGGCGCCCAGACAGCACCGGCTTCTTCATGCCCGACGCTCCACACAAGAAATGACCGCCATAAGGTGCTGGTTCTGCTCGTCCCTACCGTTCAGCATTTCATGTGCCGTCGGGGGAGAATTTGCCCAAGGAACGTTTCTGCGTTCTTAAGGCTGAGCTGTACCAAATACGAAAATTCATGGGTGTTGGCTTATCACCGGGCATACCGAGCTAAACACATGATCTACACCTTGCCACGACCACCCAGGGTCAAAAACCAGCAAGAACTATGGGATAGGGTTACGGTTCTTCGAAGTTTTCTGAGAACAGCCGATATCCGGCCTAGGTCGCCGGTGAGGTCGTAGTTATAGCCGTTTTCACGGGGATTGGTGCCCATGTACGCGATCAGCAGGTGTTAGCGGAGCTCCCCGAGCAAACCGCATTGAAAAAGGTGCAGGGGATGCCGAGTTCGACGTCGCCGGTGAGCTCCCGGCCGCTGTTACCGGCGGGAGTACTGTTCCGGCCGTTGTCGCGCTCTGGTGAGGGCGCCACTGTGTTCCCCAGGCCGAGATAGGCACAGGCGGCGAGAATCAGCAAATTCCGAGGGCCAGAACCCCTCTCCGGCGAGAGCTCCGGCGAGCTCGGCGGCGGGGTCGCGCGGGTGGCTGGAGGAAGACGAAGGGGGGGAGGCCCACTCGTCAGCGGCTGGAAGTAACATGCGGGATTTTCTGTGGTCCAGGATCCAGTGTGGCTGCACGGGAAGGAGTCTGTAGCCCCGTGTGGCTCGGCTCCAGCAGTCGACACGTGTGCGATGGACCCACCCGCAGGATTTAAACATTTTTGGAATTTCCAGATTTAGTTCAATCTTTAAAACCCCATAACTTTTGCTAGGAAGCTCCAAATTTAGTGATCCAAATTGGGTTGGATTTATATTGCATAGCTCTATCCAAATAGGTAACCCAATTTTATGAAACCTACTATTTATTTCTGGAAAATTCTTTAAAGTGTTTCAGCAAAAGAATTTTAGAGGTAGTTTGGTTCATCCAAAAATACCCAAGTTTTACCAGAATGTTCTTTAGGATATTAGTGAACCCCTCTGAAAGTTTCAGACCATTTGGAGTTGATTTGATTAGAACAATTCAAATTTGAAGGTTCTGTGTTCATTTGAATACAGAAACAGTTTCAGAGAATTTCCAAAACTTGGAAATTCAGTTCTGGACAAACCTTAGCTCCAAGAATGCTAGGAAAATTCATGAAAACTCTATGAGCTATAATTTAAATTGTAGTTCACTAAGTTGGGCATGAACAGGGGTGTTACCTCAGAATTAATTCTTCTTTGCTTATTTGCTAAAAGAATTATTCTGAACAAACCACTCAATGAAAAGTGCTAAATTTTGATCCACAGAGTTGTCTTGTGACAAGGAACTCACACAAAAATTCTCAGCTCCATTGGCGCTCTGGATCACCCCTGTCCTGTTTAATCACTTGAGGGATTAATATGGGAGAGGGGGAAAACCACTTAGCACTTAATCATGTGCTTAGATCCAGACCCAACCCACTACCCCCAGTTTCCTTTTAAATTCTTAAACAGAGTTCCAGTTGTTAGAAACTGGTTATTAGAACTAATAGAAGAAGCATTACAATAAACTTATGTGCATATCCATTGACATATAGTATTTCATTAACGTGTAGTTGCTGAAGGCGAGGAGGCTCCGGAGGTACTCGACTTCCTGCTTCCAGAAGAAGAACTAACCCCTGACCAGCAGCAACAAGGCAAGCCCCGGTTTGCATTAAGCCATTTAAAAAGTTTTTACTTTGTTTACATACGTGGAGTGAAGGGTGTATGTGCATTAGGTGTAGGATGGATGAGTACCCCACTTGCATGACCAGAATTTTTCCATAAGAGTGACGGTAGTGTCTAAGATCTCGAGTAGACAGGCTATGCTTAATAATTCATAGGACATCGGTACAAGTCGAGTAGTTGGAATCTACTCACGAGTTAGGATTGGGACACACGGGATTGGTTCGAGTGATGTGAGATCACTTTAGTAATGAAAATGAGACTAGGCAGGGGCTAGGGCGCAGCAAGAGGAAGTATTGTGTGCGCAGCCCTGTCCGTGTCGATTGAGGACCGATCCGTGTGCGGCCCTGCTGAATTGAACGTACCGAAGGCATATCGGATATATGGGCCCCGATAAACCGATGTAACCTAAACCTCCGGATGTCGAGGCATAACGCACCGATTTATAGGTGTAGGCTGAGGGCAGCAAGGTGGAAATCTGCCAACAGGCATAGAGAGATGCTCCGTGTGGGGAACCTCCTGCTCGTTTCAGTGCGACCGGTTCGACGTTTGGGCTGTTGGGTGAAAGGTTGTCCCGTACGACATCGAGTGAGCGTGCTGTTCAGCTCCACGGGTGGGCGTACGTGGCGTGCTCTTTGGTTTCCCTGCAGGTGTATATCGAGTCGATTCACCGTCCCTCGCGGTGACGAGTACCGCTTGTTCACTGCGTTGTAACGTAGATAATTTATGGAATGCTATGATTCAATATTGCTGTCATGATATAATTGTATTGCTACATGTGTGCCACCAAATATTGCTTACTAAATTTCAGCTTCATGAACTGTTAACCTGTTGCTAAAAGATGAACTAAGGATGAACTTGTAGGCATGTCCATTTGCTGCAACATTGCTATCCTATGTCATTGTACACCTCATGTAGAGTTTCATGCTTAGGTGAGGCGGTTAAGCCTTGTTGAGCCATCGTGGTCATGGTTGCTGTTTAAGTGTTTTTCAGGTGAGGAGCCACCCATGGACTCGGAGTACGAGTCCACCGGCGAGGGTTATTCTCCGTCGGTGCCACGACTGAGTGGGAGCCGTACACTCCGCGCTGAGCTGAGACGTGCAGCTAGTGTGGGTTGCCCTAGGGCTGGACAACCGACTTTTGCTAGATAGGCGGGCGTGAGTGTAGAAAAGTAAACTTCCGCTGTGTAATAAAGACAACAGTTTGTAACTGAGTATTGTACCTGTCTGTACAGTTCAGTTGTTTTGCCCATGTAATATATTGTGTCTTATGACGTGTGCTGTCGGGTGTCGCATCGTGCGGCACCACCCTCTGCGATCCTGGATGAGCGGACCCCGGTCCGCCACAGCCTGGTATCAGAGCTGCATTGCGGATAGCACAGTACTTAAGGACGGTATTACAGGAAAACTTAGGTTTACAGTGAGGATCCGGTAGTTGCCCAAGTAAGGACTATATTAGCATAGTTACTTAAAGTGGCAAGACTAACTTATGTGTTATAATTATGAATTCTAATTATGTAACGACGCACCTACGCTCTGGTAAGAATCGTAAGGAACGCCACTGAAAGCGGTTCAATTTCGGTTAGCTCCCCTGACGAGGAACGTGGTTCAGGGTTAGGTCTCACAGCTTGGTGTGAGACGTCAATATGAAACTCTTGGACTCTTAATGTTCCTGAGTTCATATGAAACGCTGATCCCTAGCGTGCATGAGGCAAGTAAGTGGAGACCCCATCGCATGGTAAGTAACGCGAGAGTGTGTTCGTTTGGAAATAGCCCAGCAGGACATACGCAGCGCTTGCCATCGGCGTGCCCTGCAGGGCAGTAGGTGGTATCTGTTGGGTTGATAACATTCCCAACCATGACGACCCGTTCATGACATACTCGGGTTCCCCGTCGTGTCGTGTTGAAACACGATCACGTACCTTGAGACGTGACCTAACTCACTTCTGTCACACCCGGTTTCTCCGAAGAACAACCGAGTGAATATCACATGTATGCCAGGATCATTTTCTCATACATGTGATGACAAATAGTGAAGCATCATTTATTACAAGCCAGGTGTCGAATATAAATAAGTCTTACATAGCATCTGTCTCGATGGACGATAATAAGTTCATAACACGTAAATAAAATAGCAGGGGAATATTATTCTTGGGCTCCGTCATAGGCGTTGCCCGGGGGACTCCATGAACCTAGAATCCTTCTTCGGGTCTGAAATCTTGATCATTAAACACCACATCGTCCCCTTGACCTGAGCAGCAATTTAAACCAACAAATATGCAAGTTTGAGTACCGGGAGTACTCAGCAAGTGTCGGAAAGTTATGTCATGCATGGCTAGAGCAAGGAGAGGTTGAACTCATGGTTAAAGCACTACGCAATTATTACCTACCACCTTAGCTTATTAAGCACCTACATTTCTACACAGGTGAAATGGTCCCAATCTCCCATCCCATCAAATAACCATAGCATCATTTCCAATGTTAAGCTCCCCGCTTAACATCCATAACTTCCAAAGTCATCATCCTCTAATCATGAATAAGTCCAAGCCGCTCTTGACCGTGAGCACGGCTGTCATGACAGTTTTGACTCTGCAGAGTTTGCACCACTGTACCCACATGTAGTGATTTCATCCCCCGTTGCCGGGTGGACTAAAAGAACCTCCATTATTCCAGTGCCCACGAACCACATTCACACTTCCCAGGTGTGTAGCCAGGAGATCACTACGAAGCCTTTACAAAGGGATTCCCGACGAGCGTGGGCCCACTGAGGTTTCACCCCTAACAGCATACAAGAGGCTCCAACCCCGCTATAGTGGCCCCCTCTTGAGCCTTGCGGTTCATATGGTAGTCCAGCTGACACCCACTCCCCGCACCATCCAACACAGCCATACTACGCCGGGGATACACCTAATTAATTGGCCAAGCTGCCCCATCTCAGCATGTGGTTGGCACGGTAAAGCCAGGTTATATGCTCCATGAACCGGTCCTTAGGATCCAGGCAAGTACTAAACACAAACCCGAGTCTCGTGCACCCAGCACCAACCAAATCATCCAACTTGCCTTGATCCCTACCTCTACATAACTCATAACATCTCATTCAAGAGTATGGTAAATAAATTGATGATCTCATATCCCAATTATCCCATTCTAAGCATGGCTAAGCACAAGTAATATGAGTGAATGACATAATAAAACAAATCCCAACCCAAGTTACAAGGAAAACAAGGTAATGCAATTCTAAGGAAACTTCCTAGCATGGGTTTCATATTTCAATTGACAATGCAAATAATTCTATCTACACATCCTAGTATAGGAACAATGTGGTCAAGGACACTTGCCTTCTTCCTGCTGCTCTGGGAATGATAGTCCTGATCTTGGAAGGGGAGAACTTGCTCTGGGGCAGGTTCTACTCATGCCAACACACATAGCAAAAAGAAAACAACAATCCACAAGACATAGTTCACACATTCGCTTCATACAAACCACACATTCACACCTATGAAAGTCATTCACATTTCTAAGTGTTGTGGTTACTCTATGTGTGTTGATTTTTTTAGCTTGCATGCACTTTTAAACATGTGTATATGATTTCTAAGTTTTGTATTCGGATTTCTGTTTGCACACTATATATAAATTTCCAATTTGAACAACTTCCTTATATTCAATTGATACCCTTCTTAGCTACCAAGTATGCATGGAAGGTATTTCCCCTACTCCAATTGGGTTTTCAGATCTTCTACCAAATCCTAAACTGAAATCTATGGATTTGGAGACTTCATTTATCATTTTCTAGTTATGCATACCTATTTTCTTATAATTTCAGATTTATTTTCTATGCCTAAATGTGAACTTTATTATGAAAATAGTAAGACACATCATCTAAACAGAATAGGTTCTGATCTAAAATATTAAATAATATATTTTGGAACTTCTCCTCTGATGTGGACTATTTTAAATTTATTTTTTACCAAATTTCAGAATTATTTCCTAACCTAAAATGTGTCCCTATAACTAATAAATGTGAACAATTAGTTAAACAGATTCATTTCAGTTTATAATATACTTTTAACTCATTCTAAAGTTTTCCAAGTGCTAGGAGAGTTTAAATTTGAATTTACAATGTGTTTGTCTCACCTTTTAAATTTTAAATCCTAATCACATATTCAAATTCCTAAATTTAATATCATATAGGGTAAAAAAGTAAACTCACCCCACTACAGGGTCTATTATATTATTCATAAATTTCTAGGGGTCTAACTACACATAACAGAGGGGTTTTCTTAATTTTTATTAAGTCCAGGGGCTAAAACTGATTTTTAATTGAATTTACATGAATTTCTGAAATTCCAGGGGCTAGATCAAAAGTTTCCGGGGCTAGCTCGTGTTTTCCAAGATCCCTAGGGGGTAGCACGTAAGAATCCCGGCCTTTATAATGCGGGGCTGATGTGGACCGTCCGATTTTAAACAGACGGCTCAGATTAGATCGCCGAACCGGTACGCGCGGGTTTTAATTCTACCGTGCGATTTAAAATAGATGGCACATAAGCGGCCACGTCGCTGTGACCGTGCGCGGGCGACGCTGCCTGGCTGCGCACGGCGGTGGGAGGCGGCGATCTCGCCGGAAAACTTCGGATCTTCGTCTATTCTTCCTAAAACTGGGATTTCATGGCATAGATCGGTAGAGGGGAGATCGGGGATCTCACCTCGGGGTTTTTATTGAGCTCGGAGATCCTGGAAGGCGGTCGGCGACGAGGTCCGAGATGGAATCGCTGCGGTGCTCGTCGGAGCCGTGCCTAGAGCATAAACCACCGAGTCTTCTGCACCTGCGTGATTCCCCGGAGGCGGTGGAACACGATCGACGCGTTAGATCAGAGAACCCGAGCAAAGATCAAGAGAAAACGGCCGGAGAAGCTCTGGTTCTCACCGGGAGGAAAAACAGGTGATCGGGATGAAAAAAACGGGTGATGCCGGCACTTATATAGACGAGGGAGGGCGGCGGTCGGTTGGGATCGAGCTGGAGTCGTCCGGGGACCAGAATCTCAGCTAGGGAACGCGGTTTTCCGGGTTAGTTGCGATCGGGCGCGCGCGGAGGAGTCCAGGTAGTTGGCGCGAGCGGGAGGTCAGGGATGACACACGGGCCCCGTGTGTCAGTGAGAGGGAGAGGGGGCGCGCGGCTGCGGGCTGGCGCAGGGCGGGTGGGCCGGCTGGTGGGTTTCGGCCCACTGGCCGGGGGTTTTGTTTTTTCTTTTTCTTTTCTGTTTTGATTTGAATTTGAATTCCAATTTGAATTTGAATTTCTGCACCACATGCAACACGTCCAAAAATTTTTAAATTCCCCTCTTAACAGGATTTTGGGGTGTTGCAGCTCTACCCCCCTTAAAAGAAATCTCGTCCTCGAGATTGGTGGTTCTAAGAAAACAATTCCAAAAACTGTGCCTTAAGCTCGTCTTCTCGCTCCCATGTGGCTTCCTCTTCCGAGTGATGCTTCCACTGCACCTTGCACATCCGGATTCTTTTTTTTCTTATGAGACGTTCCATTGTCTCCAAAATCTTGACTGGTTGCTCGGCATAAGACAGATCCTCTCGTACGTCAACCTCATTCATGGGTAACACCTCTTCAGGCGTCCTTAGGCATTTCTTGAGCTGTGACACATGGAATACATCGTGTACATCCGATAGGCGAGCCGGTAATTCTAGTTGATATGCCACTTCACCTTTCCTCTCTAGAACTTGAAAGGGTCCGATGTATCAAGGTGATAACTTCCCTTTCACCTTGAACCGACGAAGTCCTCGGATAGGGGACACCTTGAGGTAGACATAGTCCTCCACGTTGAAAACGAGCTCTCTTCTCCGTACATCGCCATAGCTCTTTTGTCGTGTCTGTGCTATCCTCAAGTTGTTGCGAATTTCTCTCACTTTCGCCTCGGCTTCTTGTAGTACTTCGGGCCCAAACACTTTACTTTCCCCTGTTTGGTTCAAAAATAGTGGAGTTCTGCACATCCTCCCATACAAAGCTTCAAACGGTGACATCTTCATACTAGCCTGATAGCTGTTGTTATAGGAGAACCCCGCATACTGTAAGTTCTTATCCCAACTCCGATTGTCTTTGAGTGCACACGCTCTCAGCATGTCCACAAGGACTTGATTGGTTCTTTCCGTCTGTCCGTCAGTCTCGGGATGATAGGCAGAACTAAAATTCAGATGAGTTCCCATGGTTTCATGCAACTTCTGCCAGAACCTTCAGGTGAACTGTGTCCCTCGATCCGACACTATTTTCTTTGGCACTCCATGGAAACACACGATCCTTGACATGTATAATTCTGCCAATTTGGATCCGCTGTAGCTTTCTTTCACAGGGATGAAATGAGCTACCTTGGTTAGGCTGTCAATGATGACCCATATCGAATCATATCCTGATTGGGTTCTAGGCAATCCCACTATGAAATCCATACCGATTTCTTCCCATTTCCATTCAGGCACTTTTAGTGGTTGCAATAATCCCGCGGGTCGTTGATGTTCCGCTTTTACCAACTGACATGTGTCACATAGGGCAACATGTTCCGCGACATCTCGCTTCATTCCATACCACCAATATCTACTCTTGAGGTCATGATACATCTTAGTACTTCCAGGATGAATGGAATAATCGGAATCATGAGCCTCCTTCAAAATCAATTCACGGATCTCCTTCACTTCAGGCACACAGATTCTTTTCTCGTGCCACACCATACCTTGTTCATCCTCTCTGAAACCAGGGGCTTTATTTTCCTTGATGAGTTCTCTAATATCTTGTATCTTCTCGTCATTCTTCTGACCATTTCGGATGTCTTTCTCTAATGTGGAATCCACTTCCATGGCGATGTCTTCACCACTATTCACCAGACATAGATTGAGTTTTATAACCTCTTCCTTCAATTATGTAGGGATGTCCTTCAAGCTTAACCTATTGACCTGCACCTTCCGGCTTAAAGCATCTGCCACGACGTTCTCTTTCCCAGGATGATAGTTGATGCCCACATAAAAGTCTTTGATCAGCTCTAACCATCTCCTTTGCCTGAGGTTGAGATCTGGCTGTGTGAAAATATACTTTAAGCTCTTATGGTCCGTATATATCTCTGTCCTCTTCCCCATCAAGTAATGCCGCCAAATCTTCAACGCGTGTACCACTGTGGCTAGTTCTAGGTCATGTGTAGGATAGTTCTTCTCGTGTTTCTGGAGCTACCGGGACGCATAAGCCACGACATGCCCCTCTTGCATGAGAACACATCCCAACCTGTTTCCAGAGGCATCGCAGTACACCAAAAAGTTCTTCTGCATATCTTGCATTACTAGCACTGGGGCTGTTGTCAATCTTTTCTTTAGCTCTTGAAAACTCGTCTTGCACTGCGGCGTCCATGTGAATGTGATTCCTTTCTCCAACAGTTTGGTGAGGGGTCTCCAAATCCTGGAGAAACCCTCGATAAACCGTCGATAGTATCCAGCCAATCCTAAGAAACTTTGAACTTCCCTGACATTCTCAGGGGTCTTCCACTTCTATACATCCTCGATCTTGGCCGGATCTACGGAGATTCCTCCCTCCAAGATTATATGTCCTAAAAAGGAACTCTCTTCAGCCAAAACTCACACTTGCTTAACTTGGCATATAGTTGGTGTTCTCTCAGCTTCTGCAACACCAACCTTAGATGTTTCTCATGTTCTTCTTCATCTTTGGATAAGACAAGAATGTCATCTATGAAAACCACCACAAATTTGTCCAGATATTCCATGAATACCTTGTTCATGAGATACATGAAGTATGTCAGGGCATTAGTTAGCCCGAAAGGCATGACGGTGTATTCATACAGTCCGTACCGAGATATGAAAGCTGTCTTGGGAATATCGGTTTGCCTTATCTTAAGTTGGTGGTATCCTGACCTGAGATCAATTTTCGAGAACACACAAGCTCCCCTTAACTGATCAAATAAGTCTTCAATGCGGGGTAATGGGTACTTGTTCTTGATGGTTACCTCATTCAACGCACGGTAGTCCACACATAGCCTTTGGGTCCCATCCTTCTTGGGCACAAATATCACTGGAGCTCCCCATGGTGAGGAACTAGGACGAATGTACACCTTCCCCGTTAATTCTCTTAAATGATCCTTGAGTTCTCCCAGCTGCTTGGAGTCCATCCGATAAGGTCTCTTGTATATTGGAGCTGTTCCAGGCACTAGCTCAATCGCGAATTCCACTTCACGATCGGGAGGCATACCTGGCAACTCCTCCGGAAAAACGTCTGGATATTCCCTGATAATCCTGATCTCCTCCACTTTCACCTCAACATGATTTAATTTAAAGTCCCTCCTAGGCTCTTGTATTGTTATGAACTTTACTCTTGTGCCACTAGGGTGAGTTAGTTCCACCGTTCTAGTCGAACAATGGATGATTCCTTTGTGTTTGGTCAACCAATCCATGCCCAAAATAATATCTATCCCTTGTGAATCTATCACTATGAGGTTGGCAGTAAATACTACCCCATTAATGTCTAGATTCACCTTGGGGCACACTTGTCTTGTCCTTATTTCTCCCCCTGGAGAGTTTACGGCTAGCATATGGTTCATTTGTGTTGTTGCTAAATCATGCTTCTTAACAAACCCTTGGGCAATGAATGAGTGGGTAGCACCAGAATCGAACAACAGGGTTGCAACGTTTAAATTGGCAGGAAACTTACCAACTACCACGTCAGGTGCCTCTTGCGCTTCCTCCATGGTCACGTGATTCACCCGTCCTCGCATCACATTCTGTTGTTATGGCTGCATGGCCTTCTTCTTTGGGCACTTATGGGCGTAGTGCCCCACTTCACCACAGTTGAAGCATGGAACCCCAACTTTAGGTGTCTGGCCTTTGTTGTCTTGGGGTTGGTTCGGTGGTCCTTGTCCTGCTGGTGGAGGTTGATATGTGGGGCGAGGCTGCTGTACAAACTGACGTTGTGGCTGTGCTGGTGCTTATGGAGGCCTGAAGTTCGGGTTGTACCCTTTCGGTGCAGAGTAGGGTACCGCAGCACGGCTCGTCAGCCCTGCGGGTTGCTGCATCAAACGTGGGCGGGTGTTGCTACCCGAGGCTTGGTGTGACCATCCCGCCTTCCTCTTATTTTCATTTTCCAAGGCCTTCAGCTTCCTCTCCACCACAAATGCTCTGTCCACAATCTTTTGGAAGCTTTCGTACTCATTGGAGGACATTGCACACTGCATTTCCGCTGTAAGTCCTTCCACAAAGCAGTCCTGTTTCTGCTCATCAGTCTCTATGTCCCGTGGTGCATATCGGGATAATTGGGTGAATTTAGTGAGGTATTCCCTCACCGTCATGTTTCCTTGCTGCAGCCCCAAGAACTCCTTTCTCTTGTTTTTAAGTTCACCCTTTGGTTTGTAATGGTTGCGGAAGCTACGCTTGAACTCTTCCCAAGTGATGTTCTCAGGGTCATGATGGACGGCCACGTAAGCAGTCCACCAATCAGCAGCAGGTCCATGCAATTGGTGAGAGGCAAACAGCACCCTCTCATATCCTTGGCATTGTATGATCCTCATCTTGCTCTCAATGGTCTTTAGCCAATCATCTGCCTCCAGAGGTTCAGCAGCACTTGCAAACTTTGGAGGTTGAGTCCCTAGAAACTCACTCAACCTTGGTTGACGTGGTGCACCTTGTGGAGGTGGAGCTTGGTGCAAGTTGGCCACCACTTGAGTCAGGCTCTGGATGAGCTGATCAGATTCAAGCATTTGGTGGATGGGATCAACTCCTTCCCGACGACCACCCCTGTCTTGTCCTCCAGAAAGATGAGGGTTGCCTGCCTCATCTTTGTTGTTGGCGGGGTCTGCAGCACGACCCTTTCCTCTTCCGGCCATCTATCATGATCAACCAGACGTTAACTTAAAGCATTAAGTATTAACTTCCCAATTTGCTTGTTTAAACTTTAAAATTTTGAGACCTTATTTCATTCATATTTTCTGAGAGTTTCATGTCTTACCCGAACATAAATGCACTCTTAATTCATCTGGGTTCACACACGAAAGCAAAACAATCCTGAAGACGAGGTTGTGGACAAACGCCCATGGCTTCCACAACTCACGTCACACACCAAGCATTAACACACCATTAACTAAGGTAATGACTCAACTACTTGATAACCTGCTGAACTATGGGAAAGGACTCTACACAACTCATATCACTGAGCTGGCTTCTCGGGATCTTCCTCATTATTGTGGCTGCCCTCCGACTCCGCTTTGGGTGGGGAGGCTGCTTGGGGAGAAGTGCGGTGACGCCTGCTCGCCCGGCGATCCGGGGAATCAGGAGTCCATGTGTCATTCACGGTGACACAAAGTTCATTCCCATCTCCTCTTTTTCTCGCCCTCAAGCTGGCTCGAAGCAATGCCTCAGTCGACTTCAGGGTGTCACGTACATCCTGAAGCTCCTGCTGACACTCCTGCAGTCGACTGCTGAGCATAGCTGCATCCTCCAAGCACAAGTCCATGTGCTCATGGGAAGTCCCTTGCTGCACTGGCGGGTACTTGTACTCCGTTGTACCACTCTCACGCTGGAGGACATACATGTACTCAGTCCTGTCCAGGTGGCGATGGTAGATGTGACTCTGGCAGGTGATTGCCTCCCAGGTGACATCCTTCTCCGCATCGACCTGTGTCGCTCGACAAGCTGGAGAGCGATGGATCTTGAGCAGCTGATTCTCATGGATAATCCTCATTTCTGAACTCCACTCTTCCCACTTCTCACAGATGGTTCGGGTGGAGCTGTAGTGTATGATTAGCTTGGCCGTATTGCCGGCGGCTTGGAGCATACGTCGAAGACGGCGCAACAAGCCTCCTACTGCCAATCCGTAGGAGAGATACGTCACCGGACGGTTCTCCTCTCTCAGGGCAAGGGCAACTACGGGAACTCTCCCTCCGGTGGACTTGCGGGCGGTGCGGATCATGCGAACCATCTAAAACATAAAGCATTTAAAATTTAAGTTAGATAAGATTTTAAACAAAAATCCTATTTTGAATAAAAGTTGGGGTAAGATGAATAAAATGTGGCGGACCGGGATCCGCTCATCCAGGATCGCAGAGGGTGGTGCCGCGCGATGCGACACCTGACAGCACACGTCATAAGAACATAATATATTACATGGGAAAAACAAACTGAACTGTACAAAAGGTACAATACTCAGTTACAAACTATTGTCTTTATTACACAGCGGAAGTCTACTATTCTACAACTCACGCCCGCCTACCTAGCAAAAGTCGGTTGCCCAGCTCTAGGGCAACCCACACTAGCTGCACTCCTCAGCTCAGCGCGGCGTGTACGGCTCCCACTCAGCCGTGGTCCCCGACGGAGGGTAACCCTCGCCGGTGGACTCGTACTCCGAGTCCGTGGGTGGCTCCTCACCTGAAAACACTTAAGAAGCAACCGTGAGCACGAAGGCTCAACAAGGCTTAACCGACTCACCTAAGCATGAAACTCTACATGAGGTGTACCATGACATAGGATAGCAATGTTGCAGCAAATGGACACGCCTACAAGTTCATCCTTAGTTCATCTTTTAGCCACAAGTTAACGGTTCATGAAGCTGAAATTTAGTGAGCAATATTTTGTGGCACACATGTAGCAATACAAGTATATCATAACAGCAATGTTGAATCATAACATTTCATTCATTAATCTACGTTACGACACAGTGAACAAGCGGTACTCGTCACCGCGAGGGACGGCGAATCGACTCGATATACACCTGCAGGGAAAACCCAAAGAGCACGTCACGTACGCCCACCCGTGGAGCTGCACAGCACGCTCACTCGATGTCGTACGGGACAACCTTTCACCCAACAGCCCAAACGTCAAACCGGTCGCACCGAAACGAGCAGGAGGTTCCCCACACGGAGCATCTCTCTATGCCCGTTGGCAGATTTCCACCTTGCTGCCCTCAGCCTACACCTATAAATCGGTGCGTTATGCCTCGACGTCCGGAGGTTTAGGCTACATTGGTTTATCGGGGCCCATATATCTGTATATGCCTTCGGTACGTTCAATACTTGTTCAGCAGGGCCGCACACGGATCGGTCCTCAATCGACATGGGCAGGGCTGCGCACACAAGACTTCCTCTTGCTGCGCCCTAGCCCCTGCCTAGTCTCATTTTCATTACTAAAGTGATCTCACATCACTCAACCGAACCCGTGTGTCCCAAGCCTATCTCGCGAGTAGATTCTAACTACTCGACTTGTACCAAAGCCCTATGAATCTTTAAGCATAGCCTTTCTACTCGAGGTCTTAGACACTACCCTCACTCTTTTAGGAACCTTTGGTTATGCAAGTGGGGTTCCATTCATCCTACACCTAATGCACAATCATACTTCACATGACTCATGTAAACAAAGCAAATCTTATAAAAGGGTTAATGCAAACCGGGGCTTTCCTTGTTGCTGCTGGTCAGTAGTTAGCTCTTCTTCCAGAAGGAGGAAGTCCAGCACTTCCAGAGTCTCTTCTTCAGTGACTACACGTTTAATGAGGTATGACATGTAAATTTAAATGCAATGTATAAACTTGAATACTTAATTACTAATAACTCTAGCTAGCCCTCCCCTTTTGTTCTAAAATTTTTATGGTGGATTGGTAGGGTCCTAACCAGGGTCTTGACCAAGTTTCATTTGAAACAAAGTTCATTTGAGCTTTGTACAAATAAAAACCTATTTGGCCAATAATTGAGCCTCTAAGTAATTCCAGGGGTTTTCATGGCTACAACCATTCCTTTCTGGAAACTAGAATTCAAGATGGTTCTAATGGAATTGGGTTCATGTCATTTGAAGAATTCTACTGAAATTTATGCCCTAATCAAGATTGGAGAAAATCTGAAAAATGTTTCTGTACATTTTTCTATTTTCTCAGGGCAGTTCTCTTAATCACCCCATTAGGGTAACTAAATGAACTTGGATGAGTCTGAAAATTTTACTGGGATTCAGGGATTTTCTATTGAACCTCTCAGCCAAATTTCAGAATTTTTCATAAAGTAGTTCTCCAGATAAAATTCCCAACAGTTTAAATTTTAGGGATTTAATTCTGGAGAACTATTCACTTTAATGAGCTGAATTTGGTATTGCTGGAAAGTACTCAGAATTCTGAGTTCAGCAAAATTTAGTTCATCGAATTTGGAGTTTCCTAGCAAAAGTTCTATGCATTTGAAGTTTGAACTAAAACTGGAAATTCGAATAAAGTTTAAACTCTGCGGGTCGGGTCCCCCGGCTACGTGTCAGCTTCTCAGCTAACCCACACCGGAGCCCGCAGAATCACCCATGCAGCCACACGGGATCCCGGTGCCGCAGCGCATCCCGAGCGCTCTCAGCAGAGACTGACACGCGGGGCCCGCAAGGCTTCTTCAACCTCGCGCTCCCGCGGCTCCCCGCCGCCCACCTCGCCGGAATACTCACCGCCGGGTGTTCTGCTGCCCGACCTTCGACGAAACTCGCCGCCTATGCCTATCTCGGCCGGGGGAACACGGTGGTGCCCTCCCCGAAGCTTGACAACGGCCGGAACAGGGCTCCTGATGGCAACAGCGGCCGGGAGCTCACCGGCGACTTCGAACTCGGCGTCCCCTACACCTTTTTCGATGCGGTTTGCTCGGGGAGCTCCGCTGACACCCGCTGATCACGGATATGGGCACCGATCTCTGTGAAAACAGCTGCAACTACGACCTCACCGGTGACCTAGACCGGAAATCGGCGCCGATGCAAAAAGCTCGAAGAACATCGCCCCTACTCGATGAAATTCGATGATTTATGATCCCAGAGACGCGTGGGCGAGTCTAGATCATGTCTTTAGCTCGGCCTAAGGAGTGGTGGCTTACTTGCTCCGAATTTCCAGATTTCTCACGGTTCGGTTCTAAACACCCCGCCGCACTAATCCCCCAAATACTTTGCCGATCGTGCGAGAGAGAGGGCGAGGTCAGTACGGTTGTGATCAGTACCTCGAGGCGGTTCTTTCTTGTGTTGCTCGCCGGGCACGAGAGCGCCTGTGCTGGCCAGATGCCGGTGGTCAGTGAGGTCGGCAGGGTGGAAAGCTTCGATCGTGCGAGGAATAAAAGGGAAGTGCGAGGTCTGCACGTGGTCGCGGTATACTCGAGCCCTGCGTCCACCCTGCGCCCTTAGCCTCTCCCCGAGCAGGAGGTGGCACCGGCTTGAGTCGGTCGGCCGCCGAGCGATCGTGCTGGTGCGCGCGTGAGGCCTCGGCCGAGGAAAAAATCAACAGAGGAGACTTCAGTCCGAAGTCTGCTGACATGTGGGCCTCCCCTCTTATTCTTTTGTTTTTCCCAATTTTCTGAATTCTGTTGAGCCCAAAATATCCTCAGCTACTCACAATTTAATGTGAGACTAAGTCACCAAGTCTTGGTTTAAATTTGAATTCTCAAATTTGAACTGTGTTTGGCTAAATTTGCTGCATGTTTAAACTGAAATTCAAACTCAGTTTCGAATTCTTGCAAATTTAGCTCTTGACAAGATGAACTCCAATGAGGATGAAAATTGGTGGGCTAACTCAGAAAAATGTGCTGAGTTTGAATATGAAGCTAACTTTTGAATTTGGGTGATGAAAGTTGCTGCAATTTGAATTTACATTCAAATTGGCCTCTTTTTCAAATACCTCCAAAAGTGCCTCAAAAAGTGTTGAATTTACATGAAATTTGGCCTGAACCTTCCCAAGACTTTTTAAGTTCTAGGGGTGAGCTCAACCTCTCATGTTCATGTGTAAAAATCATACTTTGTGAAAGTGAAGGCTTTCCCCTCTAATCACTCTTTTGATGGAGGTTACATGCTCTTCACAATATTTCCTAAGATATCCACAATAAAAACTGTGGTGTTGTGAGGTGATAAAAGTTTTTGCAAGTCCCTTTTCTTGGGCTTTTACATAAAGTGACCCCATTGAATAACACCTTCAACCCACACTTTTGTAAAATAGTTTTTAAGAAAATAGGGTCCTTAAATACGTCCATTTCTACCTAGTTCCACGTTCCTACGGGCAACCTGGCTCTGATACCACTTCTGTCACAGCCGGTTTCTCCGAAGAACAACCGAGTGAATATCACATGTATGCCAGGATCATTTTCTCATACATGTGATGACAATTAGTGAAGCATCATTTATTACAAGCCAGGTGTTGAATATAAATAAGTCTTACATAGCATCTGTCTCAATGGACGATAATAAGTTCATAACACGTAAATAAAATAGCAGCGGAATATTATTCTTGTGGGCTCCGTCACAGGCGTTGCCCGGGGGACTCCATGAACCTAGAATCCTTCTTCAGGTCCGAAATCTTGATCATTAAACACCACATCGTCCCCTTGACCTAAGCAGCAATTTAAACCAACAAATATGCAAGTTTGAGTACCGGGAGTACTCAGCAAGTGTGGGAAAGTTATGTCATGAATGGCTAGAGCAAGGAGAGGTTGAACCCATGGTTAAAGCACTACGCAATTATTACCTACCACCTTAGCTTATTAAGCACCTACATTACTACACAGGTGAAATGGTCCCAATCTCCCATCCCATCAAATAACCATAGCATCATTTCCAATGTTAAGCTCCCCGCTTAACATCCACAACTTCCAAAGTCATCATCCTCTAATCATGAATAAGTCCAAGCCGCTCTTGACCGTGAGCACGGCTGTCATGACAGTTTTGACTCTGCAGAGATTGCACCACTGTACCCACATGTAGTGATTTCATCCCCCGTTGCCGGGTGAACTAAAAGAACCTCCATTATGCCAGTGGCCACGAACCACATTCATACTTCCCAGGTGTGTAGCCAGGAGATCACTACGAAGCCTTTACAAAGGGATTCCCGACGAGCGTGGGCCCACTGAGGTTTCACCCCTAACAGCATACAAGAGGCTCCAACCCCGCTGCAGTGGCCCCCTCTTGAGCCTTGCGGTTCATATGGTAGTCCAGCTGACACCCACTCCCCGCACCATCCAACACACCCATACTACGCCGGGGATACACCTAATTAATTGGCTAATCTGCCCCATCTCAGCATGTGGTTGGCACGGTAAAGCCAGGTTACATGCTCCATGAACCGGTCCTTAGGATCCAGGCAAGTACTAAACACAAACCCGAGTCTCGTGCACCCAGCACCAACCAAATCATCCAACTTGCCTTGATCCCTACCTCTACATAACTCATAACATCTCATTCAAGAGTATGGTAAATAAACTGATGATCTCATATCCCAATAATCCCATTCTAAGCATGGCAAAGCACAAGTAATATGAGTGAATGACATAATAAAACAAATCCCAACCCAAGTTACAAGGAAAACAAGGTAATGCAATTCTAAGGAAACTTCCTAGCATGGGTTTCATATTTCAATTGACAATGCAAATAATTCTATCTACACATCCTAGTATAGGAACAAAGTGGTCAAGGACACTTGCCTTCTTCCTGCTGCTCTGGGAATGGATAGTCCTGATCTTGGAAGGGGAGAACTTGCTCTGGGGCAGGTTCTACTCATGCCAACACACATAGCAAAAAGAAAACAACAATGCATAAGACATAGTTCACACTTTCACTTCATAAAAACCACACATTCACACCTATGAAAGTCATTCACATTTCTAAGTGTTGTGGTTACTCTATGTGTGTTGATTTTTTTAGCTTGCATGCACTTTTAAACATGTGTATATTTTGGAACTTCTCCTCTGATGTGGACTATTTTAAATTTATTTTACCAATTTTCAGAATTATTTCCTAACCTAAAAATGTGTCCCTATAACTAATAAATGTGAACAATTAGTTAAACAGATTCATTTCAGTTTATAATCTACTTTTAACTCATTCTAAAGTTTTCCAAGTGCTAGGAGAGTTTAAATTTGAATTTACAATGTGTTTGTCTCACCTTTTAAATTTTGAATCCTAATCACATATTCAAATTCCTAAATTTAATATCATATAGGGTAAAAAAAGTAAACTCACCCCACTACAGGGTCTATTATATTATTTCATAAATTTCCAGGGGTCTAACTACACACAACAGAGGGGTTTTCTTAATTTTTATTAAGTCCAGGGGCTAAAACTGATTTTTAATTGAATTTACATGAATTTCTGAAGTTCCAGGGGCTAGATCAGAAGTTTCTGGGGCTAGCTCGTGTTTTCCGAGATCCTCAGGGGGTAGCGCGTAAGAATTCCGGCCTTTATAATACGGGGCTGATGTGGACCGTCCGATTTTAAACAGAAGGCTCAGATTAGATCGCCGAACCGGTACGCGCGGGTTTTAATCCTACCGTGCAATTTAAAATAGATGGCGCATAAACGGCCACGTCGCTCTGACCGTGCGTGGGCGACGCTGCCCGGCAGCGCGCGACGGCGGGAGGCGGCGATCTCGCCGGAAAACTTCGGATCTTCGTCTATTCTTCCTAAAACTGGGATTTCATGGCATAGATCGGTAGAGGGGAGGTCGGGGATCTCACCTCGGGGTTTTTCTTTAGCTCGGAGGTCCTGGAAGGCGGTCGGCGACGAGGTCCGAGATGGAATCGCTGCGGTGCTCGTCGGAGCCGTTCCTAGAGCGTAAACCACCGAGTCTTCTGCACCTGCGTGATTCCCCGGAGGCGGTGGAACACGATCGACGCGTTAGACCAGAGAACCCGAGCAAAGATCGAGAGAAAACAGCCGGAGAAGCTCTGGTTCTCATCGGGAGGAAAAACAGGCGATCGGGATGAAAAAAAAGGGTGATGCCGGCGCTTATATAGACGAGGGAGGGCGGCGGTCGGTTGGGATCGAGCTGGAGTCGTTCGGGGACAAGAATCTCGGCTGGGGAACGCGGTTTTCCGGGTTAGTTGCGATCGGGCGCGCGCGGAGGAGTCCGGGTAGATGGCGCGAGCGGGAGGTCAGGGATGACACGCGGGCCCTGCATGTCAGTGAGAGGGAGAGGGGGCGCGCGGCTGCGGGCTGGCGCGGGGCGGGTGGGCCGGCTGGTGGATTTTGGCCCACTGGCCGGGGGTTTTGTTTTTTTATTTTCCTTTTTCTTTTCTGTTTTGATTTGAATTTAAATTCCAATTTGAATTTGAATTTGAATTTCTGCACCACATGCAACACGTCCAAAAATTTTTAAATTCCCCTCTTAACAGGATTTTGGGGTGTTACAGCTCTACCCCCCTTAAAAGAAATCTCGTCCTCGAGATTGGTGGTTCTAAGAAAACAATTCCGAAAACTGTGCCTTAAGCTCGTCTTCTCGCTCCCATGTGGCTTCTTCTTCCGAGTGATGCTTCCACTGCACCTTGCACATCCGGATTCTTTTATTTCTTGTGAGACGTTCCATTGTCTCCAAAATCTTGACTGGTTGCTCGGCATAAAACAGATCCTCCCATACGTCAACCTCATTCATGGGCAACACCTCTTCAGGCGTCCTTAGGCATTTCTTGAGTTGTGACACATGGAATACATCGTGTACATCCGATAGGCGAGCCGGTAATTCTAGTTGATATGCCACTTCACCTTTCCTCTCTAGAGCTTGAAAAGATCCGATGTATCGAGGTGATAACTTCCCTTTCACCTTGAACCGACGAAGTCCTCGGATAGGGGACACCTTGAGGTAGACATAGTCCCCCACGTTGAAAACGAGCTCTCTTCTCCGTACATCGGCATAGCTCTTTTGTCGTGTCTGTGCTATCCTCAAGTTGTTGCGAATTTCCCTCACTTTCGCCTCGGCTTCTTGTAGTACTTCGGGCCCAAACACTTTACTTTCCCCTGTTTGGTTCCAAAATAGTGGAGTTCTGCACTTCCTCCCATACAAAGCTTCAAACGGTGACATCTTCAAACTAGCCTGATAGATGTTATTATAGGAGAACTCCGCATAAGGTAAGTTCTTATCCCAACTCCGGTTGTTTTGAGTGCACACGCTCTCAGCATGTCCTCAAGGATCTGATTGGTTCTTTCCGTCTGCCCGTCAGTCTGGGGTGATAGGCAGAACTAAAATTCAGATGAGTTCCCATGGTTTCATGCAACTTCTGCCAGAACCTTGAGGTGAACTGTGTCCCTCGATCTGACACTATTTTCTTTGGCACTCCATGGAAACACACGATCCTTGACATGTATAATTATGCCAATTTGGATCCGCTGTAGCTTTCTTTCACAGAGATGAAATGAGCTACCTTGGTTAGCCTGTCAATGATGACCCATATCGAATCATATACTGATTGGGTCCTAGGCAATCCCACTATGAAATCCATACCGATTTCTTCCCATTTCCATTCAGGCACTTTTAGTGGTTGCAATAATCCCGCGGGTCGTTGATGTTCCACTTTTACCAATTGACATGTGTCACATAGGGCAACATGTTCCGCGACATCTCGCTTCATTCCATACCACCAATATCTGCTCTTGAGGTCATGATACATCTTAGTACTTCCAGGATGAATGGAATAATCGGAATCATGAGCCTCCTTCAAAATCAATTCACGGATCTCCTTCACTTCAGGCACACGGAGGTCCTGGAAGGCGGTCGGCGACGAGGTCCGAGATGGAATCGCTGCGGTGCTCGTCGGAGCCGTGCCTAGAGCGTAAACCACCAAGTCTTCTGCACCTGCGTGATTCCCCGGAGGCGGTGGAACACGATCGACGCGTTAGATCAGAGAACCCGAGCAAAGATCAAGAGAAAAAGGCCGGAGAAGCTCTGGTTCTCACCGGGAGGAAAAACAGGCGATCGGGATGAAAAAGAACGGGTGATGCCGGCGCTTATATAGACGAGGGAGGGCGGCGGTCCCTTGGGATCGAGCTGGAGTCGTCCGGGGACCAGAATCTCGGCTGGGGAACGCGGTTTTCCGGGTTAGTTGCGATCGGGCGCGCGCGGAGGAGTCCGGGTAGTTGGCACGAGCGGGAGGTTAGGGATGACACGCGGGCCCCACGTGTCAGTGAGAGGGAGAGGGGGCGCGCGGCTGCGGGCTGGCGCGGGGCGGGTGGGCCGGCTGGTAGGTTTTGGCCCACTGGCCGAGGATTTTGTTTTTTTCTTTTTCTTTTTCTTTTTCTTTTCTGTTTTGATTTGAATTTGAATTCCAATTTGAATTTGAATTTTTGCACCACATGCAACACGTCTAAAATTTTTTAAATTCCCCTCTTAACAGGATTTTGGGGTGTTACACTCAAGGACGGCCGTATGGCAATGATACGGGCGTTTGTATTTACTTTTAAATATGATCCTGCCTGAAATGAAAACAACCATTGAGTGAACCATTATTGTGTGGTCTTCTGCAGTTACTAACCACGTATGTATCCGTGTAGAAAACGTGTGCGAGAGACCGTTTAGTGCCACACTTGAGACGTATATGCCGGTATAATCCGGTGAGGATTTTCTTTTGTGAGGAACGTAGTACCGAGATATTGTAGGCATATGCATGAAAATAATTATAACAAGGAATTAAAATCACTAGGTTCAACATTTAGGACCCTGGTTGGGTAGAAAAATTGGAGGGTGATGAGTGTAGTTCCAAAAGACTGAAAAACAGAGTGCTCTGTTTGGGGCAGCAAGTTGCTGATCTTCAAAAACCAGGAAGAACTATGGGCTAGGGTTACGGTTCTTCAAAGTTTTCTGAGAACAGACGATATCCGGCCTAGGTCGCCGGTGAGGTCATAGTTGTAGCCGTTTTCACGGGGATTGGTGCCCATGTCCGTGATCAGAAGGTGTCAGCGGAGCTCCCCGAGCAAACCGCATCGAAAAAGGTGCAGGGGATGCCGAGTTCGACGTCGCCGGTGAGCTCCCGGCCGCTGTTACTGGCGGGAGTACTGTTCCGGCCGTTGTCGCGCTCTGGTGAGGGCACCACCATGTTCCCCAGGCCGAGATAGGCACAGGTGGCGAGAATCAGCAAATTCCGAGGGCCAGAACCCCTCTCCGGCGAGAGCTCCAGCGAGCTCGGCGGCGGGGTCGCGCAGGTGGCTGGAGGAAGACGAAGGGGGGGAGGCCCACTCGTCAGCGGCTGGAAGTAACATGCGGGATTTTCTGTGGTCCAGGATCCAGTGTGGCTGCGCGGGAAGGAGTCTGTAGCCCCGTGTGGCTCGGCTCCAGCGGTCGACACGTGTGCGATGGACTCATCCGCAGGATTTAAACATTTTTAGAATTTCCAGATTTAGTTCAAACTTGAAAACCCCATAACTTTTGCTAGGAAGCTCCAAATTTAGTGATTCAAATTGGGTTGGATTCATCTTGCATAGCTCTATCAAATATGCAACCCAATTTGTATGAAACCTATTATTTAATTCTGGAAAATTCTTTAAAGCGTTTCAGAAAAAGAATTTTAGAGGTAGTTTAGTTCATCCAAAAATCCCCAAGTTTTACCAGAATGTTCTTTAGGATGTTAGTGAACCCCTGTAAAAGTTTCAGACCATTTGGAGTTGATTTGATGAGAACAATTCAAATTTGAAGGTGTTGTGTTCATTTGAATACAGAAACAGTTTCAGAGAATTTCCAAAACTTGGAAATTCAGTTCTGGACAAACCTTAGCTCCAAAAATGCTAGGAAAATTCATGCAAACTCTATGAGCTATAATTGAAATTGTAGTTCACTAAGTTGGGCATGAACAGAGGTGTTACCTCAGAATTAATTCTTCTTTGCTTATTTGCTAAAAGAATTATTCTGAACAAACCACTCAATGAAAAGTGCTAAATTTTGATCCAGAGAGTTGTCTTGTGACAAGGAACTCACACAAAAATTCTCAGCTCCATTGGAGCTCTGGATCACCCCTGTCCTGTTTAATCACTTGAGGGATTAATATGGGAGAGGGGGAAAACCACTTAGCACTTAATCATGTGCTTAGATCCAGACCCAACCCAACACCCCCAGTTTCCTTTTAAATTCTTAAACAGAGTTCCAGTTGTTAGAAACTGGTTATTAGAACTAATAGCAGAAGCATTACAATAAACTTATGTGCATATCCATTAACATATAGTATTTCATTAACGTGTAGTCGCTGAAGGCGAGGAGGCTCCGGAGGTACTCGACTTCCTTCTTCCAGAAGAAGAACTAACCCCTGACCAGCAGCAACAAGGCAAGCCCCGGTTTGCATTAAGCCTTTTATAAAGTTTTTACTTTGTTTACTTTGTTTGCATGACCAGAATTTTTCCATAAGAGTGAGGGTAGTGTCTAAGATCTCGAGTAGACAGGCTATGCTTAATAATTCATAGGACATCGGTACAAGTCGAGTAATTGGAATCTACTCGCGAGTTAGGATTGGGACACACGGGATTGGTTCGAGTGACGTGAGATCACTTTAGTATGAAAATGAGACTAGGCAGGGGCCAGGGCGCAGCAAGAGGAAGTCTTGTGTGCGCAGCCCTGTCCGTGTCGATTGAGGACCGATCCGTGTGCGGCCCTTCTGAACATGTATTGAACGTACCGAAGGCATATCGGATATATGGGCCCCGATAAACCGATGTAACCTAAACCTCCAGACGTCGAGGCATAACGCACCGATTTATAGGTGTAGGCTGAGGGCAGCAAGGTGGAAATCTGCCAACGGGCATAGAGAGATGCTCCGTGTGGGGAACCTCCTGCTCGTTTCGGTGCGACCGGTTCGACGTTTGGGCTGTTGGGTGAAAGGTTGTCCCGTACGACATCGAGTGAGCGTGCTGTGCAGCTCCACGGGTGGGCGTACGTGGCGTGCACTTTGGGTTTCCCTGCAGGTGTATATCGAGTCGATTTGCCGTCCCTCGTGGTGACGAGTACCGCTTGTTCACTGCGTCGTAACGTAGATAGTTTATGGAATGCTATGATTCAATATTGCTGTCATGATATAATTGTATTGCTACATGTGTGCCACCAAATATTGCTTACTAAATTTCAGATTCATGAACTGTTAACTTGTTGCTAAAAGATGAACTAAGGATGAACTTGTAGGCGTGTCCATTTGCTGCAACATTGCTATCCTATGTCATTGTACATCTCATGTAGAGTTTCATTCTTAGGTGAGGCGGTTAAGCCTTGTTGAGCCATCGTGCCCACGGTTGCTGTTTAAGTGTTTTTCAGGTGAGGAGCCACCCACGGACTCGGAGTACGAGTCCACCTGCGAGGGTTACCCTCCGTTGGGGACCACGGCTGAGTGGGAGCCGTACAAGCCGCGCTGAGCTGAGATGTGCAGCTAGTGTGGGTTGCCCTAGGCCAACCGACTTTTTCTAGATAAGCGGGCGTGAGTGTAGAAAAGTAGACTTCCGCTGTGTAATAAAGACAATAGTTTGTAACTGAGTATTGTATCTGTTTGTACAGTTCAGTTGTTTTTCCCATGTAATATATTGTGTCCTTATGACGTGTGCTGAGCCGTACACGCCGTGCTGAGCTGAGGAGTGCAGCTAGTGTGGGTTGCCCTAGGGCTTGGCAACCGACTTTTGCTAGATAGGCGGGCGTGAGTTGTATAAAAGAAACTTCCGCTGTGTAATAAAGACACTAGTTTGTAACTGAGTATTGTACTAGTTTTTACAGTTCCAGTTGTTTTTCCCATGTAATATATTGTGTCCTTATGACGTGTGCTGTCGAGTGTCGCATCGTGCGGCACCACCCTCTGCGATTCGGGATGGGTGGATCCCGGTCCGCCACAGTAACATCCCTGGAATGTCCGGCGGTTCCCTAGTCATGCAGCTTGGTAGACCTGCGACCCATGGGCTACCGCAGTAACTACCCCGAGGCAACCCTACGGGACGTCCATCCTTTTCATCTCCCAGGTACAACCACTCGTCCACTACGCGAAAATCTCGTCACTGGTTCGGTTTCCAAAGCACATGTTCAAAGCCACCACACGGGAGAGATGGGGCCCCCACCTGCAGGCTTGATGCCTCCCCCGAGATGGGCCCGGGGGCCAGTGTCGATATCCTGCAGACCGGGTACCCCCTCGTAGTGGGTAAAAGACAGTCTGGGCCCCGCCTCCCCATCAAGGTGGGCCCCAGTGTGAGCCACTTGTCCTTGGCCACATGGTCAGCCCTGGGGCCGCAACATGCGCATGAGCTCCGTAGCAGACATCTGCCCTGGGCTCCGGCCCGAGCCTCCCCACTGAGGTGAGGTCCGGGGCCACCATGTGTCCCTTGGCTCCGAGCTGCCTCCTCGCTGAGGACAGCTCCTGTGTAGACACGTGCTCTGGGCTCCGGCCCGAGCCTCTACGCCAAGAAGAGGTCCGGGGGCTGCCATGTGTCCCCTGGCTCTGAGTCGCCTCCCCGCTGAGGACAGCTCCAGTGCAGACACGTGCCCTGGGCTCCGGCCCGAGCCTCCTCGCAGAGGTAAGGTCCAGAGCTGCCACGTGTCCCCTGGCACCAAGCCCTTCGATAAGAGCTCCAGAGCCGCCATGTGCCCCACTATCCGTCGTGGGTAGTGGGTCGACGAAGTCAAGAAGGAAGTGCGCTGTCAGGCTTCACATTCAAGGCTCGCGCCTTTCCTAGAAGCATGACGCACTGCACACGCCTCCATCCCTTGCTCGTTTGCCATTACGGTGACAAGACAGGACGGCGAGGCATGACAGCAGTACAGTGCCGCCAACGGCACAAAGCCTCCCAAGTAGGGCGAGGAGACGCGGCAACAAGATGGTGTCTTCATCATCACCTGACACGCAGTCAGGGGCGCTGAGCGCGCCGGACGGCAGGACTTAACAGTTCCGCCGGCCAGTCTACTCAGAGGACGAAGCCCTAGATCGTGTATAGGGTTCACTTAGCTCTGGGGCCACCTGTCGGGCCCCAGGCCTCATTGTAACCACCCCAGCCTTGAGCTATAAAAGGACTAGGGTGACCACCTTGCAGGGGTTCCCGATTTTGCATCCCAGATCCCACAACGCACAAGCACTCACTCACAAACAATAGAACAAGCACTCCCGTGGACGTAGGGTATTACGCTCCGGTGGCCCGAACCACGTAAATCTTGGTGTTCATCCGCCCTCTCGAGCCCTGGTCGCGTAGGGCGCCAAGCCCCCTCTGGAAAAAAAGAACATCGCGGGCTGCTTCCGAGCAGGCCGGGAGGAGTGTCGCAGCTCACACTCCAACAGCTTGGATCCCTCGGTGTGAGACCAAGAAACCGAGGAGCTTTCCAGCAGAGACCCCAAAGACACACTTGTCTGGGTTCAACTTCGTGCTTGTCGAATGTAGTCTGTCAAAGACTAAGGCTAGGATGTCGAGTAGAGATGCTTGCGACTTGACCTTTACTATGATGTCATCGACTTACACCTCTACTAGGTCACGATTGAGATTCCCAAATGTTTTATGCATTGCACGTACGAAAGTGGGAAGGGCATTCTTAGGACCATAAGGCATGGACACATAGAAGTATAGACCATCTACTTTGATGAAGGTAGTATGGTCTTCATCTTCCCTAGACATGGGTATTTGGTGGAAACCCAAATATGCATCTAGGAAACATAGTAGATCACAACCGGATGTAGAATCCACTATTTGGTCTATACGGGGAGAGGAAACGGATCCTTCGGACATGCCTTATTGAGGGTTGTGTAGTCGATGCACATGCAAAGCTTCCCGCCATCATTGTGGACGACAACAAGGTTGGCCAACCATCGAGGATGCTGGACCTCTCGGATGAAGCCGGCATTGAGCAACTTCTTGATTTCTTCACGGATGAAGTCTTGCCACTCGATGGATTGCTTCTGGAGCTTTTGTTGGACAGGCCTGGTGTCGGGGCAAATCTTCAGTTGGTGCTCAATCACCTCCCTAGGGATCCCGGGCATTTCTGACGGTTGCCATGCAAACACGTCAACATTGGCACGGAGGAAGGTGACGAGTGTGTCTTCCTATTTGCCACCCAGACTCCCGGTGATTCGGGTTGTCTAGGCGGCATCGGGACCGACTTGGACGACCATGACTGGTACGCCCTCGCCGTTGAGGTCTGCACATGGGGTGCAGATGTCGTCCCTCACTGTCGCGTGCTTGGAGGCAGCCGGCTAGCTTCTGCGTGACCTGAAGCAGCCCCTGAGCAGCTGCCAGCGCTTGCAGCTTCTCCAGCGCTGAGATAGCCGCAGTGAGGTCTCTGCGGATCTTGAGGACACCTCTCGGGGATGGCATATTCAGGACCAGGTATCCGTACTAGGCTACTGCCATGAATCAGTACAGGGCAGACCTGCTGTTTATGGTGTTGAAGGGGAGGCTGACCGCCGCAACGTCGAAGACAACGCTTTCCGTGCGGTAGTTCTCAGGCGCCCCGAACGTTACCGGGAGGGAGATGCTACCACATAGAAAGATTGGGTCCTGACCTACCCCCGTGAATGGCCTTGAGAGGGTAAGCTGGGACATTGGAATCTGCTTATTTTTGAAGGTCGCGAGACTGATAACACTGAGAGACGCCACGCCATCAATCAGCATGTGGTAGAGCTTCATGCTGGAGATGGTCGGGGCGATGAGGAGAGGCAGCTTCCCAGCGCCTGCCGTGTACTTGGGGCAGTCGGAGGTGTCGAAGCTAATCGGCGTCTTCATCCACTTACGGTGCAGTGCCGGCCAGGGGGTTGGAGCAGCTGCCGCCACTGCTCGACGCAGGGTCTTGACGGCTCGCCGGGACAAGACGTCAGAAGAGCCACCGTACATCATGCAGAGTGTGCCATCCGTTTGGTTTCCAGCTCAGCGATGTGGCAGACCGGAATCCGCTCATCCAGGATCGCAGAGGGTGGTGCCGCACGATGCGACACCCGACAGCACACGTCATAAGAACACAATATATTACAGGGGGAAAACAACTGAAACTGTACAAACAGGTACAAACTTCAGTTACATCTATTAGTTATATTACACAGCGGAAGTCTGCACTATACAACTCACGCCCGCCTATCTAGCAAAAGTGGTTGCCCAGCCCTAGGCAACCCACACTAGCTGCACTCCTCAGCTCAGCGCGGCGTGTACGGCTCCCACTCAGCCGTGGTCCCCGACGGAGGGTAACCCTCGCCGGTGGACTCGTACTCCGAGTCCGTGGGTGGCTCCTCACCTGAAAAACACTTAAGCAGCAACCATGAGCACGAAGGCTCAGCAAGGCTTAACCGACTCACCTAAGCATGAAACTCTACATGAGGTGTACCGTGACATAGGATAGCAATGTTGCAGCAAATGGACCCGCCTACAAGTTCATCCTTAGTTCATCTTTTAGCAACAAATTAACGGTTCATGAAGCTGAAATTTAGTGAGCAATATTTGGTGGCACACATGTAACAATACAATTATATCATAACAGCAATATTGGATCATAACATTTCATTCCTTAGTCTACGTTACGACGCAGTGAACAAGCGGTACTCGTCACCGCGAGGGACGGCGAATCGACTCGATATATACCTGCAGGGAAATCCAAAGAGCACGTCACGTACGCCCACCCGTGGAGCTGCACAGCACGCTCACTCGATGTCGTACGGGACAACCATTCACCCAACAGCCCAAACGTCGAACCGGTCGCACCGAAACGAGCAGGAGGTTCCCCACACGGAGCATCTCTCTATGCCCGTTGGCAGATTTCCACCTTGCTGCCCTCAACCTACACCTATAAATCGGTGTGCTATGCCTCGACGCCCGGAGGTTTAGGCTACATCGGTTTATCGGGGCCCATATATCCGGTATGCCTTCGGTACGTTCAATACTTGTTCAGCAGGGCCGCACACGGATCGGTCCTCAATCGACACGGACAGGGCTGCGCACACAAGACTTCCCCTTGCTGCGCCCTAGCCCCTGCCCAGTCTCATTTTCATTACTAAAGTGATCTCACATCACTCAACCGAACCCGTGTGTCCCAAGCCTATCCCGCGAGTAGATTCCAACGACTCGACTTGTACCGAAGCCCTATGAATCTTTAAGCATAGCCTTTCTACTCGAGGTCTTAGACACTACCCTTACTCTTTTAGGAACCTTTGGTTATGCAAGTGGGGTTTCATTCATCCTACACCTAATGCACAATCATACTTCATATGACACATGTAAACAAAGTAAAACTTATAAAAAGGTTAATGCAAACCGGGGCTTGCCTTGTTGTTGCTGGTCAGGGGTTAGTTCCTCTTCCGGAAGGAGGAAGTCCAGCACTTCCGGAGTCTCTTCGTCAATGGCTACACGTTGAATACAATACTACATGTAAATTTAAATGCAAAGTGTAAACTTGAATACTTATTTACTAATAACTCTAGCTAGCCCTCCTCTGTGGTTCCGAAATTTTTATTGTGGCTTGGTAGGGTCCTAACCAGAGTCTTGACCAAGTTTCATTTGAAACAAAGTTCATTTGAACCTTGTACAAATAAAAGCCCATTTGGTCAATATTTGAGCCTCTGAATAATTCCAAGGGTTTTCATGGCTCCGACCATTACTTTCTGGAAACTAGACTTTAAGATGGTTCTAATGGAGTTGGTTTCATGTCATTTGAAGAATTCTACAGAAAGTTATGTCCTAATAAGATTTGAGAAAATCTGAAAAATGTTGCTGTACATTTCTCTATTTTCTCAGGGCAGTTCTCTTAATCACCCAATTAGGGTAACTAAATGAACTTGGATGAGTCTAAAAACTTTACTGGGATTCAGGGATTTTCCAATGAACCTCTTAGCCAAATTTCAGAATTTTTCATAAAGTAGTTCTCCAGATAAAATTCCCAACAGTTTAAACTTTAGGGATTTAATTCTAGAAAACTATTCACTTTCATAGCTGAATTTGGTATTGCTGGAAAGTACTCAGAATCCTGAGTTCAGCAAAATTTGGTTCACTGAATTTGGAGCTTCCTACACCAAATTATGAATTTCTAAAGCTTGAGCTGATCCCTGAATTATTTTCCTACAGAAAATCCCCTCCCGCGCTAAACCAGAGGCTGACAGCGGGGCCCTCCTGTTTAAATTGAACTAACCTCGCGCGCGATTAGCACAGGGGCTGACAGGTGGGGCCGTGCCCTTCGTCTACCTCCCGACGTCGCCGCCCCGAGCCGCCGGAGCTCCGGCGAGGTCGGCGTTCCCGGCGATCTAGCTCACCAGAGCCGACGAGACTCGCCGCCCCCACGTAATCTCGGGTGCTGAACCCGCTGGACACCATGTCGCCACCGGCTAACCGCCATAGCTCACCGGCGACGAGCCCTATGCCTCTGTGCTACCTCGGCAACGTGTTCCCGCCCTTCTGACCATCTCCTTCGTGCGCTAATCGCGTCGCCACACTCAGGGAGACCTCGGGAAGCTCGGCATGAGCTCTGTTGGGCCCTAAACGGCCGGCAACCCAGACCTCACCGGCGACCCCCTCCTCCGCCATACTGTTCTAGGGTGAACTTAGGGTCCCGGCGGTGATTTCCTTCCGGTTTTCGATCGAGAAGGGTCGCCAGAACCTCTAGATGCTCTCTCACAGCTCCGTTCGACCTCCCACCCACTAAGCTTCCCGAATTTTTCCTAAACCTAATCGGGTCCCAAAATGAGCTACCTGTCCTAAACTGGAAAAATTCTCCGTGCACAAAGGTCGAACCTTGGAACGGTTTGCGCGGTGGTCTTGAGGACGAGCTAGCGCTTCACTTTCCTATGGAGGTCAAAGCCAGAAGATGATCACAGCTGGGGTGGCATACGATCGGAGCTCGGGCGACTAGGCTGCTGGTTGCGGAACTCGCGAAAATCAGTAACTCACCGGCGGTCTCGGGCCTTTTATAGGCCCATGAGGCCAGTGGAGAGCGCGACACCTGCTGTGCCACCTCCTCTGCCGAAGCAGGAGCTGGCCGGCCGAGGTGGTCGGGCGCCGACGCTGGCCGCAGCTGGCGAGCGCGCTCGGTCGAGGCAGTCGGCTCAGAAGACTTCTGTGCTAAGTCTACTGACCAGTGGGCCTCCCCTCTAATTCTTTTGTTTTTCCAATTTTCTGAATTCTGTTGTGCCAAAATATCCTCAGCTACTCACAATTTAATGTGAGACTTAGTCACCAAGTCTTGGTTTAAATTTGAATTCTCAAATTTGAACTGTGTTTGGCTAAATTTGCTGTATGTTTAAACTGAAATTCAAATTCAGTTTTGAATTCTTGCAAATTTAGCTCTTGACAAGATGAACTCCAATGAGGATGAAAATTGGTGGGCTTACTCAGAAAAATGTACTGAGTTTGAATATGAAGCTAACTTTTGAATTTGAGTGGTGAAAGTTGCTGCAATTTGAATTCACATTCAAATTGGCCTCTTTTTCAATTACCTCCAAAAGTGCCTCAAAAAGTGTTGGATTTACATGAAATTTGGCTTGAACCTTCCCAAGACTTTTCAAGTCCTAGGGGTGAGCTCAACCTCTCATGTTCATGTGTAGAAATTGTACTTTGTGAAATGTAGGCTTTCCCCTCTAATTACCCTTTTGATGGAGGTTACTTGCTCTTTACAATATTTCCTAAGATATCAACAATGAAAACTGTGGTGTGGTGAAGTGAAGAAAAAAAATTTGCAAGTCCCTTTTCTTGGGCTTTTACATCCCTCCCCCCTTAAAAGAATCTCGTCCCGAGATTACAAAAGAAGAGATAGCGATGTCATAGGGACTTACCCGTGTTGATATGCCATGAACTCCGGGTAATTTGAGCGAAGGAACTCCTCGCTCTCCCACGTCGCTTCTTCCGCGGTGTGGTTACTCCAGAGTATTTTGTAGAACCACAACGTTCTGCTACGCGTGGTTCTGGCTTTCTCATCAAGGATTTCCACCGGATACTCATCATATGTTAAATCCGGTTTCAGCTCGCTGATGTCTTCGGTAGGAACAGCAGCTGTATACTTCAAACATTTTCGCAGTTGCGACACATGGAAAACATCATGGACACCAGCCAGGGATGCTGGTAGCTCCAATCGATACGCTGCTGGTCCACATTTCTCGGTGATAGCATAGGGTCCAATTAAACGGGGAGCGAGCTTCCCCTTCACACCGAACCGGTGCACGCCCTTCATTGGAGACACGCGGAGGTACACGTGTTCACCGACGTCGAAGTGCAACGGTATACGCCTCTTATCAGTGTAGCTCTTCTGCCGAAATTGAGCGGCCTTCAAATTGGCTTGAATTGTCCGAACGCGCTCTTTGGCGTCGTTCACCACATCAATCCCGAATGTGACCCTTTCACCGGACTCGCACCAGTTTAATGGGGTGCGGCATTTACGACCATAGAGGGCTTCGTAGGGTGCCATCTTGATACTTGCCTGATAGCCGTTGTTGTACAAGAATTCCGCCAATGGTAGGTGATCATCCCTGTTCCTACCATGGTGGATGGCACATGCTCTCAACATGTCTTCCAGGACTTGATTCACCTTCTCTGTCTGGCCATCTGTCTGAGGGTGATAAGCGGAGCTCCTGATCAACTTAGTACCCAATGCAGCGTGTAGCTGCTCCCAAAAGCGAGATACAAATAATGCACCTCGATCTGAGACAATGGTCTTGGGTACCCCGTATAGGCATAGAATCTTTGCTATGTACAGCTCCGCATATTTGCCGGCATTGTAACGTGTATTCACCGGGATGAAGTGAGCCGTCTTGGTTAACCGATCAACGATTACCCATATGGAATCATGCTTGTTGGATGTTAGGGGTAATCCCACAATGAAATCCATGCTCACATCTTCCCATTTCCATGCCAGACTCTTCAGGGGTTGCAGCAGCCCTGATTTCTTCATGTGATCAGCTTTCACTCGTCGGCACGTATCGCACTCGGATACGTACTTAGCTACCTCCCGCTTCATCCGTGTCCACCAAAATTTCTTTTTCAAATCTTGGTACATCTTGTTGCTGCCCGTATGTATGGAGTATTTAGACAAGTGAGCTTCATCGAGGATCTTCTTTCTCAACTCCATATCCCGGGGTACGACTATGCGGTCATTGAACCACAGCGTCCCCTCATCATCCTTCCGGAAACATTTGATTTCCCCGTTGTCTATCCGTCTCCGGAGATGTGCCATGCCTTTATCATCTTTCTGAGCTGCAATGATGTCCTCCCTAATAGTAGGGATGAGGGCAAGGTTGTACAGCGATCCATAAGGAACCAAGTATAAACTTGGCTCTTCCTCCTCCACCGGTGTAATGGTGAGGTGATGGACATGTGATTTCCGACTCAGCGCGTCGGCAACCACATTCGCCTTGCCGGGGTGGTAATGAATCTCAATTTCATAATCTTTGATCAATTCTAACCACCTCCTTTGTCTCATATTCAGCTCCTTCTGGGTGAAAATGTATTTCAAGCTCTTGTGGTCGGTGTAGAGATGCACCAGATTCCCCAGGAGATAGTGCCTCCACATTTTTAGCGCCAACACCACTGCAGCAAGCTCAAGATCATGAGTCGGATAGTGCTGCTCATGGTTCCGAAGTTGGCGTGAGCCATATGCGACCACACGTTCTTCCTGCATCAACACGCAGCCAAGCCCAATACCGGACGCGTCACAATACACGTCGAAGGGCTTTGTTGTATCCGGCTGAGCTAACACCGGGGCTGTTGTGAGATGCTTCACCAATGTTCGGAACGCTCCTTCACACGCCGTGTTCCAAACATATTTCGTCCCTTTCTTCAGCAATTCTGTCATTGGTTTAGCGAGCTTGGAGAAGCTTGGAATGAATCTCCGATAGTATCCCGCTAACCCGAGGAAGCTTCAGACTTCATGGACTGAAGTGGGAGCTTTCCATTTCAGCACCTGCTCTATTTTGCTTGGGTCAACCGCAATGCCTTCTGCTGAGATGATATGTCTCAAGAATGGCACTTGGCTGATCCAAAACTCGCATTTACTGAACTTGGCGTAGAGCTTGTGGTCTCTCAATCGTTGAAGAACGATCCGCAAGTGTTCGGCATGTTCGGCTTCTGTCTTGGAGTAAACCAAGATATCGTCGATGAACACTACCACGAACTTGTCCAGCTCCAGCATGAACACCGAGTTCATGAGATACATGAAATAGGCTGGAGCGTTTGTGAGACCAAAGGACATGACGAGATATTCATATAATCCGTATCTCGTCGAGAAGGCCGTCTTCGGGATATCCTCCGCCCGGATCTTTATCTGATGATATCCAGAGCGAAGGTCCATCTTGGAGAACACACTTGCCCCCACAAGTTGATCAAACAATATGTCAATACGGGGCAGTGGGTACTTATTCTTGATGGTGACGGCGTTGAGCGGCCGGTAATCCACACACAGCCGTAGGGTTTCATCCTTCTTCTTTACAAACAGCGCCGAGCATCCCCAAGGCGAGGAACTCGGCCTAATGAAACCCTTGCCCAACAGATCATTGAGCTGTTCTTTCAGTTCAGCCAGCTCATTTGGAGCCATTTTGTATGGTCTCCGTGATATGGGCGTAGTCCCGGGTGCAAGTTCAATCTTGAACTCGACATCCCGCTCAGGTGGCATGCCCGGAAGATCATCCGGGAACACATCATGATACTCCCGGACTACGGGGATGTCTTCTAACTTGAGATCTTCAGCATTATTAATTGCTAAAACTTCCCGGACTGGCGTGTCTAACACCATGGAATGCGGACGGTGGAATGGAGAATTTAAGTGAACCATCCGTGTCCGAGTCTCTAGGACAGCGCCATGGTATTATAGCCATGACATCCCTAAGATTGCATCAATCTTCTGTCCCATAAGGATTATCAAGGTGGTGGGATATAGTTTCCCACCTAAGCACAAAGGTGCCTTTGGAATCATCATATTAGCTGAAATCTTCCATCCCAGTGAGCAAATCATATAAGTGCAGTCGGTTGGGAAGACTTGCATTTGATGCTTAGCCACATAAGATGCACTTATAAAGCTGTGGGTTGCACCAGAATCAAACAATATGACGATGGCTTGATGATTGAGAGTAAACGTACCCGCCAGCACGTTGTCTCCCTCTGGGGCGTCCTCATTGTCGAGGTTGCGGACACCACCAGTCCGCTGACCAACCTTCTTCACCGGAGGTCGGCCTCGAGCACCACCCTGGAACTGGGCTTGCCCGCTGCTCTGCTGCCCCTGGGGACAGTCCTTCCCGAAGTGGCCCTCCTGGCCACACGTGAAGCAGGTGAAACGGGGTGGTCCCCCGCTGATCGGTGGACGGAATCCCGGGGCGCGTTGTGGCGGTGGAAACGCCCGGGGTACCGTCTGCTGCTGCTGTTGCTGTTGCTGTCTTGGTGGTGGCATCGGCGGACGGAACGGAGGTGCCTGAAAGGGACGTCCCCCGAACCGTTGAGGTCCCGCCGGTGGTTGCCACTGCTGCCCGGATGGTGTCCGATACACCATACGGTACTTCTGTGGCGCGCCACCACCGCTGCTAGGTGGAGCGCTGCGCTTCCTCTGCTCAGCTGCCAACTCCCGCGGAGCATCCTCTTGCATAATCGCGGCATTGACTAGGTCGTTGAAAGTGCCGCGATTCCACTGAACGAGGTGCGTCTTCATTTCGGGGTGTAACCCCCGATAGAAATGCTCCCTCTTCTTCTCCTCCGTGGAGATATAGTCTGACGCGTATTGCGCCAGATGGTTGAAGGCACGGGAGTAGTCATGGGCACTCCTCCCGCCCTGCTTCAGCTCCAAGAATTCTTGGAACTTCCTCTTCATGATCCCGGGAGGAATATGATAGGGGCGGGACGCCTCCCGGAACTCTTGCCATTCCACGGCATGGTCAGCCGGACGTGAGGCGACATAATTCGCCCACCATGCACCAGCGGCACCGTGGAGCTGCTGTGCTGCGAACAGGGTCTTCTGCCGCTCCGTACATTGGAGCAGCCCGAACTTGGACTCAATGGTCCGCAGCCAGTTGTCCGCCTCCAGTGGTTCCTCAGCTTCGGTGAATACTGGAGGGTGCGTACTCATGAAATCCGAGTACGACACTTCCCGGGGCTCACGAGGCCCTCTATCTTGACGTCCCCCCGCCTGGGACATATTCTGCACGATCGTGCGGAGCAGGTCGGTCTGCTCCTCACGACCTCCCACCAATGCCGCTATCACATCCGCTAGAGTAAGCGGAGGCGGCGGTGGTGGCTGCTGCTGCGGGGTGCTGTCGTAGGCCGGTGGCTGGGAGTCATCGCCTCCCTGTTGGCTAGAGCCACCAACCTCGTGCGTGGTCCTAGTACGAACCATCTGCAACCATATGACAATAATCCTCAGTCCCGCAACATTTTGCATGCAGACCAATAAAAATGGGCGTAAAACATTATGACAACAAAAACATGCGATATATCTCGTAAGTAGATAATGTAATAACTTTGCACAAGCTACACCATTACCAGACCAAACACAAGCTAGTTTAATCCAACTTGATGAACCTCCACTTTGGAAGCTCACCATAACTAGGTTTGGTCACTACGAGATATTACTATCGCTTTGTCATCACGTAAACCACCCTTAGGGTACAACACCCTCTCCAATGAGTTCAACTGTCATTCTTCTGTCAGAATGACCAGTTTCTACCTATCCCAAGTTTTGATCTGGTTCTGGACATTTTCATAACTCAAGTTGAATACCAAAGTTAAAGTTAACTTCAGTATCTTCCCAACAAGTATTCATTTGCCCCCAGATCAGCTTTGGTTAAAAAGTTATGCTAATTCAAAGTCAGCAGAATTCCTGGAAGAATTTTAACAGCACCTCCTTTGGAAGTTGCTGTTTCCCATCCAAGTTTCTACTGAAATCTGTGCTGAAATTTCAGGAACTTTGAATTGCAAAGATGTCACACATCTTCTACTCTTTCAAAGGGGGTATCATATGAAAATTTTAAATTTTTCTACTGGGAGTTATCCTTGAAAAACAGAACAGTCCAGAGAATGTTTTAACACTATCCTGGTTCTGGACAGTTACATGCCTCTGGAATTTAAGCCATCTTAAGGTGAGTTTCAGTTCTGGAAGTCTACAACAAAGTTGTAGAGTACTTCAATACCTTTCCAGAACTATATAGCACACCTCTCTCGGCTAAAAGACCTGTGAGTTATGCCCTGTTGAAGATCAGAAAACTTGCTGTCCAAAAACAGAGCACCCTGTTTTTCAGTCCTCTTGGAACTACACTCCTCACTATCCCATTCTTATACCCAACCAGGGTCCTAAATGTGGAACCTATAGATTTTAATTCCGTGTTATCATTATTTTTCATGCATATGCCTACAATAACTCGGTACTACGTTCCTCACAAACGAAAATCCTAACCGGATCATACCGGCATATACGTCTCAAGTGTGGCACTAAACGGTCTCTCGCACACGTTTTCTACACGGATACATACGTGGTTAGTACCTGCAGAAGACCACACATTAATGGTGCACTCAATGGTTATTCATTTCAGGCAGTTCCATATTTGAAAGTAAATGCAAACGCCCGTATCATTGTCATACGGCCGTCCTTGAGCTAAGTCACGTCTCAAGGCACGTGATCGTGTTTCAACACCACACGACGGGAAACCCGAGTATGTCATGAACGGGTCGTCACGGTTGGGAATGTTATCAACCCAACAGATACCACCTGCTGCCCTGCAGGGCACGCCGATGGCAAGCGCTGCGTATGTCCTGCTGGGCTATTTCCAGACGAACACACTCTCGCGTTACTGACCACGCGATGGGGTCTCCACTTACTTGCCTAATGCACGCTAGGGATCAGCGTTGCATATGAACTCAGGGACATGAAGAGTCCAAGAGTTTCATATTGACGTCTCACACCAAGCGGTGAGACCTATCCCTGAACCACATTCCTCGTCAGGGGAACTAACCGAAATTGAACCGCTTTCGGTGGCGTTCCTTACCACACTTACCAGAGCGTAGGTGCGTCGTTACAGAATTAAAATTCAGAATTATAACACATAGGTTAGTATTTGCCACTTTAAGTAACTATGCTAATATAGTCCTTACTTGGGCAACTACCGATTCCTCACCATAACCTAAGTTTTCCCATAATGTAGTCCTTAAGTACTGTGCTATCCCCAATGCAGCTCTGATACCAGGCTGTGGCGGACCATAATCCGCTCATCCAGGATCGCAGAGGGTGGTGCCGCACGATGCGACACCCGACAGCACACGTCATAAGAACACAATATATTACAGGGGGAAAACCACTGAAACTGTACAAACAGGTACAAACTTCAGTTACATCTATTGTTTATATTACACAGCGGAAGTCTGCACTATACAACTCACGCCTGCCTATCTAGCAAAAGTGGTTGCCCAGCTCTAGGCAACCCACACTAGCTGCACTCCTCAGCTCAGCGCGGCGTGTACGGCTCCCACTCAGCCGTGGTCCCCGACGGAGGGTAACCCTCGCCGGTGGACTCGTACTCCGAGTCCGTGGGTGGCTCCTCACCTGAAAAACACTTAAGAAGCAACCATGAGCACGAAGGCTCAGCAAGGCTTAACCGACTCACCTAAGCATGAAACTCTACATGAGGTGTACCGTGACATAGGATAGCAATGTTGCAGCAAATGGACCCGCCTACAAGTTCATCCTTAGTTCATCTTTTAGCAACAAGTTAACGGTTCATGAAGCTGAAATTTAGTGAGCAATATTTGGTGGCACACATGTAACAATACAATTATATCATAACAGCAATATTGGATCATAACATTTCATTCCTTAGTCTACGTTACGACGCAGTGAACAAGCGGTACTCGTCACCGCGAGGGACAGCGAATCGACTCGATATACACCTGCAGGGAAACCCAAAGAGCACGTCACGTACGCCCACCCGTGGAGCTGCACAGAACGCTGACTCGATGTCGTACGGGACAACCTTTCACCCAAAAGCCCAAACGTCGAACCGGTCGCACCGAAACGAGCAGGAGGTTCCCCACACGGAGCATCTCTCAATGCCCGTTGGCAGATTTCCACCTTGCTGCCCTCAACCTACACCTATAAATCGGTGTGCTATGCCTCGACGCCCGGAGGTTTAGGCTACATCGGTTTATCGGGGCCCATATATCCGATATGCCTTCGGTACGTTCAATACTTGTTCAGCAGGGCCGCACACGGATCGGTCCTCAATCGACACGGACAGGGCTGCGCACACAAGACTTCCCCTTGCTGCGCCCTAGCCCCTGCCCAGTCTCATTTTCATTACTAATGTGATCTCACATCACTCAACCGAACCCGTGTGTCCCAAGCCTATCTCGCGAGTAGATTCCAACGACTCGACTTGTACCGAAGCCCTATGAATCTTTAAGCATAGCCTTTCTACTCGAGGTCTTACACTACCCTTACTCTTTTAGGAACCTTTGGTTATGCAAGTGGGGTTTCATTCATCCTACACCTAATGCACAATCATACTTCATATGACACATGTAAACAAAGTAAAACTTATAAAAAGGTTAATGCAAACCGGGGCTTGCCTTGTTGCTGCTGGTCAGAGGTTAGTTCCTCTTCCGGAAGGAGGAAGTCCAGCACTTCCGGAGTCTCTTCGTCAATGGCTACACGTTGAATACAATACTACATGTAAATTTAAATGCAAAGTGTAAACTTGAATACTTATTTACTAATAACTCTAGCTAGCCCTCCCCTGTGGTTCCGAAATTTTTATTGTGGCTTAGTAGGGTCCTAACCAGAGTCTTGACCAAGTTTCATTTGAAACAAAGTTCATTTGAACCTTGTACAAATAAAAGCCCATTTGGTCAATATTTGAGCCTCTGAATAATTCCAGGGGTTTTCATGGCTCCGACCATTACTTTCTGGAAACTAGACTTTAAGATGGTTCTAATGGAGTTGGTTTCATGTCATTTGAAGAATTCTACAGAAAGTTATGTCCTAATAAGATTTGAGAAAATCTGAAAAATGTTGCTGTACATTTTTCTATTTTCTCAGGGCAGTTCTCTTAATCACCCAATTAGGGTAACTAAATGAACTTGGATGAGTCTGAAAACTTTACTGGGATTCTGGGATTTTCCAATGCTCTCTCAGCCAAATTTCAGAATTTTTCATAAAGTAGTTCTCCAGATAAAATTCCCAACAGTTTAAACTTTAGGGATTTAATTCTAGAAAACTATTCACTTTCATGAGCTGTATTTGGTATTGCTGGAAAGTACTCAGAATCCTGAGTTCAGCAAAATTTGGTTCACTGAATTTGGAGCTTCCTACACCAAATTATGAATTTCTAAAGCTTGAGTTGATCCCTGAATTATTTTCCTACAGAAAATCCCCTCCCGCGCTAAACCAGAGGCTGACAGCGGGGCCCGCCCGTTTAAATTGAACTAACCGCTCGCTCGCGCGCGATTAGCACAGGGGCTGACAGGTGGGGCCGCGCCCTTCGTCTACCTCCCGACGCCGCCGCCCCGAGCCGCCGGAGCTCCGGCGAGGTCGGCGTTCCCGGCGATCTAGCTCACCGGAGCCGACGAGACTCGCCGCCCCCACGTAATCTCGGGTGCTGAACCCGCTGGACACCATGTCGCCACCGGCTAACCGCCATAGCTCGCCGGCGACGAGCCCTATGCCTCTGTGCTACCTCGGCAACGTGTTCCCGCCCTTCTGACCATCTCCTTCGTGCGCTAATCGCGTCGCCACACTCAGGGAGACCTCGGGAAGCTCGGCATGGGCTCTGTTGGGCCCTAAACGGCCGGCAACCCAGACCTCACCGGCGACCCCCTCCTCCGCCATACTGTTCTAGGGTGAACTTAGGGTCCCGGCGGTGATTTCCTTCCGGTTTTTGATCGAGAAGGGTCGCCAGAACCTCTAGATGCTCTCTCACAGCTCCGTTCGACCTCCCACCCACTAAGCTTCCCGAATTTCTCCTAAACCTAATCGGGTCCCAAAATGAGCTACCCGTCCTAAACTGGAAAAATTCTCCGCGCACAAAGGTCGAACCTTGGACGGTTTGCGCGGTGGTCTTGAGGACGAGCTAGCGCTTCACTTTCCTATGGAGGTCAAAGCCGGAAGATGATCACAGCTGGGGTGGCATACGATCGGAGCTCGGGCGACTAGGCTGCTGGTTGCGGAACTCGCGAAAATCAGTAACTCGCCGGCGGTCTCGGGCCTTTTATAGGCCCCTGAGGCCAGTGGAGAGCGCGACACCTGCTGTGCCACCTCCTCTGCCGAAGCAGGAGCTGGCCGGCCGAGGTGGTCGGGCGCCGACGCTGGCCGCAGCTGGCGAGCGCGCTCGGTCGAGGCAGTCGGCTGAGAAGACTTCTGTGCTAAGTCTACTGACTAGTGGGCCTCCCCTCTAATTCTTTTGTTTTTCCAATTTTCTGAATTCTGTTGTGCCAAAATATCCTCAGCTACTCACAATTTAATGTGAGACTTAGTCACCAAGTCTTGGTTTAAATTTGAATTCTCAAATTTGAACTGTGTTTGGCTAAATTTGCTGTATGTTTAAACTGAAATTCAAATTCAGTTTTGAATTCTTGCAAATTTAGCTCTTGACAAGATGAACTCCAATGAGGATGAAAATTGGTGGGCTTACTCAGAAAAATGTGCTGAGTTTGAATATGAAGCTAACTTTTGAATTTGAGTGGTGAAAGTTGCTGCAATTTGAATTCACATTCAAATTGGCCTCTTTTTCAATTACCTCCAAAAGTGCCTCAAAAAGTGTTGGATTTACATGAAATTTGGCTTGAACCTTCCCAAGACTTTTCAAGTCCTAGGGGTGAGCTCAACCTCTCATGTTCATGTGTAGAAATTCTACTTTGTGAAAGTGTAGGCTTTCCCCTCTAATTACCCTTTTGATGGAGGTTACTTGCTCTTTACAATATTTCCTAAGATATCCACAATGAAAACTGTGGTGTGGTGAAGTGAAGAAAAAAATTTTGCAAGTCCCTTTTCTTGGGCTTTTACAAGTGAGTCCCGTCCGCCCTGTTTGCTTTATTGCACGTCCGTACGAGTGTAGGATTCGCTGGGTTGTGAACCCTTTGTTGGGTGGTCACCCCGGTCCTTTTATAGTCCATGGCCGGGGTGGTTACAATGTTGCTTGGGGCCCAACAGGTGGCCCCAAAGCTACATAACCTTATACATGATCTAGGGTTTTACACTCTGAGTAGAGTAGTCGGTGGGGGACTTAAATCCTGCCGCCTGGCATGCTGAGCGGCCCTGTCCGTGTATCAGGTGATGATGAAGACGCCGTCTTGTCGCCTCGTCTTCTTGCACTGCTTGGGCGGCTCTATGCCGTTGGGTGGCACTGTGGAATATCACGCCTCGTGTAAAGGTCCCAAAAATGTGAATACAAATAAACAGTTGTTTGCAAAAGTTGGTTTCATATGTATGAAATTTGGGACTTGTTAAAATTTTTCCCACATGTGATAACCCACATGAGGGCTTTCTTCACACAAGTTCAGACGTTTATTTGGAAACATGGATCCCAAGAGGGGTCAGAAATCAAGATGGGAAGTTTCCACATGTGTGAGAAAACTGAAGTCAGATTTGGAACCAATTTGTTAAACTCAAAATTCAAATGAGAACAACACAATGGAATTCAAAACTGTTGTGCTAAAAATCTCATTTGCAGCAGTCAACTTTAAAATCAGATTTCGTATTTGAGTTCCTTGGTTCTAAATTAGGGGATGTGGAAAGTTTCTTGATTTATGGAAATGATTTGCAACCCATTTTTCAAAATGAACTTTAAATAACAAAGAATTCAAATGCATATTTGAATTTGGATGAAACTTGCCCAATTGTCCAAATGCCTCTCAGATTTAAAATACCACAATTGAATTCCATCATATTCAAACTTTGGGAGATATTTTGGAGAGAGATAAGGATGGACTGAGCTGTGGGACCCACATGTCACTGAGGGAACTGAGAATTGCAAAAGATCTGCAGTACACGGTCTCTGTTTGTCCACTCCCACGCGAAGCAATCGGCAGAGCCGACTTCCCTCCGGGCGACACCAAGAATCAGCGGAAGCCACCTTCTGCTGAATTTCCTTCGTGCTGGAGAGCTGCTGTACGTCGCTAACTACTGCCGCGCTCCCTCTCGCCCTGTTTACCGAAGCCTCGGCGCTGTTTTTCCCTCCCCGCGCGAGAAACCAACCGAGACAGACGCCGAGCTCTCGATCGACCAACCATCGCCTAGCTCCATGCGAGCCTCAGCTAAGTGACCAAAAGGCACCAGGAGCCCTCCCACAAACCCCTCGCACCATCCCTGTGTGAATTTAGCCATCACAACCCGAGAGAACCGAGTTTCAGCGGCGGCCGCAAGGAACTGCCACCAACAGCTCTCGTGGGCAGCTCCACAGAGCGGTTTTCACGACCAAGCAAGAGGGCCCTTGGACGCGCAAGAGCTCCCTGCAGCTTCCATCCGAAGCTCAGCTCTTGCCCTTGCATCTTGCTGACAAATTTCAGGATTCCCCTTCGGCCGGTTCAAACCGAGGTGCGGGTAAGAATCTGTTAAATTCTCGTGCTATGATTGTTTAGAGCATGCAAATTTCACTCACATGAGGTAGCCTTGCTTAGCAACAACTTTTATTTTGAAACCTAGTAAGAAATACGCTCTGCACGGCGTAATTTCGATCCTTCTGACGGCGGTTTTAGCAGCACACGTCGGGCACTAGATGAACCCTAGGTAGGAGCCATTCCCGAGCCCATGTGCGGCCATGCCTAGCTTCTCCAACCTTCACTGGTGCTGTAGAGCCTTTCCAGGGAGCTTTTGGCGGGCTAGCTCACCGGGATGGCACCGCCGAACTTCATCCGAGCCACTGCACTGGTGCGGGATGGTTTAGGGGCTTCGCCGGTCCATGGAACTCGTTCCATCGTGTTGCTCGAGTTAAATTAGGGCCTGGCGGCAAGTAGCAGCTCGTGATTTGGCCGGAGCGACAAAAATCGGCGAGCTCCGGTGAGCCCGGCGGCGCGGGAGCACGGGGGCGGGGAGGTAGACGAAGGTGCTACCGGCCCCACGTGTCAGTCACACAGCAACAGTGGCCGAATCCTATGTGGCGCCGGATTAACTGTGGCAACGCGAGAAACAGCTCTGTGGCCCCGTGTGGCTTAATTCAGGGCATGACTAGTGTGCTCCCCGGACCCACAGTCAGTTTTAAACTTTTCCCGGATTTATTCAAATCCTAGAATTTCTCCAAACTTTAGAAAAGCATAACTTTTGCTAGGGACCTCCAAATTTAGTGATTCGAATTGGGTTAGATTCGGATTGACAAACTCTATCCAAATATGCAACCCAATTTGTACGAAATTCTATATTTAATTCTGGAAAATTCTTTAAAACTTTTCAGCAAAAGAATTTTAGAGGGAGTTTGGTTTATCAAAAATCCTCGACTTTTGCCAGAATATTATTTATGGTGTTATGAGACTCCTGTAAAAGTTTCAGCTCATTTGGAGTTGCTTTGTTTAGCGTAATTAAGATTGTAAGTTGCTGTGTTCAATTGAATACAGAAACATTTTCAGAGAATTTCCAAAACATGTAAATTCAGTTCTGGGCAATTCTTAGCTCCAAAACTCCTAGGAAAATTCATGCAAGCTCTATGAACTATAATTGAAATTGTGATTCACTGAGTTTGACATGAACATAGGTGTTACCTCAGAACTAATTCTTCTTTGCTTAATTGCTTAGAAAATTGTTCTGAGTAAACCACTCAATGAAAAGTGCTAATTTTTGGTCCAGATAACCTTCTTGTGATAATAAACTCACATGAAAATTTTGAGCTCCATTGGAGCTCTGGATCACCACTGTTATGTGTAACCTCTTAATGGCATCAACACTTAAGTGGGAGAAGCACTCAACATTTGATCATAGTGTTTAAACCCAACCCAAACAACTAGCACCAGTGTCATTTTAAATTCTTAAACAGAGTTCACGTTTTAAAACTGTCATTTGACCATATTAGCAAAAGCTTTTCAATTAAATACATATGCATGATCATATCATGTAGCATATACATGGAGAACGTGAGAAGGACTTAAAGTGAAGATCAAGGAGGGAGGAAAACAAGTGATCAAACTCCAAGCGATCGTCACTAACTGATTGTATTACTAGTCACCTGCAAAACAGGCAAGCCCCGGTTTGCATTTGAATAGTTTCATAAAGCATTTTCATTTTTAGAGATCATAGCTTTGCATCATTGATTGCATTAAGTCTAGTTGATATTGAAAACCCCACTCTCATAACCAGAAATACCTAAGAGAGAAAGGGCAGAATAGCACCTCCGTGAGTAGATTTGGCTACGCTAAATGTTATAGGGAAGGTTCGGTAGAAGTCGAGTAGTTGGAAGCTACTCGCGAGTTTAGGGCTGGTTTACTCGGAACAGGTCCAAAATAGAAAAGATGAGTAAAGTTCACACATAAAAAATGGAGACCCGGCAGGGAGGTTTAGATGCAGCAGGTTGTGGATCGTGCGTGCATAGCCCTGCTTGTGTCGGTTAAGGCCCGTCCATGCTTGACCCTGTTGGACAAGTTTGAGTTGTGTACCGGGCACATACTGGCTATATGGGACCCAGGAAACCGATGTACCTTGGGAGATCCATAGTGGAACTTTTCCAACTGCCTTAGGCTTTCGGCGTCAAGGTAGCAGGAGGTAACTCTCTTAAGAACATACCACTGCGGGTATGTACCTTGAGGGAGCTTGCATACTCGGGGCAGTTGGACTGCGTCCAATGTGGAAGATCTTAGGAAAGGTGGCCGCGTACAACGTCCGTCGAGGTTGCTGCCGGCAACTCGAAGTACGGGTGTACGTGTCTTGTAGTCCGGGCGTGTACTGATTCGAATCACCGTCGCTCGCGGTCATATGAGCATACTTGCCCACTGCGTCTTGACGTAGTAACAACTGGAACTGGTTATCTTTTGAACTTGATAAGGTTGTGCTGTAACTTGTATTGCAACCATGATTGAATTAGAGATAGGCTCAATAAACTTTACTTTCACTTTGAGCATGGAGCATCGCAACAAAGCGTTTCTTGTTTGATTGTGGAGTTGCGATGCTTTTTGGCTCAAGGTCTGCACAATGAGGCTTAAAAATCTGAAAGTTAAGGATTAACTTTAGGCGAGTCCTTTATGCAAATCTAGCTAACTCCATTGCAACCGCCGTGCATGTAGAGTTTCTTGTTTAGGAGAGACGGATCAGTCTTGCTGAGCCTATGTGCTCACGCTTGCTATATAAGTGGTTTTGCAGGTTAACATCGATGCTAAGAAGAAGGTTGTCCTGTGAGACTCTGTGACCTCCGAGTCGTTTAACACGAGGAGAACCCAGCCGCTGCTGTTGTCTTCGTGTTGCTAGCGAGAGGAGTCCGCGGGTTGGACTCCATCTCGAGTGCTCTTAGTTATTCGACGTGAGTTGTTATAGACTTCGGCTGTAGCTATTTGATGTAAACTATTTACAAAGAATAACTTGTAAGCTTCCGCTATTGTTTTATGTAATACATTGTTCCTTATATGTGTGTTGTTGGGTGCCGCACAACACGGCACCACCTAATGTGATTCCCGGGCGCGTGCCACGTCCCCGTGACTAAACGGGCGGCGTCGGGCCGTCTCATCGTGGTATCAGAACTGTGACAAGTGGTCTCATTAGCTGAGCCCTGTCTCAGTTGGTATCGCGCCCGTCTCAGTTGGTATCAGAGCCACAATTGTAATAGCGCACGGAATAAGGAAGGTATTACGACAAAAATTTAGGTTACGATGAGGATACGGTACTAGGCCCACATATAAGGATTACTATTAGCTTCATATGAAGGTGGCAAACTAACTTATTTGTTATGTCGGAAAATCATACATCTCGGGATGATTTATGTCTTGGGGGTGCGCGTAAGCGCTGTCCACCAGTGCGCACAAGCTGAAGGGTGGAGCCCCTCAGGTGGCAGGTAACCCGACCCGCTTTAGTATCCTCTACGACTCTTCATGTCGTTTGGGGTACTCGAGCAACGCCCTTCCCTGGCGTGCTCTGCGCAAGTTTGGGAAACACTGTCACGTGGTTAGTAACATGAACACGTAGCTCAAGGCGTTTTTGGCTTGAGAACACCTGTGCGAGTGATGACAGACGGGTGTAAGAACTGTATGGATACCGGGTTCGTTGTGCAGCGGGACCTGACGATTGAGTGTGACATATGCAGGATTAACCACAAAACCGTAGTACGAATAGTACAAGTTTCCGAGTGACCGTTTTAGTGCCACCTAAGTATGTTTATGCCGGTATAATCCGGGTAGGATTTTCTTTTGGTGAGACTACGTAGTACCGACATGCTTCTTATGGTGCATCGACGCCGTACTAAACTTAATAACCCCTTTCCTTTGATGAAATGACTCATGAACTAACTTTCAATTAAAAATGGAAGTTTGAAACAAATATTAGTTACTGAACTCTTATTTTGAACTAAGATTCAAATGAGAGGAAGACTAGGCTTCAAAGATTTCAAAAATAGAGTGCTCTGTTTTCGGCAGGAATTCTTGCTGGACTTTAACAGAGCATAACTCTGAGTAGCTTTGACGCAATTAATGTGTATGATACGGTTCTGGAAAGATTTCCAAGCGATCAGCAACTTATTTGTAGAGCTCCAGAGCAAAATCACACGCTAAATGGGTAGAAAGTTCAGAGGAAAGTAAACTGTCCAGAACCAGGACAGCAGCAAAAACCTCTCTGGATCTTTCTGTTTTTTAAGCCATAACTTTCTGTCGAAAAATCCTTAAGAAGCATATGATACACCGTTTGAAAGGTTATGAATTGTGCCACATTTTTGTAGATCAAAGATTGTTCAGATTCTTATTGTATTTACATATACAACTGTGCAAAATCAGCCACGTACAAAGGAGGTGCTGGCAAATTTTATCCAGGAATTCTGTCAACTTTGGAAAAATCATAACTTTTAATCTGGAGGTGATCTGGAGGCATATGAGTACTCGTTGGAAAGATACTGAACTTAACTTTAACTTTGGTATTCTACTTGAGTTATGAAAATGCTCTTAACTAGATAAAAATCTGGAGATAGTGCATAAAGGTCTGTCCTGTACAGATAGGCTGGATAGCTATGCCTACTAAGGAGTTGTGTAAACATGAATTGGTTACTGCTTTCATAAAGTTTTGACATATTCATGTTTTTCATTAGTCTCAAATACTGCTGAGTTCTTGTTTAACTCTTCTCAACTACATTGTTGCAGTATGGTTCTTACTCGCTCTAGGAGTAGGGCCGGGAGTTCTCGTCGAGGCGGCGATGCTTCTATTCCACCGTCGGAACCATCTACGGGATGGATGGATCTTATGACTCGAGTCGTCGAGTCTAACCAAGAGAACACTAGTATACTCCAAGAAGCAACGCAAGAACACACACGCTTACTCAAAGCTTTGGTACAGCAAGGTGTACTCCAGAAAACGCAACAAGTCGTTCCACCTTGGGACGCTTATCTGGACTTCTTGGCGACTCAACCGCCAATCTTTACGGAAGCTACCAAACCTGTAGAAGCAGATCAGTGGCTTCGTGTCATGGAGTCCAAATTTGGAGTATTCGAGTGTGGTGAATACCAAAAAACTAAGTTTGCCGCCCAGCAAGTCCATGGAGCCGCCGGAAACTGGTGGGTTCATCATCTTGCCACCATTCCGGAGGACCATCAAGTAACATGGAGTGAGTTTTGTGAAGCCTTTCGTACTCGTCACATACCACTAGGTATTGTCAAGGAAAAGCGGGAGGAATTTTTGGGCTTGAAGCAAGGGGACATGAGTGTCCTCGAGTATGTCAGAAGGTTTAACCTTTTGGCCCTATATGCTCCCGAATATGTGGTGAAAGAAGAGGCACGGTGTGATCTATTCTTCCATGGCCTGAGTGCCATATTACAGGAGAAGTTGGCCGTACACAATAACGGCAGTTACACCGACATGGTCAATGCGGCTTTCATCCAAGAGAAACCGACACTGGAGTGGCAAGCTGAGAAGAGAAATATGAGTGAGATCGAGCAGGCTAGCACAGGTTATGTGCCTCAAAAGTACCGTTTGGTGTATCGAACGCCACCCGGTGAAAGATGGAGGCCACCTGTACAATCAACTCCTCAGAGATTGATTGCTGGTCAAGTTCTACAACTTGCACCACCTCCACAGCCGCAGCATCAGGTGGTGGTTTGTGCTCCATCGCTGCAGCCATGTGTACCTAGCATCCAGCCGCAAGTCAACGAAGAACTGGAGAGACATCCGTGTTTCACTTGTAGGCGTACGGGCCATTATGCTAGGCATTGTCCGGAGGGAACTCAAGGATGCGGGTCATCATATTTACAACAATACGACCCGTACCTAAATATGCAGACAGGAGGACAGATAAGGGGCAACATTCACTATACTGTGATTGATGATGTTCCGGAAGGAGAAGCCGCTTTAGCAGGAATGTTTTCTCTGAATCAGTTACGGGTTTTAGTTCTCTTTGACTCCGGTGCCACACACACATTCACTAGCCAATCTTTCGTGGCTCAACATCAGCTCCAAACAGTTTATACAAAGAGGCAATCCCTCATATCTTGGCCCGGGGGCAGCAGTACCGCAAGCGACGTTGTCTCCCTAGCACCTCTTTGTTTGGGGGGTAGAATATACCCTACGACTCTCATTATTCTTGAGGGTCTGAAGATCGACATCATTTTGGGGGATGTCGTGGTTGAATTACCACCACGCGGTTCTTAACATCAGCTCCAGGACCGTTGAGCCCAACTCCCCACAGCACGGTCTTCATATATTAATTCTGGACGCCAGACGGCAACAGATTGCAACAGTGAACCACACGGAAGCTGTTAAGATAGAGGACATTCCGGTGGTACGTGAGTATCCGGATGTGTTTATCGATGGTTTATCGGGATGCCGCCCGGGCGAGACGTTGAGTTCAAGAATGAACTCATACCGGGAACAACACCGATATCACGAAGGCCGTACAAGATGGCACCCAATGAACTGGCAGAATTGAAGACACAGCTGAATGACCTAATGAGCAAGGGCTTTATGCGACCGAGTTCGTCACCTTGGGGTTCTTCAGCATTGTTTGTTAAGAAGAAGGACGAAACTCTAGGGCTTTGTGTTGATTATCGTCCTCTGAACGCCGTTACCATCAAGAACAAGTATCCACTACCTCGCATTGATATGCTCTTCGATCAATTAGTGGGTGCGAAAGTATTTTAGAAGATGTATCTTCCGTCCGGATATCACCAGAATAAAATCCGGGCATAAGATATTCTGAAGACGGCATTTTCAATGAGATACGGGCTGTATGAGTATCTCGTTATGTCTTTTGGTTTGACCAACGCCCCGGCACACTTTATGTACCTGATGAATTCAGTGTTCATGCCGGAGTTGGATATATACGTCGTTGTCTTCATCGATGATATCTTGGTCTACTCCAAGTCAAAGGAAGAACATGCTGAACATCTGCTTATTGTGCTACAAAGATTGCGAGATCATCAGCTCTATGCAAAATTCAGCAAGTGTGAATTCTGGATTAATCAAGTACCTTTTCTCGGACACATCATTTCAGTGGAGGGCATCGCTGTAGATCCGAGTAAGATTATCCAAGTACAGAAATGGGAGTCACCAAAGTCAGTGCATGAAATCCGAAGCTTCCTCGGTTTAGCAGGTTATTACCGGAGGTTCATTCCGGGTTTCTCCAAGATTGCTAAACCGATGACAGAATTTTTAAAGAAGAATACCATATTTGTGTGGGGTGCTGCATGTGAACAAGCTTTCAAGACTTTAGTGAAGCATCTCACAACAGCTCCAGTTCTTGCTCAGCCAGATACAACGAAGCCATTCCACGTTTATTGCGATGCATCTGGCATTGGTCTTGGCTGCGTGCTGATGCAAGAAAGACGAGTGGTCGCTTATGGATCTCGTCAACTCAGAAATCAATCACGAGCAGCATTATCCAACTCATGATCTTGAGTTAGCTGCCGTGGTCCTTGATTTGAAGATGTGGAGGCATTACTTGCTCGGAAATCTTGTACACCTCTACACCGACCACAAGAGCTTGAAGTACATCTTCACTCAGAAAGAATTGAACATGAGGCAACGAAGACGGCTGGAGCTCATTAAAGATTATGAACTTGAGATCCATTATCATCCACGAAAGGCAAATGTGGTCGCCGATGCGCTCAGTCGTAAGGCGCATATCCATCACTTAACTATTGCTGAAATGGATGATGAAGAACCAAGCCTCCGTGTCATCCCGTATGGAGCTCTCTATAATCTCGCTCTCATTCCTACCATCCGAGAGGAGATCATTGAAGCTCAACGAAATGACAAGGGCATGTTTCACATACGGCGAAGGATAGACAACGGAGAAATGAAGTGCTTCTGGAAGGACGATGAAGGTACTTTGTGGTTCAACGAACGGATTGTAGTACCCCGCGATATGGGACTATGGAAAAAAATTTGGATGAAGCTCATTTGTCCAAGTTTTTCATTCATCCGGACAGCAACAAAATGTACCAAGATCTCCGGAAGAAGTTTTGGTGGACACGTATGAAACGTGAAGTTGCAAAGTACGTTTCAGAATGTGATACGTGTCGAAGAGTCAAGGCCGGCCATGTTAGGAAGTCTGGCCTGTTACAGCCATTGCAAGTACCGGCATGGAAGTGGGAAGACTTGAGTATGGACTTCATCGTCGGGTTGCCGATGACCTCCCACAACCATGATTCAATTTGGGTAATCGTTGATCGGTTAACCAAATCAGCACATATCATCCCTTTGCATACAAGGTATAACGCAAAGCAGTATGCAGAGCTGTACATAGCACGGATCTTGTGCTTACATGGAGTTCCCCGCACCATTGTGTCAGATAGAGGATCGCTGTTCGTAGCCCGTTTCTGGGAACAGCTACACGCATCCTTGGGGACGAAGTTGATTAGAAGCTCTGCGTATCACCCTAAAACCGATGGGCAAACTGAGAGGGTGAATCAAATACTGGAAGATATGCTAAGAGCATGTGCCATCCACCACGTAAGAGCTGGGATGGTCACTTACCGTTGGTGGAGTTCTCGTACAACAACGGATATCAGACGAGCATCAAAATGGCACCATATGAAGCTCTATACAACCGGAAGTGCCGTACGCCATTGAACTGGTGTGAGTCCGGTGAACGAGTAACGTTCGGGGTTGATCTTGTCAATGAAGCCGAAGAGAGGGTTCGGGTTACAAGAGAACCTCAAAGCCGCCCAACCTCGTCAGAAAAGCTATGCGGATCAGAGGCGTCGATCGCTGCATTTCGAAGTCGGAGAGCACGTGTATCTTTGTGTGTCTCCGATGAAAGGGATTCATCGGTTCGGTGTCAAGTGGAAACTTGCTCCCCGATTCATCGGTCTGTTTGCCATAAAGGAGAAGTGTGGAACTGTAGCCTACCGGCAGGAACTACCGGCAAGCCTTGCCGGTATTCACGACATATTTCACGTGTCTCAGCTGCGGAAATGTCTCAAATTTACCGCTGCTGTCCGCACCGAAGACATCGACGAGTTGAAGCCGGATCTCACTTACACTGAGCAACCAGTACAGATTATCGACGAAAAGATCCGGATCACCCGAAATCGGACTTTGAGATTTTACAAAGTCCTGTGGAGTAATCATACCCCGGAAGAAGCGATGTGGGAGACCGAAGATTACATCCACAAGAACTATCTGGAACTTTTGTCATAAACTTTATAATTAACCTCCCTTTCCGTTCTTCTTTTGTAATCTCAGGACGAGATTCCTTTTAAGGGGGGGAGGAATGTAAAGGTCCCAAAAATGTGAATACAAAGAAACACTTGTTTGCAAAATTTGTTTTCATATGTATGAAATTTGGGACTTGTTAAAAATTTTCCCACATGTGATAACCCACATGAGGGCTTTCTTCACACAAGTTCAAATGTTTATTTGGAAACTTGGATCCCATGAGGGGTCAGAAATCAAGATGGGAAGTTTCCACATGTGTGAGAAAACTGAAGTCAGATTTGGAACCAATTTGTTAAACTCAAAATTCGAATGAGGACAACACAATGGAATTCAAAACTGTTGTGCTAAAAATCTCATTTGCAGCAGTCAACTTTAAAATCAGATTTCATATTTGAGTTCCTTGGTTCTAAATAAGGGGATGTGCAAAGTTTCATGATTTATGGAAATGATTTGCAACCCATTTTTCAAATGGACTTTAAATAACAAAGAATTCAAATGCATATTTGAATTTGGATGAAACTTGCCCAATTGTCCAAATGCCTCTCAGATTGAAACTACCACAATTGAATTCCATCATATTCAAACTTTGGGAGATATTTTGGAGAGAGATAAGGAGTGACTGAGCTATGGGACCCACATATCATTGAGGGAACTGAGAATTGCAAAAGATCTGCAGTACACGGTCTCTGTTTGTCCACTCCCATGCGAAGCAATCGGCAGAGCCGACTTCCCTCCGGGCGACACCGAGAATCAGCGGAAGCCACCTCCTGCTGAATTTCCTTCGTGCTGGAGAGCTGCTGGACGTCGCTAACTACTGCCACGCTCCCTCTCGCCCTCTTTACCGAATCTTCGGCGCTGTTTTTCCCTCCCCGCGCGAGAAACCAACCAAGACAGCTGCCGAGCTCTCGATCGATCAACCATCGCCTAGCTCGCATGCGAGCCTCAGCTAAGTGACCAAACGGCACCACGAACCCTCCCACAAACCCCTCGCACCATCCCTGTGTGAATTTAGCCATCACAACCCGAGAGAACCGAGTTTCAGCGGCGGCCAGAAGGAACCGCCACCAGCGGCTCTTGTGGGCAGCTCCACAGAGCGGTTTTCACGACCAAGCAAGAGGGCCCTCGGACGTGCAAGAGCTCCCTGCAGCTTCCATCCGAAGCTCAGCTCTTGCCCTTGCGTCTTGCCGACGAATTTCAGGATTCCCCTCCGGCCGGTTCAAACCGAGGTGCGGGTAAGAATCTGTTAAATTCTCGCGCTATGATTGTTTAGAGCACTGCAAATTTCACTCACATGAGGTATCCTTGCTTAGCAACAACTTTCCTTTTGAAACCTAGTAAGAAATACGCTCTGCACGGCGTAATTTCGATCCTTCCGACGGCGGTTTTAGCAGCACACGTCGGGCACTAGATGAACCCTAGGTAGGAGCCATTCCCTAGCCCATGTGCGGCCATGCCTAGCTTCTCCAACCTTCACTGGTGCTGTAGGGCCTTTCCAGGGAGCTTTTGGCGGGCTAGCTCACTGGGATGGCACCGCCGAACTTCATCCGAGCCACTGCACCGGTGCGGGATGGTTTAGGGGCTTCGCCGGTCCATGGAACTCGTCCCATCGTGTTCCTTGAGTTAAATTAGGGCCTGACAGCGAGTAGCAGCTCATGATTTGTCCGGAGCGACAAAAACCGGCAAGCTCCGGTGAGCCCGGCGGCGCGGGAGCGCGGGGGCGGGAGGTAGACGAAGGTGCTACCAGCCCCACGCGTCAGTCGCACAGCAACAGTGGCCGGATCCTCTGTGGCGCCAAATTAACTGTGGCAACGCGGGAAACAGCTCTGTGGCCCCGTGTGGCATAATTCAGGGCGTGACACGTGTGCTCCCCGGACCCACAGTCAGTTTTAAACTTTTCCCGGATTTATTCAAATCCCAGAATTTCCCCAAACTTTAGAAGAGCATAACTTTTGCTAGGGACCTCCAAATTTAGTGATTCAAATTGGGTTAGATTCAGATTGACAAACTCTATCCAAATATGTAACCCAATTTGTACGAAAGTCTATATTTAATTCTGGAAAATTCTTTAAATCTTTTCAGAAAAAGAATTTTAGAGGTAGTTTGGTTTATCCAAAAATCCTCAAATTTTGCCAGAATATTCTTTAGGGTGTTATTAAACTCCTGTAAAAGTTTCAGCTCATTTGGATTTGCGTTGATTAGCGTAATTAAGATTGTAAGTTGCTATGTTCAATTGAATACAGAAACATTTTCAGAGAATTTCCAAAACATGTAAATTCAGTTCTGGGCAATTCTTAGCTCCAAAACTCGTAGGAAAATTCATGCAAGCTCTATGAACTATAATTGAAATTGTGATTCACTGAGTTTGACATGAACATAGGTGTTACCTCAGAACTAATTCTTCTTTGCTTAATTGCTTAGAAAATTGTTCTGAGTAAACCACCAATGAAAAGTGCTAATTTTGGGTCCAGATAACTTTCTTGTGATAAGAAACTCACATGAAAATTTTCAGCTCCATTGGAGCTCTGGATCACCACTATTATGTGTAACCTCTTAAGGGGATCAACACTTAAGTGGGAGAAGCGCTCAACATTTGATCCTAGTGTTTAAACCCAACCCAAACCACTAGCACCAGTGTCATTTTAAATTCTTAAACAGAGTTCCCATTTCAAAACTGTCATTTGACCTTTTTAGCAAAAGCTTTTCAATTAAATACATATGCATGATCATATCGTGTAGCATATACGTGGAGAACGTGAGAAGGACTTAAAGTGAAGATCAAGGAGGGAGGAAAACAAGTGATCAAGCTCCAAGTGATTGTCACAAACTGATTGTATTCCTAGTCACCTGCAAAACAGGAAAGCCCCGGTTTGCATTGGAACAGTTTGATAAAGCATTTCATTTTTAGAGATCATAGCTTTGCATCATTGATTGCATTAAGTCTAGTTGATATTGAAAACCCCACTTGCATGACCAGAAATACCTAAGAGAGAAAGGGTAGAATAGCACATCCGCGAGTGGATTTGGCTATGCTAAATGTTAGTAGGAAAGGTTCGGTAGAAGTCGAGTAGTTGGAAGCTACTCGCGAGTTTAGGGCTGGTTTACTCGGAACGGGTACAAAATACAAAAGATGAGGAAAGTTCACACATAAGAAATGGAGACCCGGCAGGGAGGTTTAGATGCAGCAGGTTGCGGACCGTGCGTGCTTAGCCCTGCCTGTATCGGTTAAGGCCCGTCCGTACTTGGCCCTGTTGGACAAGTTTGAGTTGTGTACCAGGCACATACTGGCTATATGGGACCCAGGAAACCGATGTACCTTGGGAGATCCATAGTGGAACTTTTTCAACTGCCTTAGGCTTTCGGTGTCAGGGTAGCAGGAGGTAACTCGCTTAAGAACATACAATTGCGGGTATGTACCTTAAGGGAGCTTGCGTACTCGGGGCAGTTGGACTGCGTCCAATGTGGAAGATCTTGGGAAAGGTGGCCGCGTACAACGTCAGTCGAGGTTGCTGCCGGCAACTCGGAGTACGGTTGTACATGTCGTGTAGTCCCGGCGTGTACTGATTCGAATCACCGTCGCTCGCGGTCATATGAGCATACTTGCCCACTGCGTCTTGACGTAGTAACAACTGGAACTGGTTATCTTTTGAACTCGATAAGGCTGTGCTGTAAATTGTATTGCAACCATGATTGAATTAGAGATAGGATCACTAAACTTTACTTTCACTTTGTGCAAGGAGCATCGCAACAAAGCGTTTCTTGTGTGATTGTGGAGTTGCGATGCTTTTCGGCTCAAGGTCTGCACAATGAGGCTTAAAAATCTGAAAGTTAAGGATTAACTTTAGGCGAGTCCTTTATGCAAATCTAGCTAACCCCATTGCGACCATCGTGCATGTAGAGTTTCTTGTTTAGGAGAGACGGATCAGTCTTGCTGAGCCTATGTGCTCACGCTTGCTATATAAGTGGTTTTGCAGGTTAACATCGATGCTAAGAAGAAGGTTGTCCAGTGAGACTCGGTGACCTCCGAGTCGTTTAACACGAGGAGAACCCAGCCGCTGCTGTTGTCTTCGTGTTGCTAGCGAGAAGAGTCTGCGGGCTGGACTCCATCTTGAGTGCTCTTAGTTATTCGACGTGAGTTGTTATAGACTTCCGCTATAGCTATTTGATGTAAACTATTTACAAAGAATAACTTGTAAGCTTCTGCTATTGTTTTATGTAATACATTGTTCCTTGTATGTGTGCTGTTGGATGCCGCACAACACGGCACCACCCAATGCGATTCTCGGGCGAGTGCCCCGTCCCCGAGACTAAACGGGCGGCGTCGGGCCGTCTCATCAGGGTATCAGAACTGTGACAAGTGGTCTCATTAGCTGAGCCCTGTCTCAGTTGGTATCGCGTCCGTCTCACCTCGCCGCCTGTCTATTCATCGTAATGGTGGACAGGCGGAGGACAGAGGCGTGCGTCGTGCGCCATGTTTCTGGAGAAGGCGCGAGCCTTGTATGCACGGCCTGACAATGCACTTCCTCCTCGACTTCGTTGACCCACGGCCCACAATGGATCATGGGGCACGTGGCGGCTTCAGAGCTCTCATCGATGGGTTCGGAGCCGAGAGACACGTGGCAGCTCCGGACCTTACCTCAGCGGAGAGGCTCGGTCCATGGCCTAGGGCACGTGTCGGCTACGGAGTCCTCCTAAGCAGGGAGGAGGTTCAGAGCCTGCCAACACGTGGCAGCTCTGGACCTTGCCTCAGCGGGGAGGCTGGGACCGGAACTCAGGGCACGTGTCGGCTCTGGAGCCCTCCTCAGCAGGGAGGAGGTTCAGAGCCCACCAACACGTTGCAGCCCCAGACCACAGCTCAGTGGGGAGTCTCAGCCCAGAGCCCAGTGCACTTATCGGCTCCGGAACCCTCCTCAGCAGGGAGGAGGTTCAGAGCCTACCGACACATGGCAGCCCGGGACCTCACCTCAGCTGGGAGGCCTCGACCCGGAGCCCAGGGCACGCATCAGCTCCGGAGCCCTCCTCGGCAGGGAGGAGGTTCAGAGCCCACTGACACGTGGCATTCCCGGACCTTACCTCAGTAGGGAGGCTCGGGCTGGAGCCCAGGACACGTGTTGACTTCGTAGCCCAAGCGCACGTGGCAGCCCCGGGGATGATCTCGGGGCCAAGGACACGTGGCTATACTGCCGCTCATCTCAGCAGGAAGGTGGGGCCTAGGCTGTCTTTTACCCTCCACGCGGGGGTACCAGGTTTGCAGGGTACCGACAACTACCAGATGATGAACTCACTGAAAAACTTTTTGCATATGCCACTTTGCAATTTCATTAAACCATGTCAAATTCTTGACCCTGTTGAGTGACTAATATAAAAATTTTGACTTAGAAAATACCTGTGCACCTTATCAATGCTAAATTTTCATATTTGAAAATTAGCATTATTTCATCTATCCACCAAAAAAAGATACTCCATAATTCCTTTGCAAAATTTCCTCTCTACAAATATATGTAGAAAAAGTAGTAGAAGGCATGGCTACAAGAAAAATAGAAAGAATACATGCTCTCAACAAAAGACTATAATTCCATTAAAAAAGAGAAAGTAGCCATGCTTCATCCTTACATAATAATAGAGTATACATCTAGGAATTATCTTAAAACATTCCTCTATTATATGTGCATAAGAAAATCCCTTCTGTCAATTATTTCTATTGCATAGTCCCCCCCATAGGATCCAGTATTTGATTTAGTAATATATGAATTGCAAGTGAGCCTCTCTATCCCTACCAAGCTCCACAAAAACCATATTTAGTTGTAGGGAAAGAAGTGGCAAATCATGCCAAGGTGAGGAATAAAACAAATAGAGAGACGATAGAAATTCTTTTGAGGAGAATGGCAATGTCTTTAACTTTCATTGTACCATTTTTCAAGATATTCACAAGGATGAGCCCATGTGGACTACATTTATACCGTGCCACCTCTGAAACACCCAAGATGATGTGGTAGCGACATCAGAAGGTTCTCGGACACAGGTACGAGTCGAAATGTTTTGTATACGACATTCATAATTTTAGCAAAACTATGATATCACTTAGATCTTCTCGCCTCTACTCGAGGACGAGCAAAGGAGTAAGTGGAGGGGTTTGTTTATGGTCCTTAAGTGTCATAAATGACCGTCAATTCACCTCATAAAATGTGTAAAATGATAACATGATATAGTGGTAGGGGTTAATTACTAACCATTTCCACAAGTGTTAGTGTCTATTTGTATGCAGGTGAATTATGCCCCAAAATATTGAGAATTGCAGGGACCAATACTGAAAACATGTTTCCAACCAATCAGAAGTCACCATGTGGCAACACATGGATTCATAGACCCATTCTCAGGCTTATCCAAAGGAATCCAATGGCAATTCACGCAGGGATGGAACAAGGGCCCACCTACCAGTCACCTAGAGGAAGCACATTGAGACTAGGGCCACCCCAGGTTCGGCCAAACCAGGTCGGCAGACCTGGTCCTAGCCTAAATCTCGGTCAACCGACTCGTGTCATCTCCTGATGGCGGTAACAACTGATTCCCGCACAGATGGTGGCGGCAAACCAACTTAACCGTGTATAAACAGTCCCCCTCACTCCCTGACTCACACACATCACAAGTTTGAGTTTAATACGCCACTTCATAGGATTAGTGCTGCCTTAGATGCTGCCAAGATAGGATGAGAGTGAGGAGAAGCTAGGAGGAGGAGGCTTGGCTTGTCAAGTCCCTCTCCAACACTTGTACCTCTGTGGAAGTTCTCTTCAAATGAGTAAGATTTCATGAATTCCATTTAAGTTTTGTTCCTAGATTCAAAGTAGTTTATTTCAGTAGTTGTTTGTGGGTTCATTGATCTATTTAATTAGGAGCTCTAGTCTTAGCTTTGTCTTCGAAAATATTAGAGTAGTGATTTATAACGTTAGTGAGGTGCTTACGTTAGAAATCATCAGTGGATATCTTGTAGACCCACGGATTGAAGATGTAGGCGGTAGGTGGTGACAGCCTTATCCATCCATTGTAATCCTCCACGTTCGGCTACGCCATAGGCTCTTAGCGGTGGTCGCACTAGTATACAAGGGGTAAGCCCGTGCCCAAAATAAACAACAGCCATAGATTGCTTTGGATGGAGGACAATCCTTAGGAATTCCTCTCTGTCCTTTGTGTGGGACCTATGTGTGCTGAATACATTGGCAATTAGGATAAAAGTTAGCATTAACATTCAAAGTTTTGAATATTGCCAAAACATTCTTCTGTGGCAAGGTCCGACAAGTTCTTTGTTAGGTCCGCCAAGTGTTGGCAAGGTCCGGAGAGCTCCTGCAAGGTCCGGAGAGCTTCTGTGAGGTCCGGAGCTTGTTTTTAGGGAGCTCCCGTGAAGTTCAACCCGTAGAACTGCAGCGTCTTGGTTTTGCTTTTAACTCGCAATGTTTCAAACTTGCTTTATGGGAAGGTTTGCTTAGTATTAATTTGCTAAGTTTTTGGTGTGTTTTGGTGGTTATGGCTGTTATCATTTGATATGGTTTGCAACATGCTTATGTGACGTGCTCATGTAAGGTGTTGTGGTTTTCGAACTAATGTGAGTCAAGTCGAGGACTTGTGCTCGGAAGAATTGGTTGTTTATTCATGTGCAAGTGTTGCTTGAGTTCAAGACATGGCTGGTGACGGGATCCTTGGACTAGTCTCAGGGAGGAGATGAGGTTCCAACAACCAAGTTCGGGAGGAGCTGTGGTTGAGTTGATCGGGAGGTCGCGCAGCATGTTTGGATCAAGGGCAGTGCATATGAAGGTTGCGTGTACGTTGTTGGAAGGTGTTTGCACGTGTGCAAGGAGTGCATGGACGTGGCAACATTGTTCCAAGGCGTGATGAAGAGAAGTGGACGTAAAGAATTGGTCGGAAAGGTCCAACCGGCTGGATTGCGTACTCAGGCTGAGGCTGAGTCGGATATGGCTCAAATATGGAAGATTTGAGTTGGTTATGATAGGATTTCATGCTAGGCACGAAGTTGAGTTGTTTTAGGAATGTTTAGGACGTTCCTAAGGTGTTTGGAAGTCTCACGATTGCTTCTATCTGCGAATAGGAGAGTCCTGATCAGTTATGGTAAGTTAGGATACGAGTCCAATTAGGAGTAGGAGTCCTAGATTGGATTGTTTAGCCTGAGGGCTGGCTATAAAAGCAAGGGAGGCCAGAGCTCTCGTGGGTAGAGAACTTTGGGCTGTTCCTCTTGTGTTTCTATTGAATAAAGTTCATAGTTTCGAGGAGCTTTTGTGCCTTGTTCGTCCGATTTGTTTTTCGTCAATTCTTTATCGCCGAGTTTCTGGACAGACCAACGTTGCTTCGGTGTTTCGTTCATAACTCGACTTTTACAGATCCGATTGACGTGATTCTCTTTGGGTTGTCTTCACAACTCAATTATCTATCATCTGTGAAATTTTCACGAGCTTCCGATCTGTAGTTTTTGAGATTCATCTTCGTTTAATGTTTTGATCGTATCTCAAGTTTTACTTCGTGTTTTCAAGTGATTCTTGTTGCATTAGATCTGTGACTTGATTCTCTACCTCTCTACTTGATTTGTAACGGTTGAACACGTTTGAAAACACTTGCACACACGGTTTCTTTAACCAATTGATTTTTTGCTGAGGGGTTTTTGTTGTTTCCGCTGCGAAAAGTTTTAATCTACCATTCACCCCCCTCTGGTAGCTTTTCACGTGCTCTTCGATCCTACAATTGGTATCAGAGCCAAGGTGCTCTAATCTTTATGATTTTCACGTGTTTTGACTAACCATCATGGAGAAGTACTCCGCAAAACCTTGTGTGTTCAATGGCATCGATTTTCAGGTTTGGAAGGCGCGGATGGAGGCCTACATACATGCGCAAGGCTTGGCCATATGGGAAAAGGTCTACCGGAACTTCGATGTACCACCCAACGATCAAGTTACGGCTGCGAACATGAGAGATGTTGACAACAACAACAAGGCTCGCAACTTGATCATCCAAGGATTAACTCAAAGCGACTTCGACCATGTTGCACACCTCCGATCTGCATATTATATTTGGAAAGCTCTTTGTGACTACCATGAAGGATCCAATACGATCAAGGAGGTAAGGCAAGATATGTTCAAGAAAGAATACATGCGTTTTGAGATGCAACCCGGTGAGTCAATTGACGACCTTTTTGCTCGCTTTAATAAAATTCTCAGCAACTTGCGTAGTGTCAATGTCAACTTTTCAGATGCTGAAAATGCTAGACAATTGTTAGGAGCATTAGATATGTCAATTTGGGAGATGAAAGTTACATCTATTCGTGAATCTACTGTCATGAGTTCTCTTACTTTAGACGTGCTTTATTCTAAATTGAAAACTCATGAAATTGACATCATCTCACGTAAAAACCCCAACAAGTCTATTGCATTTGTTTCGCAACGTGACATGTCTAGTTCTAGTCAATCATCATCTAGTGGTGCACTCTCTTTGCTGTCCTCTCTAACCCTTGAACAGATTGAAGAGTTTCCAGAGGAGGAGCTTGCACTCATCTATACTCGGTTCTCAAAAGCACTGCAAAATGTGAGAACTAGAAGGAGAGGAAGCTCCGGACCTCAACGATGTTTTGAATGTGGTAAGACAGGACATTTTCGTACGGAGTGCCCTAACCTTTCAGGTCCGAATTCACGTGAAGAAAAGCAAACAAGGCTGAAGAAATCGTTTGCAAAGAATAAGAAGAAGAAAGATTTATCAATGCGCAACATAGTGCATAGTATGATCTCTGCACTTCAAGATTTCGGCTCAAGTGATGTGGACACCGGTAGTGATGAAGATGAAGAAGCTATGGCAAATATGTGCTGCATGGCGAGCAAGTCAAGTTCAAGCTCCGATGAGGCAGAACACAACAGCGACGATGAAGAGGTATGTCCCACTTGCGAAGAAATGTGTGATGCTATTTCTCGTGCCACTGTTATATTAAAAAAAAAGGATAAAAAACTTAAGAACAATGCTGTTAAACTTGAATTACTAGAATCTGAAATTAATCGTTTAAAAACTTTGATTCCTAGTGCTGATTCTTGTTCCTCATGTGATTTGATTTATGAACAATTATCCTCTTTAAGAAGTGCACACGCATCTACACTTGATAAACTTGAACTTGAAATTGAAAAGAACAAAGAGCTTGCTTCACTTAATGATAAAAATTTGAAAGATGCTTGTTGTTCTACAATTGATTTGCATTGTTCTTCATGTGATGATCTGAATAAGAAACTAAATGATGCTATGAATGAGATTTCTATTTTGAACAATGCTTTACGTGTGCATGAAGTTAAATATTGTTCAAATTGCAAACTAAAAGGAAAAACTTCATGTGAAAACTGCTTTGATCTGTCCAATAAACTTGATGATATGCATAGGACACTAGATCGGTTTTCTAATGCAAATAAGAAACTAAACTTGCTGCTGAATTCTTCCAAGTTTTGTAATGATAAAACTGGTTTAGGTTTTAATTCTCATGCTCATGCTAAGGCACACCCACCTAAAGTTGTAAAGTCATTAGCAAGCGGTTTGATTCAAACAGCTCCTAGACAAAAAGAGGTAATTTTCAAATCTGCAGGAGTACTGTCCCATTCGGGTTCTAATAAACGTGTTGCTTGCTCATCTAGACATGATAATAAGGTTATTTTTCATTGTACCTACTGTGGTAGAGATGGTCATGTCATAGATTTTTGTTATAGACTAGCTAAACACGATAAGAAACAAAGAATACTTGCTAGATCACATAACAACCAAGCAAAATCTGCTAGACCGAATGTTCGGAGCTTGCAACCTGCTGTAATGAGTCAAAAACTTGCTCCCGGACCTACTGTTTTTTGTGCTACATATAACACATCTTCTAAGTCAGTAGTTGGGAACAAAAATTTTCGATGTTTGGCTCATAAACCTGCTGTACCTTCTCAGCTTTCGCGTGTTATTCCTGCTGGATGTCGTGTGACTCAGTACTGGATTCCTAAAAGTCTTTTAATTAACCCCAGTATTGAGTCATCGACGTATTGTGCTGCTGTGTAGGTTTCACGTTTGAGGAAGGAGAACATTTGGATTGTGGATTCAGGTTGCTCACGCCACATGACCGGTAACAAAGAATGGTTCTCCTCTCTCTCTTTTGTGTCACGTGTAGAAAATGTTACTTTCGCCGATAACTCTTCTACTCCCATAATTACTAAAGGTTCGGTTAGAGTAAACAATCTCTACACTTTGAAAGATGTGGCACTTGTTAAAAATTTGAAATACAACTTGCTTTCGGTTTCACAATTGCTAGATGAAAATCTAGAGGTTAGCTTTGCTAAAAATTGCTGCAAGGTTGTAGATTCAAAAGGTGAGCTTTTGTTTAACATGTCTAGGTTTGGAAGAGTTTTTAAAGCTGATTTTGATTTGTCAACTTCTAAGCATCGGTGTCTAGTTGCTAATGATACAAAGGATCTATATTTTTGGCATCGTAGACTTGGTCACATAGGCTTTGATCATCTCACTCGTGTTAGTGCTCTCGATCGCATACGTGGGCTGCCGAAGCTTAAAAAGGATAATAATATTGTGTGCTCTTCTTGTAGACATGCTAAGTTTGTTGCAGGTTCACATGCTCCTCTCACAATGACCATGACAGCTGAACCGGGACAACTTTTACATCTTGGCACAGTAGGTCCGGCACGTGTTCAATCCTTCAGAGATAAATGGTATGTGCTTGTGATTGTTGATGATTATTCCAGATATTCTTGGGTTTATTTTATGGCATCTAAGAATGAAGCTTTTAGTCATTTTAGAACTTTATTTCTTAGATTATCTATTGATCACCCAGGATCATTAAAAGCAATTAGAAGTGATAACAGAACTGAATTTAAAAACCAATCCTTTGATCACTTTTGTGCTGAAAATGGAATAGATCATCAATACTCTTCACCCTATGTACCACAACAAAATGGTGTCGTAGAAAGAAAGAACATGACCTTAGTTGAGATGGCTAGGACTATGCTTGATGAATATCAAACTCCTAGGAAATTTTGGGCTGATGCAATTGCAACCGCTTGTTATGTCTCAAATCGTGTTTTCTTGTGTGCTAAGCTTGGAAAAATCCCATATGAGCTCCGGTTTGGACATAGGCCTAGTGTTACACACTTTAGGGTTTTTGGTTGCAAATGCTTTGTTAAGAAACATGGTAATCTTGATAAATTTGAAGCTAGATCTGTTGATGGCATGTTTCTTGGTTATCCATCTCATACTAGAGGCTACCGTGTGCTTTTACTTGACACTAACAAAATTGTGGACACTTGCGAGGTTTCCTTTGATGAAGCTAGCCCAAGTACTAGCTCCGATATTGCAGGTCCGGATCCATATCCGCAGGGGGAGAGTATTTTTATTGAAGAAGATGAAGAAGTGGTGCTGCTGCCCGAAAACTCGGAAGTAAATAACGATCAAGCTGCTGATTTTGCACCACAACCAGCACCAACAGTCACTACTGCTGGTTCGGACCTTCCTCAATCAACAAGCTCTCCTAATCAAAGGTCCAAACATGAAGAAGAAGGTGCTTGTGAAGTGTCTACTCCCCTCCGAGTACTCAAAAGTCATCCTCCACAACAAATCATTGGAAGCTTGCATGAACGAGTCACTCGGTCCAGGTTTTGCGATCCAAACTCTCATGCTCATTCTGCTTTTGTTGCTTCTTTTGAACCCAAGGATATATCACACGCACTCACTAATGAATCTTGGATTAGTGCCATGCAAGAAGAGTTAGAAAATTTTTAAAGAAATAATGTTTGGAAACTTGTACCTCCACCTCAAGGTCACACATTAATTGGAACTAAATGGGTATTTAAAAATAAGCAAAGTGAGGATGGGGTTGTGGTTAGGAATAAAGCTAGGTTGGTTGCTCAAAGTTTCACTCAAATTAAAGGTCTAGATATTGATGAAACATTTGCTCCTGTTGCTAGATTAGAACCTATAAGAATTTTATTAGCATTTGCTGCATATAAAGGTTTCAAGTTATATCAAATGGATGTTAAAAGTGCTTTTCTTAATGGCTACATAGAGGAGGAGGTTTATGTTAAGCAGCCACCGGGTTTTGAAAATCCAAATTTTCCTAATCATGTTTACAAACTGTCCAAAGCCTTGTACGGTCTAAAACAAGCCCCTAGAGCATGGTATGATAGGTTAAAAAACATTCTTACTTGAAAAGGGGTTTACCATGGGCAAGGTTGATAAAACTATTTTTGTGCTTAAGCATGGCAATGACTCATTATTCGTTCAAGTGTATGTGGATGATATTATCTTTGGTTGTGCTTCTCATGATCTCGTGTCCAAGTTTTCAGCTATGATGAGTTTAGAATTTGAGATGAGTATGATTGGAGAACTCACATACTTTTTGGTGCTGCAAATCAAGCAAACAAAACAAGGAACTTATGTGCATCAAACTAAGTATACAAAGGACCTTCTTAAGCGCTTCAACATGGACAAATGCAAGCCTCTTCGGACACCAATGGGAACAGCAACAACACTTGAACTTGACGAAGATGGTGACCCGGTCGATAAAAAAGAATACAGAAGTATGATTGGATCACTTTTGTATTTCACGGCGTCAAGACCGGACATACAATTCAGCGTATGTCTTTGTGCACGTTTTCAAGCTTCTCCACGTGCTTCACATTGCCAAGCCATCAAAAGGATTCTCAGGTACCTACATGGAACTCAAGAATTTGGCATTTTCTTCCTTCTTCCTCAACCGTTTCTTTGAAAGCTTTTTCAGATGCTGATTTTGGGGGTTGTAGGATTGATAGGAAAAGTACTTCGGGTGCTTGTCATTTTCTTGGTAATTCACTTGTTGCTTGGTCCTCTAGAAAACAAAGTTCAGATGCACAATCCACGGCCGAATCTGAATATGTAGCTGCGGCTAGCGCTTGCTCACAAATTCTTTGGATTGTTCAAACACTTAAGGACTATGGGGTTGATTTAGATAGTGTTCCACTGTTTTGTGATAACACTAGTGCAATTTGTATTGCTAAAAACCCCGTGAAACACTCTAGAACTAAGCACATTGACATTAGGTATCACTTTCTTCGTGATAATGTTGAAACATGAAACATTGTGCTTCACCATGTCGATACCGAACAACAATTGGCTGATATTTTTACAAAACCTTTGGATTTCACTCGTTTCTGTTTCATTCGTAGTGAAATAGGGGTTATGCATCCTCATGGCTTAAATTGAGGGGGAGTTTTTGAAACTTTGAAAGTCTATGTGTGAATCTGAAACTAAAATAATATGAGCATAGTATTTCATACATATATGACTTTGTGATTCCTTTTACAGGCTGAAAGTTCTTACTACATTACTCATGTTATACATTTTGTAGTTTTTGCCATGACTAGTAATTGGAATAATTACTTACACTAAATCTGGACATGATCGAACTTTCTTGCTGTTTTGAACTTGTTGCGTGCTCACAAGTGCTTTTAATCATAAAAAATTAATCAAGTGATCAGCTAACATGTTGAGTTTTCAAATAAAAATTTGAGAAAAGATCAAGAGAATATGCATGCACCGCACTTCTTCTTTTGAGATTGCTTATCATTGCACTAAGATATGAACTTGGAAGGAATTGTGTATGACTAAAACCATGTCCTTAAGCTTCTGATTGTCAAATGACATAGGCCCTGTTTGGCACAACTTCTGAACCAGCTTTTTTATAAAAATAAGCTGAGGGTGTACCAAACAGTCAGCTTCTCCAGCAGCTTATTAGTTCAGCTGCTTCTCAGAATGAACTAAAAGCAGGATATAAGTTTAAGCTGCTATTCACCAGCTTTTCAGACAATCTGCTTTTTTAACAAGTTTAAGCCGTGCCAAACAAGGCCATAGGCTTGGCTTGGTTGGTTAGAATAAGACTGATGCGGCATATAATCTCTTGCAAATATCATATGATCAACTTTGTGCCTTAAATGATTATGAATAATAAAAATGCTGTAACAAGTGTCATGTTTTCAGGTTTTGAAATAGTTGAGTAAGGGAGATCATGACTTGCTTAAACTGAAAAATACATTTGATCTCTAGCATGGCTTACACTACTTTATGTATCTCATTGATGTGATAGTGTAAGTAACCTGATAGTATGACTTGGATGAGCTTTGTTTTGTATGTATATGTTATAATATGCTCATAACATTTAAAAATTTCTCCTTTGAACCTTGCTGAATACATTGTCAAAGGGGGAGAAATATGTATAAGGAGAGGTTTTTTTTTACACTTTGCATATGTTATACACTTTCTTCCTTCTCTGATTTTAAAAAATGGGGAGAAATTAATAAAGGGGGAGAAATGAGTTTTCAAAGCTTTTCAAAACTTTTCATAAGCCAATGTTCGGATTTTAATTGGTGTTGCCAATGCATTCACCAAGGGGGAGATTGTGAGACCTATGTGTGCTGAATACATTGGCAATTAGGATAAAAGTTTGCATTAACATTCAAAGTTTTGAATATTGCCAAAACATTCTTCTGTGGCAAGGTCCGACAAGTTCTTTGTTAGGTCCGCCAAGTGTTGGCAAGGTCCGGAGAGCTCCTGCAAGGTCCGGAGAGCTTCTGTGAGGTTCGGAGCTTGTTTTTAGGAAGCTCCCGTGAAGTTCAACTCGTAGAACTGCAGCGTCTTGTTTTTGCTTTTAACTCGCAATGTTTCAAACATGCTTTATGGGAAGGTTTTCTTAGTATTAATTTGCTAAGTTTTTGGTATGTTTTGGTGGTTATGGCTGTTATCATTTGATATGGTTTGCAACATGCTTATGTGACGTGCTCATGTAAGGTGTTGTGGTTTTCGAACTAACGTGAGTCAAGTCGAGTACTTGTGCTCGGAAGAATTGGTTGTTTATTCATGTGCAGGTGTTGCTTGAGTTCAAGACATGGCTGGTGACGGGATCCTTGGACTAGTATCAGGGAGGAGATGAGGTTCCAACAACCAAGTTCGGAAGGAGCTGTGGTTGAGTTGATCGAGAGGTCGCGCAGCATGTTTGGATCAAGGGCAGTGCATATGAAGGTTGCATGTACGTCGTTGGAAGGTGTTTGCACGTTTGCAAGGAGTGCATGGACGTGGCAACATTGTTCCAAGGCGTGATGAAGAGAAGTGGACGTAAAGAATTGGTCAGAAAGGTCCAACCGGCTGGATTGCGTACTCAGGCAGAGGCTGAGTCGGATATGGCTCAAATATGGAAGATTTGAGTTGGTTATGATAGGATTTCGTGCTAGGCACAAAGTTGATTTGTTTTAGGAATGTTTAGGACGTTCCTAAGGTGTTTGGAAGTCTCACAATTGCTTCTATCTGCGAATAGGAGAGTCCTGAGCAGTTATGGTAAGTTAGGATACGAGTCCAATTAGGAGTAATAGTCCTAGATTGGATTGTTTAGCCTGAGGGCTGGCTATAAAAGCAAGGGAGGCCAGAGCTCTTGTGGGTAGAGAACTTTGGGCTGTTCCTCTTGTGTTTCTATTGAATAAAGTTCATAGTTTCGAGGAGCTTTTGTGCCTTGTTCGTCCGATTTGTTTTTCGTCAAGTCTTTCTCGCCGAGTTTCTGGACAGACCGACGTTGCTTCAGTGTTTCGTTCATAACTCGAGTTTTACGGATCCGATTGACGTGATTCTTTTTGGGTTGTCTTCACAACTCAATTATCCATCATCTGTGTAATTTTCACGAGCTTCAGATCTGTATTTTGTGAGATACATGAGTTTTTTTGTAGCATTGCAGATCTATTTTATATCGGGTAGAACAGATTGATCTTCGTTTAATGTTTTTATCGTATCTCAAGTTTTACTTCGTGTTTTCAAGTGATTCTTGTTGCATTAGATCCGTTACTTGATTCTCTACCTCTCTACTTTATTTGTAACGGTTGAACACATTTGAAAACACTTGCACACACGGTTTCTTTAACCGATTGATTTTTTGCTGAGGGGTTTTTGTTGTTTCCGCTGCGAAAAGTTTTAATCTACCATTCACCCCCCTCTGGTAGCTTTTCACGTGCTCTTCGGTCCTACACTTTGCCTACCAAACAAACTGTGTGTCCTTGGGTGAGCTACTTAGAAGATTAACAAACACATTTCTTGGATTTGATAACCTTGGGAATACTCTTAAGGGGGAAGTGCTACGACGGTATTTCATGCGCTTGCGGATATCTAATATGTTTCATAAGAAATACTAACAATCATCTTGGAGTATAATAGCTCCATGAGATGAGGTCTCCAATGCAGTAAATGTTCCTTACCATTTACTTCTCTAGTTCCCATGTACAAAGAGTTTAAACCTTGAATTGAAAAGCAAGATTTTATCTTCGGGTTTAAATTCCATAAGCGTGTTCCTTTTATCGTGCCACTTTTTGGTTCTCTCCTTATAAATCTTGGCACTATGGTATGCCTTATCCCTCCATTCCTCAAGTTCGGAAACTTGGAACGCTCGGTGCTTCCAGGCCTCCATGATGTTCATGTTCCAGATTTTTATAGCCCAGTACGCTCTATGTTCCAATTCTACGGGGAGATAACAAGTCTACACATAGACAAGTTTGAAAGGATACATGCCGATAGGTGTCTTGTAAGCAGTTCGATATGCTTACAATGAATCGGGTAGTTTGTACTTCCATCCGGTTCCAATTTCCAAGACAGTATTTTGCAGAATGTTCTTGATTTGTTTGTTAGATGTTTCTGCTTGACCGCTTGTTTGTGGGTGGTATGGAGTAGCAATGTTATGCTGGACTCCAAGCTCACTCAAGGAGTTTCAGAAGGCCTTATCTATGAAATGGGACCCTCTGTCACTTATAACCATACGAGGAGTTCCAAACCGCGGAAAAATGATTTCATGAAACATTTTCTGGCTTGCTTGGAATCAGCATGCTTGCAAGGTATTGCTTCTACCTATTTGGATGCATACTCGACAACCACCAGAATATACTCGCAATATGTGATATCTATGTGTGCTGAATACATTGGAAATTAGAATAAAATTGAGCATTTACATTCAAAGTTCTGAATATGGCTAAAATACCCACTTTGGATTGTCCGAACTTTCTCATTGCATTTCAGGAGTAACTGTCACTGCAGAGCAGCTGTTTTCATAGTGTTTAATTTTCAGCCACTCTGTTTTTAACTTGCAATATTTCAAACTTGCTTCTTGGCTTATGCAATGTTTTCTTAGTATTCTCTTACAAAGTTTTTATGTTTTATTGCTGATTATGGTGGTTAATACATTGCTATGGTTTGCAACATGCTTATGTGAGGTGCTCATTTAAGGTGTTGTGGTTTTCTGACTAACGTGAGTCAAGTCGCGGACTTGTGCCAGAAAAAAATTGGATGTTTGTTCATGTGCAGGTGTTTCTTGAGGTCAAGACATGGCTGGTGATGGAGATCCTTGAACTAGTCTTATGGAGAAGATGAGGTTCAACAACCAAGTTCAAGAGGAATTGTGATTCAGCTGATCGGGAGGTCACGCAGCATGATTGGGTCAAGAACAATGCATATGAATGTGTTGTGAACATTTTGGAATGTGTTTTCACATATGCAAGGGGTGCATGGACGTGTCTACAATGTTCCAAGGCGTGGTGAAGAGATATGGAAGTGAAGATATGGTTGAAAAGGTTCAACCGGCTGGATTTTGCACTTTGGCTACGGCTGAGGCAGTTATGGTTCATTTATGGAAAGTTTTGAGTTGGTTATAGTAGAATTTCGTGTTAGGCATGAAGTAGAGTTATTTTAGGAATGTTTGGGACGTTCCTAAGGTGTTTGGAAGTCTTAAGATTACTTCTATCTGCGTATAGAAGAGTCTTGACCAGTTTCGGAAAGTTAGAGTTTGAATCCAAGTAGGAGTAGGAGTTCTAGTTTGAATTGAGTTGGTCTTAGGGCTGGTTATATAAGCAAGGGGGGCCAAGGCTCGAGGAGAGCACAACTTGTGGCTGCTTCTCTTGAGTTTTGATCAATAAAATTCGAAGTTTAGAGAAGCTTTGGTGCCTTGTTCGTCCGACTTGTTTTAGACAAGTTTTTCCTCGGCGAGTTTAAGGACAGACCGACATTGCTTCGGTATTTTGATCGTAACTCGTGTTTTACTGATCCAATTGAATTGATTATTTTTGGTTTGTCTTCACAACTTGATTATCTATCATTGTATTTGTGGTTTTTGATCTACACGAGTTTCTTTGCAATATTGCAGATCTGTTTCTAAGATCGGGTAGAACAGATTGACCTTCATCTAGTCTTTTGATTATAACTCAAGTTCTACTAAGTGTTTTCACGTGATTCTTGTTGCAGTGGATTCGTGACTTGATTCTGTATAATATCTACTAGTTTATTCACATTTTAACACGTTGAAGACAGTTGCACACACAGTTTCTTTATCAGATCAATTTCTGCCGAGGGGTTTTTGTAGCTTCCGCATAAAAAGTTTTAATCTACCATTCAGCCCCCTCGGGTAGCTTTTCACGTGCTCTTCAATCCTACACAATCATAGTACTTTGGAAAAGGTCCCATGAAGTCATCCCCCACACATCAAATAATTCTACTCACTACAGGATTCCTGTCAGCATACGACGGCCAAAACCGTCGTATATAAAGTAGAAGTCGTCGTATATAACCTATATACGACGGCAGGTGTTTATATATGACGGTTTATGGCCATCGTATATATTTTGTCGTATACATAGTTATATATGATGGCGCCATCATATATAACAGTATATATACGACGGCCCCTTATATACAACGGCCCGTTTCGTAGAATTGGGCCAGTGGGCCGGGACCTTTATATACAACGGTTGTGCCCAGGCTGTCGTATATAAGAGCTTATATACGACAGCCTAGGCTCAGCCGTCGTATATAATTTAGGCTTATTTACGATGGCCCTGTATAGCGACCGTTGTATATAATCTATACAGGCCGTCGTATATAAGCTTTTCCATTTAAAAAAAACAGAAAATGGCTAACCTGGCTCGATGGCCAGCTACACATCCACAACATGACAACAACAAAACAGTTTGACATACAAAATCAGAACAAGGTGCAATAGTACACATCCACAATCACGAAGTCTGACATCCACACAATCAAAAACAAAATCACAAGTCTATTGAATACTAGCCCCTCCACTACCTACAGGAGCGAAGCAGTCATCCAGCCGCGGCGAACCTGGCGCCCTTAGCTGCGGTGATGGAGTCTGAACCTCCGTCCCTGATCCCTGCGAAACATAGTGACATATGTACAAGTTTACAACGGTGTTCTCGTATTCAATTGTTTAGTTGAACTTAATGTAACTTCCTTTTTGTACCTGTACTCCAGGAAACTGCTCCTGTGGTGGCGACGGCTGCAGCACGAACAGAGGTGGCTGCCACAACGGTATCTGGATTTGCTGCCCTTGCTGTCGAGCTAGCGCCTGTCATTTCAAACATTACAATTTACAAAACCAATTGAAATGCAATGTAATTAAAGTATAATTGTATGTTTCTTACTTCCATTGCCGCTTGCATCAGTGCCATATAGGACGCATGGTACGCCATGGCAGCCCTGTTGTTCTCTCGCCAAGGCCTCCTCCTGCCGAGCCAAGCTCTCCCGAAGTGCCATGACTTCGAGATCTCTCTCGGTGACATGGCGGCTGGAGGAGCCTGCGCCAGCAGCCGAAGACTGCGAGGAGCTGCCTCTCGCAGGTCGTGCCACCCTAGAGTTGACGACTCCAGAGAATATGGCAAGCCTACAAAAAAACGAATCAATTCAAGGTAAAATTAAATAATCTTGAATTGAAAACAATGAAAGTAAATGAATTCACCTTCCGTGTGCTTTTCCACCTCCGCTTGCATACGCGGCTTGAGGGTCGATGTTGGGGGAGTTTTCCCAATCGAACCCTTTGCCGTGTATCCTCATAGCCTCTTGCCCATACCTAGTCTGAAAAACAATGAAATTGTGTAAGTTCAACAACATATATAGTGTCAACTAATTTGAGAGGTCATGAAACTTACCAGGCGCTCTGCTGCGTACTAACTACACTGCTCCAGCTGAGAAGGGTCAGCGTGACCTCTCCTATAGACCGCAGTAGCACTCAGTCGCACGCCGGTCTCCTTTTCCTGTGAACATATGTTAGTACGAATAATACTACATTATGAATATAATAAAAACCACCAAGAAACTTACCATCCGTTTAGCCATTCGCACAAAACCTTGGACGTCCATACCGTGCTTCCCTGAGCTCCCTCTGGCATCTCGAGCCTTCTTGGACTTAGCGATTAACTCATCGCTAGCCTAATACCTGCAAAGGGCTCGGTAATCTTCAGTTTGTCCTTGTAACCAAGGGACACTAACCTGCACACATGCATAGTTCATTAGATGTTACTTAGCAAAATTAATGTGAATAATTTAAAGATTACGCAACTTACCTCTTCGTATTGCTCCTACATCAGGTACGTGTCGGAGGCGTCTCTGAACGACCCAACCTCGTGGTCGTGGAGCTTCAAGTAGTCGTTAACTACTTGACTACGAGCGTTCGAAAGCATTTGCATAACAAGCTTCCGAGCGTTCACTTCGAACACGGAGCGGGCGTGATCCATCTGCTCAGTCGGGTCCTCAAGGCGGTACCTGAGCTGTAGGAAGCCAACACAGTTCGACATATACGCACATTAATATATGAAGTAACATAAAGAATTGAAACTTCAAATATTTATGAAAGTTACCTAAAAATCTGCCCACACGACTCCCTGTAGGTTGTCGTTCTGCGGGTGAGGAACGCGCGCGTAGTCGTCCCATGACGTTGCTGCACGTCCATCGATCGCACCGGGGTAGTGCAGACGCACTAAGTTCCCGATGCAACCGTTCACCGTACTGTGGTGTTTCTGCCCGTCGTACGAGAGGTCCTCCCAGGAACTAAAAAGACGTTTGTTAAGTCATTAAGTAACATCATAGTCTTTGAGAACAAATAGAAATGAATACTTTATTAATGTGTTACCTGTCTCCAACCGGACGAATAATTACCGGCTCTCTAGTAATCGGTGGAGGACCAACAAAGTTACTCCTCCTCGTACGTCTCCTCCGCTGCGGCACCACGTCGGGTGACCCAGAAGGCCGGTCACCGGACGTGTCCTCGGGCTGGGTGCCCTCGGGCTCGCTGGGCAGACTACCCTCGGGGTGGCTGCCGGAGGGCTGGCTGCTAGAGGCCTAGCTACCAGAGGGCTCGCTTCCCGAGGGCACGCTACGCTGCGTACCCGTCTCCTGAGGTGCCGATCTGGCCTCAGACTCATAGTCCGAATCAGACTACAATGGTAAAGTAAGTAAGTTAAATTGAAAAAGTGATTTTAATAATTTTGTGCATTGTAGAAAATTTTACCTCTGTACGCTGCAAACTGACAACCCTGTCCTGCAACTCTGGACACGCACTTAACAGCTGAGTGTGTCTGCTCCCGCTGTAAGGGGAACTAAAGACGTAGTCGTCTCTCTCCTACGAGGGGAGGAAACCCCTCACACTCGGCGCCTTCTTCCCCTTCAAACCCTTCGAACCCTTGCTTGACGACATCCTAACCAGTTTAAAAAAACATTACTCGTAATCAGTTTCAAAAGTAATGTAAGCAATAATTAATGTTACTTACATTTAAAAGAACATTACTCGTAATCAGTTTCAAAATTCATCAACATCATGATCATCAACATCACGATCATCAACATCGCGATCTGTCATCGTGAGTTGTCTACGTTTCCGCTTTCGCATTGTAGATGTCTTTACATCTGCAACGTCTCCTACTAAGTTATCGAGTCCTACACCAGGCTCGACGATAAAAGAGTCTGGCAACTCTTCATCTTGGTAAACTTCTTTAGTGTCTCCACTATCATGATAACCATCATCTCCAGGAGTATACAAGCGCTCACGAGGATTCACTTTATATACCATCCACCAAGTGCTAAGCTTCTTACATGGATAAGGTAGATAATACACTTGTTCCACTTGATGTGCAAGAACGTATATATCTAAACCTCGTAAGCTTTCGTTGTGATTCACTTCCACCATGCCAAATTGATTTTCTCGAGTTCCATGATTGTTATCAAACCAATCACAATCAAAGAACACCACTCGAAGTTCTTTATTGCCAGTGAAAGTAAATTCCAGAATTAAGTTAATGATTCCATAGTAATTGGTTTCTTTCCCTTGTGAGTCGATTGCTCTCGTCACAACTCCGCAATTTGATGTTGCTGCGAGAGGACGAAGAGTTTCGAATTGAGTTGTACAGAATCGGAAGCCATTTACGTCATATCGACCATAGCTTCTAACTTTCACTAATCCATAAGATAGTTGTCGTAAATCTTGATGGATGTCGGTGTTCGCTAATACATAAGCTCGAAACCAGTATAAGAAATTAGGCCCTCCATTAATTCCAGCGCGTCGCATCGTTTCTACTTGCTTTCTCATTGGTTGATGCTTATGTTTCCAGTTTTGGTTGTGGAACTCGCTGTACACACAAAACATATGTTGTCGACATTAGCATACATGTATTGGTAAATACAATAATCATCATAAATGTAAGAGAAACACTTACTCGAAATATTTCTCCATGCCATCGATATTAGCATACATGTATAGTAAAGCAGCAGTCCTTTATCCTTCAGTAAAATCGTATGTCGTGCTGCTGCCAACAGTAGTTCCCCTCGATTCAAAAATAGAGAGATCACTAACTGGTGGTTCGTTATCTACATTGTATCGCATTGCCGAAGTATTGACATTGTTTTCCTCTGCGAAGTAGAAACTAGAAAAGTAACCTACTTCCTTTAGAGTAAATGCTTCGGCAATGCACCCTTCAACCCTTGCTCTGTTGCCAACCAAAGTTTTCAAATATATGAATGCTCTTTCAATATGGTACATCCATCTATATTGCACAGGACCACCAACTTTTGCTTCGAATGGAAGATGGATAAGAAGATGCTGCATTGGATTGAAGAAACCAGGAGGAAATATTTTTTTCATCTTACATAAAAGTACAGGTGTCTCCTTCTCTAACTTCTCCATCATGTCTTTCGTTATTTCTTTGGCACATAACTGCCTATAGAATAACGAGAGCTCAGCTAACACCTTCCACACCGCATCATCTAGATATCCCCGAAACATAACAGGTAAGAGTCTTTCCATTATTATATGATAGTCATGACTCATCAACCCAGTGAGCTTTCCCGTTTTAACATTCACAGCTCGTCTCAGACTAGCAGCATAACCATCTGAGAATTTCAAAGTTTTCAACCATTACATAACTTGTTTCCTTTCATTAGGTCAAAGCACGAAAGAAGCACGTGGCTTACCACCACTTTCTGAGAGCTCAAGAGTAGGTCGATTACAAATCTCGGCCAAATCCTTTTGAGCCTTTAAGTTGTCTTTCGTTTTGCCTGTGATATCCATGCACGTGCTTATGATACATTCGGCCATGTTACGCTCCTGGTGCATTACATCAATATTATGCATCAGTATCAATGACTTCCCATATGGTAGCTCCCAAACTCCACATACATGAGTCCAGTTGTGAACATTTCCGTAACCTAAAAAGAATCCAGGGCGAGCTTCATCAGGGACAAGTGAGTTCAACACATCGGATACTTCACACCTGCTTAGCCATTTAGGTGGTTCCTTAGTGACAACAGTATCTTTTCTGAAGACATTTCTCTGTTGCCTAAATGGGTGGTTTTGAGGAAGCCAACGCCTATGACAATCAAAGTAGATTATCTTGCCACCGTATGTAAGTCGAAAACACTCTATGTCAGACGCACATATGGGACACGACAAACGACCATGTGTGCTCCATCCAGAAAACATGCCGTACGCAGGAAAATCATGGACAAACCACAAATAAGCAGCTCGAAGGTTGAATTTCCGCTTCTTGTAACAGTCATACGCTTCAACTCCAGTCCACAACGTCTTCAATTCTTCAATCAATGGTTTCAACATCACATTGAGACGTGATCCCGGATGATCTGGTCCTGGTATAATGAGGCTAAGAAACATAAACTCGTACTTCATACAAAGAGAAGGTGGTATGTTGTACGGAATAACAAAGACGGGCCAACAGGAGTATGGTGTGGCATTTGTACTGAAAGGAGAAAATCCATCCGTCGCTAACAATATGCGAACATTTCTCGCATCACTAGCAAAAGCAGGATCGAAAGAGTCCAAAGACTTCCATGCATCACCGTCCGACGGATGAGTCAACACATCATTGTTCTCATGCACACCTTCTTTGTGCCATCTCATGTGTCTGGCAGATCTTTTTGAAAGAAACAACTGCTTCAACCGAGGTGTCACAGGCAAGTAATGCAATTGCTTATGTGCAACTTCTGTCATTACTTTATCACCATCGTCATTGACAACTTTGACAAACCTTGATTTTCCACACTTTAAACAATTCTTCTCTTTGTCATGCTCTTTCCAGAATAGCATGCAGTTATCGGGACACACGTCAATTTTCTCATATTTCATACCCAGACCAGATAGTAATTTCTTTAAGTGATACATATCTTTGGGTAGTTTATGAGGTTGTGGAAGAGCATCGCTGATAAGTTTCATCATATCATTGTAGCAATTATTAGAGAAGAAATACTTAGATTTGATTGGCATAAATCTGGTCATGAAAGTAAGAAGAGTCATTTCAGTATGATCATGCAACACCTCTTCAGAAGCTTTCAAGAGATTAAAGAATGCGTCTGCCTCATTTATAGGCGGGTCCTCCGTTTGTATATCTTGTAACATCTCATCAATCCTATCAACACCCAGACAATCATCATATCATCTTCCACTACATGAACGGCTCGAGGAGCAGACTCGCCGTGGAAACTCCAGACCTATAATATGGCAAGTAACCGTTTCTGCACAAGTGTAATGACAATGCCGTTTTGTCCAGAAACTTAGTATTCCGGCATTTCGCACATGGACAACAAACTTTATCGGTCGTAGACACAGAACACTCGATCAATAAAGTCGTCTGTCCCGGCATACCACTCATCTGACTGACCAGTTGCCTTGTTCCAACCGGTATACATCCAACTACGGTCTTCACTCATGTTTAACTCTGCAGTTTTAAGTCAAAGAATTTATAGTTAGTTTATTATTTAATTATGTCATGGACCTATATCTATTGGAAAGGATAGGTCCTAAACCCACCCAAGAGTGACCAAGACGAACGTGCTTATGACAAGACACGAGGTCTAGATTCAGACAAAATTTCGGCAGCATAACCCCGCTGTTCTCCAACTGCACGTCCGAAAATGGAGCAGCGGAGAACATTAGGGTTACGCTGTAGAAACTACGTCCAAATCTAGAACCCGCGTCTCATTATAAGCACGCCCTCTCGGTCACTCCTAGGCTGTCCAAAAAGGGACAATTCCGAACCTACACGCCTCACATGCGTAACACATGTGAGACGGGCCGGTTCGAAACGGGTGACGCATATTGTAAAGGTTTACGTCAATCTTTCATTTTTGAGAAGAGAGAGAGGGAAGAACAATAGAGAGAAGGAAGGAACTATAGTTGTTAAGGCGTCACTTAAGCGTCGCTTAAGCGACGCTTAAGCTGTAAGGCGCCTGGGGATCGTAAGGCGTCCCATTGCCTTAGATCCCGGCGTAAGGCGGGTGAAGACGGCGGCGGCGCTCGCACACAGGGGAGGCGGTGGCGGCGCCAGCGCACAGGAGGTGATACATCTTCCGGGAAAGGAAGGGGTGGGGGTGGCGCCGTCGACGGAGGAAACCAATGGGGGGAGAGGGGGATCACACTGACCTGCGCCCGTGGGAGGTTGAGCGTCGGCAGATCTGCGGCAGCCGATCAATGGAGGTTGACGAGTGCCGGCAGATCGACAGTCCCGCGGCGGAGGAGGCCGAGCGCCGAAGGATCGGCAGTTCTGCGGCAGAGTGTCGGAGGCCGAGCGCTGGCTAAGCCGCGGGGGGGGGGGAGGGGGGGGAGGGGGGAGGAGGATGGGGAGTGGGGGATCGGAGGATGAACGCCGCGGGTGGGGGGGGGGAGGGGTTGGGGGTAGGGCGAGGCGGCCTAGGTTGTTCACACCGTGCTTGTGTAGACGTATACGTTACCACTAAATGGGTCGTATTGGGCCCTAAGCCCATTTATGTACATATAGTACTTTTAAACACTCAAACAATCGAAACAATAATAAATTAAACTATTAACTCATATGCATTAATCATCTAACCAATTAACAACTCATCTAAACAAGTATAATTACAATAGTTAACAAGCTTATCAATTCTACGCAATTAAAAAATTACACCTAGCTAGCAATTCAAATAAACCTGGGCAATTGTTAAACCTAAGCATATCAATTCATCTAAATCTAAACAATTAGCCACTAAACAATCAAAATCAAACAAGCACAATCTAAACAATCGGTAATTAAAAAACCAAGCTTTCTAGATGGGGATGGAGGCGGGCGACTTACCTCACGGTGGAGGCGGCGTGGCGAGCGGCACACGGCAAGGTGGGCGGCGCACGGCGTGGAGGCGGACCGGCACGGTGCGGCGGTGCGCAGCGCGACGGGCGCAGGTCCGGCGGTGCGGCAACGTGGCAGCACGGTGGGGCTAGGCAGCGTGTGGGGCGGCGGCGGCCGGGTGCGCTGCGGCGAGGCTGCGGCGGCCGGGGCAGGGAAGGCCGGGGCGGGGAGGTGGTGGCCGGGGATGCGGCGTTCGGTACCGCGGCGGCCGGGGTGCAGGGCGGGCGGTGGCGGCCGGAGCGGGGAAAGCCGGGCGGCGGCTGTTGGGTGGCGGCCGGGGACGTCCGGGGCGGCGGAGGCGCTTTGGGTGGGGCGGGCCAGCTGGCGGCGGCGGCCGGGGCGGAGGCGTTTCGGGCGGCGGGGGCTATGGTCGGCGCGGGCGTGAATGCCCGTGCCAACCCGGGCCCGCGGGTATATAAGACTTATTTACGATGGCCCGTGGTGTGGCCGTTGTAAATAAGCTTGTTTACGACGGCCTCTGTTAGATACGACAGCCAGCCACACGGGCTGTCGTAAATAAGTTATATGTACGACAGCCTAGGGTTGGCTGTCGTATATAAGCTCTATTTACGACATCCAGTTAATAAACGATGGCTGTACCGTCGTATATAACCTTTTATACGACGTCCTGTTCGGACCGTCGCATATAAGTTTATATACGATGGATGGCCGTCGTATGTTAATCCGGCTGTTGTATGTTGACCTATTTCCTGTAGTGACATGGATATTAAATGTGAGGGGCATTGCATTGTGAGCAATGATTCCTCCACGCTTTTGGCATTTCCAACATAGGCGAATGAGTTCTTTTGTGTCTTCAAACATAGAAGGCCAAAAGGATCCACTTTGCCAGATCTTTGCCTGGGTACGGTAAACATCCTAATGGCCTCCGTAGGGGCCAACATGGCATTTTTCAATGATTTTGGTGCCTTCGATTGTGGGGACACAACGTCTAAGGAGTCCGTCGGCACATACTCTATAGAGGTACGGACCGTCCCATAGGTGTCTCCTACTCTCATAGGTGAGTTCCTTTTTCTTCTCCCCAGGTGGCACATACCCCGTGACCATAAAGTTCACGATGTTTTTGTACCAAGAGTGAGAGTCGGTCACCTTGAGCAACATATCATATCATAGAAAGTCATTTATGGGTATGTCCGTGGTTTGTGTGACTTCCATACACGAGAGATGATCTGATACAGAATTTTTTACTCCTTTCTTATCCTTAGTCTCCATATCAAATTCTTAGAGTAAGAGAGTCCATCGAATTAGCCTTGGTTTAGCATCCTTTTTGGTGAGCAAAAATTTCAACGCAGCATGGTCTGTGTAGACTATGACTTCTGCTCCAACTAAGTAGGATGTAAACTTGTTGATAGCAAAAACTGCTGCCAAGAGTTCCTTTTCTGTCGTCGCATAGTTGAGTTGTGCTCCTGTCAGAGTTTTGCTAGCGTAGGCTATGGCGTGGTGCTTCTTATCTTTGGTTTGGCCTAAGATCGCACCAGCAGCAAGGTCACTAGCATCACACATGATTTGGATGGCAACGTCCAATCTAGGGGTTGAATGATTGGAGCTGGGGTGAGTGCCATTTTAGGGTATCAAAATATTTGTGTCACTCTCCATCGAAATCAAAGGGTGCGTTCTTGGCTAATAGGTTAGTGGGGGGTCTAGCAATTTTGGAAAAGACCTTGATAAATTGTCGTTAGAATCCCGCATGACCTAAGAAGATACAGAATCCTTTAATGTTGGTGGGACGTGGAAGTTTTTCAATAATTTCAATCTTTGGCTTTATCCACTTTTATCCCCCTTTCGGACACTAAGTGTCTGAGGACGACGCCTTCTCGGACCATAAAATGGAAGTTTTCCCAATTAAGTACTAGGTCCTTCTCTTGGCATCTTTGTAAGACCTTGTCTAAATTTTCCAGACAGTGATCAAAAGTCTTTCCATAGACGGAGAAGTCGTCCATGAAAACTTTCATGATCTCCTCAATCATGTCGAAAAATATAAACATCATGCACCTTTGGAATGAGGCTGGTGTATTACACAACCGAAAGGATATTCGCTGGTAGGCATATGTTCCATAGGGGCATGTGAATGGTGTGTTACTCTAATCATCGGGGTGGATAGGAATTTGATGATATCCTGAATACCCATCAAGGAGATAAAAGAAGGAATGTTTCGCCAACCGCTCAAGCATCTCATCGATATCTTTGTGTCGGATTGACACGTTTTGCAAAACCCCATATCCTTCAACAATATTCACAGAAGAATCTCGGAAGGATTTTCTTGTTGGAGCCAAGGCCACATCGCCCAAAATGTCTAAAGCACAAGTATCAGAAATGATATTGGCTACAATTATGGGGCTATAAAGCACATTCATCTTCACTCCTCTAATAAGGCATCGAATGGTGGCTAAACGATAGATCATCCTAAGTATTTTAGGTGATATCTCAACCTCTGTTGTCCATTCTCTACTCATTATTGAGATCAACTCCTTAACCGTCTCCTGAAAGAATACTCCATGAAATGGATCTGGTGGAGCGGGAGGTGATGATGGCTTTTTAAGGCAACAATACTTCGAGGTATTTTCATAGTCGTTGAAAAGCTCTTCCTCGAAGTAGAATGGAATCTATGAAGGTTGAATTTCTTCATCCTTCTTTGTTTCAGGTTCAGGTGAGGTTTCTACATACGAGGTTTGAGATGGACAAGTTACTGGTTCGTCCTTGCTTTTAGAAATATCCTTATTACTCGACATGGCTTCCTCTTGTGTAGGTTAATTAAGACCCATAATAAAAGAGGCATTTTCTATAATTTGATCTAGAAGTTTCCTTCCTTCTTCTAGAGTCCAACGGAGGAAAGACCCTCCAACTGTAATGCCGAGATATAGGGCAGACTCTTTGTTCAATCCCATATAGAAATGTTGCGATAACAATGGATCGGGGATCGACAAATCTAGGCAAGAATTTTTCAAAATTGAAAATATATTCCAGGATGCACCTATCGACGCCTTCTCCATATGCTGGAAGCCTAGTACTTCCATTCGTAGGGAACCAATTCGGGATATTGGAAAGAATGTAAGATAGAATTTGTCTCGAAGTTCTGTACAATTACCATTTGTTTCTTCAACGGTATGGGTGTACCATTGTTTCACTTTTTCTTTGAGAAAAAAAAAGAAATAGCTTCAATTGGAGAGTTTCTTGTGTCTTGCCTTTTATCAAAAGACATGAATACAATTGTTCGAACACTCATAGACGGTGATAAGGGTTTTCACAATCCATTGGTTCATAGCTGGTTGAGCAAATTGGTTCCGCCAATGGCGGAGGCTCATAGAACTCACCCTTTGGTGCAGAATAGGATAGAATGGTGGTCTTCTCTATGATGTGGTTGATGCTCGAGTAAGGAATAAAGAAAAGATAAAATAGATACGAGGGTGAATAAGTTTCAGAGATCAATGACAACCGTTCACCGGCAACAGAGCCAAAAATGCTTGTTGGTATTTCTTATGAAACATATTAAAGACCCGCAAGCACATGGAATATCGTTGTAGCACTTCCTTTAAGAGTATTCTCAAGGATATTGAGGGGGCCCGACCTCCATCACGGGGCCGTACCGCCTCGACCAAGGAATCACATTGGGTGGTGCTGTGTTGTGCGGCACCCAACAGCACACATATAAGGAACACAGTATTACATAAATCAAAAGCGGAAGCTTACAATTATTCTTTGTAAATAATTTACAAAAAATTGCTACAGCGGAAGTCTATAAACAGCTCACGATGAATATCTAAGAAGCACTCGAGAGAGAGATCCAGCCCGCAGACTCCTCTCGCTAGCAACACGAAGACATGGCAGCGGCTAGGTTCTCCAAGTGTGACATGACTCGGAAGTTCCAGAGTCTCACCGGACAACCTTCTTTATAGCGTTGATGTTTACCTGCAAAACCACTTATATAGCAAGAGTGAGCACAAAGGCTCAGCAAGACTTAACCGTCTCTCCTAAGACATGAAACTCTACACGAAAGTAACCTAAGACTTAAGCCTGTCATTTGCGAAAAGACTCGTCTACGAGTTCATCCTTAACTTTCAGATTTTAGCCATAATAGTAGTGACCTTGCGCCCAGCAACATTGGAACTCCACAATCAAACAAGAAACGCTTCATTCCAATGTTACTTGTCCCAAGGTGAAAAATAACTTTAGTTTGCTCTATCTCTACTTCAACCATGGTTTTCATGCAATTTATAATTAGCATAACAGCATTTAAAACTTTTGCATACTATTCCCACACAACTTGATTACTACGTCACAGCGCAGTGAGCAAGCGGTACTCATAACCGCGAGGGACGGTGATTCGAATCAAACACTACCCGTATAACTCGACACATACGCCCGCCTCTGAAGACCCAACTCTGGCGTCCTTCATTACGTCGTATGTGGCAACCTTTCTCAGAACACTAAACTGTAGAACCGGTCGCGCCGTCTCGGGCTCATAGGTCTAACGAGACGATGTGGTATGCCTCTACAATCCAGTGAAGCCGGTACATCGGTTTCCTGGTTCCCATATATCAGTAAGCATCCAGTACACAACTCAATACTTGCTCCCAGGGCCGCATACGCTTCGGTCCTTGACCGACACGGGCAGAGCTACTCGACCAAGACCTCGTCTTGTCGCTGTCTAACCCCTCTGCCCGGTCTCATCTTTAGAAACGTAAACTTTAGTTTGCTCCCCTTTCCAACCCCACTTATGTGGTTCTGAAACAAAGCTCGCGAGTAGATTCCAACTACTCGTCTTCTACCGGCTGTCCTAGCCTATTTAGCACGGCCTTATTCTACAGCGATGAACAATTCTACCCTTGACCTCAGGGTTCATGTTTGGTTATGCAAGTGGAGTATCACACATCCTTGACCTAATGCACATACAAACCTTGACCAATAGTAGTGAACAAAGGGAAAACTTTAAAAAAAACTTAAGTGCAAACCGGGGCTTGCCTTGGTTTTGCAGGTGACTAAAGTCAGATAAGATGAAGTTAGTTGTTGATGATGACTTGAAGCTTAATCCCTGCCGTCTTGCTCCTTGATCAAATCTTCACTCATCCACGTTTAACCACTACACGTTATGAATATGCATATATGTTTAATTATAAATCCTTTTGCTAACAAGTGCTAAAGACAAGTTTGAAACTGGAACTTTGTTTAAGAATTTAAAATGAAACTGGTTCTAGTGGTTTGGGTTTGTGTTTAAGCACTATCATCAAGTGATGAGTGGGGTTTCATCACCTGGGTGGGGATCAACTAATAAGGTTGAACAGGACATAATGATCCAGGGCTCCAATGGAGCTGGAAATTTTCTTGTGAGTTCCTTGTCACAAGAAAGTCCCCTGGACCAAAATTCAGAATGTTTCATTGAATAGGTCACCCAGAACAATTCCCTAAGCATTTAGGCATAAAGAAATTAATTCTGATTAAACTTGCACTTTCATGCAAATCCAAGAGAACCATAATTTCATACACAGCTCAGGGAGTATGTCTGAATTTTCCTAGGATTTTTTGAGCTACGGAATGCCTAGAACTGAATTTCCAAGTTTTGGAAATTCTCTGAAAATGTTTCTGTATTCATTTGAATACAGAAACTTGAAATCAGAATTACCCTCATTAAATCAACCCCAAATGAGCTGAATCTTTTACAGTTGTCTCCTAATATCCTAAAGAATATCCTGGCAGAATTTGGGGAATTTTGGATGAACCAAACTCCCTCTAAAATTCTTTTGCTGAAAAGCTTTAAAGAATTCTCCAGAATTTTCTATTGGTTTTCATGCAAATTGGGTTGCATATTTGGATAGAGTTTTTCTTCCTGAATCCAACCCAGTTTTAATCACTAATTTTGGAGCTCCCTAGCAAAAGTTATGCAGTTCCAAAGTTTGAGCTGAAATTGTAATTCAAACTGAATTGGAAACAGTTTAAACTCTGACCGGCACACGTGTCAGTCCCTCGCTGTAGCCACACCACGGACCACAGCTGCCCAGTCTGTAGCCGCAGCAGATCGGGTGGCCGCAGCAAATTCTAGTCAACCGCCACGGCCACTGACCAGTGGGGCCAGCAGCTTCTTCTTCCTCCCGCCCCCCTTTTTCCAGCGCGCTCCACCGCCCTCGCCGGCGCGGTGCTGACCTCGCCGGACTTGACTTTCCGGCCATCCCACGGCCTGCTACTCGCCGCCCGGGGGTTTTCAGGGTCGGGGAAAATGTCTACGGGGTTGGCTCGGGCTGCCGGTGGCCGGAAGTAGGCCGGCGACGAGCCGCGGCCTTCGGTGACGATCGGCACCGTCACCCGACCCCTGTAGCCCGCTAACAGCTCAACTGAACCACCTAAAAGTACCAGCAGAGGGTGGGCCAGCTCGGCATGGCATCAACGTGGCTCGGAAACGGCGGCAAGTGGGGGTTCACCGTGCGCCCGAGGGTCCCTGCCATTATCGCCGCTCGGAAACTTCAAAATGGTCTGCTAATATGGGGTTTCAAGCCATGATTGGGGAGGGGATCGGGTCGTCCTCGAGTCTAGGTCCTTTGAGTACAGTTTAGTAACCTAAAGACGAGAAGGGAGTGAGAATTTTGAGAATTCATACCAGACCGTCGCCCGGTGGCCGCCGGTGAAGTTTTTCCGAATTCTCGCTCGGTGGTTCACGGCTTGCCTTGTGGTTAGGGTGGAAGCAGCAGGGCTCGCTGGCGCGTCCGGGGATGTCCTCGCTTGGCCGTGAAAGGTGCTAGACTCCGCTGTCCACGGGAGCCCTCTCCTCGGTTCACTTTCGGCCGACGAGCGGACACGGCGCCTTTGTGGCAGAGAGGATCAACCTCGATCGCTTTTGTGTCGGGGAGAAGAAGAGTGGCGCACGGTGTTCTTCAGCAGCTCGGAGGGAGGCTGTGCACCGGTTTTCGCTGGATTCTGCTGGAGCACTGGGGAGCGGCGGCAGCGTGCTGTTCGGCTGGTTACTCGGGGAGAGGCAGGGCACAACAACTCGTTTACGGCTACTTCACACGCTGAGGACGAGCGAACCGCCGAGTCGATCGCCAGCGCGAGAATACAGACCAGGAGGTGTCCTCCCCGTGGAGTCGCGGTGGCGCCCGTAGCCCCCTCGGCAGCTCGGGTTGAAACCAATACACCGAGGCAGACTTAAGCAGCACGTCATAACCCCCCCATCTCTATGACAAGTGGGGCCCACCACTCCCTTCTGCCCCAAATATCTCCAAAATTCTTGGCACTTTACAAAGTCAATTCTGAGGAACTCAAATTCCAAAGTCATTTGGCAATTTGACCTGTTTTGCCTCAGTTTTAAATTTGAATTCAAATTTAGATGAAATTTACAAGTCCCTTTGATAATCATATCAAGGCACCTCCAAATTTGCTCAAGATTTGCCTCCTTCACAACTTGAACCTGAGGAATTCAAATATGTCCTCTGATCTTTGAGTTGGCTATTGCAAATACACTTTTTCAAACAACAGTTTGAATTTTCTCTTTTGAACATGCCCTCCTTCTTTTTGAAGTGCACCTCTTAATTCAAACTGAATTCAAAGTTTTTATTGCTCATGCCAACACTTTCATGAGTAACACAAAGTTTTTTGTAAGTCCCATTTCTTGCATATAAACTCAACTTTATTCATAGCTCAAGTTTTCTATTTACAAGTTTTGGGACTTTTACATTCCTCCCCCCTTAAAAAGAATCTCGTCCCGAGATTCATGATTAAGGACAATGTGGAGAGGACAGCTACTCAACATAAGCCTCTAACAACTTCGGATGATTGCGCTGTAAATATTCCTCGCTTTCCCATGTAGCTTCGTCGGACGTGTGATTTTCCCATAGCACCTTGAAAAATCGCAACGTTCGGTTCCTGGTTTCGCGAGTCTTTTCATCAATTATCCGGGTTGGATGCTCAACATAAGTGAGGTCCGGCTTCAAATCTGCTATGTCTCCCGTGAGAATCTCCGTTGGAACTTTCAAACACTTCCGTAACTGGGATATGTGGAAGACGTTATGCACTCTGGCTAAGGCTGCCAGCAGCTCCAAACGGTATGCCATGGTCCACACCTTTCAATGATGGCGAAGGGACCGATAAAACGTGGAGCTAATTTTCCCTTCACTCCGAATCGGTGAATGCCCTTCATAGGAGATACGTGGAGGTATACGTGGTCCCCAACATGGAAATCCAGAGGACGACGTCTCCTATCTGCATAGCTCTTTTGTCTGGACTGAGCGGCTTTCAGATTTGCTTGAATAAGCTTTACCCGCTCTTCCGCTTCATTTACGAGGTCAATCCCGTAAATCACTCTCTCGCCAGATTCACACCAGTTCAAGGGTGTGCGGCACTTCCGGCCATAGAGAGCTTCATAAGGCGCCATTTTGATACTTGATTGATACCCGTTGTTATATGAGAACTCCGCCAACGGTAAGTGGTCATCCCAGTTCTTACCGTGATGAATGGCACATGCTCTAAGCATATCTTCAAGTATTTGATTCACCCTCTCAGTTTGCCCATCAGTTTGAGGGTGATACGCGGAGCTTCGAATCAATTTAGTTCCCAAGGATGTGTGTAGCTGTTCCCAGAAGCGGGACACAAACAGCGATCCTCTGTCGGAGACAATGGTATGGGGAACTCCATATAAGCAAAAGATTCGTGCTATGTACAACTCCGCATACTTTTTGGCGCTGTATTTAGTACGCACCGGGATGAAGCGTGCTGATTTGGTTAACCGATCCATGATTACCCAAATTGAATCATGCTTATTAGCCGTGAGAGGTAGTCCAACAATGAAGTCCATACTAATATCCTCCCACTTCCATGCCGGAACGCTTAGCGGTTGTAAGGTTCCCGCTTTCGTCATGTGGTCGGCATTAACTCGCCGACACGTATCACATTCTGATACGTATTTAGCAACCTCTCTCTTCATCCGGGTCCACCAAAATTTAGTCCTCAATTCTTGATACATCTTGTTGCTGCCCGGATGAATAAAAAATTTGGATAAGTGAGCCTCATCCAAAATTTTCTTTCGCAGCCTCATATCACGGGGTATGACTATCCGGTCCTTGAACCATAGAGTGTCCTCATCATCTAACCGGAAACATTTCATTTCCCCGTTCTTCAATCTCCTTCTGATATGAGCCATGCCCTTGTCTTTCTTTTGAGCTTCCATGACCTCCTCTCTTATTGTAGGTATGAGAGCCAGGTTATGTAAAGCTCCATATGGAACCAAGTAGAAACTTGGTTCTTCCCCTTCTATCGGCGCAATGGTTAGATTATGGATATGAGACTTCCGGCTGAGCGCATCGGCAACCACATTTGCCTTGCCCGGATGATAATGAATTTCAATCTCATAGTCCTTGATCAGCTCCAACCATCGCCGTTGCCGCATATTCAACTCCTTTTGAGTGAATATGTACTTCAAGCTTTTGTGGTCGGTGTAGAGATGAACCAGATTTCCCAATAGGTAATGTCTCCACATCTTCAAAGCTAATACCACGGCAGCAAGCTCGAGATCATGAGTTGGATAATGTTGCTCATGATTTCGTAATTGCCGTGATCCATAAGCGACCACACGTCCTCCTTGCATGAGTACACAACCAAGCCAGATGCCCAACGCATCACAATAAACATCAAAAGGCTTGGTTGTATCCGGTTAAGCTAAAACCGGGGCTGTTGTGAGGTGTTTCACCAACACTTGAAAAGCTTCCTCACATGGCTTGCTCCAATCATATTTGATGCCCTTTTTCAGTAGCTCAGTCATAGGTTTGGAGATTTTTGAGAAGCTCGGGATGAACCTCCGATAATATCCCGCCAAACCCAAGAAGCTACGAACTTCATGGACTGATGTTGGAGACTTCCACTTCAGCACTTGCTCAATCTTGCTGGGATCAACAGCAATGCCTTCTGCTGAAATAATGTTTCCAAGAAATGGTACTTGGTCGATCCAGAATTCACATATACTAAACTTTGCCTAGAGTTTGTGATCTCTCAGTCGTTGGAGCACAATATGCAAATGTTTAGCGTGTTCCTCTTCAGATTTGGAATAGACCAAGATGTCGTCGGTGAATACCACGACGAACTGATCCAGCTCCGGCATGAACACCGAGTTCATAAGATACATAAAGTGGGCCGGAGCATTGGTCAACCCAAATGACAAGACAAGATACTCATAGAGTCCATATCTTGTCGAGAATGCTGTTTTCGGGATATCTTCCGCTCGGATCTTAATTTGATGATACCCCGACTTTAAGTCCATCTTAGAGAAGACTTTAGCACCCACTAGCTGATCGAAGAGGATATCAATTCTTGGTAGTGGATACTTGTTCTTTATCGTCACAGCATTCAAAGGACGATAGTCGACGCATAGCCTCAGCGTCTCATCTTTCTTCTTCACAAACAAAGCTGAGCAACCCCATGGTGATGAACATGGACGAATAAACCCCTTGTCCATCAGATCTTTGAGTTGCTCCTTCAATTCCGCTAATTCATTCGGAGCCATTTTGTATGGTCTCCGAGAGATCGGCGTGGTTCCCGCTATCAACTCTATTTTGAATTCCACCTTGCGCTCAGGTGGTAATCCTGGAAGATCTTCGGGAAACATGTCCGGATATTCATGGACTACCAGAATGTCTTCTAACTTGCAAGCCTCGGCATTACATCTTCCGGTTCTTTGGAAACCGCTTCGCCGAGGTACAACGTTTGACGCCCGTGAAGTGGAGAGTCCAAGTGAACACTCCTGTTCTCGATGTCCAGAACAGCCTTATGGAAGGTCAACCATGATATCCCCAATATGGCATTGATTCCCTGGTCTTCGAGAATGATGAGGGTGGTAGGATAAATTTATCCACCCAAACAAAGTGGTGCTCGAGAGATGACTTCATTAGTGGATATGTCTCCACCTGGCGAATGAATAAGGTATGAACGTTTGGTGATGGTGGTGGCTATCTGATCCCGGATCACCGTCGCCCTGCTAATGAAGTTATGTGTCACACCAGAGTCGAATAAAATGACAACCGGCTTGTCATTTAAGGTGAACCTGCCGGCAAGAACAGGTCCTCCCTTTGGCAGATCATCGACTGACACATAATTGACTGTCCCCACTTTTGACATAGCTTTTCTGGGCTGCCCAAGATCACTTTTTGGAACTGGACCCGCAGACACGTTGTTGCTGTTCGGTTCAGTTGCTTCATTGACATTGGGCTCATTGTCAAAATGAAGTGGGACAGCACTTGGTTCAGCTAAGAGATCACCTTGATCATCTTCAACCTCTTGAGGGAAAAAGTATTCTAGTGCACCTTGTTGATACTGAGGTGCATAAGAAATAAGTTTCTGCTGCGGTGGAGGTGAAGAAGACCTCTGTGGAGTAGAAGAGTCGTCACACTCCCAGAATGATTGCACCTCTTGTGGAATCTCTCGACCGGAAGGTGAACGGATTACAAACCGATACTTCTGAGGTAGACGATTGTCTTCATCTTGTGATGAGTCCCTCTCCCTCTTTTCTTTGAGGTAGAGGTTGGAATAATATTCTTGAGCGATAGCACAGCTCACAAACTCATCAAAATTCTCTTGGCTAACTTGAGCCAATTCACATCGCAGCCTAGCAGTCAGCCCTCGATAAAAATGATAACCCCTCATGGATGGTGACTTCACATAGTCAGGGACATATTGAGCTAAGCGATTGAATTCCTTCGCATACTCAATAACACTCCTGTCCCCTTGCTTCAGACTCCAGAACTCATCATGACTTGTCTGCATTATGCCGGCAGGGATGAAACGAGCACGGAATGCAGCTTGGAATTCCGTCCATGTGACACGATGCCCTGCTGGTTGGACAGCAAGGTACTCTGCCCACCATGCTCCAGCAAAGTCGTGAAGCTGCTGAGCGGCATATAGAGTCTTCGAGAATTCATCACATTGGATCAACCCAAACTTGGACTCAAGGACACGTAACCAGTGATTTGCTTCACAATGGTCAGCCGCCTCAGAGAATACCGGCGGTTGTGTCGCCAAGAAATCCAGGTACGTGCTCTGGGTTGGCATGTGACGTTGAGCTTCTCGATTTATGCCTTGCTGAACTAGAGTTTGGAGAGTTTCATTCATCTTCGCCATAATTTCAGCCAATCCGGTTGGCGATGGCTCTTGTGATGAAGTCGAGTCATTCCCACCTCGACTTGAACCTCCAAGCTCCATTTGATAATGTGTACGTACCATACTGCATGAAACAAAATTTTGAGTCCATCAAAATTCTATCTCAGTAGTAAGTAAGGATAGGTAAAACATGAACATGTCATGAACTTTATGAAAGCATAACCACATTCATGTTTAAACAAATCTTATGTACGCTAAGATAATCAGCGGGACTACCCTGACCAGCTCACACAAACTCCAAATTTTACTCAAGTTATCAACAGATTCTTGACTTGAGTTCAACACCAAAGTTTTAGTAAACTTCAGCATCTTTCCAACGAGTACTTATAGGATTCTTAAAGATTTTTCTACAGGAAGTCATGGCTTTAAAACAGAAAGGTCCAGAGAGGTTTTTGCTACTGTCCTGGTTCTGAACAGTTTGCCTTCAACTGCACTTTTCACCAACTTAACGTGTGATTTTGCTCTGGAGGTCTACAAAGACGTTGTAGAGCACTTAAAAATCTTTCCAGAACTGTATCATACACCTTAATTGGTTAAATCTACTCAGAGTTATGCTCTGTTAAAGCCCAGCAAGAATTCCTGCCAGAAACAGAGCACTCTGTTTTTTGAAAACTTTGATACCTAGTTATACCCTCATTTGAATCTTAGCTCAAAATACGAGTTCAATAACTAATAATTGTTTCAAACTTCCGTTTTTAGTTGAAAGTTAGTTCATGACTCATTTCTTCATAGGGAAGAGGTTATTAAGTGTAGTACGGTGTCAATTGACCGTAAGAATCATGTCGGTACTACGTAGCCTTACCAAAAGAAAATCCTAAACCGGATTATACCGGCATATACGTATTATCAGTGGCACTAAGACGATCTCTCGCACATGTGTACTACACGGGATACGTACGTGGCTAGTACCTGCAGAAGATCACTCAATAGTGGTGCACTCAAAGGTTGTTTCATTTCAGGCAGTTCCACAATTGAAAGTAAATACAAACGCCCGTATCATTGTCATACGGCCGTCCTTGAGTTAAGCCACGTCTCAAGGCACGTGATCATGTTTCAACACCACACGACGGGGAACCCGAGTATGTCATGAACGGGTCATCACGGTTGGGAATGTTATCAACCCAACGGATACCACCTACTGCCCTGCAGGGCACACCGATGGCAAGCGCTGCGTATGTCATCCTGGGCTATTTCCAGACGAACACACTATGCGTTACTGACCACGCGATGGGGTCTCCACTTACTTGCCTAATGCACGCTAGGGATCAGCGTTTCATATGAACTCAGGAACATGGAGAGTCCAAGAGTTTCATATTGACGTCTCACACCAAGCTGTGAGACCTTTCCCTGAACCACGTTCCTTGTCAGGGGAGCTAACCGAAATTGAACCGCTTTCGGTGGCATTCCTTACCATTCTTACCTGAGCATAGGTGCGTCGTTACATAATGAAAGTTCAGAATTAAAACACATATGTTAGTCTTGCCACTTTAAGTAACTATACTACTATAGTCCTTATGTGGGCCTAATATCGTTTCCTCACCGTATCCTAAGTTTTTGTCGTAATACCATCCTTATTCCGTGCGCTACTACCAATGCGACTCTGATACCACGCTGAGGGGGCCCGACCTCCATCACGGGCCGTGCCGCCTCACACGAGGAATCGCATTGGGTGGTGCCGTGTTGTGCGGCACCCAACAGCACACATATAAGGAACACAGTATTACATAAATCAAAAGCGGAATCTTACAATTATTCTTTGTAAATAATTTACAAAAAATAGCTACAGCGGAAGTCTATAAACAGCTCACGATGAATATCTAAGAAGCACTAGAGAGAGAGATCCAGCCCGCAGACTCCTCTCGCTAGCAACACGAAGACATGGCAGTGGCTAGGTTCTCCAAGTGTGACATGACTCGGAAGTTCCCGAGTCTCACCGGACAACCTTCTTTATAGCGTTGATGTTTACCTGCAAAACCACTTATATAGCAAGAGTGAGCACAAAGGCTCAGCAAGACTTAACCATCTCTCCTAAGACATGAAACTCTACATGAAAGTAACCTAAGACTTAGGCTTGTCATTTGCGAAAAGACTCGCCTACGAGTTCATCCTTAACTTTCAGATTTTAGCCATAATAGTAGTGACCTTGAGCCCAGCAACATTGGAACTCCACAATCAAACAAGAAACGCTTCATTCCAATGTTACTTGTCCCAAGGTGAAAAATAACTTTAGTTTGCTCTATCTCTACTTCAACCATGGTTTTCATGTAATTTATAATTAGCATAACAGCATTTAAAACTTTTGCAAACTATTCCGACACAACTTGATTACTACGTCACAGCGCAGTGAGCAAGCGGTACTCATAACCGCGAGGGACGGTGATTCGAATCAAACACTACCCAGATAACTCGACACATGCGCCCGCCTCTGAAGACCCAACTCTGGCGTCCTTCATTACATCGTATGTGGCAATCTTTCTCAGGCCACTAAACTGTAGAACCTGTTGCGCCGTCTCGGGATCATAGGTCTAACGAGACGATGTGGTATGCCTCTACAATCCAGTGAACCCGGTACATTGGTTTCTTGGTTCCCATATATCAGTAAGCATCCGGTACACAACTCAATACTTGCTCCCAGGGCCGCATACGCTTCGGTCCTTGAACGACACGGGCAGAGCTACTCGACCAAGACCTCGTCTTGTCGCTGTCTAACCCCTCTGCCCGGTCTCATCTTTAGAAACGTAAACTTTAGTTTGCTCCCCTTTCCAACCCCACTTATGTGGTCCTGAAACAAAGCTCGCGAGTAGATTCCAACTACTCGTCTTCTACCGGCTGTCCTAGCCTATTTAGCACGGCCTTATTCTACAGCAATGACACAATTCTACCCTTGACCTCAGGGTTCATGTTTGGTTATGCAAGTGGAGTATCACACATCCTTGACCTAATGCACATACAAACCTTGACCAATAGTAGTGAACAAAGGGAAAACTTTAAAAACAACTTAAGTGCAAACCGGGGCTTGCCTTGGTTTTGCAGGTGACTAAATTCAGATAATATGAAGTTAGTTGCTGATGATTACTTGAAGCTTAATCCCTGCTGTCTTGCTCCTTGATCAAATCTTCACTCATCCACGTTTAACCACTACACGTTATGAATATGCATACATGTTTAATTATAAATCCTTTTGCTAACAAGTGCTAAAGACAAGTTTGAAACTGGAACTTTGTTTAAGAATTTAAAATGAAACTGGTGCTAGTGGTTTGGGTTTGTGTTTAAGCACTATCATCAAGTGATGAGTGGGGTTTCATCACTTGGGTGGGGATCAACTAATAAGGTTGAACAGGACATAATGATCCAGGGCTCCAATGGAGCTGGAAATTTTCTTGTGAGTTCCTTTTCACAAGAAAGTCCTCTGGACCAAAATTCAGAATGTTTCATTGAATAGGTCACCCAGAACAATTCCCTAAGCATTTAGGCATAAAGGAATTAATTCTGATTAAACTTGCACTTTCATGCAAATCCAAGTGAACCATAATTTCATAAATAGCTCAGGGAGTATGTATGAATTTTCCTAGAATTTTTGGAGCTAAGGAATGCCTAGAACTGAATTTCCAAGTTTTGGAAATTCTCTGAAAATGTTTCTGTATTCATTTGAATACAGAAACTTGAAATCAGAATTACACTCATTAAATCAACCCCAAATGAGCTGAAACTTTTACAGGTGCCTCCTAATGTCTAAAGGAATATCCTCGCAAAATTTGGGGAATTTTGGATGAACCAAACTCCCTCTAAAATTCTTTTGCTGAAAAGCTTTAAAGAATTCTCCAGAATTTTCTATTGGTTTTCATGCAAATTGGGTTGCATATTTGGATAGAGTTTTTCATCCTGAATCCAACCCAATTTGAATCACTAATTTTGGAGCTCCCTAGCAAAAGTTATGCAGTTCCAAAGTTTGAGCTGAATTTGTAATTCAAACTGAATTGGAAACAGTTTAAACTCTGACCGGCACACGTGTCAGTCCCTCGCTGTAGCCACACCATGGACCACAGCTGCCCAGTCTGTAGCCGCAGCAGATCGGGTGGCCGCAGCAAATCCCAGTCGACCGCCACGGCCACTGACCAGTGGGGCCAGCAGCTTCTTCTTCCTCCCGCCCCCTTTTTCCCGCGCGCTCCACCGCCCTCGCCGGCGCGGTGCTGACCTCGCCGGACTTGACTTTCCGGCCATCCCACCGCCTTCTACTCGCCGCCCGGGGGTTTTCAGAGTCGGGGAACATGTCTACGGGGTTGGCTCGGGCTGCCGGTGGCCGGAAGTAGGCCGGCGACGAGCCGCGGCCTTCGGTGACGATCGGCACCATCGCCCGACCCCTGTAGCCCGCTAACAGCTCAACTGAACCGCCTAAAATTACCAGCAGAGGGTGGGCTAGCTCAGCATGGCATCAACGTGGCTCGGAAACGGCGGCAAGTGGGGGTTCACCATGCGCCCTAGGGTCCCCGCCATGATCGCCGCTCGGAAACATCAAAATGGTCTGCTAATATGGGGTTTCAAGCCATGATTGGGGAGGGGATCGGGTCGTCCTCGAGTCTAGGTCCTTTGAGTACAGTTTAGTGACCTAAAGACGAGAAGGGAGTGAGAATTTTGAGAATTCATACCAGACCGTCGCCAGGTGGCCGCCGGCGAAGTTTTTCTGAATTCTCGCTCGGTGGTTCACGGCTTGCCTTGTGGTTTGGGTGGAAGCAGCAGGGCTCGCTGGCGCGTCCGGGGATGTCCTCGCTTGGCCGTGAAAGGTGCTAGACTCCGCTGTCCACAGGAGCCCTCTCCTCGGTTCACTTTCGGCCGACGCGCGGACACGGCGCCTTTGTGGCAGAGAGGATCAACCTCGATCGCTTTTGTGTCGGGGAGACGAAGAGTGGTGCACGGTGTTGTTCAGCAGCTCGGAGGGAGACTGTGCACCGGTTTTCGCTGGATTCTGCTGGAGCACCGGGGAGCGGCGGCAGCGTGCTGTTCGGCTGGTTACTCGGGGAGAGGCAGGGCACCACAACTCGTTTACGGCTACTTCACAAGCTGAGGACGAGCGAACCGCCGAGTCGATCGCCAGCGCGAGAATACAGACCAGGAGGTGTCCTCCCCGTGGAGTCGCGGTGGCGCCCGTAGCCCCCTCGGCAGCTCGGGTGGAAACCAATACACCGAGGCAGACTTAAGCAGCAAGTCATAAGCCCCCCATCTCTATGACAAGTGGGGCCCACCACTCCCTTCTGCCCCAAATATCTCCCAAATTCTTGGCACTTTACAAATTCAATTCTGAGGAACTCAAATTCCAAAGTCATTTGGCAATTCGACCTGTTTTGCCTCAGTTTCAAATTTGGATTCAAATTTAGATGAAATTTACAAGTCCCTTTGATAATCATATCAAGGCACCTCCAAATTTGCTCAAAATTTGCCTCCTTCACAACTTGAACCTGAGGAATTCAAATATGTCCTCTGATCTTTGAGTTGGCTATTGCAAATACACTTTTTCAAACAACAGTTTGAATTTTCTCTTTTGAACATGCCCTCCTTCTTTTTGAAGTGCACCTCTTAATTCAAACTGAATTCAAAGTTTTTATTGCTCATTCCAACACTTTCATGAGTAACACAAAGTTTTTTGTAAGTCCAATTTCTTGCATATAAACTTAACTTTATTCATATCTCAAGTTTTCTATTTACAAGTTTTGGGACTTTTACAGATATCAAATCCAAGGAACGTGTTTGTTAATCTTCTAACTAGATCACTCAAGGACATATAGTTTGTTTGGTAGGCAAGGGATAGAGAGGAATTCCTAAGCATTGTCCTTAATTCAAAGTAGTCTATGGTTGTTGTTTGTTTCGGGCACGGGCTTACCCCTGGTCTACCATAGCGGCTTTTACTAAAGCCTATGCGTAGCCGGACATGGAGGATTACAATGGATGGATAGGCTGTCACCCTCTATTGCCTACCTGTTCAATCCGTGGATCTACGAGATATCCCTGATGACTTATAAACTAAGCACCTCGCTTACGTTATAAATCACTACTCTAATCTTTTCAAATAGAAAGCTAAGACTAGAGCCCCTAATTAGATAGAGCAATGAACCCACAAACAACTACTGAAATAAATTACTTTAAATCTAGGAACAAAACTTAATAGAACTCACGAAAGCTTACTCATTTGAAGAGAACTTCCGTAGAGGTACAAATGTTGGAGAGGGACTTGACAAGCCATGCCTCCTCCTCCTAGCTTCTCCTCACTCTCCTCCTATCTTGGCAGCCTCTAAGTCAGAACTAAGCCTATAGAGTGGAGTACTAATCTCAAACTTGGGCTGTATGTGAGTGAGGGGGTGAGGGGGGCTATTTATACACGAGTTGGGTCGATTTGGTGCCACCATCTGTGCAGGAATCAGTTGCTTTCGCCATCAGGGATCCACCAGGAGATGACACGCGTCGTTTGATCGAGATTGGGGCCAGGACCAAGTCAGCCGAACCCCTAGTTCGGCCAAACCCAGGGTGGCCCCGGTCTCGGTGTACTTCCTATGAGTGACTGGTAGGTGGGCCCTTGTTCCATCCACGTGTGAATTGTAATTGGATTTATTCGGATAAGCCTAAGAATGGGTCTATTGTCACACCCGGTTTCTCTGAAGAACAACCGAGTGAATATCACATGTATGCTAGGATCATTTTCTCATACATGTGACGACAAATAGTGAAGCATCATCATATTACAAGCCAGGTGTTCGAATATAAAGAAGTCTTACATAGCATACGTCTCGATGGACGATAATAAGTTCATAACATGTAAATAAAACAGCAGTGGAATATAAGTCTTGTGGGCTCCGTCATAGGCGTTGCCCGGGGGACTCCGTGAACCTAGAATCCTTCTTCGGGACCAAAGTCTTGGTCATTGAACATCACATCATCCCCTTGACCTGAGCAGCAATATAAACCAACAGAAAAGCAAGTTTGAGTACCATGGGTACTCAGCAAGTGTGGAAAAGTTATGTCATGCATGGCTAGAGCAAGGAGAGGTTGACTCATGGTTAAAGCACTACGCAATTAATACCTATCACCTTAGCTTATTAAGCACCTACATTACTACACAGGTGAAATGGTCCCAATCTCCCAACTCATCATCAAAATCAAGTAACCATAACATCATATCCAATGTCAAGCTCCCCTCTTAACATCCTCAACTTCCAAAGTCATCATCCTCTAATCATGAATAAGTCCAAGCCGCTCTTAACCGTGAGCACGGCTGTCATGACAGTTTTGACTCTGTAGAGTTTGCACCACTGTACCCACATGTAGTGATTTCATCCCCCGTTGCTGGGTGGACTAAAAGAACCTCCATTATGCCAGTGCCCGCGAACCACATTCACACTTCCCAGGTGTGTAGCCAGGAGATCACTACATGGCCTTTACAAAGGGATTCCCAACGAGCGTGGGCCCACTGAGGTTTCACCCCTAACAGCATACAAGAGGCTCCAACCCCGCTGCAGTGGCCCCCTGTTGAGCCTTGCGGTTCATATGGTAGTCCAGCTGACACCTATTCCCCGCACCATCCAAAACACCCATACTACGCCGGAGATACACCTAATTAATTGGCCAAGCTGCCCCATCTCAGCATGTGGTTGGCACGGTAAAGCTAGGTTACATGCTCCATGAACCGGTCCTTAGGATCCAGGCAAGTACTAAACACAAACCCGAGTCTCGTGCACCCAGCACCAACCAAATCATCCAACTTGCCTCGATCCCTACCTCTACATACTCATAATATCTCATCCAAGAGTAAGGTAAACAAATTGATGATATCATATCCCACTTATCCCATTCTAAGCATGGCTAAGCATAAATAACATGGATGAATGACATAATAAAACAAATCCCAACCCAAGCTACAAGGAAACAATATAATGCAATTCTAGGGAAACTTCCTAGCATGGGTTTCATATTTCAATTGACAATGCAAATAATTCTATCTACACATCCTAGCATAGGATCAAAGTGGTCAAGGACACTTGCCTTCTTCCTGCTGCTCTGGGAATGGAATGTCTTGGTCTTGGAAGGGGAGAACTTGCTCTGGGGCAGGTTCTACTCATGCCAATACAGATAGCAAAAGAAAACAACAATCCATAAGCCATAGTTCACATTTTCACTCATGCAAACCACACACATACATACATATGGGAGTCATTCACATTTCTAAGTGTTTTGGTTACCCTAGATGTGTTGACTTTTGGCCTACATGCACTTTTAAACATATATATATATATTATTTCTAACTTTTGTGTTCAGATTTCTATTTGCACACTATATATGAATCTCCAATTTGAACAAATTCTTTATATTTAATTAATACACTTCTTAGCCACAAAGTTTGCATGAAAGAAAGTTGTCTACTCCAAATAGGTTTTAGATCTTCTACAAAATCTTAATTTCAAGTTTTTGAAAATAAAGACCTGATTTAACATCTTCAAATCATGCATACTTATTTTCCTATATTTTCAGATTTAATTTCTATACCTAAAAGTGAACTTTACTATTAAAATAGTTAGTCTTATCATTTAAACAGAATAGGTTCTGATCTAACATGTTCAATAAAATATTTTTGAACTTCCTCTCTGATGTGAACCAATTTATATTTATTTTACCAGTTTTCAGAATTATTTCCTAGCCTAAAAATATGTTTCTAGAAACAATAAAAATGAGCAACACTTAGGCAGATCTCATTTCAGCCTAAAATAAATTCTTAACTCACTCTAAAGGTTTTCCAAGTGCTAGGAGAGTTTAAATTTGCATTTTCACATGTGTTTGCCTCACCTTTTAAATTTAAATCCTAGTCACATATTCAAATTTCTGAATTTAATATCCTATACGGTCTAAAAGGTAAATCCACCCTACTGGAGGGTTTAATTTACTATTTCCTAAATTTCCAGGGGTCTAACTACACATAACAGAGGGGTTTTCCTAATTTTTATTAAGTCCAGGTGCTAAAACTGATTTTTAAATGAATTTACATGAATTTCTGAAAGTCCAGGGGCTAGATCAGAAGTTTTCGGGGCTAGCTCATGTTTTCCGAGATCCCCAGGGGGTAGCGCGTAAGAATCCCGGCCTTTATAATGCGGGGCCGAAGTGGACCGTCCGATTTAAAACAGATGGCTGAGATTATAACGCGACGCGGTACGGGTTAGATCTAATAGGAACCGCATGATTTAAAATGGACGGGCCTCAGGGGGCCACGTCGCCCTGGCCGTGCGCGGGCGGCGCTGCCCGGCGGCGCGCGGCGGCGGGGGGCGGCGATCTCGCTGGAGATCTTCGGGTTTTCGTCTATACTACCTAAAACTTGGATTTCTTGGCATAGAACGGTAGAGGGGAAGTCGGGGATCTCACCTCGGGGTTTTTCTTGAGCTCGGAGACCCCGGAAGGTGGTCGGTGGTGAGGTCAGAGATGAAAACGCGGCGGTGCTCGCCGGAGCTGCGTCTAGAGCGCAAAACACCGGGTTTTCTTCACCTGCGTGACTCCCCGGAGGCGGTGGAACATGATCAGCGCGTTAGATCAGGAAGTCCGAGCAAGGATCGAAGGAAAACGGGTGATAGAAGTTTCGGTTCTCACCGGGGAGAAAGGTGGAGCGGCGCTGGGGAATTCGGTGAGTTTCCTTGCGTGAATTGCATGAGGAGATGCGGCGGAGGATCGGTTTGGATAAGTAGCAGTGTCCGGGGCCGAAGATCGGCCTGGGGGCACGGGTTTCCGGAGGTCAGTTTTGATTCAGGTGCGAGAGAGAGCCGGGGTCGGTTGGGGCGCGCGGGAAGAGAGGGATGACACGCAGGCCCCACGTGTCAGTGAGAGGGAGAGAGGGGGGCGCGGGTTCGGCTGGCGCGGGGGGTATTGGGTCGGCTGGCGGGTTTCGGCCCACTGGCCGGTTTGGGTTTTCTTTTTGTTTTTCTTTTTCCTTTTCTTTTTCTGTTTTGATTTGAATTTAAATTCCAGTTTGAATTTGAATTGCTTTATCACATGTATTACGTCCAAAAATTTTTAAATTCCCCTCTTTAGTAGGTTTTAGGGTGTTACAGCTCTACCCCCTTAAAAGAAATCTCGTCCTCGAGATTTGTGGTTCTAGGAAAACAATTCCGAAACTGTGCCTTAAGCTCGTCTTCCCGCTCCCATGTGTCTTCCTCTTCCGGGTGATGCTTCCACTGCACCTTGCACATCCGGATTCTTTTATTTCTTGTGAGGTGTTCCATTGTCTCCAAAACCTTGACCGGTTGCTCGGCATAAGACAGATCCTCTCTTACGTCAACCTCATTCATGGGTAACATCTCTCCAGGAGTCCTTAGACATTTCTTGAGCTGAGACACATGGAATACATCGTGCACATCCGATAGGCGAGTCGGTAGTTCTAGTTGATATGCCACTTCGCCTTTCCTCTCCAGAATCTGAAAGGGTCCGATGTATCGAGGTGATAACTTCCCTTTCATCTTGAACCGACAAAGTCCTCGAATAGGGGACACCTTGAGATAAACATAGTCCCCCACGTTGAAAACGAGCTCTCTTCTCCGTACATCGGCATAGCTCCTTTGTCGGGTCTGTGCTATCCTCAAGTTGTTGTGGATTTCCCTCACTTTCGCCTCGGCTTCTTGTAGTACTTCGGGCCCAAATACTTTACTTTCCCCTGTTTGGTTCCAAAATAGTGGAGTTCTGCACTTCCTCCCATACAAAGCCTCAAATGGTGACATCTTCATACTAGCCTGATAGCTGTTGTTATAGGAGAACTCCGCATATGGTAAGTTCTTATCCCAACTCCTATTGTTCTTGAGCGCACACGCTCTCAGCATATCCTCGAGGATCTGATTGGTTCTTTCCGTCTGCCCGTCAGTCTAGGGGTGATAGGCAGAACTAAAATTTAGATGAGTTCCCATGGTTTCATGTAACTTCTGCCAGAACCTTGAGGTGAACTGTGTCCCTCGGTGCGACACTATCTTCTTTGGCACTCCATGGAAACACACGATCCTTAAAATGTACAATTCCGCCAATTTGGATCCGCTGTAGCTTTCTTTCACGGGGATGAAATGAGCTACCTTGGTTAGCCTGTCGATGATGACCCATATCGAATCATATCCTGATTGGGTCCTGGGTAGTCCCACTATGAAGTCCATACCTATTTCTTCCCATTTCCATTCAGGCCCTTTGAGTGGTTGCAATAGTCCCGCGGGACGTTGATGTTCTGCTTTCACCAACTGACATGTGTCACATAGGGCAACATGTTCCGCGACATCTCGCTTCATGCCATACCACCAATATCTGCTCTTGAGGTTATGATACATCTTCGTACTTCCAGGATGAATGGAATAGTCGGAATCATGAGCCTCCTTCAAAATCAATTCACGGATCCCCTTTACCTCAGGTACACCGATTCTTTTCCCATGCGACACCGTACCTTGTTCATCCTCTCTGAACCCAGGTGTGGGGACCACCCCGTGGTTCACCCACTCCAGGATCGCATAGGGTGGTGCCGTACGATGCAGCACCCAACAGCACACACGAAAAGAATTTGTTATAAAACAGCGGAAGTCTTTTACAAAACCTATTCAAACAGCGGAAGTAATATACATATACAGCCTCTCATCCTAGCTATGCAAAAGTGCAGCCGTCCAGCCCGGGGATGCTACACACTAGCAGCATGGAACCGGAGATCACGGCGGCGTGCAGGGCTCCAGCTCGGCCGTGTACCCCGACGGGGGCATCGCCTCGTCCTCGGAACCTTCCTCATAACTCTCACCTGCACACAGCTCAGATATTGCAACCGTGAGCACGAAGGCTCAACAAGTCTTAACCGTCAACCCTAGGCATGGAACTCTACGTGCAAGGATGTGTAAAGTAGGAAAGGACTTTGCAATAATGACACGCCTATAAGTTGATCCTTACTTTCAGTTTATATAGCAGCAGGTTCATGTGCCTTGGGCAGCCCTCACATCGGAAGTCCACAATCAAACAAGAAGCGCTTTCCTCCGATGTGGTGATGCCCAAAGTGGAATATAAACTTAATTAGCTTTATAACTACAGCAATCAAGGTATTCAAGACATTAATAGATCAATACAGCATTTTCACTTGGCTTATTTCACTTCTTACTACGTCACAGCGCAGTGAACAAGCGGGTACTCAAATAACCGCGAGGGACGGTGATTGCAATCAAGACACACCCAGATAACACGTTGCATACACCCACTTTCAGAAGCGTGATTCCACACCCCATCCTACTCTGTTGTATACAACAACCTTTCAAAGGCAACCCAAATGCCGAACCGGTCCATCCGTAACGAGTAGGAGGTCCCCGCGTGGAGCGTGACTGTGCCCACCGGCAGATTTACACCTTGCTACCCTCAACCCACTCCTATTTACGGTTGGGTAAGCCTCGACACCCAGGTTAACCAATTACATCGGTTTACTGGTTCCCATATGCCAGTATGCATCCGGTACTATTTGATACTTGTCCAGCAGGGCCGCACACGGACGGTCCTCAACCGACACCAACAGGGCTACGCACGTGAGACCTCTGATCACTGCTTCCTATCCCCCCTGCTGGGTCTCATTTTCATAACTTAAGCCATTTTCTACCTCTTTTCATTCCATGTAATAAGTACTATCTCGCGAGTAGCTTCCAATCACTCGACTTCTACCGAGATCCTATACATTAGCATGGCATTCTCTACTCGTCGAGTTTGTAAACTACCCAACCCTCCATAGGATTTAAAGAGGCTATGCAAGTGGGGTTTCAGTCATCCTAACTCTAATGCAAACATTCAACCTAGACATAAATGGTACAAAGGAAAAACTTTATAAAAGGTACTTAAGTGCAAACCGGGGCTTGCCTGGTTGCGAGTTAAAGGGAAAGTCAGCTTCTGGTGGGAGGACGTCCAAAGGCTCCGGTGCGTCCTCATCTTCGGTCACTAAATGAAATGTAGCAAAATAGATGTATAAGTATTAAGGCTTTATAAGAATTGAATTACTATTCATAGCTATTGCTATTTAGGATCCTTAATTGGCTTTGGGATTTTTACAGTGGATACTAGACCCTCTAAGGATGATTTGAGCCAAATTTGGAGACATGTCATTGCATAATGTAGTCTTTAAAATTCCTACAAGTACAATGCTTATCTGAATTTTGAGCCCAAATAAGGAGCTTTGACATAGCTAGAAATGGAAGATCTGATTAGGGTAAGTCTCCATGGTTCTAACAAAATTTGTTTCACCATTTGTGGAGCTACCATCAGAGAGATATGAATTTTTGAACTTAGACAGAAGTTCTGAAAAAGCTTCTGTTTAAATTTGAATTTCCAAATAAAGGCTGAACTTGGGAAGGCAGTTTAGCCTAGCAAATGATCTCCAATGAAGCCCAAATTTTAGTGGAGATCAGTAACTATGAGAAGGATTTTCTGACCAAATTTGGGAATATTTCATAAAGAATTGCTCCTGTAATAAATCCCTAAAAGATTTACTAAAAACAATTCTACAGAAATTCCTGGGCATTTTCATAGCCTAAACTTGGTTTCTCTGTGAAGTACCCCACATGAGGAATCCAATAAAGTTGGTCTCATTCTTTTTGGAGATTTCTACACAAAGTTATGGGCTTGCAAGGATCAGCTAATTCCTGGAATTATTTCTCTAATAGAAACTTCAAATAATTGGGCTGGGCCCACTGTTTTAATTCGGACCAGTCAGATTTCGGCAACACCGGGGGCTACGGTGAGCGAGAAGGAGTTCTTCGAGTTTTGTCGCCACCGGCGTTTTGCGGGCTCGGGTCGCCGGTGAGGTCCCCTCTTCGGTGGTTTTCATGGAGAGCGAGCTATGGGTCGATGTTGTCCATGGGACACTGGTGCTTTTGGAGCTCAAACTCGAAGAACTCCTTCTCGCTGTCCACGGTGAACCGAACGGGGTTCCGCCGAGCACCTCTGATCGCCGGCGCCAATCTCAGGTTTGCGCGTAGCACGAGCTAGGAAGCTTATGGAGAAGAAAGGTGGAGGCTGAAGCACTCGCTTGCGCTTCTTTTTGCTGTTTGGGGCTCCATCATCCGAGCTCGGGCGAGCATGGGCGAGGGAGTAAACAGCGACGGCGCTGAGGCGGTTTCTCGCGGGAGAGAACGAAAGGAGCGGCGAGTTACTGAGGGAAACGAAGACCGACTTCGTTGCTGCGACTTGGGGGGTGATGAAGCGGCTGGCTATCGAGGAACCAGGAGGTGGCGCGGTGGCATTCCTCGGGAGCGGGTTTCACCGGGCGCTGGCGGCCTCTCGGCGATCAGCCGATGAAAACAGAGGCGGTAGCTCTGTTGGGAGGCTGACTGCTGGGCCCCACCTCCCTCTCTTTTAATCCAATAATTCCCTGATATTTTTCCCAGCAACTCAACATTTAAGGCTAGACTTTCACCCCAAGTAAGGTTTGAATTTGCAGAATTCAAATGGTTTGAATTCTAGTGTAGAATTTGAATGGGGTTTGATCATTTGAATTTGAAAAGGAGTTTGAATTCTCCACTTTGTATTGCTTCAAAAATATAGCAAACCAGCTCCAATGTTTCCAATTTTTGGCATGGCTGCTTATTAAAAGGTGGAGAACACATTTGTGAAACCCAATTTTCAAATTGAGGGAATTGGAATTTGAAACTGAATTTGAAATTCAGATTAGAGGGCTTTTCTTTTTAATCCCCAAACAAATATGAAAACTCCTCCAAATGAGCTGAATTTTGGAAGGTTGAATATTTGGAATATGAAGATCCAAGCTGTGCATTTAGATCTCCATGTTTGGAATATTTGGGAAGTCTAAACCCTCACTTTGAACATACACTATTATAATTCAAAGTTTTAATTCCCCTCATTTTCAATAAGTGTATATGAGCTGAATTTTCTTGCTACCACTTTTGGGGATTTTACATCCCTCCCCCCTTAAAAAGAATCTCGTCCCGAGATTCCAAAGGAAAAGCAAAGTGGGGAAAACTTTACCAGGTATATGATGATAGCAAGTCCGGATAATACGTGCGTAGATAATCCTCGCTTTCCCATGTTGCCTCATCAGCGGTATGGTTACTCCACAAGACCTTGTAGAACCATAAGGTCCGGTTTCTTGTGGCGCGAGTCCTTTCATCGTTGACCCGGATGGGATACTCCGTGTACGTGAGGTCCGGTTGAAGGACTTCTATGTCTTCAGTGCGGATTTCAGCCGAGGGCTTGAGGCATTTCCTCAGCTGAGAGATGTGGAAGACGTTGTGAATGCCTGCGAGTGACACTGGTAACTCCAGGCGATAGGCCACGGGTCCGCATCTTTCAACGATGGCGGATGGACCAATGAACCGCGGAGCAAGTTTACCCTTCACTCTGAAACGGTGAACTCCCTTCATCGGAGACACACGAACGTAAACATGGTCCCCGATGTCGAAGTGGAGAGGGCGGCGTCTTTTATCCGCATAGCTTTTCTGACGAGATTGAGCAGCCTTAAGATTGGCTTGTATTACTCGCACTCGTTCTTCAGCTTCATTCACAAGTTCAATGCCGTAGATAACTCGCTCGCCGGACTCGCACCAGTTGAGAGGTGTGCGACATTTCCGGCCGTAGAGAGCTTCATACGGCGCCATCTTGATGCTAGCTTGATATCCATTGTTGTGAGAAAACTCCGCCAATGGCAAATGTTCGTCCCAATTCTTGCCGTGGTGGATGGCACAAGCGCATAGCATGTCTTCAAGCACTTGATTCACCCATTCAGTTTGACCATCCGTTTGCGGGTGATACGCGGAGCTTCGGATCTGTTTGGTCCCCAACGATGCGTGCAGCTGTTCCCAAAACCGAGAGACGAACAGCGCACCGCGATCTGAAATGATGGAGCGGGGAACACCGTGCAAACATAAGATCTTTGCAATGTACAGCTCCGCATATTGCTTGGCCACGTACTTTTGTATGTACGGGGATGAAATGAGCCGACTTGGTTAGTCGATCGACTATCTCCCAAATCGATTCATATTTGTGAGACGTGAGAGGTAACCCGACTATAAAGTCCATGCTAATATCCTCCCACTTCCACGCCGGAATGTTCAATGGTTGCAGCTGTCCGGCTTTACGCATATGGTTGGCCTTCACACGCCGACACGTATCACATTCGGATACGTACTTTGTGATTTCTCTCTTCATCCGTGTCCACCAAAACCTGGTTTTCAGATCCTGGTACATCTTGTTGCTGCCCGGATGAATAGAATACTGGGACAAATGAGCCTCGTCCAAGATTTTCTTCCGAAGCTTCATGTCACGGGGTACCACTATACGGTCTTTAAACCATAGCGTGTCGTGTTCATCTCTTCGGAAGCATTTCATTTCGCCATTCTCCATCCTTCTCCGAATGTGCGACATTCCCATGTCCTTCCTCTGAGCTTCCATAATCTCCTCTCTTATGGTTGAGATGAGAGCAAGATTATATAACGCCCCATATAGAACCAAGTACAGACTCGGCTCCTCTTCTTTAAGTGGGGTGATGGACAGATTGTTGACATGGGATTTGCGGCTTAAGGCGTTTGCAACCACGTTTGCCTTACCAGGATGGTAGTGAATCTCGATCTCATAGTCTTTGATCAGTTCTAGCCATCTCCGTTGCCACATATTCAACTCCTTTTGAGTGAATATATACTTCAAACTCTTGTGGTCAGTGTAGAGGTGCACTAAGTTCCCAAGCAGCAAGCTTGAGATCATGAGTTGGATAGTGCTGCTCGTGCTTACGGAGTTGACGTGAGCCATAGGCGACCACTCTTCCTCCTTGCATCAATACACAGCCAAGCCCGATGGCAGATGCATCACAGTATACATCGAAGGGCTTGGTTGTATCCGGTTGAGCTAACACCGGGGCTGTTGTAAGATGCTTCACTAATGCCTGGAAAGCTTCTTCACAAGCTGAGCTCCAAACATATTTGATCCCCTTCTTCAACAGTTCAGTCATCGGCTTCGCAAGCTTGGAGAAATTCGGTATGAATCTCCGGTAATATCCTGCTAACCCGAGGAAACTCCTGACTTCATGGACTGATGTAGGGGACATCCATTTCAGCACTTGTTCGATTTTGCTTGGATCAACTGCAATGCCTTCTGCAGAAATGATATGACCAAGGAAGGGCACTTGGCTGATCCAAAACTCGCACTTGCTGAACTTAGCAAAAAGCTTATGGTCTCTTAGTCGTTGAAGCACGATATGCAAGTGCTTGACGTGTTCCTCTTCAGACTTGGAGTAGACCAAGATGTCGTCTATGAACACCACCACAACCTTGTCCAACTCGGGCATGAACACTGAGTTCATAAGATACATGAAGTGTGCCGGGGCATTGGTAAGACCAAAGGACATGACGAGGTATTCATACAACCCATATCTCGTCGAGAAGGCCGTCTTTGGAATATCTTCTGCTCGGATCTCGATTTGATGATACCCTGAGCGAAGATCCATCTTTGAAAACACACTTGCACCCACAAGTTGATCGAATAATATATCGATGCGGGGAAGTGGATATTTATTCTTGATGGTGACGGCGTTGAGAGGTCGGTAGTCCACACACAACCTCAAGGTTTCATCCTTTTTCTTTACAAACAGCGCCGAGCATCCCCATGGCGAGAAACTCGGTCGAATGAAACCCTTCTTCATCAAATCGTTGAGCTGCTCCTTTAGTTCAGCCAGCTCGTTGGGAGCCCTCTTGTATGGTCTCCGTGATATCGGCGTCATCCCAGGTACGAGTTCAATCTTGAACTCGACATCTCTTTCGGGTGGCATGCCCGGACGATCCTCCGGAAAGACATCCGGGTATTCAGGGACCACACGAATATCCTCAAGGTTCGTGGCTTCCGTGTTATAGGTGGCTGGAGTTTCTTGAACCGAATGGTCAAGAATAATAACATGTGGTTCATGAAGTGGAGAGTTTAAATGAACCACACGGGGAATGATGTCAAGAACAGCACCATGGCGATGTAGCCATGACATTCCTAAAATGATATCAAGTTTTTGACTCTCTAACATGATCAGAGAAGTCGGATATAGGTTCCCACCCAACTGTAATGGTGCTCTATAGACCATTCTATCAGCTGTTATTTTCCCACCCGGAGAACATATCAAATATGAATTATTTGTGGGAATGATAGGCAGTTGATATTGAATAACATAAGACTGACTTATGAAATTGTGGGTGGCACCGGAGTCAAAAAGTATGACTACGGGATGATCTAGGTAAGAGAACGTACCCGCGAGGACGGGTTCGCCTTCTGGCACGTCTTTGATAGCTAAATGGTGGACGTTGCCGGGTTTTGGTGCTGGTTTCTTGGGCTGATTGCGGGGCTGATTAGCACCCTGGTACAGTGCTGCACCCCTGCCCTGTCGCGGCTCGGGGCAGTCTCTTGAAATGTGCCCGACACGGCCACACGTGTAGCACATGTAAGGTGTTGGGGGTCCCGCCGACTTGAGGATGCAATCTCGGTGCACGCTGTTGAAACTGAGACGCACGCGGGACCATCCTTTGCTGCTGCTGTTGCTGCGGTGGATACGTCGGTCGAAAGCCCGGCGCATTATATTGCCGCCCACGAAACTGAGGCGGTCGCTCCGGTGGCTGCCATATCTGACCGGATGGTGAGCGATACACCACGTGGTATTTCTGTGGCGTCCCACCACTGCTGCTTGCCAACGCGCTGTGTTTCCTCTTATCAGAACCGCGCTCGCGCTGAGCATTCTCCTGTAGAATCGCGGCATTTACTAGGTCGTTGAATGTGCCGCGATTGCTCTGGGCGAGATGGACCTTCATCTTGGAATTCAGGCCCCGGAAGAAAGCATTACGCTTGTTGTCTTCCGTCCCCACAAATCCTGGCGCATACTTTGCCAGCCGGTTGAACAACCTGGAGTACTCATGAGCACTCCTCTCGCCATGTCGGAGCGCCAGGAACTCCTGGAGCTTCATTTCCATAACCCTGGGAGGTATGTGATAGGCGCGGAACGCCTCCCGGAACTCCGTCCATGTGACGGCATGGCCAGCCGGTAAGGAGGCGGTGTAGTTCGCCCACCAGGTACCGGCTTCTCCTTGAAGCTGTTGCGCTGTGTACAGCGCCTTCTGATGTTCGGTGCATCGTAGCAGCCCGAACTTTGCCTCCAGAGTGCGGATAAAACTGTCCGCCTCCAAAGGTTCTTCGGCCTCCGTGAAGACCGGTGGATGGGTCACCATGAACTCTGAATACGAACTTTGTTGGGGCTGGCGTTGCCCATTGTCTTGGCGTCCTCCCTGATGGGACGCATTCTGCTGCACTAGCATCCGCAGCAACTCGGTTTGCTCGTCGCGCGAGCTGAGCACTGCAGCGAGAACCTCCGCAAGATTCCTTGGAAGTTCTGGTGGTGGAGGAGGTGGTTGCTGCTGCGTCGTGGTTTGCTCCGGTGGTGGAGACTCATCACCACGAACCTGACTTGGACCTCCCTCCTCTTGCGTTGAATGTGTCCGCACCATTCTGCATTCAGATCATTCAAATGATCAGCACATGTTGGTTTAGCCCATCCAGTCAATACAATGGTAATGCGAGAATGGAATAAATAGTGCGCATAACAATCACACATATGGATAAAGTATAAACTTTATTCAACATATACATCCCTGGACCGTGTCACACGGTCGAGTTCCAAAGTATTGAACTTTATGGGTTAAAAGTTCATTTCGACCATCGGGGTCACCACGGGATGTTAAGTGTGTTAGCATGCGTAATTCCTCGCTATTGTACTGGACCCAAACATGTACTCGCTCGAAATGGTACTTGGAATGCAAAAACTTTTCGACTCCACTCGCTGTTTTTCAACAGTCACTGGACGTCGAACGGTGAAACTAATTGTTTTGGTCGAAACACAGAAAATTCCAGAGAGCATTTGGTCTGCCCTGTTTTTGGACAGTACCTACTCATCGGAGATTTTCATCCCTTTGGAGGGAGATTTTGTTCTGGAACTCTACCCAAAAATTGTAGAGGACTTGAAAACCTTTCCAGAATGGTATCCCACACCTCCATTGGTTCAACCAATATTAAGTTATGCCCTGTTCAATTTCAGCAAAATTTCTGCCGAAAACAGGGGAGATTGTTCCTAAGTTTTTGAGATTGAATCTATACTCCCAATTGACTCTCAGTTCAATATAGGAGTTTACTAACCCCTAAATGAAATCCTAAACTTCATTTTGACTCTTTTCTTTGAAAATAAACTTTTATGCAGTCGGTACTACGTTTCCTTACCAAAGAAAAATCCTAAACCGGTATTCCGGCATATACGTGTCACATGGTGGAACTAAATACGTCACTCACAAACGGTTTCTACACGTCATGCACTAACGTGGTTAATGTACCTGCAGAAGAACACACAATAATGGTGCACCCAAAGGTTTTAACATTGCAGGCAGTTCCATATCATAATAAGAACATACGGTCCGTATCATTGCCATACCGATCGTCCTTGAGTCAAGCCACGTCTCAAGGTACATGGTCGTGTTTTCACACCACACGACAGGGAACCCGAGTAGAGCGCGAACGGGTCGTCACGGTTGGGAATTTTATCAACCCAACGGATACCACCTACTGCCTCATGACCGTTGAGGCACACCGATGGCGAGCGCTGCGTATGGCCCTTTGAACATTGAATGTTCAAGAGTTGCATACTATCGTGTTGCTTACCACACGATTGGGTATTCTCACTTTTGCCTAAAGCACACTGGAGATCAGCATTTTCATATGCTCTCAGAACCATGGAGAGGTTCAGAGACTCATATTAACTACCGTGCCAAGCCACGGTATAACCTTCCATACTATTACTCGTATGGGGAGTTACCGCAATTGATCCGCCTGCGGTGGCGTACCTTACCTCTTTCCTGACGTCGGAGCATCGTTACAGAATGTATAACAAACATGTTAGCATTTCCACCTTAGTAACTACTACTATCATAGACCTTATGTGGGCTTATTGACTAATCCTCACTCGACTACTTCTAAATTTTCAAAATAAGCTCTTTTCGAGCGTGCTATTCCCAATGCGGCTCTCATACCACGACTGTGGGGACCACCCCGTGGTTCACCCACTCCAGGATTGCATAGGGTGGTGCCGTATGATGCGGCACCCAACAGCACACACGAAAAGAATAAAGAACAACATACAAACTTTTATTTGTTATAAAATAGCGGAAGTCTTTTACAAAACCTATTCAAACAGCGGAAGTAATATACATATACAGCCTCTCATCCTAGCTATGAAAAAGTGCAGCCGTCCAGCCCGGGGATGCTACACACTAGCAGCATGGAACCGGAGATCACGGCGGCGTGCAGGGCTCCAGCTCGGCCGTGTACCCCGACGGGGGCATCGCCTCATCCTCGGAACCTTCCTCATAACTCTCACCTGCACACAGCTCAAATATTGCAACCGTGAGCAAGAAGGCTCAACAAGTCTTAACCATCAACCCTAGGCATGGAACTCTACGTGCAAGGATGTGTAAAGTAGGAAAGGACTTTGCAATAATGACACGCCTATAAGTTGATCCTTACTTTCAGTTTGTATAGCAGCAGGTTCATGTGCCTTGGGCAGCCCCCACATCGGAAGTCCACAATCAAACAAGAAACGCTTTCCTCCGATGTGGTGATGCCCAAAGTGGAATATAAACTTAATTAGCTCTATAACTACAGCAATCAAGATATTCAAGACATTAATAGATCAATACAGCATTTTCACTTGGCTTATTTCACTTCTTACTACGTCACAGCGCAGTGAACAAGCGGGTACTCAAATAACCGCGAGGGACGGTGATTGCAATCAAGACACACCCGGATAACACGTTGCATACACCCACTTTCAGAAGCGTGATTCAACACCCCTTCCTACTCTGTTGTATACAACAACCTTTCAAAGGCAACCCAAATGCCGAACCGGTCCATCCGTAACGGGTAGGAGGTCCCCGCGTGGAGCGTGACTGTGCCCACCGGCAGATTTACACCTGATACCCTCAACCCACTCCTATTTACGGTTGGGTAAGCCTCGACACCCAGGTTAACCAATTACATCGGTTTCCTGGTTCCCATATGCCAGTATGCATCCAGTACTGTTTGATACTTGTCCAGCAGGGCCGCACACGGACGGTCCTCAACCAACACCAACAGGGCTACGCACGTGAGACCTCTGCTCACTGCTTCCTATCCCCCCTGCTGTGTCTCATTTTCATAAATTAAGCCATTTTCTACCTCTTTTCATTCCATGTAATAAGTACTATCTCGCGAGTAGCTTCCAACCACTCGACTTCTACCGAGATCCTATACATTAGCATGGCATTCTCTACTCGTCGAGTTTGTAAACTACCCAACCCTCCATAGGATTTAAAGAGGCTATGCAAGTGGGGTTTCAGTCACCCGAACTCTAGTGCAAACATTCAACCTAGACATAAATGGTACAAAGGAAAAACTTTATGAAAGGTACTTAAGTGCAAACCGGGGCTTTCCTGGTTGCGAGTTAAAGGGAAAGTCAGCTTGTGGTGGGAGGACGTCCAAAGGCTCCGGTGCGTCCTCAACTTCGGTCACTAAATGAAATGTAGCAAAATAGATGTATAAGTATTAAGGCTTTATAAGAATTGAATTACTATTCATAGCTATTGCTATTTAGGATCCTTAATTGGCTTTGGGATTTTTACAGTGGATACTAGACCCTCTAAGGATGATTTGAGCCAAATTTGGAGACATATCATTGCATAATGTAATCTTTAAAATTCCTACAAGTACAGTGCTTATCTGAATTTTGAGCCCAAATCAGGAGCTTTGACATAGCTAGAAATGGAAAATCTGATTAGGGTAAGTCTCCATGGTTCTAACAAAATTTGTTTCACCATTTTTGGAGCTACCATCAGAGAGATATGAATTTTTGAACTTAGACAGGAGTTCTGAAAAAGCTTCTGTTTAAATTTGAATTTCCAAATAAAGGCTGAATTTGGGAAGGCAGTTTAGCCTAGCAAATGATCTCCAATGAAGCCCAAATTTTTACTGGAGATCAGTAACTATGAGAAGGATTTTCTGACCAAATTTGGGAATATTTCATAAAGAATTGCTCCTGTAATAAATCCCTAAAAGATTTACTAAAAACTGGGCATTTTCATAGCCTAAAATTGGTTTCTCTGTGAAGTACTCCTCATGAGGAATCCAACAAAATTGGTCTCATTCTTTTTGGAGTTTTCTACACAAAGTTATGGGCTTGCAAGGATCAGCTAATTCCTGGAATTATTTATCTAATAGAAACTTCAAATAATTGGGCTGGGCCCACTGTTTTAATTCGGACCAGTCAGATTTTGGCAACACCGGGGGCTACGAGGTTATTCCCGCGCAGCCGCACCAGATCCGGCGCCACAAGCCGATCCCCGCGCGCATACGGAGGCTGACCGGTGGGACCCGGCTCTCCTTCGTCTTCCTCGCGCTGCCCGCGCCTCCCGCGGCGGCGCACGCCAGCGAGGCTCGCCGGGACGGGGTTCCCGTGGTCCAAACTTCATCAAACTCGCTGCCTTTGAGTTCTACAGCGTGCTGAACACGATGGTGGGGTCGGGAGCCGATGACAACGGCCGGAAAGATGCTTGCACCGGCGACCATGTCGAACCTTACTTCGGGGACCTCGCTCTCCCTCAACAGTGGGTCTTTCAGGCTAGGGTTTGGTCCAAAAGCACCAGTGTCCCATGGACAACATCGACCCATAGATCGCTCTCCATGAAAACCACCGGAGAGGGGACCTCACCGGTGACCCGAGCCCGCAAAACGCCGGTGGCGACAAAAACTCGAAGAACTCCTTTAGTTCTTGATGGTTTCCGGCGCCGTTTCAGCGAGAAGGATCACAGGGATCTAACAAAGCTTCTCCTAGACCAGGATGAGCTCTAGCTATCGCAACACGAAGAATTTGATTGTAGACTGAGAAGTGTTGCTATGAACTAGGGTTTGGTAAAACCGGAAATTCTCACTACCCGGTTGATCAATCATCCTGAGGCTTTCGGTAACACGATCTACGGACAACAACACACCTTTCTTGTGCAGGGAAGGGGCGGTGAAGCTGGCCGTAGCGCGCTGTCCATGGTGAACCGAACGGGGTTCCGCCGAGCATCTCCGATCGCCGGCGCCAATCTCAGGTTTGCGCGTAGCACGAGCTAGGAAGCTTATGGAGAAGAAAGGTGGAGGCTGAAGCACTCGCTTGCGCTTCTTTTTGCTGTTTGGGGCTCCATCATCCGAGCTCGGGCGAGCGTGGGCGAGGGAGTAAACAGCGATGGTGCTGAGGCAGTTTCTCGCGGGAGAGAACGAAAGGAGCGGCGAGTTACTGAGGGAAACGAAGACCGACTTCGTTGCTGCGACCGGGGGGGGTGATGAAGCAGCTGGCGATCGAGGAACCAGGAGGTGGCGCGGTGGAATTCCTCGGGAGCGGGTTTCACCGGGCGCTAGCGGCCTCTCGGCGATCAGCCGATGAAAACAGAGGCGGTAGCTCTGTTGGGAGGCTGACTGCTGGGCCCCACCTCCCTCTCTTTTAATCCAATAATTCCCTGATATTTTTCCCAGCAACTCAACATTTAAGGCTAGACTTTCACCCCAAGTAAGGTTTGAATTTGCAGAATTCAAATGGTTTGAATTCTAGTGTAGAATTTGAATGGGGTTTGATCATTTGAATTTGAAAAGGAGTTTGAATTCTCCACTTTGTATTGCCTCAAAAATATAGCAAACCAGCTCCAAGGTTTCCAATTTTTGGCATGGCTGCTTATTAAAAGCTGGAGAACACATTTGTGAAACCCAATTTTCAAATTGATGGAATTGGAATTTGAAACTGAATTTGAAATTCAGATTAGAGGGCTTTTATTTTTAATCCCCAAACAAATATGAAAACTCCTCCAAATGAGCTGAATTTTGGAAGGTTGAATATTTGGAATATGAAGATCCAAGATGTGCATTTAGATCTCTATGTTTGGAAGATTTGGGAAGTCTAAACCCTCACTTTGAACTTACACTATTATAATTCAAAGTTTTAATTCCCCTCATTTTTCATAAGTGTATATGAGCTGAATTTTCTTGCTACCACTTTTGGGGATTTTACACCAGGGGCTTTATTTTCTTTGATGAGTTCTCTAATCTCTTGTATCTTCTCGTCATTCTTCTGACCGTTGCGTATGTCTTGCTCTAATGTGGAGTCCACATCCATGGCGATGGCCTCACCACTATTCACCAGACATAGATTGAGTTTTACAACCTCTTCCTTCAATTCTGTAGGCATGTCCTTTAAGCTCAACCTATTGACCTGCACCATCCGGCTTAAAGCATCCGCCATGACTTTCGCTTTCCCAGGATGATAGTTGATGCCCACATCAAAGTCGTTGATTAGCTCTAACCATCTCCTTTGTCTGAGGTTGAGATCTGGCTGTGTGAAAATATACTTTAAGCTCTTATGATCCATATATATCTCTGTCCTCTTCCCCATCAAGTAATGTCGCCAGATCTTCAATGCGTGTACCACTGCGGCTAGCTCTAGGTCATGTGTAGGATAGTTCTTCTCGTGTTTTCGGAGCTGCCGGGATGCATACGCCACGACATGCCCCTCTTGCATGAGAACACATCCCAACCCGTGTCCAGAGGCATCGCAGTACACCGAAAAATTCTTCTGCATATCTGGCATAACTAGCACTGGGGCTGTTGTCAATCTTTTCTTTAGTTCTTGAAAACTCGTCTCACACTGCGGTTTCCATGTGAATGTGATTCCCTTCTCTAACAATTTGGTGAGGGGTCTCAAAATCTTGGAGAAACCCTTGATAAACCGTCGATAATACCCAGCCAATCCTAAGAAGCTTCGAACTTCCCCGATATTTTCAGGGGTCTTCCACTTCTGCACATCCTCGATCTTGGCGGGATCTACGGAGATTCCTCCCTCCGAGATTATATGTCCTTAGAAGGGAACTCTCTTCAGCCAAAACTCACACTTGCTCAACTTGGCATATAGTTGGTGTTCTCACAGCTTTTGCAACACCAACCTTAAATGTCCCTCGTGTTCTTCTTCATCTTTGGAGAAGACGAGAATGTCATCAATGAAAACCACCACAAATTTGTCCAGATATTCCACGAATACCTTGTTCATGAGATACATGAAGTATGCCGGGGCATTAGTTAGCCCGAAAGGCATGACGGTGTATTCATACAGCCCGTAACGAGATACAAAAGTTGTCTTTGGAATGTCGGTTTGCCTTATCTTAAGTTGGTTGTATCCCGATCTGAGATCAATTTTTGAGAACACACAAGCTCCCCTCAGCTGATCAAATAAGTCTTCAATGCGGGGTAATGGGTACTTGTTCTTGATGGTTACTTCATTCAAAACACGGTAGTCTACGCATAACCTTTGGGTTCCGTCCTTCATGGGCACAAATATCGCTAGATCTCCCCATGGTGAGGAACTAGGACGAATATACCCCTTCTCCGTCAATTCTCTTATATGCTCCTTGAGCTCTTCCAGCTGTTTGGAGTCCATCCGATAAGGCCTCTTGTATATTGGAGCTGTTCCAGGCACTAGCTCAATCGTGAATTCCACTTCACAATCGGGGGGCATACCTGGCAACTCCTCCAGAAAAACGTCTGGATATTCCCTGATGATCCTGATCTCTTCCACTTCCACCTCAACGTGATTGAGTTTAAGGTCCCTCCTAGGTTCTTGTACAGTTATGAACTTCACTCTTGTGCCACTAGGGTGAGTTAGTTCCACCGTTCTTGTCGAACAATGGATGATTCCTTTATATTTGGTCAACCAATCCATACCCAAAATAATATATATCCCTTGTGAGTCTATCACTATGAGGTTTGCAGTGAATACTACCCCATTAATGTCTAGATTCACCTTGGGACACACTTGTCTTGTCCTTATTTCTCCCCCTGGAGAGTTCACTGCTAACATATGGTTCATTTGTGTTGTTGCTAGATCATGCTTCTTAACAAACCCTTGAGCAATGAACGAGTGGGTAGCACCAGAATCGAACAACAGGGTTGCAATGTGTAAATTGGCAGGAAACTTACCAATTACCATGTCAGGTGCCTCTTGCGCTTCCTCCATGGTCACGTGGTTCATCCGTCCTCGCATCACATTCTGCTGTTGTGGCTGCATGGGCTTCTTCTTTGGGCACTTATGGGCATAGTGCCCCACTTCACCACAGTTGAAGCATTGCACCCCAACTTAAGGTGCCTGGCCTTTGTTGTCTTGGGGTTGGTTCGGTGGTCCTTGTCCTGCTAGTCGAGGTTGATATGTGGGGCGAGGCTGCTGTACAAACTGACGCTGCGGCTGTGCTGACGAAGGCCTGAAATTCGGGTTGTACCCTCTAGGTGTTGAGTAGGGTACCACAGCACGGCTCGTCTGCCTTGCGGGTTGCTGCATCAGACATGGGCGTATGTTGCTACCTGAGGCTTGGTGTGACCATCCCGCCTTCCTCTTGTTTTCATTTTCCAAGGCCTTCAGCTTCCTCTCCACGACAAATGCTCTGTCTACCATCTTTTGGAAGCTTTCATACTCGTTGGAGGACATTGCACACTGCATTTCCATAGTAAGTCCTTCCACAAAACAGTCCTGTTTTTGCTCGTCAGTTTTGATGTCCCGTGGTGCATAACGGGATAGTTGGGTGAACTTAGTGTGGTATTCCCTCACAGTCATGTTTCCTTGCTGCAGTCCCAAGAACTCTTTTCTCTTATTTTTGAGTTCACCCCTTGGTATGTAATGGTTGCGGAAACTGCGCTTGAACTCTTCCCAAGTGATGTTCTTGGGGTCATGATTGGCCGCCACGTAAGCGGTCCACCAATCAGCAGCAGGTCCATGCAATTGGTGAGAGGCAAACAACACCGTCTCATACCCTTGGCATTGTATGATCCTCATCTTGCTCTCAATGGTCTTTAGCCAGTCATCTGCCTCCAGAGGTTCAGCAGCACTTGCAAACTTTGGAGGTTGAGTCCCTAGAAACTCACTCAACCTTGGTTGGCGTGGTGCAGCTTGTGGGGGTGGAGCTTGGTGCAAGTTGGCCACTACTTGAGTTAGGCTCTGGATGAGCTGATTCTGATTTTCAAGCATCTGGTGGATAGGATCAGCTCCTTCACGGGACCACCCCTGCCTTGTCCTCCAGAAAGATGAGGGTTGCCGGCCTCATCGTTGTTGTTGGTGGGGTTGGCACCACAACCCTTTCCTCTTCTAGCCATCTATCATGATCAACCAAATGTTAACTTAAAGCATTACGTATTAACTTCCCAAATTGCTTGTTTAAACTTAAACTTTTGAGGCCTTAATATATTAAACATTTTCTGAGGGTTTCACGTAGATTTTTGGGAGTCACGTCTCACACGAAAATAAAATGCACTCTTAATTCATAGGTGTTCACACATCAAAGCAAAGCAACCTAAATACGAGGTTGTGGACAAATGCCCATGGCTTCCACAACTCACGTCACATAACAAACATTAACACACAAATAACTAAGGTATTGACTCGACTACTCGATATCCTGCTGAAATAAGGGAAAGGACTCTAAACGACTCGTATCACTGAACTGGCTCTTCGGGGTCTTCCTCATTATTGCGGCTGCCCTCTGATTCCGCTTTGGGTGGGGAAGCTGCTGGTGGAGAAGTGCGGCGACGCATGCTCGCCCGGCGGTCTGGGGAGTCAGACGTCCACGTGTCATTTACGGTGACACACAGTTCATTCCAATCTTCTTTTTCTCTCGCCCTCAAGCTGGCACGAAGCAACGCCTCAGTCTCCTTCAGGGTGTCACGAACATCCTGAAGCTCCTGCTGGCGCTCCTGCAGTCGAGTGTTGAGCATAGCAGCATCCTCCAAACACAGCTCCATGTGCTCATGGGAAGTCCCCTGCTGCACTGGCGGGTACTTGTACTCCGCGGTGCCACTCTCATGCTAGAGGAAATACATGTACTCCGTCCTGTCCAGGTGGCGACGGTTGATGTAACTCTGGCAGGTGATGGCCTCCCAGGTGACATCCTTCTCAGCATCGGCCTAAGTCGCTCGACAAGCTGGAGAGCGGTGGATCTTAAGCAGCTGATTTTCATGGATAATCCTCATCACTGAACTCAATTCTTCCCGCTTCTCACGGATGGTCCTGGTGGAGCTGTAGTGTATGATCAGCTTGCCCACATTGCCGGCGGCGTGGAGCATACGCCGAAGACGGCGCAACAAGCCTCCTACTTCCAATCCGTATTAGTGGTACGTCACCGGACGGTTCTCCTCTATCAGGGCAAGGGCAACTACAGGAACTCTCCCTCCGGTGGATATGCGGGCGGTGCGGATCACGCGAACCATCTAAAACATAAATCATTTAAAATTAAGTTAGATAAGAGTTAAACAAAAATTGTATTTTGAATAAAAGTTGGGGTAAGATGAATAAAGTGACCACATTAAATAACACTTTCAACCCACACCTTTGTAAAATAGTTTTTAATAAAATAGGGTCCTTAAATACGTCCATTTCTACCTAGGTCCACGTTCCTACGGGCAACCTTGGCTCTGATACCACTTCTGTCACACCCGGTTTCTCCGAAGAACAACTGAGTGAATATCACATGTATGCCAGGATCATTTTCTCATACATGTGACGACAAATAGTGAAGCATCATCATATTACAAGCCAGGTGTTCAAATATAAATAAGTCTTACATAGCATACATCTCGATGGACGATAATAAGTTCATAACATGTAAATAAAACAGTAGCAGAATATAAGTCTTGTGGGCTCCGTCACAGGCGTTGCCCTGGGGACTCCGTGAACCTAGAATCCTTCTTCGGTACCAAAGTCTTGGTCGTTGAACACCACATCATCCCCTTGACCTGAGTAGCAATATAAACCAACAGAAAAGCAAGTTTGAGTACCATGGGTACTCAGCAAGTGTGGGAAAGTTATGTCATGCATGGCTAGAGCAAGGAGAGGTTGACTCATGGTTAAAGCACTACGCAATTAATACCTATCACCTTAGCTTATTAAGCACCTACATTACTACACAGGTGAAATGGTCCCAATCTCCCAACTCATCATCAAAATCAAGTAACCATAACATCATATCCAATGTCAAGCTCCCCGCTTAACATCCTCAACTTTCAAATTCATCATCCTCTAATCATGAATAAGTCAAAGCCGCTCTTGACCGTGAGCACGGCTGTCATGACAGTTTTGACTCTGCAGAGTTTGCACCACTGTACCCACATGTAGTGATTTTATCCCCCGTTGCCGGGTGGACTAAAAGAACCTCCATTATGCCAGTGGCCGTGAACCACATTCATACTTCCCAGGTGTGTAGCCAGGAGATCACTACGTGGCCTTTACAAAGGGATTCCCGACGAGCGTGGGCCCACTGAGGTTTCACCCCTAACAACATACAAGAGGCTCCAACCCCACTGTAGTGGCCCCTCTTGAGCCTTGCGGTTCATATGGTAGTCCAGCTGACACCTATTCCCCGCACCATCCAAAACACCCATACTACGCCGGAGATACACCTAATTAATTGGCCAAGCTGCCCCATCTCAGCATGTGATTGGCACAGTAAAGCCAGGTTCCATGCTCCATGAACCGGTCCTTAGGATCCAGGCAAGTACTAAACACAAACCCGAGTCTCGTGCACCCAGCACCAACCAAATCATCCAACTTGCCTCGATCCCTACCTCTACATACTCATAATATCTCATTCAAGAGTAAGTTAAACAAATTGATGATATCATATCCCACTTATCCCATTCTAAGCATGGCTAAGCATAAATAACATGAATGAATGACATAATAAAACAAATCCCAACCCAAGCTACAAGGAAACAAGATAATGCAATTCTAGGGAAACTTCCTAGCATGGGTTTCATATTTCAATTGACAATGCAAATAATTCTATCTACACATCCTAGCATAGGATCAAAGTGGTCAATGACACTTGCCTTCTTCCTGCTGCTCTGGGAATGGAAAGTCTTGGTCTTGGAAGGGGAGAACTTGCTCTGGGGCAGGTTCTACTCATGCCAATACACATAGCAAAAGAAAACAACAATCCATAAGCCATAGTTCACACTTTCACTAATGCAAACCACACACATACATACATATGGGAGTCATTCACATTTCTAAGTGTTGTGGTTACCCTAGATGTGTTGACTTTTGGCCTACATGCACTTTTGAACATATATATATTATTTCTAACTTTTGTGTTCAGATTTCTATTTGCACACTATATATGAATCTCCAATTTTAACAAATTCTTTATATTTAATTAATACACTTCTTAGCCACAAAGTTTGCATGAAAGAAAGTTTCCTACTCCAAATAGGTTTTAGATCTTCTACAAAATCTTAATTTGAAGTTTTTGAAAATAAAGACCTGATTTAACATCTTCAAATCATGCATACTTATTTTCCTATATTTTCAGATTTAATTTGTATACCTAAAAGTGAACTTTACTATTAAAATAGTTAGTCTTATCATTTAAATAGAATAGGTTCTGATCTAACATGTTCAATAAAATATTTTTGAACTTCCTCTCTGATGTGAACCAATTTAAATTTATTTTACCAGTTTTCAGAATTATTTCCTAGCCCAAAAATATGTTTCTAGAAACAATAAAAATGAGCAACACTTAAGAAGATCTCATTTCAGCCTAAAAAATTCTTAACTCACTCTAAAGGTTTTCCAAGTGCTAGGAGAGTTTAAATTTGCATTTTCACATGTGTTTGCCTCACCTTTTAAATTTAAATCCTAGTCACATATTCAAATTTCTGAATTTAATATCCTATAGGTTCTAAAAGGTAAATCCACCCTACTGCAGGGTTTAATTTACTATTTCCTAAATTTCCAGGGGTCTAACTACACGTAACAGAGGGGTTTTCCTAATTTTTATTAAGTCCAGGGGCTAAAACTGATTTTTAAATGAATTTACATGAATTTCTGAAAGTCCAGGGGCTAGATCAGAAGTTTCCGGGGCTAGCTCATGTTTTCCGAGATCCCCAGGGGGTAGCGCGTAAGAATCCCGGCCTTTATAATGCGGGGCCGATGTGGACCGTCCAATTTAAAACAGACGGTTGAGATTATAACGTGAAGCGGTACGGGTTAGATCTAATAGGAACTGCACGATTTAAAATTGACGGGCCTCAGGAGGCCACGTCGCCCTGGCCGTGCGCGGGCGGCGCTGCCCGGCGGCGCGCGGCGGCGGGGGGCGGCGATCTCGCCGGAGATCTTCGGGTTTTCGTCTATACTACCTAAAACTTGGATTTCTTGGCATAGAACGGTAGAGGGGAAGTCGGGGATCTCACCTCGGGGTTTTTCGTGAGCTTGGAGGCCCTGGAAGGTGGTCGGCGGCGAGGTCCGAGATGAAAACGCTGCGGTGCTCCCGGAGCTGCGTCTAGAGCGCAAAACACCGGGTTTTCTTCACCTGCGTGACTCCCCGGAGGCGGTGGAACATGATCAGCGCGTTAGATCAGGAAGTCCCAGCAAGGATCGAAGGAAAAAAGGGTGATAGAAGCTTCGGTTCTCACCGGGGAGAAAGGTGGAGCGGCGCTGGGGAATTCGGCGAGTTTCCTTGCGTGAATTGCACGAGGAGAGGCGGCGGAGGATCGGTTTGGATAAGTAGCAGCGTCCGGAGCCGAAGATCGGGCTGGGGGTGTGGGTTTCCGGAGGTCGGTTTTGATTCGGGTGCGAGAGAGAGCCGGGGTCGGTTGGGGCGTGCTGGAGGAGAGGGATGACACGCGGGCCCCACGTGTCAGTGATAGGGAGAGAGGGGGGCGCGGGTTCAGCTGGCGCGGGGGGGGGGGGGGGGTATTGGGCCGGCTGGCGGGTTTCGGCCCACTGGCCTGTTTGGGTTTTCTTTTTCTTTTTCCTTTTCTTTTTCTGTTTTGATTTTAATTTAAATTCCAGTTTGAATTTGAATTACTTTATCACATGTATTACGTCCAAAATTTTTTAAATTCCCCTCTTTAGTAGGTTTTGGGGTGTTACATCTATAAACCCATGTGTTGCCATGTGGTGGTTGGAAACTGGTTCTCAGGATTTGTCCTTGCAATTCTTAGTATTTTGGGGCATAATTCACCTGCATACGAATAGACACTAACACTGTCACGGGCGCCCCGCCTCGGGGTCATGCCGCTCGCCCGGGAATCGCATTGGGTGGTCCCGTACGATGCAGCACCGAACAACACACATAATAAAGCATCATATTACATAACTCATTCGGAAGCTTACAAAGTGTTAATTTTACAAATACTTCTCAAAATAAACTACAGTGGAAGACTAATACAACTCACGTCTCATATCTAATCTAAGCAACAGAGAAGACGTCCAACCCACGGACTCTTCTCACTAGCAACACGATGACAATAGCAGCGGCAGGGGTTTCCATGAGTTTACCGCTCGGAGAGTTCTGATATCCCCATATATTCGATATGCCTTCGGTACATTCAAACTTGTTCTGCAGGGCCGCACACGGATCGGTCCTCAATCAACACCGACAGATCTAATGCACCCAGGCCCCCATGTCCTGTTGCTCCTACAACCTGCCCGGTCTCATTTCAGCTTGCTAACAATTTCTTGAACCAATCTCCTGTGCTCCCAAGTTCCTATCCATGCGAGTAGAGTCCAACCACTCAATTTCTACCGAGTCCTACTTAAGCAATTTCTAGCCATAGAGAGCTTCATATGTGTCCTTTCTTATACTCGCTTGATACCCGTTATGGTACGCGAACTCTGCCAATGGTAAGTGATCATCCCAATTCTTACCGTGGTGGATGGAACATGCTCTCCACATGTCTTCAAGTATTTAGTTCACCCTCTCGTATTGTCCATCGGTTTGAGGGTGACATGTGGAGCTTCTAATCAGCTTAATTCTCAACTAGGCGTGCTGTTTCCCCCAAGAGTGAGCAACGAACAGCGCACCTCTATCTGAGATTATGGTCTTCGGGACACCATGTAAGCATACAATTCTTTATATGTATAACTCCGCATACTTCTTGGCTTGATAATGAGTGTTCACCGGAATGAAATGAGCTGATTTCGTCAACTGGTCGACGATCACCAAAATCGAATAATGCTTCCGGAATGTGAGCGGTAATCCGACTATAAAATCCATACTCACATCCTCCCATTCCCAGGCCGGTATCTTCAGTGGTTATAGCGGTCCGGCTTTCCGCATATGATCAGCCTTGACCCGTCCATACGTATCATACTCGGATACATACTTGGCAATTTCCCTTTTCATCCGCGTCCACCAAAATTTCTGTTTCATATCTTGGTACGTTTTGTTGCTACCTGGATGAATGGGAAAACTTTGACAGGTGTGCTTCATCCAAAATCTTCATCCAGAGCTTCATATTACGCAGTTCAACTATACGGTCTTTAGACCATAGCGTACCGGAAACACTTCATCTCTCCGTTGTCTATTCTTCACCGTATGTGAGGCATACCCTTGTCTCTCATTTGAGCCTCAACAATCTCTTCTTGGATTGTTGGAATGAGAGCAATATTATAAAGTGCTCCATACAGAATGACACAGAGACTCGGTTTTTCTTCTACCGACTCAGCAATCGCCAAGTTGTGAACGTGGGCTTTCCGACTAAACACGTCGGCAACCACTTTCGCTTTTTCCGGGTGGTAGTGGATCTCGATTTCATAATCTTTTATGAGCTCCAACCATCTTCGAGAATACCCTTGCACCAACTAGTGGATCCAATATAATACCGATGCGGGGCAGAGGGTAATCATTCTTTATAGTGAGGGAATTGAGCGAACGAATCAACACCTAATCTTAGTGTCTCATCGTTCTTCTTAATGAACAGCGCAGAGCAACCCAAGGTGATGAGCTTGGTCATATAAAACCGATTGCTCACGAGTTCACTTAGTTGCTCCTTCAACTCCACTAGTTCATTGGTTGCCATCTTGTACGGCCTCCATGAAATTGGTGTTGTTCCCGGCGCTAGTTCAATCTTGAAGTGGACGTCCCGTTCGGGCGGTCTGCCCGGTAAATCATCGGGAAAACACATCGGTGTTCACGTACCAGCGGAATATCTTCGAGTTTAATTACTTCTGTGTGGTAGTCCTAACCAGTCCTTTTTTCTGTACAGAACAGACCTTTCTGTCCTTAACCCAGATATTTTATCCGTTTAGCAGCATTTTCATAACTCAAGTTGAATACCAAAGTTAAAGACTTCAATATCTTTCCAACGAACATTTATATGCCTCAAGATCGTTTCTGGATAAAAAGATATGATTGCTCAAATTGACAGAATTTCTAGATAAAATTTGCCAGCATCTCCTCTAAATGTGGTTGTTTTTATCACAGTTGTACATCCAAATAAAATATAATTCTGAACAAACTTTGAACTACAAAATTGTTACACATATGATCACGTTTCCAACAGTGTATTATTTGACCCTTAGGGATTTTTCTACAGAAAGTTATGGATGATAAACAGAAATATCCAGAGAAGTTTGCATCTGTCCTGTTTCTGGACAGTTTGCAATTCAACTGAACATTCAACCAGTTTGGCATGGGATTTAGCTCTGGAGGGCTACAGAAGAGTTGTTGCGCACTTAAAAATCTTTCCAGACTGTATCCTACACCTCCATTGGGTAAATCTACTCAGTTACACTCTGTCAAAATCCAGCAATAATTCCTGCTAGAAACAGAGAGCTCTGTTTTGGACTTTTTGGAAGCTTAGCACTTCTCTTATTTGAATCTTCATTCTAAATAAGAGCTCAGTAACTAATATGGATTTCAGTACTTCCATTTTTAGTTGAAAAAGTTAGTTCATGAATCTATTCTCAGAGGAAAGAAGTTATTAAGTTTAGTACGGTGTCGATGCAACGTAAGACTTATGACAGTACTACGTTGCCTCACCAAAAAAATTCCTAACCGGATTACACCGGCATATACGTATCCTTAGGTGGCACTAAGAACGGTCACTTGCACATGTGATCTACTCGTAATACAGTTCCGTGGTTAGTGTACCTGCATAAAACACACAATCATCGGACGCAGTCACACAACTGAATCCGGCTCCATAACAGCTTCCTACACCTGTCCATCGTCAGCCGCACAGGTGTTCTCAATCCAAATATGCCTTGAGCTACGTGTTCACGTTACAAACCATGTGACGGGGTCTCCACCTACTTGCCCGTAGCACGCCGGAGAGAGGCGTTGCTCACATACTCCAAACGACATGAAGGGTCGAAGAGAACATATGAAGCGGGTTGGGTTACCTGCCACCCATGGATATCCACCCTTCAGCTTGTGCGCACTGGTGGACAACGCATACATACACCCCCAAGACATAGAAAGTCCCGAGATGCATGATTTTCAGACATAATGTGACGCCCTTGTTTCTGTAGAACACAGAACCGAGAACTGATGCGTATGTGTGCCCAGGATGTTCATCACACATACACATATCATCCAAAAACTGAATTCAGAATATATATTACCATGAATAACAGGGTTTTATTACAATGTTTCATGAGTCTTGGACTCATGCTAGCAGCGGAAGTCTTTATACTAGCAGCGGAAGTCTTCTAACTAGTGCGGAAGCGATCTAAGCAGCAGCAGCGGCTCCTTCTCTACTCCATCCCCACAAGCAAGGTTGAGGACAGATTACACGCCTTAACTTTCCACTTGGTCTTCATAGTATTCCTCTCCTGTTGCTGATGATGAAGTAATAATGCAAGTTTGAGTACATGATGTACTCAGCAAGTGCGGGAAAATATTATATGTAGCTCACAACAAGGCAGGTATAAAAAAAGCTCATTGCAGGAAGCAAAGTTTATTTCCCCAAACACGATAAAAACAGCAACTTAGCTTTAAGTGAATGTAATCCCAACATGTACTAAAATACCATCATACCTCCATTATGATCCATCCTTTTCCATGTCTCAACCAGACATTAATCAACTTTGCTCATGAATACCATCTCGTATTCACTACCATCTCACGAATACCATCTTGTATTCGCTACCATCTCACGAATACCATCTCATATTCGTTACCATTCAATTCTGTATCATTCCAAGACCAAATCTCGTTGCCATGACTCAACAGTCATGCATCTCATTACCCGGACTCAACAGTCCCAAAATCCAAATCCAAAGACCCAACCATAACCAAAACCCAATCATCCAAAACCATCCCAAATACCATCCCATCTAATCATGTGAGTTGTCCAGGCACTCGTGACCGTAAAATCAGCTATCATGATACTTTTAGACTCTGCAGAGTTTGTAGCACTTTACCCACAAGTTTGTGATTTCGTCACCTGTCGGCGACTGCAGAACCTCCATTATACAAGTACACAACCGTCGGTGTATGGTCAAGAGATCACAAAATAGCCTTTACAAAGGGGCTACTAGATGTATGGACTCACTAAGGTTTCACCGGCAGGCTAGAATCTCCAATTCTCCCACCCACGGGCCTCCTCTTGTGCCATGCAGTTCCCAGGGCAGTCCTCACTCGACTCCCATTCCCCGTGGCCTCCACGGTCCATAATAATCTACCAACTTACCTAATTACTCAGCTAAACCGCACCCATACTTGGCCTTGCGGTGGCACTGTTATCCTGGCATGGCTCACATGAACTGGTCCTTAGATCTATGTCAAGTAAACCACCATCTCATTCTACCTCATTCACAAACCCAGGCTTGCCTAGATCTCCCTCCGATCCATGTTCATAACAACATCAGTTTCTTATCATTCTTACGAGTGCAGTTAGCTATACACATCTATCTTGCTTCCCATAATCCATTGACTCAGCGAAGCATGAAAGTAAAAACCATACCCGACTCAATAACTTTCCCGGTGACAAGGGTGGCTAACAAAACTAGTAAACTCCTATGAAAGGGTTTCCCATCATATTGACTCAAGCACACACACCTTTTCACAAACAAAACAGTTTTCCAAAATATGGGATCAATATGGTCAAGGAGCACTTGTCTTGTTCTTGCGGTTCCTGTTGCTCGAATTCTTGCTGTTGTAGTCCATTGTAGGTAGCTCCCTAAGCTTGTCCTTCTATACGCGATCATGCACATACAAGATTCATAGCAATCAATCATTATGCACAACCCTACTTTAAGATGCAACGATGCATATGCATGTTAATCCTATGATGCAGTTTAGCTTGTACGTGTTCTTGCATGGCTTGCATGGGTTTTACGATGAACAGAGGTGTTCAGATCAATTGTGGACGTGGCGATGATCTTGACTCAAGATCTAGATCAAACCGATCAACACGTGATCTGTCCATGAAAAAGCTTCTGTTCGAAAGGAATCAAAGAACAGATGCAAAGAAAACGTGACGATGTCGTAAGGTGGTATTGGAGACCTACCTTATGTTCTTCTTGGTTCGGGGTCCTTCTCCTAGCAAGACAGATCGTCGGGGCTCTCTTCCGGTGATGGTGATTGTCTCTGGCTCGTCGGCGATCTCTCTGGTGGTCAAACTCCGGCGAAGGGGTTTTCTCGGCGAGCTGGGGCTAGGGCTCTAAGTTGTCGGCTCAGGAGGTGGAAAAGAAGTTTGCGGTTGCGGCCAAAGGTTTTCAGTTCTATTTATAATTGGGAAGAGTCCTACTCTGATCGGAATTCGATTAAGTGTCCTACTCAAATGGTTTTTGAATCTTAGCAACTTATCTTTAGTTGATTTGGTCCGGTAGCAACGTGGAATTCGTGTCGGTTTCCTCTGGTACTGGTATTCCCGTGCATACAGAAGCAAAAACCGCTTCAAATCTCGTTACCTTCGCAGCGGTGAGCTCCGGAAGCTCCACGTGTCCTGCAGAAACCTGGGCTCCATTTTCCGCAGAGACAAGCTCCGGTTGTGCCGCGTGTCAGGCGGGCGAGACCTCCCTCTTACTCAGAGGTGAGCTCCGCGTGCGCCACGCGTCCTGGTGGGTGGGAACCTCCCCTCCTCTCTCCAGAGACGAGCTCCGCGTGCGCCACGTGTCTGGTGGGTCGGGACCTCCCCTCTCAAAAAAGGCGAGCTCCGCGAACGCCATGCATCAGTTCCCGACCTCCCCCTCTCTTCGGAGGTGGCTCCGAGTGTGCCATATGTAAATTCTGGACCTCCCCTCTCTTTGGAGGTGAGCTCCAAGAACGCCACGTGTCAGTGCCGGACCTCCCCACTCTTCAGAGGTGAGCTCCGATAGTGCCACGTGTCCTAATAGCGCCAAACTTCCTTTCTTCTAAGAGACGAGCTCCGAGGTTGACACGTGTCCAACAGTGACGGACCTCCCGGAGATGAGCTCTGGAGGTGACACGTGTCCGATAGTGTCGGACCTCCCAGAGATGAGCTCTGGAGGTGACACGTGTCTAGTAGGACCGGACCTCTCAGAGACGAGCTTCGAGAGCGACACGTGTCTAGCGGGGCCTGACTTCTCGGAAGTGAGCTCCGAGAGCGACACGTGTCCCGCGCGGCTGATCCTCTCTTTTCCACGGTGACTAGCTCCGGTGACGACACGTGTCCTGCGGGACAGGCCTCGCTCCTCCGCAGAGGCTAGCTCCAGGGGCAACACGTGTCCCACGGAGGTCGGACCTCTCCCCCTTTGTGGGGATGAGCCCTGAGCCTGCCACGTAGCCAGCTTAGCGGCCGACCTCTCCCCCTTTGCAGGAATGAGCTCCAAATGCGCCACGTGGCCAGCGAGCCGCGGGAGTTGTCTTCGGCGCTCTCTGTGGATTGAATTTGGCTCCTTTTTGGCTATCTTTTTTATTCTTTCTTCGTTTCAATTTATTTTAAAAATGTTTTTCTACATGAAACATGAATACATGCAGATCCCGAAAATGAGGGTGTCACAAATCTACCCACCTTAAATTGAATCCCGCCCTCGAGATTCGCTAGTGGAGAATAGATGAGAGAATTCTGTCTTGATATCTTCCTCATGCTCCCATGTAGCTTCTGCTTCCGTGTGATGGCTCCATTGTACCTTGCACCAACGGATCACCTTGTTCCCTGTGACCCTTTCCTTTACGTCCAAAATACGGACAGGGTGCTCTGCATAGGTCAGGTCCTCTTGAAGTTCAAGTTCATCCATCGGTACTTGCTCTTCCGGCACTCTCAAGCACTTCTTGAGCTGGGATACATGAAACACGTCATGTACGTTGGAGAGGTACGTTGGGAGCTCTAGTTGATAGGCTATGTGAAGGCCCGGCCCGGGAATCGCAGTGGGTGATGCCGTGTGATGAGGCACCCAACAGCATGCACGAAAAGATGATAAGAACATAACGGAACCATTTTGTTACTCAAGATAATTTCTTTTACAACATAAGTACACACGCAGCGGAAATTAAAATTTGCTGGACAAACTACTCTCTCTCGACCCTAACTACGCCGAAGAGAAGTTGTTCAGCCCGTGAACGCTTCCTACTAGCTTCACCAAAGAAAGGCAGCGGCTAGGTTTCCGATGAATTGAACGAACCATGAGGTTCGTCATCTCACAGAACAACCCTCTTCATAGCAGGCATCCTGCTACCTGCAAAAACAACTCAGAAGCAACCGTGAGCACTAAGGCTCAGCAAGACTTAACCGTCACTCCTAAACATGTAACTCTAAATGCAGGGGTAGCAAGACAGTAGGAATAGGAATTTGCAAAATGCACCTCGACTAAACTTGATCCTTATATTCAGATTCTTTTAGCCTTCATTTTAGTGGTCCTCACGCCTCACAACATCGGAAGTCCACAATCAAACAAGAAACGCTTATCCCGATGTTGCTAGCCTGAGGTCGAAGTGAAATTTAGTTGGCTCTATATCTACTTCAGTCAAGGTTCCAATACAGTGATTAATCCACAAACAAAAAGTTAAGAGACTTAGTTCATCTTCTTACTAAGTCACAGCGCAGTGGGCAAGTATGCTCAATCCTCTTCCGCGAGCGACGGTGATTCGAATCAATAACAACCCGGAATACACGACACATACACCCGCCTCGAAAGACTCTCTCAAGAGCTCTTTCTTACGTTGTATGCAGAAACCTTTCACACAACACCCCGACATAGAAAAACGCTTCGCGCCGAGCAGGATGGTCCTCTACGCGGACACATCGAAGTTGCCCGCTAAAGGATTTATACCTCCCGCCTTCTCAACGCCATTCCCACGCGAAGGGTGAGTTTCTATATCGCGGTCCATCGAGTTACATCGGTTTCATGGGTCCCATACCCCAGTATATATCCGGTACAGCTCAATCTTGTCCAGCAGGGCCGCATACATACGGTCCTTAACCGACACGGACGGGGTTACAACCAACCTCCACATTTGTCTTACCATCCCAGTCCAGGCCAAATGTGGTCTCAAGCATTGTCACACCCATCGCAGGTCGAGACCAACCTTGAGCGCTCCATCCTACAGGAACATCCCCGTCCCTATCTCATATTCATGAGGGTGCTCTTATCATTTCTCTCTCGCGAGTAACTCCATTACTCGAACATTCTTGCGAGTAGCTTTTTACTACTCGACTTCTACCGAGCTAGCTACAACATTAGCCTAGCATCTACGACGAGGCAAAGCCTACACTAAACCTTCTAATGAGGGATGTAATAGGCATGCAAGTGGGTTTCAATCATCCTAGACATAATGCACTCAAGTCTAATAAACATGATGTGAAGTAAAGTAAAATTTAAAACGATAAAGATATGCAAACTGGGGCGTGCCTTGCTCAACGGTTTTGTTAGAAGCTAGAAGTTAGTCTTCCTCCGGAGAATCCGCCAAACTCGTCACGAGATGGAGATCCTCGCTGCAGAGTCGAGTCCTCGTCGAACGTCGACGTCACGTGCTATTAAGATGATTTATGCACATGTATTCAAAAGAAATTTAGAAACTGTTTCAAAACCGTTGTTCAAGTTAACTCACACATAAGAGAGATAAACAACAGCAAGGTTTCTGTTGTTGGATCTAAACCTTAGAGAAGATGAAAGATAGGGTGAAAAGAGATACTAGTAATCACCATGTGATTAAGTCCATTATATGAACACTTAAACCTAAAAGATGGTAGCTCAAGTTCCAGAGGTCCAATGAAGCTGAGAATCTAACCACAGCCTCTATGAAAGATAATTAGGCAGTGTGCAAAGATTGAGCTCATAAAATGGCTCCATCTGAGCACAACAAATCCTTATGTGGTTTTCACTAATCTGCCTTTACCCCCTAGATATTAAGCTTTCCTATGCTGCAAAGTAGACTTTCTGTGAAGTACAAAATGTCCTGAGTCCATAGGAATTTGTTTTACCATTTTTGGAGTTTCCTACATGGAGACATGGATTTTACAAAGAATGGGGAAAAGCTGAATATGTCTCTGTTTATTTTCCCATTTTTCAGAGACATAAGGAATGAACACATCATTTGTCCAATCAAATGGGGTCCAATGCCTCTGAAATTTTTACTGAAGTTCAAGGATTTTTGGAAGAATGTCCTGTCCAACTTTGGGAATTTTCCAATAAACAGAACTCCTGTAAAAATTCATACAAGTATTTATTTAAATGAATTAATGAGCCAAATCCAGGGATTTTCATAAACATTGGCCTGCACCCATGGATAGTACTCTTTTAGAGGAATCCAACAAAATTTGTTTCACAATTTTTGGACATTCCTACACAAAGTTATGGCTCTTCAAAGATTGAACTGAAAACTGAAAATCCCAAAATTGTTTAAACGCTGACGGTGGGTCCCACCCGTCAGCCTTCTCCTTCAACCTCGCGCCAGAGGCCCGAGCGGCGGCGTCCTCCGGCGAGGTTCACCGGAACCCAGTTTCTAGTCGCCTCCCAACCTCAAGTCCGCCGCCCCCTCCCCCCCACAACTTTCGGTGCTGAACTCAGTTAGAAGGTCGTCGGCGGCCGCGGTTCGCCGGAAACTAGCCCACACCGATCACAGAGAAGATTAGAACTCCGGTGAGGTCGGTTTCCATCGTTCCTTCACCAAATGACCATCTCTCGGGCTCTAGAGCATCAGGGGGACTAGTAGAGGCTGGATATGGACTCTAACACCGGTGAAACGGCCGGCAACCTAGGGTGGCCCGAAAAACCGCAAGAACTCGGTCGTTTCTGGATCATTTAGCCCGATTCGTGGTCAAGAGGGAGCGCTAGGATGTGAGGAAAACGTTTGCATGCTCGCTAGGGCAGTCGTTAACCGAGTAACTCAAATTCTGGGGTAGACCGAGTTCTACCCGGATACACCATGTTTCGGGAGAACTGGAAATTCTCCTCACTCGGCTGATGGATCATTGTACGGTTTGCAGCTACACGAGCTAGGGAAGATGACACACCTTTCTTGTGTAGAGGAGGAACGGTAAAATGGTCTGTAGCTCAGTGTCCACGGTGAGCCGGTCGGAGTTCCGCCGTGAGCTTCGGTTCTTGGCGCCAAATCTCCAAATCACGCCGAATCGCAGCTCCCAACTCCGTGGTGCGCCGGTGAGCAACTTGTGCACGCCCTTGCGCGCCTTTTCTGTGTTGGAAGCTTCAGCTGGGGAGTTGCGGTGGCGGCTGACGATCGGGAGATCGAGAGTGGCTGAGTTGTTGCGATCGTGGGCAAACTACGGAGGCGAGAGGGAAGAGGAGTAAGCGAACTCCTTCGGTGCGCCCGCGGTGGAGTCGATCAGGTCGAGCGAGAGCGGCAAGCAGGAGCTGGCGCTGGGGAATGGCGGTAACGCCGGGCGCCGGCGCGCTGTCAGGCGCACGCTCGTCCGAGGGAAAAAACAGAGGCGGTGCCCTGTGTTGAGAGGCTGACAGGTGGGGTCCACATCTGCCAAAAATTTTTTCCCTCACTGTGCTTTAAGATTCCCACCTAAACATTGTCCAAATCTCCCCAAATTTGGAGGAGAGGTCAAACATGATGTGAAAAATTTGAATATGAAACCAGATTTCAAAATTGAGCACATTTGGCTCAGTTTCCAAATTCAAATTTGAATTTGAATGTGCTCACAAATATTCCTCCAAATAAATGGTAGATGAGCTCCAAAATTCTCCAAATTTGAAACTTAGCCTCTTGAATATATGAGAGATGCATCTATGATCTCACATATAGGCCTTTGGACAATCTGTATAGAAATCCTTTCAAAAGATTCAAATTGCGTTTAAATCCCCCCCACTCTACTCATAGAGGAGGTGCACATGAGTTAGAGTTTTAGGAGTGTAATTATTTCCCCTAGGTTAACATGTGTTGAGCATTTTTTTAACTCCCTCACATGTCCATTTGTGTGTTCATCATTTCATGTGACACAACTATAGCCTTTTATTGCCTTAACTTTGTTTCATAAGTTAAAATCAAACTTTACAAAAGTTAGGGCTGTTACATTCCTCCCCCCTTAAAAGAATCTCGTCCCGAGATTACAAAAAGAAAGAAGAAGGAGAATGACTACTGGACATATGGTACAAACAAGTCGGGAAAATTTAAACGGAGACAATCCTCGCTTTCCCACGTAGCTTCATCAGCGGTGTGGTTGCTCCACAAGACTTTGTAAAATCGCAATGTCTGATTTCTTGTGGCGCGAGTCTTCTCGTCAATAATCTGTATTGGATACTCAGAATAAGTGAGATCCGGTTGGAGATCCTCAATGTTCTCCATAGGAACTGCGGTTGGGTACTTAAGACATTTCCGCAGCTGAGAGACGTGGAAAACATTGTGAATACCCGAAAGTGACGCCGGTAGCTCCAGACGATAGGCCACGGGTCCACATATCTCAGTGACAGCAAACGGCCCGATGAATCACGGAGCGAGCTTCCCTTTCACTCCAAAACGATGAACCCCTTTCATCGGAGAGACACGAAGATAAACGTGGTCCCCGATGTCGAAGTGAAGAGGTCGACGTCTTTTGTCTGCATAACTCTTCTGCCGAGATTGAGCAGCCTTTAAATTGGCTTGAATCACTCGCACTCGTTCCTCGGCTTCATTCACAAGATCAATCCCGTAGACCACTCTCTCGCCGGATTCACACCAATTCAGTGGTGTGCGGCACTTCCGGCCATAAAGAGCTTCATACGGGGCCATTTTGATGCTGGATTGATAACCGTTATTATATGAGAATTCTGCCAATGGTAGATGGTCATCCCAATTCTTTCCATGACTGATGACACATGCCCGTAGCATATCCTCCAGAATCTGATTGACTCTCTCTGTTTGACCATTAGTTTGCGGATGATACGCTGAACTCCAAATTAACTTGGTTCCAAAGGAAGCATGCAGTTGCTCCCAAAATCTGGATATGAATAATGCACCTCGATCAGAAACGATGGTGCGGGGAACCCCGTGTAAACACACGATCCTCGAGATGAACAGCTCCGCATACTTCTCTGCCACATATTTAGTATGGACTGGAATAAAATGATCGGTCTTGGTCAAACGATCGACGATTACCCAAATAGAATCATGCTTGTTGCTGGTCATGGGTAAACCGACGATGAAGTCCATACTTATGTCTTCCCACTTCCATGCTGGAACCTTCAGCGGTTGAAGTGGTCCAGCTTTCCTCATATGGTCGGATTTAACCCGCCGACACGTATCACGCTCGGATACGTACTTCGCAATCTCTCTTTTCATCCGTGTCCACCAGAACTTAGATTTTAAGTCCTCGTACATCTTGTTGCTTCCCGGATGAATGGAGTACTTGGATAAATGCGCTTCATCCAGTATCTTCCTCCGCAATTTCATGTTCCGGGGTACAACTATATGGTTGTTAAACCATAGAGTACCATCTTCATCCTTGCGGAACATCTTCAATTCACCGCTGTCCACTCTCCTTCGGATATGAGACATACCCCTGTCTCTCTTCTGAGCCTCTACAATCTCATCTCGGATTGTAGGAATAAGAGCGAGGTTGAACAGCGATCCGTAGGGAACTAAGCGCAGGCTTGGTTCTCCCTCTTCATGTGCAGCCATGGCTAAATGGTGAACGTGGGCTTTCCGACTAAGTGCGTCGGCAACCACATTCGCTTTGCCCGGATGGTAATGAATTTCAAGCTCATAGTCCTTGATCAATTCTAGCCATCTTCACTGCCCCATATTCAGTTCCTTCTGTGTTAAGATGTACTTCAATCTTTTGTGGTCAGTGTAGAAATGTACTAGATTGCCTAGTAGATAATGTCTCCACATTTTCAATGCTAAGACCACTGCAGCTAGTTCAAGGTCGTGCGTCGGGTAAATCTGCTCATGACCCCTGAGTTGTCGGGATCCATACGCGACCACACGTCCTTCTTGCATCAACACACAACCCAAACCAATGCCGGATGCATCACAATTGACATCAAAAGGCTTCGTGGTGTCCAGCTGGGCCAAAACTGGAGCTGTAGTGAGATACTTCACTAAAGTTTGAAAAGCTTGTTCGCATGAATTGCTCCAATCATACTTGGTGCTTTTCTTCAACAGCTCCGTCATAGGTTTAGCGACTTTGGAGAAGTTTGGAATGAATCTCCGGTAATAACCCGCTAAACCTAGGAAACTCCTCACTTCATGAACAGATGTTGGAGATTTCCAATTCAGCACTTGCTCGATTTTACTTGGGTCCATAGCGATGCCTTCCGCTGAAATAATATGCCCAAGAAACGGCACTTTGCTGATCCAAAACTCACATTTACTGAACTTTGCATATAGCTTGTGATCCCTCAAGCGTTGGAGTACAATACGCAAATGTTCAGCGTGTTCTTCTTCTGACTTTAAATAGACCAAGATGTCGTCGATGAAAACCACGATGAACTTGTCTAACTCCGGCATGAACACAGAGTTCATGAGATACATAAAGTGAGCCGGAGCATTGGTCAACCCAAAGGACATGACAAGATATTCATAAAGACCATATCTTGTTGAGATCGCCGTCTTAGGTACATCTTCTGCCCGGATTTTTATCTGGTGATACCCGGACCGAAGATCCATCTTGGAAAATACCTTAGCACCCACTAGTTGATCGAACAAAATGTCAATGCGCGGTAGTGGATACTTATTCTTGATAGTGACAGCATTCAGTGGACGATAATCTACGCATAGTCTCAAAGTCTCGTCCTTCTTCTTCACGAAGAGTGCGGAACAGCCCCAAAATGATGAACTTGGGCGTATAAAACCTTTGTCCATGAGGTCATTCAGCTGCTCCTTCAATTCTGCTAGCTCCTTCGGTGCCATTTTGTATGGTCGCCGAGAAATAGGTGTTGTTCCCGGTGCTAGTTCAATCTTGAACTCTATATCACGTTCGGGCGTCATGCCCGGCAAGTCTTCAGGGAACACATCTGGATATTCACATACCACTGGAATATCTTCAAGTTTAGGAGCTTCAATCTGATGCACCGCTGCAACTTGTTGTGATGGATCCACAAGATTCAATATGTTGCAACCATGTATTGGGGAATTCAGTTGGATAGTCCGAGAGCTGATGTCAAAGATAGCTCCATAATGTGTCAACCATGACATCCCCAAGATAATATCAATCCTTTGGCCTTTGAGTATGATAAGGCTCACAGGATAGATGTTTCCACCCAAACATAAAGGTGCCCGAGAGACCATCTCATCTGTTGATATCTTGCCTCCGGGTGAGCTTATATGAAACAGATGCTTAACTGTGCTAAATGGAAGATTATTCTTCAGCACATAGTCTCTGCTAATAAAATTGTGGGTGGCCCCGGAATCAAATAACACGAAAATGGGCTGTTCATGTAAAGTGAACATGCCCGCCAAAACTGGTTCGCCTTTAGCAATATCCTCAATAGCAGTGTAATTAACCCCGCCAGCTTTTGAACGATTCTCCTGTGAAGGTTCACGGTGCTGGTCTGAGCATTGCTGAGACAACACACGAGTGTGACTCTGCTCAGCACCACGACGGTTTCATGTTGTAGAAATCCTCAGCTCTCTACTAACACGAGGTGGAGATAATTCGGCGTAGCTGGTTGCGGTAGGGTTGCACGAATAATTTCTGTCCGCTGTTGTTGAGGTGGAGGCTCATATGTGATCCACTCCAGCCGTGGTTGTGAGAGTTGCACCACTGGCTGAATTTGTTGCCTAACTGGCGAGTAATATCGCACTCGATAGTTCGGACGAACCCCGATATCGCTGTCTGCGGTATACTTCTTTTCAGCTCCGCTCCACAACGAAGATGCATGTCTTCCTTAATGATAGCGGCATTTACCAACTCGTTGTAAATACCGTTATTAAACAAGGTCACTTGTTCCTTAAGTTCGACATTCAAACCTCGGAAGAAATACTCGCACTTCAATGCTTCCGAGTCAACCATATGAGTTGCGTATTACATCAAGTCTTGATGATGGCGGTAACGCCGGGTGCCGGCGTGACCGTAAAATCAGCTATCATGATACTTTTAGACTCTGCAGAGTTTGTACCACTTTACCCACAACTTTGTGATTTCGTCACCCGTCAGCGACTCCAGAACCTCTATTATACCAGTACACAATCGTCGGTGTATGGTCAAGAGATCGCAAAATAGCCTTTACAAAGGGGCTACTTGATGTATGGACTCACTAAGGTTTCACCGGCAGGTTAGAATCTCCAATTCTCCCACCCACGGGCCCCCTCTTGTGCCATGCAGTTCCCAGGGCAGTCCTCACTCGACTCCCGTTCCCCGCGCCTTCCACGGTCCATAACAATCTAGCAACTTACCTAATTACTCAGCTAAGCCGCACCCATACTTGGCCTTCTTGTGGCACTGTTATCCTGGCATGGCTCGCATGAACCGGTCCTTAGATCTACGGCAAGTAAACCACCATCTCATTCTATCTCATTCACAAACCCAGGCTTGCCTAGATCTCCCTCCGATCCATGTTCATTAACAACATCCGTTTCTCATCATTCTTACGAGTGCAGTTAGCTAGACACATCTATCTCGCTTCCCATAATCCAAGGACTCAGCGAAGCATGAAAGTAAAAACCATACCCGACTCATTAATTTTCCTGGTGACAAGGGTGGCTAACAAAACTAGTAAACTCCTATGAAAGGGTTTCCCATCATATTGACTCAAGCACACGCACCTTTTCACAAACAAAACAGTTTTCCAAAATATGGGATCAATATGGTCAAGGAGCACTTGCCTTGTTCTTGCAGTTCCTGTTGCTCGAATTCTTGCTGTTGTAGTCCGTCGTAGGTAGCTCCCTGAGCTTGTCCTTCTATACGCGATCACGCACATACAAGATTCATAGCAATCAATCATTATGCACAACCCTACTTTAAGATGCAACGATGCATATGCATGTTAATCCTATGATGCAGTTTAGTTTGTACGTGTTCTTGCATGGCTTGCATGGGTTTTACGATGAACAGAGGTGTTCGGATCAATTGTGGACATGGTGATGATCTTAACTTAAGATCCAGATCAAACCGATCAACACATGATCTTTCCACGAAAAAGCTTCTGTTCAAAAGGAATCGAAGAACAGATGCAAATAAAATGCGATGATGTCGTAAAGTGGTATTGGAGACCTACCTTACGTTCTTCTTGGTCTCGGGGTCCTTCTCCTAGCAAGACAGATCATCGGGGCTCTCTTCTGGCGATGGCGATCGTCTCTGGCTCGTCGGCGATCTCTCTGGTGGTCAAACTCTGGCGAAGGGGTTCTCTCGGCGAGTTGGGGCTAGGGCTCTAAGTTGTCGGCTTAGGAGGTGGAAAAGAAGTTCGTGGTTGCGGCCAAAGGTTTTCGGTTCTATTTATAATCAGGAAGAGAAGAGTCCTACTTTGATCGAATTTCGATTAAGATTCCTACTCAAATGGTTTTTGAATCTTAACAACTTATCTTTTGTTGATTTAGTTTGGTAGCAATGTGGAATTCGTGTCAGTTTCCTCCCGTACCGGTATTCCCGTGCGTACAGAAGAAAAAACCGCTTCAAATCTGTTACCTTCGCGGCGGTGAGCTCTGAAAGCTCCACGTGTCCTGCAGGAACCTTTGCTCCCTTTTCTGCAGAGACAAGCTCCGGTTGTGCCGCGTGTCAGGCGGGTGAGACCTCCCTCTTACTCAGAGGTGAGCTCCGCGTGCGCCACGCGTCCTGGTGGGCAGGATCATCCCCTCTCTCCAGAGACGAGCTCCGCGTGCGCCACGTGTCTAGTGGGTTAGGACCTCCCCTTTCAACAAAGGCGAGCTCCGCGAACGCCACGCGTCAGTTCCGGACCTCCCCCTCTCTTCGGAGGTGGCTCCGAGTCTGCCATGTGTCAATTTCGGACCTCCCCTCTCTTTGGAGGTGAGCTCCAAAAATGCCACGTGTCAGTGCCGGACCTCCCCTCTCTTCGGAGGTGAGCTCCGATAGTGCCACGTGTCCTAACCGCGCCAAACTTCCTTTCTTCTCAGAGACGAGCTCCGAGGTTGACACGTGTCCAACAGTGACGGACGTCCCGGAGATGAGCTCTGAAGGTGACACGTGTCCGATAGTGTCGGACCTCCCGGAGATGAGCTCCGGAGGTGACACGTGTCCAGTAGGACCGGACCTCTCGGAGACGAGCTGCAAGAGCGACACGTGTCTGGCGGGGCCGGACTTCTCGGAAGTGAGCTCCGAGAGCGACACGTGTCCCGCGCGGCTGATCCTCTCTTTTCCGCGGTGACTAGCTCCGGTGACGACACGTGTCCTGCGGGACTGGCCTCGCTCCTCCGTAGAGGCTAGCTCCGGAGAAAAAACGTGTCCCACGGAGGTCGGACCTCTCCCCCTTTGCGGGGATGAGCCCCGAGCCTGCCACGTAGCCAGCTTTGCGGCGGACCTCTCCCCCTTTGCGGGAATGAGCTCCGAAGGTGCCACGTGGCCAGCGAGCCGCGGGAGTTGTCTTCAACGCTCTCTGTGGATTGAATTTGGCTCCTTTTTGGCTATCTTTTTTATTCTTTCTTTGTTTCAATTTATTTTAAAAATGTTTTTCTACATGAAACATGAATACATGCAGATCCCGAGAATGAGGGTGTCACACATAAGCACATAAGTTAGCTTGCCACCTTCATCTTATGCTAATATAGTAGTCCTTATGTGGGCCTAGTACAATCATTATTCCATGCGCTATTCCCAATGCAGCTCTGACACCACGTTGTCAAGGACACCCCGCCTCGGGGTCGTGCCGCTCGCCCGGGAATCGCATTGGCTGGTGCCGTGCGATGCGGCACCCAACAGCACACATAATAAAGAATCATATTACATAACTCATGCGGAAGCTTACAAAGTGTTAATTTTACAAATACTTCTCAAAATAAATTACAGCGGAAGACTAATACAACTCACATCTCATATCTAAGCTAAGCAACAGGGAAGACGTCTACCCCACGGACTCTTCTCACTAGCATCACTATGACAATAGAAGCGGCTGGGGTTTCTATGAGTTTACCACTCGGAGAGTTTTGAGTCTCATCGGACAACTGTACTCAGAAGCGTGGTGTTATTACCTGCAAAACAACTAGTATAGTATCTGAGAGCATAAAGCTCAGCAAGACTTCACCGTCGAATCTAATTGAAACTCTACATGATGGTTAAGACATAACATAGGATAGTAAATTGCATATGAACTCGCCTAAATATGGATCCTTATTTTCAGGTATTATTAGCAGCAAATTAAGCATAACCTTGGTATCAAACAAGAAACGTTTTCTCTCGATGTAACTTGCTCACGGTAGAAATGAATCGAATTTGCACTAACCTATTCATAGAAGATAACCTTAAATTACTAGTATCAACTTCAAAACAATGGTGATTAATTCTTATCTCAGTGCAAGTAAGTTCTACGTCACGACTCCGTGAATCGACTTGATAAGCACCTGCAGGGATACCCGAAAAGCACATCATGTACGCTCATACTCGTTGCAGCACACAGCACACTCCCCCAATGTCGTATGGGACAACCTTTCACCAAACAGCCCAAACATCGAACCGGTGCGCTATGCCTCGACGCCCGGAGGTATAGGTTACATCAGTTTAACGGACCCCATATATCCGATATGCCTTCGATACATTCAAACTTGTTCAGTGGGGCCGCAATACGGATTGATCCTCAATCGACACGTACAGGTCTAATGCACTGTAAAAGTCCCAAAAACGTGAATGCAAAGAAACGGGTGATTGAAAGTCATTGTGTTTTGGGTTCGTGGAAAATGGGACTTGCAAAAACTTTCTTACATGGGATGGTATACATGAGGTGCAACCACATGGGTTCAAGCATTCCTTTGAATGTGTTGGACCAAGGTGAAGTTAAACCCATGTGTAAATCATACATGTGCATGAGAAAGAATTATAAGAAGACCTTTAGAATCAAATGCTACCTCAAATTGCTGCCAAAGTGTTGAATACACATGGAACCTCATACATTTGAAATTGACGAGAATTATGGTGGCAAACTTTTGATTTGAGTGTGAACTAGAGAGGAGTGAATTATGATCATGTTTGAATTCTAGTTGAATTCAAACATGTTAAGGCAAGGGAATGACTTGAGTTATGTGTCATGAAATGATAAACTCAAACATGGACATGTGGGGAAAGCTAAAATTTTCTTTAGCTCATACTGAACACATGTTAACCAAGGGAAAGAATCTCACTCCCAAAAATCTAACTCATGTGCACACTCTCTATGAGTAGAGGGGAGGGAAATTTAAACCCAATTTTGAATCTTTGTAAAGGATTCATGTTCAGCTTGTACAAAGGCCTATATGTGAGATGATCCTTGTAGTCCTCAGGTATTAAAGAGCTTAAGTTCCAAATTTGGAGAAATTTTGAGCTCATATACCATTGGTTCAAATGGGTCATCACAAAAGAGGTTTTCAAACTGTTGGTGTAAATTTTATGTTTGCAGCAACCAAATGTAAAAGTTGACTCGATATTTGAAATCCTCAGATCCAAATTTGTGGGAATACAAATTTTTACCACATTTGGAAGTGTTTTGGATAAGATGTTGCAATAGGACATAAAAGGGTAATTGAATTCAAATTCAAATTTGAACTTGGATGAAACTTTGCCCTATGTCCAAATGAATTCCCAAATTTGAGCTCTACATATTGAAATTTATTACCTGCCAAATTTGGAAGATATTTTGTGGGAAAGTTTGGGTGGATAAGAAGAGGGGTGGACCCCACCTGTCAAAGAGACATTTAGTCTTGCACACTAAGTCACATCTCCCTGTTTCACTCGAGCAGCTGATTTCACCTCCGGGCACCACCGCGTGAGCCACAGCAGCCACCTCCTGCTTCCTCCTTTTTCTGGCGAGCTGCTCACAACGTGGTCACCGCACGAAGCGGTCTGTTGCTCACGATAAAGAGTCGAACCGACCTCGTGCACCCTCACGGAAAACAGAGACAACCGGCGCCACTGTCTCGGTCTTGATCGGGGGCTGGGGAAACTCGGGCATGCAGAGGCTGGATGAGCTACAAAAACCACACCGTGAACTCCTCCTCCACCTCCTAAGTGCAAAATCTAGTGAGTTGCCGCCTTCCCAACACCAGAATCGCTCTCCTCCGCGGCGACCTAATGGCAGGGCGAACCGGTGTGCACGTGGACAGCCCACACCAGGGACTTTCACGCCCGAGCAAGGACGCCCCCGGACGCGCTGTTGAACCGTGCTGCTCACCTCCAAATCTCAAGCAAAACCATGGACTACCGAGCGAGAATTCAAGAAAATTATGCCGGCAGCCACAGACCGATGATCCGGTATGAAAACCCAAAATTCTCACTTGTTCTTCGTTATTAGAGCACCAAATCATGCACATGGGAGCTCTACTAGCTAGCGACCCAATTACCTCCGCAAACCAAGCTTAAAACCCAATTACCTCAAGGTCTACTGATGCTTTAGAGAGAATTCTCCGAATCATTGGCGGGCTAGGGTGATCGGACCACAGCGCCAAAGCTTCAAAGAAGCTGCCGCCCGCCGCCGACCTAGTTCCGAGCGTCGATAGCTTGTGCCGACCCCTAGATGAGTTTCCCGTCCCCAAAACCCCCGGGAGGCGAGTACCGGGCCGAGAGGCGGCCGGGAGGCTGAAATCCGGCGATCTCCGGCGAGCCCGGCGGCGCACGGGCGCGGGCGGCCGAAGGTTGAAGACAGGTAACCGGGCCAAGCCGTCAGTGAGAAGGGTTTGAAAAATCAGATTTTCTGTGGCCTCAAATCGGGTTGTGCCTGTGCGGGAGTGGTTCTGTGGCCCCGTGTGGCTTGGTTTCAGCGGTTGACACGTGTACCCGGGACCCACGGTCAGAGTTTAAACATTTCCCGGTTTATTTGAATCCCCAAATCCAATTCAAACTTTAGAACCTCGTAACTTTTGCTAGGAAGCTCTAAATTTAGTGATTCAAATTGGGTTGGATTCAGATTGAAAATATCCACATATGTAACCCAATTTGTAAGAAAATCATTATTAAATTCTGGAAAATTCTTTAAATCTTTTCAGCAAAAGAATTTTAGAGGGAGTTTGGTTCATCCAAAAATCCTCAGATTTTGCCCGAATATTCTTTAGGATATTAGTGGACCCCTGTAAAAGTTTCAGCTCATTTGGAGTTGATTTGGGTAGGATAATTCTGATTTAAAGTTTCTAATTTCAAATGAAACAATTTCAGAGAATTTCAAAAAATTGGAAATTCAGTTCTGGGCAATTCCTAGTTCTAAAAATCCTAGGAAAATTCATGCGTGCTCCCTGGCTATGTTGGAAATTTTAGCACTTTAACTTGCATGAAAGTGCAAATTTATTCAGAATTAACTCCTTTGTGCCTAAATGCTTAGGGAATGGTTCTGAGTGATCTACTCATTGAAAAATTCTAAATTTTGGTCCAGATTACTTTCTTGTGACAAGGAACTCACAAGAAATTTTTCAGCTCTATTGGAGCTCTGGATCACCACTGTCCTTTTAAACCTATTTAGATGAGTAGCACACAAGTGATGAAATGCAATTATCACTTGATCATGTTGCTTCACCCAAACCCAAACCACTAGCACCAGTGTCATTTTAAATTCTTAAACGGAGTTCCAGTTTTAACTTGTCTTTAGAACTTGTTAGCAAAAGTTTTACAATTAAACATATATGCATATTCATGACGTGTAGTGATTAAACGTAGAAAAGTGGAGGAGAAGTGAAACTTGGATCAAGGAGCAAGATGGGCAGGGATTAAGCTTCAAGTCATCAGAAACTAACATCATAATTATCTGACTTTAGTCACCTGCAAAACCAAGGCAAGCTCCGGTTTGCATTTAAGTTATTTATAAAGTTTTACTTTGTTAACAATTAAGGTTTAAAGTTTGTATGTGCATTAGGTCAAGGATGCTTTATACTCCAAATGCATGACCAAATAAACCCGAGAGTCAAGGGTAGAATATAGTTTTCCGCTGTAGAAGGTTGCCGTGCTAAATAGGTGATGACATCCGGTAGAAGTCGAGTAGTTGGAATCTACTCGCGAGCTATAGTCGGGATCACACGGGCATGATTTAGAAGAGGCAAACTAAAGTTTATTTTTCTAAAGATGAGACCGGGCAGGAGGGTTAGGCAGCTACAAGATGAGGTCTTGGTCGAGTAGCTCTGCCTGTGTCGGTTAAGGACCGAAGCGTGTGCAGCCCCGCTGAGTAAGTATTGAGTTGTGTACCGGATGCTTACTGCTATATGGGAACCAGGAAACCGATGTACCAGGTTCACTTGATTGTAGAGGCATACCACATCGTCTAATTAGACCTATGAGCCTGAGACGGCGCGACCAGTTCTACAGTCGAGTGTTCTACGAAAGGTTGCCACATACAACGTAATGAAGGATGTCAGATTTGGGTCTTCAGAGGCAGGCGTATGTGTCGAGTTATCCGGGTAGTGTTTGATTCGAATCACCATCCCTCGCGGTTATTGAGTACCGCTTGCTCACTATGTTTTGACGTAGTAAGCAAGTTGTGTGGGAACAGTTTGCAAAGTTTTAATTGCTGCTATGATTAATTGTAATTGCATGAAAACCTTGTTTGAAGTAGAGATAGAGCAAACTAAAGTTAATTTCCACCTTGGGACAAGTAACATTGGAATGAAGCGTTTCTTGTTTGATTGTGGAGTTCCAATGTTGCTGGGCGCAAGGTCACTACTGTGATGGCTAAAATATGAAAGTTAAGGATGAACTCATAGGCGAGTCTTTTTGCAACTTACTTGTTTAGGTCTTAAGTTACTTTCATGTAGAGTTGCATGCCTTAGGAGAGACGGTTAAGTCTTGCTGAGCCTTTGTGCTCACTCTTGCTATGTGAGTGGTTTTGCAGGTTAATATCGACGCATATAAAGAAGGTTGCCCGGTGAGACTCGGGGACTTCCGAGTCATGTTACACATGGAGAACCTAGCCGCTGCCATGTCTTCGTGCTGCTAGCGAGAGGAGTAAGCGGGCTGGACCTCTTATCGAGTGCTCATTAGTTATTCGACATGAGCTGTTTGTAGTCTTCCGCTGTAGCTAATTTATGTAAATTATTTACAAAGAACATTTGTAAGCTTCCACTTTGATTTATGTAATACAATTTTCCTTATATGTGTGCTGTTGGGTGTCGCATAACACGTCACCATCCAGTGTGATTCCCGGGCGGGTGCCCCGTCCCCGTGACTGAACGGGTGGCGTCGGGTCCCCACATGCACCCAGGCCACCATGTCCTATTGCTCCTACAACCTGCCCAGTCTCATTTAAACATGCTAACAATTTCTTGATCCAATCCCTTGTGCTCCCAAGTTCCTATCCATGCGAGTAGAGTCCAACCACTCAACTTCTACCGAGTCCTACTTAAGCATGGCAGTTTCTACACGATGAAAAGACATCTACCCAAATACTCCATGGGTTTTCCAGTCTTGCAAGAGGAGTATCAAACATCTATACTTAATGCACAATTCATTCCTAACCAACATAGTGTATATAAAGTAAAAACTTAATAGCAGTTAAATGCAAATCAGGGCTTGCCTGTTTTGCAGTGTCTAATAGTATATAATTCAGTTAGAGTCTTCTCTCCCTCGATCCTCCTGAATTTGCTCAACTGATCCACACCTCAAGGGATGACTCCGTCGAAGTCCTTCGTCGTGAGCACTATCGACATGTATATGCATAAGTTCTTATAATGCAATTTAAAGAATTAAAGACTTGAACTTCTTAAGAATAGAGGCTGCGTGGAAATACTAAGAATGGCTTTGTTGCCTCTGTTTTGCAAAGAAACGTCAAGGTTTAACTAAATTTGCCTTAGGAGTTGTTATAAACCTAGCTATGTTCCTAACGAACATATGAGATGGGTTGAACTAATCTGAAGAACCTGCACTCCAATAATTTTGAAATTTTTACTAGAAGTTCTGTGCTACATAGGGACTTAGCTTGAAAAATTTCAGCTAAAGTGGAAAGAAATTGTGTACCAAATAATTCCCACAAGATTTCCTATGTATTTCTCATACACATAAGAATGGAAAACAAATAAAGGGATTTCTAAGGCTCAACTTGAGCTGAAACTTTACCTGTGAGTTCCTGATCACAAGAAAGTAATTTGGTTCAAAATTCAGGACTTTTACTTGAGTAGTTCCTCCAGAATACTTCCTTAAGCAGTTATGATAAAAAGAATTAATTCTGAAATAATGTGCATTTTCATGCCCAATCAAGTGAACTACAATTTCAAGTATAGTCATAGAGCATGCCTTAATTTTCCTATGATTGTTGGAGCTATGAATTGCCCAGAACTGATTTTACAAAGCGGGATCATTTCCTGAAAAAGTTTCTGGACAACTTTGAGCACAGAAGATTGCACTCAGCAAATTCGCACTCAAATCAACTCCAAATGAGCTGAAAATTTGCTAGGAGGTCAATAATATCCTAAAGGGTATTCTTGCAAAATTTGAGGATTGTTAGTTCAACGAAATTCCCTCCATAATTCTTTTACAGAAAATATTAAAATAATTATCCAGAATTTATTATTTACTTTCATATAAATTGGGTTGCAAATTTGGATAGACCTTTGCAAACTAAATATAACTCAATTTGAATCACCCAATTTGGAGTTTCCTACACAAAGTTATCAATTTCCAAAGTTGTAGCTAAATCTGGAATTAAATTCCTACTGGAAATTGAATTGGGCCCGCTGTTTAAATAGCAGCTAATAAAAGGTGAGCCACACCGGGCTACAGGGTTATCAGCACACAGACACAACCGATCCCGAGCCACAGCCAATCCCGAATTCAAATTTCGGTCGCTAACGTGAGGGGCCAGCAGTGGCTTCTTCTTCCTCCGGCTCCCTTCGTGCGCGCTGCCCCCTCGCCGGACCGAGGCGGCGCCTACCCGGCGACTCGTTCCTGGCCATATACCGACCGGATACTCCCCACCTGGGAGTTTAGGAGGTCGGGGAATCCACTGGTGGTGTGCTCTCGGGCTGCTGGTGGACGGAAACTCGCCGGCGGTGTGCGGCGGCCTCGGAAGCTCTTCGGCGCCGACGACCGGCCGTTCAAGCCCGCCAAACACTCGAGTGAACGGTGATACAGCACCAGTAGATGCTAGGGAAGCTCGGCAAGTAAGCAAATACGCTCGGGCACGGCTGCTAATGGGGTTTCACCATGCGCACGAATGATGTCGCCGGTTTTGCGCTCGGGAAACTATGAAATACGCTGCCTCTCGTCGGTTTGAATCTAGGTTTGAAAAGAGGAAGATTGACGAGAATTTGGAGATTTCGTACCGGCCACTCGGTTTGTGCACGCCATAGAAAAATTCCCGAATTGGAGATCGACGGTTCACGGCTCGATCAACCGGTTGGGGAGGAGCAGCACTGAGGTCTGGCGCGTCCCTGGGGGTGCTTGCTCGGCCGTGAAACCCTTGGGTGTGGGCTGTCCACGTGAGCCCTATCGTCGGTTGTGTTCGGTTGCCGCGAAGACAACGTGCGCTTGGCGTGAAAAGCCGAAGCTCGTTCAGTTCCTGCACCGAGGAGGTAGAATAGGATCCCGCAGTGCCATTTTGCAGCTCGGAGGGTAGGTGCGCACAAGCTTTGGCTGGGTTCCCAATAAAATTCTAGAGGCAGCAGTGAGCTCGGTCCTTTCTTGTGCGAGGAGGAAGCAAAGAGGCAGTAACTCAGTTTGTGAGGGAGAAGATCACGCCGTGAGCTAAGGCAGCACACAAGCTGGTCACCAGCATGATTGCAACAACGAGAGGTGGCTGCCCTCGGTGGCGCTCTGAGGGGGCTCGGGTGGTGTTCGACACTGAACCGAGGAAGTCTTCGGGTGCATGTCACTTTGTCCCAATGACATGTGGGTCCACCCATTTTCGTCCCCCCCCCCCAAAAGATATACTCCATGTCAATCTCTTCAATTCAAAAGTTCCGAAGTTTAAAAGTGGGCTAGCATTTGAATTCTCCAAATTTAGTTTGAATTTTGCATTGCAAATTTGAAATCAGTTTGAATTTGGAAATTTCTCCTATTTAATTCCTTTGCAGCCCACCCTAACATTAGAAGGCCATCATTCCAATTTTTCCTCAATTTCAATGGTTTGAGGTTGCATGTCTATTCAAAAGGTATGGCAGCACTTTGAGATAAACTTTGAGTTTGAAAATCTGATTTTTAATCTCCTTCATGCAAAGGAGTATTTCATCCTTGGTGTTTAAGTCCACATCGGTTCAACATTTTCAAATGAACATGTGAGCCCCTTTTTGGATGAACATCCATGTACACCCTTACGTGTAGAAAAGTTTTTGTAAGTCCCATTTCCATAAATTTGAAACACATAGCATTCAAGCTTTTGTTTATTTCTGAAAGTGCATCTAGGCAGTCCCCTGTGGGTTTTGGACGATTGATGACAAATGAATTAAGATCAAAATGAACTTGTTGAGATGAATGCAGTTTAACTCGTGTAAGGTAGAAGTGGTGCACTAAAAAAGGTGAAAAATCAAGTGATGAAGAAAAAGGAAAAGAACATATTCATGAACCAAGAGTAATGTAGATATACATGTATAGGATGTGTGTGAGAGACACATCTCAAGAGCTCAAAATCCTTACGTAGGGGTAAGAGATTAAAACATATCCCAATCACTCACAACACGGTGCACCGGATTATTCCGCTCAGAAACCGGACTAATCCGTTCAACTTTCTGTTGCCTCACAACACGTGCGCCGGACTAGTCGGCTCAGAAACCGGACTAGTCTGATCAACTCTCTAGAACCAACATTCACCTTGCACCGGACTAGTCCGCTTAGAAACTGGACTAGTCCGATCAACTCTCTAGAACCAACATTCACCTTGCACCGGACTAGTCCACTCAGAAATCGGACTAGTCAGATCAACTCTCTGGAACCAGCATTCACCTTGCACCGGACTAGTCCGCTCAGAAACCGGACTAGTCCGTTCAACTCTCTGGAACCAGCATTCACATTGCATCGGACTAGTCCGCTCAGAAACCGGACTAGTCCATTTAACTTTCTGTAAACACATTAAATTAGGGTTTCCACTGCAAAAATTGTACACGGCACACCGGATTAGTCTGGTGAACAAAGCGGACTAGTCCGGCCACCAAGGTTTTTGGAAACCTTACATAAATAGAGATGCACGGCCACACAAATAGAACTCTAAATTCCTAGCGCCGCCACACGCCCCAAGAGCACAAAAAGTACCTCTCTCCACTCATTCTAAGCCCAAAATGATTAAGTCTTTGAGGATTATAGACTGGATCAAGGAGAGAGTCGTTCTTCTCGACATTGAGCTCTTGGTTTGTATTCTCTCACACAATAGCTGATCGTTGTTCTTTGTTTCTATGTGTGGGAGGAAGAATTACTTTTTGTAATCTTGTGGGAGCTCTCAGATTGTGAGAACGCCCCACGTACAATTGTTTACCCCTGTGTGTGGATAGTGAAATTGAATCAGCCTTTGTGGCGATTCAACGAGGGAAGGGTTGGTGAAGACCCCGTCCTTGGTGGACTCGTCAACGGGGACGTAGATTCCTGGTTGGAATCGAACCTCGGTATAAAACCTTGTCTTTTGTCTTCTTGATCGTCCTTCAGTTGCTAATTAAGGGTGTTAGTCATCATTTGATTCACATCCACACCTAGTATTAAAATTGAGAGTTATTGTGTCTTACTTAACTATACTTAAATAAGCATTTATTCACAAATACCTGAAGTAGGAACAAGTCTCACTTTGATGTGTCAATTACGATCATACCGGACTAGTCCGCACCATACCGGACTAGTCTGGCCCACCTGGAATTAATCAGTTCGCTAAGTGTTTCAGGAGACCGCCTAAAAATTCAAAGAGCCTATTCACCCCCCCCTCTAGGCTACATTCAATTTCATATACAATTTTGAGAATTTTATAAACACTTGTGAAAAAAGTTAGTAAATAATCCCTACCACTATGTTGCGTTCTTATTTTACATTCTATGAGCTCAATTGACGTTCAATGGTGATACTTAAGGACCGTCAAAGTAGACTACACCAAAGAACACATGTAATCATTCACCACATCCTACTTCAACCATACCACCCCACTTCACATAACATCATTTGTTAGAAATGGCACTCATCCCACTTCCTGACTCACTCCATAAAACATATTTTTACTCTTTTTGTATATTGGTGAAGAGTGTGTAGTGGGTCATGAAGCAAACATCGCATAGTTACTAAGCATTCTACAAGTAAGGAGGTACATAACATCACCGCTATAGTGTGATAATGGATCTGTTTGGTTGTCAAAGTGGTTGTATTATCAAAGTCAAAGGTGCGGGTTACGATAGTCAACACTATTATAGAACAATTTACCCTATTTTGCAATCAGTTTCGTCGAAATATGGCTTTCAAATTAAGTTCCGAATAAGTACATGCCATAGAATGGGTTCCTTTTCCCAAATTTTCCTTTTAGCAATCCTAACATTAGAAGTAGCACATTTCGTGATTAAATCGCTATGTTCGTGTCTTATTTCTTGCTACTTACACTCAAATAGGTAATCACCATTTCGATCTTTAAAATAGACACACAATCATGCAGTGAAAACAGACTAACGGGTACATTTGCAAAAAAAATAGGTGCAATATGATCTAGGAAGTTAGAGTTTGCATTCACAATCCTCGAGAAGTTTTTCTTTCTACTCCGGTTCTTGAATTTCCTCCTTGAACCCTCCAATTGCTAGAATACATAACTATGGTGAAGAAATACCAATGTCAAGAAAACTCTAACATATCAAAATAAACTCTAGTAACATGAATATTGATATTTAGAGAAATTTATTGGAGAATATTTTATTTTATTTGGAGCTTATATGTGAATATCAATAATTTATGGTTTATTAAATGGTTTTTGAAAAGTTGTAATCAGTTTAACAATTTAAAAAATTATTGTAAAGGCCCAATATTTCACTTGCTAAAGTGTTCATCATATCATACACACCACAGCTCATTTTGCGGAGATCTCATGAACATATGTGAAGAGCAAGTAACCACCATCAATAGGATGATTAAAGGAAAATCTTACAAATCCAAAAGTAGGATTTCCCACATGTAAACATGAGGGGCTGATCTCACAATTCGGCTCTAAAGATTCTTAGGAATTCTCATGTCAAGTTTCATGCAAATCCAAACCTTTTTGAGGCACTTTTGGATACAATTGTAAAAAGGGCCTCTTGAGCACCATTACACCGGCAGGGATGTATTGAGAGTGGAAACTCTCCTTGAACTCAGTCCAAGTAATAGTCTCCGAGTCGACATGAGCATTATACAGGGCATCCCACCAGTCAGCGGCTGCTCCCATGAGTTGGTGCGACGCGAAGAGAACCTTCTCTTGGTCATTGCACTGAACGATGGCAAGCTTCTTCTCCATGGACTTCAACCAGTCGTCGGCCTCCATGGGGTCATTAGCTTGTGCAAAAGTGGGTGGCCGAGTCCTCATGAACTCTCTCAGTCGGTTGTGAGCCGTGGTGGTGGCGATGTTGCAGGAACAGGGTTATTGTTGTTGGCCTGCAGCTGACCCAAAGTTTGGATTATTGTCTGCATAAGCTGATTTTGCATGGCCATCAACTGTTCCACGTTGTTTTCTCCAGCTCCGGGGTTAGCAGGAACTTCATCGTGGTCCTCTTCTTGGTTGCCATGGACGTTCCTCCCTTGACGGCTGGCGTTTCTTTTTACCATCTTGAGTAGAATTGGATAGAATAGAGATTTAGAAGTTTAGATGGATCCCTCCCAACTATATGCATCAAGGTGGATGGACTATATATAGTCCTTTATGAGGATGTGAACAAGTGCCAAAGCATCTCACACCTCTCTACTATGTCTGGATATGGACAACGCTGAAATGTCCCACAACTCACACTACACACAATCACAAACAATCATTACAAGGGCTCACACAACTCCTATTCAAGGCTTACTCAATGGGGTTCATATATGGTTTTGGGCGATACCATTCTGTGACTTCACCCTATGTCAAGGTGGTTTGGGGTGATACCAATATGTGATCCAACTATGGCTTCTCCTAGGCTTGCATCCTATGTCAAGGTGGTTCCAATGCCAATCTATGCATCCCAGGATTGCATCCTATGGTTAGCGTGGCTTCTAATACCAATCTGTTACTTGCGGTGCGTCTTACAGTCAACGTGGCTCTATAACCAATCTGTGATCATTCTAGGTTTGTGACCTACAGTCTATCGTGGTAGTTTGGTATCAATCTGTGGATTGCACCAATCTGTGACTAGGCATGGGAGCTTTAATATCAATCTGTGACCTATCTAGGTGTGTGATCTATGATCAACCCGTGGCAGGTTGATACCAATTTGTGTTTTCTATCTAGGCGTGTAACCTACCGTCAACCCGTGGCTCTGATACCAATCTGTGATGCCCTCGTTTCTGTAGAACATAGAACTGAGAACTGATGCATATGTGTTCCCAGGATGTTCATCACACATACACATATCATCCACAAACTGAATTCAGAATATATATTACCACGAATAACAGGGTTTTATTACAATGTCTCATGAGTCTTGGACTCATGCTAGCAGCGGAAGTCTAAATCTAGCAGCGGAAGTCTTTATACTAGCAGCAGAAGTCTTCTAACTAGTGCGGAAGCGATCTAAGCAGCAGCAGCGGCTCCATCTCTACTCCATCCCCACAGGCAAGGTTGAGGACAGATTACATGCCTTAACGTTCCACTTGGTCTTCATAGTATTCCTCTCCTGTTGCTGATGATTAAGTAATAATGCAAGTTTGAGTACATGATGTACTCAGCAAGTGCGGGAAAATATGATATGTATCTCACAACAAGGCAGGTATAAAAAAACTCATTGCAGGAAGCAAAGTTTATTTCTCAAAACACGATAAAAACAACAACTTAGCTTTAAGTGAATGTAATCCCAACATGTATTAAAATACAATCATACCTCCATTATGATCCATCCTTTTCCATGTCTCAACCAGACATTAATCAACTTTGCTCATGAATACCATCTCGTATTCATTACCATCTCATGAATACCATCTCGTATTCGCTACCATCTCATGAATACCATCTCGTATTCGCTACCATTCAATTCTGTCTCATTCCGAGACCAAATCTCGTTGCCATGACTCAACAGTCATGCAACCAATCTCATTACCCGGACTCAACAGTCCCAAACACCAAATCCAAAGACCCAACCATAACCAAAACCAAACCATCCAAAACCATCTCAAATACCATCCCATCTAATCATGTGAGTTGTCCAGTCGCTCGTGACCGTAAGCTCGGATATCATGATAGTTTTAGACTCTGCGGAGTTTGTACCACTTTACCCACAAGTTTGTGATTTCGTCACCCGACGGCGACTGCAGAACCTCCATTATACCAGTACACAATCGTCGGTGTATGGTCAAGAGATCGCAAAATAGCCTTTACAAAGGGGCTACTAGATATATGGACTCACTAAGGTTTCACCGGCAGGCTAGAATCTCCAATTCTCCCACCCACGGGCCCCCTCTTGTGCCGTGCAGTTCCCAGGGCAGTCCTCACTCGACTCCCATTCCCCACGCCTTGCACGGTCCATAACAATCTAGCAACTTACCTAATTACTCAGCTAAGCCACACCCATACTTGGCCTTGTTGTGGCACTGTTATCCTGGCATGGCTCGCATGAACCGATCCTTAGATCTACGGCAAGTAAACCACCAGCTCATTCTACCTCATTCACAAACCCAGGCTTGCCTAGATATCCCTCCGATCCATGTTCATTAACAACATCCGTTTCTCATCATTCCTACAGTGCAGTTAGCTAGACACATCTATCTCGCTTCCCATAATCTAAGGACTCAGCGAAGCATGAAAGTAAAAACCATACCCGACTCATTAACTTTCCTGGTGACAAGGGTGGCTAACAAAACTAGTAAACTCCTATGAAAGGGTTTCCCATCATATTGACTCAAGCACACACACCTTTTCACAAACAAAACAGTTTTCCAAAATATGGGATCAATATGGTCAAGGAGCACTTGCCTTGTTCTTGCGATTCCTGTTGCTCGAATTCTTGCTGTTGTAGTCCGTCGTAGGTAGCTCCCTGAGCTTGTCCTTCTATACGCGATCACGCACATACAAGATTCATAGCAATCAATCATTATGCACAACCCTACTTTAAGATGCGACGATGCATATGCATGTTAATCCTATGATGCAGTTTAGTTTGTACGTGTTCTTGCATGGCTTGCATGGGTTTTACGATGAATAGAGGTGTTCGGATCAATTGTGGACATGGTGATGATCTTCACTCAACATCTAGATCAATCCGATCAACACATGATTTGTCCACGAAAAAGCTTCTGTTCAAAAGGAATCGAAGAACAGATGCAAAGAAAACGCGATGATGTCGTAAGGTGGTATTGGAGACCTACCTTACGTTCTTCTTGGTCTTGGGGTCCTTCTCCTAGCAAGACAGATCGTCGGGGCTCTCTTCTGGCGATGGCGATCATCTGTGGCTCGTCGGCGATCTCTCTGGTGGTCAAACTCCGGCGAAGGGGTTTTCTCGACGAGTTGGGGCTAGGGCTCTAAGTTATCGGCCTAGGAGGTGGAAAAGAAGTTTGTGGTTGTGGCCAAAGGTTTTCGGTTCTATTTATAATCAGGAAGAGAAGAGTCCTACTCTGATCGGAATTCGATTAAGATTCCTACTCAAATGGTTTTTGAATCTTAACAACTTATCTTTAGTTGATTTAGTTCAGTAGCAATGTGGAATTTGTGTCCGTTTCCTCCCGTACCGATATTCCCGTGCGTACAGAATCAAAAACCGCTTCAAATCTCGTTACCTTCGCGGCGGTGAGCTCTGGAAGCTCCACGTGTCCTGCGGGAACCTGGGCTCCCTTTTCCGCAGAGACAAGCTCCAGTTGTGCCGCGTGTCAGGCGTGTGAGACCTCCCTCTTACTCAGAGGTGAGCTCCGCGTGCGCCACGCATCCTGGTGGGCGGGAACATCCCCTCTCTCCAGAGACGAGCTCCGCGTGCGCCACGTGTCTAGTGGGTTAGGACCTCCCCTTTCAACAAAGGCGGGCTCCATGAACGACACGCGTCAGTTCCGGACCTCCCCCTCTCTTCGGAGGTGGCTCCGAGTGTGCCATGTGTCAATTTCGGACCTCCCCTCTCTTTGGAGGTGAGCTCCGAGAATGCCACGTGTCAGTGCCGGACCTCACCTCTCTTCGGAGGTGAGCTCCGATAGTGCCACGTGTCCTAACAGCGCCAAACTTCCTTTCTTCTCAGAGACGAGCTCCGAGGTTGACACGTGTCCAACAGTGACGGACCTCCCGGAGATGAGATCTGAAGGTGACACGTGTCCGATAGTGTCGGACCTCCCGGAGATGAGCTCCGTAGGTGACACGTGTCCAGTATGACCGGACCTCTCGGAGACGAGCTCCGAGAGCGACACGTGTCTGGCGGGGCCGGACTTCTCGGAAGTGAGCTCCGAGAGCGACACGTGTCCCGCGCGGCTGATCCTCTCTTTACCGCGGTGACTAGCTCCGGTGACAACACGTGTCCTGCGGGACTGGCCTCGCTCCTCCGTAGAGGCTAGCTCCGGGGGCAACACGTGTCCCACGGAGGTCAGACCTCTCCCCCTTTGCGGGGATGAGCCCCGAGCCTGCCACGTAGCCAGCTTTGCGGCGGACCTCTCCCCCTTTGCGGGAATGAGCTCCGAAGGCGCCACGTGGCCAACGAGCCGCGGGAGTTGTCTTCAACGCTCTCTGTGGATTGAATTTGGCTCCTTTTTTGCTATCGTTTTTATTCTTTCTTTGTTTCAATTTATTTTAAAAATGTTTTTCTACATGAAACATGAATACATGCAGATCCCGAAAATGAGGGTGTCACACATAAGCACATAAGTTAGCTTGCCACCTTCATCTTATGCTAATATGGTAGTCCTTATGTGGGCCTAGTACCATTTTCTCACCGTATCCTAAGTTTTTATTGTAATACAATCCTTATTCCACGCGCTATTCCCAATGCAGCTCTGATACCACGTTGTCAAGGACGCCCCGTTTCGGGGTCGTGCCGCTCGCCCGAGAATCGCATTGGCTGGTGCCGTGCGATGCGGCACCCAACAGCACACATAATAAAGAATCATATTACATAACTCATGCGGAAACTTACAAAGTGTTAATTTTACAAATACTTCTCAAAATAAATTACAGCGGAAGACTAATACAATTCGCATCTCATATCTAAGCTAAGCAACAGAGAAGACGTCTACCCCACGTACTCTTCTCACTAGCATCACTATGACAATAGAAGCGGCTGGGGTTTCTATGAGTTTACCACTCGGGGAGTTCTGAGTCTCATCGGACAACTGTACTCACAAGCGTGGTGTTATTACCTGCAAAACAACTAGTATAGTATCTGAGAGCATAAAGCTCAGCAAGACTTCACCGTCGAATCTAATTGAAACTCTACATGATGGTTAAGACATAACATAGGATAGTAAATTGCATATGAACTCGCCTAAATATGGATCCTTATTTTCAGGTATTATTAGCAGCAAATTAAGCATAACCTTGGCAACCTCACATCGGGAGTCCACAATCAAACAAGAAACATTTTCTCTCGATGTAACTTGCTCACGGTAGAAATGAATCGAATTTGCACTAACCTATTCATAGAAGATAACCTTAAATTACTAGTATCAACATCAAAACAATGGTGATTAATTCTTATCTCAGTGCAAGTAATTTCTACGTCAAGACTCCGTGAACAAGCGGTACTCATAACCGCGAGGGATGGCGAATCGACTTGATATGTTCCTGCAGGGATACCCGAATAGCACGTCACGTACGCTCATACTCGGAGCAGCACACAGCACGCTCCCCCAATGTCGTATGGTACAACCTTTCACCAAACAGCCCAAACGTCGAACCGGTTGCACCAAAACGAGCAGGCGGTTCCCTACACGGAGCATCTCTCTATGCCCGTTAGCGGATTTCCACCTTGCTGCCCTCAACCTACACCTATAAATCGGTGCGCTATGCCTCGACGCCGGGAGGTATAGGTTACATCAGTTTAACGGACCCCATATATCCGATATGCCTTCGATACATTCAAACTTGTTCAGTGGGCCGCAACACGGATTGATCCTCAATCGACACGTACAGGTCTAATGAACTGTAAAAGTCCCAAAAACGTGAAGGCAAAGAAACGGGTGATTGAACGTCATTGTGTTTCGGGTTCGTGGAAAATGGTACTTGCAAAAACTTTCTTACATGGGATGGTATACATGAGGTGCAACCACATGGGTTCAAGCATTCCTTTGAATGTGTTGGACCAAGGTGAAGTTAAACCCATGTGTAGATCATACATGTGCATGAGAAAGAATTATAAGAAGACCTTTAGAATCAAATGCTACCTCAAATTTCTGCCAAAGTGTTGAATACACATGGAACATCATACATTTGAAATTGACGAGAATTATGGTGGCAAACTTTTGATTTGAGTCTGAACTAGAGAGGAGTGAATTATGATCATGTTTGAATTCTAGCTGAATTCAAACATGTTAAGGCAAGGGAATGACTTGAGTTATGTCACATAAAATGATAAACTCAAACATGGACATGTGGGGAAAGCTAAAATTTTCTTTAGCTCATACTGAACACATGTTAACCAAGGGAAAAAATCTCACTCCCAAAAATCTAACTCATGTGCACACTCTCTATGAGTAGAGGGGAGGGAAATTTAAACCCAATTTTGAATCTTTGTAAAGTATTCATGTTCAGCTTGTCCAAAGGCCTATATGTGAGATGATCCTTGCAGTCCTCAGGTATTAAAGAGCTTAAGTTCCAAATTTGGAGAAATTTTGAGCTCATATACCATTGGTTCAAATGGGTCATCACAAAAGAGGTTTTCAAACTGTTGGTGCAAAGTTTATGTTTGCAGCAACCAAATGTAAAAGTTGACTCCATATTTGAAATCCTCAGCTCCAAATTTGTGGGAATACAAATTTTTACCACATTTGGAAGTGTTTTGGCAAAGATGTTGCAATAGGACATAAAAGGGTAATTGAATTCAAATTCAAATTTGAACTTGGATGAAACTTTGCCATATGACCAAATGAATTCCCAAATTTGAGCTCTACATATTGAAATTTATTACCTGCCAAATTTGGAAGATATTTTGTGGGAAAGTTTGGGGGGATAAGAAGAGGGGTGGACCCCACCTGTCAATGAGACATTTAGTCATGCACACTAAGTCACATCTCCCTGTTTCACTCCAGCAGCTGATTTCACCTCCGGGCACCACCACGTGAGCCACAGCAGCCACCTCCTGCTTCCTCCTTTTGCTGGCGAGCTGCTCACGACGTGGTCACCGCACGAAGCGGTCTGTTGCTCACGATAAGGAGTCGAACCGACCTCGGGCGCCCTCACGTAAAACAGAGACAACCGGTGCCACTGTCTCGGTCTTGATCGAGGGCTGGGGAAACTCGGGCATGCAGAGGCTGGATGAGCTGCAAAAACCACACCGTGAACTCCTCTTCCACCTCCTAAGTGCAAAATCTACTGAGTTGCCTCCTTCCCAACTCCAGAATAGCTCTCCTCCGCGGTTACCTAACGGCAGGGCGAACCGGTGTGCATGTGGACAGCCCACACCGGGAACTTTCACACCCAAGCAAGGACGCCCCCGGACGCGCTGTTGAACCATGCTGCTCACCTCCAAACCTCAAGCAAAAATGTGGACTACCGAGCGAGAATTTGAGAAAATTATGCCGGAGGCCACAAACCGATGATCCGGTATGAAAACCCAAAATTCTCACTTGTTCTTCGTTCTTAGAGCACCAAATCATGCACACGGGACCTCTACTAGCTAGCGACCCAATTACCTTCGCAAACTAAGCTTAAAACCGGGTAGAGGCAGCTAATTTTGAAGTTTCCAATCGGCGGCCATGGCGGGAACGCTCGGGTGTACGATGAAACCATACTAGCCACCTTCTCCGAGGGAATTTGCTTGCTTGTCGATATTCCTCAAGGTCTACTGATGCTTTAGAGAGAATTCTCCGAATCATTGGCGGGCTAGGGTGATCGGACCACAGCGCCGAAGCTTCACAGAAGCTGCCGCCCGCCGCCGACCTAGTTCCGAGCGTCGATAGCTTGTGCCGACCCCCTAGATGAGTTTCTCGTCCCCAAAACCACCGGGAGGCGAGTACCGGGCCAAGAGGCGGCCGGGAGGCCGAAATCCGGCGATCTCCGGCGGGCCCGGCGGCGCGCGGGCGCGGGCGGCCGAAGGTTGAAGACAAGTAACCGGGCCAAGCCGTCAGTGAGAAGGGTTTGAAAAATCAGATTTTCTGTGGCGTCAGATCGGGTTCTGGCTGTGCGGGAGTAGTTCTGTGGCCCCGCGTGGCTTGGTTTCAGCGGTTGACACGTGTACCCGGGACCCACGGTCAGAGTTTAAACATTTCCCGGTTTATTTGAATCCCCAAATTCAATTCAAACTTTAGAACCTCGTAACTTTTGCTAGGAAGCTCTAAATTTAGTGATTCAAATTGGGTTGGATTCAGATTGAAAAACTCTATCCACATATGTAACCAAATTTGTAAGAAAATCATTATTAAATTCTGGAAAATTCTTTAAAGCTTTTCAGCAAAACAATTTTAGAGGGAGTTTGGTTCATCCAAAATTCCTCAGATTTTGCCAGAATATTCTTTAGATATTAGTGGACCCCTGTAAAAGTTTCAGCTCATTTGGAGTTGATTTGGGTAGGATAATTCTGATTTAAAGTTTCTAATTTCAAATGAATACAGAAACAATTTTAGAGAATTTCAAAAAAATTGGAAATTCAGTTCTGGGCAATTCCTAGTTCCAAAAATCCTAGGAAAATTCATGCATGCTCCCTGAGCTATGTTGGAAATTTTAGTTCACTTTAACTTGCATGAAAGTGCAAATTTATTCAGAATTAACTCCTTTGTGCCTAAATGCTTAGGGAATGGTTCTGAGTGATCTACTCATTGAAAAATTCTAAATTTTGGTCCAGATTACTTTCGTGTGACAAGGAACTCATAAGAAATTTTTCAGCTCTATTGGAGCTCTGGATCACCACTGTCCTTTTAAACCTATTTAGACGAGTAGCACACAAGTGATGAAATGCAATTATCACTTGATCATGTTGCTTCACCCAAACCCAAACCACTAGCACCAGTGTCAATTTAAATTATTAAACGGAGTTCCAGTTTTAACTTGTCTTTAGAACTTGTTAGCAAAAGTTTTACAATTAAACATATATGCATATTCATGACGTGTAGTGATTAAACGTGGAAAAGTGGAGGAGAAGTGAAACTTGGATCAAGGAGCAAGAAGGGCAGGTATTAAGCTTCAAGTCATCAGAAACTAACATCATAATTATCTGACTTTAGTCACCTGCAAAACCAAGGCAAGCTCCGGTTTGCATTTAAGTTATTTATAAAGTTTTTACTTTGTTAACAATTATGGTTTAAAGTTTGTATGTGCATTAGGTCAAGGATGATTTATACTCCAAATGCATGACCAAATAAACCCGAGAGTCAAGGGTAGAATATAGTTTTCCGCTGTAGAAGGTTGCCGTGCTAAATAGGTGATGACATCCGGTAGAAGTCGAGTAGTTGGAATCTACTCGCGAGCTATAGTCGGGATCACACGGGCATGATTTAGAAGAGGCAAACTAAAGTTTATTTTTCTAAAGATGAGACCGAGCAGGAGGGTTTGGCAGCGACAAGATGAGGTCTTGGTCGAGTAGCTCTGCCTGTGTCGGTTAAGGACCGAAGCGTGCGCAGCCCCGCTGAGCAAGTATTGAGTTGTGTACCGGATGCTTACTGCTATAGGGGAACCAGGAAACCGATGTACCAGGTTCACTGGATTGTAGAGGCATATCACATCGTCTCATTAGACCTATGAGCCTGAGACGGCGCGACCAGTTCTACAGTCGAGTGTCCTGCGAAAGGTTGCCACATACAACGTAATGAAGGACGCCAAATTTGGGTCTTCAGAGGCGGGCGTATGTGTCGAGTTATCCGGGTAGTGTTTGATTCGAATCACCGTCCCTCGCGGTTATTGAGTACCGCTTGCTCACTGTCTTGTGACGTAGTAAGCAAGTTGCGTGGGAACAGTTTGCAAAGTTTTAATTGCTGCTATGATTAATTATAATTGCATGAAAACCTTGTTTGAAGTACAGATAGAGCAAACTAAAGTTAATGTCCACCTTGGGACAAGTAACATTGGAATGAAGTGTTTCTTGTTTGATTGTGGAGTTCCAATGTTGCTGGGCGCAAGGTCACTACTGTGATGGCTAAAATATGAAAGTTAAGGATGAAATCCTAGGCGAGTCTTTTTGCAACTTACTTGTTTAGGTCTTAAGTTACTTTCATGTAGAGTTGCATGCCATAGGAGAGACGGTTAAGTCTTGCTGAGCCTTTCTGCTCACTCTTGCTATGTGAGTGGTTTTGCAGGTTAATATCGACGCATATAAAGAAGGTTGCCCGGTGAGACTCGGAGACTTTTGAGTCATGTTACACATGGAGAACCTAGCCGCTGCCATGTCTTCGTGCTGCTAGCGAGAGGGGTAAGCGGGCTGGACCTCTTCTCGAGTGCTCATTAGTTATTCGACGTGAGCTGTTTGTAGTCTTCCGCTGTAGCTAATTTATGTAAATTATTTACAAAGAACATTTGTAAGCTTCCGCTTTGATTTATGTAATACAGTTTTCCTTATATGTCTGCTGTTGGGTGTCGCATAACACGGCACCATCCAGTGCAATTCCCGGGCGGGTGCCCCGTCCCCGTGACTGAACGGGCGGCGTCGGGTCCCCACATGCACCCAGGCCACCATGTCCTATTGCTCCTATAACCTTCCCAGTCTCATTTCAACTTGCTAACAATTTCTTGATCCAATCCCTTGTGCTCCCAAGTTCCTATCCAAGCGAGTAGAGTCCAACCACTCGACTTCTACCGAGTCCTACTTAAGCATGACAGTTTCTACACGATGAAAAGACATCTACCCAAATACTCCATGGGTTTTCCGGTCTTGCAAGAGGAGTATAAAGAATCTAGACTTAATGCACAATTCATTCCTAACCAACATAGTGTATATAAAGTAAAAACTTAATAGCAGTTAAATGCAAACCGGGGCTTGCCTGTTTTGCAGTGTCTAATAGTATATAATTCAGTTAGAGTCTTCTCTCCCTCGATCCTCCTGAATTTGCTCAACTGATCCACACCTCAAGGGATGACTCCGTCAAAGTCCTTCGTCATGAGCACTATCGACATGTATATGCATAAGTTCTTATAATGCAATTTAAAAATTAAAGACTTGAACTTCTTAAGAACAGAGGCTGTGTGGAAATGCTAAGAATTGCTTTGTTGCCTCAGTTTTGCAAAGAAACGTCAAGGTTTAACTAAATTTGCCTTAGGAGTTGTTATAAACCTAGCTATGTTCCTAACGAACATATGAGATGGGTTGAACTAATCTGAAGAAAACTGAAGAACCTGCACTCCAATAATTTTGAAAATTTTACTAGAAGTTCTGTGCTACATAGGGACATAGCTGGAAAAGTTCAGCTAAAGTGGAAAGAAATTGTGTCCCACATAATTCCCACAAGATTTCCTATGTATTTCTCATACACATAAGAATGGAAAACAAATAAAGGGAGTTCTAAGGCTTAACTTGAGCTGAAACATTACCTATGAGTTCCTGATCACAAGAAAGTAATTTGGTTCAAAATTCAGGACTTTTACTTGAGTAGTTCCTCCAGAATACTTCTTTAAGCAGTTATGATAAAAAGAATTAATTCTGAAATAATGTGAATTTTCATGCCCAATCAAGTGAACTACAATTTCAAGTATAGTCATAGAGCATGCCTTAATTTTCCTATGATTGTTGGAGCTATGAGTTGCCCAGAACTGATTTTACAAAGTGGGATCATTTCCTGAAAAAGTTTCTGGACAACTTTGAGCACAGAAGATTGCACTCAGCAAATTCGCACTCAAATCAACTCCAAATGAGCTGAAAATTTGCTAGGAGGTCAATAATATCCTAAAGAGTATTCTTGCAAAATTTGAGGATTGTTAGCTCAACGAAATTCCCTCCATAATTCGTTTACAGAAAATATTAAAATAACTATCCAGAATTTATTATTGACTTTCATATAAATTGGGTTGCAAATTTGGATAGACCATTGCAAACTGAATCTAACCCAATTTGAATCACCCAATTTGGAGTTTCCTACACAAAGTTATCAATTTCCAAATTTGTATCTAAATCTGGAATTAAATTCCTACTGGAAATTGAATTGGGCCCGCTGTTTAAATAGCAGCCAATAAAACGTGAGCCACACCGGGCTACAGGGTTATCAGCACACAGCCACAACCGATCCAGAGCCACAGACAATCCCGAATTGAAATTTCATTCGCTGACGTGAGGGGCCAGCAGTGGCTTCTTCTTCCTCCGGCTCCCTTCGCGCGGGCTGCCCCCTCGCCGGACCGAGGCGGCGCCTACCCGGCGACTCGTTCCTGGCCATATACTGACCGGATACTCGCCACCTGGGAGTTTAGGAGGTCGGGGAATCCATTGGTGGTGTGCTCTCGGGCTGCCGGTGGACGGAAACTCGTCGGCGGTGTGCGGCGGCCTCAGAAGCTCTTTGGCGCCGACGACCTGCCGTTCAAGCCCGCCAAACACTCGAGTGAACGGCGATACAGCACCAGTAGATGATAGGGAAGCTCGGCAAGTAAGCAAATACACTCAGGCACGGCTGCTAATGCGGTTTCACCATGCGCACGAATGATGTCGCCGGTTTTGCGCTCGGGAAACTATGAAGTACACTGCCTCTCGTCGGTTTCAATCTAGGTTTGAAAAGAGGAAGATTGAACGAGAATTTGGAGATTTCATACCGGCCGCTGGGTTTGTGCATGCCTGAGAAAAATTCCCGAATTGGAGATCGACGGTTCACGGCTCGATCAACCGGTTGGGGAGGAGCAGCACTGAGGTCTGGCGCGTCCCTGGGGGTGCTTGCTCGGCCGTGAAACCCTTGGGTGTGGGCTGTCCACGTGAGCCCTATCGTCGGTTGTGTTCGGTCGCCGCGAAGACAATGTGCGCTTGGCATGAAAAGCCGAAGCTCGTTCAGTTCCTGCACCGAGGAGGTAGAAGAGGATCGCGCAGTGTCGTTTTGCAGCTCGGAGGGTAGGTGCGCACAAGCTTTGGCTGGATTCCCAATCGAATTCTAGAGGCAGCAGTGAGCTCGGTCCTTTCTTGTGCGAGGAGGAAGCAAAGAGGCAGTAACTCGGTTTGTGAGGGAGAAGATCACGCCGTGAGCTAAGGAAGCACACAAGCTGGTCACCAGCATGATTGCAACAACGGGAGGTGGCTGCCCTCGGTGGCGCTCTGAGGGGGCTCGGGTGGTATTCGACACTGAACCGAGGAAGTCTTCGGGTGCATGTCACTTTGTCCCAATGACATGTGGGTCCACCCATTTTCCTCCCCCCCCAAAAGATCTCCTCCATGTCAATCTCTTCAATTCAAAAGTTCCGAAGTTTAAAAGTGGGCTAGCATTTGAATTCTCCGAATTCAGTTTGAATTTAGCATTGCAAAATTTGAAATCAGTTTGAATTTGGAAATTTCTCCTATTTAATTCCTTTTCAGCCCACCCTAACATTAGAAGGCCGTCATTCCAATTTTTCCTCAATTTCAATGGTTTGAGGTTGCATGTCTATTTAAAAGGTATGGCAGCACTTTGAGATAAACTTTGATCGAGTTTGAAAATCTGATTTTTAATATCCTTCATGCAAAGGAGTATTTCATCCTTGATGTTTAAGTCCACATTGGTTCAACACATTCAATTGAACATGTGAGCCCCTTTTTGGATGAACATCCATGTACACCCTTACGTGTAGAAAAGTTTTTGTAAGTCCCATTTCCATAAATTTGAAACACATAGCATTCAAGCTTCTGTTTATTTCTGAAAGTGCATCTAGGCAGTCCCCTGTGGGTTTTGGACGATTGATGACAAATGAATTGAGATCACATTGAACTTGTTGAGATGAATGCAGTTTACCTCGTGTAAGGTAGAAGTGGTGCACTCAAAAAGGTGAAAAATCAAGTGATGAAGAAAAAGGAAAAGAACATATTCATGAACCAAGAGTAATGTAGATATACTTGTATAGGATGTGTGTGAGAGACTCACAACACGTGCACCGGACTAGTCGGCTCAGAAACCAGACTAGTCTAATCAACTCTCTGGAACCAACATTCACCTTGCACCGGACTAGTCCGCTTAGAAACCGGACTAGTCCGATCAACTCTCTAGAACCAACATTCACCTTGCACTGGACTAGTCCGCTCAGAAACCGGACTAGTCGGATCAACTCTCTGGAACCAGCATTCACCTTGCACCGGACTAGTCCGCTTAGAAACCGGACTAGTCCGTTCAACTCTCTGGAACCAGCATTCACATTGCATCGGACTAGTCTGCTCTTGGACCAGACTAGTCTGTTCAACTTTCTGTAAACACATTAAATTAGGGTTTCCACTGCGAAAATTGTACACAGCATACCGGATTAGTCCGGTGAACAAAGCGGACTAGTCGGGCCGCCAGGGTTTTTGGAAACCTTATATAAATAGAGGTGCACGGCCACACAAATAGAACTCTAAATTCCTAGCGCCACCACACGCCCCAAGAGCACAAAAAGTACATCTCTCCCCTCATTCTAATCCCAAAAATATTAGGTCTTTGAAGATTAGAGACTGGATCAAGGAGAGAGTCGTTCTTCTCGACAATGAGCTCTTGGTTTGTCTTCTTTCACACAATAGCTGATCGTTGTTCTTTGTTTTTGTGTGCGGGAGGAAGAATTACTTTTTGTAATCTTGTGGGAGCTCTCAGATTGTGAGTATGCCCCACGTACAATTGTTTACCCCTGTGTGTGGATAGTGAAATTGAATTGGCCTTTGTGGCGATTCAATGAGGGAAGGGTTGGTGAAGACCCGGTCCTTGGTGGACTCGTCAACGGGGACGTAGATTCCTGGGTGGAATCGAACCTTGGGATAAAACCTTGTCTTGTGTCTTCTTGATCGTCCTTCAGTTGCTAATTAAGGGTGTTAGTCATCATTTGATTCACATCCACACCTAGTATTAAAATTGAGAGTTATTGTGTCTTACTTAACTATACTTAAATAAGCATTTATTTTCCGCTGCACAAATACTTGAAGTAGGAACAAGTCTCACTTTGATGTGTCAATTACGATCATACCGGACTAGTCCGCACCATACCGGACTAGTCTGGCCCACCTGGAATTAATCAGTTCGCTAAGTGTTTCAGGAAACCGCCTAAAAATTCAAAGAGCCTATTCACCCCCCCCCTCTAGGCTACATTCAGTTTCATATACAATTTTGAGAATTTTATAAAAACTTATGAAAATAGTTAGTAAATAACCCCTACCACTATGTTGTGTTCTTATTTTACATTCTATGAGCTCAATTGACGTTCAATTATGATACTTAAGGACCATCAAAGTAGACTACACCAAAGCACACATGTAATCATTCACCACATCCTACTTCAACCATACCACCCTACTTCACATAACATCATTTGTTAGAAACGGCACTCATCCCACTTCCTAACTCACTCCATAAAACATATTTTAACTCTTTTTGTATATCGGTGAAGAGTGTGTAGTGGGTCATGAAGCAAACATCGCAGAGTTACTAAGCATTCTACAAGTAAGGAGGTACATAACATCACCGCTATAGTGTGATAATGGATCTGTTTGGTTGTCAAAGTGGTTGTATTATCAAAGTCAAAGGTGTGGGTTACGATAGTCAACACTATTATAAACAATTTACCCTCTTTTGCAATCAGTTTCGTCGAAATATGGCTTTCAAATTAAGTTCCGAATTAGTAGATGCCATAGAATGGGTTCCTTTTCCCAAATTTTCCTTTTAGCAATCCTAACATTAGAAGTAGCACATTTCGTGATTAAATCGCTATGTTCGTGTCCTATTTCTTGCTACTGACACTCAAATAGGTAAGCACCATTTCAGTCTTCAAAATAGACACACAATCATGCAGTGAAAACAGACCAACGGGTACATTTGCAAAAAAATAGGTGCAATATGATCTAGGAAGTTAGAGTTTGCATTTACAATCCTCGAGAAGTTTTTCTTTCTACTCTGGTTCTTGAATTTCCTCCTTGAACCCTCCAAATGCTACAATACATAACTATGGTGAAGAAATACCAATGTCAAGAAAACTCTAACATATCAAAATAAACTCTAGTAACATGAATATTGATATTTAGAGAAATTTATTGGAGAATATTTTCTTTTATTTGGAGCTTATATGTGAATATCCATAATTTATGGTTTATTAAATGGTTTTTGAAAAGTTATAATCAGTTTAACAATTTAAAAAATTATTGTAAAGGCCCAATATTTCACTTGCTAAAGTGTTCATCACATCATACACACCACAGCTCATTTTGCGGAGATCTCATGAACATATGTGAAGAGCAAGTAACCACCATCAATAGGATGATTAAAGGAAATCTTACAAATCCAAAAGTAGGATTTCCCACATGTAAACATGAGGATCTGATCTCACAATTCGTCTCTAAAGATTCTTAGGAATTCTCATGCCAAGTTTCATGCAAATCCAAACCTTTTTGAGGCACTTTTGGATACAATTGTAAAAAGGTCTAATTTGAATGCAAATTCAAATTTAAGCTACTTTCATCATCTGAATTAAAAATGTGGATTCATATTCATACTCAGCAGCTTTTACTCCACCAATTTTCATCTTCATTGGAGTTGTGCTTGTCGGGAGCAATATTTGAACTAATTCAAAACTGAATTTGAAATTCAAATTCAAGTGTGAATCAAACTTAGCCAAACCAACTCCAATTTGAGGAATTTAATTTGGCTCATGACTTTGGGGCTAAGTCTCCAATTTAATTGTGAGTAGCTCAAAAATATCGGTGAAACAATGAAAAGAATTAGAGGGGAGAAGTGGGCCCACATGTCAGCCCCAGAGAACCACAACCGACTATGTTCCTTCGGCTGAGAACCGAGCGCACGCCAGCTCGGGTTGAGACACCCCCCCCCCCCGGTGAAGCAAGTGCCAGCTCCTACTTGTTGGGTCAATAGGCCGAGTGAAGTGATCCCCGCAAACCTTGCCACGTGAACCAGCTCTCACTCATGCCCGACGACCCCTCGCTCAGCTCCGAAGGTTTTGCCACTGCCGGACGCCCTCTCGTCTTCCCTGTGCCCCGCCGTTCTGAGCCATTTCACGGGAAACACTCAACAGCAAGGAGACACGCCCTAGGCTGCTCAAACCTCCAGTGAAAACCTTTCCTTATTTCATCCACTGTCGAGGGAGAATTTTACGTTTTACAGCACGGATGTTCATAGAACCGATGTGCTCAAACTATCAAAATTATTGATGTGTAGTTGATCTTAGCTTCTCTTTAGCGCATCACATGTTCTAGACATCCCTACGATCATCTAGGATCAACAAGCACCAAAAAACATCGAGTATAGGCTCTGCTCTTCGAGTTTTTCGGGTTGCCGCTGATTTTTGACCTAGGTCGACGGTGAGCTCATACCTCCGGCCGTTTTCATGGCAAACCGGCTCCATATTCGTGCTTAGCAGGTCACCACGGAGCTGTACGGGGAAACCGCTTCCAAAATAAGGATTGGTAGAGCTCGGGCGACCTTGCCGTAGTTCAAGCCGCCGCTGTCGCCGTCGCCGACTAGGTTCCGGCCGCCGAGAGCCCTAGCTGCCCCCACCAACGAGTTTCCCGAGGTCTAAAACCTAGGGGTGGCGAGTTTGAGCCCCAGAGACAGCCAGATACGCCGTTCCAGCAGACCTCGCCGGCGCGCGCCGCCGCCCGAGCGCTCTGGCGCGAGGTGGAAGACGGCTGAGGGGGTGGGGGCGCTGTAAGGGTTTTAAACATTTTCAATGGTTTTAGTTTTTAGTTAAAACTTCGAATGGTCATAATATTGTGTAGAAGCCCCCAAATTTAGTGAACCAAATCTTGTTGGATTCATCTTTCCGAGTACTTTCCAGAAAAATAAGTTACAGTCCATGAATCCCATTATCTTTTAAGAATTAATTCCCCAAAGTTTAAACTATTGGGAATTTTAACTGGAGATTTCCTCTACGGAAAAAATTTTGAATTTTCGCTAGGATGTTCATTTGAATATCCTTGAGTCACATGAAAAATTTCAGATTCATCCGAGTTCATTAAATCCTCCTAATGGTGTGATTATTTGAACTGCTCTGAGAAAATAGATAAAATGTACAAAAACATTTTTCAGAAATTTTCTCAATCTTGATTAGCTCATAACTTTCTCTAGGATTCTTAAAATTACATGAGGCCAACTCCATTAGAACCATCTCAAACTCTAGTTTCCAGAAAGTAATGGTTTGATCCATGAAAATCCCTGGAAATTCTTAGAAGCTCTAGTAATGGCCATTTAGACATTTATTTGTGCAGGGCTCACAGGAGCTTTGTTTCAAATGAAATTTGGCCAAGTCTCTGGTTAGGTTCTCACCAAGACACAGTAAAAATTTCAGAGCCAAAAGAGAGGTCTAGCTATAGTTAGAGTCTTCATATGTTTAAATCAACACATTTGTGTTGAATTTATCACATGTCGTTAAATTGATTACGTGTAGTAATTGAAGGTGAGGAAGCCCTGGAGATCTTGGACTTTATACCTCCGGAGCAAACCCTAACCACTGACCAGCTGCAACAAGGCAAGCCCCGGTTTGCATTTAACAGTTTTTATCAAGTTATGCTTTATCTCCACTTAGGTTGTTGTATGGGTGTGCATTAGGTGTAGGATGATTGAAACGCTAAATGCATAACCAGATTATCCTAAAGAGAGTAAGGGTAGCGTCTAAGTCCTCGAGTAGAATATGCATACGGGATTGGTTCGAGATGTGAGATAACTTTAGTAAGAAAAATGAGACTAGGCAGGGGCGTAGGACGCAACAAGAGGAAGTCTTGTGTGCGTAGCCCTGCCTGTGTCGATTGAGGACCGATCCGTGTGCGGCCCCACTAATCAAGTTTGAATGTACCGAAGGCATATCGGATATATGGGGTCCGATAAACTGATGTAACCTATACCTCCGGGCGTCGAGGCTAACACACTGATTTATAGGTGTAGGTTGAGGGCAGCAAGGTGGAAATACGCTAACGGGCATAGAGAGATGCTCCGTGTAGGGAACCTCCTGCTCGTTTGGGTGCGACCGGTTCGATGTTTGGGCTGTTTGGTGAAAGGTTGTCCTGTACGACATCGGTTGAGCGTGCCGTCACAGCTCCGATGATGGGCGTACGTGACATGCTATTCGGGTATCCCTGCAGGTGTATATCGAGTCGATTCACCGTACCTCACGGTAATGAGTACCGCTTGTTCACTAAGTCGCGACGTAGTAATGATATGGAAGGATTGTGATGCATTACTGCTGTTATGAATAAATTATATTGCAACATTTGTGCCACCAAATATTGCTCACTAAATTTCAGATTTATGAACCTTTAACTTGTGGCTAAAAGGATGAAGTAAGGATGAACTTGTCGGCATGTCCTTTGCTGCAAACTGCCATCCTACTTTTGGTATGACATGCATGTAGAGTTTCATGTGTAGGAGAGTCGGTTAAGACTTGCTGAGCCATCGTGCTCACGGTTGCTGCTATGAATGTTTGCAGATGAGGAGTACCCCACTGACTCGGAGTATGGGTTCACCGGCGAAGGTTATCCTCCATCAGAAACTGCGGCTCTGTGGGAGCCGTGTGCGCCGCCTTGAAGCTTGGTGTAGCTAGCGTGGGTTGTCCGTAGGGATGGACAACCGATGTTTGCTAGTTACGGTTAGGCGTGAGTCATATATATAAATTCCGCTGCAGTAAACTCTGTAAAGTAGATGTAAACTGAACGTTTGTACTACTTTTGTACAAATTCAGTAAGTTTGAATGTAATACATGTTTTCCTTATCATGTGTGCTGTCGGGTGTCGCATCGCGCGGCATCACCCTCTGTGATCCTGGATTTTACGGATTTTGGTCCGTCACAATTATTTAGTCAAATTATCACTTATATCATGTTACAAAGATCAAGTAATATTTTTAGGAAATTTTCTATAATTTTCCTATATTTAAAACTGTGTAATTTATTTTGTGTACTTAGCAATTTCTTGAGTACATGGTGGCTGACCGATGGCGCATAGTGTGTGTATCTAGTCCAAACTAGTGATTTAAGTGTTTTGTGAAGACTATGCTGATGTGGGTGCCGAGGTGGCACATGACTAGACTGTCACACCAGCAAAATACTGAGGTGGCTGCCACATCAACTGCCACTCAAGCATGAGTGTTAAGGTGGCCAATCTTGTGTGTGATTTTTCTGATGTGGTTCTGACCGGGGTGCAGGTTTGCTGATGTGGTATGCCAACTGGGTGCCAAGTGTGTGGCACACAAGAGAGATGGGGTGTGGTGGCAGTCTGCTAGAGTAATTCATTGGCGGCTAGCCAGAAGTTAGAGTTTTTTTCATCGCCTTAGAGTAATACGCCCGCATGTTCCCTAGGAAGAGGCGATGGTTGTGTCTCAAGATTGAAGATGGGGTTGGTGGGGATCTTGGGCTGAATGGGGTTGAGTCGGTGGGGAAGGAATAGGAGAAGGAGATGGGCTTTGCCAGGGGGACAAGAAAGGGAATGCCCGCTCTGGAGGAATAAAGGGAGAAAGAAAAGAAGGGAGAGGGTTGGCCCGCGTGCAAGGAGAGGAGGGAAGATGGTCTAGGGGGAAAGAATGGGGATGAGGAGTGTCGAAGCATCTGCGGTCGACACTTCCCCCAGGCCTACCCTGGACAGCCCGCGGAGGTTCTTTTTCGGAGGGGCTAGTCCTCTTGTGGGGGTCGCGCGTGTTGGACGAAGGAAGGAGATGATTGACACGGGAATTTTTACGTGGTTTGTGCCGCCGGAGCGTAAAACCCTACGTCCACGGGGGTGCTTGGAGCTCTGGTTTCCTTGAGTATCTGGATGGGTGTCGAACTGCCGAACCGTTGGCCTAGAGGGAGCTGAACTCACGGGAGTTCGAACCTAAAATGCTCGAACCCCTTGTAACGTTGCCTACCCGGGCCTTTTATAATCCAAGGCTCGGGCGGCTTACAAGGTGGGCCCCAAGGCCCGACAGGTGGCCCCGGTGTGATTTCCTACCAGCTACTATGTCTTGGCGCTGGCTTCGAGGTCGTCGTCCTGCCGCCCTGCCTACGCTGTAAGCTAGGCGTAGTTGTTGATGATGGCAGGGGCGGCAGGGAATGTCTTGTCGCAGCATTTATTGGTCTACTGCTCCTGACACTGTGCGCCTGTCTTGACTGGTCACAGTGCCTCCTGACAAGCGTGTGTCGCGCCTCCGCGCCTTGGGAAGGCGCGGGTCTTGAATGCTTTGTACGGTAAAGGCATGGCGCGCCTTTACTCCTGCTGCCTACCACGCCAGGGCGGGCAGCGCTGCACGTGGCCACGTGGCAGGCCCGGAGCTGTCCTCTGAAGAGAGGGGAGCTCCGGCCCTACTCGACACGTGGCGCCTTCGGAGCTCGCCCCTGCGGAGGGGGCAAGATCCAGCCTTCTGTGCCACGTGGCAGGCCCGGAGCTATCCTCTAAGGAGAGGGGAGCTCCAGCCCTCTTGGACACGTGGCGCCTTCGGAGCTCGCCCTTGCGGAGGGGCGAGGTCCTGCCTTCTGGGCCACGTGGCAGGCACGGAGCTATCCTCTGAGGAGAGGGGAGCTCTGGCCCTACTGGACATGTGGCGCTTTCGGAGTTCACCCCTGCAGAGGGGCGAGGTCCTTAGGCGGTTTCACCCTGTGTGCGGGGGTACACGGTATTGAGGGTACCGACAGTGGCCCCCCGGTCCCACCTCGGGGGAGGTAACGATCCCGAGGTGGGGCCTTCTCCTTCCCGCACACTTTCTTGTCTTGAGCATTCCCTGTGCTGGTAGGGTCTCGACGGCTTTGTGGCTCAGCCTCTGAGGAGAGGGTGAGGCCTAGCATCGGAGCTCAGCCCTGTGAAAGGGGGAGGTCCGGCTTCGGAGCTTGCCTCTGAGGAGAGGTAGAGGTCCAGCTTTGGTGATCACCCCTATGGAGGGGGTGAAGACCGGCATTAGGGGTCACCCCTTCTCAGGGGGTGAGGTATGGCATCAAAGCTCAGCCCTAAGGAAGGGGGAGGTCCGGAATGGATCGCGGCTCGCCTCTGAGGAGAGGGCGAGGGCTGGCATCAAAGGTCACCCCTACTGAGGGGGTGAGGTCTGGCATCGGAGCTCATGCTAGTGGGGGGCGTGAGGTCCGGAGGTCATCGGAGCTCTGGCCAGCGGAGGGCGTGAGGTCCGGAGGTCATCGGAGCTCAGGACAGCGGAGGGCGTGAGGTCCGGAGATCATCGGAGCTCAGGCCAGCAGAGGGCGTGAGGTCCGGAGGTCATCGGAGCTCAGGCCAGCGGAGGGCGTGAGGTCCGGAGGTCGTCGGAGCTCAGGCCAGTGGAGGGCGTGAGGTCTGAAGGTCATCGGAGCGCAGGCCAGTAGAGGGCATGAGGTCCGGAGGTCATCGGAGCTCACGCCAGCGGAGTGCGTGAGGTCCGAAGGTCATCGGAGCTCAGGCCAGCGGAGGGCGTGAGGTCCGGAGGTCATCGGAGCTCAGACCAGCAAAGGGCGTGAGGTCTGGCATCAGGGCCTGCCTCTGAGAAGAGGGCAAGGTCTGGCATCGTAGCTCGGCCCTGCTGTGGGGGCGGAGGTCCGGAAGGCATCGGAGCTCAGGCCAGCGGAGGGCATGAGGTCCGGAGGTCATCGGAGCTCAGGCCAGCGGAGGGCGTGAGGTCCGAAGGTCATCGGAGCTCAGGCCAGTGGAGGGTGTGAGGTCCGGAGGTCATCGGAGCTCAGGCCAGTGAAGGGCGTGAGGTCCGGAGGTCATCGGAGCTCAGGCCAGCAGAGGGCGTGAGGTCCGGCATCAGGACTCACCTCTGAGGAGAGGGCAAGGGCCGGCATCGAAGCTCAGGCCTAAGGGGCATGTGAGGTCCGGTAGTCATCGAAGCTCAACCTCTGAGGAGAGGGTGAGGTCCAGCATCGGGGCTCACCTCTGAGGAGAGGAGGAGCGCCGACATCGGAGCTCAGACCTAAGGGGCGCCTGAGGTCCACCAGTCATCGGAGCTCAGGCCTAAGGGGCGCGTGAGGTCCAACAGTCATCGGAGCTCAGCCTTTGAGGACAGGGTGAGGTCCAAAATCGGGGCTCGCCTTTGAGGAGAGGGCGAGGGCAGGCATCGGAGCTCAAGCCTAAGGGGCGCGTGAGGTCCGGTATCGGAGCTCGCCTCTGAGGAGGGGGAGACGAGGTCTGGCTTCGGAGCTCACCCCTAAGGAGAGGGCGAGGGCCGGCATTGGAGCTCAGGCCTAAGGGGCGCCTAAGGTCCGGCATTGGAGCTCGCCTCTGAGGAGGGGGAGATGAGGTCTGGCTTCGGAGCTCACCCCTACTAAGGGGGTGAGGTCCGGTACTGCTCAGAGGTCCTCCTTTCCCTGCCTCTTAGTCTTATTTGACTTACAGTTCTGGGATGGTATATGGGGCTTGGGCAATCCGGTGCACTTGGTCCCGGAGGTCCGGCTCCCGCCGTGGCTAGGGTGTAACCGTCCGTCCCATAGTACTCAGACCGTAGCGCTGGGGAGGCAGAGTGTGCATGCTCTGGGTGCAGGACCGGACAAAGCAAGGTTCCTGGACCTCCCGCTCTGGCGTAGGTCTTTACCTGGAGGAGACCAACTGGCGTAATAGTGCCCTAACTGGGGGAGGTCCGAGAGGCCCCCGGGCCTTTGGCAGGTACCTCAAGCACGACCGCACTCAGCAGGATAGCAAATGCCGACTAGTTAAGAGTGAGAAAGGAGGGCCGAGTGTACGACATACGTACACTGTCAGAGCGCGGGGAGGTGATCATATAAATTAACGCGTAATTTAAATGAACACCTAAGTAAGTGTGGTAGGACTTACAGAGATAGGGCCGGAGCGTCTGCCTTGTGCTCCCATGTACGGACCCGTGGTGGTAGCGCTGGAGCTTCCGCCGGGACCGTGCGATCCGGAGCATTGCTTGCCATCTTGCCTCGTCGACGAGGTAGATGACCTCACGCAGGAGCTGGTCCTGTGTGGCTTCGTCGTACGCTCGGACGCGGGGGGACCCCCATGGTGATCTCCGAGGTAAGCATGGCTTCGGCCCCGCATACCATGTACAAGGGTGATTCCCGTGACCCGGCCCTGGGATGTCCAGCTGACCCTCAACGTAGAGTAGCTGGTATCCCCCGACGTACTGGGTGCAGCGTCTGCACCGGTTGTGTGGGTCTGCTCGGCATGGACCTGGCACGCCTTGCATCTCCTAACCGGCTTGACGGCGTCAAGGAGGCTATCGGTCAGTAGAAGTCATGCCGGATAGTTCTACCGACCAGTGTGTGGGATGATGAGCGTTCCCAGCACTTGTCTCCGTGGATTACTACGAGCTGGTCGCAGCCTTCCTCCTGGGTTATGCACCGCAATAGGATGCCATGGCGCATTGCCAGTAAAGATACCAGCGCGTAGCACTTAGCCATCCGCACAATCCGTTCAGCGAGTGCACGTTCATCAGGAAGGATGTCTTTGAAGAAGTCCAGGACCTCCGTGGTCCATGCATCGGGGCTACTTGAGCTTCTGGATATTGGGCGTTGGGTAGCACGGAGTCCCCAGTGGCGCATACGATCCTTTGGTGGGCACCATGGCTGCAGGGCCATCGGGACCGCTAGCTTTGAGGTGCTGGTCTCGCCCCCTTCGCACGGTTCGGCAGTCCGGGCTGTGAGTCACGGCAACGTCCCTTCGAAGGCTCCTTGGGGCTTCGGGGCTCTAGTGGAGGCCTTCGCTGACAGGTTGTTGGCGACGGTGTCGTCGGCGGGCTGTACATGGCACAGGTCCAAGGTATCCAAACCGCTCCCCCGTTGGCATGAGGAGCGGCACGCCGTCGGAGTAGAACGTCCAGTGACGCTCAGTGAAGGCCGGTGCTCGGGGCTCCGGTTCTCCACCTTTGGGGCCCCTTGGGATGCTTGGTGGTGGCGTCCACCTGACCACGAAGTCAGTCGGTGCTTGGCTCTTGGCTGTCTGACGTGATTGGGAGTTCAGATTGAACTCCGCCATCTTCGGGCTGTTCTCTTTCCTCGGAGGATGGCCGTGGATGCCAGCTACGCCCTTCTGCTGCTGTGGCGCACTTGTCCGCCAGGCTGAAGAGCTCCGAGACGTCTTGCACCTCCATAGTGGCCAACTTCTCGAGCATCTTCTTGTCCCTCACTCCCTGCCGGAATGCAACCACCACTGATGCATCTGGTATGTGGGGGATGGTGTTCCGTACTTGGGAGAATCGCTAGATGAAGGAGCGCAGTGATTCTCCCGGCTATTGTCGTATGGCGTGGAGGTCAAGCTCTGTACGGGGGCGCGTGTAGGAGCTGCTGAAGTTCGCCGTGAACTATCGACATAGCTCCTCCCAGGAGTTTATGGAACCCTGGGGCAGGTTCATGAACCATGACCTCGCCGGGCCGGTCAAGCCGACGGGGAAGTAGTTGGCCATGACGGCTTCATCCCCTCCTGCCGCTAGGATGGCAGTAGAGTAGACCTGCAGGAACTCCACCGGGTTGATGCTTCCGTCGTACTTCTCCGAGAGGTGTGGCCGAAACTTGCGCGGCCACTTTGTGAAGCGAAGGTGGGGCACCAGGGCCGCACACCTGGTCGCTGCTACTGCAGGTCTTGGTGCCGCGAACCCTTGGACGGCTGCTGGCTCGGTGTACTCCGGTATGGGCATTGGTGGACCATATACCGGGGGTGCCGACTACAGGACATATGGTTGTTGCATATGCTGCATGGCGTACGCCTGGGGCAGAGGGCGCATGGCGAACTCTGCGGCCCAGGCTGAGTTGAGGCGATCGACATGCTGTAGCCGACCTCTTTGATGCGACGCCTTTGTCGCTGTCGCTCGATGGTGACGCGAGCATCTTCTCCCAAGCGGCGTCGCTCCAGCTCTATCCTCAGGCCCGCCGTAGGGAGCCTGGTAGAGAGGGAGTCTGCCGTCTGCCCATCAACCGTTGGTGTGCGCGACAGCGACACAACTGGTTGACCTGGGTGTCGTCCCCGCCGCAGTGGAGGGTTGACGGCAGTAGCGACGAGATAGTTGATGTCGCGGATCCACTGCTGGGTGGCCCCCTGGGGAGCGTCTGTAGCAGGTGGATTGTCCAGGAGCGCTTCTGCGGTGGCTAGTGCACTTGCTTGAGTAGCACTCTGCGCCGTGGCAGATCTTGAAGTTGATGGAGTTCGCCGGGAACGTCAGCGCGAAGAGCTTGACTCTGAAGGAAGCTTGGACATCTTCGTCGACGTAGACTCGTTGCGAGAGCGAAAAGCCTCCTACTTGGCGTGCCAAATGCCGAAGCGTCTGCGGTCAACACTTCCCCCAGGCCTGCTCTGGGCAGCCCGCGGATGTTCTATTTCGGAGGGGCTAGTCCTTTCGCGGGGGTCGCACGTGTTGGACGAAGGAAGGAGATGATTGACACGGGGATTTTTACGTGGTTCGGGCCACCGGAGCGTAAAACCCTACGTCCACGGGAGTGCTTGGAGACCTAGTTTCCTTGAGTATCTGGATGGGTGGCGAACTGCCGAACCCTTGGCCTAGAGGGAGCTAAACTCATGGGAGTTCGAACCTAAAATGCTCGAACCCCTTGTAACGTTGCCTACCCGGGCCTTTTATAATCCAAGGCTCGGGCGGCTTACAAGGTGGGCCCCGAGGCCCGACAGGTGGCACCGGGGTGATTTGCTACCAGCTACTATGTCTTGGCGCTGGTTTCGAGGTCGTCGTCCTTCCGCCCTGCCCACGCTGCAAGCTAGGCGTAGTGGTTGATGATGGCACGGGCGACAGGGCATGTCTTGTCGCAGTATTTATTAGTCTACTGCTCCTGACATTGTGCGCCTGTCTTGACTGTGACTGGTCACAGTGCCTCCTGACAGGTGTGCGCCGCGCCTCGGCGCCTTGGGAAGGCGCGGGTCTGGAACGCTTTGTACGGTAAAGGCATGACGTGCTTTTACTCCTACTACCTACCATGCCAGAGCGGGCAGCGTTGCACGTGGCCACATGGCAGGGCGGAGCTGTCCTCTGAGGAGAGGAGAGCTCCGGCCCTACTAGACACGTGGCGCCTTCGGAGCTCGCCCCTGCGGAGGGGGCGAGGTCCGGCCTTCTGGGCCACATGGCAGGCCCGGAGCTATCCACTGTGGAGATGGGAGCTCCGGCCCTACTGGACACATGGCGCCTTCGGAGCTCGCCCCTGCGGAGGGGCGAGGTCCTTCCTTCTGGGCCACATGGCAGGCCTGGAGCTATCCTCTGAGGAGAGGGGAGCTCCGGCCCTACTGGACACGTGGAGCCTTCGGAGCTCACCCCTGCGAGGGGCGAGGTCCTTAGGCGGTTTCACCCTGTGCGCGAGGGTACCCGGTATTGAGGGTACCGACAAGGAGGAAGGCTAGGCCGAGGGAAAAGAGGAGTGGGCCTACAAGGAGAAGGGAAGAAGTGGGCTACCGCTGGGAAGAGAAAATAAAGGGTTTGGGTTTTTATTCAGATTTCAATTTTGAATTGGGATCAGTTGTACTCAATTTATTTGTTGGTATTTTATTCCATATTTCACACTTAATTTATTTGAGGTATTTGAATAATTAATTGGCACACACATACACATATATAGATGTCAACTTTAGCAATTATTCAAATTTGTTCAAGATTTCCCAAAATTTCGAATTTATAATTATTTTTATTTTTTTAGAATTTAGATTGTGGCACGCCATCATTGTAATCTACTCCATCCTGAGCGCTAGCGTGTACCGACGATCGGGAGGACGGGTCTTCGAAACCAATCGCCCTTGCGATCCTGCATTGGGAGAGGGTGAATATGGTTTCTGTAAAGCTCTCCATGTGGCTACTCGCGTTTTTATTATGGTTCGCCTACCATTTAACTCGGGGGTGCTGCTTGCCGTCATCTTCGTCGTCATCTGTTTCGATCAATCTTTATCAACACTAACATAATAACATCTACATCTATTCCCCCGGCTACGACTCTACATCTATTCCCCCGGCTACGGCTCAGTACGTGCAATCAATACATGTTCCAATCTCTGCAACTGCATGTGCGTTGCTACTATCTGTATTGATTATTGTTTTGATCATGATTAACTATTTTTTAGAACTAATCATATAATTGATTATACTTCTAACATCTCTGGTTTGATTATTGTTGTATCAGTAAAATTTGCGTTATCATTTTGATTTTACAATGGCACATATCCATATGTGCTGCCACGCTCTAATAAGTAGTAGCGACATCAGAACTACGCGGTTGCATGGATGTCTTGGGCCAGCTGCATGGAAGAGCTATTACAGCTCTATTATGGTAAAACAAGTGCAAATTACTCAGTAGATTGAATCCGCCGTTGACTTTTATTGTGACATATTAAAGAATAGGACATATCTAATATAAAAGAGGCTTACGATGCTAACATGCTAACACACATTTAGTCATCAGATGTATCATCAGCCCCTAAAACTAGGAGAGATGGAGGTGCAATACAGCTGCAGTAAATGTTTTGAAAAAGAACCCAGATACTTATGTCGTTCTTATAAATCTATCTCTCCTAATCATAGCCGCTAATAGTAGATCTGATATTCGTGTAAATGTATATAAGTATGTTAACATTTTAAACTCTTTTTACACCAGATATGTTGTCACTAAAGAAATAGCATCTCAAAAGGAATAAATATCTTGATGCTGGACTCATAAATGGCCTTGGTGGCCTTGTGTTTAGCATCGCTAGTCGTCAAGGAGAACACGGGGAGTGGTGTTGTAGGAGGAAAAGATAGTATATATGAGCGGATGTTGCCACAGTGGTGTCTTTGGCTAATAATATTTTATGCTTTAAAACTATGTAGATTGATTAATATATTGAAATAGCTAGCGCGCGTGTATCTATATTGAGCCTCATGGACTTTTTTACATGGCATATGACATCAATTGTAACTATTACTCCCTCCATTTTAAATTGTTATTGAAAATGAAGTTATTGTCCTAATAACAACAATTTAAGAACAAGTAACAAAGTAAGTTTTAATGTACAATAGCAGGTTACAAGCAACGTTGAAAATGGTATCCAATAATTTCACTCTGAATCTACCTATCTATATCTCCTTCATTTCATAGTATCTATTATAAGAGAAACAAACGAAATGATACTTCACCTTCAAGCGCAATAGATTAAGTCTACGAGTCTATTAGATGTCAGGCCTAACGATTATTATTAATAGTGCAGATAAGTAATAAAGTTGGGATGCATGGAACGAGGCATGTTGTGTTTTCTTTCTTTTAGAAAAATGGATCGCAAAGTAAGCAAAGACTCAAATCTGGAAAGGAAATAAATGTTGAAATTGTAGGTGGTGATATATATCATTAGTAGCACTATGAGATTACTGTTGAGCGCAACGACCATTATTACTGGAGATTCTAAAAGACGAGCCATGCATGCTCAATTCTTAGTTGTCCTCAACATATTACATGTCACAGTTCCTTCTCTCCGTCTCCTTAACACACTGCATATTATTCCCTCCTTTTTAAAATATTTTACGCTGGTTAGTTTGATTTTAAACTAATCAGCATCAAATATTTTGAAACTGAAGGGGTATCTAAAATACAAACAGAGGAACCTTGAGAAAAAATAAGATATAAACAGAGATCAATAATGTCCTTATTATTATGTGACAATAAGATACATAAGAAATAAATTTACTCTGGTTAGTTTGATTTTGAACTAATCAGCGTCAAATATTTTGAAACTGAAGGAGTATCTAAAACACAAACAGAGGATGACCTTGAGTAAAAACTAAGATATAAACAGAGATCAATAATGTCCTTATTATTATGTGACAATAAGATACATAAGAAATAAATAGCTAATTAGAAGAAGAAAAAATAGTTGTCTGATTAACATTTTTTTCATACCGTGCAGTCTTGACTCGGAGCACATCATAAGTCTTGCCTCTTGGAAGTGCATCTGAAATATGCTGCCATTTGTTGCGCGGACCCATAGAGCCACCAAAGTTATTAATGGAAATTACGTTTTGCAAAACTATCGAATAGCTCAGAGCTCTCCGCATTGCGTAGGCGCGAAGAATAGCTTGCTGTTCCGCACATCGTAGAGCACGTGCATGTTCTGCTGCTGGACGCTGCTGATCATGCTGGGGAAGAATGTCTTCGGCGTCAGTCCTACGGCCAGGCACATCAACTCGGGGCTGGGCTCCTGGAAGTAGTTGTCCCGCGGCAGCACCATCTCCGCGCCGCCGTCGAAGTGCAGCCGAACCGGCGGCACCTGCACCTTCTCCATGGACGTGTTGGCGGGCAGAGCGAAGCACAGCTGGTACTCCTTGACCGTGCTGTTCGCCACTGGCAGCTTAACCGTCTCCATCACCGCCTTCTTCAGCTCCTCGAACGCCGGCTTCACGAGGTAGGACATCGTGCTCCCCGAGTCGATGACCGTGCCGCCGCTGCCGTCGGGGTTCAGCTTGAGGCTGTCCTCGGGGACGTCAAGCCGCTTCGTACCAAACGAGATCCCTACCATTGGCACGTAGTAGTGGACGTCGTTCCATGAGTTCCTTATCAGGTCGATCGATTGGATTGGACCCGTTGTGTTGTACTTGAGCAGGTTGGCCGTTGTGCCGAACAGGAGGGGGCTCTTCTTCTTCTCGACGAAAGGAGTGAAGCAATAGGAGAACCTAGGAATGGACAGCTGCGTAATCAAGGACAGGTTGCTCCAGGAGAGGCTCATGATCCCCGAGGCTCCGGCGAGGCCATCGCCGGAGAGCGTGCCGCAGCCAAAGCCAAGCGGGACGGTGACATCGCGTTTCTCGCCGAAGGTGAACGTGTCGGTTGCAAACACGCCTTCCGAAAACAGGTTGGCGTATCGGGTACTGTACATGCACTTGGTATTGGTGCAGTTGGTGATGAACTGTCCTCGCTGGCACAGCTCGTCGCTGCATGGGACGACTTGGAAAGTGGAGGAATTGGAAGGGTCCATGATTCGTTCTACCTGCTTCTCCTTGGGGCCCTCGAACAGGTTGCACTGGGCCCAGTTCAGGGGCCCGCCTGTGTCGATCACCAGCTTGGCCGGCTGCGGCGGCGTGCCGATGCCCACCGTCACCCAGTGACCCTCGGTGCCGCCCACGGAGGTGGCAGCGTCAGCCCCGGCGACGTCTCCGCTCTCTTTGCCGAGGGCCTTGCCGAGCGAGGCAGCGTGATTCGCTACACGGGCATTGCTCGCGAGGGCGGCGCGGCGCCAGACGTCGTGCCTGGAATACCCGCCGCCGAAGGGGCTGATCATGTCCGTGCGGAAGTCGAAATGGAAGATGCCATGGGCGGGGGCAGCCGCCACCAAGACGGCCAGGCAGAGAAGAAGGGGATGAACATGGCGCGCCATTAGTTCTTGTGGGATTTGGATCACCTGGTGTTCAGACTTCCCCTGTGCTTCCGCGTTCATATAAATTTATGGTTTCTTTATTTAGCAACCGCGAAAATCGTGATTATAGCTGGGACTCTCATCCGCACAATCCCTAGTCAATAGCAAGAATTATCTCGGTGGCAACCCATCTTGTTCGCTTTTCAATCTAAGCAGCCTGCTGCCGAAATAGGACCCTGTCCCCCTTCATGTTGATTGACAAAGATCCTCAAGGACAACCACGAGACGTATTTCTATAATTGGCCGTTTCCTTGGCACAAGCCTCACAAAACACTTTTTTTTCACCAGTAGGAGTCCTTCCTGAAACAATATCCATTTTTCTCTGTTCATAAAAATGTACGTCGTGGGGAGCTTCTGAAAAACAATTCTTGTCGCAATCACTTTCTTATTTAAATCATTGCAAAAACTATAAGCACTCAACAAAATGCAGAAACCTACTACAATATAAATAGTATCTGTTGCAACACAAATAAAGGACCATGGAAAAGCGACATGCATAAATCACTGCTGAACCATAGATCAATAATTGCTTCTAAAATACTTCCGTACGTGTATCATGTTTTAGCCTACTATTTAGACGAACCTTTCAACATGTCATGTTTTTGCAAGAGCATTTCGTGTGTCAAAAAGGATATGTAAGAATATTTTAAATATGGGTATGAAATAAAAATACTTTGTTACCATCGACATAATTCTACAAAAATGATATGTTCGCACTGAAAAATGTAAATGTAGAATTTCAAATAAAAGTATTATGACTCTAAAATCAAGACTGTGTTATAGACCTTACATGCTTTACTTAAAACTGTTGACTTGTAAATCAAGTTTAATATAAAACTAAACATCTTATAAAAATCATTATATTATGTCGAAAATCCAAAGTTTTTACGATGATTCAGAAAATATAAATTTATTGAAGACATTAGTTTAATCAGACCAAGTTGGACAGGATTACGTAAATTCTGATAAGGGAAAACATTATGAATTAAAAATCTTTTGTTCAACTGCGTGTGGTTTGCTGGCTATCAAACTGTTAAAAAGTATAGTATTATGACATACCGTCTACTACTTTCCACGCCAGCTATCTTACCATGCGCATGAATACATTCTATTATTATAGTTTGATGTTTTTTCTGTATTAATGTGATTATCGATGTGGTAATTTAAATGCTCCAAACAATCACTTTGACAGCTCCTCCCCAGCAGTTCCTATGATGGACCTTGAGGATGGACACATCTGATTTCCGAAGGCATTACTGTAGATTTTGGACAATAATTTGAAGCCGGTACACTTACATTCGTGGACAACCAAAGTCTCACAATAAAACCAGACTATCGGTTGTGGTGGCCGTGCACACACTAGAAGCCCCAGGATTCACCCAATCTCCGCCAGGTGTTCATCTCGTTGAGCCCATCGTCCTACATTTAGCAAAGCGTGGTTTTCGAATACTACAATTAAAGGATCGCGCAAGCAAAAACTCTGCTAGGTCTCTGCAGCAACAACTGTGTGGAAAATAAATTCTCTGCCATCCCTGCGCCAATGTTCTCCACATGTCCAAATTACCATTTCAAAGCATCAGGGGGTTAGGGTTAATATTAGGATCTAGGATTTAGTTTTTCTAGTTCAGTGTTAGAATTTAAGGTTTAATATATGAAGAAAAATTAGAGACATACGCTTTAAATTTGGAGCTGACCACGTGGCCGCATTGATACGGAAGTGCACCAGCCCCATGCCGCGAATGCAGTTTCGGCTCTCTATCTTTCACTTCCTCTTCATTCCAGCTAGCATAGGCTCGTCACATAATTTCAGTAGGTGCCGGTCTGGAGTCGCTGCGGAATGCTTCATCACTGTGCCCTGCTCTTAGGCGACTCCACTAAAATGTCGTGCATCCCGACCAAATAGCTGCTTCTACCAACACGTCGAACGGCACACATTCCATATTTGTGACGGATGACCATTCAGATCTACTAGCAGAACTGAATCTGCAAACTGCAAAGCACCGCAACTGGAAGGTTGTTCGTGACATAGAACGATTACTGTTTCTTCCCCATTCCTCTTATTTCCCAAAGGACACCATTGCACTCGGTTCGTATTTTTAGTTTCCCTGTCAACTCATTTCCTTAAGGCCTCCTCCATTGTGGACGGGCATACGTGGCCCGGTGGCAACGACGCAAGGGTGCGTTCATGATGGCGGGGTTTCAAGTCCCCTCCCGCACTTGCCGCTTGGACACCGAGATGACGCAGCGTGCATCTTAAAACAGGTTCCATCAATTTTTTAGGTGATGGAAATCCTAACTAGTGGCGGACCTAGGATTTTATCAAAGTGAATGCCAAAAAAAATTTTCCGTGCAACTAGATAAAATTATTTATTACTAAGTGTAAAATGTAATTTTGTACAGTATAAAAAGTAAATAACACGATAAGTCTTAAATTGAAGATGTTATAATATAAATAATTTAAATATGATAATATTAGTTCAAAAATATAGACATAAGATAGATTACAATACTACTTGTCCGAGTTTTTTAGTTGTCATTTTCTGAATGACATGAATGTATTGATGATATCATCTTCATCCACTTGAAAGAAAATATCTCGCTCGATGTATGTGATCAGACAATCATCTAAAACACTATCACCAAGCTTATTTCTTAGCGTGAGAAAGAGTAAACAAAGATGGCGAATAGAATTACGCGTGAGGAAGACTGCTAGTCAACCTCAACAATTGCGAGATGCAAGATACAACCAAACGAGACGCGATCACGATACGCCACAGCTAATTTGCAATCAGTATCACTTAGAGGCCGTCATACGAAAACCAGACAACCAGGCAAAGCTGACACACCGAAATCGTCTTAGCCACAAAGCCTTCTGCTCTGGTGTTGCATGTGTGGAGCGTGCCCAGGAGTGGCAGCCATATTTTATTCTTATTGCAGAACGCCGGCCAGCGGCCGTATCCCATCGTACTTGTTCGCGATTTGATTCCTTACGCCGTTTCGTTGGCTGATGCTTGACTAACTCTCTTTCGATCGCGTGATAAATTGCGGCTTGATGGGCCTGAGCACAGGGTATGCCGGAGAGGTTATGGTCGTTTTATTACATCAAAAGACACACACTCAAACAAAAACTTGTGACTTACCTGAGTACAAAAGTAGACACACCTAAATTATTAATAAGTAATCCTATAGCTGAATCTCCATCCGAATTCGATGAAGATTTGTATCACGGTGACTTGAACAACACTACAAGCCATCCTTATGAACTTGGCTTTGTTGTCACACTTTTATAGCGATAACCGCATGCAGCACCATTAGATGGTCCTGAAAAATACCCACATATAAGTTTTCATGGACCATTTATCAGACAATATCATTCCTGCTTAACCATAATGTGCAACACCATGCTGCAGCTGCAACCACAATTATTGGTCTTTGTCTAGGTTGAAAAGAGTGCAGCCAGGAATTAAATAAGTTAGGAACAAAAGTTGGAGACGTAACATTGAAAGTAATATCAACAATTCTGGAATCTGGCATAATGACAATCAAAAAATAAGTGTCGAATAGTTTCGTTATTCCTGCAAAAAACACATTTCTTATCTCCCTTCCAATTTTATCTTATTAGATTGTCTTACATTAATACTACTCTACAATTTAAGTACCACATGAATTTTTTTATTTTCAGCGGCAGCTTTGTTGTCCATAACTTGCTGTTCCTACTCACAATTCCCTTAGACATCAAAGCCCTATACATCGAGTTAACAGTATAGACACCATTTTGATGGAGGTCCCACCTGAAGGTGTCTTCCGTTTCATTTAGCATAACATTCACTAGTATAATCAATCTCCTTAAATTATTATCAATCAAACCACGTCTGAAAGAAATATTTAGGAGAATGGTACTAAAAACATGTGCAATGGTACCATATTTACGTCTAGCAATACTGTATAAGGCTGGATATCTCTGTTTTATGGTAAAGTTTCCTAACCATCTATCCTCTCAATATCTTGTCATTTTACCATTATTCACTTGAAATGTCCCATAGCACACCAACTTGTCTCTTACTTTCAACAGACTTACCAAAAGTGCGAATCGCCTGCTCTGTGTTGTATCTAGCCCAAAGTTTGGTTTTTAAAATACTTTCTTCTTAAAACCCTTTGTCAGATGCCATCCTCATTAATTAATTTAAACAACCATTTGCCTAATAAGCTTTGGTTTTGGACATCTAAATTCGAAACCCCTAGATCACCCTGTTCCTTAGGTTGACAAACCACGTTCCACATGGTCAATCTATATTTTTTCTTATGACTATCGGCCTGCCAAAAAAATCGAGATCTGAAATAATCTAACTTCTCAAGAACACCTCTAGGAACCGTGAAGAATGACATCATGAACATAGTTATAATTGTCAGAACTGAATTTATCAATACTAGACGACCTCCTATCGATAGATGTTTCCCTTTTCAACTACTAAGCTTTTTTCAAATTTATCCTTAATTATTTTCCAGTGGTTATTATTTAATTTCCTGTAGTGCATAGGTATTCCTAGATATTTGTAAGGACAAGTCCCATTTCGACATCCAAATAACAAGGAATACTGCTGCTCAGTCATCCGAGCATCACCGAAAGAAAAGATTTCACTTTTATGAAAGTTTATCCTTAGTCCAGACAACTGCTCAAAGGCGCACAATAGGAGGTTTAGATTTTTCGCTTGTTCCAGATTATGATCTATGAATAGAATTGTATCATCCTCATACTGCATAATCCAAAGACCATTGTCTACTAAGTGAGGAAGAACACCGGAGATCAACCCATTATTCTTCGCTCTATTAATCAGTACGACTAACATATCAGCCACTATATTAAACACATTAGGTGATAATGGGTCTGCTTGCCGCAATCCGTTTTTAGTTTGAAAGTTCTCACGAATAAGATCATTAACTTTTTATCGGTGTTTTTACCACTGGGTGGTAATTGAATGCTTCGCGCTTTCTGTCCGGATGGCTAGCTAATAAAGACAATGATTTATACTGGTTCAGACAACGTGTCATACGTCCAGTCTAGGGTGTTCTTCGGCCCTATATTAGCTCAGGTGGTCCAAGAAACCGTGGTTAGATGTGAGGCTTCCTCGCGTGCGAGAGTGAAAAGAAAGCCTAAGTGTTGTGGGTGTGTGAGCCGTTTTGCCTTGCGAGAGGAGGTTCCAGGCCTCCTCTTTTATGGCCTAGACGTCTTTACCTACCCGCCGGCTCCTCATAAATAGGGTGGGGGTTTGCATGGTGTGTCAGCCCCTAAGGCAGCCCAAAGCGGTACATGAGCAATGAGTACATGTAAAAGTCCCAAAACTTGTAAATAAAAAACTTGAATTGTGAACAAAGTTATGCTTCAAATTCAAGAAAATGGGGCATGCAAAAAACTTTCTAAGACATGATGATACACATAGGTGTACAACCAAATGAGCTCGAATACTCCTTTGGGATGTTTCCAGCCAAGGTTAAATTTAAACCCCATGTGAAAGTTGGCATGTGCAAGAAGATATCTTAAATTCTACTTTTGAATTCAAATGTTCATTTAAATGCAAAGGTGGCCATTTCAAAAGGAGGATGCAAACTGTGGTTGCAAACCTCCCATTTGCAGCAGCCAAACTAAAAATTATGAGGAATGCAAAAATTGAGAAAATTGGGAAGTACTTTGGTATTCATGTCAAAGAGACTTTTGAATTTAATTGGAATTTGAATTCAAAATTCAAACCTGAAGTAAACCCTGTCAATTTCCCAAATGGGTATCAAATTTGAGCTCCTCATGACTGAATTTTGCAACAGGCCAAATTTGGAGATATTTTGGGAGAGGAAAGAAGTGGGGCCCAGTGGTCAGTGAGGGGTTTAAACTTGCTACTCAAGTAACTGGGTCCTCTATTCTCACTCGAGCCGGCCGAACACAGCGCGCCACCGAGGCAGCGCTGCCACCACCTCCCGAGCAAACTCTGGCCTCGTTTCTTTTCTCTTATCAGTCAAAACTGACATATTTTCGCCTCACAAACCGACTCCCCGCTGCTGCTCATCCATTCTCACGTGCTCCTCGATGAAAACACAGCCGCACGCACGATAACCTTCGATTATCGGGCGCCCGGACGTCTCGGTTGTTCTCACGCCTAACTGAGCTTGGTTCCGGCGTCGCAGAACCTCCCTCGACGTGCCCGAAGCAAGAAACCGACGCCACACCCACGGGAACCCTGACCCCGAGCTCGACTTTCCTCTCCGGCGCCGTGTAAAACCGCTGCTACAATAACTCGACGCCGGCCTCAAGGATCGTTCCCCCGCTGAGTTGTGCATGCCTAAAGGTTCTTCTAGAACCCTTCTACCATCCTCGCAACCCCGGCAGCATGCCATCATGTGTCTCGCTGGAATTTTGTCGCTTTTCCACTGGCATGCCATATGCACCGAAGGTGCTCTCGCCAAAAAATTGTGCCACATGGTCAACATAGAACACACCTCCTATACCTCCGTGCGAGCTCAGAGGATTAAAAACCACCGAGAACTGTCGAGCAGAGCCACTGTTCATCGAGTTTTTTGAATTTCACCGGATTTTGACCTAGCGCGACGGTGAGGTCAAACTTCCGGCAAGTTTTAGCGAGATCAGAAGGTAGTTCCGTGTTCCTCTAGGTGCCTTGGTTCTGTACGAGCAAGCGGCGCAGCTTTTGGTGCCTCACAGCGCCCTAGCGACGTCGCCGAAGTATCACCGAGGCCGCCGCTCGTCGCACCTAGAGTTCCGTCCATCCTCGGTCCGAGTAAAGGCCGGCAGCGTGTTCCCGGCACAAAAATACGTAGAGGCGGCGAGTTTGGTGGAGTTCGGTGCACCGGAACCCCCTCCCGGCGAGGTCTCCGGCGAGGTAGGCGGCGGGCCGTCGCGGGAGGCGAGAGGAAGAAGAGGTGGGCTGGCCCACGAATCAGCCTCTGTTCCCGGGGAAATATGATTTTCTGTGGCACTGGATACAATTGTGGCTGCGTGAGGGGATCCCTGTGGCCCCGTGTGTTGGTGGCCCTGGTGGCGCCACGTCACCCCAGGACCCGCTGTCAGAGTTTGAATTTTTCCCCGGATTATTTGAATTCCAGATTTTCCTCAAACTTTAGAACCCCATAACTTTTGCTAGGAAACTCCAAATTGGGTGATTCAATTTAGGTTAGATTCAGCTTGGACAGATCTATCCAAATTTGAAAGCCAATTTGTACGAAAGTCAATAATAAATTCTGGAATATTCTTTGAATCTTTTCAGAAAAAAACATTTTGGAGGAAGTTTGGTTTATCCAAAAATCCCCAAAATTTTCCAGAATATTCCTTAGGACAGTATTGAACTCCTGCTAAATTTTCAGCTCATTTGGAGTTGATTTGAGTATGAAACTGCAGAGTACAAAGCACTGTGCTCAAATAAGTCCAGCAACATTTTCAGAAATAATTCTCACTTTGAAAAATCGATTCTGGGCAATTTCTAGCTCCACAATTCCTAGGAAAATTCAAGCATGCCCTATGAGCTCTGCTTGAAAGTGTGGTTCACATGAGTTTGCATGAAAGTGCAAATTTATTCAGAATTAATTCCTTTTGCCTAAATGCTTAGGGAATTGTTCTGGATGAACTACTGATTGAAAAGTTCTGAATTTTGGTCCAGAATATTTTCTTGTGACAAGGAACTCACAAGAAAATTCATAGATAAATTTGAGCTCTGGATCAGTATTGTTCTATATACCTTACTTAGGTGAAAAATGCAACCCTTAAGAAAAACACTTAGTGCTTGATCCAATTGCCAAATCCATTCTTCATCAACTAGGATCCACTCCATTCCAGCTTCTAAACAGTGTTCTGTTCTCCACTTGTAGTTAGATCTTGATCATAAAGAATTTATAATTTAATACATATGCATGTTCATAACATGTAGTGATTAACGTGAAGAAGTGGGGAGGAAGTGAAGCTTGGATCAAGGAGCAAGAAGAGCCCGTGATTAAGCTTCAAGTCATCAGCAACTAACTGCATATTGTATCTGACTTTAGTCCCCTGCAAAACTAAGGCAAGCTCTGTTTTGCATTTAAGTTGTTTATAAAGTTTTTACTTTGTTCACTACTATGGTTTAGAGTTTGTTTGTGCATTAGGTCAGGAATGATTTATACTCCAACTGCATGACCAAATGAACCCTGGAGTCAAGGGTAGAATAAGTTTCCCCGCTGCAGACTATTGCCATGCTAAATAGGTTATGCGATCCAGTAGAAGTCGAGTAGTTGGAACCTCCTCGTGAGATATAGTTCGGGATCACACGGTTATGGTTTAAAGTTTATGTTTCCAAAGATGAGACTGAGCAGAGAGTGTAGGCAGCGACAAGATGAGGTCTTGGTTGATTAGCTCTGCCTGTGTCGGTTAAGGACCGTTCTTGTGTGCGGCCCCGCTGAGCAAGTATGGAGTTCTATACCGGATTCTTACTGGTATATGGGACCGAGGAAACCGATGTACCAGGTTAACTAGATTGTAGAGGTATACCACATCGTCTCGTTATAGCTATGAGCCCAAGACGGCGCGACCGGTTCTACAGTCGGGTGTCCTGCAAAAGGTTGCCACATGCGACATAATGAAGGACGCCAGATTTGGGTCTTCAGAGGCGGGCGTATGTGTCGAGTAAGCCAGGCAGTGTTTGATTTGAATCACCATCCCTCGCGGTTATTGTAAAGGTCCCAAAAATATGAATACAAAGAAACTTGAGTTTGCACAAACATTGGTTTCATGTGTATGAAAATTGGGACTGGTTTAAACTTTTTCCACATGTGATAACACATGAGAGTTCTTTTTAAACAAACTTATGGTTACTCACATGCTTGGACCCTAGGTGGATTAAACCCACAGGTTGGAAGTCACATGTGCAATGGAAAGTTTAAAAATCAGATTGTGAACTAAATGTTCAACTCAAATTTCAAATGAGGGCAACACAATGGGAATACAAACTGTTGTGTCCAAACTCTTGTTTGCAGCAGCTAACACAAAAATCAGAGTTCATATTTGAATTCCTTAGGTCCAAATTAGTGGGTATGCAAAGTTTCATTAATTTTTGAAATGTTTTGCTAACCATTTTCTAAAAGGACTTATTTGTAAAGAATTCAAATACACATTTGAATTTGGATGAAATTTGCCCAACTATCCAAATGCAGCTCAGTTTTCAACTCCAAACAATTGAATTGGTCAGTTGCCAAATTTTAGAGATCTTTTGAGGGATAAGGAGGGACTGCCTTGTGGGACCCACATGTCATTGGGGGAGGTAAAAAATTGCAAAATGATCTTCAGTCTTCAGTCCTCAGTTTCCAACTCGAGCAGAACAGAGACTTCACAGCCGACACCAAGGCACACACTGAGGACACCTCCCGGGGTTGTTTCCTTGCGCTGGCGTGCTACTCGTGCTCTGCCTTCACTCCCAGCCATGCCCAGCTTGGCCACAGCACCGAAGACACGGCATCTGCCCTCTCTCGCACGCAAGAACGAAACAGCCACGCCGCCGCTGCGTTGATCGCTCGGGAACCGACGTTCCACCACTTGCAAGCCTATGTGTGTGGAAAAACAGCACTAGGGCGGTGGCCTCGGCATACTTGGCACAAAACCGAGAGCTATCGGTCTCCCCAACACCAAGCAAAGAATTTTTCCGTGGCGGCCGAAAAGAAGAACGACGAGGTGCCCTCGTGGACAGCCTCACCCAGGGATTCTCACGGCTGAACAAGAGTACCTTTGGACGCACACGACCTCCACTCTGCTCACCTCCGAATCTCAAGCCGAGTGGTTGATCGTCGCCGGATTATTTCTCAATTTTCTTCCGGTCGGTGCAAAACTAACCTCGGGTATGAAATCATCAAATTCTCGATCTCTATTTTCCTAGAGCCCATAAAATTGCACTCACATAATCTATACTCGATGGCGCACAAGTTTGCTTTGCAACCCTAGCTTGAAAACGGCTGTAGCCAGCGTAACATAAGGTTTTCCAATGGCGACCGTAGGGGAAGCAGTCGGGTGCACGCTGCAACCATGGTTAGAGCCATTCCGAGCCTTTGTACGACAATGTCGAGCTTCTCTAGCCTCCACCGGTGCTGTAGAGCAACTCCACCGAAGTTTTGGTGGGCTAGAAGGGCCGGGCGACATCGCCGAACTTGCACCGAGCCGCCGCACCATCGCGGGCTGTGTTGGAGCCATCGTCGGCCGGGGAAAGTCTCCCCGATGTGTTTAGAACACGGTTTTAGGCCCTAGCAGCGTGGGAGAGCCCAGGAGGTGGCCGGAGTAGTGGTTTCAGTGGAGCTCCGGCGAGCTCGGTGGCGCGTGCGTGCGGGAGCCTGAGATAGACGACGATGGGACCGGGCCCGCATGTCAGTCGCTTGGTGAACAGGGGCGGGATTCTCTGTTGCACGGGATCAGACTGTGACAGCGTGGGGAAGACCCTGTGTCCCCGTGTGGTTTAACTGAGAGGGTGACACGTGGCTACCGGAACCGCTGTCACGGATTTGAACTTTTCCCGGTTAATTTGAATTCCAGAATTTCACCAAACTTTAGAACCTCATAACTTTTGCTAGGAAGCTCCAAATTTAGTGATTCAAATTAGGTTGGATTCAGGTTGAAAAACTATATCCAAATATGTAACCCAATTTGTATGAATACCATTATTTAATCTGGAAAAGTTCTTTAAAACTTTTCAGCAAAATAATTTTAGAGGGAGTTTGGTTCATCGAAAAATCCTCAAATTTTACCAGAATGTTGTTTAGGATGTTAGTGAACATCTGTAAAAATTTCATCTCATTTGGGGTTGATTTGGTAAGGAGAATTCTGATTTCAATTTTCTGTGTTCAAATGAATACAGGAACATTTTCAGAGAATTTCCAAAACTTGGAAATTCAGTTCTGGGAAATTCTTAGCTCCAAAAATCCTAGGAAAATTCATGCAGTCTCTATGAACTATAATTGAAATTGTAGTTCACTCCGTTTGACATGAAAATGTGAGTTACCTCAGAATTTATTTCTTTTTGCTTATTTCCTTAGAGAAATGTTCTGAATAAACCACTAAATGAAAAGTGCTAATTTTTGGTCCAGGACATTCTCTTGTGACAAGGAACTCACATGAAAATTTTCAGCTCCATTGGAGCTATGGATCACCACTGTTCTGTTTAACCTCTTTAGGTGCTCAAAACACAAGTGGGCAAAACACTTAGCACTTAATCATGTTGATTAACCTAAACCCAAACCTTAGCACCAGTGTCATTTTAAATTCTTAAACAGAGTTCCGGTTTTTAAACTTGTCATTAGAACCTATTAGCAAAATCTTTACAATTAAATGCATTGGCATATTCATCACGTGTAGCATCTACGTGAAGATTGTGAAACATCGGAGAGGAGATCAAAGAGGGAGGAAGGTGAGTGATCAAGCCTCAAGTGGTCTTCACTAACTTAAAATTATATACTAGTCCCCTGCAAAACAAAGGTAAGCCCCGGTTTGCATCCAAATTTACAAGTTTTTATTTGTATACACTTTATATTGTCTAGAATATTAGTTTTTCATTATGGCTAGGTTGGTATGACACTCCACATGCATAACCCAGGAAAACCCTGGAGTTTGATTTAGAATAGGTTATGACTTAGTTATAACTGCTGATCTCAAGTTAACAAAAGTGGATTAAAAGAGGCATAACTCGAGTAGGCCGTTTCCTACTCGTGAACCGGGATTAAGGGGGATCAATCGGAAGAGTTGGGAATTGATCCTCATAGATGGGAATGGAGACCGGGCAGTATAGATGGAGGGCTCAAGGACGTGGTCCTGTGAACCTAGTCTCTGTCTAAATCGATTAAGTCCCGTTCTCGTGTGTGGCCCTGTGGGACAAGTTTGAGTTATGTACCGGATGCATACTGGCTATATGGGACCTAGGAAACAGATGTAACATGTTAACCTGGGTGTCGAGGCAATCCCCACCGTCTTATGCAGACGCTGAAAGGATAGAGAAGTCGGCTCTATGAGGGTTTGCTGTAGTGCGACTTAATCCAAGTCGGTGGGACTGGTTCGATATTTGGGTGTCGTGTGAAAAGTTGCCACATACGACATTGAGGGGATTGGTTGATCACCGGTCTCGGACGGGCATATGTGTCGTGTCAGCCAGGTGTTTTTATTCGAATCACCGTCGCTCGCGGTAGTGAGCATACTTGTTCTCTTCGTCGTGACGTAGTAAGAAACTGGGAAAAGTTAATATGCTTCGTGAGTAATCCTCATATTGGAGATGAGGAATGATCAACACCATCACTAAATTTACATTCTACCTTGGGCCAGTGGCGTCGAGACAAAGCGTTTCTTGTTTGATTGTAGAGTCTTGGCGTTGATGATGCAAGGTCTGTATGGGTCTAGGGTAGCTCACTAAATTTATTTTCTCCTCGGGCAAGTGGCATCAAGATGAAACGTTTCTTGTTTGATTGTGGAGTCTCGATGTAAATTGTGCGAGGACTATAAAAGTTGCTTAAAACTTGAAGTAAGAACTCTCCTTTAGCTCAAGTTCATATTTTGTGCAAAATTCTATATTCAGCCCTCTATTTTCAGCATGTAGAGTTTCATGACTAGGGTTGACGGTTAAGTCTTGCTGAGCTTTATGCTCACGGATACTGCACGAGTTGTTTTGCAGGTAATAACACTACTCTGATAAGTAGGGTTGTCCGATGAGACTCAGATCTCTCTCTGAGTTGTGAACTCATGGAAACCCCGCCGCTGCTCTTGTGATCGTGTCGCTAGTGAGAAAGGTCCTCGGGCTGGACGTCTTCTCTGTTGCTTAACATAGATATGTGACGTGAGTTGTATCAATCTTCCGCTGTAGATTATTTTGAGAAGTATTTGTAAAATTCACACTTTGTAAGCTTACGCTTGATTTATGTAATATGATGCTTTATTATGTGTGTTGTTGGATGCCGCATCGCACAGCACCACCCAATGTGATTCCCGGGCGAGCGGCACGGCCCCGTGATCGGGTCCGGCTCTCACAGTTATGAGTACCACTCGCTCACTGTATTTTGACGTAGTAATCAAAGTTGAGTGACAACAGTTTGCAAGTTTTATATGTTGTTATGATAAATTGAATTACATGATAACCATGTATGAAGTAGAGATAGAGCAAATTAAAGTTATTTTCCACCTTGGGATAAGTAACATTGGAATGAATCGTTTCTTGTTTGATTGTGGATTTCCAATGTTGCTCGACACAAGATCATTACTATGATGGCTAAAATCTGAAAATCAAAGATGAACTTGTAGGCGAGTGTTTATGCAACTTCAAATGTCTATGTCTTAAGTTACCTTCATGTAGATTTGCATGCCTTAGGAGCGACGGTTAAGTCTTCCTGAGCCAACGTGCTCACTCTTGCAGAGTTGTTGTTTTGCAGGTAATTCATCGTATATCATGAAGGGTTAACCATTCTTGGCTGCATGGTCACAAGAAACCCTGCTCGCTGCCGAATCCATTTCCTGCTGCTAGAAAGTGTTATCCTCGGGCAGGATAACTCCTTTGCTGCTTAGCTAGGTTCGTGAGAGTGATCACAGTTGTAATTCCGCTACAACTTTGATTTTATATTCTGCTGCTGTACATTAGAGTGTACATTACTATTTTAAAACAAATCTGTTGTTTAATACACACTTGTGTATGTCTTGGATTCATATATGTGTGTGTTGTTCGGTGTCGCTTAACACGGCACCACCCAATGTGAATACTGGAGTGGCGGGGTGACCGTCCCCCATAGGCGTTGTATCAGAGACACATTGGGAATAGCACGCCCGAAAATGAACAAGTTTTCAAAAACTAGTGTTTACGAGTGAGGAATGGGTTAATAACCATATAAGGAGTATTATTAGCGTAGCTAAGTAAGGTGGCAATCCTAATTTTTGTGTTACTATTTTGCATTTCAATTCCGTAACGGCGCACCTACGTGGAGGTAAGACTGGTAAGGAACACAACCGAAAATGGTTCAATTTTGGTTAGCTCCCTCATGCGCGGAAAGTAGCATGAGATCTTTCGCTCAGCAATGAACGGAAAGTGAATATGTTTTCTAAGACTCTTCATGTCTTAGAGACATATGAGTTGCACTAGCCTCCAGCGCGTGAACCTAGGTCAATAGGAGGAGATCCCATCGTGTGGTTTATAACATGAAGTATGTGCTCTAGGACTCTTTATGTTCTATGGGGCATACAAAAACGCTGGTCCACCAGTGTGCTTAATTGCAAAGGTGTGGAGCCCTCCTTTGGGTGGTTAATAACCTGATCATGTACCTTGAGACGTGGCTTAACTCAAGGACGACCCGTATGGCAATGATACGGAGCGTATGTATTTACTTTCAATGTCGACCTGCCTGAAATGACAAACCAGTACATTCCTTACTATTGAGTGTTTTTATGCTGGTATTAACCACGTTTGCGTATCTCGTGTAGAGTATGTTTGTGAGTGATTGATAGTGCCACTACTAAAACGATTGCCGGTTACACCGATATAGGTTTTTCTTTGTGACACCCTCATCTCTGGTGTCAGCATATGTTCATGCTTTATGAAGAGAAAACATTTTAAGAAAAGTAGGAACAGAGAAAAATATCAAAAGGATAGCCAATAAGAGCCGAATCCAGCTCTCAGAGAGCGCCGAAGAAAACTTCCGCGGCCCGCTGGCCACGTGGCGTGTTCGGAGCTCATCCCTGCGAAATGGGGAGAGGTCCGCCGCTAAAGTAGGCTACGTGGCAGGCTCGGGGCTCATCTCCAAAAAAGGGGAGAGGTCCGACCCTGTGGGACACGTGTTGCCCCCGGAGCTAGTCAGAGGACTGGTCGCGCGAGATACGTGTCGATCTCGGAGCTCACCTCCGAGAGGTCCGGTTCTATCGAACACGTGTCGCTACCGGAGCTTATCTTTGGGAAATCCGTCACTGTTGGACACATGTCAACCTCGGAGCTCGTCTCGGAGGAAAGAAGAGAGGAAAGGTCCGGCACTGACACATGGCGTGCGCGGAGCCACCTCCGAGTAAGAGAGGAGGTCCCGACCGCCTGGATACGTGGCGCACGCGGAGCTCACCTTCGAAGAAGAGGGGAGTCTTGCTCGTTTGACACGCGGCACAACCGGAGCCCATCTCTACGGAAAGGAAGAGACCAGGCCGGTGGACACGTGGAACTTCCGGAGCTCATCACCGCAAAGGTGACGTGTTCTGAAGCGATTTTGGAATCTGTACACGTAAGAAATACCGGAACAGAAACCGACCTGAATTCCACGATGATACCGCACCGAATCAACTAAAGATAAGTTGTAAGATTCAAACAGGACCCATATTCGGGATACAATCAGATTAGGACTCTTCTCTTCCCGATTATAAATAGAACCCAGAACCCCTGGCCGAAACCACAAACTTCTTTTCCAACTCCTGAGCCGACGACTTAGAGCCCTAGCCCCAACTCGCCGAGAAAGCCATCGCCGGAGCGCGGCAAGAAAGATCGCCGGAGAAAAAACCCAGCGGTCTGAGGAGGACCTCAAAGACCGAAAGGAACGTAAGGTAGACCCCCAATACCACCTTACGACATCGTTGTGTTTTCTTTGCATCTGTTCTTTGATTCCTTTCGAACAGAAGCCTTCTCGTGGACAGATCACTTGATGATCAGGTTGATCTAAAGACAAGATCATTGCCACGTCCACCTTTGATCCGAACACCTCTGTCCATGCAAGCCATGCAAGAACACACCAATCTAATAAAAATCATAGGATAACATGCATATGCATCATCGCATCTAGTTTAAGGTTTGTGCATGATATTGATTGCTGTGAATCTTGTATGCACGTGATCCTACCTAGCAGGACAAGCTCAGGGAGCTGTCTACGACGAACTGCAGCAACCAGGTTTTGAGATCCAAGAACAACCGGAACCGCAAGAACAAGGCAAGTGCTCCTTGACCATATTGATCCTATGTTTTGGGTGAAACTGTTTTGTTTTGCGAAAAGGTGTGTGTACTGAGTCAAAGATGATGGGAAACCCTTTTTATAGGAATTTACTAGTGTTGGTAAAACCACCCTTGTCGCCAGGGAAGTTTATGAGTCGGGTATGGTTTCTGCTTTATGCTTCGCTGAGTGCATGGGATTGGGAAGCGAGATAGATGTGTCTAGCTAACTGCACTCGTAATGATAATGAGAAACTGATGATGTTAATGAACATGGATCGGAGGGAGATCTAGGCAAGATGGGTTTGTGAATGAGGTAGCATGAGATGGTGGTTTACTTGCCGTAGATCTAAGGACCGGTTCATGAATGCACATGCCAGGATAACAATGCCACCACAAGGCTAAGTATGGGTGCGGCTTAGCTGAGTAATTAGGTAAGTTGCTAGAGTGTTATGGACTGTGGAAGACGCGGGGAATGGGAGTCGAGTGAGGACTGCCCTGGGAACTGCATGGCACAAGAGGGGGCCCGTGGGTGGGAGAATTGGAGATTCTAGCCTGCCGGTGAAACCTTAGTGAGTCCATACATCTAGTAGCCCCTATGTATTGACTACGTGAGCTTGCAGAAGATGGGTGACAAGGCCATAGTGGTTGAAAACAAGATCCGAGAAATCGAGCGAGAGTGCAAGAGGAAGATGCCATACCAGCCTCAAGGGAGCAACGTACGACCTCGGTACATGCCCCCTGCACCGCAGTACGGATCGACCACTCCTACATACTGCCCTGGTCAGCCACCACAGCAACGACCCGTTGCACCAGCACCTCGTGTGCCCATGCCTTCTGCGCCCCGACCTAACAATGGCGCTCCTGTTCAAAACCCCCGCCCCAACGTACCTGCTGCTGTGGGCAACAGGGCATGCTTTGCATGCGGGGAGATAGGACACTTCGCGAACCAGTGCCCGAGGAGAGGCCCTGGACAGCAAGGCAACGCGCCCAAGCAAAACCCACGACCGAACGGAGGGGACGATCAAGGAAATCGGGGACAACAGAACTATGCTCGCGGCAACGTGAACCATGTCTCTGCTGAGGAAGCACAACAGGCTGAGGACGTCGTAATTGGTATGTTCCTTGCCAACTCCAACCCAGCCACCATCTTGATTGATTCTGGAGCATCACATTCCTTCATATCATCCAAATATGTTGCCAAACATCACCTACCCATATCCCACTTAAAATGTGCTATGTTAGTTAATTCTCCCGGTGGAGAGATGAGGACTAATATAGTATGTCCGAAAGTGAGCCTTAAAATAAGGGGGTAGACTTTCTTGCCAACCTTATTGTCTTGGACTCCCAAGGTATTGGCACAATACTCGGGATCGATTGGTTAAGCAAGCACAACGGGGTAATCTAATATGCCGAAACAAGCGTGCAATTGACAAATGAACACGTCATCCGTGTCGAGTTTGAGTCAGCCCAACAAACCACTGAAAGGGCAAATTTGAACCACGTTGAAGGAGCAACATTGGACAGCATTCCGGTGGTTCAGGAATTCTCGGACGTGTTCCCGGAAGAGCTTCCAGGTATGCCCCCTGATCGGGACATTGAGTTCGCCATTGATTTGGTACCCGGAACTGCACCCATAGCCAAGAGACCCTATAGGATGCCCACCAATGAACTAGTAGAACTCAAGAAGCAAATTAAAGAGCAGTTGGAGAGGGGGTTTTATACGTCCCAGCTCGTCACCATGGGGAGCTACGGTGCTCCTCGTAGACAAGAAGGATGGAACCCAAAGGATGTGCGTGGACTATAGGTCTCTCAACGAGGTGACAATCAAGAACAAATACACTCTGCCCCGTATAGAGGACCTGTTAACCCAAATGAAAGGAGCCTGAGTGTTCTCCGAAATTGATCTTCGGTCGGGATATTTCCAGCTGAAGATTAAGCCCTCCAATATACCCAAGACTGCCTTCCGAACACGGTATGGTTCGTATGAATATACCGTCATGTCTTTTGGGTTAACAAACGCACCCGCATACTTCATGAACCTTATGAACAAGGTTTTCATGGAGTACTTGGATAAGTTCGTCGTGTTTTTCATCGACGAAATTATGGTGTATTCAAAAAGTGAGGAGGAGCATGAAGAACATTTGAAATTGACCTTGCAGAAATTGCGTGAGCATCAATCGTATGCCAAGCTTAACAAGTGTCAATTTTGGCTAAAGGAAATATCTTTCCTAGGCCACATTATCTCCAAAGAAGGGGTATCGGTTGATCCCGGAAAAGTGAGTGATGTTCTGAAGTGGGACCAACCGCAGAGTGTCAGGGATATTCGGAGTTCTCATGGGATGGCTGGATACTATCGACGCTTCATTAAAGACTTCTCTAAAATAGCAAAACCTATGACAGAGTTGCTAATGAAAGGGAAGGTCTTCAAATGGACTCTAGTCTGCCAAGGAAGTTTTGAGGAACTCAAGAAAAGGCTAACCACAGCACCGGTTTTGGTATTGCCAGACGTAAGCAAGAGCTTTGACATATATTGTGACGCATCCAGACAGGGGCTTGGATGTGTGCTCATGCAAGAAGGACAAGTGGTAGCCTATGCCTCACGACAATTAAAGAAGCACGAGCTTAATTATCCTACACATGACTTGGAGCTAGCAGCAGTAGTGTAACACCCCAAATTTTTAGTCAAAACTCAAATTTTGATTTAGAACCATAAACCATGTTCAGAGGGGAATTTAGAAATTTTTGGACGTGTTGCATGTTTTGCAAAAATTCAAATTCAAACTGGAATTCAAATTAGACTCAAAACAGAAAAGAAATGGAAAAAGAAAAAAAGGAAAACCGGAAAAAAACTGGCCAGTGGGCCGAAACCCCAGCCGGCCCAGCAAACCCCCGCGCAGCCCGCCCCCGCGCGCGCCGCGCTGCCCCTCGCTGACGGGTGGGACCCGCCTGTCATCCCTAACCCCGCGACCCCGGACTTCTCCCCCGCGCGCGCGATCGCAACCGATCGGGAAACCGCGTCCCGCAGCCGAATTCTGGACCCTGAGGACTCTAACTCGATCACAACAGAACCACCGCCCTCCCCCGGCTATAAAAACAACCGATCCGATCAGTTTTTCTCACGCGATCGCCGATTTTCACTCCGGTGAGCACCGAGACTTCGCCGGTGAATTCTGGCCGATCTAAGCTCGGAAACTCTGATCTAACTCGTCGGTCTTGATCCACCGCCTCCGGGGAACTTTGCAGGTGCAGAAAACCCGAAGACTTACGGTGCAAATCCAGCTCCGACGAGCTTCGCCGTGGTTTTGCCTCGGACCTCGCTGCCGAGCACTTTCCAGGACCCCCGAGCTCGAGAAAACCCCCGAGGTGAGATCCCTGACCTCCCCTCTACCGATCTAGGCCATAAGATCACAGTTCTAGGCAGAATTCTCGAGGATCCGAAAGTTTCCGGCGAGATCGCCGCTTCCCGCCGCCGTGCGCCGCCGGCAGCGCCGCCCGCGCTCGATCAGAGCGACGTGGCCGCTTGTGCGCCGTTTATTTTAAATCGCACGGTAGACTTTAAAACCCCGCGTACCGGTTCGATGTTATAATCTCAGCCCTCGGTTTAAAATCAGACGGTCCACGTCGACCCCGCGTTATAAAGACTGGAATTCTTACGTGCTACCCCCTGGGGTTCTCTGGAATTGAGAGCTAGCCCCGGAAACTTTAGATCTAGCCCCTGGAACTCCAGAAAATCATGTAAATTCATTTAAAAATCAGTTTTAGCCCCTAGACTTAATAGAAATTAAGAAAAACACCTCTGAAAAGTGTAGCTAGACCCCTGGAAATTATGAAAATAATATTATAGACCCTGTAATGGGGTGAATTCATTATTTTAGCCCTGTTTAGTATTTAATTTAGAAAATTGAATATGTAACTAGTGTTTAAATATTAAAAAGGGGGACAAACCTAATTGTCAAAATTATTAAAAACTTTCTCAGTACTTAGAAAACTTTGGAGTGAGATAAAAATATATTTTTGGGGCTGAAATAAATCTGTTTCATCTATTATTCACATTTAATAGTATAGGGACACATTTTTAAGTAAAGAATAGTTAAAGAAAAATAGGGAAAATAATTATGAAATAGTATACATCAGAAGCCAAGGTCAAAATATGATCTTAAATTATTTAGGACCAGAACCTAATCTGTTTAGGTAGTGTGTATTACTAATTTAATAATAAAATGCACAATTATGCATAAGAATATAAATCTGAAAATATAGAAACTAGTAAATGATAAATGGAGTTTGTAAAGTACAAAGAATTCAGTTTAGGGTTGATAGAAATTATGAAGGCACATATGGAGAAGAAAAATACTTTTCATACATACTTGGTAGTTTAATATATAAGGAATTTATTTAAAACTGAAACACACATATATACATGTATATATATATATATATATAGTATGAGAGTATAAATATGAACACCAAAGTAGGAATCCTACACATGTAAATGAAAGTGTATGCAAGCCCCAAATCAACACACATAGAGTATCCACAACACATAAAATGGTAAAGAAACTTTCATAAATGTGAATGTGTGGTTTGTATGAAGTAGAAGTGTGAACTATGTCTTATGATTGTTGTTTTTCTTTTGCTATGTGTGATGGTATGAAGTAGAACCTGTTCAAGAGCAAGCTATCAGTTTCCAAGATCAGGACTACCCATTTCAGGAGCAGCAAGAAGGAGGCAAGTGTCCTTGACCACTTTGATCCTATGCTAGGATGTGTAGATAGAATTATTTGCATTGTCAGATGAAATATGAAACCCATGCTAGGAAAGTTTCCCTAGAATTGCATTACCTTGTTTCCTTGTAGCTTGGGTTGGGATTTGATTTACCATGTCATTTATTTCCATGCATATGCTTAGCCATGCTTAGAATGGGATATTTGGGACATGAGATCATCAGTTTATATTACCATACTCTTGAATGAGACATTGTGAGTTATGTAGAGGTAGGGATCAAGGCAAGTTGGATGTTTTGGTTGTGTGCTGGGGGCACGAGACTTGGGTTTGTGTTTAGTACTTGCCTGGATCCTAAGGACCGGTTCATGGAGCATGTAACCCGGCTTTACAGTGCCAACCACATGCTGAGATGGGGCAGCTTAGCCAATTAATTAGGTGTATCCCCGGCGTAGTATGGGTGTGTTGGATGGTGCGGGGAATAGGAGTCAGCTGGACTGCCATATGAACCGCAAGGCTCAAGAGGGGGCCACTGCAGCGGGGTTGGAGCCTCTTGTATGCTGTTAGGGGTGAAACCTCAGTGGGCCCACGCTCGTCGGGAATCCCTTTGTAAAGGCTTCGTAGTGATCTCTTGGCCACACACCTGGGAAGTGTGAATGTGGTTCGTAGCCACTGGCATAATGGAGGTTCTTTTAGTCCACCCGGCAACGGGGGATGAAATCACTACTTGTGGGTACAGTGGTACAAACTCTGCAGAGTCAAAACTGTCTTGACAGCCGTGCTCACGGTTAAGAGCGGCCTGGACTTATTCATGATTAGAGAATTGATGGTTTTGGAAGTTAAGCGGGGAGCTTAACATTGGAAATGATGATTATGGTTATTGGTTTATGATGATGGGATGGGAGATTTGGATCATTTCACCTGTGTAGTAATGTAGGTGCTTAATAAGCTAAGGTGATAGGTATTAATTGCGTAGTGCTTTAACCATGAGTTCAACCTCTCCTTGTTCTAGCCATGCATGATATAATTTTCCCACACTTGCTGAGTACCATTGGTACTCAACCTTGCATATTTGTTGGTTTATATTGCTGCTCAGGTCAAGATAATGAGGTGGTGTATAATGACCAAGATTTTGGACCCGAGGAAGGTTTCTAGGTTCATGAAGACCCCCCGGGCAACACCTGTGATGGAGCCCTAAAGAATAATATTCCGCTGCTAGTTTATTTACTTGTGATGAAGCATTAGTGTTCAATGAGACATTTGTGATGTAAGACTTATTTATATTCGACACCTGGCTTGTAATAAATGATGCTTCACTATTTGTCATCACATGTATGAGAAAATGATCCTGGCATACATGTGATATTCACTTGGTTGTTCTTCGGAAAAACCGGGTGTGACAGAGGTGGTATCAGAGCCAAGGTTGCCCGTAGGAACGTGGACCTAGGTTGGAATGGACGTATTTAAGGGCCCTATTTTCTAAAAAAAAATATTTTCCAAGGTGTGGGTGAAAAAGTGTTATCAAAAGAGTCATTTTCTTCATCTTACCCCAACTTTCATTCAAAAATAGGATTTTTGTTTGAAATTTTATCTAACCTAATTTTAAATTCTTTTGTTTTAGATGGTTCGCATGATTCGCACCGCTCGTAAATCCACGGGAGGGAGAGTTCCCGTAGTTGCCCTTGCTGAAAGAGAGGAGAGTCGTCCAGTGACGTACCTTTCCTACGGATTGGCAGTGGGAGATTTGTTGCGCCGTCTTCGACGTATGCTCGAAGCCGCCGGCAATACGGGCAAGCTCATCATCCACTATAACTCCACCAGGACCATCCGTGAGAAGAGGGAAGAATGGAGTTCGGAGATGAGGATTATACACGAGAATCAGCTGCTTAAGATCCACCACTCTCCAGCTTGTCGAGCAACACAAGTTGACGCGGAGAGAGATGTCACTTGGGAGGCCATCACCTGCCAGAGCCACATCTATCGTCGCCACTTGGACAAAACTGAGTACATGTATGTCCTCCAACGTGAGAGTGGTACCACGGAGTACAAGTACCCCCCGGTGCAGCAAGGGACTTCCCATGAGCACATGGACTTGTGCTTGGAGGATGCTGCTATGCTCAGCACTCGACTGCAGGAGTGTCAACAAGAGCTTCAGGATGTCCGAGATACTCTGAAGGAGACGGAGGCATTGCTGCGAGCTTGCTTAAAGGCAAGAGAAAGAGGAGATGGGAATGAACTGTGTGTCACCGTAAGTGATCCATGGACCCCTGACTTCCCGGATCGCCGAGCGATCAGGCGTCGTCGCACCTCTCCACCAGCAGCCTCCCCACCCAAAGCAGAGTCAGAAGGTAGCCGAAATGAGGAGGAAGATCCCGAGGAGCCAGCTCAAGAGGATGAGTAGTGTAGAGTCTTTCCCCTAGCTAGCAAGAGGTCGATTAGTCGAGTCCTTACGTAGTTAATGGTGTGATAATGCTTGGTGTGTGACGTGAGTTGTGGAAGCCATGAGCAAGTGTCCACAGCCTCGTCTTCAGATTTTTTTTTGCTTTGGTGTGTGAACCCACAGGAAATAATAGTGCATTTATTGGGTGTGAGATATAAAACCCTCGTAAGATTTTAACAAAACTTCAACACTTCAAAGTACAAACAAGTGAAAGTAGTAAGATGATACTAAATGCTTTCAAATTAACATTTGTTGATTCTACCAGATGGCCGGAAGAGGAAAAGGACGTGCTGCCAACCCCGCCAACAACAATGATGAGGCATGCAACTCTCATCTTTCTGGAGGCCAGAATCGGGGTGGTCGCCGTGAAGAAGTTGATCCTCTCCACCAAATGCTGGAGAATCAAAATCAGCTCATCCAGAACTTGACTCAAGTAGTGGCCAACTTGCATCAAGTTCTACCTCCACAAGCTGCACCACGCCAACCAAGGTTGAGTGAGTTTCTAGGAACTCAACCTCCAAAGTTTGCAAGTGCTGCTGAACCTCTGGAGGCAGATGATTGGCTGAAGACCATTGAAAGTAAGATGAGGATCATACAATGCCAAGGGTATGAGAGGGTGCTGTTTGCCTCTCATCAATTGCATGGACCTGCTGCTGATTGGTGGACCGCCTACGTGGCCGCCCATCATGACCCTGAGAGCATCACTTGGGAAGAGTTCAAGCGTAGCTTCCGCAACCATTACATCCCAAGAGGTGAACTCAAAAACAAGAGGAAAGAGTTTTTGGGACTGCAGCAGGGAAACATGACGGTGAGGGAATACCTCACTAAATTCACTCAACTATCCCGTTATGCTCCACGAGACATAGAGACAGATGAGCAGAAACAAGATTGTTTCGTGGAAGGACTTACCGCAGAGATGCAGTGTGCAATGTCCTCCAATGAGTATGAAAGCTTTCAAAAGATGGTGGACAGAGCGTTTGTGGTGGAAAGGAAGCTAAAGGCCCTGGAAAATGAGAATAAGAGGAAGGCTGGGTGGTCACATCAAGCCTCAGGGAGCAACACCCGCCCACGTATGATGCAGCAACCTACGGGGCAGACGAGCCGTGCTGCGGTACCCTATTCAGCACCAAGAGGGTACAACCCAAACTACAGACCCCCCGCAGCACCAGCACAGCCGCAACGTCAGTTTATGCAGCAGCCTCGCCCTGCATATCCACCTCGACCAGCGGTGCAAGGACCCCCAAACCAACCCCAAGACAACAAGGGCCAAGCATCTAAGATTGGGGTGCAATGCTTCAGCTGTGGTGAAGTGGGGCACTACGCCCATAAGTGTCCAAAGAAGAAGCCCACGCAGCCACAGCAGCAGAACGTAATGAGAGGACGGGTGAACCACGTCACTATGGAGGAAGCACAAGAGGCACCCGACGTGGTAGTTGGTAAGTTTCCTGCCAATTTACACCTTGCAACTCTGCTGTTTGATTCTGGTGCTACCCATTCGTTCATTGCTCAAGGGTTTGTTAAGAAGCATGACCTAGCAACCACACAAATGAACCATATGCTAGCGGTAAACTCTCCAGGTGGAGAAATAAGGACAAGACAAGTGTGTCCCAAAGTGAACCTAGACATTAATGGGGTAGTATTTACCGCTAACCTCATAGTGATTGATTCACAAGGGATAGATATTATTTTGGGTATGGATTGGTTGACCAAACATAAAGGAATCATCCATTGTTCGACCAGAACGGTGGAACTAACTCACCCTAGTGGCACAAGAGTAAAGTTCATAACGATACACGAGCCTAGGAGGGACATTAAATTAAATCAAGTGGAGGTGAAAGTTGAGGAAATCAGGACTATCAGGGAATATCCAGATGTTTTTCCGGAGGAGTTGCCAGGAATGCCTCCCGACCGTGACGTGGAATTCGCAATCGAGCTAGTACCGGGAACAGCCCCGATATACAAGAGACCTTATCGAATGGACTCCAAGCAGCTAGAAGAGCTCAAGGATCATTTGAGAGAATTGACGGAAAAGGGGTATGTTCGCCCTAGTTCCTCACCATGGGGAGCTCCGGTAATATTTGTGCCTAAGAAAGATGGAACTCAAAGGTTATGCGTGGATTACCGTGCTTTGAATGATGTGACCATCAAGAACAAGTACCCATTACCCCGCATTGAAGACTTGTTTGATCAGTTGAGGGGAGCTTGCGTGTTCTCGAAAATTGATCTCAGGTCGGGATACCACCAACTCAAGATAAGGCAATCTGATATTCCCAAGACAGCTTTCGTATCTCGGTACGGACTGTATGAATACACTGTCATGCCTTTCGGGCTAACCAATGCCCCGGCATATTTCATGTACCTCATGAACAAGGTATTCATGGAATATCTGGACAAATTTGTGGTGGTTTTCATAGATGATATTCTCGTCTTCTCCAAAGATGAAGAAGAACATGAGAAACATCTAAGGTTGGTGTTACAGAGGCTGAGAGAACACCAACTATATGCCAAGTTGAGCAAATGTGAGTTTTGGCTAAAGAGAGTTCCCTTTTTAGGACATATAATCTCGGAGGGAGGAATCTCCGTAGATCCCGCCAAAATTGAAGATATCCAGAAATGGAAAACCCCTGAAAATGTCGGGGAAGTTCGAAGCTTTTTGGGATTGGCTGGATACTATCGACGGTTTATTGAGGGATTCTCCAAGATCTCGAGACCTCTCACCAAACTGTTGGAAAAGGGAATCACATTCACCTGGACGCCACAGTGCGATACGAGCTTTCAGGAGCTAAAGAAGAGATTGACAACAGCCCCCGTGTTGGTTATGCCAGATATGCAGAAGAATTTCACGGTGTACTGCGATGCCTCTGGGAACGGGTTGGGATGTGTTCTCATGCAAGAGGGACATGTCGTGGCATATGCATCCCGGCAGCTTCGGAAGCACGAGAAGAACTATCCTACACATGACTTAGAACTAGCTGCAGTGGTACACGCGTTGAAAATTTGGCGGCACTATTTGATGGGGAAGAGGACAGAGATATATACGGATCATAAGAGTTTGAAGTACATATTCACACAGCCAGATCTCAACCTTAGACAAAGGAGATGGTTAGAGCTAATCAATGACTTTGATGTAGGCATCAACTATCATTCCGGGAAAGCAAACGTCGTGGCCGATGCCTTGAGTCGGAAAGTGCAGGTCAATAAGTTGAGCTTGAAGGATATGCCTGCAGAATTGAAGGACGAGGTTATAAGGCTCAATCTATGTCTAGTAAATAGTGGTGAAGCCATCGCCATGGAAGTGGACTTCACACTTGAGCGAGACATACGCGAGGGACAAAAGAATGATGAGAAGATACAAGAGATCAGACAGCTCATCAAGGAAAATAAAGCTCCTGGTTTTAGAGAGGATGAACAAGGAACGGTGTGGCACGGGAAAAGGATCTGTGTGCCAGAAGTAAAGGAGATTCGTAAATTAATTTTGAAGGAGGCTCATGATTCCGACTATTCCATTCATCCTGGGAGTACGAAGATGTATCAGGACCTCAAAAGCAGGTATTGGTGGTATGGCATGAAGCGAGATGTCGCGGAACATGTTGCCCTATGTGACACATGTCAGTTGGTGAAAGCAGAACATCAACGACCCGCGGGATTGCTGCAACCACTCAAAGTGCCTGAATGGAAGTGGGAAGAGATCAGCATGGATTTTGTCGTGGGATTGCCTAGGACCCAGTCCGGGTATGATTCAATATGGGTTATTATTGATAGGCTAACCAAGGTAGCTCATTTCATTCCGGTGAAGGAAAGCTACAACGGAACCAAATTGGCAGAATTGTACATGTCAAGGATTGTGTGTTACCATGGAGTGCCAAAGAAGATAGTGTCGGACCGAGGGACACAGTTCACCTCGAGGTTTTGGCAAAAGTTGCATGAAACCATGGGAACCCATCTGAATTTCAGTTCTGCCTATCATCCCCAAACTGACGGACAGACGGAGAGAACCAATCAGATCCTTGAAGATATGCTAAGGGCATGTGCACTCAAAAACAATAGAAGTTGGGACAAGAACCTACCGTATGCGGAGTTTTCCTATAACAACAGTTATCAAGCTAGTATGAAGATGTCACCGTTTGAAGCTTTGTATGGAAGGAAATGCAGAACTCCCCTATTTTGGAACCAAACAGGAGAAAGTAAAGTGTTTGGTCCAGAAGTGCTACAAGAAGCCGAGGCAAAGGTGAGGGAGATTCGCAACAACTTGAGGATAGCACAGACACGCCAGAAGAGTTATGCTGATGTACGAAGAAGAGAGCTCGTTTTCAACGTGGGAGACTATGTTTATCTCAAGGTGTCCCCTATCAGAGGACTTCGTCGGTTCAAGGTGAAAGGGAAGTTGTCACCTCGATACATCGGACCCTTTCAAGTTTTGGAAAGAAAAGGCGAAGTGGCGTACCAACTAGAGTTGCCGGTTCATCTGTCGGACGTGCACGATGTGTTCCATGTGTCGCAACTCAAGAAATGTCTGAGGACGCCTGAGGAGGTGTTACCCATGAATGAAGTGGATGTAGCTGAGGATTTGTCTTATGCCGAGCAACCATAAAAGATTTTGGAGACAATGGAACGCCTCACCAGAAATAAGAGAATCAGGATGTGCAAGGTGCAGTGGAAGCATCACTCAGAAGAGGAAGCCACCTGGGAACGGGAAGATGAGCTTAAGGCACAATTTCCGGAATTGTTTTCTTAGAAACACCAATCTCGAGGACGAGATTTCTTTTAAGGGGGGTAGAGCTGTAACACCCCAAATTTTTAGTCAAAACTCAAATTTTGATTTAGAACCATAAACCATGTTCAGAGGGGAATTTAGAAATTTTTGGACGTGTTGCATGTTTTGCAAAAATTCAAATTCAAACTGGAATTCAAATTAGACTCAAAACAGAAAAGAAATGGAAAAAGAAAAAAAAGGAAAACCGGAAAAAAACTGGCCAGTGGGCCGAAACCCCAGCCGGCCCAGCAAACCCCCGCGCAGCCCGCCCCCGCGCGCGCCGCGCTGCCCCTCGCTGACGGGTGGGACCCGCCTGTCATCTCTAACCCCGCGACCCCGGACTTCTCCCCCGCGCGCGCGATCGCAACCGATCGGGAAACCGCGTCCCGCAGCCGAATTCTGGACCCTGAGGACTCTAACTCGATCACAACAGAACCACCGCCCTCCCCCGGCTATAAAAACAACCGATCCGATCAGTTTTTCTCACGCGATCGCCGATTTTCACTCCGGTGAGCACCGAGACTTCGCCGGTGAATTCTGGCCGATCTAAGCTCGGAAACTCTGATCTAACTCGTCGGTCTTGATCCACCGCCTCCGGGGAACTTTGCAGGTGCAGAAAACCCGAAGACTTACGGTGCAAATCCAGCTCCGACGAGCTTCGCCGTGGTTTTGCCTCGGACCTCGCCGCCGAGCACTTTCCAGGACCCCCGAGCTCGAGAAAACCCCCGAGGTGAGATCCCTGACCTCCCCTCTACCGATCTAGGCCATAAGATCACAGTTCTAGGCAGAATTCTCGAGGATCCGAAAGTTTCCGGCGAGATCGCCGCTTCCCGCCGCCGTGCGCCGCCGGCAGCGCCGCCCGCGCTCGATCAGAGCGACGTGGCCGCTTGTGCGCCGTTTATTTTAAATCGCACGGTAGACTTTAAAACCCCGCGTACCGGTTCGATGTTATAATCTCAGCCGTCGGTTTAAAATCAGACGGTCCACGTCGACCCCGCGTTATAAAGACTGGAATTCTTACGTGCTACCCCCTGGGGTTCTCTGGAATTGAGAGCTAGCCCCGGAAACTTCAGATCTAGCCCCTGGAACTCCAGAAAATCATGTAAATTCATTTAAAAATCAGTTTTAGCCCCTAGACTTAATAGAAATTAAGAAAAACACCTCTGGAAAGTGTAGCTAGACCCCTGGAAATTATGAAAATAATATTATAGACCCTGTAATGGGGTGAATTCATTATTTTAGCCCTGTTTAGTATTTAATTTAGAAAATTGAATATGTAACTAGTGTTTAAATATTAAAAAGGGGGACAAACCTAATTGTCAAAATTATTAAAAACTTTCTCAGTACTTAGAAAACTTTGGAGTGAGATAAAAATATATTTTTGGGGCTGAAATAAATCTGTTTCATCTATTATTCACATTTAATAGTATAGGGACACATTTTTAAGTAAAGAATAGTTAAAGAAAAATAGGGAAAATAATTATGAAATAGTATACATCAGAAGCCAAGGTCAAAATATGATCTTAAATTATTTAGGACCAGAACCTAATCTGTTTAGGTAGTGTGTATTACTAATTTAATAATAAAATGCACAATTATGCATAAGAATATAAATCTGAAAATATAGAAACTAGTAAATGATAAATGGAGTTTGTAAAGTACAAAGAATTCAGTTTAGGGTTGATAGAAATTATGAAGGCACATATGGAGAAGAAAAATACTTTTCATACATACTTGGTAGTTTAATATATAAGGAATTTATTTAAAACTGAAACACACATATATACATGTATATATATATATATATATATATAGTATGAGAGTATAAATATGAACACCAAAGTAGGAATCCTACACATGTAAATGAAAGTGTATGCAAGCCCCAAATCAACACACATAGAGTATCCACAACACATAAAATGGTAAAGAAACTTTCATAAATGTGAATGTGTGGTTTGTATGAAGTAGAAGTGTGAACTATGTCTTATGATTGTTGTTTTTCTTTTGCTATGTGTGATGGTATGAAGTAGAACCTGTTCAAGAGCAAGCTATCAGTTTCCAAGATCAGGACTACCCATTTCAGGAGCAACAAGAAGGAGGCAAGTGTCCTTGACCACTTTGATCCTATGCTAGGATGTGTAGATAGAATTATTTGCATTGTCAGATGAAATATGAAACCCATGCTAGGAAAGTTTCCCTAGAATTGCATTACCTTGTTTCCTTGTAGCTTGGGTTGGGATTTGATTTACCATGTCATTTATTTCCATGCATATGCTTAGCCATGCTTAGAATGGGATATTTGGGACATGCGATCATCAGTTTATATTACCATACTCTTGAATGAGACATTGTGAGTTATGTAGAGGTAGGGATCAAGGCAAGTTGGATGTTTTGGTTGTGTGCTGGGGGCACGAGACTTGGGTTTGTGTTTAGTACTTGCCTGGATCCTAAGGACCGGTTCATGGAGCATGTAACCCGGCTTTACAGTGCCAACCACATGCTGAGATGGGGCAGCTTAGCCAATTAATTAGGTGTATCCCCGGCGTAGTATGGGTGTGTTGGATGGTGCGGGGAATAGGAGTCAGCTGGACTGCCATATGAACCGCAAGGCTCAAGAGGGGGCCACTGCAGCGGGGTTGGAGCCTCTTGTATGCTGTTAGGGGTGAAACCTCAGTGGGCCCACGCTCGTCGGGAATCCCTTTGTAAAGGCTTCGTAGTGATCTCTTGGCCACACACCTGGGAAGTGTGAATGTGGTTCGTAGCCACTGGCATAATGGAGGTTCTTTTAGTCCACCCGGCAACGGGGGATGAAATCACTACTTGTGGGTACAGTGGTACAAACTCTGCAGAGTCAAAACTGTCTTGACAGCCGTGCTCACGGTTAAGAGCGGCCTGGACTTATTCATGATTAGAGAATTGATGGTTTTGGAAGTTAAGCGGGGAGCTTAACATTGGAAATGATGATTATGGTTATTGGTTTATGATGATGGGATGGGAGATTTGGATCATTTCACCTGTGTAGTAATGTAGGTGCTTAATAAGCTAAGGTGATAGGTATTAATTGCGTAGTGCTTTAACCATGAGTTCAACCTCTCCTTGTTCTAGCCATGCATGATATAATTTTCCCACACTTGCTGAGTACCATTGGTACTCAACCTTGCATATTTGTTGGTTTATATTGCTGCTCAGGTCAAGATAATGAGGTGGTGTATAATGACCAAGATTTTGGACCCGAGGAAGGTTTTTAGGTTCATGAAGACCCCCCGGGCAACACCTGTGATGGAGCCCTAAAGAATAATATTCCGCTGCTAGTTTATTTACTTGTGATGAAGCATTAGTGTTCAATGAGACATTTGTGATGTAAGACTTATTTATATTCGACACCTGGCTTGTAATAAATGATGCTTCACTATTTGTCATCACATGTATGAGAAAATGATCCTGGCATACATGTGATATTCACTTGGTTGTTCTTCGGAAAAACCGGGTGTGACAAGTAGTGCATGCATTCAAGATTTGGAGACATTATATCCTTGGTCATCGATATGAGATCTATACGGATCATAAAAGCCTCAAGTACATATTTACACAAACGGACTTGAATTTGAGGCAACGTCGATGGTTGGAACTCATCAAGGATTATGATGTGGGAATCAACTACCACCCCGGGAAGGCCAATGTAGTGGCTGATGCGTTGAGCCGATAGGGAGCATGTCACCAACTCACGGTTCGGGAGCTACCACCCGAACTACGCAAGGAGTTCGAACGGTTACACCTCAGATTCTTGAACAACATGGAAATAATGGAGATCCACTCTTCATTGGAGCAAGAAATAAGAGATGGCCAAGCAACGGATGAGGAGATCAAGGAGATCAAGGAAAGAATCCGACAAGGAATAGAGAAGGATTTCAAAGAAGATGAGACGGGTACGCTTTGGCTAGGAAAAAGGATCTGTGTGCCTAACATAAAACACCTCCGCGACATGATATTGAAGGAGGCACACAATTCCCCCTATTCTATACATCCCGGAAGCACCAAAATGTACAAGGACTTGAAAAGTTGTTACTGGTGGGATGGTATGAAGAGGGATATAGCCGAATATGTTGCCCTATGTGACACATGCCAACGGGTGAAAGCCGAACATCAAAAACCCGTTGGATTGTTTCAACCTTTGAAGGTACCCGAATGGAAGTGGGAGGACATCAGTATGGATTTCATCGTCGGATTGCCACGTACTCAGTCGGGTTACGACTCCATCCGGGTCATTGTGGACCGATTGACAAAAACCGCCCATTTTCTCCCTGTAAGGGCCAATTACAACATTGCACAATTAGCAGAGTTGTACATGGAGCAGATCGTGTGCCGTCACGGAGTCCCGAGGAGGATAATCTCAGATCGAGGTTCTCGGTATACCTCTAGATTCTTGAGGAAGCTGCAGAAAGCCATGGGTACACAACTGGATTTTAGCTACGCCTATCACCCACAAACTGATGGACAAACCGAAAGGACAAACCAAATTTTGGAAGACATGTTGAGAGCTTGCGCCTTGAACCGTGGGCGTGGTTGGGAGAGGAGTTTACCGTATGCCGAATTCTCCTATAACAACAGCTATCAAGCTAGCTTGAAGATGTCGCCATTCGAAGCATTATATGGTAGACGGTGTAGAACACCGCTGTTTTGGAACGAGACCGGAGAGAACCAGGTGTTTGGACCCAAAGTACTACAAGAAGCCGAAATGCAAGTCCAAACGGTACGGGAGAACTTAAAGGCTGCTCAGTCACGACAGAAAGGCTCTGCAGACAATAGGCGAAGGAAGTTGACCATCGAAGTAGGAGACTTCGTATACCTTAAGGTATCGCCTATCCGAGGCCAACGACGTTTCAACGTCAAAGGAAAGCTAGCACCTCGCTACATCAGACCATTTAAGATTTTGGACAAGCGAGGAGAAGTAGCCTATCAACTAGAGCTCCCAACCCACCTCTCCGACGTACATGACGTGTTTCATGTATCCCAGCTCAAGAAGTGCTTAAGAGCACCAGAGGAGCAAGTATCAATGGGAGAACTTGAACTTCAAGAGGATCTTACTTATGCGGAACACCCTGTCCGAATCTTGGACATAAGGGAAAGGGTCACCCGGAACAAGGTGATTCGATGGTGCAAGGTACAATGGAGCCATCACACAGAAGCTGAAGCCACATGGGAGCGTGAAGAGGATATCAAGGCAGAATTTCCCCATCTATTCTCTACTAACGAATCTCGAGGGCGAGATTCAATTTAAGGGGGGTAGATTTGTGACACCCTCATCTATGGTGTCAGCATATGTTCATGCTTTATGAAGAGAAAACATTTTAAGAAAAGTAGGAACAGAGAAAAATATCAAAAGGATAGCCAATAAGAGCCAAATCCAGCTCTTAGAGAGCGCCAAAGACAACTTCCGCGGCCCACTGGCCACGTGGCGTGTTCGGAGCTCATCCCTGTGAAGTGGGGAGAGGTCCGCCGCTAAAGTAGGCTACGTGGCAGGCTCGGGGCTCATCTCCGAAAAAGGGGAGAGGTCCGACCCTGTGGGACACGTGTTGCCCCCGGAGCTAGTCAAAGGACTGGTCGTGCGGGATACGTGTCGATCTCGGAGCTCACCTCCGAGAGGTCCGGTTCTATTGAACACGTGTCGCTATAGGAGCTTATCTTCGGGAAATCCGTCACTGTTGGACACGTGTCAACCTCAGAGTTCGTCTCTGAGGAAAGAAGAGAGGAAAGGTCCGGCACTGACACATGGCGTGCCTGGAGCCACCTCTGAGTAAGAGAGGAGGTCCCAACCGCCTGGATACGTGGCGCACGCAGAGCTCACCTCCGAAGAAGAGGGAAGTCTTGCTCGTTTGACACGCGGCACAACCGGAGCCCGTCTCTGCGGAAAGGAAGAGACCAGACCGGTGGACACGTGGAACTTCTGGAGCTCATCACCGCGAAGGTGACGGGTTCTGAAGCGATTTTGGAATCTGTACACGTAAGAAATACCGGAACAGAAACCGACCTGAATTCCACGATGATACCGCACCGAATAAACTAAAGATAAGTTGTAAGATTCAAACAGGACCCATATTCGGGATACAATCAGATTAGGACTCTTCTCTTCCCGATTATAAATAGAACCCAGAACCCCTGGCCGAAACCACAAACTTCTTTTCCAACTCCTGAGCCGACGACTTAGAGCCCTAGCCCCAACTCGCCGAGAAAGCCATCGCCGGAGCGTGGCAAGAAAGATCGCTGGAGGAAAAACCCAGCGGTCTGAGGAGGACCTCGAAGACCGAAAGGAACGTAAGGTAGACCCCCAATACCACCTTACGACATCGTTGTGTTTTCTTTGCATCTGTTCTTTGATTCTTTTCGAACAGAAGCCTTCTCGTGGACAGATCACTTGATGACCAGGTTGATCTAAAGACAAGATCATTGCCACGTCCACCTTTGATCCGAACAACTCTGTCCATGCAAGCCATGCAAGAACACACCAATCTAATAAAAATCATAGGATAGCATGCATATGCATCATCGCATCTAGATTAAGGTTTGTGCATGATATTGATTGCTGTGAATCTTGTATGCACATGATCGTACCTAGCAGGACAAGCTCACGGAGCTGTCTACAGTGAACTGCAGCAACCAGGTTTTGAGATCCAAGAACAACCGAAACCGCAAGAACAAGGCAAGTGCTCCTTGACCATATTGATCCTATGTTTTGGGTGAAACTGTTTTGTTTTGCGAAAAGGTGTGTGTACTGAGTCGAACATGATGGGAAACCCTTTTTATAGGAATTTACTAGTGTTGGTAAAACCACCCTTGTCGCCAGGGAAGTTTATGAGTCGGGTATGGTTTTTGCTTTATGCTTCGCTGAGTGCATGGGATTGGGAAGCGAGATAGATGTGTCTAGCTAACTGCACTCGTAATGATAATGAGAAACTGATGATGTTAATGAACGTGGATCGGAGGGAGATATAGGCAAGACTGGGTTTGTGAATGAGGTAGCATGACATGGTGGTTTACTTGCCGTAGATCTAAGGACCGGTTCATGCATGCACATGCCAGGATAACAGTGCCACCACAAGGCCAAGTATGGGTGCGGCTTAGCTGAGTAATTAGGTAAGTTGCTAGAGTGTTATGGACTGTGGAAGGCACGGGGAATGGGAGTCGAGTGAGGACTGCCCTGGGAACTGCATGGCCCAAGAGGGGGCCCGTGGGTGGGAGAATTGGATATTCTAGCCTGCCGGTGAAACCTTAGTGAGTCCATACATCTAGTAGCCCCTTTGTAAAGGCTATTTTGTGATCTCTTGACCATACACCGACGGTTGTGTACAGGTATAATGGAGGTTCTACAGTCGCCGACGGGTGACGAAATCACAATCTTGTGGGTAAAGAGGTGCAAACTCTGCAGAGTCTAAAACTATCATGATAGCCAAGCTTACGGTCACGAGCACCTGGGTAAACTGCCATGATTAGTTGGGATGGTTATTGGTTATGGTTATTGTTTTTGGTTGTGGTTTGGTTTTGGGACTGTTGAGTCCGGGTGATAAGATGTTGCATGACTGTTGAGTCATGGTAACGAGATGGGTCTCGGTGTGAGACGTAGTGGTTTATGAGGTAAGATGGTAGTGAATACGTGAAGGTATTTGTGAGATGGTGGCGAATACGAGGAGGTATTCGTGAGTAAGAATGAGGTTGGTTCATGTTTGGGTGGAACACGGAAAGGGATGGAGGTATGTTGGTAATTTAATACATGCCGGGATTACATTTATCTAAAGTGAAGTTGTTGTTTTATCATGGTTTTACAAATCTGCTTTTCTGCAAATAAGCCTTTTTATACCTACCTTGTTATGAGCTGCATATCATGTTTTTCCCGCACTTGCTGAGTACATCATTGTACTCAAACTTGCATTTTTATTTCATCATCAGCAGCAGGAGAAGCTTATTATGAAGACCAAGTGGAGCATTAAGGCATGTGATCTGTTCTCAACCTTGCCTGTGGAGGGTGTAGAGATGGAGCCACTTCTGCTTAGATTTGCTTCTGCATTAGTTAAATTGCTTCTGCATAAGAATAAAGACTTCCACCACATAAGAAATAAGACTTCCGCTGTGAACATGAGTCCAAGACTCATGAGACATTGTAATAAACTCTGTTATTCGTGGTTATATATATTCTGAATTCAGTTTATGGAATATATGTGTATGTGTGATGAACATCCTGGGCACACATATACATTAGTTCTCGGTTCCGTGGTTTTTCACAGAATTGAGGGCGTCACAGATTGGTATCGGAGCCACGGGTTGACAGTAGGTTACACGCCTAGGTAGAAACCTCAGACCGATATTAGAGCCATGGGTTAATAGTAGGATACACACCTAAATAGGAATCATAGACTAGTATTAGATACCGGTTGTTAGTCAAGCCACGCTGACCAAAGGAAGCACCCTAGGACGCTTAGATTGACCTTGAAACTACCTTGACATAGGAAACCATCCTTGAATAGGAGTTGTGTGAGCCCTTGTGATAATTGTTGTGATTATATGCTTAGTGTGAGTTGTGGGACGTCTCCAAACGTTGTCCATATCCACACGTAAGAAGAAAAGAGGTGTGAGATGCTTCGGCACTTGTTCATATCCTCATATGGGCTAATATATATATATATAGTCCAACTCACCTTGATGCATATAGTTGAGGGAATCTACCTAACCATCTAACATTCTATTCTATTTTGATCTCTCTCACAGATGGTGAGAGGAAACGCCGGCCGAAGGAACGTCCGTGACAACCAAGAGGATGATCATGAGGAAGTTCCTGTTAACCCCGGAGCTGGCGAGAACAACCTGGAAAGGTTGATGGCCATGCAAAACCAGCTTATGCAAACCATGATCCAAAGGCCAACCACAACCCCGTTCCGGCACCACCGCCACCACCACCGCCAGTTCACAACAGACTGGGAGAGTTCATGAGTACTCGGCCACCCACCTTTGCTCAAGCTAGTGATCCTATGGAGGCCGATGATTGGTTGAAATCCATGGAGAAGAAGCTTACCATTGTTCAGTGCAATGACCGAGAGAAGGTTCTCTTTACGTCGCACTAACTTATGAGAGCTGCCGCTGACTGGTGGGATGCCCTATGCAACGCCCATGCCGACCCGGAGACGATCACTTGGACTGAATTCAAGGAAAGTTTCCGCTCCCATTACATCCCTGATGGTGTAATGATGCTCTAGGGGCAGGAGTTCGAAGGTCTCCGCCAAGGACAGAAAAGTGTGAATGAGTACCTCAACAAGTTCACGCAACTGTCCCGGTATGCCCCCGAAGATGTCAACTCAGACCAAAGTAAGCAGTACCTGTTCATGAGAGGGTTGAACAATGAGATCCAAGTTCAGCTCCTCAACAATGACTACGTGAGCTTCCAGAAGATGGTTGAGAAGGCCATAGTGGTTGAAAACAAGATCCGAGAAATTGAGCGAGAGTGCAAGAGGAAGATGCCATACCAGCCTCAAGGGAGCAACCTACGACCTCGGTACATGCCCCTGCACCGCAGTACGGATCGACCACCCCTACATACTGCCCTGGTCAGCCACCAACGCAACGACCCGTTGCACCAGCACCTCGTGTGCCCATGCTTCCTACGCCCCGACCTAACAATGGCGCTTTTGTTCAAAACCCCCACCCCAACGTACCTGCTGCTGTGGGCAACAGGGCATGCTTTGCATGCGGGGAGATAGGACACTTCGCGAACCAGTCTCCGAGGAGAGGCCCTGGACAGCAAGGCAACACGCCCAAGCAAAACCCATGACCGAACGGAGGGGACAATCAAGGAAATCGGGGACAACAGAACTATGCTCGCGGCAACGTGAACCATGTCTCTGCTGAGGAAGCACAACAGGCTGAGGACGTCGTAATTGGTATGTTCCTTGCCAACTCCAACCCAGCCACCATCTTGATTGATTCTGGAGCATCACATTCCTTCATATCATCCAAATATGTTGCCAAACATCACCTACCCATATCCCACTTAAAATGTGCTATGTTAGTTAATTCTCCCGGTGGAGAGATGAGGACTAATATAGTATGTCCAAAAGTGAGCCTTAAAATAAGGGGGGTAGACTTCCTTGCCAACCTTTTTGTCTTGTACTCCCAAGGGATTGACATAATACTCGGGATCGATTGGTTAAGCAAGCACAACGGGGTAATCCAATGTGCCGAAAGAAGCGTGCAATTGACAAATGAACACGACATCCATGTCGAGTTTGAGTCAGCCCAACAAACCACTGAAAGGGCAAATTTGAACCACGTTGAAGGAGCAACATTGGACAGCATTCCGGTGGTTCAGGAATTCTCGGACGCGTTCCTGGAAGAGCTTCCAGGTATGCCCCCTGATCGGGACATTGAGTTCGCCATTGATTTGGTACCCGGAACTGCACCCATAGCCAAGAGACCCTATAAGATGCCCGTCAATGAACTAGTAGAACTCAAGAAGCAAATTCAAGAGCAGTTGGAGAAGGGTTTTATACGTCCCAGCTCGTCACCATGGGGATCTCCGGTGCTCTTTGTAGACAAGAAGGATGGAACCCAAAGGATGTGCATGGACTATAGGTCTCTCAACGAGGTGACAATCAAGAACAAATACCCTTTGCCCCGTATAGAGGACCTGTTAGACCAAATGAAAGGAGCCCCAGTGTTCTCCGAAATTGATCTTCGGTCGGGATATTTCCAGCTGAAGATTAAGCCCTCCGATATACCCAAGACTGCCTTCCGAACACGGTATGGTTCGTATGAATATACCGTCATGTCTTTTGGGTTAACAAACGCACCCGCATACTTCATGAACCTTATGAACAAGGTTTTCATGGAGTACTTGGACAAGTTCATCGTGTTTTTCATCGACGACATTATGGTGTATTCAAAAAGTGAGGAGGAGCATGAAGAACATTTGAAATTGACCTTGCAGAAATTGCGTGAGCATCAATTGTATGCCAAGCTTAACAAGTGTCAATTTTGGCTAAAGGAAATATCTTTCCTAGGCCACATTATCTCCAAAGAAGGGGTATTGGTTGATCCCGGAAAAGTGAGAGATATTCTGAAGTGGGACCAACCGCAGAGTGTGAGGGATATTCGGAGTTTTCTTGGGGTGGCTGGATACTATCGGCGCTTCATTAAAGACTTCTCTACAATATCAAAACCTATGACAGAGTTGCTAATGAAGGGTAACTTCTTCAAATGGACACCAGCCTGCCAAGGAAGTTTTGAGGAACTCAAGAAAAGGCTAACCACAGCACCGGTTTTGGTATTGCCAGACGTAAGCAAGAGCTTTGACATATATTGTGACGCATCCACACAGGGGCTTGGATGTGTGCTCATGCAAGAAGGACAAGTGGTAGCCTATGCCTCACGACAATTAAAGAAGCACGAGCTTAATTATCCTACACATGACTTGGAGCTAGCAGCAGTAGTGCATGCATTGAAGATTTGGAGACATTATATCCTTGGTTATTAATGTGAGATCTATACGGATCATAAAAGCCTCAAGTACATATTTACACAAACGGACTTGAATTTGAGGCAACGTCGATGGTTGGAACTCATCAAGGATTATGATGTGGGAATCAACTACCACCCCGGGAAGGCCAATGTAGTGGCTAATGCATTGAGCCAAAAGGGAGCATGTCACCAACTCACAGTTCGGGAGCTACCACCCGAACTACGCAAGGAGTTCGAACGGTTACACCTCAGATTCTTGAACAACATGGAAATAATGGAGATTCACTCTTCATTGGAGCAAGAAATAAGAGATGGCCAATCAACAGATTAGGAGATCAAGGAGATCAAGGAAAGAATCCGACAAGGAATAGAGAAAGATTTCAAAGAAGATGAGACGGGTACGCTTTGGCTAGGAAAAAGGATCTGTGTGCCTAACATAAAACACCTCCGTGACATGATATTGAAGGAGGCACACGATTCCCCCTATTCTATACATCCCGGAAGCACCAAAATGTACAAGGACTTGAAGAGTTGTTACTGGTGGGATGGTATGAAGAGGGATATAGCCGAATACGTTGCCCTATGCCACACATGCCAACGAGTTAAAGCCGAACATCAAAAATCCGCTGGATTGTTGTAACCTTTGAAGGTACCCGAATGGAAGTGGGAGGACATCAGTATGGATTTCATCGTCGGATTGCCACGTACTCAGTCGGGTTACGACTCCATCTGGGTCATTGTGGACCGATTGACGAAAACTGCCCATTTTCTCCCTGTAAGGGCCAATTACAACGTTGCACAATTAGCAGAGTTGTACATGGAGCAGATCGTGTGCCGTCACGGAGTCCCAAGGAGGATAGTCTCAGATCGAGGTTCTCAGTTTACCTCTAGATTCTTGAGGAAGCTGCAGAAAGCCATGGGTACACAACTGGATTTTAGCTCCGCCTATCACCCACAAACTGATGGACAAACCGAAAGGACAAACCAAATTTTGGAAGACATGTTGAGAGCTTGCGCCTTGAAACGTGGGCGTAGTTGGGATAGGAGTTTACCATATGCTGAATTCTCCTATAACAACAGCTATCAAGCTAGCTTGAAGATGTCGCCTTTTGAAGCATTATATGGTAGACGGTGTAGAACACCGCTGTTTTGGAACGAGACCGGAGAGAACCAGGTGTTTGGACCCAAAGTACTACAAGAAGCCGAAAAGCAAGTCCAAACGGTACGGGAGAACTTAAAGGCTGCTCAGTCACGACAGAAAGGCTATGTAGACAATAGGCGAAGGAAGTTGACCTTCGAAGTAGGAGACTTCGTATACCTTAAGGTATCGCCTATCCGAGGCCAACGACGTTTCAGCGTCAAAGGCAAGCTAGCACCCCGCTACATCGGACCATTTAAGATTTTGGACAAGCGAGGAGAAGTAGCCTATCAACTAGAGCTCCCAACCCACCTCTCTGATGTACATGACGTGTTTCATGTATCCCAGCTCAAGAAGTGCTTAAGAGCACCAGAGGAGCAAGTATCAATGGGAGAACTTGAACTTCAATAGGATCTTACTTATGCGGAACACCCTGTCCGAATCTTGGACATAAGGGAAAGGGTCACCTGGAACAAGGTGATTCGATGGTGCAAAGTACAATGGAGCCATCACACAGAAGTTGAAGCCACATGGGATCGTGAAGAGGATATCAGGGTAGAATTTCCCCATCTATTCTCTACTAACGAATCTCGAGGGCGTGATTCAATTTAAGGGGGGTAGATTTGTGACACCCTCATCTCTGGTGTCAGCATATGTTCATGCTTTATGAAGAGAAAACATTTTAAGAAAAGTAGGGACAGAGAAAAATATCAAAAGGATAGCCAATAAGAGCCGGATCCAGCTCTCAGAGAGCGCCGAAGACAACTTCCGCGGCCCGCTGGCCACGTGGCGTGTTCGGAGCTCATCCCTGTGAAGTGGGGAGAGGTCCGCCACTAAAGTAGGCTACGTGGCAGGCTCGGGGCTCATCTCCAAAAAGGGGAGAGGTCCGACCCTGTGGGACACGTGTTGTCCCCGGAGCTAGTCAGAGGACTGGTCGTGCGGGATACGTGTCGATCTCGGAGCTCACCCCCGAGAGGTCCGGTTCTATTGAACACGTGTCGCTATAGGAGCTTATCTTCGGGAAATCCGTCACTGTTGGTTCCATATGGAGCTCTACATAATCTAGATCTCATACCCACATTAAAAGAGGAGGTTATGAAAGCTCAAAAGCAAGACAAGGGCATGTCTCATATTAGGAGAAGGTTGAAGAACGGGGAAATAAAATGTTTCCGGTTAGATGATGAAGGTACCTTATGGTTCAAGGACCGGATAGTTGTACCCCGTGATATGAGACTGCAGAAGAAAATTTTGGATGAGGCTCACTTGTCCAAATTTTTTATTCATCCAAGAAGCAACAAGATGTACCAAGAATTAAAAACTAAATTTTGGTGGACCCGGATGAAACGAGAGATTGCTAAATACGTATCGGAATGTGATACGTGTAGGCGAGTTAAAGCCGATCACTTGAAGAAAACAGGAACATTACAACCGCTAAGCATTCCGGCATGGAAGTGGGAGGATATTAGTATGGACTTCATTGTCGGATTACCTCTCATGGCTAATAAGCATTACTCGATTTGGGTGATTGTTTATCGGTTAACAAAATCAACACATTTCATCCCAGTACATACGGAATTCCATGCCAAGAAGTATGCAGAGCTTTATATTGCAAGAATATTGTGCTTACATGGAGTTCCCCGTACGATCATCTCCGATCGAGGCGTGTTGTTCATTGCTCATTTCTGGGAGAGCTACATGCCTCGGTGGGAACCAAATTGATTAGAAGCTCTGCATATCACCCTCAAACCGATGGGAAAATGGCGAGGGTGAACCAAGTTCTCGAACATATGCTTTGAGCATGTGCCATGCACCACGGTAAAGGATGGGATGATCATCTACCGTTGGTGGAATTCACTTATAGCAATGGATATCAAGTGAGTATAAAGATGACACCTTATGAGGCTCTCTATGGCCGGAAGTGCCGCACACCCTTGAACTGGTGTGAATCTGGCGAGAGAGTTATTTACGGGATTGACCTTGTAAACAAAGCTGAAGAGTGGGTAAGGCTTATTCAAGCAAATCTTAAAGCCGCTCAGTCTAGACAGAAGAGCTATGCGAATAAGAGACGTCGTCCTCTAAAATTTCAAGTTGGAGACCACGTATATCTCCACATATCTCCTATGAAAGGAATTCACTGAGTCGGAGTGAAAGCAAAATTAGCTCCGTATCTTATCGGTCCGTTTGCCATCATCGAAAGATGTGGACCCATGGCATACCATTTGGATTTACCGGCAACCTTAGCCAGAGTTCACAACGTCTTTTACATATCTCAGTTGCAGAAGTGCATAAAAGTTCCAACGAGAATTCTCACGGAAGGCATAGCAGATTTGAAGCTGGACCTTACTTATGTTGAGTGTCCAACCTGGATAATTAATGAAAAGACTCGCGAGACAAGAAACCGGACGTTGCAGTTTTTCAAGGTGCTATGGGAAAATCACACGTCTGACGAAGCTACATGGGAAAGCGAGGAGTATTTACAGTTCAATCATCAGGAGCTATTAGAGGCTTATGTCCGATAATCGTCCTCCCCACATTGTTCTTAATTGTGAATCTCGGGATGAGATTCTTTTTAAGGGGGAGGAATGTAAAAGTCCCAAAACTTGTAAATGAAAAACTTGAATTGTGAATAAAGTTGGGTTTCAAATTCAAGAAATGGGGCCTGCAAAAAACTTTCTAAGACATGATGATACACATAGATGTGCAACCAAATGAGCTCAAATACTCCTTTGAGGTGTTTTCAGCCAAGGTTGAATTAAAACCCCATGTGAAAGTTGTCATGTGCAAGAAGATATGTTAAATTCCACTTTTGAATTCAAATATTCACTTAACGCAAAGGGGGCCATTTCAAAAGGAGGATACAAACTGTGGTTGCAAACCCCATTTGCGGCAGCCAAATTAAAATGTTGAATCCATATTTGAATTCTTCAGGTCCAAATTATGAGGAATGCAACATTTGAGAAAATTTGGATGTACTTTGATATTAATGTCAAAGAGGCTTATGAATTTCATTGGAATTTTAAATCAAAATTTGAACCTGAAGTAAACCCTGTCAATTCCCCAGCTCATGTCAAGATCAACTCCAAATGGAGTGAAAATTTGTGTGTGAGCTCACGAAAATGTGCTGAGTGTGAATATGGATCCCACTTTTGAAATCATGGGATAAAAGTAGTTTGAATTTAAATTTGAGTTCAAACTAGCCTCTTTCTAGTTACACCCAAGAATACCTCAAAAATGTTTCGGATTTGGGTGAATTTTGGCATGAGCATTCCTAGCAAGGTGTTCGAGTTTTTTATATGCTCAGCCCCTAGATGATGCATGTGGGAAATGTCACTTTTGCATTTTGTGAGTTTATTCTCTAATGAGCATGTTGATTGTGTTTACTTGCTCTTCAAATGTATTCATAAAGTTTCCTCAAATGAGGGTTGTGTGTGGTGTGATGAACACTTTGAATATGTGCCAAAAACTTAGGCCCTTACATTCCTCCCCCCTTAAAAGAATCTCGTCCCGAGATTATAAGGTGAAAATGAGAGAGAGGACGGTGGAAAATGACTGTATATGCGACGTGAAAAACTCGGGGTAGTTAGCGTGAAGAAATCCTTCGCTCTCCCACGTCGCTTCATCTATGGAGTGATTACTCTATAGAAATTTGTAGAACTACAATGTACGGTTGCATGTGGTTCGGGCCTTTTCATCAATAATTTGAACCGGTTCCTCCCGATACGTGAGATCCGATTTCAGTTCTTCTATATCTGCCAGCTGAATGGTAGTTGAGAGCTTAAGACACTTCCTCAGCTGGGAAATGTGAAAGACGTCGTGCACACCGGAAAGTGCTTCTGGTAATTTCAACCGGTATGCTACTGATCCGTATCTTTCTGTAATCTGAAATGGACCGAAAAATCGGGGTGCTAACTTTCCCCTCACCCCGAATCTGTTCACGCCCTCCGTTGAAGACACACGTAGATATACGTGATCCCCGACTTCGAATTGTAATGGGCGTCTTCTCCGGTCCGCATACTATTTTTGTCAGGATTGGGCGGCTTTTAGGTTCGCTTGAATCAGCCGAACTGTAAAAGCCCAAGAAAAGGGACTTGCAAAAACTTTTCATCACCTCACAACACCACAGTTTTTGTTGTGGATATATTGTGAAGAATTGTGAAGAGCAAGTAACCTCCATCAAAAGGGTGATTAGGGGGGAAAGCCCTAACTTTCACACACTAGGATTTATACACATGAACATGAGAGGTTGAACTCACCCCTAGAACTTAAAAAGTCTTGGGAAGGTTCAGGCCAAGTTTCATGCAAACCCAAAACTTTTTGAGACACTTTTGGAGGCATTTGAAAAAGAGGCCAATTTGAAGGTAAATTCAAATTGCAGCAACTTTCATCACTTAAATTCAAAAGTTGGCTTCATATTCAAACTCAGCACATTTTTCTTAGTTAGTCCACCAATTTTCATCCCCATTGGACTTCATCTTGTCCGGAGCTAAATTTGCAATAATTCAAAAACTGAATTTGAATTTCAGTTCAAACATGAAGCAAATTTTGCCAAACAAAGCTCAAATTTGAGAACTCAAATTCAATCTAAGACTTGGGGGCTAAGACTCTCATTCAGTGGAGAGTAGCTGGGATATTTACAGGAGAATTTGGAAAAAGAGGATTAGGGAGAGAGTTGGGCCCACAGATCAGTGGGAGGGCTGTGCAACAACCGGGCAGCGCTCTGTTTCTCGCCGAAGCAAACGCTCACCGCGCGCCAGCGAGCTGATTCCCGGACGCCACCTCCCGAGCGCCCAGCCCACAGCATGCATCGACGAGGCGGTCACCCAGGGATATATCCCCCCTCCGTAACCGACTCCCGTCTCTGCCTTGACCGTTCCCGAGACCCTCAACGCAGAAACACCGCCGCGCACCCCTAACTTTCGGTTCTCCGGCGTCCTCTCGTCTCCGCAGCTAGCACGCAAGCCTGAGCTTACCCAGAGCTTCGCCAAGGTTTCCTCGACGTGATCGACACGATACCCCGGTGCCCCATCCACGGTAAACCGCCCCCGAGCTCTCTGTTTCCATTCCACACCGGGTAGAGCCGCCACGACTAAAAACTCCTAGTCTGGCTGCTAGGTTTGATCCCACGTCGGTTTGAGCCGGCCAGGAGGGCCCGCTCGTCAGTGACTCAGTCAATAGTGGTGGGATTTTCTGTTGCACCGGATCGTCTGTGACAGTGAGAGGAACAGTCCTGTGGCCCCGTGTGGTGTACCCGAGGGGGTGACACGTGTGGGCCGGACCCGCTGTCAGGGATTTGAACTTTTCCCGGTTAATTCAAATTTCAGAATTTCCCCAAACTTTAGAACATCATAACTTTTGATAGGAAGCTCCATATTTAGTGATTCAAATTGGGTTGGATTCACCTTGAACAGCTCTATCCAAATATGCAACCCAACTTGTATGAAAACCATTATTTAATTCTGGAAAATTCTTTAAAACTTTTCAGAAAAAGAATTTTAAAGGGAGTTTGGTTAATCCAAAAATCCTTAAAATTTGCCAGAACATTCTCTGTGATGTTAGAGAACTCCTGTAAAAGTTTCAGGTCATTTGGAGTTCATTTGATCATGGCAATTCAGATTTGAAGATGCTGTATTCACTTAAATACAGAAACATTTCAGGGAATTTCCAAAACTTGGAAATTCAGTTCTGGGCAAATCTTAGCTCCAAAAATGCTAGGAAAATTCATTCAGACTCTATGAGCTATAATTGAAATTGTAGTTCAATAAGTTTGGCATGAACATGGGTGTTATCCCAGAATTAATTCTTCTTTGCTTAATTGCTTAGAAAATTATTCTGAACAAACCACTCAATGAAAGGTGCTAATCCTTGGTCCAGAGGGTTTTCTTGTGACAAGGAACTCACATAAAAATTCCCAGCTCCATGGGAGCTCTGGATCACCCCTGTTCTGTTTAACCACTTTAGGTGATCAATATAGAAGAGGAGGAAAACCACTTAGCACTTAATCATGTGCTTAGGTCCAAACCCAAACCACTAGCCCCAGTTTCATTTTAAATTCTTAAACAGAGTTCCAGTTTTTGAAAACTTGTTAGTAGAACTTGTAGCAGAATCTTTACAATTAAAATTATGTGCATATTCATTAACGTGTAGTCGCTGAAGGCGAGGACACTCCGGAAGTGCTTGACTTCCTCCTTCCGGACGAAGACCTAACCACTGACCCGCAGCAACAAGGCAAGCCCCGGTTTGCATTAAGCCTTTTATAAAGTTTTACTTGTTTACATACGTAGGGTGAAGGATGTATGTGCATTAGGTGTAGGATGGATGAAAACCCAACTGCATAACCAGAATTTTTCCCCCAAGAGTGAGGGTAGTGTCTAGGGCCTCGAATAGACAGGCTATGCTTAATGATTCATAGGACTTCGGTACAAGTCGAGTAGTTGGAATCACTCGCGAGTTAGGCTTGGGACACACGGGATTGGTTCGAGTGATGTGAGATCACCTTAGTAATGAAAACGAGACTTGGCAGGGGCTAGGGCGCAGCAAGAGGAGGTCTTGTGTTCGCAGCCCTGTCCGTGTCGATTGAGTACCGATCCGTGTGCGGCCCACGCTGATCAAGTTTGAATGTACCAAAGGCATATCGGATATATGGGCCCCGATAAACTGATGTAACCTAAACCTCCGGGCGTCGAGGCATAGAACACCGATTTATAGGTGTAGGTTGAGGGCAGCAAGCTGGAAATCTGCTAACGGACATAGAGAGATGCTCCGTGTAGAGAACCTCCTGTCCGTTTCGGTGCGACCAGTTCGACGTTTGGTCTGTTGGGTGAAAGATTGTCCCATACGGCATCGAGTGAGCGTGCTGTGCAGCTCCCCGGGTAGGCGTACGTGACGTGCTCTTTGGGTGTCCCTGCAGGTGTATATCGAGTCGATTCGCCGTCCCTCACGGTGAAGAGTACCACTTGGTTACTGAGTCGTGACGTAGGCTAATGTATGAAATGTGATTATTCAATATTGCTGTTATGATATAATTGTATTGCTACATGTGTGCCACCAAATATTGCTTACTATATTTCAGATTCCCGAACTGTTAACTTGTTGCTAAAAGATGAATTAAGGATGAACTTGTAGGCGTGTCCATTTGCTGCAATGTTACTATCCTGTGTTCCTTGTACACCTCATGTAGAGTTTCATGCCTAGGTGAGTCGGTTAAGTCTTGTTGAGCCCTCGTGCTCACAGTTGCTGCTTAAGTGTTTTCAGGTGAGGAGCCACCCACGGACTCGGGGTACGAGTCCACCAGCAAGGGTTACCCTCCGTCGGGGACCACGGCTGAGTGGGAGCCGTACACGCCGCGCGTAGCTGAGGAGTGCAGCTAGTGTATGTTTCCCTAGGGCTGGGCAACTGACTTTTGCTAGATAGGCGGGCGTGAGTTGTACGAAGTAGACTTCCACTGTGTAATACAAACAATAGTTGCAACTGAGTATTGTACCAGTTTGTACAGTTCCAGTTGGTTTTCCCATGTAATAAAAGGTGTCCGTATGACGTGTGCTGTCGGGTGTCGCATCGTGCGGCACCACCCTCTGCGATCCTGGATGAGCGGATCCCGGTCCGCCACAGCCTAGTATCAGAGCTGCATTGGGGATAGCAAAGTACTTAAGGACTGTATTACGGGGAAACTTAGGTTTACGGTGAGGATTCGGTAGTTGCCCAAGTAAGGACTATATTAGCATAGTTACTTAAAGTGGCAAAGACTAACATATGTGTTATAATTCTAAATTTTAATTATGTAACGGCGCACCTACGCTCCAGTAAGAATGGTAAGGAACACCACTGAAAGCGGTTCAATTTCAGTTAGCTCCCCTGACGAGGAACGTGGTTCAGGGCTAGGTCTCACAGCTTGGTGTGAGACGTCAATATGAAACTCTTGGACTCTTCATGTTCCTGAGTTCATATGAAACACTGATCCCTAGCATGCATTAGGCAATCAAGTGGAGACCCCATCACACGGTCAGTAACGCGAGAGTGTGTTCGTCTGGAAATAGCCCAGGAGGACAAACGCAGCGCTTGCCATCGGCGTGCCCTGCAGGGAAGTAGGTGGTATCTGTTGGGTTGATAACATTCCCAATCATGACGACCCTTTCATGATCTACTCGGATTCCCCGTCGTGTGGTGTTGAAACACGATCACGTACCTTGAGACGTGACTTAACTCAAGGACGGCCGTATGGCAATGATACGGGCGTTTGTATTTACTTTCAAATATGGAACTGCCTAAACTGAAACAACCTTTGAGTGCATCACTATTGTGTGGTCTTCTGCAGGTACTAACCACGTATATATCCGTGTAGTAAACATGTGCGAGAGACCGTTTAGTGCCACACCTGAGACGTATATGCCGGTATAATCCGGTTAGGAATTTTCTTTTGTGAGGAACGTAGTACCGACATAATATAGGCATGTGCATGAAAGGTAATAATAACAAGGAACAAAAATCACTAGGTTGCAGCTTATCAGTGTAGTTCCAAAAGGTTGAAAAACAGAGTGCTCTGTTTTGGGCAGCAAGTTTGCTGAAATTCAACAGAGCATAACTCACAGATCATTTGGCCAATGTAGATGTGGGAGATAGTTCCGGAAAGGTGTTAAAGCACTCTACAACTTTGTTGTAGACTTCCAGAACTGAATCACAACTAAAGATGGCCTAAATTCCAGAGGAATGAAACTGTCCAGAACCAGGACAGAGTTAAACACTCTCTGGACTGCTCTGTTTTTCAAGCATAACTTCCCGTAGAAAAATAAAAAAATTTCATATGACACACCTTTGGAAAGGGTAGAGGATGTGTTACATCTTTGTAACTCAAAGTTTCTGAAATTTCAGCATAGAACTCAGTGGAAATCAGATAAGAAAACAGCAACTCCCAGGGGAGGTGCTGTTGAAAGTTTTCCAGAGATTCTATTGACTTTGAATTACCATAACTTTCTAACCAGAGGTGATCTGAGGGCAAATAAATACTCGTTGGAAAGATACTGAAGTTAAATTTAACTTTAGTATGCAGCTTGAGTCATGAAAATTTCCAGAACCAGATAAAAATCTTGGATATGTAGAAAATGGTCAGTCTGATAGAGGAATGACAGTTGAACTCATTTGAGAGATTGTTGTACCCTAGAGGGGGTTTGAGTACTTCCAATGGGGTAGAACATACTCATGAGAGGTTATCTTCAACTAGTGAAAGATTTGAGTATAGGTCTCACTCAAGTTTTTTTACTAGAGACCATGTTTGTGTCGTATTGAAGGTAAAAGGGTGGTCGCATATGGCTCACGCCAACTTCGGAACCATGAGCAGCACTATACGACTCATGATCTTGAGCTGGATGCGGTGGTTTTGGCGCTAAAAATGTGGAGGCACTATCTCCTGGGGAATTTGGTGCATCTCTACACCGACCACAAGAGCTTGGAGTACATCTTCACCCAGAAGGAGCTGAATATGAGGCAAAGGAGGTGGTTAGAATTAATCAAGGACTATGGATTGAGATCCATTACCACCCCGGCAAGGCAAATGTGGTTGCTGAAGCGCTGAGTCAGAAGTCACACGTTCATAACCGCACCATTACCCCAGTGGAGGAGGAAGAGCCGATTTTATACTTGGTTCCTTATGGATCGCTGTACAACCTTGCCCTCATCCCTACCATTAAGGAGGACATCGTTGCAGGTCAGAAGATTGATAAGGGTATGGCACATCTCCGGAGACGGATAGACAAGGGGGAGATCAAATGTTTCCGAAAGGGTGATGAGGGGACGCTATGGTTCAATGACCGCATAGTCGTACCCCGGGATATGGAACTGAGGAAGAAGATCCTCGATGAAGCTCACTTGTCTAAATACTCCATTCATCTGGGCAGCAATAAAATGTATCAAGACTTGAAAAAGAAATTTTGGTGGACGCGGATGAAGCAGGAGGTAGCGCAGTACGTATCGGAGTGTGATACGTGTAGACGAGTGAAGGCTGATCATATGAGAAAATCAGGGCTGTTGCAACCCCTGAAGATCCCGGCATGGAAATGGGAAGATGTGAGCATGGATTTCATTGTGGGATTACCCCTAACATCCAACAAACATGATTCCATTTGGGTGATCATTGACCGACTAACCAAGTCGGCTCACTTCATTCCCGTGCATACACATTTCCATGCGAACAGATATGCGGAGTTATATATTGCCAGGATCCTATGCTTGCATGGCGTACCCAAGACCATAGTCTCAGACCGAGATGCATTGTTTGTATCTCGCTTTTGGGAGCAGTTGCACGCTGCTTTGGGTACTAAACTGATTAGAAGCTCCGCCTATCACCCTCAGACAGATGGCCAAACAGAGAGGGTGAATCAAGTACTAGAAGACATGTTGAGAGCATGTGCCATCCACCACGGTAGGAACTGGGATGATCACTTACCGTTGGCGGAATTCTCGTACAATAATGGTTATCAGGCAAGCATCAAGATGGCACCCTACGAAGCTCTCTACGGTCGCAAATGCCGCACCCCTTTAAACTGGTGCGAGACCGGTGAAAGAGTCGCATTCGGGGTTGATGTGGTGAACGACGCCGAAGAGTACGCTCGGACGATTCAAGCTAATTTGAAGGCCGCTCAATCCCGGCAAAAGAGCTACGCTAATAAGAGGCGTAGACCGCTGCACTTTGACGTCGGGGAACATGTGTACCTCCGCGTGTCTCCGATGAAGGGCGTGCACCGGTTCGGTGTGAAGGGGAAACTCGCTCCCCGTTTTATTGGACCCTATGCTATCACCGAGAAGTGTGGACCAGCGGCGTATAGACTGGAGCTACCGGCATCTCTTGCTGGTGTCCATGACGTTTTCCATGTTTCACAACTGCGAAGATGTCTGAAGCATACAACTGCTGTTCCTACCAAAGACATCGGCGAGTTGCAACCGGATTTGACATATGATGAATATCCGGTGGCAATAATTGATGAGAAAGCTCAGACCACGTGTAGCCGAACGTTGTGGTTCTACAAGATACTCTGGAGCAACCACACCGCCAAAGAAGCGACGTGGGAGAGCAAGGAATTCCCTCGCTCAAATTACCCGGAGTTCATGGCGTCTCAGCACGAGTAAGTCCCTATTACCTCACTGTCTCTTCTTTTGTAATCTCGGGACGAGATTCTTTTAAGGGTGGAGGGATGTAAAAGCCCAAGAAAAGGGACTTGCAAAAACTTTTCATCACCTCACAACACCACAGTTTTTGTTGTGGATATATTGTGAAGAATTGTGAAGAGCAAGTAACGTCCATCAAAAGGGTGATTAGAGGGGAAAGCCCTAACTTTCACACACTAGGATTTCTACACATGAACATGAGAGGTTGAGCTCACCCCTAGAACTTAAAAGTCTTGGGAAGGTTCAGGCCAAGTTTCATGCAAACCCAACACTTTTTGAGGCACTTTTGGAGGCATTTGAAAAAGAGGCCAATTTGAAGGTAAATTCAAATTGCAGCAACTTTCATCACTTAAATTCAAAAGTTGGCTTCATATTCAAAGTCAGCACATTTTTCTGAGTTAGTCCACCAATTTTCATCCCCATTGGACTTCATCTTGTCGGGAGCTAAATTTACAATAATTCAAAAACTGAATTTGAATTTCAGTTCAAACATGAAGCAAATTTAGCCAAACAAATTTCAAATTTGAGAACTCAAATTCAAACTAAGACTTGGGGGCTAAGACTCTCATTCAATGGAGAGTAGCTGGGATATTTACAGGAGAATTTGGAAAAAGAGGATTAGGGGGAGAGTTGGGCCCACAGATCAGTGGGAGGGCTGTGCAACAACCGGGCAGCGCTCTGTTTCTCGCCGAAGCAAACGCTCACCGCGCGCCAGCGAGCTGATTCCCGGACGCCACCTCCTGAGCGCCCAGCCCACAGCATGCGTCGACGAGGCGGTCGCCCAGGGATATTTGCCCCCTCCATAACCGACTCCAGTCGCTGCCTTGACCGTTGCGGAGCCCCTCAACGCAGAAACACCGCCGCGCACCCCCGAACTTTCGGTTCCTTGGCGTCCTCTCGTCTCGGCAGCTAGCACGCGAGCCTGAGCTCACCCAGAGCTTTGCCAATGTTTCCTCGACGTGATCGACACGATACCCCGGCGCCCCATCCACGGTAAACTGCCTCCGAGCTCTCTGTTTCCATTCCACACCGGGTAGAGCCGCCGCGACTAAAAACTCCTAGCCCGGACACTAGGTTTGATCCCACGTCGGTTTGAGCCGGCCAGGAGGTTCGCCTGGGAGTGTACTCCCTGTCCAACAACCCCGGCCGCATGCCATGGGGTGTGATGGCCGGAATTCCAGTTCTTGCCGAGGACATGTGATATAGCCCGGTTCGGTTAAATCGGAAAATTCGAGATAACCAGTCGAGCAATCGTTCCCCAGCTGCGACAACAAGCTAGAAACGTCCGTGCGCAACCCTACGGTCATGAACTACGAGAAACCAGCAAGAAACCACCGGGTTCTACGGGTTTTCCATTCATCTCCGGGTTTAGACCTAGGTCGCACGGTGAAGTCCAGTTTGCCACAACTTTGAGCAAGATCAGAGGCTAGGTCGTTGCTCTGTAGGTTGTGGCGATGCTGTAGAGCCCTTTCACCGAGGTTTTGGCGGGCTAAGTTGGCCGGGCGACATCGCCGAACACGTACCGAGCCACTGCACCGTCGCCGGCTAGGTTAGAGCCACCACCGGTCGGGGGAGAGGGTTCCAGCGTGTTCAGCATGTGGAACTAGGCCCTGGCGGCGAGGGAGAGCGCGGGAGCTGTCCGGACGGCAAAAATCAGTGAGGTTCCGGCGAGCCCGGCGGCGCGCAGGCGCGGGAGCGCGAGGAAGAAGACGAGTGGGCCGGGCCCGCTCGTCAGTGACTCAGTCAATAGTGGTGGGATTTTCTGTTGCACCGGATCGTCTGTGACAGTGAGAGGAACAGTCCTGTGGCCCCGTGTGGTGTAGCCGAGGGGGTGACACGTGTGAGCCGGACCCGCTGTCAGATTTAGCGATTCGAATTTAGTGATTCAAATTGGGTTGGATTCACCTTGAATAGCTCTATCCAAATATGCAACCCAACTTGTATGAAACCCATTATTTAATTCTGGAAAATTCTTTAGAGCTTTTCAGAAAAAGAATTTTAGAGGGAGTTTGGCTAATCCAAAAATCCTCAAATTTTGCCAGAACATTCTCTGGGATGTTAGTGAACTCCTGTATAAGTTTCAGATCATTTGGAGTTGATTTGATCAGGGCAATTCAGATTTGAAGATGCTGTATTCACTTAAATACAGAAACATTTTCAGGGAATTTCCAAAACTTGGAAATTCAGTTCTGGGCAAATCGTAGCTCCAAAAATGCTAGGAAAATTCATGCAAACTCTATGAGCTATAATTGAAATTGTAGTTCACTAAGTTTGGCATGAACATGGGTGTTATCCCAGAATTAATTCTTCTTTGCTTAGAAAATTATTCTGAACAAACCACACAATGAAAGGTGCTAATCCTTGGTCCAGAGGGTTTTCTTGTGACAAGGAACTCACATAAAAATTCCCAGCTCCATGGGAGATCTGGATCACCCCTGTTCTGTTTAACCACTTGAGGTGATCAATATAGAAGAGGAGGAAAACCACTTAGCACTTAATCATGTGCTTAGGTCCAAACCCAAACCACTAGCCCCAGTTTCATTTTAAATTCTTAAACAGAGTTCCAGTTTTTGAAAACTTGTTAGTAGAACTTGTAGCAGAATCTTTACAATTAAACTTATGTGCATATTCATTAACATGTAGTCGCTGAAGGCGAGGAGACTCCGGAAGTGCTTGACTTCCTCCTTCCGGATGAAGACCTAACCACTGACCCGCAGCAACAAGGCAAGCCCCAGTTTGCATTAAGCCTTTTATAAAGTTTTACTTTTTTACATACATAGGGTGAAGGATGTATGTGCATTAGGTGTAGGATGGATAAAAACCCAACTGCATAACCAGAATTTTTCCCCCAAGAGTGAGGGTAGTGTCTAGGGCCTCGAATAGACAGGCTATGCTTAACGATTCATAGGACTTCGGTACAAGTCGAGTAGTTGGAATCTACTTGCGAGTTAGGCTTGGGACACACGAGATTGGTTCGAGTGATGTGAGATCACCTTAGTAATGAAAATGAGACTTGGCAGGGGCTAGGGCGCAACAAGAGGAGGTCTTGTGTGCGCAGCCCTGTCCGTGTCGATTGAGGACCGATCCGTGTGTGGCCCACGCTGATCAAGTTTGAACGTACCGAAGGCATATCAGATATATGGGCCCCGATAAACCGATGTAACCTAAACCTCCGGGCGTCGAGACATAGCACACTGATTTATAGGTGTAGGTTGAGGGCAGCAAGGTGGAAATCTGCTAACGGGCATAGAGAGATGCTCCGTGTTGAGAACCTCCTGTCCGTTTCGGTGCGACCGGTTCAACGTTTGGGCTGTTGGGTGAAAGGTTGTCCCGTATGGCATCGAGTGAGCGTTCTGTGCAGCTCCCCGAGTGGGCGTACGTGATGTGCTCTTTGGGAGTCCCTGCAGGTGTATATCGAGTCGATTCACCGTCCCTCGCGGTGAAGAGTACCACTTGGTCACTGAGTCGTGACGTAGGCTAATGTATGAAATGTGATGATTCAATATTGCTGTTAAGATATAATTGTATTGCTACATGTGTGCCACCAAATATTGCTTACTAAATTTCAGATTCCCGAACTGTTAACTTGTTGCTTAAAGATGAATTAAGGATGAACTTGTAGGCGTGTCCATTTGCTGTAATGTTACTATCCTATGTTCCTTGTACACCTCATGTAGAGTTTCATGCCTAGGTGAGTCGGTTAAGTCTTGTTGAGCTCTCGTGTTCACAGTTGCTGCTTAAGTGTTTTTCAGGTGAGGAGCCACCCACGGACTCGGGGTACGAGTCCACCGGCGAGGGTTACCCTCCGTCGGGGACCACGGCTGAGTGGGAGCCGTACACGCCGCGCTGAGCTGAGGAGTGCATCTAGTGTGGGTTGCTCTAGGGCTGGCAACCGACATTTGCTAGATAGGCGGGCATGAGTTGTACAAAGTAGATTTCCGCTGTGTAATACAAACAATGGTTGTAACTGAGTATTGTACCAGTTTGTACAGTTCCAGTTGGTTTTCCCATGTAATAAAAGGTGTCCGTATGACGTGTGCTGTCGGGTGTCGCATCGTGCGGCACCACCCTCTGCGATCCTGGATGAGCGGATCCCGGTCCGCCACACGAACCTTTTCCTCCGCGTTATTGAGAAGGTCAATCCCGAGGTAACCCTTTTGCCAGACTCACAACAATTCAGTGGTGTGCGTCATTTTCTCCCATATAGTGCCTCGTAAGGCGCCATTTTGATGCTGGCTTGGTACCCATTGTTGTACGAGAACTCAGCCAACGGCAAGTGGTTATCCCAATTCTTGCCGTGGTCGATAGCACAAGCTCGTAGCATATCTTCTAAAATCTGATTTACCCGCTCGGTTTGCCCATCCATCTGCGGGTGGTATGCTGAACTACGGATCAGCTTCGTCCCCAACGCAGCGTGTAGCTGCTCCAAAAAATGGGACACAAATAACGTGCCGCGATCCGATATGATGGTGCGGGGTACGCCGTACAAGCATAGGATCCGTGAGATGTACAATTCAGCATACTTCTTGGCATTGTAGTTTGTGTTGACCGGGATGAAATGGGCAACTTTGGTGAGCCGATCGACGATCACCCACACAGAATCATGTTTCTGAAAAGTAGTGGGTAAACCGACGATGAAGTCCATGCTCACGTCTTCCCACTTCCAGGCAGGAACGCCCAGTGGTTGTAGCAGTCCTGGTTTCCTCATGTGGTCTGCCTTCACCCTTCGACATGTATCACACTCGAACACGTACTTTGCGATCTCCAGCTTCATCTGTGTCTACCAAAACTTGCTTCTGAGTTCTTGATACATTTTGTTGCTGCCGGGGTGAATAGAAAACTTTGACAAGTGAGCCTCATCAAAGATTTTCCTCTGTAACTCCGGGTTACGTGGTACGACGATCCAGTCCTTGAACCATAGGACACTGTCTCCGTCTTTCCAGAAACATTTCAGCTCCCCACTGTCTACACGTCTCCGCAAATGCAACATGCCCTTGTCATGTTTCTGAGCTGCCGCTACCTCTTCACAGATGGTGGGGATCAACGCTATGTTGTAGAGAGCTCCATGTGGAATCACATGCAATGGTGGCTCCCTCTCTCCCAACGGTGTGATGGTCAGATTGTTGACGTGTGACTTGCGACTCAATGCATCCGCCACTACATTTGCCTTGCCAGGGTGATAATGGATCTCTATTTCGTAATCCTTTATCAATTCTAACCATCTTCGCTGCCTCATGTTCAGCTCATTCTGAGTGAATATGTACTTGAGGCTTTTGTGGTCGGTATATAGATGCACGAGGTTACCGAGTAGGTAGTGCCTCCACATTTTAAGTGCGAGCACCACAGCAGCGAGCTCCAAGTCATGAGTTGGATAATTCTGCTCATGGTTTCTGAGCTGCCGTGATCCATACGCGACCACCCTTTGGTCTTGCATCAGCACACATCCGAGCCCAATGCCGGATGCATTGCAGTACACATCGAACGGTTTTGTTGTGTTTGGCTGCGCCAAAACTGGTGCTGATGTTAGGTGCTTTACTAAGGCCTTGAACGCTGCTTCACATGCTGGACCCCAAACATATTTGGTAGCCTTCTTCAGCACCTCTGTCATAGGCTTGGCAATCTTCGAGAAGTTCGGAATGAACCTCCGATAATATCCCGTGAGTCCGAGGAAACTCCGTACCTCATGAACAGTTCTCGGGGACTCCAATTCAGCATTTGTGTGATTTTACTCGGGTCCACAGCGATTCCCTCCGCTGAAATAATATGCCCGAGAAAAGGCACTTGCGATATCCAGAATTCGCACTTGCGGAATTTCGCGTATAGCTTGTGATCCCGCAGCCGTTGCAAGACTATAAGCAGATGCTTCGTGTGTTCGTCCTCTGACTTGGAATATACCGATATGTCGTCGATGAAGACCACGACAAACTTGTCCAGCTCCGGCATGAATACCGAGTTCATCAAATACATGAAGTGAGCTGGAGCGTTGGTGAGGCTGAAGGACATGACCAGGTACCCATAAAGTCCGTACCTCGTCGAGAAAGCCGTCTTCAGAATATCCTCAGCCCGTATCTTAATCTGATGGTACCCAGATCTTAAATCCATCTTGGAAAAGATCTTTGCTTCGACCAACTGATCAAACAACATGTCGATCCGTGGCAACTGGTACTTGTTCTTGATGGTTACGGCGTTTAGTGGACGATAGTCCACGCAAAGCCGCAATGTCTCGTCCTTCTTTTTCACGAATAATGCCGAACAGCCCCATGGTTAGGAACTCGGCCTAATAAAACCCTTCTCCAGCAGGTCCGTTAACCGAGTCTTCAGTTCCGCCAATTCCTTGGGTGCCATTTTGTACGGTCTCCGGGATATTGGCATAGTTCCCGGTGCAAGTTCAATCTTGAACTCCACCTCTCGGTCGGGCGGCATCCCCGGTAAATTATCCGGCAACACGTCAGGGAACTCACGGACTACTGGAATATCTTCCAATCTGATGGTTGTGGACTGATAAACACTTGGAAGTTTTATTTCTGGACTGTCCAGAAATAATGAATGTGACTCGTGCATTTCTGGATGTAGATGCACGACTCGGAGGACGGTGTCTAAAACAGCGCCGTGGCGGGTTAACCACAACATCCCTAAGATGACATCGACCTTCTGTCCCTCTAAAATTATGAGAGACGTAGGGTATACTCTACCCGCTAAGCATAATGGTACTTTGGAAACCATCATGCTCGCTGAAATCTTCCCACCCGGTGAACAAATCAAATATGGACTAGTATTTGCAAGCTGTATTTAGCAATGAAAGCTTGGCTAATAAAATTGTGCATGGTGCCTGAATCTAATAATACTATGGCGGGATGCTGGTGGAGTTGGAACATACCCGCAAGGATCGGCTCTCCCTCCGGCACGTCCTCTATGGCAAGTTGATGGACGGTGCCGGGCCTAGGGTTCGCCCGCCGCGCATTAGTGGGGTTCCGGGGCTGATTTCTACCCGGAAGCTGTGGTGCAACTCCGCCGCCCTGCCTCTCAGGACAATTGTTGGTGAAGTGTCCTGGACGACCACACTTGTAGCAGGTGGCTGCTTCTTGACCGGTGCTTGGGGAACGAAAGCCCGGCATGCGCTGCTGAGGTGCATACGCACGCGGCATCACCCGCTGCTGCTGTTGTTGTTGCGGAGGTGGTGCTGGCAGTACCGGCCTGAATGCCGGGGGAGATTATGGCTGACTGCGGAAAGGCATCGGCATCTGTGGTGGCTGCCAGCGTGGACCTGATGGTGAATGATTCACCATCCGGTATTTTTGAGAAGGACCACCTCCTTCTCCGCTGCTTTGCGGCGCGCTTCGCTTCCTCTGCGCCGCCGCTAACTCCTTGCCGGAGTCCTCCTGAACAATCGCAGCATCAATAATATCTTTGAGGCTGCCGCGATTGAATATCACCAGCTTGTCCTTTAGGAGCGGGTTAAGCCCCTGGTAGAAATGATCCCACCGCTTCTCATCGGTATCGGCATGGTACAAAGCTTAGAGTGCAAGATCATTGAACGCCCTGGAGTATTCCAGCGCGTTCCGGCTTCCTTGTTGCAGGTGTAGGAACTACTGCGTCTTTCTTTTCATGATACCCAGCGTAAGTGATAGGCCCTAAAGGCCGTCCTGAATTCCGTCCAGGTTATAACTCGCTCGGTGGGTTGCGAGGCGCAGAAATTCACCCACCAAGCGCTCGCGGATCCCTGAAGTTGTTGGACCACGAACTGAGTCTTGCGCTGCTCACTCACTTGGAGCAGCCCGAACTTCATCTCCATCGTGCGGAGCCAATTGTCCGCATCGACAGGTTCATCCGCCCTTGAGAATACCGGGGGATGAATAGCTAGAAAGTCGGAGTAGGAGCATTGTTGGTGCTCCTCACGATCTTGACGCCTCTCTGGTCGATACGTATTAGCAATAAGGGTTTGCAGCAACTCCGTGTGCTGCTGATGAGAACCCGCCATCGCTGCAACGATGTTGGCCAATGTAACTGTTGGCGGTGGGGGTGGCGGTTGTTGCTGTTGCTGCTGTTACAGTCCTGAGGAATCCTCAGGAGGCTGTTGTGAGGTCTCTCCCCCGTGACTGGAACCCCCAACATCCGGGTTGGCACGAGTACGAGTCATTCTGAAATTCGAAACAGCAGCGACCAGCACATGTCATACTTAAAATTCCATATGAAACAGTAGGTATTGAAGTGACACATGAATAATTTGCATAACATTCACATATATTGATAAAGCATAAACTTTATACAAGATACATTATCCTCGGGTCTCCGAGAAGTCGTGTTCATGTCGTCACTACCAATACATACACTACTGTCTACACGACATGTCACCGATTACAAAAGTTTTGGTTACATCACCCTTGCTGCCCTACACGGCAACAGTGACCTCCTACTCGGTGTAAAATTCGACCTCTTGCAGGTCGTCCTCCTCCGCTACCTCTGCTGGTGGCTCCGGGTCCATAACCTTCTCTTCCGGTTGAGGTTCCCCCATTGCCGGAAGACCCAAAGCCACGGATACGGCACCCACCATTGGTATGCACAATACCGGAGGTACGAGGTCCTGCAACGCGTGCACCTCGTCCATGGCCTGGTTATAGTCCTCTTCCCAGCCTTGCCCTTCCTCAATAGCGTCATCCCGCTCTTGAGTGAGGACCTCATTCTGCTGGGTCAAGGCTTGTACTTGCTTTTGCAAAGCCGTGATATTGACACGGCTTTTCTTTTTCACCTTCTTCAGATGATGCAACTGATTATGTTGTTCGTTCAGTCGCTTGATCGTCAGAAGGAGAACATTGGAGAGTGCGCTGTGAGCACTCTCGAAATGATCTCCACGGCTGTTGCTCTCCTTGAGCTTCACAGTGAGACAATTCGTATGAACAGCTTGGCTGTCCATCACGGCTTTTCTTGCCCTCAACTGGAGTCTGAGGTTTGCCTCCGCGGGGTTGTACCTTGGGCAACCCGGATCTGTTGCCTCCATGTACCTTCCCCCCCACACATGATTATCTTGCCCCTCCACCGGAACGAGCGTGTATGGAGTGCCCTCCATAGCTCTCACGTGTAGTTGGCAGAAACGCGACATGGTGTCGCGGGCTGCCACTTGCCACATCCCCTCCGGCTGTCTACCTCTCACCGTGATGGTAAACGGCGCCCAACCGGGTGGCGTGGGTCCTGCAGGAACTTTGACATGGATCGTCCACGTCTTGTTCCCCTCCTCGCCTTCTTCCTTGGCGAAGTACTGTGGCATCTTGCTGTACCCGAAATATTGCAGCATTTGCCTCAACGTTTCCGGATAGCCGCTGCGGTGAGAATAGTGGGATTCCACCCACCCGTTCTCCAACTGTATATCCGCTGTCGTATGTAGAAATATATTTGAGAAATGTCAAATATTTATTTGAACAGTAATTGAGTTATAACATAAAACATGTCATTGAACTCATAAAATTTGGAAACATAGTTCAAACTTAAACAAATTTGACTGCTGATCAGATGTCGAATATGACAGCACTTACCAGTTTCCATTTCAACCTGATTTAGACCATGCTAAAGACAAAACAAATTCTGGAGCTCAACATCAAAGTTAAAGTTAACTTCAAAATCTTTCCAGAAAGTATTTGCTTGGCCTAGGATCTGTCCAGGAGAAAATTGGACAAATTGGACAGCACCTCCCTGCTTGAGGTACTGATTTAATCCAAGAATTCCAGTTAACTCTACACCAAATTTGACAAAACTTTCTGTTACAACGTTGTAACCCATCTCATGAAATTTTCAGAACTACTTCATTTTTTATTTTTGGATTTTTATGCAGGAAGTTATGCTCAATTTACAGAGAGTGTTTGCTCTGCCCTGTTTTCTGGACAGTTTCAACTCTACTGCATTTTTCGATTGGTTAAGGGATGAAACAACTCTGGATCTCAACAGAAAACTTGTAAAGCTCTTCCAAAGGTTTCCATAAATGTATCATATGACCCCAACCTCGAAATAACTCAACCTCTAACCTCTGATTAACTTCAGCCTTATTTCAGCTGAAAACAGGGGACTCTGTCATTAGTATCCTATAAGTTCAAAATTTTTTAACATTGAATGCCCTGGTAAAGGGAAGGAGTTACATCACAATTTTAGTGCTCTAGATTGAAACTTTTCAGTTTTACAATGAAGTTGCTCATTTAGTGGGGTGTGACGTCGATGCGTCACAAGTTCATGTTGGTACTACGTCCTCACAAAGAAAAACCTATACCGGACTTAGCCGGCTTCGTTAGTTCAGTGGGACTAGACGTCTCTCGCATATGGATGCTATATGTCTACCAATTCATGGTTATACTACCTGCAAATAACTCATACAATCGTCAGACTCGGCTGCACACCGAGCCCGGTATCCATACAGTTCATACACCCGACCGTCATCACTCGCCCGGATGTTCTCAAGCCAAACACGACTTGGGCTACGTGTTCACGTTATTGACCACGTGACGGGGTCTCCCAAATTGCCCAAAGCACGCCAGGGGCAGACTATGATCGAATACCCCAAACGACATGAAAAGTCATAGAGGATATTAAAGCGGGTCGGGTTACCTGCCACCTGTGGGGCTCCACCCTTCAGCTTGTGCGCACTGGTGGACAGCGCTTACGTGCACCCCCCAAGACATAAAGCGTCCTGAGATGCACGATTTTCCGACATAAGCAAATAGATTAGTATGCCACTTTCTATACACTAATAACGTCCTTATATGGGCTACTAACTCGTTCCTCACCGAATTTTTGAAAAAGATGACCTTTGTAGTGCGTTAAACCTCAAGCGAGCTCTGATACCACGCTGACGCGTCCCCATGGCCTTGTCAAGCCAGGATCACGCTGAGGGGTGCTGCGTTGCACAGCACCGGATAATGCACATCAAAGATACAAAGCGGAAGCAAAGTTTTATTACATAAACAGGTTTATGAACATTTGTACAAAAAACTATGTTTCGTCTACACTCACGGGCGTAGACTACACATCGAGTCCACGTTCAACCCGTGAACGTGTCCCCACTAGCACGCACTCACACTAACACGACGGCGTGCACGACTCCCACTCGACGGGGTTGCCCTCCTGGGGTTCCGTCTCCTCCTCGGGAGTCCCTTCCTCATAAACCTCTGCAAAAGCTTCAAACACAAGCAGTGAGCATGATGTCTCAGCAAGACTGACCCGTCTCTCCTATACATGAATCTCCTACATGAAGGGTTGTAGGGTACATGAGGTAAAATAAGTTGCAAAGGACTCGCCTAATTATTTGAACCTTACTTTCAAGTTTTAGCATCAGGTTGTGGAGAATCTTACGCTAAGGCACATGAGGGAGCCGCAATCAAACAAGAAACGCATTTCTCTCATGTACTTTTCCCAAAGTTGAAAAGAACTTTAATTAGCTCTAAACTACAACAAGACATTAACAAGCAAAGTATATCTTTCAAATCAGCAAACTTTTAACATGTATCTAGCCTGTTCTTTCTACGTCACGGTACAGTGAACAAGTGGTACTCACTGACTGCGAGGGACGGCGATTATAATCGATTTACACCTGCAGGGTTACCCGAATAACCCATTACGTACGCCCGTACTCGATGTTGCCTACAGCAACCATCACGGACGTCGTACGCAACCACCATTCGCCCGTCAGCCACATATTGAACCGGTCCTATCGTCCCGAGCAAGATGTCTCTGCGTGCGCATCCGCAGTGCCGCCAGCCGATTTACACCTCAAGGTCTCAACCTACCCTCTGAACGACAGACAATGCCTCAATAACCAGCTACCCGAGTTACATCGGTTTCCCGGTTCCCATATATCCGGTAGGTCTTTGGTACTGTTCTAGCTTGTTCAACAGGCCCGCACACGGCTTGGTCCTCAATCGACACAAGCGGAGCTATAGCACCTGACACGACCCCATGGTCTTGTCGAGCCAGGATCACGCTGAGGGGTACTGCGTTGCACAGCACCGAATAACACATATCAAAAGTACAAAGCGTAAGCAAAACTTTTATTACATAAAGTTGTTTATGAACATTTGTACATCAAAATAAGTCCAGTCTACACTCACGGGCGTAGACTACACATCAAGTCCACGTCCAACCCTTGAACGTGTCCTTTCTAGCACACACGCACACTAACTCTGCGGCGTGCACGACTCCCACTCGACGAGGTTCCCCTCTTGGGGTTCCGTCTCTTCCTTGGGAGTCCCTTCCTCAAAGAACCCTGCAAAAGCTTCAAACACAAGCAGTGAGCACAAAGGCTCAGCAAGACTGACCCGTCTCTCCTAAACATGGAACTTCTACATGAGGGGTGATGGGTACATGAGATAAAAACCAGTTGCAAAGGACTCGCCTAATTAGTGAAACCTTACTTTCTAGTTTTAGCAGCAGGTTGTGGAGAACCTTATGCTAAGGCACATGAGAGAGCCACAATCAAACAAGAAACGCATTTCTCTCATGTACTTTGCCCAAAGTTGAAAGGAACTTTAATTAGCTCTAAACTACAGCAAATCATTAACAATCAAAGTCCATCTTTCAATCGGCAACATTTTAACATGTAACTAGCCTGTTCTTTCTACGTCACGGTACAGTGAACAAGTGGTATTCACTGACCGTGAGGGACGGCGATTATAATCGATTTACACCTGCAGGGTTACCCGAACAACCCGTCACGTACGCCCGTACTCGATGTTGCCTACAACAACCATCATGGACGCCGTACGCAACTACCTTTCACCTGTCAGCCAAATATTGAACCGGTCCCATTGTCCCGAGCAAGAGGTCTGTGCACGTGCATCTCAGTGTCGCCAGCCGATTTACACCTCGAGCTCTCAACCTACCCTCTGAACGACGGGCAATGCCTCAATACCCAGCTACCCGAGTTACATCGGTTTCCCGGTTCCCATATAGCCGGTAGGTCTTCGGTACTGTTCTAACTTGTTCAACAGGCCCGCACACGGCTCAGTCCTCAATCGACAGAAACAGAGCTACAGCACACAGGCCCCAAAGTCCTGCTGCCCTTACTCTCCACTCGGTCTCATGTTTCTTGCCATGTGTATCATGTGCTATCTCTACCCGAGTCGAGTGCCTCTAGCCTATGCTCGCGAGTAGTTCCAACTACTCGACTTGTACCGAATCCTACACTATCTTAGCATTGCAGTAGCTAACAGGATTTGCAATCCTAATCCCAACCCATGGTTTTCTTGGCTATGCAGTTGGGTTTCCAAACAAGACTCTAACGCAAAGAATCATAATACCCAAGTAAGTGCTCAAAACAATAAGAATTTGTAAAAGGTTAATGCAAACCGGAGCTTGCCTTGCTGCTCTTGGTCGTAGGCTAGCTGCTCCTCTGGAGTAACGAAGTCTAGGACTTCGGGTTCCTCCTCGACCTTAGCGACTACATGATAGAAGATGTACATGTATCAATTTAAATGCATTAGTATTGAGTTTGAACTTGTGAAGCTTATAAGTCCCACTAGACAGACTCAATGACTATGAAACTTTTACTGTGGCTTGGTTACAACCTAAACAGAGACTTGGTCAAGTTTTAGTTGCAGCAAAGCTCATTTGAGCCCTCCACAATTAATTATGTACTTGACCTTAATTGAAGGCTTTTAGGGTGTTCTAAGTATTTTCATGAAACAAACTATGACTTTCTGAAAACTAAATTTTCAGAGGGTTCTAATGGAGTTGGCCTCACTTAATTTGAAGGTTCCTAGCTAAAGATATGAGCTAAACAATTTCAGAGAAAATTCTGAAAATGTTTCTGAACATTTTGTATTCTCTCTGGAACAGTTTCACTAATCACACCATTAGGTGGATCAAATGAGCTCAAATGGATCTGAAATTTTTATGGTAGTTCAGGGATATTTTGGTGAACATCCCGGCAAGATTTCAGGATTTTCCTCCAAAGGATTCTCCAGTTAAAAACCAAACAGTTTAAATTTTGAGGAATTAATTCTGGAGAAATATGGATTTTCATGAAGTGAAACTTGATTTGCTGGAAAGTACTCAGAGAGCTGAATCCAACAAAATTTGGTTCACTTGATTTGGAGCTTTCTAGCCAAAGCTATGAGGATTTGAAGTTTGAATGAAATCTGAAAATCGGGGGAAAAGTTTCAATCTGCCGGGGCCAGCGGGGACACGTGTTAGGCGCGGAGGCGACCGCACACCTCGGCCCCCAGGGTCTTTGCGCGTCAGCACACCAGATCCCGGCCACACCCGATCCTGATTTAAAATTTTGAGCCGCTGACGCGTGGGCCAGCCGGCTTCGTCTTCCTCCCGACGCGCTCTCGCGCCCGCGCCGCCTCCCCTCGCCGGAGCAGACCCGGAGCTCGCCGGCTCGCTGCTGCCGGCCATCCCATGGTCTGAAACTCACCGCCAGGGGGTTGTCGACGTCAAGGAACACGTCGGTGGTGTCAGTTCGGGCTGGCGGTGACCGGAAATAGCCCGGCAACGTGCCGCAGCCTCGGTTGAGGTTCTGCGCCGTTGACCGTGGGTTCTAACCCGCCAACCCCTCGAACAATCGGTTCTACAGCATCAGTATACCTCTAGGAAGCTCGACAAGGTGTCAAAAGGGTTCAAAGATGGCGGCAAGTCGGTCGGCACCGTGTGACCGAGCGTGCTCGCCATGAGCGCCCTTGATCGAGCTCGAAATTTGTCACTCCTAGTCGGTTTCATACCACGGATGCAGAAAGGAACTTGATCGCCGGCTAGTCCAGCGTCTATGTACAAGATTTGATAGCTAGAGAAGGATCTTAGAGCGAGAATTTAAAGGATCCGTACCGGAAGCTCAGTTTAAGGTTGCCGGAGCAAAAACTGGAAATTCACCGTGGACTCTTCACGGTTTGCTTCCAAACTTGGAGGAGAGCAGCACGGCTGTTGCACGCTCCTGCTGCTGCCCTTGCTGGACCGTGAAAGCTCCCGTGGAACGCTGTCCACGAGCGCCTGACCTTCGGCTGAGTTTAGGTCGCCGCTGTGGCGATTGTTCTCGGGCAAGGGAGATCGGAGCTCGGGGTTTTTGGCGTCGGGGGGGGGGGTGGAGTGTGATCTCAGGTTGCTGTCTAGCAGCTCAGGAACGAAGGAGGAGATCGTTTGCTGGTTTTCCTGATCGAGCAGAGAGCTTCGGGGAGAAAATCTGCCGCTGCTCGGGGTTGCACGCGAGGGGATAAAGCCGATCCCTGCTCGGGCTGAGGCGGTGCCGGTCGCGTGGAGGCGCGAGCAAGCCACCCTGGGTGCCAGCGCGTGGGGAAGGAAGCAGTGGGTGGCGCCGGTGGCTTCTCGGTGGCACAGCCGACAGCTGCTCGGTGGAATTTCCCACCGAGGCTGTGACTTTGTGTGCAAGACTTCCCTCCTTCTCTCTATGACATGTGGGTCCCACCCGGGGTTTTAACCTCTAAAATTTACTCCTAATCACTGTTGTAAACAGTGAGCCCCAAAATACCCCTGGTGATTCAAATTATTCACCCATGATCCATTTGAATTGATTAGAATTCAAATTGGGTTTGGTTTGAATGAATTTCAGCACAAGTTCAGTTTGGAATTCAAATAAAGTTTGAATTTGTCCCACTTAGCTCATGTCAAGATCAACTCCAAATGGAGTGAAAATTGGAGTGTGAGCTCACAAAATTGTGCTGAATAAGATTATGCCTCCCACTTTTGAATTCATGGGATAAAAACAGTTTGAATTTGAATATGGTTTCAAACTGCCCTCTTTCTAGCTATACCCAAAATGACCTCAAAAAGGTTTTGAATTTGGGTGAAACTTGGCATGGACATCCTTAGCAATGTGTAGTAGTTTTCACATGCCCAGCACCTCTATATCATATGTGGGGAAATACCACTTTTGCAATATGTGAGTTTGTTCTCTAATGAGCATGTTGATGGTGGTTACTTGCTCTTCATTTGTGTTCATCAACTTTCCTCAAATGAGGTGTGTGTGTATGGTGATGAACACCTTACATTCCTCCCCCCTTAAAAGAATCTCGTCCCGAGATTATAAGGTGAAAATGAGAGAGAGGACGGTGGAAAATTACCGGATATGCGACGTGAAAAAGTCGGGGTAGTTAGCGCGAAGAAATCCTTCGCTCTCCCATGTCGCTTCGTCCATGGAGTGATTACTCCATAGAACCTTGTAGAACCACAACGTACGATTGCGTGTGGTTCGGGCCTTTTCATCAATAATCTGAACCGGTTCCTCCCGATAGGTGCGATCCGGTTGCAGTTCTTCAATGTCTTCCAGCTGAACGGTAGTTGATAGCTTGAGGTACTTCCTCAGCTTGGAAATGTGAAAGACGTCGTGCACACCGGAAAGTGCTTCTGGTAATCTCAGCCGGTATGCTACTGATCCACATCTTTCGATAATCTGGAATGGACCGATGAATCGGGGTGCCAACTTTCCTCTCACCCAGAATCTGTTTACGCCCTTCATTGGAGACACACGTAGATATATGTGATCCCCCACTTTGAATTGTAAGGGGCGTCTTCTCTGGTCCGCATACTGTTTCTGACAGGATTGGGCGGCTTTTAGGTTTGCTTGAATCAGTCGAACCTTCTCTTCCATGTTGTTGACCAGATCAATCCTGAAAGTGACCCTTTCGCCAGACTCACACCAATTCAGTGGTGTGCGGCATTTCCGCCCGTATAGCGCCTCGTAGGGCGCCATCTTAATGCTGGCTTGGTACCCATTGTTGTACGAGAACTCGGCTAACGGCAAGTGATCATCCCAATTCTTGCCGTGGTTGATTGCACAAGCTCGTAGCATGTCTTCTAGGATCTGATTTACCCGCTCCGTTTGCCCATCCATCTGCGGGTGGTATGCTGAACTACGGATCAGCTTCGTCCCCAAGGCAGCGTGCAGCTGCTCCCAAAAACGGGACACAAATAAAGTGCCGCAATCCGATATGATGGTACGGGGTACGCTGTACAAGCATAGGATCCGTGAGATGTACAGTTCAGCGTACTTCTTGGCGTTGTAGTTGGTGTTGACCGGGATGAAATGGGCAACTTTGGTGAGACGGTCGACGATCACCCACACAGAATCATGCTTTTGAAGAGTGGTGGGTAAACCGATGAGGAAGTCCATGCTCACATCCTCCCACTTCCAGGCGGGAATGCCCAGTGGTTGCAGCAGTCCCGGTTTCCGCATATGGTCTGCCTTCACCCTTCGACATGTATCACACTCGGACACGTATTTTGCAGTCTCCCGTTTCATCCGTGTCCACCAAAACTTTCTTCTGAGTTCTTGATACATCTTGTTGCTGCCGGGGTGAATAGAAAACTTTGACAAGTGAGCCTCATCAAAGATTTTCTTCTGTAACTCCGGGTTACGGGGTACGACGATCCGGTCCTTGAACCATAGGACGCCGTCTCCGTCTTTCCAGAAACATTTCAGCTCCCCACTGTCTACACGTCTCCGCAAATGCGACATGCCCTTGTCATGTTTCTTAGCTGCCGCTATCTCTTCACGGATGGTGGGGATCAAAGCTAGGTTGTAGAGAGCTCCATGTGGAATCACATGTAGTGGTGGTTCGCTCTCTTCCAACGGTGTGAGGGTCAGATTTTTGACGTGTGACTTGCGGCTCAGCGCATCTGCCACTACGTTTGCCTTGCCCGGATGATAATGGATCTCTATTTCGTAATCCTTTATCAATTCTAACCTTCTTCGCTGCCTCATGTTCAGCTCCTTCTGAGTGAATATGTACTTGAGGCCACAGTGGGTTTCACGCTCAAGCAAAGACGCTCAGAGGTGCGCTGTACCACCGTGGTGCTTCTCCCCGAAGCTCAGCTCAAACGGTGGTCTCTAGCGGCGGAATTCGGAGTTTTTCTCCTGGTGCTCCTCCACGGACCTTTTGGTATGAAATTCCAAAATTCACCCTCAATTCTCATCTTTAGTTCACTAAATCTTGCACAAATGAGCTAGACCTGTTGGAGACCCAATTTCCTTCGCAAACCTATCTTAGAACCGAGTAGTTGCAGCTAATTTCAAGCTTTCTGATCGGCGTCCATGGCAGGGATGACCGGGCGCACGGTGAAACCCTAGTAGCCGCCGTTCCCATGCTAGTTTGTGCCCAAGTCGATCTTCCTTAGATGCCGCTTCGGTTGTAGAGCCGAGGAACCGGGTGTTTGGCGGTCGGGAGAAGTGGGCCGAGGTCACCGAGCTTCACCGAATGTCGCCGCCCATCGCCAGAATAATCCCGGTCCTCTAGCGCCCGTACCGACCTTGCTAATGAGTTCCCCGACCCCGAAAACCCCCGGGCAGCGAGTTTCCGGCTGGGAGACGGCCGGGAACCTGAGATCCGGCGAGGTGCTGCCGCTGCCGGCGGGGGGGGGGGGGAGCACGCGCGGGGTAAACTGACCGAGGAGGAAGAAGACCCGGGGCTGGCCCACCTGTCAGTGGCTGTATTTTAAAAACCGGGATCCTCTGTGGCCGGGGATCGGGTGTGAATACCAGGGTCGCAACCCTGTGGCCCGTGTGTCCTCGTATCTCATTGGCTGCTATTTAAACTTTGGGTCCGGGTAGGTTTTCTGTGGGATATTAATTCCAGATTTCAAGCAAAGTTTAGAAATCATAACTTTTGCTAGGAAACTCCAAATTGGGTGATTCAAGTTGGGTTAGATTCATCTTGTCAAGATATATCCAAATGAGCAACCCAATTTGTATGAGAGTAATTATTTATTTCTGGAAAATCCTTTAAAAATTTCAGCAAAAGAACTTTAGAGGGAGTTTGGTTCATCCAAAAATCCTAAAATTTTGCCAGAATATATTTTAGGACGTTAGTGAACTCCTGTAAAAATTGCAGCTCATTTGGAGTTGATTTGATTAAGATTATTCAGAGTTCAAGTTTCTGTGTTCAAATGAATACAGAAACATTTTCAGAAAAGTTCCAAAACTTGGAAATTCAGTTCTGGTCAATTCTTAGCTCAACAAATCCTAGGAAAATTCATGTAGGCTCTATAAACTATAATTGAAATTTTAGTACACTAAGTTTGACATGAACAGGTGAGTTACTTCAGAATTAATTCTTTTAGCTTAATTGCTTAGATAATTGTGCTGAATAAACCACTCAGTGAAAAGTGCTAATTTTTGGTCCAGATGACTTTCTTGTGACAAGGAACTCACATGAAAATTTTCAGCTCCATTGGAGCTATGGATAACCCCTGTTCTGTTTATCCTCTTTAGGTGATCAAAACACAAGTGGGGAAAACATTTAGCACTTGATCATCTTGATTAACCCAAACCCAAACCTAAGAACCAGTGTCATTTTAAATTCTTAAACAGAGTTCTGGTTTTAAAATTGTCAATTGACTTGATAGCAAAAGCTTTACAATTAAATACTTGTGCATATTCATAATGTGTAGCCTACGCGAGGACGTGTGAAGGAAGTGAAGTGGGATTTCAAAGACACTGTGATCGAGTGATCAAGCCTCAAGTGGTCTTCACTAACTGAACATTTTATATACTAGTCATCTGCAAAACAAAGGCAAGCTCCGCTTTGCATTTAAGTTGTTTATAAAGTTTTTACTTTGTTCACTACTATGGTTTAGAGTTTGTATGTGCATTAGGTCAGGTATGATTTATACTCCAAGTGCATGACCAAAAAGGAACCCTGTAATCAAGGGTAAAATAGAGTTTCCCCGCTGTATAATAATGCCGTGCTAATTAGGTTATGACATACGGTACAATTCGAGTAGTTGTAATCTACTCGCGAGCTATAGTTCGGAATCACACGGGTATGGTTGAAAAAGCAAACTAAAGTTTATGATTCCAAAGATGAGACCGGGCAGGAGGGTTAGGCAGCGACAAGACAAGGCCTTGGTCTAGTAGCTCTGCCTGTGTCGGTTAAGGACCGAGGCGTGTGCAGTCCCGCTGAGCAAGTATTGAGTTGTGTACCGGATGCTTACTTCTATATGGGACCCAGGAAACCGATGTACAAGGTTAGCTTGATTGTAGAGGCATACCACATCGTCTCGTTAGACCTATGAGCCCGAGATGGTGCGACTGGTTCTACAGTCGGGTGTCCTGCGAAAGGTTGCCACATACGATGTAATGAAGGACGCCAGATTTGGGTCTTCAGAGGCGGGCGTATGTGTCGAGTACTCCGGGCAGTTTTTGATTCGAATCACCGTCCCTCGCGGATATGAGTACCGCTTGCTCACTGTGTTGTGACGTAGTAAGCAAGTTGTGTGATAACAGTTTGCATGTTTTAATTGCTGTTATGATAATTCAAATTGCATGAAAACCATGGATGAAGTAGAGATAGAACAAATTAAAGTTATTTTCCACCTTGGAACAAGTAACATTGGAATGAAGCGTTTCTTGTTTGACTGTGGATTTCTAATGTTGCTCAGCGCAAGGTCACTACTATGATGGCTAAAATCTGAAAGTTAAGGATGAATGTGTAGGCGAGTCTTTATGAAACTTACTTGTTTATTGTCTTAAGTTACCTTCATGTAGAGTTGCATGCCTTAGCAGAGACGGTTAAGTCTTCCTGATCCTTTGTGCTCACTCTTGCTATATGAGTGGTTTGCAGGTTAACATCGATGCTTATGAAGAAGGTTGTCCAGTGAGAGTCGGAGACTTCCGAGTCATGTAACACTTGGAGAACACAGCCGCTGCAATGTCTTCGTGTTGCTAGCGAGAGGAGTCCACGGGCTGGACCTCTTCTCGAGTGCTCATTAGTTATTCGACGTGAGCTGATCATAGTCTTCCACTGTAGCTAGTTGATGTAAAGTATTTACAAAGAACATCTGTAAGCTTCCGCTTTTGATTCATGTAATACAGTTTCCTTATATGTGTGCTGTTGGGTGCCGCATAACACGGCACCACCCAATGTGATTCCCGGGCGAGCGACACGGCCCCGTGACACGGTCCGGGTCCCCCTCAAGTTAAAAAAGTGAAGCTGAATAGCTAAAGTTTTAACCGTTAATCTCATTTGCTAACTATCCTTAATACATTTAGTTTATGCAACAAGTCAAAATATCGGTACTACATTTCCTCACCAATTAAAATCCTAACCGGATTACACCTGCATATACGTGTTATATGGTGGCACTAAAACATCGCTCATAAATGTGTTCTAAACGCGATACACTAACACGGTTAGCACCTGCAGAAGATCACACAATAGTGATGCACTCATGGTTTTTATCATTTATGGCAGGTCCATTAGTAAGTAAATATATACGCCCCGTATCGTTGTCATACAGGTCATCCTCGAGTTGAGCCATGTCTCAGGGTACATGATTAGGTTATTCACCATACAAAGGGGGGCTCCACACCTTTGCAATTAAGCACACCGGTGAACAAGCGTTTTCATAACACTCATAGGACATGAAGAGTTCTAGAGATCATATTTTGTGTTACAAACGACACGATGGCGTCCCTCCTCTTGCCCCAGGGTTTCGCACTGGAGGATAGTGCAATTCATATGTCTCTAAGACATGAAGAGTCTTAGAAAACATATTCACTTTTTCGTTCATTGCTGAATGGAACATCTCATGCTACTTTCCTCGCATGAGGGAGCTAACCGAAATTTAACCGCTTTCGGTGGCGTTCCTCAATCTTACCTCCATGTATGTGTGTCGTTACTGAATTGAAATACTGAATTATGACACTTAAGTTAGTTCTGCCACCTTAATAACTATGCTCATGGTACTCCTTATGCGGGCTTACTACCATTACCTCACCGTAAGACTAAGTTATTAGCAATATGACACTTTTCAAGTGTGTTGTTCCTAATGCGGCTCTGATACCACGATGTAGGGACCGAGGTTCCAAAATTCTAGGAATCGCATTGGATAGTGTCGTACGATGCGACACCCAACAACACACTTCAAAAGACATTCATATTACATCACATATGTTTGAACCAACAAGTCCAAGCGGAAGGTATCTTACATTTGAAAATGTGTACAGCCGAAGTCTTGTTTCTACTCAATTCACTACAAACTAACTAAGTAAAATAGTGAACGGTCCAAACCGAGGACAGTTCACTCTAGCAGCATCTCCTTCTCAAGACAGCATACAGGGCTGCCATTCAGCCGTGTACACTGATGGGGGTGTGGCCTCCGATTCGAGCCCTTTTTCAGACGAGGCCATAGATGGCCCCTCACAGCAACAGCTTTTATTGCAAACATGAACACGAAATCTTAGCAAGTCTTAACTGACACGCCTTATGCATGGAACTCTTGATGATGAAGAGGATCTAATAAAGGTAGGGATTGATTGTAAAAATCAATTCATCTAACAGTAGGTTCTTATCTTCAACTTTTAAGTACTAGATTAATCCCCTGGTTCTACACAACATCATGAATTCACAACCAAACAAGAAATGCTTCATCCCGATGTTGCTTACCTCAGGGGGAATGAACTTTAAGTTTAGTTTGCACTACTCTTAAATCACACCAAGTTGCAATACAATATCCAACCATATTATCAATGTTATTCCTAATCCAACTACTCTTTCTTACTACGTCACTGAGACGGACAGAAATCCATAGATATCAGGATCACAGAGGGTCGTGCTGCACGATGCGAACACCCGACAGCACACATGATAAGGAAACATAGTATTACATTGAAACACACTGAATTTGTACCAAAGTAGTACAAACCTTCAGTTTGCACCTATTTACAGAAGCTACTACAGCGGAAGTTATTTATACAACTCACGCCAACACCTAACTAGCAAAAGTTGGTTGTCCGGCCCTACGGACAACCCACACTAGCTCCACTCAGCCTCAGCGCGGCGTGTACGGCGCCCACACAGCCTTAGTCGCCGACGGAGGGTAGCTCTCGCCGGTGGACTGGTACTCTGAGTCCGTGGGGTACACCTCACTTGCAAACACTCATAGCAGCAACCGTGAGCATGATGGCTCAGCAAGTCTTAACCGACTCTCCTACACATGAAACTCTAAATGCAAGTCATACTCGATTATAGGATGAAAGTTTGCAGCAAAAGGACACACCTACAAGTTCATCCTTAATTCATATTTTAGCCATAAGTTAACGGTTCATAAATCTGAAATTTAGTGAGCAATATTTGGTGGCACACATGTAGCAATACAAGTTATACATATCAGCAGTATTGAATCACAACATTCCATAATTTAAACTACGTCACGACTCAGTGACCAAGTGGTACTCATTACGGTGAGGGACGGCGAATCGACTCGATATACACCTGCAGGGATACCCGAATAGCACGTCACGCCCATAATCAGAGCTGCAACGGCACACTCAACCGATGTCGTACGAGACAACTTTTCACCCAACAGCGTAAACGTCGAACCGGTCGCACCGAAATGAGCAGGAGGTTCTCTACACGGAGCATCTCTCTATGCCCGTTGGCAGATTTCCACCTTGCTGCCTCAACCTACACCTATAAATCGGTGTGCAACGCCTCGATGCCCGGAGGTATAGGTTACATCAGTTTATCGGGCCCCATATATCTGATATGCCTTCGGTATATTCAAACTTCATCAGCGTGGGCCACACACGGATCGGTCCTCAATCAACACGGACAGGGCTATGCACACAATCCTTCCTCTTGCTGTGTCCTGGACCGTACCTAGTCTCATTTTTCTTGCTAAAGTTGTCTCATATCTCGAACCAATCCCGTGTCATGAACCCTATACTCGCGAGTAGATTCCAACTACTCGACTTGTACCAAAGACTGTAAACATTAAGCAAAGCATAATCTACTCGAGGGTTTAGAGACTACCCTCTCCCCTTTGGAATAATCTGGTTATGCATGTGGAGTGTCAATCATCCTACACCTGATTCACATACATACTTCAATCTAAGTGAGTATAAAGAAAAAATTGGTAAAAAACTTGTTAAATGCAAACTGGGGCTTGCCTAGTTGCTGCTGGTCAGGGGTTAGTGTCTCCTCCGGAGGTATGAAGTCCAAAATCTCCGGGGTCTCCTGGCGTTCAGTGACTACACGTAATCAATTCAATCCATATGTCAATTTAAATGCAAATGTGTTAACTTAGCATATAAAGACTATAACTCTAGCTATACATCCCATTTGGCTCTGAAATTTTTACTGTGGCTTGGTAAGAACCTACTCATAGACTTGACCAAGTTTCATTTGAAACAAAGCTCATTTGAGCTCTGCACAAATAAAAGTCTGAATGGTCATTATTAGAGCTTCTAAGGATTTTCATGGATCAAACCATTACTTTCTGGAAACTATAATTTGGTATGGTTCTAATGGAGTTGGTTTCATGTAATTTGAAGAATCCTAGAGAGCAGGACACACGGGGCCACAGGGATTATCTCACGTAGCCACAACTTGATCCAGAGCCACAGAAGATCCGATGCGGTTTTAACAGAGACTGACTCGCGGGGCCCACGAGTCTTCTTCCTCCTCGCGATCCCGCGGCCAACCGCCGCCCACCTCGCCGGAGCACTCGCCGGAAGAGGGTTCCCCTGCCCGGAACTCAACCAAACTCGCCGCCTCCACCTAAAATTACTTGGGGAATATGTTGCTGACCTTGTCGCCACCTGGTGATCACCGGAAATGGTCGTGCGACAGCGACACCCTCCGTGGCAAGTTCGGCGAGTTCGGTATGGCGCTGTAGTGCCTCAAAACCTCTGCTGTTGGCTCCTACAGCACCTCCACGACCTAAGGAGCAACGATCATGACCCTGATCTTGCTAAAGGAGGTGGCAAATAGGACTTCACCGTGCGCCCTAGGTATAAATCCGATGAAGAACGAAAAACCCGAAGAACTCAGTGGTTTCTCGACGGTTTCTTGTGGTTCTTGATCGTATAGATTCGCATGGACGTTTCTGGATGGTTGTCTAAGTCGGGGAAAATTTGCTTGAACGGTTAGCACAAATTTTTGAGTTAGATGGCCGCAGTCTATATCACATGCTTTCGGCAAGAACTGAAATTCAGGCGAGCACACTCTGTGGCATGCGGCCGGGGTGGCTGGAAAGGAAGTGTGCTCCTAGGCGAACCTTTTGACGTGCTAAACTCAGAAGAAGAAGAACGCTGGTGGCCGGCCGACGAGTTTTTGTAGCGGCGGCGACTCACGGCGTCGACGAAGCAAATCAAGCTTGCTACCACGGTCTAGGGAAGCTACCTCCGATTTCTCGCTTTGGAAACATCGAGGGACGGTGGGTGCAACCTCTGAGCAGCTCAGTCTAGCGTGAAAACCACCGGAGTGGGTGCTCGCCGAGTGAGGCAGAGGCGCGGCTAACGGACTGGTTTTTCTGTCGAGCATGCGTGATAGCAGGGCCAAGCCTTGGTGCGTGCACCGAGAAGGGGGCTTCGTGGACAAGAAGGCAGCAGTGCTGGTCGCCAGCACGACGTGCACGCTGAGGAGGTGGCAACCAAGAGCAGCTCAGTGGCGTCGTCTGGTGAAGAGACCCGAGGAAAAACAGAGCACCGAGTATATGGCGGTTCACTCAGTTCGTGGGACTGACATGTGGGCCCTCTTTCCCTCTTATCTCATTTCTTTTTTTGTTTTCACTACAAAGATCTCAGCTACTCACAATTTAAGTGTAAACTTCACTCCGAAGTCATGAGTTGAATTTGAAATCCTCAAACTGGAGTTTGTTTGGCCAAATTTGATTCACCATTGAATTTGAATTTCAAATTTAGTTTTGAATTACTTCAAATGTAGCTCCCGACAAGATGAACTCCAATGAGGGTGAAATTGGTGGACTAACTCAGAAAAATGTGCTGAGTTTGAATATGAAGTCCACTTTTGAATCCAAGTGATGAAAGTAACTGAAATTTGAATTTGCATTCAAATTAGCCCTTTTTGCAATTGTATCCAAAAGTGCTTCAAAAGAATTTAAACTTGCATGAAACTTGCCATGAGAACTCCTAAGAATGTTTAGGGCCTAATGATGAGCTCAGCCTCTCATATTTGTATGTGTGAGATCCTACTCTTTGGAGTTATGAGTTTTTCCTCAACTTATCCTCTTGATGGTGTTTACTTGCTCTTCACAAATGTTCATGAGACTTCCACAAGATGAGCTGTGGTGTGTTGACGTGATGAACATTCTAGCAAGTGAAATCTTGTACTTTTACATCCCCCCCCCTTAAAAGAATATCATCCCGAGATTACAAAAAGAAGAGACGAAGATGTAAGAGGAATTACCCGTGATGAGATGCCATAAAACCCGGGTAGTTTGAGCGAAGGAAATCCTCGCTCTCCCATGTCGCTTCCTCAGCGGTGTTGTTGCTCCACAATATCTTGTAGAACCACAGCGTTCGGTTATGCATGGTCCGAGCCTTCTCATCAATAATTTCCACCGTATATTCCACGTAGGTTAAATCCGATTGCAACTCGCCAATGTCTTCAGTGGGAACAGAAGCCGTATACTTCAGATATTTCCGGAGTTGTGAGACATGGAAAACATCGTGAACACCAGCAAGAGATGCCTGTAGTTCCAGTCTACATGCCACTGGTCCGCACTTCTCGGTGATGGCATAGGATCCAATAAATCGGGGAGCAAGTTTCCCCTTTACGCCGAATCAGTGCACGCCCTTCATCAGAGACACACGGAGGTACATGTGTTCCCCGACGTCAAAGTGCAGTGGCCTACGCCTCTTATCAGTGTAACTCTTCTGTTGGGATTGAGCAACCTTCAAGTTTGCTTGAATTACCCGAACTCGCTCTTCGGCGTCGTTCACTAGATCAATCCCGAACGTGACCCTTTCACCGGACTCGCACCAATTTAATGGGGTGCGGCATTTGCGACCGTAGAGAGCCTCATATGGTGCCATCTTGATACTCGCTTGATATCCGTTGTTATATGAGAATTCCACCAACGGCAGATGATCATCCCAATTTCTACCGTGGTGGATGGTACACGCTCTCAGCATGTCTTCTAACACTTGGTTCACCCTCTCAGTTTATCCATCTGTCTAAGGGTGATAGGTGTAAAAGTCCCAAAAACGTGAATGCAAAGAAACGGATGATTGAACATTATTGTGTTTCTAGTTCATGAAAAATGGGACTTACAAAAAACTTTCTTACATAGAATGGTGTACATGAGGTGCAACCACATGGGTTCAAGCATGCCTTTGAATATGTGGACCAGAGTGGAGTTAAACTCATGTTAAATCATACATGTACATGAGAAAGAACAACAGTAAGGTCTTTAGTCTCAAAGGCTCAACTTAAATTGCTGCCAAACTTTTGGATACACATGGAGCCTCATATCTTTGAATTGAGGAGAATGTGGTGGCAACTTGCTGATTTGAGGGTGAGCCAAAAAGGGAGTGGACTATGAGTTCATGTTGAATTCAAACATGTTAGGCAAGGGAATGACTTGAGTTATGCTACATAAAATGATAAACTCAAACATGGACATGTGGGAAGAGTTAAAATCTTCTTTAACTCCTGTTGAACACATGTTAACCCGGGAAAGGATTTCACTCCCAAAAATCTAACTCATATGCACATTTCCTATGAGTAGAGGGGAGGGAAGTTTAAACCCCATTTTTGAACCCTTGCAAAGCACTCATGTTCAGATGGTCCAAAAGCATATATATGAGATGACCATTGCAGTCCTCAGGTATTGAAGAGCTTAAGTTCCAAAATGGGAGGGATTTTAAGCTCATATACCATTTGTTCAAAGCATTGTTTGAGATCACCTTCAAATTCAAATTTGAGGGGCATGGTCAAACTAAACTTGTGAGGTTCAGCTTGGGATCAAGATTGATCAAGCATGGGCTAGGAGCAAACCAAAGTGTTTTACCCAAATTCAGATGGGTCATCACCAAAGAGGACTTAAATATTCAGTTTGAATTAAATGGTTTACTTCAAGGCAAAGAAGGCCCTTTCCAAAAAGGGGAAAAATTCAAACTGTTGTTTAAGAAGTTGTACTTGCAATGGCCAACTCAAAAATCAGAGGGCACAATTCAATTCCTCAGGTCCAAATTATGAGGGAGCCAAATTTTGAGGAAATTTAAAGGTGCTTTGATATGAGTATCAAAGGGGCCTATGAATTGCTTTGAAATTTGAATTTAAATTGAACTGAAGAACACAATGTCAAAATTCCAAACAGCTTTTGAACCTGAGCTCTTCAGAATTTCAATTTGCATTGTGCCAAATTTGAGAGATATTTGTGGGAAGGTTGGAGGGATAAGAAGGAGGGTGGTCCCACTGGTCAGTGAGACACCAAAGGCTTAAACCCGAAGCAACTCTCTGTTTTCGCTCGAAGCACCAGACGCAGCGCGCGCGCCACCGAGGCAAAGCGACCGCCAGCTCCCGAGCTGCTTCGACGTCGGTTCCCCTCGCCCTTATCGGCCTCACACCGAGAGTGTACACCTCACAGCTCCGAGCCACGCCTCTTCCACGCCCCAGTGCCGTTCCCGGGAGTTTTGCCGCCGCCGCGTCCACACGCTCGGGTTCCCGTCGTCAGCCGTCTCCCCGAGCCGTGGCACCAGGACAAGCCCGGAAGCGGCGTCACCCACGCTCCCTGAAGCCGTCAAAGCAAGTTCCGAGGGTGCAGCGGGCTGCAATCGCCTCGGCGAGCCGGTTCTTCCCCGGCGGACCAACCTCGTCGGTTTCACTTCAAACCAAGGCTCTTCGTTGTTTCACACCCAACAAAGTCACGAATAAGGTTGGTTACCACCTCCCCTTGCTGTCCACCGAGTTCAGGATCATTTCATAGGACCACCTGACCGGAATTTAAGGTTTCTCACCGGCGGGTTCTTCGGGCCGCCATGCCAAAAATCCAAATTTAGGTCCCTATGGTTAGGCGTTTCCAGTCAGGAGCTTCGGGCATGTTCTGTAGACTCCGACGGTCCTCCTCGTCCAACCGGTGCTGGTGTTCATCAACCCTAGCCGTAGAACGCCGTGTTTTTCGCTGCCGTCGGAAAATCCACCTCGGGCGCACGGTGGGGACCTATTTAGAGCCATTTTCGCTCCAAACCGAGTCCCTGTAAAGCATGCCCACGACTCACAGGTTCTTTAGGAGCAAACGGCGCAGCGTTTTATGTGGCACCGCGCCCTAGCGACGTCGCCGGAGTTGCCGTGGTCACTGTCACCGTCGCGCCTAGGGTTCCGGCCATCTTCGATCGGAGGTAAGGCAGGCAACGTGTTCCTCGCACAGAAATACGTGGGGGCGGCGAGAACCAGCAAGTTCCAAGCACCGGAAGCCCCTCCCGGTGAGAACTCCGGTGAGCCCAGCGGCGGGGTCGCGCGGGAGCCGGAGGTTGAAGACGACCGGGGGCCCCGCATGTCAGTGGCGATATTTTAAATCGTCGATCCGCTGCGGTCCCGGGATCCTTTGCGACAGCGCAGGAAGTAGTCTGTGGCCCCGTGTGGCGTGATTCCAGCGGCTGACACGTGTAGGGTGGACCCACAGGCAGAGTTTGAACTTTTCCCGAATTAATTTGAATTCCAGATTTAGTTCAAACTTTAGAACTGCATAACTTTTGCTAGGAAGATCCAAATTTAGTGATTCAAATTGGGTTGGATTCAGGATGAAAATCTCTATCCAAATATACAACCCAATTTTCATGAAAATAATAGGAAATTCTGGAAAATTCTTTAAATATTTTCAGCAAAAGAATTTTAGAGGGAGTTTGGTTCATTCAAAATTCCCCAAATTTTGCCAGGATATTCTTTAGGATAGTAGGAGACTCCTGTAAAAGTTTCATCTCATTTGGAGTTTATTTAGTTAGGATAATTCTGATTTCAAGTTTCTGTATTCAAATGAATACAGAAACATTTTCAGAGAATTTCCAAAACTTGGAAATTCAGTTCTAGCCATTCCTTAGCTCCAAAAATCCTAGTAAAATTCGTGCATACTCCCTGAGCTATGTATGAGATTATAGTTCACTTGGATTTGCATGAAAGTGCAAGTTTAATCAGAATTAATTCCGTTATGTCTAAATGCTTAGGGAATTGTTCTGGGTGACCTAATCAGTGAAACATTCTGAATTTTGGTCCAGAGGACTTTCTTGTGACAAGGAACTCACAAGAAAATTTCCAGCTCCATTGGAGCCCTGTATAAGTAGTGTTCTGTTCAACCAAGTTGGTGATCACCACCCAAGTGATAAACCTCACTTCTCACTTGATGATAATAATTAAACACACATCCAAACCACCACCCCAGTGTCATTTTAAATTCTTGAACAGAGTTCCAGTTTTAAACTTGGCTTTAGCATTTGTTAGCAAAAAGTTTTATAATTGAACATGTATGCATATTCATAACGTGTAGTGATTAAACGTGGAAAGTGAAGAAGGAGGTGAACTTGGATCAAGGAACAAGAAGGGCAGGAGTGAACTTCAATACATCAGAAACTGACTTTCTCTCAACTGACTTTAGTCACCTGCAAAACCAAGGCAAGCCCCGGTTTGCATTTAAGTTATTTTCTAAAGTTTTTAATTTGTTCACTACTATGGGTCTCAGTTTGTATGTGCATTAGATCAAGGATGTTGTATACCCCACTTGCATAACCAAAAATGAACCCTGAGGTCGAGGGTAGAATTGTGTCGTCGTTGTAGAATAAGGCCATGCTAAATAGACTAGGGAATCCGGTAGAAGACGAGTAGTTGGAATCTACTCGCGAGCTATACTTTAGAATATCATAAGTGTGGTTGGGAAAGGAAGCAAACTAAAGTTTACATTTCTAAAGATGAGACCGGACAGAGGGGTTAGGAAGCGACAAGACGAGGTCTTGGTCGAGTAGCTCTGCCTGTGTCGGTTAAGGACCGATGCGTGTGCCGCGTCCAGGAGCAAGTATTGAGTTGTGTACCGGATGCATACTGATATATGGGAACCAGGAAACCGATGTACCAGGTTCACTGGACTGTAGAGGCATACCACATCGTCTCGTTAGACCTATGAGCCCGAGACGGTGCGGCCGGTTCTACAGTTTAGTGTCCTGAGAAAGGTTGCCACATACGACGTAATGAAGGACGCCAGAGTTGGGTCTTCAGAGGCGGGCGTATGTGTCGAGTTATCCGGGTAGTGTTTGATTCGAATCACCGTCCCTCGTGGTTATTGAGTACCGCTTGCTCCCATGTTGTGACGTAGTAATCAACTTGTGTGGAAACAGTTTGCAAAAGTATAATTGCTGCTATGATTATGTTAAGTTGCATGAAAACCATTTTTGAAGTAGAGATAGAGCTAACTAAAGTTATTTTCTACCTTGGGGCAAGTAACATTGGAATGAAGCGTTTCTTATTTGATTGTGGAGTTCCAATGTTGCTAATCGCAAGGTCATTATTATTATGGCTAAAATTTGAAAGTTAAGGATGAACTCGTAGGCGAGTCTTTTCGCAAATGACAGGCTTAGGTCTTAGGTTATTTTCATCTAGAGTTTCATGTCTTAGGAGAGACGGTTAAGTCTTGCTGAGCCTTCGTGCTCACTCTTGCTATATAAGTGGTTTTGCAGGTAAACCTCGACGCTATAAAGAAGGTTGTCCGGTGAGACTCGGGAACTTCCAAGTCATGTCACACTTGGAGAACCTAGCCGCTGCCGTGTCTTCGTGTTGCTAGCGAGAGGAGTCCGCGGGCGGGATCTCTTCTCGAGTGCTTCGTAGTTATTCAACGTGAGCTGGTTATAGACTTCCGCTGTAGTTATTTTATGTAAATTATTTCCAAAGAACAATTTGTAATCTTCCGCTTTTGATTTATGTAATACATTGTTCCTTATATATATGCTGTTGGGTGCCGCATAACACGGCACCACCCAATGCGATTCCCGGGCAAGGCGGCATGGCCTCGTGATCGGGGTCGGGCCCCCTCAATAGGCGGAGCTTCTAATCAGTTTGGTACCCAAAGCAGCGTGCAACTGCTCCCAGAAACGAGCCACGAACAATGCCCCTCGATCTGAGATTATGGTCTTGGGTACACCATGCAAGCATAAGATTCTTGCAATGTACAACTCTGCATACCTGCTGGGATGGAAATGTATATGCGCGGGAATGAAGTGAGCCGACTTGGTTAACCGGTCAACGATTACCCAAATGGAATCATGCTTGTTAAAAGTCATGGGTAATCCCACAATGAAATCCATGCTCACATCTCCCCACTTACATGCTGGAATTTTCAGGGGTTGTAACAGCCCTGATTTTCTCATGTGATCCGCCTTCACTCGTCTACACATATCGCACTCGGATACGTACTCGGCAATTTTCCGCTTCATCCGTGTCCACCAAAATTTACTCTTCAAATGTTGGTACATTTTTTTGCTACCCGGATGAATGAAGAACTTAGACAAGTAAGCTTCATCAAGGATCTTCTTTCTCAGCTCCATATTCCGGGGTACGACTATGTGGTTATTGAACCATAGCGTCCCCTCATTATCCTTCCAGAAACATTTGATATCACCGCTGTCTATCCGATTCTGGAGATGTTCCATGCCTTTGTCAAGCTTCCGAGCTGCAATAATCTCCTCCCTAATAGTAGGGATGAGAGCAAGGTTATAGAGTGATCCATATGGAACCAAGTATAAACACGGTTCTTCCTCTTCCCTCGGTGTAATGGTAAGGTTATGGACATGTGATTTCTGACTCAGCGCGTAACTCAGCGCGTCGGCAACCACATTCGCCTTGCTGGGATGGTAATGAATCTCAGTCTCATAGTATTTGATTAATTCTAACCACCTCCTTTGTCTCATATTCAGCTCCTTTTGGGTGTAGATATATTTTAAGCTCTTGTAGTCGGCGTAGAGATGCACCAAGTTTATGAGAAGATAGTGCCTCCACGTTTTCAGCGCCAATACCACAGCGGAGAGCTCAAGATCATGAGTCGGATAGTTCTGCTCGTGGTTTTGAAGTTGGCGTGAGCCATACGCGACCACCCGTCCTTCTTGCATCAACACGCAGCTAAGCCCGATACTGGAAGCATCACAATATACGTCAAAAGGCTTGGTCGTATCCGGTTGAGCTAAGACCAGGGCTGTTGTGAGATTCTTCACCAATGCTTGGAATGCTCCTTCACAAGCTGAGTTCCAAACATATTTCATCCCCTTCTTCAATAATTCAGTCATCGGCTTAGCAAGCTTGGAGAAGCTCGGGATGAACCGCCGGTAATATCCTGTTAAACCGAGGAAGCTTCTGACTTCAAGGACAGAAGTGGGGGCTTTCCATTTCAACACTTGTTTAATTTTTCTTGGGTCAACCGCAATGCCTTCCACTTCGATGATATGTCCCAAAAATGGCACTTGGTTGATCCAAAACTCGCATTTGCTGAACTTGGCATAGAGTTTATGGTCCCGCAATTGTTGAAGGACGATTCGCAAGTGTTCGGCCTGTTCTTCTTCCGACTTGAAGTAAACCAACATGTCATCAATGAATACCACCACAAACTTGTCCAACTCCAGCATGAACACCAAGTTCATGAGGTACATGAAATGTGCCGGGGCGTTGGTGAGACCAAAAGACATGACGAGATATCCATATAGTCCATATCTCGTCGAGAATGCCGTCTTCGAGATATCCTCCACCTGGATCTTTATTTGATGATACCCGGAACAAAGGTCCATCTTTGAAAATACACTTGCACCCACAAGTTGATCAAACAAGATATCAATGCGGGGCAGTGGATATTTGTTCTTGATGGTGATGACGTTGAGCGGTCGGTAATCCACACACGACCTTAGGGTTTCATCTTTCTTCTTGACTAACAGCGCCGAGCATCACCATGGCGAGGAACTCGGTCTAATGAAACCCTTGCTCAACAAGTCATTGAGCTGTTCCTTCAACTCAGCCAGCTCATTCGGGGCCATCTTATACAGTCTCCGCGACAATGATGTAGTCCCGGGTGCAAGTTGAATCTTGAACTCAACATCCTGTTCAGGTGGCATGCCCGGAAGATCACCTGGAAACACGTCAGGGTATTCTCGGACTACGGGAATGTCATCCAACTTGGGAGCTTCAGTATTATAAGCTATTGAAACTTCCGGGACAGGACTGTCTAATAAGATTGAATGCGGACGGTGGAATGAAAAATTCAAATGAACCGTCCATGATAGAGTTTCCAGGACAGCGCCATGGTAGCGTAACCATGACATTCCTAAGATTGCATAAATCTTTTGTCCAGTAAGGATAATCAAAGTAGTGGGATATATCTTCCCACCTAAGCACAGTGGTTCTTTTGGAATCATCATATTTGCTGAAATCTTCCCACCCTGTGAGCAAATCATATATGAATAATCGGTTGGGAAGACTTGCAGTTAATGCTTAGCCACATAGGATGCACTTATGAAACTGTGGATTGCACCCGAATCAAATAAGATGATGATTGCACGATTGTTGAGAGTGAACGTACCTACCAGCATGTTCTCTCCTTCCAGGGTGTCCTCATTGTCGAGGTAACGAATGCCCCCAGGTTGCTGACCTCCCTTCTTCACCGGTCGTCGGCCTTGAGCACTGCCCAGATATTGGGCTTGCCCGCTGCTTTGCTGCCCCTGTGGACAGTCCTTCGAGAAATGACCCACCTGGCCACACGTCTAGCATGTGTAGTGAGGCGGTCCTCCGCTGACCGGTGGACGGAACCTCGGGGCGCGTTGTGGCGGTGGAAACGCCTGGGGTACCATCTGCTGCTGTTGCAGTCGCGGTGGTGGCATAGGCAGTCGGAATGGGGGTGGCTGATAAGGACGACCCCCAAACTGTTGAGGTCGTGCCGGTGGATGCCACTGTTGACCGGATGGTGTCCGATACACCATTCGGTATTTTTGAGGAGCTCCACCCCTGTTGCTCGGTGGAGCGCTGCACTTCCACTTCTCAGCCACAAATTCCCGCTTAGCATCCTCTTGCAGAATCGCGGCATTGACGAGGTCGTTGAAGGTGCCACGATTTCATTGTGCGAGGTGAGTCTTCATCTCGGGATTTAAACCCTAATAAAACTGCTTGCGCTTCCTCTCCTCGGTGGAGATATAATCCGACGCGTACTGCGCCAGATGTTGAACACGCGGGAGTAGTCATGGGCACTCCTCCCGCCTTGCTGCAGTTCCAAGAATTCTTGGAACTTACTCTTCATCATCCGGGAAGGTATGTGATAGGCATGGAACGCCTCCCGGAATTCTGCCCATTCCACGGCTTGGCCAGTAGGTAGTGAGGCGAGATAATTCGCCCTCCACGCACCGTCGGCACCGTGAAGCTGCTGCGCCGCGAAGAGAGTCTTCTGCCGCTCCATGCATTGGAGCAGCCCGAACGTGGACTCGATCGTCTGCATCCAGTTGTCGGCCTCCAGTGGTTCTGCCGCTTCGGTGAATACCAGAGGATGCGTACTCATAAAGTCCGAGTACGTAGTGATGTGGGGATCACGAGGCCCCCTCTCTTGAGCGTCCCACCTGGGATGTATTCTGCACAATCGTGTGGAGCAGGTCGGTCTGCTCCTCACGAGAGCCCACCAGCGCCGAGATCACATCTGCTAGTGTAAGCGGAGGCGGCAGTGGTGGTTGTTTCTGCGGGGTGTTGTCGTAGGTGGATGGCTGGGAGTCATCACCCCCTGCTGACTAGAGCCTCCGACTTCGTGCATGGTCCGGGTACGAACCATCTGCAACAATAAAGACAATAACATTAGCCCCATAGCATACTCCATGCAGTCCATAAAATAGTGGTAAACATAATGACAGTAAACATGCGAGACATCTCGTAAATGGATAATGTAATAACTTTGCATAAGCTACACCATTACTAGAACAAATACAAATTAGTGAAATCCAAATTGACGGTCTTCCTTTTTGGAAGTTCATCTCAACTAGATTTGGTCACTACGAGACATTAATATCACGTTGTCATCACATATACTACCCTTTATCTTCAATACGACACAAACATGGTCTCTAGCAAAAAGAACTTGAGTAAGTAATGTACTCAAATCTTTCACTAGTTGAAGATAACTACTCATGAGTATGTTCTACCCCACTGGAAGTAATAAAACCCCACTAGGTACAACAATCTCTCAAATGAGTTCAACTGTTCATTCCGCTGCCCAGAATGACCAGTTTCTACTTATCCCAGATTCTGACCTGGTATATGGCATTTTCATAACTCAAGTTGAATACCAAAGTTAAAATTAACTTCAGTACCTTCCAACGAGTATTTATTTGCCCCCAGATCAGCTCTGGTTAAGAAGTTACAATAATTTAATGTCACCACAATTTCTGGACGAATTTCAACAGCACCTCTATTGGAAGTTGCTGTTTTCAACTCAAAATTCCACTGAATTCCGTGCTGCAACTGCAAAAACTTTGAATTACAAAGATGTAACACATCTCCTAAACTTTACAAAACTGAATCCTATGATTATTTTAGATTTCTATACAGAGAGTTATGCTTGAAAAACAGAACAGTCCAGAGAGAGTTTTGAATCTGTCCTGGTTCTGGACAGTTTACAATCATCTGGAATTTCAACCAGTTTGATGTGTGATTTTGTTCTGGAGGTATACAACAAAGTTGTATAGCACTTAAACATCTTTGCAGAACTATATCCCACACCTCCATTGGCTAAGTAACCTGTGAGTTAGGCACTGTTAAAGTTCAGCAAACTTGCTGCCCAAAAACAGAGCACTCTATTTTTCAAGTCCTTTGAGCTAAACTAATCAACTTTTGACTTTTTCTTTAAAACCAGAGTCCTAAATATTAAAACTTGGTTATCTTAGTTCATTTCAACATTGTTCTTGATGCAATCATGATTAGTACATGTCGGTACTATGTTCCTCACAAAATGGAAAATCCTAACCGGATTATACCGGCATATACGACTCAACCGTTGCACTAAAACGGTCTCTCACAAATGTGTACTACACGGGATACGTACGTGGTTAGTACCTGCAGATGAACACTCAATAATGATGCACTCAAGAATTTTTGTCATTACAGGAAGGTCCATATCATAGTAAAAACATATGCCCCGTATCATTTCCATACGGGCCGTCCTTGAGCCAAGTCACGTCTCAAGGTACATGGTTGTGTTTTCACACCACATGACGGGGAACTCGAGTAGAGCCCGAACGGGTAAGGTTGGGAATTTTATCAACCCAACGGATACCACCTACTGCCCTGCAGGGCACGCCGATGGCAAGAGCTGCGTATGTCCTCCTAGGCTATTTCCAGAAGAACACACTATCGCGTTACCGATCACACGATAGGGTTTCCACTTTCTTGCCTAATGCACGCCAGGGACCATCGTTTCATATAAACTCAGGAACATGAAGAGTTCAAGAGTTTCATATTGACATCTCACACCAAGCTGTGAGACCTATACGCTGAACCACGTTCCTCATTAGGGGAGCTAACCAAAATTGATCCACTTTCGGTGGCGTTCCTTACCAGGTTTACCTGAGTGTAGGTGCGTCATTACATAATCAAAATTCAAAATTATAACAATTAGGTTAGTCATGCCTGTGGGTAACCCCTTCCGGGATCCACACTCCAGGATACACATTGGGTGGTGCCGTGCAATGCGGCACCCAACAGCATACACGAAAAGAACCATAAAGTACAAAGTCTTTTCTTACTCAAGATAGTGTCATTTACAAAATAATGTACCACAAGGGTGCACACAGCGGAATATACATACACAGTTACTGTCGGTCCTAACTATGCAAAATAGAAGACGTCCAGCCCACGGACGCTTCTTACTAGCTTCGACAAAGATGAGTGCAGCGGCAGGGTTTCCGGTGAGTCTCTGATGGCTCACCGAACAACCATCTTCATAGCAAATTTTATAACCTGCAAAACACTAATAAAGCAACCATGAGCACGATGGCTCAGAAAGACTTAACCGACACTCCTAAACCATGAAACTCTACATGTAGGGAGTAATAACATAGGAAAAGTATGATGCAATAAAGACATGCCTACATGTTAATCCTTACATTCAATTTTATAGCAGCGGATTAATATGCCTTAGGCAGCCCTCACATCGCAAGTCCACAATCAAACAAGAAACGCTTTCCTCTGATGTGGTGATTTCCAAAGTGGAAGATAAACTTAGTGTGCTCTACAACTATAGCATACATGGTTGGCAATACAATGAATTTAAGAACTTCACATCAGCAATGATTCATTTCACTTCATCTGGAAATAATTACTACGTCACAACTCAGTGAACAAGTGGTACTCATATAACCGCGAGGGACGGTGATTCGAATCAGGACACACCCGGAACACACGATACATACACCCGCCTCGAAAGACTCATATAGGAGCACTTTCTTACGTTGTATGCAGCAACCTTTCACCCGTCACTCCAATGCCGAACCAGTTCTGCCAACCCATCAGAAGGGCCACTACACGGAACACGTCGACGTTGCTCCGCTAGCGGGTTTACCCCTTTGACACCAACCCCCAAAGGACGGCCGTATAAGTTTCGACACGAGAGTACCCGAGTTGCATCGGTTTCTGGACCCCATAATTCCAGTATGCATCTGGTACTTTTCAAACTTGCTCAGCAGGGCGGCATACGCATCAGTCTTTAACCGACACAAACAGAGCTATGGTGTGGGGACCACCCTGTGGTTCACCCACTCTAGGATCGCATAGGGTGGTGCCGTACGATGTGGCACCCAACAGCACACACGAAAAGAATAAAGGACAACATACAAACTTTTATTTGTTATAAAACAGCGGAAGTCTTTTACAAAACCTATTCAAACAGCGGAAGTAATATACATATACAGCCTCTCATCCTAGCTATGCAAAAGTGCAGCCGTCCAGCCTGGGAACGCTACACACTAGCAGCATGGAACCGGAGATCACGGCGGCGTGCAGGGCTCCAGCTCGGCCGTGTACCCCGACGGGGACATTGCCTCGTCCTCGGAACCTTCCTCATAACTCTCACCTGCACACAGCTCAAATATTGCAACCGTGAGCACGAAGGCTCAGCAAGTCTTAACCGTCAACCCTAGGCATGGAACTCTACGTGCAAGGATGTGTAAAGTAAGAAAGGACTTTGCAATAATGACACGCCTATAAGTTGATCCTTACTTTCAGTTTTTATAGCAGCAGATTCATGTGCCTTGGGTAGCCCTCACATCGGAAGTCCACAATCAAACAAGAAATGCTTTCCTCCGATGTGGTGATGCCCAAAGTGGAATATAAACTTAATTAGCTCTATAACTACTGCAATCAATGTATTCAAGACATTAATAGATCAATACAGCATTTTCACTTGGCTTATTTCACTTCTTACTACGTCACAGCGCAGTGAACAAGCGGCTCAAATAACCGCGAGGGACGGTGATTGCAATCAAGACACACCCGGATAACACATCACATATACCCACTTTCAGAAGCGTGATTCCACACCCCTTCCTACTCTGTTGTATGCGACAACCTTTCAAAGGCAACCCAAATGCCGAACCGGTCCATCCGTAACGGGCAGGAGGTCCCCGCGTGGAGCGTGACTGTGCCCACCGGCAGATTTACACCTTGCTACCCTCAACCCACTCCTATTTACGGTTGGGTAAGCCTCGGCACCAAGGTTAACCAATTACATCGGTTTCCTGGTTCCCATATGCCAGTATGCATCCGGTACTGTTCGATACTTGTCCAGCAGGGCCGCACACGGACGGTCCTCAACCGACACCAACAGGGCTAAGCACGTGATACCTCTGCTCACTGCTTCCTATCCCCCCTGCTGGGTCTCATTTTCATATATTAAGCCATTTGCTACCTCTTTTCATCCCGTGTAATAAGTATTATCTCGCGAGTAGCTTCCAACCACTCGACTTCTACCGAGATCCTAAACATTAGCATGGCATTCTCTACTCGTCGAGTCTGTAAACTACCCAACCCACCATAGAGTCAAGAGGCTATGCAATTGGGGTTTCAATCACCCTAACTCTAATGCATACATTTCAACCTAGACATAAGTGATACAAATGAAAAACTTTATAAAAGGTACTTAAGTGCAAACCGGGGCTTGCCTGGTTGCGAGTTAAACGGGAAGTTAGCTTCTGGTGGCAGGACATCCAAAGGCTCCGGCGTATCCTCAACTTCGGTCACTAAATGAAATGTAGCAAAATAGATGTATAAGTATTAAGGATTTATAAGAATTGAACTACTATTCATAGCTACTGCTATTTAGGATCCTTAGTTGGCTTTGGGATTTTTACAGAGGATACTAGACTCTCTAAGAATGATTTGAGCCTAATTTGGAGATATGTCATTGCATAATGTAGTCTTTAAAATTCCTACAATTACAATGCTTCTCTGAATTTTGAGCCCAAATCAGAAGCTTTGACATAGCTAGAAATGGAAGATCTGGGTAAGTCTCCATGGTTCTAACAAAATTTGTTTCACCATTTTTGGAGCTACCATCAGAGATATATGAGTTTTTGAACTTAGACAGGAGTTCTGAAAAAGCTTCTGTTTAAATTTGAATTTCCAAATAAAGGCTGACCTTGGCAAGGCAGTTTAGCCTAGCAAATGATATCCAATGAAGCCCAAAATGTTACTGGAGATCAATAACTATGAGAAGGATTTTCTGACCAAATTTGGGAATATTTCATAAAGAATTGCTCCTGTAATAAATCCCTAAAAGATTTACTATAAACAATTCTACAGAAATTCCTGGGCATTTTCATAGCCTAAAATTGGTTTCTCTGTGAAGTACTCCTCATGAGGATTCCAACAAAATTGGTCTCACTCTTTTTGGAGTTTTCCTTGCAAAGATCAGCTAATTCCTGGAATTATTTCCCTAATAGAAACTTCAAATAATTGGAACTGGGCCCACTGTTTTAAATCGGACCAGTGAGATTTCGGCAACACCGGGGGCTACGGGGTTATTCCCGCGCAGCTGCACTGGATCCGGCGCCACAAGCCGATCCCCGCACGTATACGGAGGCTGACCGGTGGGGCCCGGCCCTCCTTCGTCTTCCTCGCGCTGCCGGCGCCTCCCGCGGCGGCGCACGCCAGCGAGGCTCGCCGGGACGGGGTTCCCGTGGTCCAAACTTCGTCAAACCCGCCGCCTGTGAGTTCTACACCGTGCTGAACACGATGGTGGGGTCGGGAGCCGATGACAACGGCCGGAAAGGTGCTTGCACCGGCGACCATGTCGGACCTTACTTCGGTGACCTCGCTCTCCCTCAACAGTGGGTCTTTCGGGCTAGGGTTTGCTCCAAAAGCACCAGTGTCCCATGTACAACATCAACCCATAGCTCGCTCTCCATGAAAACCACCGGAGAGGAGACCTCACCGGCGACCCGAGGTGTTTTTGCACTGGCGGCTAGGAAAACAGCTAAGGCTCCCTCGTTTTTTGATGTTTTTGCTTGGTTCTTCGTCGAGGAGAGGCGCTAGGAAGTAGGGAAGCTCTGTGCAAGCTTACTCGAGGTCTAAAGGATCGTGCACCATGAATTTTCGGTTAGACCGAACCCTGTCCGTCGGTGTACAGTTTGAGAAACTGGTGAAATTCTCGCCACTGGTCCTAGCAATCGCTAAACGGCCTCCGGCTACCCCACCAGGACATGTCCACGCACCTTTCTTGTATAGGAAGTCGGGGAAAAGGGTGGCCGGTTGCTGCTGTCGACGGTGAGCCGAAACGGCGATGTCTGGGCACCTTGAAGCTTTGGCGCCAATCCGCGTTTCTCGAGCAGTTTGGACCGGCAAACCTCAAAGGGGCTTTGGCGAGGGCTAGAGCACGTCCAGGCACTACTTTTTGCTATGGATGGCCCGAGCAGCCGAGCTCAGCAGGCGGTGGTTGATATGGAGAGAAAGCTATCGGTGGTGCTCGTTGTGGACAAAGCAGCCGCGGCAACCGAGCTGAGGAGGAGGAGAAGTAGAGCTGGGGTACTCGGGCGGCCGCTCTTATCGCCCACGCGCGCGCGCCGACGTCGTCCAGCGAGAACCAGCTCGGTGGCTCGGTGAGGACGTAGGGTGGAGCGCTTTTCCGGGAGCTGTTGCGCCGCGATCACCCGGGAACAGAGAGAGAGGGAAAAAACAGTCGGTTTGTTTGCTTTAGGTGGCTGACAATTGGGCCCCACCTCCCCCTTTGTTTAGTCAAACTTTTCTGATATTTTTCCCTCCAGCAACTCAACATTAAAAGCTTTGCTTCACCCCAAAGTTAAGTTTGAATTTGCAGAATTCAAATGGTTTGAATTCTGGTGTAGAATTTGAATGGGGTTTGATCATTGAATTTTGAAAGGAGTTTGAATTCTCCACTTTGTATTGCCTCAAAAATATAGCAAACCAGCTCCAAAGTTTCCAATTTTTGGCATGGCTGCTTATTAAAAGGTGGAACACATTTGTGAAACCCAATTTTCAAATTGAGGGAATTGGAATTTGAAACTGAATTTGAAATTCAGATTAGAGGTCTTTTCTTTTTAATCCCCAAACAAATATGAAAACTCCTCCAAATGAGCTGAATTTTGGAAGGTTGAATATTTGGAATATGAAGATCCAAGCTGTGCATTTAGATCTCCATGTTTGGAAGTTTTGGGAAGTCTAAACCCTCACTTTGAACTTACACTATTATAATTCAAAGTTTTAATTCCCCTCATTTTTCATAAGTGTATATGAGCTGAATTTTCTTGCTACCACTTTTGGGGATTTTACATTGCTCCCCCCTTAAAAAGAATCTCGTCCCGAGATTCCAAAGGAAAAGCAAAGTGGGGAAAACTTTACCGGGTATATGATGATAGCAAGTCCAGATAATACGTGCGTAGATAATCCTCGCTTTCCCATGTCGCCTCATCAACGGTATGGTTACTCCACAACACCTTGTAGAACCATAAGGTCCAGTTTCTTGTGGCACGAGTATTTTCATCGATGATCTGGATCGGATACTCCGTGTACGTGAGATCCGGTTGAAGGACTTCTATGTCTTCAGTGCGGATTTCAGCCGAGGGTTTGAGGCACTTCGTCAGCTGAGAGATGTGGAAGACGTTGTGAATGCCTGCGAGTGACGCCAGTAAATCCAAGCGATAGGCCACGGGTCCGCATCTGTCAATGACGGTGAACGGACCAATGAACCACGGCGCAAGTTTACCCTTCACTCCGAAACGATGATTTCCCTTCATCGCAGAGACACGGACATAAACATGGTCCCCGATGTCGAAGTGGAGACGATGATTTCCCTTCATCGCAGAGACACGGACATAAACATGGTCCCCGATGTCGAAGTGGAGAGGGCGGCGTCTTTTATCCGCATAGCTCTTCTGACGAGATTGAGCAGCCTTAAGATTGGCTTGTATTACTCACACTCGTTCTTCAGCTTCATTCAGAAGTTCAATGCCATAGATAACTCGCTCGGCGGACTCGCACCAGTTGAGAGGTGTGTGACATTTCCGGCCGTAGAGAGCTTCATACGGCGCCATCTTAATGCTAGCTTGATAGCTATTATTATAAAAGAACTCCACCAACGGCAAATGATCGTCCCAATGCTTGCCGTGGTGGATGGCACAAGCGCGTAGCATGTCTTCAAGCACTTGATTCACCCGTTCAGTTTGACCATCCGTCTGCGGTGATACGCGGAGCTTCGGATCAGTTTGGTCCCCAACGATGCGTGCAGCTGTTCCCAGAACCGAGAGACGAACAGCGCACCGCGATCTGAAATAATGGAGCGGGGAACACCGTGCAAACACAAGATCTTTGCAATGTACAGCTCTGCATATCGCTTGGCCACGCACTTTGTATGTACGGGGATGAAATGAGCCGACTTGGTTAGTCGATCGACTATCACCCAAATCGAGTCATGCTTGTGAGACGTGAGAGGTAACCCAACTATGAAGTCCATGCTAATATACTCCCATTTCCACGCCAGAATGTTCAATGGTTGCAGCTGTCCGGCTTTACGCATATGGTCGGCCTTCACACGCCGACACGTATCACATTCGGATACGTATTTTGCGATCTCTCTCTTCATCCGTGTCCACCAAAACCTGGTTTTCAGATCCTGGTACATCTTGTTGCTGCCCGGATGAATAGAATACTTGGACAAATGAGCCTCGTCCAAGATTTTCTTCCGAAGCTTCATGTCACGGGGTACCACTATACGGTCTTTAAACCATAGCGTGTCGTGTTCATCTCTTCGGAAGCACTTCATTTTGCCATTCTCCATCCTTCTCCGAATGTGCGACATTCCCATGTCTTTCTCCTGAGCTTCCATAATCTCCTCTCTTATGGTCGGGATGAGAGCAAGATTATATAACGCCCCATATGGAATCAAGTACAGACTTGGCTTCTCCTCTTCAAGTGGGGCGATGGACAGATTGTTGACATGAGATTTGCAGCTCAAGGCGTCGGCAACCACGTTTGCCTTACCGGGATGGTAGTGAATCTCGATCTCATAGTCTTTGATCAGTTCTAGCCATCTCCGTTGCCGCACATTCAACTCCTTTTGAGTGAATATATATTTCAGACTCTTGTGGTCGGTGTAGAGGTGCACTAAGTTCCCAAGTAAATAGTGCCTCCACATTTTCAAGGCCAATACCACAGCAGCGAGCTCAAGATCATGAGTCGGATAGTGCTGCTCGTGGTTACGAAGTTGGCATGAGCCATAGGCGACCACTCTTCCTCCTTGCATCAATACACAGCCAAGCCCGATGCCAGACGCATCACAATATATGTCGAAGGGCTTGGTTGTATCCGGTTGAGCTAACACCGGGGCTGTTGTAAGATGCTTCACTAATGCCTGGAAAGTTTCTTCACAAGCTGAGCTCCAAACATATTTGATCCCCTTTTTCAACAGTTCAGTCATTGGCTTAGCAAGCTTGGAGAAGTTGGGTATGAATCTCCGATAATATCCAGCTAACCCGAGGAAACTTCTAACTTCATGGACTGATGTGGGGGATTTCCATTTGAACACTTGTTCGATTTTGCTTGGATCAACTGCAATACCTTCTGCAGAAATAATGTGACCAAGGAATGGCACTTGGCTGATCTAAAACTCACACTTGCTGAACTTGGCATACAGCTTATGGTCTCTTAATCGTTGAAGTACGATATGCAAGTGTTTGGCATGTTCTTCTTCAGACTTGGAGTAAACCAATATGTCGTCTATGAACACCACCACAAACTTGTCTAACTCCGGCATGAACACTGAGTTCATAAGATACATGAAGTGTGCCAGGGCGTTGGTGAGACCAAAGGACATGACGAGGTATTCATACAACCCGTATCTTATCGAGAAGGTCGTCTTTGGAATATCTTCCGCCCGGATATTGATTTGATGATATCCGGAGCGAAGATCCATCTTTGAAAACACACTTGCACCCACAAGTTGATCGAATAATATATCGATGCGGGGCAGTGGATATTTATTCTTGATGGTGACGGCGTTGAGAGGTCGGTAGTCCACACACAACCTCACCGTTTCATCCTTCTTCTTCACAAAAAGCGCCGAGCATCCCCATGGTGAGGAACTCGGTCAAATGAAACCCTTCTTCATTAAGTCATTGAGCTGCTCCTTCAATTCAGCCATCTCATTCGGAGCCATCTTGTACGGTCTCCGTGAGATCGGTGTCGTCCCGGGTACAAGTTCGATCTTGAACTCGACATCCCTTTCGGGTGGCATGCCCGGGAGATCATCCGGAAAGACATCCGGGTATTCACGGACCAAACGAATATCCTCAAGTTTTGTGGCTTCCGTGTTATAGTTGGCTGGACCTTCTTGAACCGAACGGTCAAGAATAAGAACATGTGGTTCATGAAGTGGAGAGTTTAAACGAACCACACGTGGAATGATGTCAAGAACAGCACCATGGCGATGTAGACATGACATTCCTAAAATGAAATCAAGTTTTTGACTTTCTAACATGATTAGAGAAGTCGGATATAGATTCCCACCCAACTGTAATGGTGCCTTATAGACCATTCTATCAGCTGTTATTTTCCCACCCGGAGAACATATCAAATATGAATTATTTATGGGAATGATAGGCAGTTGATATTTAATAACATAAGACTGACTTATGAAATTATGGGTGGCACCGGAGTCAAAAAGTATGACTACGGGATGATCTAGGTAAGAGAACGTACCCGTGAGGACGGGTTCGCCTTCCGGCACGTCTTCGATAGATAAGTGGTGGACGTTGCCGTGTTTTGGTGCTGGTTTCTTGGGCTGATTGCGGGGCTGATTAGCACCCTGATATGGTGCTGCACCCCTGCCCTGTCGTGGCTCGGGGCAGTCTCTTGAAATGTGCCCGACACGGCCACACGTGTAGCACGTGTAAGGTGTCGGGGTCCCGCCAACTTGAGGACGAAATCCCGGTGCACGCTGTTGAAACTGGGGCGCATGCGGGACCATCCTTTGCTGCTGCTGTTGCTGTGTTGGATATGTCGGTTGGAAGCCCAGCGCATTATATTGCTGACCGTGAAACTGAGGCGGTCGCGCCGGTGGCTGCCATCTCTGACCGGATGGTGAGCGATACACCACGCGGTATTTCTGTGGCGTCCCACCACTGCTGCTTGCCAACGCGCTGCGTTTCATCTTATCAGAACCACGCTCGCGCTGAGCATTATCCTGTAGAATCGTGGCATTAACTAGGTCTTTGAATGTGCCGCGATTGCTCTGGGCGAGATGGACCTTCATCTTGGAATTCAGGACCCGGAAGAAAGCATTACGCTTGTTGTCTTCCGTCCCCACAAATACTGGCGCATACTGCGCCAGCCGGTTGAACAACCTGGAGTACTCATGAGCACTTCTCTCGCCTTGTCGTAGCGCCAGGAACTCCTGGAGCTTCATTTCCATCACACCGGGAGGTATGTGATAGGCACGGAACGCCTCCCGGAACTCTGTCCATGTGACGGCATGGCCAGCCGGTAAGGAGGCGGTGTAGTTCGCCCACCAGGTACCGGCTTCTCCTTGAAGCTGTTGCGCTGCATACAGCGCCTTCTGGTGTTCGGTGCATCGCAGCAGCCCGAACTTCGCCTCCAGAGTGCGGGTAAAGCTGCCCGCCTCCAAAGGTTCTTCGGCCTCCGTTAAGACCGGTGGATGGGTCACCATGAATTCTGAATATGAACTTTGTTGGGGCTGGCGTTGCCCATTGTCTTGGCTTCCTCCCTGATGGGACGCATTCTGCTGCACCAACATCCGCAGCAGCTCGGTTAGCTCATCGCGCGAGCCGAGCACTGCGGCGAGAACCTCCGCCAGGTTTCTTGGAAGTTCTGGCGGTGGAGGAGGTGCTTGCTGCTGCGTCGTGGTTTGCTCCGGAGGTGGAGACTCATCACCATGAACTTGACTCGGACCTCCCTCCTCTTGTGTTGAACGTGTCCGCACCATTCTGCATTCAGACCATTCAAACGATCAGCACATGTTGGTTTATTTCATCCAGTCTATACAATAGTGATGCGAGAATGGAATAAATAGTACGCATAACAGTCACACATATGGATAAAGTATAAACTTTATGCAACATATATATCCCTGGACCGTGTCATACGATCGAGTTCCAAAGTATTGAACTTTATGGGTTAAAAGTTCATTTCGACCATCGGGGTCACCACGGGATGTTAAGTGTGTTAGCATGCGTGATTCCTCGCTATTGTATTGGACCCAAACATGTACTAACTCGAAGTGATGTGTCAATTGCATAAACCCTTCGACTCCATCTCGCTGTTTCACAAGAGCCAGTGGACGTCGAACGGTGAAACTAAAGGTTTTGGTCGAAATACGGAAAATTCCAGAGAGCATTTGGTCTGCCCTGTATCTGGACAGTACCTACTCTTCTGAGATTTTCATCCGTTTGGAGGGAGATTTTGTTCTGGAGCTCTATAGAAAAGTTGTAGAGGACTTCTAAACCTTTCCAGAATGGTATCCCACACCTCTATTGGTTCAACCAATCTGAAGTTATGCCCTGTTCAAGTTCAGAAAAATTTCTGCCAAAAACAGGGGAGATTGTTCCTAAGCTTTTGGAATTGAACCTATACTCCCAATTGACTCTTAGTTCAATATAGGAGTTTACTAACCCCTAAATGAATTCCTATACTTCATTGTGATTCTTTTCTTTGAAAATAAACTTTTATGCAGTCGGTACTACGTTTCCTTGCCAAAGAAAAATCCTAAACCGGCATCCCGGCATATACGTGTCAAATGGTGGAACTAAAGACGTCACTCACAAACGGTTTCTACGCGTCATGCGCTAACGTGGTTAATGTACCTGCAGAAAAAAACACAATAATGGTGCACACAAAGGTTTTAGCATTTCAGGCAGTTCCATATCCTAATAAAAACATACGGTCCATATCATTGCCATATGGATCGTCCTTGAGTTAAGCCACGTCTCAAGGTACATGGTCGTGTTTCCACACCACACGACGGGGAACCCGAGTAGAGCGCGAAACGGTCGTCACGGTTGGAATTTTATCAACCCAACGGATACCACCTACTGCCTCATGACCGTTGAGGCACGCCGATGGCGAGTGCTGCGTATGGCCCTTTGAACATTGAACGTTGAAGAGTTGCATACTATCGTGTTGCTTACCACACGATGGGGTATTCTCACTTTTGCCTAAAGCACGCTGGAGATCAGCGTTTTCATATGCTCTCAGAACCATTAAGAGGTTCAGAGACTCATATTCACTACTGTGCCAAGCCACGGTATATCATTCCATACTATTACTCGTATGGCGAGTTACCGCAATTGATCCGCCTGCGGTGGCGTACCTTACCTCTTACCTGATGTCGGAACGTCGTTACAGAATATATAACAAGTAAGTTAGCTTTTCCACCTTAGTAGCTACTACTATCATAGACCTTATGTGAGCTTAATGACTAATCCTCACTCGACTACTTCTAAGTTTTCCAAAATAGGCTCTTTTCGAGCGTGCTATTCCCAATGCGGCTCTGATACCACGACTGTGGGGACCACCCCGTGGTTCACCCACTCCAGGATCGCATAGGGTGGTGCCGTACGATGCGGCACCCAACAGCACACACGAAAAGAATAAAGAACAACATGCACACTTTTATTTGTTATAAAACAGCGGAAGTCTTTTACAAAACCTATTCAAACAGCGGAAGTAATATACATATACAGCCTCTCATCCTAGCTATGCAAAAGTGCAGCCGTCCAGCCCGGGAACGCTACACAGTAGCAGCATGGAACCGGAGATCACGGCGGCGTGCAGGGCTCCAGCTCGGCCGTGTACCCCGACGGGGGCATCGCCTCATCCTCAGAACCTTCCTCATAACTCTCACCTGCACACAGCTCAAATATTGCAACCGTGAGCACGAAGGCTCAATAAGTCTTAACCGTCAACCCTAGGCATGGAACTCTACGTGCAAGGATGTGTAAAGTAAGAAAGGACTTTGCAATAATGACACGCCTATAAGTTGATCCTAACTTTCAGTTTTTATAGCAGCAGATTCATGTGCCTTCGGCAGCCCTCACATCGGAAGTCCACAATCAAACAAGAAACGCTTTCCTCCGATGTGGTGATGCCCAAAGTGGAATATAAACTTAATTAGCTCTATAACTACAGCAATCAAGGTATTCAAGACATTAATAGATCAATACAGCATTTTCACTTGGCTTATTTCACTTACTACGTCACAGCGCAGTGAACAAGCAGGTACTCAAATAACCGCGAGGGACGGTGATTGCAATCAAGACACACCCGGATAACACGTCACATACACCCACTTTCAGAAGCGTGATTCCACACCCCTTCCTACTCTGTTGTATGCGACAACCTTTCAAAGGCAACCCAAATGCCGAACCAGTCCATCCGTAACGGGCAGGAGGTCCCTGCGTGGAGCGTGACTGTGCCCACCGGCAGATTTACACCTTGCTAACCTCAACCCACTCCTATTTACGGTTGGGTAAGCCTCGGCACCAAGGTTAACCAATTACATCGGTTTCCTGGTTCCCATATGCCAGTATGCATCCGGTACTGTTCGATACTTGTCCAGCAGGGCCACACACGGACGGTCCTCAACCGACACTAACAGGGCTACGCACGTGAGACCTCTGCTCACTGCTTCCTATCCCCCCTGCCGGGTCTCATTTTCATATCTTAAGCCATTTGCTACCTCTTTTCATCCCGTGTAATAAGTACTATCTCGCGAGTAGCTTCCAACCACTCGACTTCTACCGAGATCCTAAACACTAGCATGGCATTCTCTACTCGTCGAGTCTGTAAACTACCCAACCCACCATAGGAGTCAAGAGGCTATGCAATTGGGATTTCAATCCCCCTAACTCTAATGCATACATTTCAACCTAGACATAAGTGATACAAATGAAAAACTTTATAAAAGGTACTTAAGTGCAAACCGGGGCTTGCCTGGTTGCGAGTTAAACGGGAAGTTAGCTTCTGGTGGCAGGACGTCCAAAGGCTCCGGCGTATCCTCAACTTCGGTCACTAAATGAAATGTAGCAAAATAGATGTATAAGTATTAAGGATTTATAAGAATTGAACTACTATTCATAGCTACTGCTATTTAGGATCCTTAATTGGCATTGGGATTTTTACAGAGGATACTAGACTCTCTAAGGATGATTTGAGCCTAATTTGGAGATATGTCATTGCATAATGTAGTCTTTAAAATTCCTACAATTACAATGCTTCTCTGAATTTTGAGCCCAAATCAGAAGCTTTGACATAGCTATAAATGGAAGATCTGATTAGGGTAAGTCTCCATGGTTCTAACAAAATTTGTTTCACCATTTTTGGAGCTACCATCAGAGATATATGAATTTTTGAACTTAGACAGGAGTTCTGAAAAAGCTTCTGTTTAAATTTGAATTTCCAAATAAAGGCTGACCTTGGCAAGGCAGTTTAGCCTAGCAAATGATATCCAATGAAGCCCAAAATGTTACTGGAGATCAGTAACTATGAGAAGGATTTTCTGACCAAATTTGGGAATATTTCATAAAGAATTGCTCCTGTAATAAATCCCTAAAAGATTTACTATAAACAATTCTACAGAAATTCCTGGGCATTTTCATAGCCTAAAATTGGTTTCTCTGTGAAGTACTCCTCATGAGGATTCCAACAAAATTGGTCTCACTCTTTTTGGAGTTTTCCTTGCAAAGATCAGCTAATTCCTGGAATTATTTCCCTAATAGAAACTTCAAATAATTGGAACTGGGCCCACTGTTTTAAATCGGACCAGTGAGATTTCGGCAACACCGGGGGCTACGGGGTTATTCCCGTGCAGCCGCACTGGATCCGGCGCCACAAGTCGATCCCCGCGCGTATACGAAGGCTGACCGGTGGGACCCGGCCCTCCTTCGTCTTCCTCGCGCTGCCCGCACCTCTGCCGCCTGTGAGTTCTACACCGTGCTGAACACGATGGTGGGGTCGGGAGCCGATGACAACGGCCGGAAAGGTGCTTGCACTGGCGACCATGTCGAACCTTACTTCGGCGACCTCGCTCTCCCTCAACAGTGGGTCTTTCGGGCTAGAGTTTGCTCCAAAAGCACCAGTGTCCCATGGAACAACATCGACCCATAGCTCGCTCTCCATGAAAACCACAGGAGAGGAGACCTCACCGGCGGCTCGAGGTGTTTTTGCACTGGCGGCTAGGAAAACAGCTAAGGCTCCCTCGTTTTTTGATGTTTTTGCTTGGTTCTTCGTCGAGGAGAGGCGCTAGGAAGTAGGGAAGCTCTGTGCAAGCTTACTTGAGGTCTAAAGGATCGTGCACCATGAATTTTCGGTTAGACCGAGCCCTATCCGTCGGTGTACAGTTTGAGAAACTGGTGAAATTCTCGCCACCGGTCCTAGCAATTGCTAAATGGCCTCCGGCTACACGACCAGGACAATTCCACGCACCTTTCTTGTATAGGAAGTCGGGGAAGAGGGTGGCCGGTTGCTGCTGTCGACGGTGAGCCGAAACGGCGATGTCCAGGCACCTTGAAGCTTTGGCGCCAATCCGCGTTTCTCGAGCAGTTCGGACCGGCAAACCTCGAAGGGGCTTTGGCGAGGGCTAGAGCACGTCCAGGCGCTACTTTTTGCTATGGATGGCCCGAGCAGCCGAGCTCAGCAGGCAGTGGTCGATCGGGAGAGAAAGCTATCGGTGGTGCTCGTTGTGGACAAAGTAGCCGCGGCAACCGAGCTGAGGAGGAGGAGAAGTAGAGCTGGGGTACTCGGGCGGCCGCTCTTATCGCCCACGCGCGCGCGCCGATGTCGGCCAGCGAGAACCAGCTCGGTGGCTCGGTGTGGACGTCGGGTGGAGCGCTTTTCCAGGAGCTGTCGCGCCGCGATCACCCGGGAACAGGGAGAGAGGGAAAAACAGTCGGTTTGTTTGCTTTAGGTGGCTGACAATTGGGCCCCACCTCCCCCTTGTTTAGTCAAACTTTTCTGATATTTTTCCCTCCAGCAACTCAACATTAAAAGCTTTGCTTCACCCCAAAGTTAAGTTTGAATTTGCAGAATTCAAATGGTTTGAATTCTGGTGTAGAATTTGAATGGGGTTTGATCATTTGAATTTGAAAAGGAGTTTGAATTCTCCACTTTGTATTGCCTCAAAAATATTGCAAACCAGCTCCAAAGTTTCCAATTTTTGGCATGGCTGCTTATTAAAAGGTGGAGAACACATTTGTGAAACCTAATTTTCAAATTGAGGGAATTGGAATTTGAAACTGAATTTGAAATTCAGATTAGAGGGCTTTTCTTTTTAATCCCCAAACAAATATGAAAACTCCTCCAAATGAGCTGAAATTTGGAAGGTTGAATATTTGGAATATGAAGATCCAAGCTGTGCATTTAGATATCCATGTTTGGAAGTTTTGGGAAGTCTAAACCCTCACTTTGAACTTACACTATTATAATTCAAAGTTTTAATTCCCCTCATTTTTCATAAGTGTATATGACCTGAATTTTCTTGCTACCACTTTTGGGGATTTTACATATGGCAACACAGGCCCAACGTCCTGCTGCTCCTACTCTCTGCTCGGTCTCATTTTCCATTCCAGAACTCTAATTCTCTAGAATCATACCCCGCTGAACCAACATCCTAAACTCGTGAGTAGCTTCCAACTACCCGACTTGTACCGGATCCTATACAACTTAAGCCTAGCCGTAGCTACATGAAGGTAACCTGTTGTACCCTTTAACTCCAAGGGTTTGTGGGTCATGCATTTGGAGTATCAATCACCTTGACCTAATGCACAATACATACTAGACCCATAAAAGTGATACAAAGTAAAATATAACTAAAAGCTGTTAAATGCAAACCGGGGCTTGCCTTATGTTTCTGCAGGTTTATTACTACTTTGAAGTCAGTAACTTGTCGACGGTTAAAGCTTCAACTTTCTGCTCCGAGTCGAGTTTTTCATCGAACTCCTTCGTCGTATTTCCTACCGACATGAATATGCACAGTTTTATGTTGCAAGTAAAGATATTATAAAACAAAAGTGTTTTATGTCTTACGCATGGTTTAGACCAACTGGTAATCTAGATTTGGGTTTGGCTATGTGCTGGAACAGAGACAGGAACATTGTGAGCATTGGAGATTTTTGGAACTCAAGTTCAAAGAACTAGCTAAAGGACATAAGGATGAAACTAGAAAGGATTAGCAGAAACTTGAGAAGATGATCTCAACTTGCCCTGAAATTTTTACAGTGGTCCATAGATTATACAGAGGTATGGATTGCAAGATTTCAGACAAAGTTGATGTAAGATGTGGCTTAGGGAATTTTCTTAACTGTTTGGCAACTCTGAATTACTATGGCATTTATATGGTCTTGTCATGCTCCAAATTTAGTTTTTTAGAAACTTGAGAGTCTCATGAGTCCATAATACTTGGTTTAACCATTTTTGGAGCTTCCTACACAGAGATATGGATTTTCTAAACTTGGTTAAAAGTCTGAAAATGTCTCTGTTCATTTTTCCCATTTTTCAGAGACATAGAGGATTGAAACAATATTTGGCCAATCAAATGGAGTCCAATGCCTCTGAAACTTTTACTGGAGTTCAAGGATAATTGGAAGAATGTCCTGCCCAAATTTGGGAATTTTCCAATGAACAGAACTCCTGTAAAAGTTCCTACAAGATTTGCCTTAAATGAATTAATGAGCCAAATCCAGGGATTTTCTTAAACATTGGGCTGCACTCCTTGATAGTACTCTTTGAGAGGAATCCCAAAAAATTTATTGCACAATTTTTGGACATTCGTACACAAAGTTATGGCTCTCCAAAGTTTAAACCGAATTAGGGAAGATCTGGAAAAGTTTAAACACTGCCAGTGGGCCCCACCTGTCATCCCTCATCTTCAACCTCGCGCCAGACAGGGCCAGTGGCGGCTCTCTCCGGCGAGGGTCGCCGGACCGGCCTTCCCAGCCACCTCCCAACCCCCTGCTGGCCGCCCCCCCCCAATTTTCCACCACCCTGAACACACTGGTGGGATCGCCGGCGGCCGAATCTCACCGGAAACCATCGCGCACCGGCAACAGCAAGACCTAGGGCTCCGGCGAGGTTGTGCACGGTGAGTTCTCCACCAAATGATCGGTTCTTGTGCTCTAAAGCATCGTGGGGGATTCCTCATCACCGGCATGAGCTCAAATCGGCTAAAAAATGGCTGCAAATAGGAGCTCATCGGCGACCTAGGGAGGAAATTGGTGCCAGCCCGAAATTCTCGAAGAACAGTGCCAAATCTTGATGATTTTCGATGGTTTTTTATCCTAGAGGAGTGTGGGTGGTGGTGGACTGCAAGGGCCTCAGTTTTTGACACATATTTGAAGTGTTCATCACCACACCACACACCTCATTTGAAGCAAGTTGATGAACACAAATGAAGAGCAAGTAACCACCATCAACATGCTCATTAGAGAACAAATTCACAAATTGCAAAAGTGGTATTTTCCACATGTGATATAGAGGGGCTGGGCATATGAAAACTCCTACACATTGCTAGGGATGTCCATGCCAAGTTTCACCCAAATTCAAAACCTTTTTGAGGTCATTTTGGGTATAGCTAGAAAGATGGCAGTTTGAAACCATATTCAAATTCAAACTGATTTTATCCCATGAATTCAAAAGTGGGAGGCATACTCTTATTCAGCACATTTTTGTGAGCTCACACACCAATTTTCACTCCATTTGGAGTTGATATTGACATGAGCTAAGTGGGGCAAATTCAAACTTTATTTGAATTTCAAACTGAACATGTGCTGAAATTCATTCAAACCAAACCCAATTTGAATTCTAATCAATTCAAATGGCTCATGGGTGAATAATTTGAATCACCATGGGTATTTTGGGGCTCACTGTTTACAACAGTGATTAGGAGTGAATTTCAGAGGTTAAAACCCCAGGTGGGACCCACATGTCAGTCACAGAGAGGATTCAACCGACTGAGACTTTTCTCACTCGGGTTGCCGAGCCGCCGCTGCGATCGCCACCGAGGGAAGCCGCCGCGCCAGCAGCTGCTTGGTCACGCGCGGGAATGAGGCGGTTCAGAGCCTTCTTAAGGCGTCCCCCCATCCTCGGCCGAAGCCCCGCCAGTTTCTTCCCCCGCAAGAACACAGCGCCGGAAAAACTCCTTCCGCCGCTCGGAACCGATCGGAGAGCTCTGATCACAGCCTTCCCGTCCCCTCCAGAGCTCCGGCAAGGTACTAGGAACTCTCCTCCTTCTTCCGCGTTGCTAAAACTCAGCTGGAACCGATTGATCTCGGCTATACGGAAAGTTCAATTCGGCGACCTAAAACCGCCGCACTTCGGGCTCCCATGGACAGCCCAACCGGGGCGTTGTCACGCCCGAGCCAAGGCACCCTTGGACGCGCTGGTAACCGGTGCTGCTCACCCCCGAGCCACAGCCCGAGTGTTTGCTCACCGGCGGCGAATTTCCAGTTTTCCCTTTTCTGGGTACAGACCGACCTTCGGGTGCGGTTCTGTCGAATTCGTACTCTAGAAAGGATTAGAGGGCCTCAATTCGCTCTCACACAAACTAGACACGGTAGCGCACAAGTTGCCTTCACAACTTTCCGAAGCTCACCGGCGTATTCCGAAGTTTACCGACGGCGGAGTATATGGGAGGCATCGGGCGCACGGTGAGGACCCACTTCGGGCCTCCCCTGAGCTGCTTCAAGCTCAGGTCGACCTTCCCTGAGGTCCACTGATGCTCCCCGACCGGTTGCTCGAGTAGTTGAGGCGCTAGGGAAGTCGGCCGACACGGCCGAAGTCTTTCCGAAGCCGCCGCTCGTCGCCGACCATGCACTGGCCATTGTCATGAGGAGCTGACCCTAGAATCCTGTTCCCCGAGTGAAAGTAGGCAGGGGCGGCCAAGATCGTGAAGTTTGGAGCTCCACAGAAGCTGCCGGCGAGCTCAGAGTCGGCTCCGGGGAGGGGAGGCGGCGCGGGCGCGCGGGCGCGTCAGGAGGAAGATGAAGCCGGCTGGCCCACGCGTCAGCGGCTCAAAATTTTAAATCGGGATCGGGTGTTGCCAGGATCGGGTGTGCTGGCGCGCGAAAACCCTGTGGGCCTCAGTGTGCTGTCGCCTCCGCGCCTAACACGTGTCCCCGCGGGCCCCGGCAGATTTAAACTTTTCCTTCGATTTTCAGATTTCCTTCAAACTTCAAATCCTCATAACTTTGGCTAGAAAGCTCCAAATCGAGTGAACCAAATTTTGTTGGATTCAGCTCTCTGAGTACTTTCCAGCAAATCAAGTTTCACTTCATGAAAATTCTTATTTCTCCGGAATTAATTCCTCAAAATTTGAACTGTTTGGAATTTTAACTGGAGAATCCTTGGGAGGAAAATCCTGAAATTTTGCTGGAATGTTTACCAAAATATCCCAGAACTGCCATAAAAATTTCAGATCCATTTGAGCTCATTTGTCCACATAATGGTGTGATTAGTGAAACTGTTGCAGAGAAAATAGAAAATGTTCAGAAACATTTTCAGAATTTTCTCTGAAATTGTTTAGCTCATATCTTTAGCTAGGAACCTTCAAATTAAGTGAGACCAACTCCCTTAGAAACCTCTGAAAATCTAGTTTTCAGAAAGTCATAGTTTGTTTCATTAAAATCCTTAGAACACCCTAAGAGCTTTCAATTAAGGTCAAGTACATAATTAATTGTGGAGGGCTCAAATGAGCCTTGCTGCAACTAAAACTTGACCATGTCTCTGTTTAGGTTGTTCCCAAGTCACAATAAAAGTTTCACAGGCATTGAGTCTGTCTAGTAAGAGTTATAGACTTCACAAGTTTAAATTCAATCAAATGCATTTAATTTAATACATATAATTGTATATCATGTAGTCGCTAAGGTCGAGGAGGAACCCGAAGTCCTAGACTTCATGACTCCGGAGGAGCAGCTAGCCTACGACCAAGAGCAGCAAGGAAAGCTCCCGTTTGCATCAACCTTGTTACAAATTTTATTGTTTTGAGCACTTACTTGAGTATTATTATTCTTTGCATTAGAGTCTTGTATGGAAACCCCATTACATAGCCAAGAAAACCATGGGTTGGGTTTAGGATTGCAAACCCCGTTAGCTACTGCAATGCTAAGATAGTGTAGGATTCGGTACCAGTCGAGTAGTTGGAACTACTCGCGAGCATAGGCTAGAGGCACTCGACTCGCTTAGCGATAGCACATGATACACATGGCAAGAAAGATGAGACCGAGCGGAGAGTAAGGGTAGCAGGACTTTGGGGCCTGTGTGCTGTAGCTCCGCTTGTGTCGATTGAGGACCGAGCCGTGTGCGGGCCTGTTGAACAAGCTAGAACAGTACCGAAGACCTACCGGCTATATGGGAACCGGGAAACCGATGTAACTCGGGTAGCTGGGTGTTGAGGCATTGCCCGTCGTTCAGAGGGTAGGTTGAGAGCTTGAGGTGTAAATCGGCTGGCGGCACGGAGATGCGCGTGCAGAGACCTCTTGCTCGGGACGATGGGACCGGTTCAATATTTGGATGACGGGCGAAAGGTGGTTGCGTACGGCGTCCGTGATGGTTGTTGTAGGCAACATCGAGTACGGGCGTACGTGACGGGTTGTTCAGGTAACTCTGCAGTTGTAAATCAATTATAATCACCGTCCCTCGCGGTCAGTGAGTACCACTTGTTCACTGTACCGTGACGTCGAAAGAACAGGCTAGTTACATGTTAAAATGATGCTGATTGAAAGATGGACTTTGCTTGTTAATGGTTTGTTATAGTTTAGAGCTAACTAAAGTTCCTTTTAACTTTGGGCAAAGTACATGAGAGAAATGCGTTTCTTGTTTGATTGCGGCTCTCTCATGTGCCTTAGCGTAAGGTTCTCCACAACCTGCTGCTAAAACTTGAAAGTAAGGTTCTACTAATTAGGCGAGTTCTTGCAAATGTTTTTTACCTCATGTAACCCATCACCCCTCATGTAGAAGTTCCATGTTTAGGTGAGACGGGTCAGACTTGCTGAGCCTTCGTGCTCACTGCTTGTGTTTGAAGCTTTTGCAGGGTTCTATGAGGAAGGGACTCCCAAAGAGGAGACGGAACCCCAGGAGGGGAACCCCGTCGAGTGGGAGTCGTGCACGCCGCAGAGTTAGTGTGTGTGTGTGCTAGCAAGGACACGTTCAAGTGCTGGACGTGGACTTGATGCGTAGTCTACGCCCGTGAGTGTAGACTGGACTTATTTTGATGTACAAATGTTCATAAACCACTTTATGTAATAAAAGTTTTGCTTCCGCTTTGTACCTTTGATGTGTGTTATCCGGTGCTGTGCAACGCAGCACCCCTCAGCGTGATCCTGGCTCGACAAGACCGTGGGGTCGTGTCAGCATGGTATCAGAGCTCGCTTGAGGTTTAACGCACTACAAAGGTCATCTTTTTCAAAAATCCAGTGAGTATCCCGTATAAGGATGTTATTAGCATATAGAAAGTGGCATACTAACCTATTTTTCTATGTCGGAAAATCGTGCATCTCGGGACGTTTATGTCTTGGGGGTGCACGTAAGCGCTGTCCACCAGTGGGCACAAGTTGAAGGGTGGAGCCCCACGGGTGGCAGGTAACCCGACCCGCTTTGGTATCCTCTACGACTCTTCATGTCGTTTGGGGTATTCGAGCGACGTCTGTCCCTGGCGTGCGTGGTGCAATTTGGGAGACCCCGTCACGTGGTCTGAAACGTGAACACGTAACTCAAGGCGTGTTTGGCTTGAGAACATCCGGGCAAGTGATGACGGCCGGGTGTACGGACTGTATGGATACCGGGCTAGGTGTGCAACCGAGTCTGATGATTGTTTGAGTTTCTGCAGGTAGTCTAACCATGAAACGGTATACGTTTAGCATCCATGTGTGAGTGATGTTTAGTGCCACTGAATTAACGAAGCCGGCTAAGTCCGGTATAGGTTTTTCTTTGTGAGGACGTAGTACCGACATTATCTGGTGACGCATCGACGTCACACCCGACTAAATGAACAAACTCATTGTAAAACTTGAAAGTTTTGATCTGGAGCATTAAAACTTGCTGTAACTCCTTCCCTTAATCAGAATATTCAAAGTTAACAAGTTTTCAACTTATAGGTTGCTAAGGACAGAGCACTCTGTTTTCAGCTGAATTTAGGCTGAAGTTAATCAGAGGTTAGAGGTTGAGTTATTTCGAGGTTGGGGTCATATGATACATTTATGGAAATATTTGGAAGAGCTTTACAACTTGTCTGTTGAGGTCCAGAGGTGTTTCATCCCTTAACTAATCGAAAAATGCAGTAGAGTTGAAACTGTCCAGAAAACAGGACAGAGTGAAGACTCTCTGTAAACTCTCTGTAAATTGAGTATAACTTCCTGCATAAAAATCCAAAAAATAGAAAATGAGGTAGTTCTGGAAAGATTATGATATGGGTTACAACTTTGTGACATAAAGTTTTGTCATATTAGGAACAGAATTAACTGGAATTCTTGGATCAAATCAGTACCTAAAGCAGGGAGGTGCTGTCCAATTTTTTTCCAGAAATTCTGTTAACTTTTACATCTCATAACTTCTGAACTGACAGATCATAGGAAAAGCAAATACTTTCTGGAAATCTATTGAAGTTAGCTTTAACTTTGATGTTGAACTCTAGAATTGGTTTTGCCTTTAGCATGGCCTAAATCAGGTTGAAATGGAAACTGGTCAGGGCTGTCATGTTGACAGCAGATCAGCAGTCAAATTTGTTTAAATTTGAACTATATTTCCAAGTTTTATGGGTTCAATGACATGTATTATGTTATAACTCAATGGTTTACTGTCTAAATAAATATTTGACATTTCTTAAATATATTTTTACAGATGACTGCAGATAAACAGTTAGAGAACGGGTGGGTGGTGTCCCACTGTTCTCACCGCAGTGGCTATCCGGAAGCATTGAGGCATATGCTTCAATATTTCGGATACAACCAGATGCCGCAGTACTTCGCCAATGAAGAAGGCGAAGAGGGGAACAAGACGTGGACAATCCATGTCGAAGTCCCTGCAGGACCTACGCCACCCGGTTGGGTGCCGTTCACCGTCACGGTGAGAGGTAGACAACCGGAAGGGATGTGGCAAGTGGCAGCCCGTGACACCATGTCATGTTTCTGCCAACTACACGTGCAGGCTATGGAGGGCACTCCGTACGCGCTCATTCCGGTGGAGGGACGGGCTCAGCATGTGAGGGAAGAGAGGTACCGGGAGGCAGCCGATCCGGGTTGCCCAAGGTACAGCCCCGCGGAGGCAAATCTCAGCCTCCAGATGAGGGCGGGAAATGCCGTGATGGACAGCCAAGCTGTTCATACGGAGCATCTCGCCACAAAGCTCAAGGAGAGCATGAGCCGTGCAGACCATTTCGAGAGTGCTCACAGCGCACTCCGCAATGTGCTCCTTCCGACGATCAAGCGACTGAATGAACAACATAATCAGTTGCATCGTCTGAAGAAGGCGAAGAGGAAGAGCCGTGTCGACATCGCGGCATTGCAAGAGCTGGTACAGACTTTAACCCAGCAGAATGAGAACCTTGCTCAAGTGTGGGACGACACTATTGAGGAAGGGCATGGCTGGGAAGAAGACTACAACCAGGCCATGGACGAGGTGCATGCATTGCAGGACCTCGTACCTCCGGTATTGGGCATACTGGTAGTCTTGGGCCTTCCAGCAATGGGAGAACCCGAGATGGGAGAAGAGGTGGTAGATCCAGAGCCACCAGCAGAGGTACCGAAGGAGTACGACCCGCAGGAGGTCGAGTTCTACTCTGAGTAGGGGGTTACAGTTGCCAAGTAGGGCAGCTAGGGTAGTGTAACCCAAATTTTGTAATCGGTGACATGTCGTGTAGACAGTGGCGTATGTATAAGTAGTGACGACATGAGCACGACTTCTTGAAGACCCGAGAATAATGTATCTTGTATAAAGTTTATGCTTTATATATATGTGAATGTTGTGCAAATTATTCATGTGTCACTTCAAACCTACTGTTGCATATGGAATTTTAAGTATGACATGTGCTAATCGCTGCTGTTTTGAATTTCAGAATGACGCGTACTCGTGCCAACCCGGATGTTGGGGGTACTATCCAAGGGGTAGAGAACTCCCAACAGCCTCCTGAGGACTCCTCGGGACAGCAGCAGCAACAGCAGCAACAGCAACAGCAAACACCACCACCGCCACTGCCAACGGTTACATTGGCCGACATCGTCGCGGCAATGGAGGGTTCACATAAGCAGCACACGGAATTGCTGCAAACTCTTTTTGCCAATACGTCTCGCCCAGAGAGACGTCAAGCCGTGAGGAGCGTCAACAGAGCTCCTACTCCGACTTCCTAGCAACTCATCCCCCGGTGTTCTCAAGGGCGGATGAACCTCTTGACACGGACAATTGGCTCCGCGCAATAGATATGAAGTTTGGGCTGCTCCAGATAAGCGAGCAGCGCAAGACTCAGTTCGCAGTCCAGCAGCTCCAAGGATCCGCGAGCGCGTGGTGGGCAAACTTCTGTGCCTCACAGCCCACCGATCGAGTTATGACCTGAACGGAGTTCCGGACGGCCTTCAGGGCCTATCACATACCGCCAGGTTTGATGAAGAGGAAGACACAGGAATTCTTACACCTGCAACAAGGGAGCCGAAACGCGCTGGAATACTCCAGGGCGTTCAACGATCTCGCGCTCTATGCGTCATATCATGCCGATACTGACGAGAAGCGGCGGGGCCACTTTTACTAGGGGCTTAACCCGCTCTTGAAGGACAAGTTGGCGATGTTCAATCGCGGCAGCCTCAACGACATCATTGATGCTGCGATTGTTCAAGAGGACTCCGGCAAGGAGTTGGCGGTGGCGGAGCGAAAGCGAAGCGCGTCGCAAAGCAGCGGAGAAGGAGGCGGTCCTTCTCAGAAGTTTCGGATGGTGAATCGCCCACCATCAGGTCCACGCTGGCAGCCACCCCAGAGATCGATGCCATTCCGCAGTCGGCCGTACTCTTCACCGGCATTCAGGCCGGCACTGCCAGCACCACCTCCGCAACAACAACAGCAGCAGCGGGCGATGCCACGTGCTTATGCACCTCAGCAGCGCATGCCGGGCTTTCGTCCCCCGAGCACTACACCAGCAGTGGCCACATGTTAGAAGTGCGGTCGTCCAGGACACTTCACCAGCAGTTGTCCAGAAAGGCAAGGCGGCGGAGTTGCACCACCGTTTCTGGGGAGGAATCAACCCCGGAACCCTACTAATGCGCGGCGGGCAAACCCTAGGCCCGGCACCGTCCACCAGCTTGCCATAGAGGACGTGCCGGAGGGTGAGCCAATCCTTGCGGGCATGTTCCAACTCCACCAGCATCCCACCATAGTATTGTTTGATTCAGGCGCCACGCATAATTTTATTAGCCAAGCTTTCATTGCTAAACACAGCTTGCAAATACTACCCACCGATAGTCCATATTTAATTTGTTCACCGGGTGGGAAGATTTCAGCAAGCGTAATGGTTTCCAAAGCACCATTATGCTTAGCGGGTAGAGTCTACCCTCCGTCTCTCATAATCTTAGAGGGACAGAAGGTCGATGTCATCCTAGGGATGTCGTGGTTAACCCGCCACGGCGCTGTTTTAGACACCGTCCTTCGAGTCGTGCACTTAAACTCAGAAGTGCACGGGTCTCACTCCTTATTTCTGGACAGTCCAGAAATAAAACTTCCAAGTGTCTATCAAGCCACAACCATCAGATTGGAAGATATTCCAGTGGTCCGAGAGTTCCCTGACGTATTCCCGGACGATTTGCCACGGATGCCGCCCGATAGAGAGGTGGAGTTCAAGATTGAACTTGCACCGGGAACCATGCCAATATCCCGAAGGCCGTACAAGATGGCGCCCAAGGAGTTGGCTGAACTGAAGACTCAGCTCACGGACCTTCTGGGGAAGGGTTTTATTGTAACAGCCCTAACTTTTGTAAAGTTTGACTTCAACTTATGAAACAAAGTTAAGGCGATCAAAGGCTATCATTGTGTCACATGAAATGATGAACACAAATATGGACATGTGAGGGAGTTAAAAATTTTCTCTAGCCCATGCTCAACACATGTTAACCTAGGGGAAAGAATTAGACTCCCAAAAACTCTAACTCATGTGCACCTTCTCTATGAGTAGAGTGGAGGAAATTTAAATGCAATTTGAATTCTTTTGAAAGGATTCCTATTCAGATTGTACAAAGACCCATATGTGAGAGCATAGATGCATTTCGCATGTATTCAAGAGCCTAAGTTTCAAATTTGGAGAATTTTAGGTTTCATATACTATTTATTCCGAGGATTTAATGAGGGCACGTTCAAATTCAAACTTAAATTTGAATTTTGAACCAAACAAACTCAATTTCAAAATCTGATTTCAGATTTGAGTTCCTCATAATTCTTTTCACCTATCCTCCAAGTTTGATCACAATTGGAGCTCATTTGCTATTTTAAATCGAATTGGGGATAAGAGGGAGAATTGTGGCTGTGGACCCCACCGGTCAGTCTCACAAAATTGCAACCGACTCTAGCGACGCAGCAGCTCGGTGCCGGCCACATCCCACGCCACCTCCTGCTGGCTCGTCATTTTGCTCGTCCTGATCACCACAGCAAGTGCCACAACCCTCTTTTGCCTCTCCCAGCTCGAGCCCATGGTCTGCTCCCGTGTGTTTGCTCCCGAGAAGAAGAACAGCAGCTCCCCTCTGTTTCCCTGATCGCCAGCAACTGAACCAAGGCCCCTTTGCCCAGGCTTCCAACAACAAAGAGGTTCGCCCATGAGTGCTCTAGCCGGCTAGCACCTTCCCTCCACCATCCCGAGCTCACCAGCGCCAACAAACAGAAAAGTTCTGCTGCTCCCGTGTTGAACGTCGGAGGAACCGAAACTGGACGGCGTGGACAGCACAAACCAGAAGGGATCACGCCCAAGCAAGCCACCGCATCTGTGCACCAACAACTCTAGTTGCTCACCTCCAAATCTCAGCCCTAGCCGTTGATCACAGAGGGAGAATTTTAAGTTTTTCTCTCGGGCGGCAGAAACGGACCTTGAGGTAAGGAATTGTAAAATTCGTCCTCAAATCGTGTTTGTTGGGTTTCAAACTTCACACACAGGATGTTAACTGCCTAGCACACCTCCTCCATCGATTTTAGACCAAGAAATTGAGTGTAGAGTGAGCAATCCGAGCTCTTTTAGAGAGTATGCCGCTGGACCCTATGGGGCGCATGGTGCCGATAGGTTTAGAGCCTTCTCCAGATGGTTTAGACCTCATGCCGATCTTCTACATGATCCCCTGGTGCTGTAGAGCCCAAGAACCGACCATTTGGTGGAGAATTCACCGTGCAAGACCTCGCCGGAGCCCTAGGGTTCGCTGTGGCCGGTGCGCCCTGTTTTCCGGCGAGTTTCAGCTGCCGGCGACCTCACCAACGTGTTCAGCGTGGGGAAATATGGGGGGGGGGGGCGGCCAGCAGGGTGTCTGGAGGTGGCTGGGAAGTGCCCTTCCGGCGACCTCACCGGAGGGGGCCGCCACTGCCCTGTTTGGCGTGAGTCTGGAGGTTAGGGATGACAGGTGGGACCCACTGTCAGCATTTAAACATTTTCCAGATTTTCTCACTCTAGTTCAAACTTTGGAGAGCCATAACTTTGTGTAGGAGTGTCCAAAAATTGTGAAACAAATTTTGTTAGATTCCTCTCAAAGAGTAATATACAGGGGTGCAGCCCAATGTTTATTAAAATCCCTGGATTTGGCTCTTTAATTCATTTAATGAAAATCTTGTATGAATTTTTACAGGAGTTATGTTTATTGGAAAATTCCCAAATTTGGGCAGGACATTCTTCCAGAAATCATAGAACTTAAGTAAAATTTCAGAGGCATTGGACATAATTTGCTTGGTCAAATGATGTGTTCATTTCTTATATCTCTGAAAAATGGGAAAAATGAACAGAGACAATTTCAGCTTTTTCCCAATCCTTCTAAAATCCATATCTCCATGTAGGAAACTCTAAAAATGGTAAAACCAATTCCTATGGACTCAGGACATTTTGTACTTCACAAAAAATCTACTTTGCAGCATAGTAAAGCTTAATATCTAGGGGGTAAAGGCAGATTAGTGAAAATCACATAAGGAATTATTGTGACCACCTTGAGCCATTTCATGAGCTAAATTTTTGCGCACTGCCTAACTGGCTTCCATATAAGCTGTGGTTAAATTCTCAGCTTCATTGGACCTCTGGAACTTGAGCTACCATCTTTTAGGTTTAAGTGTTCATATAATGGACTTAATCACATGGTGATTACTAGTATCCCTTTTCACCTAGCTTTCATCTTCTCTAAGGTTTAGATCCAACAACAGAAACCTTGCTGTTGTTTATCTCTCTTATGTGTGAGTTAACTTGTACAACAGTTTTGAATCATTTTCTAAACTGCTTTTGAATACATGTGCATAAATCATCTTAATAGCACGTGACATCGACGTTCGACGAGGACTCGACTCTGCAGCGAGGATCTCCATCTCTTGACGCGTTTGGCAGATTCTCCGGAGGAATACTAACTCCTAGATTCTAACAAAACCGTTGAGCAAGGCAAGCCCCGGTTTGCATATCGTTACCATTTTAAATTTTGCTTTACTTCACATCATGTTTATTTGACTTGATATTGTGCATTATGTCTAGGATGATTGAAACTCACTTGCATGCCTATTACATCCCTCATTAGAAGGTTTAGTGTAGGCTTTGCCTCGTTGTAGATGCTAGGCTAATGTTGTAGCTAGCTCGGTAGAAGTCGAGTAGTAAAAAGCTACTCGCGAGAAAGTTCGAGTAATGGAGTTACTCGCGAGAGATAAATGATAAGAGCACCCTCATGAATATGAGATGGGGACGGGGATGTTCCTATAGGATGGAGCGCTCAAGGTTGGTCTCGACCTGCGATGGGTGTGACTGTAACAGCCCTAACTTTTGTAAAGTTTGATGTCAACTTACGAAATAAAGTTAAGGCGATAAAAGACTATAGTTGTGTCACATGAAATGATGAACACAAATATGGACATGTGAGGGAGTTAAACTTTTTCTCTAGCCCATGCTCAACACATGTTAACCTAGGGGAAAGTATTACACTCCCAAAAACTCTAACTCATGTGCACCCTTCTCTATGAGGAGAGTGGAGGAAATTTAAACACCACTTTGAATCTTTTGAATGGATTCATATTCAGATTGTCCAAAGGCTTATATGTGAGACCATAGATGCATTTCTCATGTATTCAAGAGCCTAAGTTTCAAATTTGGAGAAGTTTAGGTTTCATATACTATTGATTCCGAGGATTAAATGAGGGCACGTTCAAATTCAAACTTGAATTTGAATTTTGAACCAAACAAACTCAATTTCAAAATCTAATTTCAGATTTGAGTTCCTCATAATTCTTTTGACTTATCCTCCAAATTTGATCAAATTCGGAGGTCGTTTGCTATTTTAAATCGAAATGGGGGAAAAGAGGGAGAATTGTTGCTGTGGACCCCACTGGTCAGTCTCACGAAAGCACAAACCGACGTGCTCGACTCCTCAGCGCGCGACAGCAGCTGCTCGGACCACGTTCACCGACGCCACCTCCTGCTGGAGCGCCTTCTGCTCGTCCTCATCACCTCCCCCGAGTGCAGCAATCCGTTTTGCTTTCTCCCAGCCCGAGCTCTCGCTCGCTGCTTTCTCTGCCGAGCAGAACCCGGCTCTTTGTGTTCTCCCGATAACCACAGCAGCTGAGCTCGGATGATCGAGCTTCCTTCAGCAATAAGCAGCGCACCAGCGTGCTTTAACCGGCTAGCACCTTCCCTCCACCATCCAGAGCTCACAAGCGCCTAGAAACAGAAAAGTTCTGCTGCTCCCGAGTTGAACGTCGGAGGAACCGAAACTGGACGCCGTGGACAGCCAAAACCAGGAGGGATCACGCCCAAGCAAGCCACCCCATCTGTGCACCTACAATCCTAGTTGCTCACCTCCAAAGCTCAGCCCCAGCCATTGGTCACAGAGGGAGAATTTCAAGTTTTTCTCCCGGGCGGCAGAAACGGACCTTGAGGTAAGGAATTGTAAAATTCGTCCTCAAATCGTGTTTGTTGGGTCTCAAACTTCACACACAGGATGCTAACTGCCTAGCACACCTCCTCCATCGATTTTAGACCAAGAAATTGAGTGTAGAGTGAGCAATCCAGCTCTTTTAGAGGGTATGCTGCAGGACCCTATCGGGTGCACGGTGCCGATAGGTTTAGAGCCCTCTCCAGCTTGTTTAGACCTTATGCCGGTCTTCTACATGATACCCTGATGCTGTAGAGCCCAAGAACTGACCATTTGGTTGAGAATTCACCGTGCAAGACCTCGCCGGAGCCCTAGGGTTTGCTGCGGCCGGTGCGCCCTGTTTTCCGGCGAGTTTCAGCCGCCGGCGACCTCACCAACGTGTTCAGCGTGGAGAAATATGGGGGGGGGCGGCCAGCAGGGGTCTGGAGGTGGCTGGGAACTGGTTTTCCGGCGACCTCACCGGAGGGGGCCGCCACTGGTGTGTTTGGCGCGAGTCTGGAGGTTAGGGATGACAGGTGGGACCCACTGTCAGCATTTAAACATTTTCCAGATTTTCCCACTCTAGTTCAAACTTTGGAGAGCCATAACTTTCTGTAGGAGTGTCCAAAAATTGTGAAACAAATTTCGTTGGATTCCTCTCAAAGAGTACTATCCAGAGGTGCAGACCAATGTTTATGAAAATCCCTTAATTTGGCTCATTAATTCATTTAAAAAAATATTGTCTGAACTTTTACAGGAGTTCTGTTTATTGGAAAATTCCCAAATTTGGATAGAAAATTTTTCCAAAATTCCTTGAACTTCAGTAAAAATTTAAGAGGCATTGGACCTCATTTGCTTGGTCAAATGATGTGTTCATTCCTTATGTCTCTGAAAAATAGGAAAATGAACAGAGACAATTTCAGCTTTTCCCCATTCTTTGTAAAATCCACATCTCCATGTAGGAAACTCCAAAAATGGTAAAACCAATTCCTATAGACTCAGGACATTTTTTACTTCACAAAAAGTCTACTTTGCAGCATAGGAAAGCATAATATATAGGGGGTAAAGGCAGATTAGTGAAAATCACATAAGGAATTATTGTGATCACCTTGAGCCATTTCATGAGCTCAATTTTTGCACACTGCCTAACTAGCTTCCATAGAAGCTGTGGTTAAATTCTCAGCTTCATTGGACCTCTGGAACTTGAGCTACCATCTTTTAGGTTTAAGTGTTCATATAATGGACTTAATCACATGGTGATTACTAGTATCTCTTTTCACCCTAGCTTTCATCATCTCTAAGGTTGTAGATCCAACAACAGAAACCTTGCTTTTGTTTGTCCCTTTTTGGTCTGAGTTAACTGGTGCAACAGTTTTGAACCATTTTCTAAATTGCTTTTGAATACATGTGCATAAATCATCTTAATAGCACGTGACGTCGATGTTCGACGAGGACTCGACTCTGCAGCGAGGATCTCCATCTCGTGATGAGTTTGGTGGATTCTCCGGAGGAAGACTAACTTCTAGCTTCTAACAAAACCGTTGAGCAACGCAAGCCCCGGTTTGCATATCGTTACAGTTTTAAATTTTGCTTTACTTCACATCATGTTTATTAGACTTGATATTGTGCATTATGTCTAGGATGATTGAAACCCACTTGCATGGCTATTAGACCCCTGAGTAGAAGGTTTAGTGTAGGCTTTGCTTCGTTGTAGATGCTAGGCTAATGTTGTAGCTAGCTCGGTAGAAGTCGAGTAGTAAAAAGCTACTCGCGAGAAAGTTCGAGTACTGGAGTTACTCGCGAGAGATAAATGATAAGAGCACCCTCATGAATATGAGATAGGGACGGGGATGTTCCTGTAGGATGGAGCGCTCAAGGTTGGTCTTGACCTGCGATGGGTGTGACAATGCTTGAGACCACATTTGGCCTGGACCGGGATGGTAAGGCAAATGTGGAGGTTGGTTGTAGCCCCGTCCGTGTCGGTTAAGGACCGTATGTATGCGGCCCTGCTGGACAAGATTGAGCTGTACCGGATATATAGTGGGGTATGGGACCCATGAAACCGATGTAACTCGATGGACCGTGATATAGAAACTCATCCTTCGCGTGGGAATGGCGTTGAGAAGGCGGGAGGTGTAAATCCTTTAGCGGGCAACTTCGACGTGTCTGCGTAGAGGACCATCCTGCTCGGCGCGAAGCGTTTTTCTATGTCGGGGTGTCGTGTGAAAGGTTGCTGCATACAACGTAAGAAAGAGCTCTTGAGAGAGTCTTTCGAGGCGGGTGTATGTGTCGTGTATTCCAGGTTGTTATTGATTCGAATCACCGTCGCTCGCGGAAGAGGATTGAGCATACTTGCCCACTGCGCCGTGACTTAGTAAGAAGATGAACTAAGTCTCTTAACTTGCTGTTTGTGGATTAATCACTGTATTGGAACCTTGACTGAAGTAGATATAGAGCCAACTAAATTTTATTTCCACCTTAGGCTAGCAACATCGGGATAAGCGTTTCTTGTTTGATTGTGGACTTCCGATGTTGTGAGGCGTGAGGACCACTAAAATGAAGGCTAAAAGAATCTGAATATAAGGATCAAGTTTAGTCAAGCTGTATTTTGCAAATTCCTATGCCTACTGTCTTACTACCCCTGCATGTAGAGTTGCATGTTTAGGATTGACGGGTAAGTCTTGTTGAGCCTTAGTGCTCACGGTTGCTTCTGAGTTGTTTTTGCAGGTAGCAGGATGCCTGCTATGAAGAGGGTTGTTCGGGGAGACGACGAACCTCACGGTTCGTTCAACTCATCAGAAACCTAGCGGCTGCCTTTCTTTGGTGAAGCTAGTAGGAAGCGTTCACGGGCTGAACGACTTCTCTTCGGCGTAGTTAGGGTCGAGAGTGAGTAGTTTGTCCAGCAAATTTTAATTTCCGTTGCATGTGTACATTATGTTGTAAAAGAAATTATCTTGAGTAACAAAATGGTTCCATTATGTTCTACACCTCTTTTCATGCTTGCTGTTGGGTGCCGCATCGCACAGCACCACCCACTGCGATACCCGGGCTGGGGCTTCACAGCGTGGTATCAGAGCCGCATTGGGAATAGCACACATGAAAAGGGTCTATTTTTGAAAACTTAGGAGTATATGAGTGAGGAACGTATAGTATGCCCACATAAGGAGTATTATTAGCATAGTTACTTAAGGGGGCAAGCTAACAGTGTGTTACTCTTCAGTATTTAAATTCAGTAACGACGCACCTACGTGGAGGTAAGAATGGTAAGGAACGCCACCGAAAGCGGATCAATTTCGGTTAGCTCACCCATACGAGGAAAGTAGTGTGGGATGTCTTGTTCAGCAATGGACGGGAAGTGAATATGTTTTCTAAGACTCTTCATGTCTTAGAGACATATGAATGGCACTAGCCTCCAGTGCGCAAACCCAGGGGCAAGAGGAGGAGACCCCATCGTGTGGTTTGTAACACAAAGTATGTTCTCTAGGACTCTTCATGTCCTATGAGGCTTACGAAAGCGCTGTTCCACCGGTTTGCTTTATTGCAAAGGTGTGGAGCCCTCGTCGGGTGGTGAATAACCCGATCATGTACCTTGAGACGTGGCTTGACTCAAGGACGGCCCGTATGGCAATGATACGGGGCGTATGTTTTTACTATGATATGGACCTGCCTGAAATGATAAACCAATGTGTGCATCATTATTGAGTGGTTTTCTGCAGGTACCTTAACCACGTTAGTACATGTCGTGTAGACAACGTTTGTGAGTGATCATTTTAGTGCCACCACTTGAGACGTATACGCCGGGTATAAAGCCGGTTAGGATTTTAATTTGGTGAGGAAACGTAGTACCGTGATGTGTTTTGAAACTGCATAAAAAAGAAGGTTTGAAAAGAAAAAGAGTAAATTTGGAGTCTAGGATTCTATTAGGGGTTAATGAACTCCGATATTGAACTAAGAGTCAATTGGGAGTATAGAATTATTCACAAAGACTTAGGAGAAACCTCTCCTGTTTTTGGCAGAATTTTTGCTGAAGTTGAACAGGGCATAATTTTTGTTTGGTTGAACCAATGGAGGTGAGTGATACATTTCTGGAAAGCTATTGAAGCCTTCTACAACTCTTCAGTAGAACTCCATATTAGAATCACCCTCCAAATGGATGAAATTCTCAGAGGAGTGTGAACTGCCCAAAAACAGGGCAGTCACAAATTGCTCTCTGGAAATTTCTGTATTTCGACCATAACTTTCTGTAGAGAAATTTCTAAGGGTCAAGTAATACACCGTTTGAAAGCTGTGATATATGCTATTACTTTGTAGTTCAAAGTTTATCCAGATTTGGAGTTTAAAGTGATGAAATCTTGCGGACAAAACAGATACTTTCAAAGGAGGTGCTGTCAAAATTGTTCCAGATTTCTGTTAACTTTCAAATATCACAATTTTGATCCAGAACATGTATGAAGGCAAAATACTCGTTGGAAAGATATTGAAGTTAAAAATAACTTTAATATTCAACTTGAGATATGAAATTGCCATTTTCATATTTAAATTCTGGGGTTAAGACCAATTGGTCATTCTGAACAGAGTAGTGCTTATTGCCTATGTAACTTAAGAGTTGTTGTGGACAGGGATGTTTCAGACTTCTCTAAGCTCCATAACATATTCTTGAGTTATTTTTCAGTTTGTCCTACTATTGGAATTAAGGGTTTGGACAAACTTGCTCACATTTGATAGATTTCAGTATTGTCGAAACCCTAGTTAGCTTGTGTAATGCTGCAATATTGATGTGATGCTTTTACGGTTATGTTTTCAATTCAAGTTGAGTTTCAACTTTGAATTTTAACCGTAAATTGCTCACTCTTGCAGCATGGATCGTGCTCATTCCAGGAGTGAGGTTGGTGAGTCGAGTCGCGGCGAAAGTAATTCGCCACGACAAGAAATGCCGACATCATCAATCGGATTGGCGGAAATCTTAGGAAAGATGGCTGAGTCTCTGGATCTGTTGGTGCGACAAGGCATACGACAGGAGACACTACAGCAAAATCCCCCGCCAAGCACTTATCTGGATTTCTTGGCAAGACAACCACCGGTTTTCTCGGAAGCGAAAGAACCGTTGGAGTCGGCTCATTGGCTCCAATGTATTGAAGCCAAGTTTGATATGCTTGAGTGTGATGAATATCAGAAGACTCTATTTGCCGCTCAGCAACTCCACGGAGCCGCTGGAGCTTGGTGGGCGGAGTACATCGCTACTCTTCCTGAAGGTCGAGTGACGTGGGATGAATTCCGGACTATTTTTCGGGCACATCACATTTGTTCGGGAATTCTTCGAACAAAGTATCAAGACTTTTTGGAATTAAAGCAAGGAGAAAGGAGTGCGTATGAGTACTTCAAAGCGTTTGAAGACTTAATGCAATACGCCACTCATATGGTAGACTCGGAAGCGTTGAAGTGTGAATATTTCTTCTGAGGTTTGAATGTCAAACTTAAGGAACAAGTGACTTTGTTCAATAACAGTATTTACAATGAGTTGGTAAATGCCGCTATCATTAAGGAAGACATGCATCTCCGTTGTGAAGCGGAGCTGAAAAGAGGTATACCGCCGGACAGTGACATCGAGGTTCGTCCGAACTATCGAGTGCGGTATTACTCACCGGTTAGGCAACAAATTCAGCCTGTGGTGCAATTCTCACAACCATGGCTGGAGTTACTCACTTATGAGCCTCCACCTCAACAGCAGCGGTCAGAAATTATTCGTGCAACCCTACCGCAACCAGCTACGCACGAATTATCTCCACCTCGTGTTAGTAGAGAGCTGACGATTTCTGCAGCACGAAACCGTCGTGGAGCTGAGCAGAGCCACACTTATGTGTTGTCTCGTCAATGCTCAGATCAGCACCGTGAACCTTCAAAGAAGAATCTTTCAAAAGCTGGCAGGGTTAATTATACTGCTATTGAGGACATTGCAAAAGGCGAACCAGTTTTAGCGGGTATGTTCACCTTGCATGAACAGCCCACTTTCCTGTTGTTTGATTCTGGAGCCACCCACAATTTTATTAGCAGAGACTATGTGCTGAAGAATAATCTTCCATTTAGCACAGTTAAGCATCCGTTTCATATCAGCTCACCCGGAGGCAAGATATCAACAGATGAGATGGTCTCACTGGCACCTTTATGTTTGGGTGGAAACATCTATCCTGCAAGCCTTATCATACTCAAAGGCCAAAGGATTGATATGATCTTGGGGATGTCATGGTTGAGACATTATGGAGCTATCTTTGACATCAGCTCTTGGACTGTCCAACTGAATTCCCCAATACACGGTTGTAACACATTGAAACTTGTGGATCCATCACAACAAGTTGCAGCAGTGCATCATATTGAAGCTCCTAAGCTTGAGGATATTCCAGTGGTATGTGAATATCCAGATGTGTTTCCCGAAGACTTGCCGGGCATGCCGCCCGAACGTGATGTAGAGTTCAAGATTGAACTAGCACCGGGAACAACACCTATTTCTCGGCGACCATACAAAATGGCATCGAAGGAGCTAGCAGAATTGAAGGAGCAGCTTAATGACCTCATGGACAAAGGTTTTATACGCCCAAGTTCATCACCTTGGGGCTGCTCCGCACTCTTCGTGAAGAAGAAGGACGAGACTTTGAGCCTATGCGTAGATTGTCGTCCACTGAATGCTGTTACTATCAAGAATAAGTATCTACTACCGCGCATTGATATTTTATTTGATCAACTAGTGGGTGCTAAGGTATTCTCCAAGATGGATCTTCGGTCTGGGTATCACCAGATAAAAATCCGGGCAGAAGACGTACCTAAGACGGCGTTCTCGACAAGATATGGTCTTTATGAATATCTTGTCATGTCCTTTGGGTTGACCAATGCTCCGGCTCATTTTATGTATCTCATGAACTCTGTGTTCATGCCAGAGTTAGACATGTTCGTCGTGGTTTTCATCGACGACATTTTGGTCTATTCAAAGTCAGAAGAAGAACATGCTGAACATTTGCGTATTGTACTCCAACGCTTGAGGGATCACAAGCTATATGCAAAGTTCAGTAAATGTGAGTTTTGGATCAGCAAAGTGCCGTTTCTTGGGCATATTATTTCAGCGGAAGGCATTGCTGTAGACCCAAGTAAAATCGAGCAAGTGCTGAATTGGAAATCTCCAACATATGTTCATGAAGTAAGGAGTTTCCTAGGTTTAGCGGGTTATTACAGGAGATTCATTCCAAACTTCTCCAAAGTCGCTAAACCTATGACGGAGCTATTGAAGAAAAACACCAAGTATGATTGGAGCAATTCATGCGAACAAGCTTTTCAAACTTTAGTGAAGCATCTCACTACAGCTCCAGTTTTGGCCCATCCGGACACCACGAAGCCGTTTGATGTTTATTGTGATGCATCCGGCATTGGTTTGGGTTGTGTGTTGATGCAAGAAGGACGTGTGGTCGCGTATGGATCCCGAAAACTCAGGGGTCATGAGCAGAATTACCCGACGCACGACCTTGAGCTAGCTGCAGTGGTCCTTGCATTAAAAATGTGGAGACATTATCTACTAGGCAATCTAGTACATCGATAAACTGACCACAAAAGCTTGAAGTACATCTTCACACAAAAAGAACTGAATATGAGGCAGCGAAGATGGCTCCAATTGATCAAGGACTATGAACTTGAAATTCATTACCATCCGGGCAAAGCGAATGTGGTTGACGACGCACTCAGTCGAAAAGCCCACGTTCACCATTTAGCCATGGCTGCAGATGCAGAAAGAGAACCAAGCCTGCGCTTAGTTCCCTATGGATCGCTGTTCAACCTCTCTCTTATTCCTACAATCCGAGATGAGATTGTAGAGGCTCAGAAGAGAGACAGTGGTATGTCTCACATCCGGAGGAGAGTGGACAGCGGTGAGTTGAAGATGTTCCGCAAAGATGAAGAGGGTACTCTATGGTTTAACAACCGCATAGTGGTACCCCGAAACATGAAATTGCGGAGGAAGATACTGGATGAAGCGCATTAATCCAAGTACTCCATTCATCTGGGAAGCAATAAGATGTACCAGGACTTGAAATCTATGTTCTGGTGGACACGGATGAAAAGAGAGATTGCGAAGTACGTATCCGAGTGTGATACGTGTCGGCGGGTTAAAGCCAACCATATGAGGAAAGGCGGACCACTTCAATCGCTGAAGGTTCCAGCATGGAAGTGGGAAGACATAAGTATGGACTTCATCATCGGTTTACCAATGACCAGCAACAAGCATGATTCTATTTGGGTAATCGTCGATCGTTTGACCAAGACCGCTCATTTTATTCCAGACCATACTAAATATGTGGCAAAAAAGTACGCGGAGCTGTTCATCTCGAGAATCGTGTGTTTACACAGGGTTCCCCGCACCATTGTGTCTGACCGAGGTGCGTTGTTCGTATCCAGATTTTGGGAGCAACTGCATGCTTCCTTGGGAACCAAGTTAATTCGGAGTTCAGCGTATCATCCGCAAACTGATGGTCAAACGGAGAGGATAAATCAGATTCTGTAGGATATGCTACGGGCATGTGTCATCAATCATGGGAAGAATTGGGATGACCATCTACCGTTAGCAGAATTCTCATATAACAACGGTTATCAATCCAGCATCAAAATGGCCCCGTATGAAGCTCTTTATGGCCGGAAGTGCCGCACACCACTGAATTGGTGTGAATCCGGCGAGAGAGTGGTCTATGGGATTGATCTTGTGAATGAAGCCGAGGAACGAGTGCGGGTGATTCAAGCCAATTTAAAGGCTGCTCTATCTCGGTAGAAGAGTTATGCAGACAAAAGACGTCGACCACTTCACTTCGACATCGGGGACCACGTTTATCTTCGTGTCTCTCCGATAAAAGGAGTTCATCGTTTCAGAGTGAAGGGAAAGCTTGCTCCGCGATTCATCGGGCCGTTTGCTGTCACTGAGATATGCGGACCCGTGGCCTATCGTCTGGAGTTACCGACGTCACTTTCGGGTATTCACAATGTTTTCCACGTCTCTCAGCTGCGAAAATGTCTTAAGTACCAAACCGCAGTTCATATGGAGAACATTGAGGATCTTCAACCGGATCTCACTTATTCTGAGTATCCGATACAGATTATTGACGAGAAGACTCGCGCCACAAGAAATTGGACAATGCGATTTTACAAAGTCTTGTGGAGCAACCACACCGCTGATGAAGCCACGTGGGAAAGCGAGGAATTTCTCCATTTAGATTTTCCTTGACTTGTTTGTACCATATGTCCAGTAGTAATTCTGCCTTCTTCTTTCTTTTGTAATCTCGGGACGAGATTCTTTTAAGGGGGGAGGAATGTAACAGCCCTAACTTTTTTAAAGTTTTATTTCAACTTATGAAACAAAGTTAAGGCGATCAAAGGCTATAATTGTGTCACATGAAATGATGAACACAAATATGAACATGTAACGGAGTTAAAAATTTTCTCTAGCCCATGCTCAACACATGTTAACCTAGGGGAAAGAATTAGACTCCCAAAAACTCTAACTCATGTGCACCTTCTCTATGAGTAGAGTGGAGGAAATTTAAATGCAATTTGAATTCTTTTGAAAGGATTGCTATTAAGATTGTACAAAGACCCATATGTGAGAGCATAGATGCATTTCGCATGTACTCAAGAGCCTAAGTTACAAATTTGGAGAATTTTAGGTTTCATATACTATTTATTCCGAGGATTAAATGAGAGCACGTTCAAATTCAAACTTAAATTTGAATTTTGAACCAAACAAACTCAATTTCAAAATACGATTTCAGATTTGAGTTCCTCATAAGTCTTTTGGCCTATCCTCCAAGTTTGATCACAATTGGAGCTCATTTGCTATTTTAAATCGAATTGGGGATAAGAGGGAGAATTGTGGCTGTGGACCCCACTAGTCAGTCTCACAAAATTGCAACCGACTCCAGCGACGCAGCAGCTCGGTGCCGGCCACCTCCCACGCCACCTCCTGCTGGCTCGTCATTTTGCTCGTCTTGATCACCACAGCAAGTGCCACAACCCTCTTTTGCCTCTCCCAGCTCGAGCCCATGGTCTGCTCCCATGTGTTTGCTCCCGAGAAGAAGAACAGCAGCTCCCCTCTGTTTCTCTGATCGCCAGCAACAGAACCAAGGCCCCTTTGCCCAGGCTTCCAACAGCAAAGAGGTTCGCCCATGAGTGCTATAGCCGGCTAGCACCTTCCCTCCACCATCCCGAGCTCACCAGTGCCAACAAACAAAAAAGTTCTGCTGCTCCCGTGTTGAACGTCGGAGGAACCGAAACTGGACGCCATGGACAGCACAAACCAGAAGGGATCACGCCCAAGCAAGCCACCCCATCTATGCACCAACAAGTCTAGTTGCTCACCTCCAAATCTCAGCCCTAGCCGTTGATCACAGAGGGAGAATTTCAAGTTTTTCTCCCGGGCGGCAGAAACGGACCTTGAGGTAAGGAATTGTAAAATTCGTCCTCAAATCGTGTTTGTTGGGTTTCAAACTTCACACACAGGATGTTAACTGCCTAGAACACCTCCTCCATCGATTTTAGACCAAGAAATTGAGTGTAGAGTGAGCAATCCGAGCTCTTTTAGAGGGTATGCCGCTGGACCCTATCGGGCGCACGGTGCCGATAGGTTTAGAGCCCTCTCCAGATGGTTTAGACCTCATGCCGGTCTTCTACATGATCCCCTGGTGCTGTAGAGCCCAAGAACCGACCATTTGGTGGATAATTCACCGTGCAAGACCTCGCCGGAGCCATAGGGTTTGCTGTGGCCGGTGCGCCCTGTTTTCCGGCGAGTTTCAGCCGCCGGCGACCTCACCAACGTGTTCAGCGTGGGGAAATATGGGGGGCGGCCAGCAGGGGGTCTGGAGGTGGCTGGGAAGTGCCCTTCCGGCGACCTCACCGGAGGGGGCCGCCACTGCCCTCTTTGGCGCGAGTCTGGTGGTTAGGGATGACAGGTGGGACCCACTGTCAGCATTTAAACATTTTCCAGATTTTCCCACTCTAGTTCAATTTTTGGAGAGCCATAACTTTGTGTAGGAGTGTCCAAAAATTGTGAAACAAATTTTGTTGGATTCCTATCAAAGAGTACTATCCAGGGGTGCAGCCCAATGTTTATTAAAATCCCTGGATTTGGCTCATTAATTCATTTAAAGGAAATCTTGTATGAATTTTTACAGGAGTTATGTTTATTGGAAAATTCCCAAATTTGGGCAGGACATTGTTACCAAAATACTTGAACTTCAGTAAAAATTTCAGAGGCATTTGACCTAATTTGCTTGGTCAAATGATGTGTTCATTCCTTATATCTCTGAAAAATGGGAAAAATGAACAGAGACAATTTCAGCTTTTTCCCAATCCTTCTAAAATCCATATCTCCATATAGGAAACTCTAAAAATGGTAAAACCAATTCCTATGGACTCAGGACATTTTGTACTTCACAAAAAGTCTACTTTGCAGCATAGGAAAGCTTAATATCTAGGGGGTAAAGGCAGATTAGTGAAAATCACATAAGGAATTATTGTGATCACCTTGAGCCATTTCATGAGCTCAATTTTTGCACACTGCCTAACTAGATTCCATAGAAGATGTGGTTAAATTCTCAGATTCATTGGACCTCTGGAACTTGAGCTACCATCTTTTAGGTTTAAGTGTTCATATAATGGACTTAATCACAGGGTGATTACTTGTATCCCTTTTCACCTAGCTTTCATCTTCTCTAAGGTTTAGATCCAACAACAGAAACCTTGCTGTTGTTTATCTCTCTTATGTGTGAGTTAACTTGTACAACAGTTTTGAATCATTTTCTAAATTGCTTTTGAATACATGTGCATAAATCATCTTAATAGCACGTGACGTCGACATTCGACGAGGACTCGACTCTGCAGCGAGGATCTCCATCTCCTCACGAGTTTGGCAGATTCTCTGGAGGAATACTAACTCCTAGATTCTAACAAAACCGTTGATCAAGGCAAGCCCCGGTTTGCATATCGTTACCGTTTTAAATTTTGCTTTACTTCACATCATGTTTATTAGACTTGATATTGTGCATTATGTCTAGGATGATTGAAACCCACTTCCATGCCTATTACATCCCTCATTAGAAGGTTTAGTGTAGGCTTTGCCTCGTTGTAGATGCTAGGCTAATGTTGTAGCTAGCTCGGTAGAAGTCGAGTAGTAAAAAGCTACTCGTGAGAAAGTTCGAGTAATGGAGTTACTCGCGAGAGATAAATGATAAGAGCACCCTCATGAATATGAGATGGGGACGGGGATGTTCCTGTAGGATGGAGCGCTCAAGGTTGGTCTCGACCTGTGATGGGTGTGACAATGCTTGAGACCACATTTGGCCTGGACCGGGATGGTAAGGCAAATGTGGAGGTTGGTTGTAGCCCCGTCCGTGTCGGTTAAGGACCGTATGTACGCGGCCCTTCTGGACAAGATTGAGCTGTACTGGATATATAGTGGGGTATGGGACCCATGAAACCGATGTAACTCGATGGACCGTGATATAGAAACTCATCCTTCGCATGGGAATGGCGTTGAGAAGGCGGGAGGTGTAAATCCTTTAGCGGGCAACTTCGACGTGTCCGCGTAGAGGACCATCCTGCTCGGCGCGAAACGTTTTTCTATGTCCGGGTGTCGTGTGAAAGGTTGCTGCATACAACGAAAGAAAGATCTCTTGAGAGAGTCTTTCGAGGCGGGTGTGTGTGTCGTGTATTCCGGGTTGTTATTGATTCGAATCACCGTCGCTTGCGGAAGAGGATCGAGCATACTTGCCCACTGCGCCGTGACTTAGTAAGAAGAGGAACTAAGTCTCTTAACTTGCTGTTTGTGTATTAATCACTGTATTGGAACCTTGACTGAAGTAGATATAGAGCCAACTAAATTTCATTTCCACCTTAGGCTAGCAACATCGGGATAAGCGTTTCTTGTTTGATTGTGGACTTCCGATGTTGTGAGGCGTGAGGACCACTAAAATGAAGGCTAAAAGAATCTGAATATAAGGATCGTTTAGTCAAGCTGCATTTTGCAAATTCCTATTCTTACTGTCTTACTACACCTGCATTTAGAGTTACATGTTTATGAGTGATGGTTAAGTCTTGCTGAGCCTTAGTGCTCACGGTTGCTTCTGAGTTGTTTTGCAGGTAGCAGGATGCCTGCTATGAAGAGGGTTGTTCGGTGAGGTGATGAACCTCACGGTTCGTTCCACTCATCGGAAACCTAGCCGCTGCCTTTCTTTGGTGAAGCTAGTAGGAAGCGTTCACGGGCTGAACGACTTCTCTTCGGCGTACTTAGGGTCGAGAGTGAGTAGATTGTCCAGCTAGTTTTTAATTTCCGCTGCGTGTGTACTTATGTTGTAAAAGAACTTATATTCAGTAACAAAATGGTGTCGTTATGTTCTTACTACTCTTTTTGTGCTTGCTGTTGGGTGCCACATCGCACGGCACCACCCACTGCGATTCCCGGGCTCCACATTTATTAGGCCGAGCTCCTCGCCATGAGGCTGTTCGGCATTAATTGTGAAGAAGAAGGATGAGGCGTTACGGCTTTGCGTGGACTATCATCCATTAAATGCCGTAACCATCAAGAACAAGTACCCGTTGCCACAGATTGACATGTTGTTTGATCAGTTGGTCGAAGCAAAGATCTTTTCCAAGATGGACTTAAGATCTGGGTACCATCAGATTAAGATAAGGGCGGAGGATATTCTGAAAACGGTTTTTTCGACGAGGTACGGACTTTATGAGTACCTGGTCATGTCCTTCGGCCTCACCGATGCTCCAGCTCACTTCATGTACTTGATGAACTCGGTATTTATGCCGGAGCTGGACAAGTTTGTCGTGGTCTTCATCGACGACATACTGGTATATTCCAAGTCGGAGAAAGATCACAAGAAACATCTGCGTATAGTCTTGCAACGGCTGCGGGATCATAAGCTATACGCAAAATTCAGCAAATAAGAGTTCTGGATATCGCAAGTGCCTTTTCTCGGGCATATCATCTCAGCGGAGGGTATCTCTGTAGACCCGAGCAAGATCACACAAGTGCTGAATTGGGAATCCCCGAGGACTGTTCACGAGGTACGGAGTTTCCTCGGACTAGCGGGATATTATCGGAGGTTCATTCCGAACTTCTCGAAGATTGCCAAGCCTATGACGGAGCTGCTGAAGAAGGCTACCAAATATGTTTGGAGTCCGGCATGTGAAGAAGCATTCAAGGCTTTAGTCAAGCACCTGACATCAGCACCGGTTTTGGCGCAGCCAGACACAACAAAACCGTTCGATGTGTACTGCGATGCATCCGGCATTGGGCTTGGATGTGTGTTGATGCAAGACCGAAGAGTGGTCGCATATGGGTCACGGCAGCTTAGGAACCATGAGCAGAATTATCCAACTCACGACTTGGAGCTCGCTGCCGTGGTACTCGCACTCAAGACGTGGAGGCATTACCTACTCGGTAACCTCGTACATTTATATACTGACCACAAGAGCCTCAAGTACATATTCACTCAGAAGGAGCTGAACATGAGGCAGTGAAGATGGTTAGAACTGATAAAGGAATACGAAATAGAGATCCATTATCACCCGGGAAAGGCAAACATAGTGGCAGATGCACTGAGCCGCAAGTCACACATCAACAATCTGACCATCACACCGTTGGAAGAGAGCGAACCACCACTGCATGTAATTCCACATGGAGCTCTCTACAATCTATCTTTGATCCCCACCATCCGTGAAGAGATTGCGGCAGCTCAGAAACATGACAAGGGCATGTCGCATTTGCGGAGACGTGTAGACAGTGGGAAGCTGAAATGTTTCCGGAAGGACGGAGACGGCGTCCTATGGTTCAAGGATAGGATCGTCGTACCCCGTAACCCGGAGCTACGGAAGAAAATTTTTGATGAGGCTCACTTATCAAAATTTTCTATTCACCCCGGCAGCAACAAAATGTATCAAGAACTCAGAAGCAAGTTTTGGTGGACACGGATGAAACGGGAGATTGCAAAGTACGTGTCCGAGTGTGATACATGTCGAAGGGTGAAGGCAGATCATATGCGGAAACCGAGACTGCTACAACCACTGGGCGTTCCTTCTGGAAGTGGGAGGATGTGAGTATGGATTTCATCGTCGGTTTACCCACCACCTTTCAGAAACATGATTCTATGTGGGTAATCGTCGACCGACTCACCAAAGTTGCCCATTTCATCCCGGTCAACACCAACTACAACGCCAAGAAGTACACTGAACTGTACATCTCACGGATCCTATGCTTGTACGGCGTGCCCCGTACCATCATATCGGATCGGGGCACTTTATTTGTGTCCCATTTTTGGGAGCAGCTGCACGCTGCATTGGGGACGAAGCTGTTCCGTAGTTCAGCATACCACCCGCAAACGGATGGGCAAACCGAGCGGGTAAATCAGATCTTAGAAGACATGCTATGAGCTTGCGCAATTAACCACGGCAAGAATTGGGATGATCACTTGCCGTTAGCCGAGTTCTCGTACAACAATGGGTACCATGCCAGCATAAATATGGCGCCCTACGAGGTGCTATACGGAAGAAAGTGCCGCACACCATTGAACTGGTGTGAGTCTGGCGAAAGGGTTACCTTCGGGATTGACCTTGTCAACAATGCGGAAGAAAAGGTTCGACTGATTCAAGCGAACCTCAAAGCCGCCCAATCCCGGCAGAAACAGTATGCGGGCCGGAGAAGACACCCATTACAATTCGAAGTGGGGGATCACGTATATCTATGTGTGTCTCCAATGAAGGGCGTAAACAGATTTAGGGTGAGAGGAAAGTTAGCACCCTGATTCATCGGTCCATTTCAGATTACCGAAAGATGTGGATCGGTAGCATACCGGCTGAAATTACCAGAAGCACTTTTCGGTGTGCACGACGTCTTTCACATTTCCCAGCTGAGGAAGTGTCTCAAGCTATCAACAACCGTTCATATGGAAGATATTGAAGAACAGCAGCCAGATCTCACCCATCGGGAGGAACCGGTTCAGATTATTGACGAAAAGGCCCGAACCACACGCAACTGAACGTTGTGGTTCTACAAAGTTCTATGGAGTAATCACTCTGTGGACGAAGCGACATGGGAGAGCGAAGAATTTCTTCGCACTAACTACCCCGACTTTTTCACGTCGCATATCCGGTAATTTTCCACCGTCCTCTCTCTCATTTTCACCTTATAATCTCAAGACGAGATTCTTTTAAGGGGGGAGGAATGTAAGGGCATAAGTTTTTGACACATATTTGAAGTGTTCATCACCACACCACACACCTCATTTGAAGCAAGTTGATGAACACAAATGAAGAGCATGTAACCACCATCAACATGCTCATTAGAGAACAAACTCACAAATTGCAAAAGTGGTATTTTCCACATGTGATATAGAGGGGCTGGGCATATGAAAACTCCTACACATTGCTAGGATGTCCATGCCAAGTTTCACCCAAATTCAAAACCTTTTTGAGTTCATTTTGGGTATAGCTAGAAAGAGAGCAGTTTGAAACCATATTCAAATTCAAACTGATTTTATCCCATGAATTCAAAAGTGGGAGGCATATTATTATTCAGCACATTTTTGTGAGCTCACACACCAATTTTCACTCCATTTGGAGTTGATCTTGACATGAGCTAAGTGGGGCAAATTCAAACTTTATTTGAATTTCAAACTGAACATGTGCTGAAATTCATTCAAACCAAACCCAATTTGAATTCTAATCAATTCAAATGGCTCATGGGTGAATAATTTGAATCACCATGGGTATTTTGGGGCTCACTGTTTACAACAGTGATTAGGAGTGAATTTCAGAGGTTAAAACCCCGGGTGGGACCCACATGTCAGCCACAGAGAGGATTCAACCGACTGAGACTTTTCTCACTCGGATCGCCGAGCCGCCGCTGCAATCGCCAACGAGGGAAGCCGCCGCGACAGCAGCTGCTTGGTCACGCGCGGGCATGAGGCGGTTCAGAGCCTTCTTAAGGCGTCCCCCCCGCTCCTCGGCCGAAGCGTCGCCAGTGTGAAGGCCCGGCCCGGTAATCGCAGTGGGTGGTGCCGTGCGATGCGGCACCCAACAGCATGCACGAAAAGACGATAAGAACATAACGGAACCATTTTGTTACTCAAGATAATTTCTTTTACAACATAATGTACACATGCAGCGGAAATTTAAATTAACTGGACAAACTACTCACTCTCGACCCTAACTACGCCGAAGAGAAGTCGTTCAGCCTGTGAACGCTTCCTACTAGCTTCACCAAAGAAAGGCAGCGGCTAGGTTTCCGATGAGTTGAACAAACCGTGAGGTTCATCGTCTCACCGAACAACCCTCTTCATAGCAGGCATCCTGTTATCTGCAAAAACAACTCAGAAGCAACCGTGAGCACTAAGGCTCAGCAAGACTTAACCGTCACTCCTAAACATGTAACTCTAAATGCAGGTGTAGCAAGACAGTAGGAATAGGAATTTGCAAAATGCACCTCGACTAAACTTGATCCTTATATTCAGATTCTTTTAGCCTTCATTTTAGTGGTCCTCACGCCTCACAACATCGGAAGTCCACAATCAAACAAGAAACACTTATCCCGATGTTGCTAGCCTAAGGTGGAAGTGAAATTTAGGTGGCTCTATATCTACTTCAGTCAAGGTTCCAATACATTGATTAATCCACAAACAACAAGTTAAGAGACTTAGTTCCTCTTCTTACTAAGTCACGGCGCAGTGGGCAAGTAGGCTCGATCCTCTTCTGCGAGCGACGGTGACTCGAATCAATAACAACCCGGAATACACGACACATACACCCGCCTCGAAAGACTCTCTCAAGAGCTCTTTCTTACGTTGTATGCAGCAACCTTTCACACGACACCCCGACATAGAAAAACGCTTCGCGCCGAGCAGGATGGTCCTCTACGCGAACACGTCGAAGTTGCCCGCTAAAGGATTTACACCTCCCGCCTTCTCAACGCCATTCCCACGTGAAGGATGAGTTTCTATATCACGGTCCATCGAGTTACATCGGTTTCATGGGTCCCATACCCCACTATATATCTGGTACAGCTCAATCTTGTCCAGCAGGGCCGCATACATACGGTCCTTAACCGACACGGACGGGGCTACAACCAACCTCCACATTTGCCTTACCATCCCGGTCCAGGCTAAATGTGGTCTCAAGCATTGTCACACCCATCGCAGGTCGAGACCAACCTTGAGCGCTCCATCCTACAGGAACATCCCCGTCCCCATCTCATATTCATGAGGGTGCTCTTATCATTTATCTCTCGCGAGTAACTCCATTACTCGAACTTTCTCGCGAGTAGCTTTTTACTACTCGACTTCTACCGAGCTAGCTACAACATTAGCCTAGCATCTACAACGAGGCAAAGCCTACACTAAACCTTCTAATGAGGGATGTAATAGGCATGCAAGTGGGTTTCAATCCTCCTAGACATAATGCACAATATCAAGTCTAATAAACATGATGTGAAGTAAAGCAAAATTTAAAACGGTAACGATATGCAAACCGGGGCTTACCTTGCTCAACGGTTTTGTTAGAAGCTAGAAGTTAGTCTTCCTCCGGAGAATCCGCCAAACTCGTCACGAGATGGAGATCCTCGCTGCAGAGTCGAGTCCTCGTCGAACGTCGACGTCACGTGCTATTAAGATGATTTATGCACATGTATTCAAAAGCAATTTAGAAATTGGTTCAAAACTATTGTACCAGTTAACTCACACCAAAAAGGGACAAACAACAGCAAGGTTTCTGTTGTTGGATCTACAACCTTAGAGATGATGAAAGCTAGGGTGAAAAGAGATACTAGTAATCACCATGTGATTATGTCCATTATATGAACACTTAAACCTAAAAGATGTTAGCTCAAGTTCCAGAGGTCCAATGAAGCTGAGAATTTAACCACAGCCTCTATGGAAGATATTTAGGCAGTATGCAAAGATTGAGCTCATAAAATGGCTCCATCTGAGCACAACAAATCCTTATGTGGTTTTCACTAATCTGCCTTTACCCCCTAGATATTAAGCTTTCCTATGCTGCAAAGCAGACTTTCTGTGAAGTACAAAATGTCCTGAGTCCATAGGAATTGGTTTTACCATTTTTGGAGTTTCCTACATGGAGATGTGGATTTTACAAAGAATGGGGAAAAGCTGAAATTGTCTCTGTTCATTTTCCCATTTTTCAGAGACATAAGGAATGAACACATCATTTGACCAAGCAAATTAGGTCCACTGCCTCTGAAATTTTTACTGAAGTTCAAGGAATTTTGGAACAATGCCCTATCCAAATTTGGGAATTTTCCAATAAACAGAACTGTAAAAATTCAGACAAGATTTTTGTTAAATGAATTAATGAGCCAAATTCAGGGATTTTCATAAACATTGGTCTGCACTCCTTGATAGTAATCTTTGAGAGGAATCCAACAAAATTTGTTTCACAATTTTTGGACACTCCTACACAAAGTTATGGCTCTCCAAAGTTTGAACTAGAGTGGGAAAATCTGGAAAATGTTTAAATGCTGACAGTGGGTCCCACCTGTCATCCCTAACCTCCAGACTCGCGCCAAACACACCAGTGGCGGCCCCCTCCGGTGAGGTCGCCGGAAAACCAGTTCCCAGCCACCTCCAGACCCCCTGCTGGCCGCCCCCCCCATATTTCCCCACGCTGAACACGTTGGTGAGGTCGCCGGCGGCTGAAACTCGCCGGAAAACAGGGCGCACCAGCCACAGCAAACCCTAGGGCTCCGGCGAGGACTTGCATGGTGAATTCTCCACCAAATGGTCAGTTCTTGGGCTCTACAGCATCAGGGGACCATGTAGAAGACTGGCATAAGGTCTAAACAAGCTGGAGAGGGCTCTAAACCTATCGGCACCGTGCACCCGATAGGGTCCAGCGGCATACCCTCTAAAAGAGCTTGGATTGCTCACTCTACACTCAATTTCTTGGTCTAAAATCGATGGAGGAGGTGTGCTAGGCAGTTAACATCATGTGTGTGAAGTTTGAGACCCAACAAACACGGATTGAGGACGAATTTTACAATTCCTTACCTCAAGGTCCGTTTCTGCCGCCCGGGAGAAAAACTTGAAATTTTCCCTCTGTGATCAATGGCTATGTCTGAGCTTTGGAGGTGAGCAACTAGACTTGTTGGTGCACAGATGGGGTGGCTTGCTTGGGCGTGATCCCTTCTGGTTTGGGCTGTCCACGGCGTCCAGTTTTGGTTGCCTGAGTTTAAACTCGGGAGCAGAGGAAACCTCGCTGTTTCTAGGCGCCGGTGAGCTCAGGATTGCGGAGGGAAGTTGACAACCGGCTAGAGCACTCAGGGGCGAAGGTTTTTGTTTTGGATACCTCAAGCATCCGTTGCTCGGTGGCTGTGTAATCGGGAGAAGAAGAGGGGCGCTGTTCTGAGTGCGGGAGAAGCAACGAGGCTGTCTTCGGTGATAAGATGAAAGGGAGCACGGCAGGGGAGATGAGGATGGGGAAGCAGCTCGCCAGCACCCACTGAACAAGGAGGAGGTGGCGTCGGGGTAGCCAGCACGAGCTGCTGCTGTCGCGCTCTCCGTCAACGAAGAACAGGGCTGAGTCGGTTTGTGCTTTCGTGAGACTGACCAGTGGGGTCCACAGCCACAATTCTCCCTCTTATCCCCCATTTCGATTTAAAATAGCAAATGAGCTCCAAATTTGTTCAAACTTGGAGGATAGGTCAAAGGAATTTTGAAGAACTCAAATCTGAAATCAGATTTTGAAATTGAGATTGTTTGGTTCAAAATTCAAATTCAAGTTTGAATTTAAGCGTGCCCTCATTTAATCCTCGGAATAAATAGTATATGAGCTCCAAAATTATTCCAATTTGGACCAGAAGCTCCTTAATACCTGGAAATTTCATTGGTGAATTTATTTTCAAGTATTTGGAAATCTGAATATGAATCCTTTTAAAAGGATCAAAATTGTGTTTAAATTTCCTCCACTCTCCTCATAGAAAAGGGTGCACATGGGTTAGAGTTTTTGGGAATGTAATTATTTCCCCTAGGTTAACATGTGTTGAGCATGGGCTAGAGAAAATTTTTAACTCCCTCACATGCCCATTTTTATGTTCATCATTTCATGTGACACAATTATAGTCTTTTATCGCCTTAACTTTGTTTCATACGTTGAAATAAAACTTTACAAAAGTTAGGGCTGTTACAGCCAGTTTCCTCCCCCGCAAGAACACAGCGCCGGAAAAACTCCTTCCGCCGCTCGGAACCGATCGGAGAGCTCTGATCACAGCCTTCCCGTCCCCTCCAGAGCTCTGGCAAGGTACTAGGAACCCTCCTCCTTCTTCCCCATTGCTAAAACTCAGCTGGAACCGATTGATCTCGGCTATACCGAAAGTTCAATTCGGCGACCTAAAACCGCCGCACTTCGGTCTCCCGTGGACAGCCCAACAGGGGCATTGTCACGCCCGAGCCAAGGCACCCTTGGACGAGCTGGTAACCGGTGCTGCTCACCCCCGAGCCACAGCCCGAGTGTTTGATCACCGGCGGCGAATTTCCAGTTTTCCCTTTTCTGGGTACAGACCGACCTTCGGGTGCGGTTCTGTCGAATTTGTACTCTAGAAAGGATTAGAGGGTCTCAATTCGCTCTCACACAAACTAGAAACGGTAGCACACAAGTTGCCTTCACAACTTTTGGTCTAAGGACCTCGGTAACCGGCGTATTCCGAAGTTTACCGATGGCGGAGTATGCGGGAGGCATCGGGCACACAGTGAGGACCCACTTCGGGCCTCCCCTGAGCTGCTTCAAGCTCAGGTCGACCTTCCCTGAGGTCCACTGATGCTCCCCGACCGGTTGCTCGAGTAGTTGAGGCGCTAGGGAAGTCGGCCGACACGGCCGAAGTCTTTCCGAAGCCGCCGCTCGTCGCCGACCATGCACCGGCCATTGTCATGACGAGCTGACCCCAGAATCCTGTTCCCCGAGTGAAAGTAGGCAGGGGCGGCCAAGATCGTGAAGTTTGGAGCTCCACAGAAGCGTCCGCCGAGCTCAGAGTCGGCTCCGGAGAGGGGAGGCGGCGCGGGCGCACGTGCACGTCAGGAGGAAGACGAAGCCGGCTGGCCCACGCGTCAGTGGCTCAAAATTTTAAATCGGGATCGGGTGTGGCCGGGATCGGGTGTGCTGGCGCGCGAAAACCCTGTGGGCCTCAGTGTGCTGTCGCCTCCGCGCCTTACACATGTCCCCGCGGGCCCCGGCAGATTTAAATTTTCCCCCCGATTTTCAGATTTCCTTCAAACTTCAAATCCTCATAACATTGGCTAGAAAGCTCCAAATCGAGTGAACCAAATTTTTTTGGGTTCAGCTCTCTGAGTACTTTCCAGAAAATCAAGTTTCACTTCATGAAAATCCTTATTTCTCCGAAATTAATTCCTCAAATTTAAAATGTTTGGAATTTTAACTGGAGAATCCTTGGGAGAAAAATCCTGAAATTTTGCAGGAATGTTCACCAAAATATCCCTGAACTACCATAAAAATTTCAGATCCATTTGAGCTCATTTGATCCACCTAATGGTGTGATTAGTGAAACTGTTCCAGAGAAAATAGAAAATATTCAGAAACATTTTCAGAATTTTCTCTGAAATTGTTTAGCTCATATCTTTAGATAGGAACCTTCAAATTAAGTGAGACCAACTCCATTAGAAACCTCTGAAAATCTAGTTTTCAGAAAGTCATAGTTTGTTTCATGAAAATCCTTAGAACACCCTAAGAGCTTTCAATTAAGGTCAAGTACATAATTAATTGTGGAGGGCTCAAATGAGCTTTGCTGCAACTAAAACTTGACCAAGTCTCTGTTTAGGTTGTACCCAAGTCACAATAAAAGTTTCACAGGCATTGAGTCTGTCCAGTAAGAGTTATAGACTTCACAAGTTTAAATTCAATCAAATGCATTTAATTTAATACATATAATTGTATATCATGTAGTCGCTAAGGTCGAGGAGGAACCCGAAGTCCTAGACTTCGTGACTCCCGAGGAGCAGCTAGCCTACGACCAAGAGCAGCAAGGAAAGCTCCGGTTTGCATTAACCTTGTTACAAATTTTATTGTTTTGAGCACTTACTTGAGTATTATTATTCCTTGCATTAGAGTCTTGTTTGGAAACCCAATTGCATAGCCAAGAAAACCATGGGTTGGGTTTAGGATTGCAAACCCCGTTAGCTACTGCAATGCTAAGATAGTGTAGGATTCGGTACAAGTCGAGTAGTTGGAACTACTCGCGAGCATAGGCTAGAGGCACTCGACTCGGGTAGAGATAGCACATGATACACATGGCAAGAAAGATGAGACCGAGCGGAGAGTAAGGGCAGCTGGACTTTGGGGCCTGTGTGCTGTAGCTCCGCTTGTGTCGATTGAGGACCGAGCCGTGTGCAGGCCTGTTGAACAAGCTAGAACAGTACCGAAGACCTACCGGCTATATGGGAACCGGGAAACCGATGTAACTCGGGTAGCTGGGTGTTGAGGCATTGCCCGTCGTTCAGAGGGTTGGTTGAGAGCTTTAGGTGTAAATCGGCTGGCAGCACGGAGATGCGCATGCAGAGACCTCTTGCTCGGGACGATGGGACCGGTTCAATATTTTGCTGACGGGCGAAAGGTGGTTGCGTACGACGTCCGTGATGGTTGTTGTAGGCAACATCGAGTACGTGCGTACGTGACGGGTTGTTCGGGTAACCCTGCAGGTGTAAATCGATTATAATCGCCGTCCCTTGCGGTCAGTGAGTACCACATGTTCACTGTACCATGACGTAGAAAGAACAGGCTAGTTACATGTTAAAATGTTGCTGATTGAAAGATGGACTTTGCTTGTTAATGGTTTGTTGTAGTTTAGAGCTAACTAAAGTTCCTTTTAACTTTGGGCAAAGTACATGAGAGAAATGCGTTTCTTGTTTGATTGCGGCTCTCTCATGTACCTTAGCGTAAGGTTCTCCACAACCTGCTGCTAAAACTTGAAAGTAAGGTTCTACTAATTAGGCGAGTCCTTGCAAATGATTTTTACCTCATGTAACCCATCACCCCTCATGTAGAAGTTCCATGTTTAGGTGAGACGGGTCAGACTTGCTGAGCCTTCATGCTCACTGCTTGTGTTTGAAGCTTTTGCAGGGTTCTATGAGGAAGGGACTCCCGAAGAGGAGACGGAACCCCAGGAGGGGAACCCCGTCGAGTGGGAGTCATGCACGCCGCAGAGTTAGTGTGCGTGTGTGCTAGCAAGGACACGTTCAAGGGCTGGACGTGGACTTGATGCGTAGTCTACGCCCGTGAGTGTAGACTGGACTTATTTTGATGTACAAATGTTCATAAACCACTTTATGCAATAAAAGTTTTGCTTCCGCTTTGTACCTTTGATGTGTGTTATCCGGTGCTGTGCAACGCAGCACCCCTCAGTGTGATCCTGGCTCGACAAGACCGTGGGGTTGTGTCATGGACTGATTACGACGAATTTTGAAGATTGGTGAGGCTCGGTCCTAGGTATACCGAATCAATAAACGGCAAAATTCATCCTCGGCAATGCACGAAAGGAGAAGAGTGTTGCACCGTCGGTTTGCACACTTGAGGGCGCTCCTTTTTCGTGTAGACTGTTGGCCACGAAGAAGTCTCTAGCAGGCAGTCACCTGGGAACAGCGAGTGTCGGCTGCGGTGGCTGGTTTCTTCGGTTGTGCGAGGCAGGGGGTGGAGATTAAGGAAGGAGAAACGGTCCACGGCAGCTGCGTGCTTATCCTTTGGCCTCCGGGGTAAACTAGCAGGAGGTGGAGCTCGGGACGTCGGTTGGCCGATGTTGCCGGGAGGTGGCCCGCGCTCAAGACTCGCTGGAGTCGGCTTGCATTTTTGTGAGACTGACTGGTGGAGTCCACAGCCACAATTCTCCCTCTCTCTCTGTGCTTTAGAATTCCCTCCCAGATTTTGTCCAAAAATTCCCAAAAATTGGAGGGTAGACCAAAAGGAATATGAGAAACACAATGGTGCCCCAATTTTGATGAAGTCGGAATTTGAAACTGAGATTTAAATTCAAATTCGATTTTTCTCCCATTTTAATTCCAACGACTAGGAAACCTTTTATCATGTGTGGAGAATCAAATTGTGGCTTAGATCTCCGTGTTTGGGAATTTTTGCAAGTTCAAGTTTAGACTTGAAGCTCACACCTTTAAATTCAAAAGTTTAAAATCCCTCTCATTTTCTCAGTGTGATTTGCAGCTCCACTTGCTAGAATTTTCGGGATTTCACAATGCCACTTTAAGTAACTATACTAGTATAGTCCTTACTTAGGCATACTAGCGATTTCTCACCATAATCCTAAGTTTTCCCGTAATACTGTCCTTGTTTAGTGTGCTATCCCCTAAGCAGCTCTGATGCCAGCCTGAGACGGACCGAAATCTGTACATACCAGGATCACGGAGGGTGGTGCCGCACGATGCGACACCTGACAGCACAAACGATAAGGAAACATAGTAATAAAACACACTGAATTTGTACCAAAGTAGTACAAACTATTTACAGAAGCTACTACAGCGGAAGGTATTTATACAACTGATGCCAACACCTAACTAGCAAAAGTTGGTTGTCCGGCCCTATGGATAACCCACACTAGCTCCACTCGGCCTCAGCGTGGCGTGTACGGATCCCACACAGCCATATTCCCTGACGGAGGGTAGCCCTCACCGGTGGACTCGTACTCCGAGTCCGTGGGGTACTCCTCACCTGCGAACACTCATAGCAGCAACCGTGAGCGCGATGGCTCAGCAAGTCTTAACTGACTCTCGTACACATGAAACTCTACATGTAGGTCATACTCTATTATAGGATGAAAGTTTGTAGCAAAAGGACACGCCTACAAGTTCATCCTTAATTAATCTTTTAGCCACAAGTTAAAGGTTCATAAATCTGAAATTTAGTGAGCAATGTTTGGTGGCACACATGTAGCAATACAAGTTATACATATCAGCAGTATTGAATCACAACATTCCATAATTTAAACTACGTCACGACTCAGTGACCAAGTAGTACTCATTACCGCGAGGGACGGCGAATTGACTCGATATACACATGCAGGGATACCGGAATAGCACGTCACGTACGCCCATCCTCGGAGCTGCAACGGCACACTCAACTGATGTCGTACGGGACAACTTTTCACCCAACTGCCCAAAGATCAAACCGATCGCACCGAAACGAGCAGGAGGTTCCCGACACAGAGCATCTCTCTATGTCCGTTAGTAGATTTCAACCTTACTTCCCTCAACCTACACCTATAAATCGGTGTGCTATGCCTCGACGCCCGGAGGTATAGGTTACATCAGTTTATCGGACCCCATATATACAATACGCCTTCGGTACATTCAAATTTGATTAGCATGGGCCGCACACGGATTGGTCCTGAATCAACACGGACAGGGCTACGCACACAAGTCTTCCTCTTGCTGTGTCCTAGCCTCTGCCTAGTCTCATTTTTCTTGTGAAAGTTGTCTCACATCTCGAACCAATCCCGTGTCACGAACCCTATACTCGCGAGTAGATTCCAACTACTTGACTTGTACCAAAGTCTATAAATATTAAGCAAAGTATAATCTACTCAAGGTCTTAGGCACTACCCTCTTTCCCTTTGGAATAATCTGGTTATGCATGTGGAGTGTCAATCATCCTACACCTAATGCACATACATACTTCAAGCTAAGTGAGTATAAAGCAAAAATTGATAAAACTTGTTAAATGCAAACCGGGGCTTGCCTTGTTGCTGCTGGTCAGGGGTTAGTGTCTCCTCCAGAGGTATAAAGTCCAAAATCTCCGGGGTCTCCTCGCGTTCAGCGACTACATGTAATCAATTCAATCGATATGTCAATTTAAATGCAAATGTGTGAACTTAGCATATAAAGACTATAACTCTGGATAGACATCCCATTTGGCTCTGAAATTTTTACTGTGGCTTTGTAAGAACCTAATAAGAGACTTGACCAAATTTCATTTGAAACAAAGCTCATTTGCGCTCTGTACAAATAAAAGTCTAAGTGGTCATTATTAGAGCTTCTAAGGATTTCCAGGGAATTTCATGGATCAAACCATTACTTTCTGGAAACTATAATTTGATATGGTTCTAACGGAGTTGGTTTCATGTAACTTGAAGAATCCTAGAGAAAGTTATGCCCTAATCAAGATTTGAGAAAATTCTGAAAAGTATTTCTGTACATTTTTCTATTTTCTCAGGGCAGTTCACTTAATCACACTATTAGGGGGACTAAATGAACCTGAATGGATCTGAAATTTTTCCTGTGACTCAAGGATTTTCAAATGAACATCCTAGACAAATTTCAGAATTTTCCATAAAGGAAATCTCCAGATAAATTCCCAACAGTTTAAAATTTAGGGAATTAATTCTGGAAAAATAATGAGTTTCATGAATGAAACTTGATTTTCTGGATAGTACTCGGAGAGGTGAATCCAACAAAATTTGGTTCACTAAATTTGGACCATCCTAGCAAAAGTTATGGGCTTCTAAAGATTTAGGAAAAACTGGAATTCAAATAATCCGGGAAATGTTCAAATTCTGACAGCTGGGTCCCGGGGTGACATGGCGCCACCCGAGAGCAGGACACACGGGGCCACAGGGATTATCTCACATAGCCACAACTTGATCCGGAGGCACAGACGATCCGGTGTGGTTTGAACAGAGACTGACACGTGGGGCCGCGAGTCTTCTTCCTTCTCACGCTCCTGCGGCCAACTGTCGCCCACCTCGCCGGAGCACTCGCCGGAAGAGGGATCCTGTGCCCGGAACTCAAACAAACTCACCGCCTCCACCTAAAATTGCTCAGGGAATATGTTGCTGACCTTGTCGCCGCCCGGTGATCACCGGAAATGGTCGTGCGACGGCGACAGCCTCCGTGGCAAGTTCGGCAAGGTCGGTATGGCGCTGTAGTGCCTCAAAACCTCTTCTGTTGGCTCCTACAGCACCGCCACGACCTAAGGAGCAACGATCATGACCCTGATATTGCTAATAGTGGCAGCACATAGGACTTCACCGGGCGCCCTAGGTCTAAATCCGATGAAGAACGAAAAAACCCGAAGAAATCAGTGGTTTCTCGACGGTTTCCCGTGGTTCTTGATTTTATGGATTCGCACGGACGTTTCTGGATGGTTGTCTAAGTTGGGGAAGTTTGCTTTACCGGTTAGCATGAATTTTGAGTTAGATGGACGTGGTCTATATCACATGCTTTCGGCAAGAACTGAAATTCCGGCGAGCACACTCTGTGGCATGCTGCAGGGGTTGCGGGAAAGGAAGTGTGCTCCTAGGCGAACCTTATTGCGTGCCAAACTCAGAAGAAGAAGGACGCTCGTGGCCGGCCGACGAGTTTTTGTAGCTGTGGCGACTCATGGCGTCGACGAAGCAAATCGAGCTCGATACCACGGTCTAGGGCAGCTACCTCCGATTTCTCGCTTCGGGAACGTCAAGGGACGGTGGTGTAACAGCCCTAACTTTTGTAAAGTTTGATGTCAACTTATGAAACAAAGTTAAGGTGGTAGAAGACTATAGTTGTGTCACATGAAATGATGAACACAAATATGGACATGTGAGGGAGTTAAAAATTTCCTCTAGCCCATGCTCAACACATGTTAAGCTAGGGGAAATAATTACACTCCTAAAACTCTAACTCAAGTGCACCTCCTCTATGAGTAGAGTGGAGGGAATTTAAACGCAATTTGAATCTTTTGAAAGGATTTCTATTCAGATTGTCCAAAGGCCTACATGTGAGATCATAGATGCATCTCTCATGTACTCAAGAGCCTAAGTTTCAAATTTGGAGAATTTTTGGTTTCATATACTATTTATTCCGATGATTAAATGAGGGCACATTTAAATTCAAACTTGAATTTGAAATTTGAACCAAACAAACTCAATTTCAAAATCTGATTTCAGATTTGAGTTCCTCATAATTCCTTTGACCTATCCTCCAAGTTTGATCACAAATGCAGCTCATTTGCTATTTTAAATCGAATTGAGGGATAAGAAGCAAAATTGGGGCTATGGACCCCACCGGTCAGTCTCACAAAAATTCAACCGACTCCAGCGACACAGCAGCCCGGTGCCGGCCACCTCCCACGCCACCTCCTGCTGGGTTGATTTTTGATCGTCCTGATCACCACAGCAAGTGCCACAACCCTCTTTTGCCTCTCCCAGCTCGAGCCCATCTGCTCCCGTGTGTTTGCTCCCGAGAAGAAGAACAGCAGCTCCCCTCTGTTCTCTGATCGCCAGCAACTGAACCAAGCCCCCTTTGCCTGAGCTTCCAACAGCAAAAAGGTTCGCCCATGAGTGCTCTAGCCGGCTGGCCACTTCACTCCACCATCCCGAGCTCATCAGCGCCAACAAACAGAAAAGTTCTGCTGCTCCCGTGTTGAACGTCGGAGGAACCGAAACTGGACGCCGTGGACAGCCCAAACCAGAAGGGATCACGCCCAAGCAAGCCACCCCATCAGTGCACCAACAAGTCTAGTTTCTCACCTCCAAAGCTCAGCCCTAGCCATTGATCACAGAGGGAGAATTTCAAGTTTTTCTCCCGGGCGGCAGGAACGGACCTTGAGGTAAGGAATTGTAAAATTCGTCCTCAAATCGTGTTTGTTGGGTCTCAAACTTCACACACAGGATGTTAACTGCCTAGCACACCTCCTCCATCGATTTTAGACCAATAAATTGAGAGTAGAGTGAGCAATCCGAGCTCTTTTAGAGGGTATGCCGCTGGACCCTATCGGGCGCACGGTGCCGATGGGTTTAGAGCCCTCTCCAGCTGGTTTAGACCTCATGCCGGTCTTCTACATGATCCCCTGGTGCTGTAGGTCCCAAGAACCGACTATTTGGTGGAGAATTCACCATGCAAGACCTCGCCGGAGCCCTAGGGTTTGCTGTGGCCGGTGCGCCCTGTTTTCCGGCGAGTTTCAGCCGCCGGTGACCTCACCAACGTGTTCAGCGTGGGGAAATATGGGGGGGGGGCGGCCAACAGGGGGTCTGGAGGTGGCTGGGAACTGGTTTTCCGGCGACCTCACCGGAGGGGGCCGCCACTGGTGTGTTTGGCGCGAGTCTGGAGGTTAGGGATGACAGGTGGGACCCACTGTCAGCATTTAAATATTTTCCAGATTTTCCCACTCTAGTTCAAACTTTGGAGAGCCATAACTTTGTGTTGGAGTGTCCAAAAATTGTGAAACAAATTTTATTGGATTCCTATCAAAGAGTACTATCCAGGGGTGCAGCCCAATGTTTATTAAAATCCCTGAATTTGGCTCATTAATTCATTTAAGAAAAATCTTGTTGGATTCCTATCAAAGAGTACTATCCAACAACAGAAACCTTTCTGTTGTTTGTTCCTTTTAGGTGTGAGTTAACTTGAACAACAGTTTTGAAAAAGTTTCTAAATTGCTTTTGAAATATATGTGCATTGCAATATAATAGCTCACGTGACGTCGACGTTCGATGAGGACTCGACTCTGCAGCGAGGATCTCCATCTCGTGATGAGTTTGGCGGATTCTCCGGAGGAAGACTAACTCCTAGCTTCTAACAAAACCGTTGAGCAAGGCAAGCCCCGGTTTGCATATCGTTACCGTTTTAAATTTTACTTTACTTCACATCATGTTTATTAGACTTGAGTGCATTATGTCTAGGATGATTGAAACCCACTTGCATGCCTATTACATCCCTCATTAGAAGGTTTAGTGTAGGCTTTGCCTCGTTGTAGATGCTAGGCTAATGTTGTAGCTAGCTCGGTAGAAGTCGAGTAGTAAAAAGCTACTCGCGAGAAAGTTCGAGTAATGGAGTTACTCGCGAGAGATAAATGATAAGAGCACCCTCATGAATTTGAGATGGGGACAGGGATGTTCGTGTAGGATGGAGCGCTCAAGGTTGGTCTCGACCTGCGATGGGTGTGACAATGCTTGAGACCACATTTGGCCTGGACCGGGATGGTAAGGCAAATGTGGAGGTTGGTTGTAGCCCCGTCCGTGTCGGTTAAGGACCGTAGGTATGCGGCCCTGCTGGACAAGATTGAGCTGTACCAGATATATAGTGGGGTATGGGACCCATGAAACCGATGTAACTCGATGGACCGTGATATAGAAACTCATCCTTCGCGTGGGAATGGCGTTGAGAAGGCGGGAGGTGTAAATCCTTTAGCGGGCAACTTCGACGTGTCCGCGTAGATGATCATCCTGCTCGGCGCGAAGCGTTTTTCTATGTTGGGGTGTCGTGTGAAAGGTTGCTGCATACAACGTAAGAAAGAGCTCTTGAGAGAATCTTTCGAGGCAGGTGTATGTGTCGTGTATTCCGCGTTGTTATTGATTCGAATCACCGTCGCTCGCGGAAGAGGATTGAGCATACTTGCCCACTGCGCCGTGACTTAGTAACAAGAGGAACTAAGTCTCTTAACATGCTGTTTGTGGATTAATCACTGCATTGGAACCTTGACTGAAGTAGATATAGATCCAACTAAATTTCATTTCCACCTTAGGCTAGCAACATCGGGATAAGCGTTTCTTGTTTGATTATGGACTTCCGATGTTGTGAGGCGTGAGGACCACTAAAATGAAGGCTAAAAGAATCTGAATATAAGGATCAAGTTCAGTCGAGGTGCATTTTGCAAATTCCTATTCCTACTTTCTTACTACCCTGCATTTAGAGTTACATGTTTAGGAGTGACGATTAAGTCTTGCTGAGCCTTAGTGCTCACGGTTGCTTCTGAGTTGTTTTTGCAGGTAGCAGGATGCCTGCTATGAAGAGGGTTGTTCGGTGAGACGATGAACATCACGGTTTGTTTAACTCATCGGAAACCCAGCCGCTGCCTTTCTTTGGTGAAGCTAGTAGGAAGCGTTCACGGGCTGAACGACTTCTCTTCGGCGTAGTTAGGGTCGAGAGTGAGTAGATTGTCCAGCTAGTTTTAATTTCCGCTGCGTGTATACTTATGTTGTAAAAGATCTTATGTTGAGTAACAAATGGTCCCGTTATGTTCTTATCGTCTTTTCGTGCATGCTGTTGGGTGCCGCATCGCACGGCACCACCCACTGCGATTCCCAGGCCAGGCGTCACAGCGTGGTATCAGAGCCGCATTGGGAATAGCACGCATGAAAAGAGTCTATTTTCGAAAACTTAGAGGTATACGAGTGAGGAACATATAGTATGCCCACATAAGGAGTATTATTAGCATAGTTACTTAAGGTGGCAAGCTAACAGTGTGTTATCATTCAGTATTTCAATTCTGTAACGACACACCTACGTGGAGGTAAGAATGGTAAGGAACGCCACCGAAAGCGGACCAATTTCGGTTAGCTCACCCATGCGAGGAAAGTAGTGTGGGATGTCCCGTTCAGCAATGGACGGGAAGTGAATATGTTTTCTAAGACTCTTCATGTCTTAGAGACATATCAATGGCACTAGCCTCCAGTGCGCAAACCCAGGGGCAAGAGGAGGAGACCCCATCGTGTGGTTTGTAACACGAAGTGTGTTCTTTAGGACTCTTCATGTCCTATAAGGCATATGAAAGCGCTGTTCCACCGGTATGCTTTATTGCAAATGTGTGGAGCCCCCTTCGGGTGGTGAATAACTCGATCATGTACCTTGAGACGTGGCTTGACTCAAGGACGGCCCGTATGGCAATGATACGGGGCGTATGTTTTTATTATGATATGGACCTGCCTGAAATGACAAACCAATGTGTGCATCATTATTGAGTGGTTTTCTGCAGGTACCTTAACCACGTTAGTACATGTCATGTAGACAACGTTTGTGAGTGATCGTTTTAGTGCCACCATTTGAAACATATATGCCGGTATAAAGCCGGTTAGGATTTTAATTCGGTGAGGAAACGTAGTACCGTGACATATTTTGAACTGCATGAAAAAGAAGGTTCGAAAAGACAAAGAGTAAATTTGGAGTCTAGGATTCCATTAGGAGGCAATGAGCTCCTATATTGAACTAAGAGTCAATTGGGAGTATAGATGTATTCACGAAGACTTAAGAATAACCTCCCCTGTTTTTGGCAGAATTTTTGCTGAATTTGAACAGGGCATAAATTTTGTTTGGTTGAACCAATGGAGGTGAGTGATACATTTCTAGAAAGCTATTGAAGTCTTCTACAACTCTTCAGTAGAACTCCAGATCAGAATCACCCTCCAAATGGATGAAATTCTCAGAGGAGTGTGAACTGCCCAAAAACAGGGCAGTCACAAATTGCTCTCTGGAAATTTCTGTACTTCGACCATAACTTTCTGTAGAAAAAATTCTAAGGGTCAAGTAATACACCGTTTGAAAGCTTTTGATATATGCTATGACTTTGTAGTTCAATGTTTCTCCAGATTTGGAGTTTAAAGTGATGAAATCTTGCGGACAAAACAGCTACTTTCAAAGGAGGTGCTATCAAAATTGTTCCAGATTTCTGTTAACTTTGAAATATCACAATTTCTGATCCAGAACATATATGAAGGCAAATGAATACTCGTTCGAAAGATATTGAAGTTAACTATAACTTTGATATTCAACTTGAGATATGAAATTGCCATTTTCATATTTAAATTCTGGGGTTAAGACCAATTGGTCATTCTGAACAGAGTAGTGCTTATTGCCTATGTAACTTAAGACTTGTTGTGGACAGGGATGTTTCAGACTTCTCTAAGCTCCATAACATGTTCTTGAGTTATTTCTCAGTTTGTACTACTGTTGGAATTAAGGGTTTGGACAAACTTGCTCACGTTTGATAGATTTCAGAATTGTCAAAACCCTAGTTAGCTTGTGTAATGTTGCAATATTGATGTGATGCTTTTACGGTTATGTTTTCAATTCATGTTGAGTTTAAACTTTGAATTTTAACCGTAAATTGCTCACTCTTGCAGCATGGATCGTGCTCATTCCAGGAGTGAGGTTGGTGAGTCGAGTCATGGCGAAAGTAATTCGCCACGACAAGAAGTGCCGACATCATCAACCGGATTGGCGGAAATCTTGGCAAAGATGGCTGAGTCTCTGGATCTGTTGGCGCGACAAAGCATACGACAGGAGACACTACAGCAAAATCCTCCGCCAAGCACTTATCTGGATTTTCTAGCAAGACAACCACCGGTTTTCTCGGAAGTGAAAGAACCGTTGGAGTCGGCTCATTGGCTCCAATGTATTGAAGCCAAGTTCGGGATGCTTGAGTGCGATGAGTACCAGAAGACTTTATTTGCCGCTCAACAACTCCACGGAGTTGCTGGAGTTTGGTGGGCGGAGTACATTGCTACTCTTTCTGAAGGTCATCGAGTGACGTGGGATGTATTCCGGAATGTTTTCCGGTCACGTCACGTTTGTTCGGGAATTCTTCGAACAAAGTATCAAGATTTTCTGGAGCTAAAGCAAGGAGAAAGGAGTGCGTACGAGTACTTCAAGGAGTTTGAAGACTTGATGCAATACGCAACTCATATGGTAGACTCGGAAGCATTGAAGTGCGAGTATTTCTTCCGAGGTTTGAATGTCGAACTTAAGGAATAAGTGACCTTGTTCAATAACGGTATTTACAATGAGTTGGTAAATGCCGCTATCATTAAGGAAGACATGCATCTTCGTTGTGAAGCGGAGCTGAAAAGAAGTATACCGCCGGACAGTGACATCGAGGTTCGTCCGAACTATCGAGTGCGGTATTACTCGCCAGTTAGGCAACAAATTCAGCCTGTGGTGCAACTCTCACAACCACGGCTGGAGATTATCACCTATGAGCCTCCACCTCAACAGCAGCTGACAGAAATTATTCGTGCAACCCCACCGCAACCAGCTACGCACGAATTATCTCCACCTCGTGTTAGTAGAGAGCTGATGATTTCTGCAGCACGGAACAGTCGTGGAGCTGAGCGGAGCCACAATTATGTGTCGTCTCATCAATGCTCAGATCAGCACCGTGAACCTTCAAAGAAGAATCTTTCAAAAGCTGGCAGGGTTAATTACACTGCTATTGAGGACATTGCAAAAGGCGAACCAGTTTTAGCGGGCATGTTCACTTTACATGAACAGCCCACTTTCGTGTTGTTTGATTCCGGAGCCACCCACAATTTTATTAGCAGAGACTATGTGCTGAAGAATAATCTTCCATTTAGCACCGTTACGCATCCGTTTCATATCAGCTCACCCGGAGGCAAGATATCAACAGATGAGATGGTCTCACGAGCACCTTTATGTTTGGGTGGAAACATCTATCCTGCGAGCCTTATCATACTCAAAGGCCAAAGGATCGATATTATCTTGGGGATGTCATGGTTGACACATTATGGAGCTATCTTTGACATCAGCTCTCGGACTGTCCAACTGAATTTCCCAATACACGTTTGCAACACATTGAATCTTGTGGATCCATCACAATGTGTTGCAGCAGTGCATCAGATTGAAGCTCCTAAACTTGAGGATATTCCAGTGGTATGTGAATATCCAGATGTATTTCCCGAGGACTTGTCGGGCATGCCACCCAAACGTGATGTAGAGTTCAAGATTGAACTAGCACCGGGAACAACACCTATTTCTCGGCGACCATACAAAATGGCACCAAAGGAGCTAGCAGAATTGAAGGAGCAGCTTAATGACATCATGGACAAAGGTTTTATACGCCCAAGTTCATCACCTTGTGGCTGTTCCGCACTCTTCGTGAAGAAGAAGGACGAGACTTTGAGACTATGCGTAGATTATCGTCCACTGAATGCTGTCACTATCAAGAATAAGTATCCACTACCGCGCATTGATATTTTATTTGATCAACTAGTGGGTGCTAAGGTATTCTCCAAGATGGATCTTCGGTACGGGTATCACCAGATAAAAATCCGGGCAGAAGACGTACCTAAGACGGCGTTCTCGACAAGATATGGTCTTTATGAATATCTTTTCATGTCCTTTGGGTTGACCAATGCTCCGGCTCATTTTATGTATCTCATGAACTCTGTGTTCATGCCGGAGTTAGACAAGTTCGCCGTGGTTTTCATCGATGATATCTTGGTCTATTCAAAGTCAGAAGAAGAACACGCTGAACATTTGCGTATTGTACTCCAACGCTTGAGGGATCACAAGCTATATGCAAAGTTCAGTAAATGTGAGTTTTGGATCAGCAAAGTGCCGTTTCTTGGGCATATTATTTCAGCGGAAGGCATCGCTGTGGACCCAAGTAAAATCGAGCAAGTGCTGAATTGGAAATCTCCAACATCTGTTCATGAAGTGAGGAGTTTCCTAGGTTTAGCGGGTTATTGCCGGAGATTCATTCCAAACTTCTCCAAAGTCGCTAAACCTATGACGGAGCTGTTGAAGAAAAGCACCAAATATGATTGGAGCAATTCATGCGAACAAGCTTTTCAATCTTTAGTGAAGTATCTCACTACAGCTCTAGTTCTGGCCCAGCCGGACACCACGAAGCCTTTTGATGTCTATTGTGACGCATCCGGCATTGGTTTGGGTTGTGTGTTGATGCAAGAAGGACGTGTGGTCGCGTATGGATCCCGACAACTCAGGGGTCATGAGCAGAATTACCCGACGCACGACCTTGAACTAGCTGCGGTGGTCTTAGCTTTGAAAATGTGGAGACATTATCTACTAGGCAATCTAGTACATCTCTACACTGACCACAAAAGCTTGAAGTACATCTTCCCACAGAAAGAACTGAATATGAGGCAGCGAAGATGGCTCGAACTGATCAAGGACTATGAACTTGAAATTCATTACCATCCGGGCAAAGCGAATGTGGTTGCCGACGCACTTAGTCGGAAAGCCCACATTCACCAATTAGCCATAGCTGCAGATGCAGAAAGAGAACCAAGCCTGCGTTTAATTCCCTATGGATCGCTGTTCAACCTTGCTCTTATTCCTACAATCTGAGATGAGATTGTAGAGGCTCAGAAGAGAGACAGAGGTATGTCTCACATCCAGAGGAGAGTGGACAGCGGTGAATTGAAGATGTTCCACAAGGATGAAGAGGGTACTCTATGGTTTAACAACCGCATAGTCGTACCCCGGAATATGAAATTGCGGAGGAAGATACTGGATGAAGCGCATTTATTCAAGTACTCCATTCATCCGGGAAGCAACAAGATGTACCAGGACTTAAAATCTAAGTTCTAGTGGACACGGATGAAAAGAGAGATTGTGAAGTACGTATCCGAGTGTGATACGTGTCGGCGGGTTAAAGCCGACCATATGAGGAAAGCCGGACCACTTCAACCGCTGAAGGTTCCAGCATGGAAGTGGGAAGACATAAGTATGGACTTCATCGTCGGTTTACCCATGACCAGCAACAAGCATGATTCTATTTGGGTAATCGTCGATCGTTTGACCAAGACAGCACATTTTATTCCCGTCCATACCAAATATGTGGCAAAGAAGTATGTGGAGCTGTTCATCTCAAGAATCGTGTGTTTACACGGGGTTCCCTGCACCATCGTGTCTGATCGAGGTACGTTGTTCGTATCCAGATTTTGGGAGCAACTGCATGCTTCCTTGGGAACCAAGTTAATTCGGAGTTCAGTGTATCATCCGCAAACTGATGGTCAAACGGAGAGGATAAATCAAATTCTGGAGGATATGCTACGGGCATGTGTCATCAATCACGGGAAGAATTGGGATGACCATCTACCGTTAGCAGAATTCTCATATAATAACGGTTATCAATCCAGCATCAAAATGGCCCCGTATGAAGCTCTTTACGGCCGGAAGTGCCGCACACCGCTGAATTGGTGTGAATCCGGCGAGAGAGTGGTCTACGGGATTGATCTTGTGAATGAAGCCGAGGAACGAGTGCGAGTGATCCAAGCCAATTTAAAGGCTGCTCAATCTCGGCAGAAAAGCTATGCAGACAAAAGACGTCGACCTCTTCACATTGACATCGGGGACCATGTTTATCTTCGTGTCTCTCTGATGAAAGGAGTTCATCATTTCGGAGTGAAGGGAAAGCTTGCTTCGCGATTCGTCGGGCCGTTTGCTGTCATTGAGATATGCGGACCCGTGGCCTATCGTCTGGGGTTACTGACGTCACTTTCGGGTATTCACAATGTCTTCCACATCTCTCAGCTACGGAAGTGTCTTAAGTACCCAACCGCAGTTCATATGGAGGACATTGAGGATCTTCAACCGGATCTCACTTATTCGGAGTATCCGATCCATATTATCGATGAGAAGACTCGTGCCACAAGAAATTGGACAATGCGATTTTACAAAGTCTTGTGGAGCAACCACACCGCTGATGAAGCCCCGTGGGAAAGCGAGGATTTTCTCCATTTAAATTTTCCCGACTTGTTTGTACCATATGTCCAGTAGTCATTCTCCCTTCTTCTTTGTTTTTGTAATCTCGGGACGAGATTCTTTTAAGGGGGGAGGAATGTAACAGCCCTAACTTTAGTAAAGTTTGATGTCAACTTATGAAACAAAGTTAAGGCAGTAAAAGACTATAGTTGTGTCACATGAAATGATGAACACAAATATGGACATGTGAGGGAGTTAAAAATTTCCTCTAGCCCATGCTCAACACATGTTAACCTAGGGTAAATAATTACACTCCTAAAACACTAACTCATGTGCACCTCCTCTATGAGTAGAGTGGAGGGAATTTAAACGCAATTTGAATCTTTTGAAAGGATTTCTATTCAGATTGTCCAAAGGCCTATATGTGAGATCATAGATGCATCTCTCATGTATTCAAGAGCCTAAGTTTCAAATTTGGAGAATTTTTGGTTTCATATACTATTTATCCCGAGGATTAAATGAGGGCACGTTTAAATTCAAACTTGAATTTGAATTTTGAACCAAACAAACTCAATTTCAAAATATGATTTCAGATTTGAGTTCCTCATAATTCCTTTGACCTATCCTCCAAGTTTGATCATAATTGGAGCTCATTTGCTATTTTAAATCGAATTGAGGGATAAGAAGCAAAATTGGGGCTGTGGACCCCACCGGTCAGTGTCACAAAAATTCAACCGACTCCAGCGACACAGCAGCCCGGTGCTGGCCACCTCCCACGCCACCTCCTGCTGGGTTGATTTTTGCTCGTCCTGATCACCACAGCAAGTGCCACAACCCTCTTTTGCCTCTCCCAGCTCGAGCCCATCTGCTCCCGTGTGTTTGCTCCCGAGAAGAAGAACAGCAGCTCCCCTCTGTTCTCTGATCGCCAGCAACTGAACCAAGCCCCCTTTGCCTGAGCTTCCAACAGCAAAAAGGTTCGCCCATGAGTGCTCTAGCCAGCTGGCCACTTCACTCCACCATCCCGAGCTCATCAGCGCCAACAAACAGAAAAGTTCTGCTGCTCCCGTGTTGAACGTCGGAGGAACCGAAACTGGACGCCGTGGACAGCCCAAACCAGAAGGGATCACGCCCAAGCAAGCCACCCCATCTGTGCACCAACAAGTCTAGTTTCTCACCTCCAAACCTCAGCCCTAGCCATTGATCACAGAGGGAGAATTTCAAGTTTTTCTCCCGGGCGGCAGGAACGGACCTTGAGGTAAGGAATTGTAAAATTCGTCCTCAAATCGTGTTTGTTGGGTCTCAAACTTCACACACAGGATTTTAACTGCCTAGCACACCTCCTCCATCGATTTTAGACCAAGAAATTGAGTGTAGAGTGAGCAATCCGAGCTCTCTTAGAGGGTATGCCGCTGGACCCTATCGGGCGCACGGTGCCGATGGATTTAGAGCCCTCTCCAGCTGGTTTAGACCTCATGCCGGTCTTCTACATGATCCCCTTGTGCTGTAGAGCCCAAGAACTGACCATTTGGTGGAGAATTCACCGTGCAAGACCTCGCCGGAGCCCTAGGGTTTGCTGTGGCCGGTGCGCCCTGTTTTCCGGCGAGTTTCAGCCGCCGGCGACCTCACCAACGTGTTCAGCGTGGGGAAATATGGGGGGCGGCCAACAGGGGGTCTGGAGGTGGCTGGGAACTGGTTTTCCGGCGACCTCACCGGAGGGGGCCGCCACTGGTGTGTTTGGCGCGAGTCTGGAGGTTAGGGATGACAGGTGGGACCCACTGTCAGTATTTAAACATTTTCAGATTTTCCCACTCTAGTTCAAACTTTGGAGAGCCATAACTTAGTGTAGCAGTGTCCAAAAATTGTGAAACAAATTTTGTTGGATTCCTCTCAAAGAGTACTATCCAGGGGTGCAGACCAATTTTTATTAAAATCCCTGAATTTGGCTCATTAATTCATTTAAGAAAATTTTGTCTGAATTTTTATAGGAGTTCTGTTTATTGGAAAATTCCCAAATTTGGACAGGACATTGCTCCAAAATTCCTTGAACTTCAGTAAAAATTTCAGAGGCATTGGACCTCATTTTCTTGGTCAAATGATGTGTTCATTCCTTATGTCTCTGAAAAATGGGAAAATGAACAGAGACAATTTCAGCTTTTCCCCATTCTTTGTAAAATCCATATCTCCATGTTGGAAACTCCAAAAATGGTAAAACCAATTCCTATAGAGTCAGTACATTTTGTATTTCACAAAAAGTCTACTTTGCAGGATAGGAAAGCTTCATATCTAGGGGGTAAAGGCAGATTAGTGAAAATCACATAAGGAATTATTGTGATCACCTTGAGCCATTTCATGAGCTCAATTTTTGCCCACTGCCTATCTAGATTCCATAGAAGCTGTGGTTAAATTCTCAGCTTCATTCGACCTCTGGAACTGGAGCTACCATATTTTAGGTTTAAGTGTTCATATAATGGACTTAATCACATGGTGATTACTAGTATTTGTTTTCACCCTAGCTTTCATCATCTCTAAGGTTGTAGATCCAACAACAGAAACCTTTCTGTTGTTTGTTCCTTTTAGGTGTGAGTTAACTTGAACAACAGTTTTGAAACAGTTTCTAAATTGCTTTTGAAATATATGTGCATTGCAATATAATAGCTCACGTGACGTCGACGTTCGACGAGGACTCGACTCTGCAGCGAGGATCTCCATCTCGTGACGAGTTTGGCGGATTCTCTGGAGGAAGACTAACTCCTAGCTTCTAACAAAACCGTTGAGCAAGGCAAGCCCCGGTTTGCATATCGTTACCGTTTTAAATTTTACTTTACTTCACATCATGTTTATTAGACTTGAGTGCATTATGTCTAGGATGATTGAAACCCACTTGCATGCATATTACATCCCTCATTAGAAGGTTTAGTGTAGGCTTTGCCTCGTTGTAGATGCTAGGCTAATGTTGTAGCTAGCTCGGTAGAAGTCGAGTAGTAAAAAGCTACTCGCGAGAAAGTTCGAGTAATGGAGTTACTCGCGAGAGATAAATGATAAGAGCACCCTCATGAATATGAGATGGGGACGGGGATGTTCCTGTAGGATGGAGCGCTCAAGGTTGGTCTCGACCTGCGATGGGTGTGACAATGCTTGAGACCACATTTGGCCTGGACCGGGATGGTAAGGCAAATGTGGAGGTTGGTTGTAGCCCCGTCCGTGTCGGTTAAGGAACGTATGTATGTGGCCCTGCTGGACAAGATTGAGCTGTACCAGATATATAGTGGGGTATGGGACCCATAAAACCAATGTAACTCGATGGACCGTGATATAGAAACTCATCCTTCGCGTGGGAATGGCGTTGAGAAGGCGGGAGGTGTAAATCCTTTAGCGGGCAACTTCGACGTGTCCGCGTAGAGAACCATCCTGCTCGGCGCGAAGCGTTTTTCTATGTTGGGGTGTCGTGTGAAATGTTGCTGCATATAACGTAAGAAAGAGCTCTTGAGAGAGTCTTTCGAGGCGGGTGTATGTGTCGTGTATTCCGCGTTGTTATTGATTCGAATAATTGCTCGCGGAAGAGGATTGAGCATACTTGCCCACTGCGCCGTGACTTAGTAACAAGAGGAACTAAGTCTCTTAACATGCTGTTTGTGGATTAATCACTGCATTGGAACATTGACTGAAGTAGATATAGAGCCAACTAAATTTCATTTCCACCTTAGGCTAGCAACATCGGGATAAGCGTTTCTTGTTTGATTGTGGACTTCCGATGTTGTGAGGCGTGAGGACCACTAAAATGAAGGCTAAAAGAATCTGAATATAAGGATCAAGTTCAGTCGAGGTGCATTTTGCAAATTCCTATTCCTACTTTCTTACTACCCCTGCATTTAGAGTTACATGTTTAGGAGTGACGGTTAAGTCTTGCTGAGCCTTAGTGCTCACGGTTGCTTCTGAGTTGTTTTTGCAGGTAGCAGGATGCCTGCTATGAAGAGGGTTGTTCGGTGAGACGATGAACCTCACGGTTTGTTCAACTCATCGGAAACCCAGCCGCTGCCTTTTTTTGGTGAAGCTAGTAGGAAGCGTTCACGGGCTGAACGACTTCTCTTCGGCGTAGTTAGGGTCGAGAGTGAGTAGGTTGTCCAGCTAGTTTTAATTTCCGCTGCGTGTATACTTATGTTGTAAAAGATCTTATGTTGAGTAACAAAATGGTTCTGTTATGTTCTTATCGTCTTTTCGTGCATGCTGTTGGGTGCCGCATCGCACGACACCACCCACTGCGATTCCCGGGCCGGGCGTCACAGGTGGGCGCGTCCTCTGAGCCGCTCAGTCTAGCGTGAAAACCACCAGAGTGGGTGATCACCGAGTGAGGCAGAGGCACGGCTGGCAGACTGGTTTTTCTTTCGAGCATGCGCGATAGCAGGGCCAAGCCTCAGTGCATGCAACGAGAAGGGGGCTTTGTAGGCAAGAAGGCAGCGGCGATGGTCGCCAGCACGACGTGCACGGTGAGGAGGTGGCAACCGAGAGCAGCTCTGTGGCGTCGTCCGGTGAAGAGGCCCGAGGAAAAACAGAGCACCAAGTATATGGCGGTTCACTCAGTTTGTGGGACTGATATGTGGGCCCTCTTTCCCTCTTATCTCATTTCTTTTTTTGTTCTCACTGCAAAGATCTCAGCTACTCACAGTTTAAGTGTAGACTTCACTCCCAAGTCATGAGTTTATTTGAAATCCTCAAACTGGAGTTTGTTTGGCCAAATTTGATTCACATTTGAATTTTAATTTCAAATTCAGTTTTGAATTACTTCAAATGTAGCCCCCGACAAGATGGACTCCAATGAGGGTGAAATTGGTGGACTAACTCAGAAAAATGTGCAGAGTTTGAATATGAAGTCCACTTTTGAATCCAAGTGATGAAAGTAACTGAAATTTGAATTTGCATTCAAATTAGCCTTTTTTGCAATTGTATCCAAAAGTACCTCAAAAGAATTTAAATTTGCATGAAACTTGGCATGAGCACTGCTAAGAACGTTTAGGGCCTAATGGTGAGCTCAGCATTTCATGTCTATATGTGTGAGATCTTACTCTTTGGAGTTACGAGTTTTTCCTCTACTTATCCTCTTGATGGTGTTTACATGCTTGTCACAAATGTTCATGAGACTTCCACAAGATGAGCTGCGGTGTGGTGACATGATGAACACTCTAGCTAGTGAAATCTTGGGCTTTTACAGTCACAACACTGTGAACAAGCAGTACTAAAATAACCGCAAGGGATGGTGATTGCGATCAATAGACACCAGGTATACACGACATGTACACCGATACTAGAAGCTGCCATAGGCACGCTCCCTTTCTATCGTACACGGGCACAATTCACGAGGACACTCAATTGTTGAACCGGCCCTACCGTACCGAGCAGGAGGTCTCTACACGAAGCAAGCATCCTCGACGTTGCCTGCTAGCCGATTTACACCTTGCTGCCCTCAACCAACACCATTAAAAAGGCAAGCAATGCCTCAATGACCAAGTTAACCAAGCTACATCGGATTCCTGGGGCCCATATATCCAGTATGCTACCGGTACTGTTCAAACTTGCTCAGCGGGGCTGCACACTGTAAGAGCTCAAGTTTTGCATACACTCAAAGTGTTCATCACAACACACAACCCTCATTTGAGGAAGTGTTATGAACATCTTTGAAGAGCATCATTTCCCACATGCATCATATAGGGGCTGAGCATATGAAAAACTCCTACACCTTGCTAGGGATGCTCATGCCAAATTCCACCCAAATCCGAAACTTTTGAGGTGTTTTAGGGTATAAAGAGGCTAGTTTGAACATAAATTCAAATTCAAACTCCTTTCATCCCATGAATTCATAAGTGGGATTCATATTCACACTCAGCACCTTTTTGTGAGCTCACACACCAATTTTCACTCCATTTGGAGTTGATCTTGACATGAGCTATTTTGGCTAAATTCAAATCAAATTTGAATTTCAGTTCAAATGTGCTGCAAATTCAATCAAACCAATTCCACAATTTGATCACTATACAAACCAAATCCCAATTTGGGTGATTGATCAAATGACCAAGGGTAGGAAGGTCCCTACTGTTTTGAGCAGTGGGAAAATTGAATTTTATAGGTTGAAATTGGGAGTGGGGTCCTCATGTCAGCCTCGCAAGGCAGAGAACCGACTGAGGACTCGGTTCCTCAGTTTCTCGGGCCGGTGCTGTGATAGCCACCGAGCCAAGCCGATGCCAGCAGCTGCTTCCAGTTTTCCCCATGATGGCATGCTCGCGCAGACCCTTATCTCCACGCCCGAGTGCCGCAGTTCGAATTCTCCACACTCTCATCACCGCTCACGAGCTCGGTTGCCGGCTCCCGCGAAAACACACTCAACACCGCTGCCTCGGTTCTTCCCGATCAACCGCCACCACCGAGCTTCGGTTGGCCGAGGTCTTCACACCAAAAAGCAGCGCACACAAGTGCTCTACCGTGCTATCAACACCAATCCGACTTTGTGAGCTGCTGTTGGCCACCAATTGAGTAACAGCGCCACACGTCCGAAGCAAACCGGCGGAACCGAAAGCGGCTGGCCGTGGACAGCACGCTACGGCCAACCTCACCTCCACTTCCCTACACAAGAAAGGTGCATCACTGTGTGTAGAAGGTGTAGATGAAAGCCGTTTGGCAAATGATCAAACATAGAGCTGGAATTTTCCAATTTCCCGAACCCTAGTACAAAACACCCGAGCTCGGTTGTGAGCCAAATTCAGTTCACATGTACCACCAAAAGCCGAGCTCGTTTGCAAGTAGCTTGTACATCACCTACCGCCTCTCCTCGAAGAAAAACCAAGGAAAATCATTGAGAATTGGCTCGGAGAGGGCAGTTCTTCGGGCCGCCATGGAAAATGGTCTCGGTTCACCATGGAGCTCGGTGTTGCCAGCCGTTTCACCAAGGTTGGCTGCCATTTCAAGCTTCCTTGTGGTCCCCTGGTGCTATAGAGCCAAAAACCCAAAGCTTTTGTGAAGGACAGAGCCTAACCGACCTCGCCGAAAACCTAGCAGGTGCTGTCGCCGGTGCGCACATGTTTCCGGCCATTGCCGGCAGCCAGCGAGCCACATATGAGTTCAGGAGGTCGGAAAAAGGAGGGACAGCAAGTTTCGGCCCGAGATGTGTCTGGAAACTCGGTTCCGGCAAGTCTCTCCGGAGACCGCCGCTGTTGGGAGCGTTGGCGCGAGGAAGAAGAAGCCGGGCACGTGGGACCCACCGGCAGGGATTTAAACATTTCCCGAATTTCAGTTTTTAGTTCAAACTTCAAACCCACATAACTTTGGCTAGATAACTCCAAATCGAGTGAACTGAATTTTGCTGGATTCAGCTCTCTGAATACTTTCCAACAAATCTAGTTTCACTGTATGAAAATTCTTATTTCTCCAGAATTAATTCTTCAAATTTTAATCTGTTTAGAATTTTAACTGGAGAACCCTTTGGTGAAATATTGTGAAATTTGGCCACTATGTTCATCATAATGTCCCTGAGCTACCATAAAAATTTCAGTTCCATTTGAGCTCATTTGATCCACCTAATGGTGTGATTAATGAAACTGTTCCAGAGAAAATGAAAAATGTCCAGAAACATTTTTCAGATTTTCTCTGAACTTGTTTAGCTCATATCTTTGGCTAGGAATCTTCAATTAGGTGAAACCAATTCCATTAGAACCATCTGAAAATCTAGTTTCTAGAAAGTAATGGCTGGCTCCATGAAAATCCTTAGAACACCCTAAGAGCTCCAATTAAGGCCAAATACACATTTATTTGTAGAGGGCTCAAATGAGCTTTGCTGCAAATGGAATTTGGCAAAGTTTCTGTTTAGGTTGTAATAAAACTACAGTAAACATTTCAGAGTCATTAGGCCTGTCTAGCAGTACTTATGGTGTTAATAATATTAACTCCAAACTCATATGCATTTAAATATACATATATTTATCTCATGTAGTCGCTAAGGTTGAGGAGGAGCCAGAAGTCTTAGACTTCATAACTCCGGAGGAACAGCTAGCCTACGACCAACAGCAGCAAGGCAAGCTCCAGTTCGCATTAGCCGTTTTATAAATTTTACTGTTTTGAGAGCTTACGTTGAGTATCCACTTCGTTTATGCATTAGAGTCTTGTTTGAAAACCCAAATGCATAGCCATGAAAACCCTGGGTTTGGGCTTAGGTTTTTAAACCTCGATTAGCTACTGCAATGCTAAGATAGTGTAGGATTCGGTACAAGTCGAGTAGTTGGAACTGCTCGCGAGAATAGGCTAGAGGCACACTACTCGGTTAGAGATAGCAAATGGAACACATGGCAAGAAAAATTAGACCGAGCGGAGAGTAAGGGCAGCAGGACTTTGGGGCCTGGGTGCCATAGCTCCGCTTGTGTCGATTGAGGACCGAGCCGTGTGCGGGCCTGTTGAACAAGTTAGAACAGTACCAAAGACCTACCGGATATATGGGAACTGGGAAACCGATGTAATTCGGGTAGCTAGGTGTTGAGGCATTGCTTGTCGTCCAGAGGGTAGGTTAAGTGCCTTAGGTGTAAATCGGCTGGCGGCACTGCGGATGCACGCGCAGAGACCTCTTGCTCGGGACAATAGGACCGGTTCAACATTTGGCTGATGGATGAAAGGTGGTTACGTATGACGTCCGTGATGGTTTCTGTAGGCAACATCGAGTACAGGCGTACATGACGGGTAATCGCCGTCCCTCACGGTCAGTGAGTACCAGTTGTTCACAGTACCGTGACATAGAAAGAACAGGCTAGAGTCATGTTTAAAAGTTGTTGATTGAAAGATATACCATGGTTGCTAATGATTGATGTAGTTTAGAGGTAATTAAAGTTCTTTTCAACCTTGGGCAAAGCACATGAGAGAAATGCGTTTCTTGTTTGATTGCGGCTCTCTTATGTGCCTTAGCACGAGGTTCTCCACCACTTGAGCTAAAAACTTGAAAGTAAGGTTCACCTAATTAGGCGTGTCCTTTGCAACTTACATTCCCATTTACACTGTAACCAGCATGTAGAAGTTTCATGTATAGGAAAGACGGGTGAGTCTTGCTGAGCCATCGTGCTCACTGCTTGTGTTTGAAGCTTTTGCAGGGTGTTATGAGGAGGAGACTCCCGAGGAGGAGATGAACCACCGAGACGGGCAACCCCGTTGAATGGGAGTCGTGCACGCCGCCGTGTTAGTGTGTTTGCGTGCTAGTGGGGAAACGTTCACGGGCTGAACGTGAACTCTATTGCTTAGTCTATGCCCACGAGTGTGGACTGAACGTATTTTGTTGTAAATGTAAAATCCCCAAAAAATGGTAGCAAGAAATTCAGCACATGTACACTTAGGAAAAATGAGGGGAATTAAAACTTTGAATTATAACGCTGTAAGTTCAAAGTGAGGATTCAAACTTCCCAAAAACTTCCAAACATGGAGATCTAAATTCATAGCTCGGGTCTTCATATTTCAAATATTCAACCTTCCAAATTTCAGCTCATTTGGAGGGGTTTTAGTATTTGTTTGGGATTAAAAGAGGAAGCCCTCTAATCTGAATTTAAATTTCAGTTTCAAAACCCCAACTTCCTCAATTTGCATTAGCAGCCATGCCAAAAATCAGAAACTTTGGAGTTGGTTTGCTATGTTTTTGGAACAATGCAAAAGGGAGAATTCAAATTCCATTTCAAATTCAAATGACCATACTCAATTCAAACTCCACACCAGAATTCAAAACATTTGAATTCAACATTTCAAACCTTAGCTTTGGGGTGAAATAAAGCATTCAATTTTGAATAGCTGTGGGAAAAATATCAGTGGAAAATTTGGATAAGATATGAAAAGGTGGAGCCCACTGGTCAGCCACCACAGAGGCAAATTCCTTGTTTTCCTTCGGTTGTTCACTCGCGGGCGCCATCTCCCGGCTAAGTCCTCTGCCCAATGCTCCACCGAGCTGCTTCTTCGCGTGCTCCCGATGCCAACCCGAGCACGTGGATTGATCAAAGAAGCAGCCCGAGTGCCTTTCTTCTCTTTGCTGCCTTCATCCGCAGCCTCCCAGCCCCTCTGCTCAAGCGCTCACCAAGAACAGCGCCTGCCGCTCTGTGATCGTTGTTAAGCACCCTCCATCCCCAGCTAGCACTAGTTGATGGCCCTAGGAGCTGCGCCGGCGACTCCTCGATGTGTTCCTCCACTACTCAACTCATCCCCGGCCTCCCCTCGCAGTGGCTGAGCCGTTCTTTGCCGGAAGAAAACAGAGCACCGTCGCACCTTGCTGCTCCTCGTCTTGCAGCTGGTCCAGCGCCTCTCCCGCACGACCAAAACCTCCCAAATTGCACCAAGGTGTGTAGATCATGCTCCCGTGGTCCCCTTGCTCGTACCCACTGCGGGCTCGCCGGAATTTGTGTTTTGGCACCGGTGCACGTGAAGAACCAATCAAAACCAAATCGGGAAATTCTCTCCACACGCTTGATCATCCGTTCTACAATTCAAACCTCAGCTACTAGAGCTCCTAACGCCCTCCCATTCCAAATACCGAAGCCAACCATCCATCCCACGCCCCGGGCGACGAGAATTCGCCGCCGGCGGCAAAAACGGGTTGGTCCTCCGGTGAACCCCATTTTCCGGCCGTTTGCTGCAAGGTTTGGCATGTGTTCCATGTTCCCCGACCACTAGGGATGCTTTAGGGAAACTTATCTCATTGGGAGAAGCTTGGGACATGCCGGAACGTGTCGATGCCGCGCCGCCGAGCGCCACCGCCGGTGCCGACCTGTTTTCGGCTGTTTTCATGAGGTGAGACCTTGCCCGGCAGCTGCGCCACGTTCTCACGGTCGTGTAGGGCAAAACCGGAGCAAAAAAAGGTGGATAAATGAGGGAGAACGAGCCGCGCCATGATCTGTGCCGATGTGCACGCGCGTTCTCTGGCGGGAGGTTGAAGAAAGACCTGACGAGTGAGCCCCAAGTTGGGTGCTCTGTAAAATTCAAACAGAAAGTGAAACTTGAAAATCCATAACTTTGGGTAGAAAGATCCAAAATTAGTGAGACAAATTTTGTTGGATTCCTAATAAGAAGTACTTTGGAGAGAATCAAAGTGCCTTCTATGAAAATGCCCAGTATTTTCTGTGGAATTCTTTTTATAAATCCTTTAGGGATTAATTCCAGGAAGGACTCTCAATGAAAAGTTCCCAATAATGGGCATCCAGTGCTTTTCATAGTGCCTGATCTCCAGTAAAAATTTTAGGATTTTTTGGAGCTGATTTAGAGGGCTTAATCAGTAGGTTATCTCAGGGTTAAATAAATTAGCGAAAAATCATAGAATTGATTTCCAGAAAAAACGGTTCAAACTTCATACCTCCATAACTTTCGGTAGGGATGTCCAACAATTTGTGAAACAAATTTTGTTGGGTTCCTCTCAGTCAGTAATTTGCAGAAATGCAAAGAAATTGATCTGACTCTGGAAATTTCTCCAAAATTCATCAATGTTTAATCTTTGGGAATTAATTCCAGAAGGTCCCTGGTATGGAATTTCTTCAAATGTGACCAGAAGATTCCTCATGATATTAGTGATATTCTGTAAAAATTTGAGCTTCATTGGAGTACATTTGCTAGGCCAAATTGCCTTCCAAAGTTCAGCCTTTATTTGGAAATTCAAATTCTAAACAGAAACTTTTCAGAACTCCTGTCCAACTTCAAAAATTCATATCTCTCTGTTGGTAGCTCCAAAAATGGTGAAACAAATTTTGTTAGAACCATAGAGACCTACCCTAATTAGATGTTCCACTGTTAGACATGTTAAAACTCCAGATTTGGGCTCAAAATGCAGAGAAGCCTTGTACTTGTGGGAATTTTGGAGACCACATGGTGCAATGAAATTTCTCCAAATTTGTCTCAGATCATCCTTAGAGAGTCTAGAATCCACTGGAAAAATATCAAAGCCAATTAAGGAACCTAAATAACAGTAGCTATAAATAGAAGGGTACTTCTTATATAACACTTGCACTTATGCACATATTTTGCTACATTTCATATAGTGACCGAAGTTGAGGACGCACAGGAGCCGTTGGACGTCCTCCCACCAGAAGCTGACTTTCCATTTAACTCGCAACCAGGCAAGCCCCGGTTTGCAATTAAGTTTTTTTGCAAAGTTTTCATTTGTATCACTTATGTTTAGGGTGAAATGCTTGCATTAGAGTTAGGGTGATTGAAACCCCACTTGCAGAACCATTGAAATCCTATGGAGGGTTGGGTAGTTTACAGACTCGAGGAGTAGAGAATGCCATGCTAATGTTCGTAGGATCTCGGTAGAAGTCGAGTGGTTGGAATCTACTCGCGAGATAGCTATTTATTCACACGGTATGGAAAGAGGTAGATAATGGCTTAAGATTGTGAAACTGAGACCCAGCACGGGGACAGGATGCAGTGAGCAGAGGTCTCACGTGCATAGCCCTGTTGATGTCGATTGAGGACCGAGCCGTGTGCGGCCCTGCTGAACAAGTATCGAACAGTACCGGATGCAGACTGCCATATGGGAACCAGGAAACCGATGTAATTGGTTAACCTGGGTGCCGAGGCTTACCCAACCATTTTATAGGAGTGGGTTGAGGGTAGCAAGGTGTAAATCTGCCGGTGGGCACAGACACGCTCCACGCGGGGACCTCCTGCCCGTTACGGATGGACCGGTTCGGCATTTGGGTTGCCTTTGAAAGGTTGTTGCATACAACAGAGTAGGAAGGTGTGAAGGACCACACTTCTGAAAAGTGGGTGTATGTGACGTGTTATCCGGGTGTCTCCTGATTGCAATCACAGTCCCTCACGGTTATTTGAGTACCGCTTGTTCACTGCGCTGTGACGTAGTAAGAAGTGAAATAAGCCAGATGAATGTGCTGTATTGAATTAATATTGTCTTGTTACCATGTATGTTGTAGTTGTAGAGCTAATTAAGTTTATTTTCCACTTTGGGCATCACCACATCGGAGGAAAGCGTTTCTTATTTGATTGTGGACTTGCGATGTGAGGGCTGCCTAAGGCACATGAAAGTGTTGCTATAAAACTGAAAGTAAGGACAAACATGTAGGCATGTCTTTATTGCAAAGTCTTTTTCCTATCTTACACATCCATGCATGTAGAGTTCCATGACTAGGGTTGTCGGTTAAGCCTTGCTGAGCCATCATGTTCACGGTTGCAATATTTGAGCTGTGTGCAGGTGAGAGCTATGAGGAGGGGTCCGAGGACGAGGAGCTGCCCCCGTCGGGGTACACGGCCAAGCTGGAGCCCTGCACGCCGCCGTGATCTCCGGTTCTATGCTGCTAGTGTGTAGCGTCCCCAGGCTGGAAGGCTGCACTTGTGCGTAGATAGGATTAGAGACTAGCTATGTATAATACTTCCGCTGTATAATTAAGTTTTGTAAAATGACATCCACTGTTTTTATATCAAATAAATGTTCGTATGTTGTACTTAATCTTTTCTTGTGTGCTGTTGGGTGCCGCATCTCACGGCACCACCCTCTGCGATCCCGCAGTGGGTGAACCACGGGGTGGTTCCCCACAGACGCGGTATCAGAGCCGCATTGGGAATATCATGCTTGAAAAGAGCCTATTTTTAAAAACTTAGAATACCATCGCGCGGTAAGAAACACGATAGTATGCAACTCTTGAACGTTCAATGTTCAAAGGGCCATACGCAGCGCTCGCCATTGGCGTGCCTCAATGGGCATGAGGCAGTAGGTGGTATCCATTGGGTTCATAAAATTCCCAACCGTGACGACCTGTTCGCGCTCTACTCGGGTTCCCCGTCGTGTGGTGTCAAAACACGACCATGTACCTTGAGACGTGGTGACACGACCCCACGGTATTGTCGAGCCAGGATCACGCTGAGGGGCGCTGCGTTGCACAACACCGGATAACACACATCAAAGGTACAAAGCAGAAGCAATGTTTTATTACATAAAGAGGTTTATGAACATTTGTACAACAAAATCTGTCCAGTCTACACTCACAGGCGTAGACTACGCATCGAGTTCACGTTCAGCCCGTGAACGTGTCCCCGCTAGCACGCACACACACTAACACGGTGGCGTGCATGACTCCCCCTCGACGGGGTTCCCCTTCTGGGGTTCCGCCTCCTCCTCGGGAGTCCCTCCCCCATAAAACCCTGCAAAAGCTTCAAACACAAGCAGTGAGCACGATGGCTCAGCAAGACTGACCCGTCTCTCCTAAACATGAGACTTCTACATGGAGGGTTATAGGTTACATGAGGTAAAATAAGTTGCAAGGACTCGCCGAATTAGTGGAACCTTACTTTCATGTTTTAGCAGCAGGTTGTGGAGAACCTTACGCTAAGGAACATGAGAGAGCCGCAATCAAACAAGAAACGCATTTCTCTCATGTACTTTGCCCAAAGTTGAAAAGAACTTTAGTTCGCTCTAAACTACAGCAAGCCATTAACAAGCAAGGTATGTCTTTCAAATCAGCAAACTTTTAACATGTGTCTAGCCTGTTCTTTCTACATCATGGTACAGTGAACAAGTGGTACTCACTGACCACGAGGGACGGCGATTATAATCGATTTACACCTGCAGGGTTACCCGAATAACCCGTCACGTACGCCCGTACTCGATGTTGCCTACAGCAACCATCACGGACGTCGTATGCAACCACCTTTCACCCGTCAGCCAAATATTGAACCGGTCCTATCGTCCCGAGCAAGAGGTCTCTGGGCGCGCATCCACAGTGCCGCCAGCCGATTTACACCTCGAGCTCTCAACCTACCCTCTGAACGACAGGCAATGCCTCAATACCCAGCTACCCGAGTTACATCGGTTTCCCGGTTCCCATATAGCCGGTAGGTCTTCGGTACTGTTCTAGCTTGTTCAACAGACCCGCACACGGCTCGGTCCTCAATCGACACAAGCGGAGCTATAGCACCCAGGCCCCAAAGTCCTGCTGCCCTTACTCTCCGCTCGGTCTCATTTTTCTTGCCATGTGTTTCATTTGCATATTCTACCCGAGCGATGTGCCTCTAGCCTATTCTTGCGAGTAGTTCCAACTACTCGACTTGTACCGAATCCTACTCTATCTTAGCATTGCAGTGGCTAACGAGGTTTTCAATCCTAATCCCAACCCATGGTTTTCTTGGCTATGCATTTGTGTTTCAAACAAGACTCTAATGCAAGAGATAAGTGGTACTCAAAGGAAGTGCTCAAAACAATAAAAATTTGTAAAGAGGTTAATGCAAACCGGAGCTTTCCTTGCTGCTCTTGGTCGTAGGCTAGCTGCTCTTCCGGAGTGACAAAGTCTAAGACTTCGGGTTCCTTCTCAACCTTAGCGACTACATGATATAACAACTATATGTATTAATTAAATGCATTCGAATTGAATTTCAACTTTTGGGGATTATAAGCCTTACTAGACAGACCCAATGACTCTGAAATTTTTACTGTGGTATGGTTACAACCTAAACAGAGACTTGGCCAAGTTTTATTTGCAGGAAAGTTCATTTGAGCTCTCCACAAATAATTATGTACTTGACCTTAATTAGAGCTCACGGGTCTGTCTAGTAAGGCTTGTGGTGGACGGATTGCGGCGGTATTTGGCATGGGAGGGTGCTAGGAAGGTGTGATGCTATGGCTTGAACCGAAGAACAAATGATCAACCACTTTGGATGAATTTCCAGATTTGGCTCACGTCGGTTCAACACGTACTTCGGCGGTAAAACCCGAATTCCGGCTAGCCGGCGACGGGGAAGAGCAAGGGGACTACGGAAGCATGATCTACACACCTTGGCGCACCTTAGGGAGGTGTTGGTCATGCGGGAGAGGCGTTGGAGCGGCCGGAAGACATGAAGCAGCAATGGCGATGTCGTGCTGCACCGATGGGAAAAAGTTGGCTCGGCACCGGCTGTAGAAGGCCGCCCACGGGCTGAGGGACGGTGGAAAACGTCGAGGAGGCGCCAGCGCAGCTCCTACGGCGATCAACCGGACGCCAATGTGACTGGAAGGTGGCCGGCGCCAAGGTAGCAGGGAGCGGCGCCGTTTCAGTCGAGTGAGCGCGAGAGCAGAGAACGTGTGAGAGCTAGCAAGCAGGGAAATAACGTTTCTGCACTGATGTCTATCGGCAGCTGAAGCAAGACAACAAACCGCCTCGGAGCAAAGACACAGGGAGCAACGTGGTTGCCTCGGTGGTGCATGCCTCCCCCGGTGTCGAGCGCACACAGAAAAGAAACGTCGAAAGTTGTCTCTGTTTCACTGCCATGCGGGTCCCACTGAAGCCCCTCCCTCCAAACAACAGTGGCTCCACTATTTAAATTCAAAATCCCCAGCCATTCCCACAAACCAAATTCGATTTCCGGGAGTCAACCTTCGGTCATGTTCAGATCACATTTTAAATTCCGTGTTGTCGGTTCAGTTCCTGTGCGAGGGGAAAATAACGATCAGGGTTGCAGTTTTCGGGTGAGCAAAAGATCACGGCGAAAGGTACTCAATCCACGAGCTGGTCGCCAGCGAGACGGAAGCAGCGAGGAGGTGGCCTCCGCTTGCAGCTCGGTTGGTGAGTGAGAGGATCACGCCGTGAGGTGTTGAAGCCACGAGCAGGTCACCAGCTCGATACAAAAAGCTGGAGGTGCCTGCCCTCGGTGACGCTCTGAGGAGGCTCGGATGGTGTTCGACACTGAATAGAGGAAGTCTTCGGGGGCAAGTTAAAGCGGCCCAATGACAGGTGGGGTCTACCCCCTTACTCCTCTTCTTATCCTCCAAATGTTTCTAAAAGGTCTTCATTTATCTAAATCCCCTCAATCTGTTATTTCGGGAGTGTAAACCTTGGCGGAAATTTGAATAAACCAAATCCAGTGTGAAGTTCACTTTCAAATTTGAATTCAGCTCACATTTGGAAATGATCATGTTTAACTCCTTTTTAGCCCACTCCGAAATTAGAATGTGGCCACCATGAATTTCCTTGAATTCAAAGATATGAGGATACATGTGTGCTCCAAATTTTTGGCAGCAACTTGAGGGGAACAATTGAATTCAAAATATGAATTTAAACTCCCCCTTACATGTGAGAACTTCAAACATGGTGTTTGATTCAACCTTGGCTAAACACCTTCAAATGAATGTGACAGCTCGTTTGGTTGGACAGCCATGTGCATCATCATGTGTATAATTTTTTTTATAAGTCCCATTTTCATGCATTCCAATACAAATAGGAATCAACATTCACTTTATTGACTTTGCATTTTTTTGGGACTTTTACATTCCTCCCCTCTTAAAAGAATCTCGTCCCGAGATTCCAACGAGAAGAGGAAGTACAGAATGTTATCAGTAATATGACGATAACACACCGAACCGATATAACGATCTTCTAGCTTTTCCATAGTGCTTCCTTTGACGGTAGGGTGAGTCCATAAAACTCTGCAGACCCATATCCCAGGTCGATTGGCTGGAACCTTTACTGTCCTAATCTTGACATGGATAACAAACACTTGTCTAGATTAACTGAGTCCTTGGAAGCTTAGTGTAGTACTTCCCCAAACATGAATCGAGATGGTTGGTGAGATTAAACAATGAATCGAAAATCTCGCCTCAAATTGGCATCTCAACCCTTTAGTCAAAACTGATTGCTTGAACATAAGAGTAACCACAAGTCAGTTTCACTTATATTACCAACATACCAAAGGCCAACTATCTATGGTGACCACAAGGTTGCCAAAGTCACCATATGATCTCTCAATAATTTAGATTGTGTTCAAGGATTGTCACGAGGTTGAACAATCAATCGGTAAGCCCCGCGATGAGAAATTAGTTTAGTTCCAACAATGATGGCACTCAAAGCTAAACAAGTCATAGATGAAAGTTCAAAACTTTCTTAGGTACAAGGGATGTTGAGTAACTGATTTTCCTAGTATTGTCCAATGAGGTAGACTCAACAGCTTGATCAAGAATACAAGATCATTAGACACCACTTAATGGTTTGAAGAGAGGTACACAATCTTGCTCAGTACTTTGGTATTTCACATGTTATATGGTGCAATGCATATGTATATGGTATGGTGCAAATGGTGCATATGTATGATGCAAAATGGTGCATATGTATGATGCATCATATTTTTATAGTCTGAGCAAGACTTAGTACTATAATTCAAACATGGTTAAGAAGCATCTCAAACATTTCCAAGTACAGATAACTTGGTCAAGAGAAGTGCTAAACAAGGCATGCCACTTTCATGTGGTGACCAAGTTTAAGGAAGAATATGTCAAATGTTTGACACGATCTTTGGGAAATACTCCATAATAACTTAACCTAGAAAATCTCTATTCTTACGTGACTTCACTTTCTCTTTTGTCCTGAGGTTTCACAATGCCCGTTTAGCGTGAAACACCAGCTACAAGTTCTAGCTCCTAGTCTTGTTCTCTCAAGTCTTGTGATTCTAACGAGCATTTGTGTGTACCTGGTAAAGACGCTAAAACTACACCTTCCTTGATGATGACGGATCATGTACTTGAACTTTGATTACATAAAAATGTAATTTCCTCTTGTCTCTTGGTAATGCCATGCTTCGGTGTATAGCCCCTTGGTTATCAATGCTATGGTTTACATGGATGCACTCCTTCCCCCTTAAGTTCCAATGTAGAAAATTGAAAACTTAATCCATAATCTTCTTATGGGAAGTTAATTCATAACCATACCTTCCAGAGCTATATCACACAGCCTTTGGTAACAAGGTATACCTGAAGTTATGGTCCAACAACAGCAAGGTACAGAAACTGAACCATCTTCTGTTCTATGGTTTAAATCTTAATGCAATGTTTGAACTGTTGTGAAAGTGAACAGAAAAGTTGGAGAAGACTTCCATATCTTTCCGACGGGTATTTATTTGCTTCAACTATGTTCTAGATCAAAAACTATGAGCTTCTAAAGTTGACAGATATTCTGGAAGAATTTCAGCAGCACCTCCCCTGTAAGTGCTCACTTTGGGTCAATTTTTCCATACAGTTAGAAAAATGTATGGACCGAAATCATACTTACAAAGTTGAAACGTGATTCATAAGCTTTCTAGAATTGTAAGATTTCACCTTTTACAATTCTTATACAGGAATTCATAAGCAAAATCCAATTCAGTATAGAAACTATGCACAGACTTTGATACTCTGGACAGTTTCACTTGTACTGCGAATTTCACCTCTTTACAGGAGAATTATGTCCTGGGGTTGAACAGAAAAATTGTAAAGAACATCCAAAGCTCTAAAAAAATGTATTTATATGATCTATCTGCATTCCTGGATCAAAAGATATGATGGTTCAAAGTTAACAGAATTTCTGGCAGGATTTTGACAGCACCTCCCCAGAGGTACCTAGTTTCAATCCACAATTCCAAGTAATTCTGCTCCAGTTTTGGTAAAACTTTGAATTACAAAGTTGTAGCATATCTCATGCCCTTTCCAAATGTGTCTTCCCTGACCCTTAGGAATTTTTCTACAGAAAGTTGTGGTCGAAATACAGAAAATTCTAGAGAACATTTTTGGTCTGTCCTGTTTCTGGACAGTACATACTCCTCTGAGATTTTCATCCAATTGGAGGGAGATTCTGTTCTAGAGCTCTATAGAAAAATTGTAGAGGACTTCAAAAAATTTCCAGAATGGTATCCCACACTTCCCTTGGTTCATCCAATCCTACATTATGCCCTGTTTAAATTCAGCAAAGTTTCTGCCGAAAACAGGGGAGGTTGTTCCTAAGTCTTAGAGATTGAATCTATACTCCCAATTGACTCTTACTTCAATATAGGAGTTCAGTAACCCCTAAATGGAATCCTAAACTTCATTTTAACTCTTTTCTTTAAAAATATCCTTTTATGCAGTCTCGGTACTACGTTTCCTCACCAAAGAAAAATTCTAAGCCGGTATTCCGGCATATACGTGTCAGATGGTGGAACTAAGAACATCACTCACAAACGATTTCTAAACGTCATGCACTAACATGGTTAATGTACCTGCAGAAGAACACACAATAATGGTGCACACAAAGGTTTTAACTTTGCAGCCAGTTCCATATCATAATAAAAACATACGATCCGTATCATTGGCATACGGATCATCCTTGAGTAAAGCCACGTCTCAAGGTACATGGTCGTGTTTTCACACCACACGACGGGGAACCCGAGTAGAGCGCGAACGGGTCGTCACGGTTGGGAATGATATCAACCCAACGGATACCACCTACTGCCTCATGATCGTTCAGGCATGCCGATGCCGAGCGCTGCGTATGGCCCTTTGAACATTGAATGTTCAAGAGTTGCATACTATCGTGTTGCTTACCACACGATGGGGTATTCTGACTTTTGCCTAAAGCACGCTGGAGATCAGCATTTTCATATGCTCTCAGAACCATGAAGAGGTTCAGAGACTCATATTAACTACCATGCCAAGCCACGGTATATACTTCCATACTATTTCTCGTATGGTGAGTTACCGCAATTGATCTGCCTGCGGTGGCGTACCTTACCTCTAACCTGACGTCGGAGCGTCATTACAGAATGTATAACAAGTATGTTAGCATTTCCACCTTAATATCTACTACTATCATAGACTTTATGTGGGCATACTGACTAATCCTCACTCAACTACTTCAAGATTTTCAAAATAGGCTCTTTTCGAGTGTGCTATTCCCAATGAGGCTCTGATACCACGTCTGTGGGGACCACCCCATGGTTCATCCACTCCAGGATCGCATAGGGTGGTGCCGTGCGATGCGGCACCCAACAGCACACACGAAAAGCATTTAAGAACAACATACAAACTTTTGTTTGATATAAAACAGCGGAAGTATTTTTGCAAAACTTAATTATACAGCGGGAGTTATATACATAGATATTCTGAAATCCTAACAAAGCAAAAATGCAGCTGTCCAGCCCGGGGACGCTACACACTAGCAGCATGGAACCGGAGAATCACGGCGGCGTGCAAGGCTCCAGCTCGGCCGTGTATCCCGACGGGGGCATCACCTCGTCCTCCGAACCTTCCTCATAGCTCTCACTTGCACACAGCTCAAAATATTGCAACCGTGAGCACGAAGGCTCAGCAAGTCTTGACCGACAACCTTAGGCATGGAACTCTACATGCAAGGATGTGTAAAATAGGAAGAAGGACTTTGTAATAAAGACACGCCTACATGTTGATCCTTACTTTCAGTTTTATAGCAACATTTTAATGAGCCTTAGGCAGCCCTCACATAGGAAGTCCACAATCAAACAAGAAACGCTTTCCTCCGATGTGGTGATTCCCAAAGTAGAATATAAACTTAATTAGCTCTGTAACTACAGCAAACAAGGTTTCAAGACATTAATAATTCAATGCAGCATTTTCAGTTGGCTTATTTCACTTCTTACTACGTCACAGCACAATGAACAAGCGGGTACTCAAATAACCGTGAGGGACGGTGATTGCAATCAAGACACACTCGGATAACACGTCACATACACCCACTTTCAGAAGCGTGATTCCACACCCCTTCCTACTCTGTTGTATGCGACAACCTTTCAAAAGCAACCCAAATGCCGAACCGGTCCATCCGTAACGGGCAGGAGGTCCCCGCGTGGAGCGTGTCTGTGTCCACCGGCAGATTTACACCTTGCTATCCTCAACCCACTCCTATTTACGGTTGGGTAAGCCTCGGCACCCAGGTTAACCAATTACATCGGTTTCCTGGTTCCCATATGCCAGTATGCATCCGGTACTGTTCGATACTTGTCCAGCAGGGCCGCACACGAACGGTCCTCAACCGACACCAACAGGGCTACACACGTGAGACCTCTGCTCACTGCATCCTATCCCCCCTGCTGGGTCTCATTTTTATAACTCAAGCCATTTTCTACCTCTTTTCATCCCGTGTGATAAGTACTATCTCGCGAGTAGCTTCCAACCACTTGACTTCTACCGATATCCTAAACATTAGCATGGCATTCTCTACTCGTCGAGTTTGTAAACTACCCAACCCTTTATAGGAGTTAAAAAGGCTATGCAAGTGGGGTTTCAATCACCCTAACTCTAAAGCATACATTCCAACCTAGACATAAGTGATACAAATGAAAAACTTTATAAAAGGTACTTAAGTGCAAACCGGGACTTGCCTGGTTGCGAGTCAAACGGGAAGTTAGCTTCTGGTGGAAGGACGTCCAAGGGCTCCGGTGCGTCCTCAACTTCGATCACTATTATGAAATGTAACAAAATATATGTGTAAGTATTAAGGATTTATAAGAATTGAACTTCTATTCATAGCTACTGCTATTTAGAATCCTTAATTGGCTTTGGGATTTTTACAGTGGATACTAGACTCTCTAAGGATGATCTGAGCAAAATTTGGAGAATTTTCAATGCACCTTGTGGTCTCCCAAAATTTCCACAAGCACAAGGCTTCTCTGAATTTTGAGCCCAATTCAGGAGCTTTGACATAGCTAATAGTGGAATATATGATTAGGGTAAGTCTCCATGGTTCTAACAAAATTTGTTTCACCATTTTTGGAGCTACCAACCGAGAGATACGAATTTTTGAAGTTGGACAGGAGTTCTGAAAAAGCTTCTGTTTAAATTGGAATTTTCAAATAAAGGCTGAACATGGGAAGGCAGTTTAGCCTAGCAAATGAACTCTAATGAAGTCCAAATTTTTACTGGAGATCAGTAACTATGAAAAGGACTAGCTACCCAAATTTGGGAATAGTTCATAAAGAATTGCTCCTGTAATAAATCCCTAAAGGATTTAATAAAAACAATTCTACAGATTCATGGGCATTTTCATAGCAAGCAATTTGCTCCTCTATGAAGTGCTCCTCATGAGGATTCCAACAAAATTTGTCTCACTAATTTTGGAGCTTTCTACTCAAAGTTATGTATTTTTCAAGTTTCACTAACTTTCTGTTTGAATTGTACAGAGCACTCAACGTGGGGCCCACCCGTCAGGTCTTTCTTCAACCTCCCGCCAGAGAACGCGTGTGCACACCAGCTCAGATCGTGGCATGGCTCATTCTTCCTCATTTCTCCACCAAATTAGCTCCGGTTTCGCCCTACACGATCCTTGGAACGTGGCACAGCTGGCAGGCAAGGTTTTCCCGCATGAAAATGACCGAAAACATGTCGGCACTGGCGGGGTGCTCGGGAGCTCGGCATCAACGCGTTCTGGCGCATCCGAAGCTTCTCCGGGTGAGCTACCTTGCCCTAAAGCATCACCAGTGATCGGGGAACATGGAACGCATGCCAAACCTTGCAGCAAATGGCCGGAAAATGGGGTTCACCGGAGGACCAACCCGTTTTTGCCGCCGCCGGTGATTTCTCGTTGCCCGGGGCCTGTGGTGGACGGATTGCTGCGGTTTTTTTGGCGTGGGAGGGCGCTAGGAAGGTGTGATGCTATGGCTTGAACCTAAGAACAAATGATCAACCACGTTGGATGAATTTCCAGATTTGGCTCACATCGGTTCAACACGTACTTCGGCGGTAAAACCCGAATTCCGGCTAGCCGGCGACGGGGAAGAGCAAGGAGACTACGTAAGCATGATCTACACACCTTTGATCACCTTAGGGAGGTGTTGGTCATGCGGGAGAGGCGTTGGAGCGGCCAGAAGACATGAAGCAGCGATGGCGACGTCGTGCTGCACCGAGGGGAAAAAGTTGGCTCGGCACCGGCTGTAGAAAGCCGCCCACGGGCTGATGGGCGGTGGAAAACGTCGAGGAGGCGCCGGCGCAGCTCCTAGGGTGATCAACCAGACGCCACGGTGACTGGAAGGTGGCCGGCGCTAAGGTAGCAGGGAGCGGCGCCATTTCAGTCGAGTGAGCGTGAGAGCAGAGAACGTGTGAGAGCTTGCAATCAGGGAAATAACGTTTCTGCACTGATGTCTATCGGCAGATGAAGCAAGACAACAAACCGCCTCGGAGCAAAGACACAGGGAGAAACGTGGTTGCCTCGGTGGTGCATGCCTCCCCCGGTGTCGAGCGCACACAGAAAAGAAATGTCGAAAGTTGTCTCTGTTTCACTGCCATGCGGGTCCCACTGAAGCCCCTCCCTCCAAACAACTGTGGCTCCACTATTTAAATTCAAAATCCCCAGCAATTCCCACAACCGAAGTCGATTTCCGGGAGTCAACCTTCGGTCGTGTTCAGATCACATTTTAAATTACGTGTTGTCGGTTCAGTTCCTGTGCGAGGGGAAAATAATGCCCGTGGTTGCGTTTTTTGGGTGAGAAAAAGATCACGGCGAAAGGTACTCAATCCACGAGCTGGTTGCCAGCGAGACGGAAGCAGCGAGGAGGTGGCCTCCGCTTGCAGCTCGGTTGGTGAGTGAGAGGATCACGCCGTGAGGTGTTGAAGCCACGAGCAGGTCGCCAGCTCGATGCAAGAAGATGGAGGTGGCTGCCCTCGGTGGCGCTCTGAGGAGGCTCGGATGGTGTTCGACACTGAACAGAGGAAGTCTTCGGGAGCAAGTTAAAGCGGCCCAATGACAGGTGGGGTCTACCCCCTTACTCCTCTTCTTATCCTCCAAATGTTTCCAAAAGGTCTTCATTCAAGTAAATCCCCTCAATCTGATATTTCGGGAGTTTAAACCTGGGTGGAAATTTGAATAAACCAAATCCAGTGTGAAGTTCACTTTTAAATTTGAATTCAGCTCACATTTGGAAATGATCATGTTTAACTCTTTTTTAGCCCACTACGAAATTAGAATGTGGCCACCATGAATTTCCTCAAATTCAAAGATATGAGGATACATGTGTGCTCCAAATTTTTGGCTGCAACTTGAGGGGAACAATTGAGTTCAAAATCTGAATTTAAACTCCCCCTTACATGTGAGAACTTCACACGTGGTGTTTAATTCAACCTTGGCTAAACACCTTCAAATGAATGTGACAGCTCGTTTGGTTGGACAGCCATGTGCATCATCATGTGTATAATTTTTTTATAAGTCCCATTTTCATGCATTCCAACACAAATAGGAATCAACATTCACTTTATTGACTTTGCATTTTTTGGGGCTTTTACACTAACTTTATTGATTGGTACCGCAACCTGAGAATTGTTCTCAGGCAAGAGAAAACTGAGTATGTTCTTGAGCAACCATACCCCAATGACCTCCCCGATGATGCAAATGCCGCAACTCGCAATACTTATGAGAAGCACTGCGACGATGCACTTAATGCAAGCTGCCTCGTGCTTGCCACAATATCCCCTGATTTACAGAAACAGTATCAGCATACAGATGCTTATTCTATGATTCAGGGATTATGTGGAACGTTTGAGAACCAAGCAAGGGCTGAGAGGTACAACATCTCAAAGTCCTTGTTGTCATGCAAGCTGGCAGAAGGTAGCCCGGTCAGTACTCATGTAATCAAAATGATTGGTTACATTGAGACTTTGGACAAACATGGTTTTGAACTCAAGGATGACCTGGCTATTGACGTTATTCTCCAGTAACTCCCACCGAGCTATGATCCATTTATATTGAATTATCAAATGAATTGCATGGAGAAAACGTTGGCTAAATTGCATGGGATGCTTAAAACAGCCGAGGAAAGCATTAAGAAAAACATCACTCATGTGACGATGGTTCAAAATGAGAATAAAAAGAGGAAGCATGTGACGCATCCTAAAGGCAAGGGAAAGGTTCCCAATGAGCCTTCAAGCTCAAAGCCAAAGGGTAAATCAGGCCCTTCTCCTAATGATGAATGCTTTCACTGTCATGCTAAGGGGTATTGGTCTAGGAACTGCAAGAAGTACTTGGGGGTTAAGAAGAAGAAAGGGAGTGAGACTTCCACTTCAGGTATAAATGTTATAGAAATCAATATTGCTACATTTTCTAGTGAATCATGGGTATTTGATACCGGATCAATGATTCACACTTGCAAATCGTTGCAGGGTCTAAGTGAGACTGGAAGATTTGCAAAAGGCGAGTTGGATGTTCAGGTCGACAATGGAGCAAAGGTTGCTATCATAGCTGTCGTAACTTATCACTTGTCATTACCCTCAGGATTAGTTTTGGAATTAAATAATTTTTATTGCATTCCTTCTATGAGCAAGAACATTATATCTTCTTCATGTTTGGAAGAAGTTAATGGTTATGAGATTATAATAAAGAACAAATATTGTTCTATTTATTATAATAATATTTTCTATGCTCGATGTCCATTAGTGAATGGATTATATGTTCTTGATCTTGAGGATAAATCAGTTTATAACATTAATACAAAAAGGGCTCGACGAAATGATCTAAATCCCACTTTTATTTGGCATTGTCGCTTAGGTCATATAAGTGAGAAATGCATTGAGAAACTCCATAAAAATGGTTTGTTATGTTCATTTGATTTTGAATCACTTGACACATGCGAGTCTTGTTTGCTTGGGAAGATGACCAAAGCACCCTTCACTGGTCAAAGTGAGAGGGCATGTGACTTGTTGGGACTTATACATACTGATATATTTGGACCAATGAGTTCTGTAGCTAGAGGTGGTTTTCAGTATTTCATTACTTTTACCGATGACTTTAGTAGATAAGGATATGTCTATCTACTGAGGCACAAGTCTGAATCTTTTGAAAAGTTCAAAGAATTTTAGAATGAAGTATAAAATCAATTGGGCAAGACAATTAAACTTCTACGACCTGATCGTGGGGGTGAATATTTGAGCCATGAATTTTATGATCATTTAAAACAATGTGGAATTGTTCCACAATTGACTCCACCTGGAACGCCTCAATGGAATGGGGTGTCTGAGTGGAGGAACTGAACCTTGTTAGACATGGTTAGGTCGATGATGAGCCAGACTGCTGCGTTTGAAACTGCTTTTGGGGTTATGCTTTTGAAACTGTTGCGTTTACACTAAACAAAGTCCCAACTAAGTCTTTTGAGAAGACACCATATGAGATGCGGATCGGGAAACGTCCCGGATTGTCTTTCCTCAAAGTTTGAGGATGTGATGCTTATGTCAAATGTTTGACGTCAGACAAACTTACTCCTAAATCAGACAAATGCTTCTTTATGGGATATCCTACGGAAACCAAAGGATATTATTTTTATAATAAAACGGAGGGTAAAGTGTTTACTGCTCGCAATGGTGTCTTCTTGGAGAAAGAGTTTCTCTCAAAAGGAGTTAGTGGGAGCAAGGTGCATCTTGAAGAAATTCAATAAATACCTGAAAATGTTTCGGCACCCTCTAATCCTATACAGGATGTACAAGATATTGTACAACCTCTTAATGAAACACCATCCCCACGAAGGTCTACAAGGGTACATCGTGCAACTGAAAAGTTGACACTCCTAACCATGGAACAACAGGACATGGTATTGTTGGACAATAATGAGCCTGTGACCTACACTAAAGCAATAATGGGACCCGACTATGAGAAATGGCTTGGAGCCATGGAATCCAAAATAGAATCCATGCATGAGAAACAAGTTTGGAACTTGGTTTATCCAATCGATGATGTGAGACCGATCGATTGCAAATGGATTTTCAAGAAAAAACTGATATGGATGGAAAAGTTCACATCTATAAAGCACGATTGGTGGCGAAAGGTTTCAAACAAATTCAAGGTGTTGATTATGATGAAACATTTTTGCCCGTCGCTATGCTAAAGTCTGTTTGGATTCTCATAGCAATTGCTGCATATTTTGATTATGAAATACGGCAGATGGATGTCAAAACAACCTTTCTTAATGGGAGTCTCACTGAGGATGTGTACATGACACAACCTGAGGGTTTTGTCGATCCTAAAAATGCTAGAAAAATATGTAAACTTCAAAAGTCCATCTATGGATTGAAGCAAACATCTCGGAGTTAGAATCTACGTTTTGATGAAGTGGTCAAAGGGTTTGGTTTCATCAAGAACGTAGAAGAACCTTTTATTACAAGAAGGTTAGTGGGAGCACACTTATATTTCTAGTCCTATATGTAGATGACATATTGTTGATCGGAAATGACATTCCAGTACTAGATGCTATTAAATCCTCATTAAGGAAAAGTTTCTCAATGAAGGATTTAGGAGAGGCAGCGTACATTTTGGGCATAAAGATCTATAGAGATAGATCTAAAAGGCTAATTGGATTAAGCCAAGACACATATATTGACAACATATTGAATCGGTTCAATATGCAAGATTCTAAGAAAGGTTTCTTGCCAATGTAACATGGCATCACTCTAAGAAAAAGTCAGTGTCCTTCGACGCCTGATGAGCAAAAGAGGATGAGAGTGATTCCTCATGCTTCGGTTATTGGATCTATCATGTATGCCATGTTGTGTACACGCCCAGATGTATGCTATGCTCTAAGTGTTATGAGCAGGTATCAATCAGATTATGGTGAGGCTCATTGGAAAGTTGTCAAAAACATTCTTAAGTACTTGAGAAGAACTAAGGATGTATTCCTAGTGTTTGGAGGTGAAGAAGAGCTCATTGTAAGAAGTTACGCCGATGCTAGTTTCCAAACAGACAAGGATGACTTTAGATCGCAATATGGTTTTGTGTTCTGCCTCAATGGAGGGGCAGTGAGCTGGAAATGTTCCAAGAAAGATACAGTAGAAGATTCAACGACGGAGGCGGAGTATATTGCAGCTTATGAAGCTGCAAAGGAAGCTGTTTGGATCAGAAAATTTGTTTCTGAGTTGGGTGTTGTTCCTAGTGCGGCCGGACCTGTGGATCTCTATTGCGACAATAATGGAGCCATTACACAGGCAAAGGAGCCTAGATCACACAAAAGATCCAAACATATACTACGACGCTATCACCTCATTCGAGAGATTACCAACCGAGGTGATATGAATATATGCAAGGTGCATATGGATTTGAATGTGGCAGATCCGTTGACAAAGCCTCTTCCACAATCAAAGCATGAGGCGCACACGTGATCTATGGGTATTAGATACTTACATCAGTGATCCTAGTGTGTACATGGGAGACTTGTGCCATAGCTATGTTTATGTACTATTTGAGTAACTATTATTCACATTGATCATCAAGTATGTGATTTGTTTGTCAGACTCTTTGTTAATTATAATGTTACTGAAATTGATCCCTAGTCTACATCGTTACATGAGATAATGATAGTACGCAGACTAGCACATGTATTAATTGATGATCACGTTTCACGGATCATAGATATGGAGATATCAAATTAATAATGTGAACACATGTTAGTGAACATGGTGTTGGATAGACCCATCCGAGACACTGTTGGGATTGTTATTTACATATGTGCCATCAGTTGGTCTTGAGTGATACACTTCTAGATTCTTAGACCTGAGATCGCCATTGTTTCTCACTATGTGTAGTTGTGCACTTTGAAACTATCAAACGCTACTCCGTAACTGGGTGGTCATAAAAATAGTCTTCAGGTGCATGATGAAACATGGAGTGAGATGTGTGCGGATCAAGATGGGATTTGCCCCTCCTAAATAACAGGAGAGATATCTCTGGGCCCCTCGAGATAGTTGGATTGAAAAGTGCATGGCCATGCCAAAGTGATTAAGGAGTTAATCATTATGACTAAAAGTTAGTCATATATTGAATCCACTATTTGATCGAGTAAATGGTCGAGCTATCACAAGGATGGCACGTATCTCGCCTTGAGCTTGACTGGTATCATGTGGCAAAGGAATTAGCATGTGAATGTATCTAGGTTCAGCCGATATGATCTTTATGTACATTCGGGAGTCAGTATGTCCTGCTAGATACCTCTACTGACTTGTGTTTGAAAACAGTTTTCATTCATAACCGACTGTACATGAACCTAACGGGTCACACACTTAAGGGGATGGTATGTTGAAAAACTTGGCTATATGATTGTCTCTAGTGCAAGTGGGAGATTGTTGGTGATATGCCCAAGAGGCAATCATAACAATTTGGATAAAGGCCTGATGGATATTTGATCCATAAGAAATTAGGGTACTAATGGGCCTGTGACCTAAGATCCCATTAGCGCGCCTATAAATATTTGGGGTAGGGTTAGGGGTAGATGACTCCACCACATAACAGCCCTAGCCGCCGCCCCTCACAGGCCAGACGCTGAAACCCCTGTCGCGCGTGTGGTGCTAGCACATCGACACACGGCGTTCCTCCCTGTACGTGTGGGCTCCGTGGAGGCGCTGCTGTTACTGCTGCGCTGATCGGCTACGGTGACGTGACGACGTTCCTGTGATGAGGATTCAGGAGGAGACGAACGTGATCGTCTACTTCTCCTACACCGACGCGCATCTACGATCCGCTGCGCTGCGCGTCTAGTGGTAACGATCCATGACCTCCTTACTCGCATGTTTACTGGGTGATACGGTCGAATTGCTAGAGTAGCGCATCGCCTATTTCCCAACATCATAAGCTTTCCAGGATTGTAAGATTTCCCATTTTACAACTCTTATACAGGAAGTTATAAACAAAACTCCAATCAGTACAGAAACTATGCACAACCTTTGGATACTCTGGACAGTTTCATTTGTACTGCAGATTCAACCCTTTAGAGAAGGATTCTGCCCTTCGATTGAACAGAAACATTGTAACGAACTTCCCAAGCTTACCAACATGTATTTATATGACCCCTTTGCATTCCTGGATCAAAAGATATGATGGTTCAAAGTTAACAGAATTTCTGGCAGGATTTTGACAGCACCTCCCCAGAGGTACCAAGTTTCAATCCATAATTCCAGTTAATTCTTCTCAAGTTTTGGCAAAACCATGACTTACAAAGTTGTAGCATATCTCATTCCCTTTCCAGAAATGTGTCACAATACCCTTAGAGATTTTTCCATCGAGAGTTAGGGTGGAATTACGGAGACTCTGTTTCTGTTCTACCCATTTGTAGCAGTTTTTGGTTTCTAAGGTTTTTGACCAACTTTAGTGCGTTTCTGTCCTGGAGGGTTATAGAAAAGTTTTAGAGGACTTCTCCACCTTTCCAAAACTGTATCACACACTACCATTGGTATTTTCTACAAGGAGTAACACCCTATACAATCTTCAGCAGAGACACTGCCATAACAGGGAACTTTGTTTTTGGGTCTCTCTACACTCACATATTCTTGAGTTGATTTCTAAACAAGTTTTTAACTACTTCATTTGATCTGTCTTCATTCAAACCTTACAGAATATTCAAGTTTATGAGACAAGTGAGGTGTTCATGCAATTTCCATGATAATGCCGGTACTACGTTCCTCACACAAAAGAAAAATCCTAACCGGATTATACCGGTATATACGTCTCAATTGTGGCACTAAACGGTCTCTCGCACACATGTACTACACGGGATACGCACGTGGTTAGTACCTGCAGAAGAACACTCAATGATGATGCACACATAGGTTTTCTCATTTCAGGCAGTTCCATATCATACTAAAAACATACGCCCCGTATCATTTCCATACGGGCCGTCCTCGAGTCAAGTCACGTCTCAAGGTACATGGTCTTGTTTTTACACCACACGACGGGGAACCCGAGTAGAGCGTGAACAGGTCGTCACGGTTGGGAATTGTATCAACCCAACAGATACCACCTACTGCCCTGCAGGGCACGTCGATGGCAAGCGCTGCGTATGTCCTCCTAGGCTATTTCCAGATGAACACACTATCGCGTTACTCACCACACGATGGGGTATCCACTTGCTTGCCTAGTGCATGCTAGGGACCAACGTCATATGAGCTCAGGAACATGAAGAGTTCAAGAGTTTCATATTGATGTCTCACACCAAGCTGTTAGATCGATACCCTGAACCACTTTCCTCGTCAGGGGAGCTAACCGAAATTGATCCGCTTTCGCTGGTGTTCCTTACCTATAACCTGGTCGGGCGGTGCGTTGTTACAGAATAGAGTAACAAGTATGTTAGTTTGCCACTATACATCACTTATGCTACTAATAGACCTTATGTGGGCCTAGTACCGATTCCTCACTCGTAGACTCTAAGTTTTGAAAAATACGTGTCTTTTCAGGTGCGCTATTCCCAATGCGGCTCTGATACCACGCTGTGAGGACCCCGCTCAGACAGTCCAGGAATCGCATTAGGTGCTGCCGTGCGATGCGGCACCTAACAACACATCACCGAAAAACAGACATACACAGCAATATATTTCTTTAATACATAATATTGTCCCATTTTACAAATAATGTACAAGTGTACATTGCAGCGGAAGATAAGAATACACTCACGGACTATAGCCTACGCAAAGCAAATGAAGCCATCCTGCCCGCGGATGCCTCACACTAGCGCCACATCAAAAACCCGGCGGCGTGAAGGGTTCCAAAGTTAGACTCACACCCCTCATTGGGTGCTTCCCCGCTCGGATCTCCCTTCCTCCCTAACGTTGCCTTATGCAACGTTACCTGCAAAACAATGGATCAACAAACCGTGAGCTTATGCTCAGCAAGACTTAACCGACAACCTACACATGCAACTCTAGATGCTGAAAATAGAGGGCTGAATAGAGAAGTTTGTGCAAAATCTGAACTTGAGCTAAAGGGGAGTCCTTACTTCAAGTTTTAAGCAACTTTTATAGCCTTCGTGCAATTTACATCGAGACTCCACAATCAAACAAGAAACGCTTCATCTCGATGTCACTTGCCTGAGGTGAAAGTAACTTTAGTGAGCTACCCTAGACCCATACAGACCTTGCGCCAACAACGTCGAGACTCCACAATCAAACAAGAAACGCATTGCCTCGACGCTACTAGCCCAAGGTAGAAAATAAATTTAGTGAAAGTGTTGATCATTCCTCATCCCCATTATGAGGATTACTCACGAAGCATTATTATCTTTTCCCAGTTTATTACTACGTCATGACGCAGAGAACAAGTATGCTCACTACCGCGAGCAACGGTGATTGCAATCAAAAACACCCGGCTGACACGGCACGTAAGCCCGTACTCGATGTTGCGCACAACAACCATCACTGACGTCGTACGTAGCAACCTTTCACACGACACACAAATGTCGAACCGGTCCCACCGACTGGGATTAAGTCTTACTACGGCAAACCCTCGTAGAGCCGACTTCTCTATCCTTTCAGCATCTGCATCAGACAGTGAGGTATGCCTCGACACCCAGGTTAACATGTTACATCGGTTTCCTGGGTCCCATATAGCCAGTATGCATCCGGTACACAACTCAAACTTGTCCAACGGGCCGCACACGAGAACGGGCCGTAATCGACTCAGACATAGACTAGGTTCACAGGACCACGTCCTTGAGCCTTCAATCCACTGCCCGGTCTCAAATCCCAACTATGAGGATCAATTCTCAACTCTTCCGATTGATCCCCCTTAATCCCGGTTCACGAGTAGGAAACTGCCTACTCGAGTTATGCCTCTTTTAATCCACTTTTGTTAACTTGAGATCAGCAGTTATAATAAATTGATAACCTACCCTACATTATACTCCAGGGTTTTCTTGGTCATGCATTTGGAGCTTCATACCATCTAGACTTAATGCAATAAACAAAATGCTAGACATTATAAAGTGAATACAAATAAAAACTTGTAAATTTTTATGCAAACCGGGGCTTGCCTTAGTGTTGAGCCCGACTAATGTTTCTGTCAATAGAATTCAGGTCATTAGCCTCCGAAGCCTTCTGGAGCTGTATTTCTATGGAAATGATCAATATAAAGAATGTGTTATATTATGAATAATGTGCTATAAGCAAACTACAGAAGCAAAACCTAAGAAGACAGAGGAATCTATGGTTGAAATTTTTACAGAGTCTTTCTAACTCATGATAGGAGTATGGTAAAATTTTCAGAAGCTTTTGAGACAGAAAATGGGCAGAAGAATTCTTCGAACCTTTAACCTTCAATGATTTATAGGAATTTAATTAGACTTGGTCATATGGATAAATTTGATATCCTAATAGGTATGGACCTAAGGTTCCTAGGAAAATTTGTTTCAAAATTTTCTAGGTCTTCTGCTGCCATAATGGAGGATTGAAGTTCATTCCGTTTTTCTGAAATTTGCTTCTGTGATTTTTCAGCCCATTTGAATAACCCTGAGAAAAACCTACTGATTAAGCCCTCTTAATCATCTCCAAAAATCCTGAAATTTTTATTGGAGCTCAGGAACTATGATAAGGAGCTTGTGACCAAAAATGGGAATATTTCAACAAGCCAATTTCCTGGAATTACTCCCTAAAGGAATAAATAAAAAGAATTCTACATAAATTCGTAGGCATTTTTATAGCTAGAAATTTGTTTCTCTTCAAAGTAATCCTCCTAAGGAATCCAACAAAATTTCTCACACTATTTTTGGAGCTTTATACACAGAGTTATGGATTTTCCAAGTTTGAACAACTCTCTGTTTGATTTTAAACAGAACAGTCAAACGTGGGGCCCACGGGTCAGGTGTTTCTTCAACCTCTCGCCAGAGCCCGTGGGTGCACACCGGAAGAGATCGTGGCGCGGCTCGTTCTCCCTCAATTCTCCACCAAATTAGCTCCAGTTTCGCCCTACATGATCCTTGGAACGTGGCGCAGCTGCCGGGCAAGGTTTCCCCACATGAAAACGGCCGGAGATGGGTCGGCATTGGCGGGGTGGCTCGGGAGCTCGGCATCAACGCGTTCTGGCGTGTCCCAAGCTTCTCCCGGCGAGCTACATTGCTCTAAAGCATCCCCAGAGCTCGTGGAGCATGGAACACACCTCAATTCGTGCAGCAATTGGCAGGAATAGGGCGGTCACCGGAGGCCCGACCCGTTTTTGCCACCGGCGTCGAATTCTCGTCACCCGGGGTGTGCGATGGCCGGTTTAATGCGTTCTTTGGCGTGGGAGGGCGCTAGGGTTATTAGTTTCTGTGGCTTGAATTGTAGAACCGATGATCAACTACGTTGGACGATTTTCCCGATTTGGCTCGCGTCGGTTCAACACGTTCGCCGGTGCAAAAACCCAAATTACGGCTAGCCGGGGACGGGGAAGAGCAAGAGGACTACAGGGGAAGGATCAGGACTTCATGGCGCACCTCTGTGGCCTTTTGAGCACGCCGGAGAGGCTTCGGTCTGGCCGAATGACGAGGAGCAGTATGGCCGGCTGGCTCTGTCTTGCGGATGTTAGGGTCCAGTACAATAGCGAGGATTTACGCAGGCTAACACACTTAACATCCCGTGTTGACCTACGATGGTCGAAATGAACTTTTAATCCATAAAGTTTATTACCTTGGAACCTGATTATGGTGAAATGGTCCAAGGATGTATATGTTATATAAAGTTTATACTTTATCCATATGTGTGATTGTTATGCGTATTATTTATTCCCTTCTCGAACTACTATTGTATAGACTGGATGAAATAAACCCACATGTGCTGATCGTTTGAATGGTATGAATGCAGAATAGTGCGTACACATTCAATGCAAGAGGAGGGAGGTCTGAGTCAGGTTCGTGGTGATGAGTCTCCACCTCCGGAGAAAACCACGACGCAGCAGAAACCACCTCCTCCACCACCAGAACTTCCAAGAAACCTTGCGGAGGTTCTCGCCGCAGTACTTGGCTCGCGCGACGAGCAAACCGAGTTGCTGCGGATGCTGGTGCAGCATAATGCGTCCCGTCCAGGAGGACGCCAAGACAATGGGCAATGCCAGACCCAACAAAGTTCATATTCAGATTTCCTAGCGACCCATCCACCGGTCTTTACGGAGGCCGAAGAGCCTTTGGAGGCGGATAGCTTCATCCGCACTCTTGAGGCGAAGTTCGGTTTACTTCGGTGCACCGAACACCAGAAGGCGCTTTACATAGTGCAACAGCTTCAAGGAGAAGCCGGTACCTGGTTGGCGAACTACACCACCACCTTACCGGCTGACCATGCCGTCACATGGACGGAGTTCCGGGAGGCATTTCGCGCCTATCATATACCTCCCGGGGTTATGGAGAGGAAGCTCCAGGAGTTCCTGGCGTTGAAACAAGGCGAGAGGAGTGCTCATGAGTACTCCAGATTATTCAACCGGCTGGTGCAGTATGCGCCAGGATTTGTGGGAACGGAGGAAGATAATCGAAATGCGTTCTTCCGGGGCCTCAATTCTAAAATGAAGGTCCATCTCGCCCAAAGCAACCGCAGCACATTCAACGAACTTGTTAATGCCTCGATTTTACAAGAAAATGCTCAGCGCGAGCGCGGTTCTGATAAGAGGAAACGCAGCACGCTGACGAGCAGCAGTAGTGGGGTGCCACAAAAATACCGCGTGGTGTATCGCTCACCATCCGGTCAGAGATGTCAGCCACTGGCGCGACCGCCTCAGTTTCACGGTCGACAATATAATGCACCAAGCTTCTGACCATCGTATCCACCACAGCAACAACAGCATCAAAGGATGGTCCCACGTGCGCGTCAGTTTCCACCGTGTGCACCGGGATTCCATCCTCAAGTCGGAGGGACCCCGACACCTTACACGTGCTTCACGTGTGGCCGTGTCGGGCATATTTCGAGGGACTGCTCCGAGCCGTGACAGGGCAGGGGTGCAGCACCGTCTCAGGGTGCAAATCAGCCCCGTAATCAGCCCAAGGAACCAGCACAAAAACCCGGCAACGTCCACCACTTAGCCATCGAAGACGTGCCGGAAGGCGAACCCATCCTCGCGGGTACGTTTTCTTATTTAGATCATACTGTAATCATACTTTTTGACTCCGGTTCCACCCATAATTTCATAAGTCAGTCTTATGTTATTAAATATCAATTACCTATCATTGCCACAAATAGTTCATACTTAATATGCTCTCCGGGTGGGAAAATAACAGCTGATAGGATGGTCTATAGAGCACCATTACAATTGGGTGGGAATCTATACCCGACTTCTCTAATCATGTTAGAAAGTCAAAAACTTGATGTCGTTTTAGGAATGTCATGGCTACATCACCATGGTTCTGTTCTTGACATCATTCCACGTGTGGTTCGTTTAAACTCTCCACTTCATAAACCACATGTTCTTATTATTGACCATTCGGTTCAAGAAGTTCAAGCCACATATAACACGGAAGCCACAAAAATTGAGGATATTCGTGTGGTCCGTGAATACCCGGATGTCTTTCCGGATGATCTCCCGGGCATGCCACCCGAATGAGATGTCGAGTTCAAGATTGAACTTGTACCTGGGACGACACCGATATCACAGAGACCGTACAATATGGCTCCGAATGAGCTAGCTGAATTAAAAGAGCAGCTCAATGATTTAATAAAGAAGGGTTTCATTCGACTGAGTTCCTCACTATGGGGATGCTCGGCGCTGTTTGTGAAGAAGAAGGATGAAACCTTGAGGTTGTGTGTGGACTACCGACCTCTCAACGCCGTCACCATCAAGAAGAAATATCCACTGCCTGTGGCGGACCGGAATCTGCTCATCCAGGATCGCAGAGGGTGGTGCCGCACGATGCGACACCCGACAGCACACGTCATAAGAACACATTATATTACATGGGAAAGTAGTACACTTCTCAGTTACAAACTAGGGTCTTTTATTACACAGCGGAAGTTTCTTTTGTACAACTCACGCCCGCCTATCTTGCAAAAGTCGGTTGCCCAGCCCTAGGGCAACCCACACTAGCTGCACGTCAAAGCTTAGCACGGCGTGTACGGCTCCCACTCAGCCGTGGTCCCCGACGGAGGGTAACCCTCGCCGGTGGACTCGTACTCCGAGTCCGTGGGTGGCTCCTCACCTGAAAAACACTTAAGCAGCAACCGTGAGCACGAAGGCTCAGCAAGGCTTAACCGACTCACCTAAGCATGAAACTCTACATGAGTTGTACCATGACGTAGGATAGCAATGTTGCAGCAAATAGACACGCCTACAAGTTCATCCTTAGTTCATCTTTTAGCAACAGGTTAACGGTTCATGAAGCTGAAATTTAGTGAGCAATATTTGGTGGCACACAGGTAACAATACAATTATATCATAACAGCAATATTGAATCATAACATTTCATTCATTAGTCTACGTTACAACTCGATATACACCTGCAGGGAAACCCAAAGAGCACGTCACGTACGCCCACCCGTGGAGCTGCACAGCACGCTCACTCGATGTCGTACGGGACAACCTTTCACCCAACAGCCCAAACATCGAACCGGTCGCACCGAAACGAGCAGGAGGTTCCCCACACGGAGCATCTCTCTATGCCCGTTGGCAGATTTCCACCTTGCTGCCCTCAGCCTACACCTATAAATCGGTGCGTTATGCCTCGACGCCCGGAGGTTTAGGCTACATCGGTTTATCGGGCCCCATATATCCGATATGCCTTCGGTACGTTCAATACTTGTTCAGCAGGGCCGCACACGGATCGGTCCTCAATCGACACGGGCAGGGCTGCGCACACAAGACTTCCTCTTGCTGCGCCCTAGCCCCTGCCTAGTCTCATTTTCATTACTAAAGTGATCTCCCGTCACTCGAACCAAACCCGTGTGTCCCAACCTATCTCGCGAGTAGATTCCAACTACTCGACTTATACCGAAGTCCCATGAAACATTAAGCATAGCCTGTCTACTCGAGGTCTTAGACACTACCCTCACTCTTTTCGGAACCTTTGGTTATGCAAGTGGGGTTTCAATCATCCTATACCTAATGCACATACATACTTCACCCTACGTATGTAAACAAAGTAAAATCTTTATAAAAGAGTTAATGCAAACCGGGGCTTGCCTTGTTGCTGCTGGTCAGGGTTAGTTCTTCGTCCGGAAGAAGGAAGTCCAGCACTTCCGGAGTCTCTTCGCCTTCAGCGACTACACGTTAATGAAATACTACATGTCAATTTAAATGTAATGTGTGAACTTGAATACTTAATTACTAATAACTCTAGCTAGCCCTCCCCTTTGGTTTTGAAATTTTTGTGGTGGCTTGGTAGGGTCCTAACCAGAGTCTTGACCAAGTTTCATTTGAAACAAAGTTCATTTGAACCTTGTACAAATAGAAGCCCATTTGGTCAATATTTGAGCCTCTAAGTAATTCCAGGGGTTTTCATGGCTCCAATAATTACTTTCTGGAAACTAGAATTTAGGATGGTTCTAATGGAGTTGGTTTCATGTCATTTGAAGAATTCTACAGAAAGTTATGTCCTAATTAAAATTTGAGAAAATCTGAAAAATGTTTCTGTACGTTTTTCTATTTTCTCAGGGCAGTCCTCTTAATCACCCCATTAGGGTAACTAAATGAACTTGGATGAGTCTGAAAACTTTACTGGGATTCAGGGATTTTCCAATGAACCTCTCAGCCAAATTTCAGAATTTTTCATAAAGTAGTTCTCCAGATAAAATTCCCAACAGTTTAAAATTTAGGGATTTAATTCTGGAAAACTATTCACTTTCATGAGCTGAATTTGGTATTGCTGGAAAGTACTCAGACCCCTGAGTTCAGCAAAATTTGGTTCACTGAATTTGGAGCTTCCTACACCAAATTATGAATTTCTAAAGCTTGAGCTGATCCCTTAATTATTTTCCTACAGAAAATCCCCTCCCGCGCTAAACCAGAGGCTGACAGCGCGGCCCGCCCGTTTAAATTGAATTAACCGCACGCTCGCGCGTGATTAGCACAGGGGCTGACAGGTGGGGCCGTGTCCTTCGTCTACCTCCCGACGTCGCCGCCCCGAGGCGCCGGAGCTCCGGCGACGTCGGCGTTCCCGGCGATCTAGCTTGCCGGAGCCGATGAGACTCGCCGCCCCCACGTAATCTCGGGTGCTGAACCGGCTGGACACCATGTCGCCGCCGGCTAACCACCATAGCTCGCGGGCGACGAGCCCTATGCCTCTGTGCTACTTCGGCAACGTGTTCCTGCCCTTCTGACCATCACCTTCGTGCGCTAATCGCGTCGCCACACTCAGGGAAACCTCGGGAAGCTCGGCATGAGCTCTGTTGGGCCCTAAACGGCCGGCAACCCAGACCTCACCGGCGACCCCCTCCTCCGCCACACTGTTCTAGGGTGAACTTAGGGTTCCGGCGGTGATTTCCTTCCGGTTTTCGATCGAGAAGGGTCGCCAGAACCTCTAGATGCTCTCTCACAGCTCCGTTCGACCTCCCACCCACTAAGCTTCCCGAATTTCTCCTAAACCTAATCGGGTCCCGAAATGAGCTACCCGCCCTAAACTGGAAAATTCTCCGCGCACAAAGGTCGAACCTTGGAACGGTTTGCGCGGTGGTCTTGAGGACGAGCTAGCGCTTCACTTTCCTATGGAGGTCAAAGCCGGAAGATGATCACAGCTGGGGTGGCACAGGATCGGAGCTCGGGCGACTAAGCTGCTGGTTGCGGAACTCGCGAAAATCAGCAACTCACCGGCAGTCTCGGGCCTTTTATAGGCCCCTGAGGCCAGTAGAGAGCGCGACACCTGCTGTGCCACCTCCTCTGCCGAAGCAGGAGCTGGCCGGCCGAGGTGGTCGGGCGCCGACGCTGGCCGCAGCTGGCCAGCGCGCTCGGTCGAGGAAGTCGGCTGAGGAGACTTCTGTGCTAAGTCTACTGACCAGTGGGCCTCACCTCTAATTCTTTTGTTTTTCCAATTTTCTGAATTCTGTTGTGCCAAAATATCCTCAGCTACTCACAATTTAATGTGAGAATTAGTCACCAAGTCTTGGTTTAAATTTGAATTCTCAAATTTGAACTGTGTTTGGCTAAATTTGCTGCATGTTTAAACTGAAATTCAAATTCAGTTTTGAATTCTTGCAAATTTAGCTCTCGACAAGATGAACTCCAATGAGGATGAAAATTGGTGGGCTTACTCAGAAAAATGTGCTGAGTTTGAATATGAAACTAACTTTTGAATTTGAGTGATGAAAGTTTCTGCAATTTGAATTTACATTCAAATTAGCCTCCTTTTCAAATACCTCCAAAAGTGCCTCAAAAAGTGTTGGATTTTCATGAAACTTGGACTGAACCTTCCCAAGACTTTTAAAGTTCTAGAGGTGAGCTCAACCTCTCATGTTCATGAGTAAAATTCCCTCTTTGTGAAAATGTAGGCTTTCCCCTCTAATCACTATTTTGATGGAGGTTACTTGCTCTTCACACTTTTTCACAATCTATCCACAACAAAACTGTGGTGTTGTGAGGTGATAAAAAGTTTTTGCAAGTCCCTTTTCTTGGGCTTTTACACTGCCCCGCATCGATATTCTCTTCGATCAACTTGTGGGTGCAAGAGTATTTTCAACGATGGATCTTCGCTCCGGATATCACCAAGTCAAGATCCGAGTGGAGGATATTCCGAAGATGGCCTTCTCAACGAGATATGGGCTGTATGAATACCTCGTCATGTCCTTTGGTCTCACCAACGCCCCGGCACATTTCATGTATCTCATGAACTCAGTGTTCATGCCGGAGTTGGACAAGTTTGTGGTGGTGTTTATCAACGACATCTTGGTTTATTCCAAGACTGAAGAAGAACACGCCGAACACCTGCATATCGTGCTCCAACGATTGCGAGACCATAAGCTTTATGCCAAGTTCAGCAAGTGCAAGTTTTCGATCATCCAAGTGCCATTTCTTGGTCATATTGTTTCGGCAGAAGGCATTGCAGTTGATGCAAGAAAAATCGAACAAGTTCTGAAACTAACTTTTGAATTTGAGTGATGAAAGTTGCTGCAATTTGAATTTACATTCAAATTAGCCTCCTTTTCAAATACATCCAAAAGTGCCTCAAAAAGTGTTGGATTTTCATGAAACTTTGACTGAACCTTCCCAAGACATTTAAAGTTCTAGGGGTGAGCTCAACCTCTCATGTTCATGAGTAAAATTCCCACTTTGTGAAAATGTAGGCTTTCCCCTCTAATCACTCTTTTGATGGAGGTTACTTGCTCTTCACACTTTTTCACAATCTATCCACAACAAAACTGTGGTGTTGTGAGGTGATAAAAAGTTTTTGCAAGTCCCTTTTCTTGGGCTTTTACATCCCTCCCCCCTTAATATAATCTCATCCCGAGATTACAAAAAAAGAGATAGCGATGTAATAAGGACTTACCCGTGTTGAGAAGCCATGAACTCTGGGTAATTTGAGCGAAGGAACTCCTCGCTCTTCCACATCGCTTCTTCGGCGGTTTGGTTGCTCCAGAGTATTTTGTAGAACCACAACGTTCTGCTACGCG